>OX940790.1:21570415-22984751 GCA_954870985.1 Trifolium fragiferum | reverse complement strand
CGGATCCCTCATTTTTTTTGGTCAAGAAGTACTAATATATTTAATTGAGGTGATTTCATATATAGAAAAAATCAAATTTTTATTCATATAAAAGAAGTACGTAGATTAAATTTATTCATATAAATACAAAACGAAATTAAATACAAAGTCAAATTTTTATTTTGAGTTTTGACCAGATTATATATTTTAAAGGAGTGTTTGATCTGCTAAAAAATAGATGATTGAACTGGACAATTTTTATTGTATTCCGTTTGATTCAGAAACTGGTTAAGAGACTAAACAAGAGAGGTAGTAATGGATGTAACAGCCCAGGCCCCACCACCATAGGTGGTCCCGACTGCCACCTCACGATCTTCTCCAACCCCTTCTCTATTGGAGTTTTTGCCTTCCGTGGGAATCGAACCCATGTACCTGGGGATAAGTACATTGTTCATTCCATTCCCACTACTAGCTTAATTGGCAGTGGGAATGGAATGAACAATGTACTTATCCCAGGTACATGGGTTCGATTCCCACGGAAGACAAAAACTCCAATAGAGAAGGGGGTTGGAGAAGATCGTGAGGTGGCAGTCGGGACCACCTATGGTGGTGGGGTCTGGGCTGTTACAATGGACAAGACAAAAAAACTATTTTTTTGTCTCCCACTAAATCAGATGACAACTTTTTGTCTACGATACAACTATTAAAAATACGAAAATATTTATTTTATTTTCAAATATAAAAAATATTTCTTTATATCTCTCTCAAATACATTTTTATCATGTCTTGTACTCTTTTGTTCTGTACTGTTCTATCCAGTACCTGCTATTTTGTAAATTAAACGGACCCCAAGTCTTCATCCGGCCACATTTATAAGCAAATTGAATTTTTTTTGATAAATTGAAGAATGAATGTATATGTGGTTTATATTATAGACCACATATATCCATATTTTAATGTACCAAAAAAGTTAAATTTGTTTATAAAATGTGACCAGAAAAAATATATTTTAGTCCTTTTGACTATAATTTATTAATTTGACCAGATTATACTCCTTGACCACAATTTATTAATTTTACGGTTTTCGGTTTATAAAATCTATATAAAGACGCTATAGAGTGAAGCAAAATATATCACCAATAGAAAAGAATTGAGAAATAAAAAAGAAAAAAATATCATGGTTCGTTTTTCATTTCTAGCTGTTGTATTTCTTTTATGTGTTGTATCCTCTTATGCAAGGACCGATGTAGATGTGCAAGCTATTTGCAAGCAGGCTGACAACCCTTCTTTTTGACCAGATTATACTTTAGCCCTTGACCATAATTTATTAATTTTACTGTTTTCGATTTATAAAATCTATATAAAGAAGCTATAGATTGAAGCAAAATATATCATCAATAGAAAAGAATTGAGAAAAGAATAGAGAAAAAAATATCATGGTTCGTTTTTTATTTCTAGCCGCTGTATTTCTTTTATGTGTTGTATCCTCTTATGCGAGGCCTGATGTAGATGTGCATGCTATTTGCAAGCGGGCTGATAACCCTTCTTTTTGTTTAACTTTGCTCAAATCAAAACCCGGTGGTCCAGGCACAAACCTCGTTGACCTTGAAGCATACATCTTGAGAACGGATTTTCTCCGGTCTGTGTTTTCATTGGAGAGAGAAGTGCTAAATCTAACCATTAAAATATCATCATCTTTTTTTGAATTAATTTTTATAATAAAGTTTTTACATTCTCTCTCCTGATGTGTGGTGGAGATTGCACTGCAGAGACAATTGATAGAAAAATCCACAGGAGAGATTCTGCTCTCATACATCTTTGATGTACTTAGTACTAATCTGTCCGATACAGACCCTCTACTCAAAAAACTAATTACACAGAGTGGTAGAGATCCCAAGAAACAACGCTATTACAAGTTTTGTTTGGAACTATTGGGAGATGAAGGAGCTCTTGGTCAATTTTTTGTAGGTCTACTACAATTGAAAAGTGGTGATTACTTAGGTGTGAGCGTGCATTTCAGTGCTGTATTGGACTTTGTTAATGACTGCCTTACAGATGAGGATAAGCCCGCAAAAGATACTTCTTTGTTTCCAAAAGATGTTGATCTTGTGAATCAAGTAGCTAACATTGGTCTTATTATCTCAAATATATTGAGAGAAAAATAGATTACTAGCTAGTTTCGTTTTGTGTATTTTGAATAACTAGACGCCTTACCCGTGCGTTCGCACGGGTCATATAAGTATCATAATTCTAATTATGAAATTATTTAAAGGTAACAAATGTGTTGTTTTACGTCAATCAACATAACAATGGACACTAAGAAATATGTTTGGTATATAGTTCAAGTAAAAACTTCATTGATTAAGTCGACATAGAACAATAAAAATAACATATGATATCGAAAACTAATATGATGTCCAAAGCAAGGCACTAATCACACTGTTTCTTCAATCTTCAAATATAACATTTTCGACTCTTTAGTGAGATATGCATCACCACCATCAACTTCAACTGCGCTGCGTCCATTGATTCAAGACACTCAGCTGGTCTCTTCCCCCAAAGAATTGCTATTTAAAGTCTAACCATTGATTTAAGACTCTCAAAGTTCATGAATCTCCGCAGCAAGACTTGATAACAATAGTATAACTTGAAGAAGCTTGATATTTTTTTTCCTCCTATTATGCAATAGACTTACAGATTTCTATGCAAATCCAACTTACATAGAGAATTGTATAAGGAAATCAAATTCTAAGCAAATCAGTATGCATCCAATTTTTCCTCCATCTATATGCCATTTTAAACTTACATAGAAACAAATCAATAATTATATGGCAAGAGTAATAAGCACCCAATTAGTGATAGCTATGGTTATAACAATAACAAACATGCTCTAAGCAAACATGAGATAATGACAAATCACAGATGCAAATAGGAAACATAATAGAGCATAAATATGGCATTAAGCGATGGATTCAAATGCATATAAGAGTCTTACCTCAAATGACATCAATATA
Organism: Trifolium fragiferum; assembly: GCA_954870985.1. Classification (NCBI taxonomy): domain Eukaryota; kingdom Viridiplantae; phylum Streptophyta; class Magnoliopsida; order Fabales; family Fabaceae; genus Trifolium; species Trifolium fragiferum. The sequence continues at coordinate 22,981,758 of OX940790.1, read as the reverse complement.
GACCATGTAATCTATTATACAAAAACAGGGGAAGTTAAATAATCATATTTGCAACACTTCATTGTTCCAAAAAAAGAAAAAATAATTGCATGCACTTAGAAGAAGATATCACTGAACACAATCAAATAATTAATTACCAATAATTCTCTCTTCAACAATGAATTCTAAAATAGTTTTGATTTGAATAAAATCTTAATCCATTGATACCTCATCAAATGCTCTATATCTGCACAAACATAATCAACTAAAAGAAATAAAAAAAAAATCATTAAATCTCTCTTATCCTCAAATAAAGAAGGAAAAATATCTTTGAATATAAGTTGGTCCTATTTTATTTTGAAACTTAAACTGAGAAGTGAAATAAATTTAAATAATAGCAAGGTAAAAAATCACAAATAAATCATTAAATAATATGATATAAAGAACTGAATAGCCATGTTGCAAATTGCAACAAATTAAGTCATAAAAATTGAAGGCTTGATAGCAATTTGTGCAATAACTGTCAACTCCTAAAAAGATGAAAGGAATGTTATATGCATTTTCTTAACATCTCAAAATATCTACAATTGAGATGAATTTTACCTAAATTTTGAAGTGATAGTGAGAAGTTCAGTTTAAGTATTGGATTCACCACCTTCTACAGAACCTGAAATGAAACAACATATACAGATTTAATTGAACAACTACTACATAAAACCTAAAATTAGAACCAAATCATACTCATAATTGAAAAAAAAAAAAATAACAACATTATCAAGTCAGATTTAATTGCAGTAATATGACGATAAGGGGAGAGACTTTCCTTTCATGATAGAAGGTGATAAGAGAAGAAATATTGAATAAGTAAGAAATTTAAACAATAGCAAGACACAAATCTCTTCTAAAAATGGTGAACTTTCAAAATATAACAAAGAAGGAAACTAAGGTTTGAATAAAAATTGGAAAAATCAATTTAAAGGAGAAATAGAAGAAAATAAAATTACCAAGATGAAAACACTACTAGAAAAATCTTAAATACCGACGGGCAAAATCTGTCTCTAAAATGCAAATATTCCGTCACTAAGCAAACTAGAGATGGATTTGACCCCGTCGGTAATTTCTTCGTCTCTAAACTATTAGAGACGGACAAAATATATCTCTAAAATGAAAATATCTGTCTCTAAAATGAAAATATTTGTCTCTAACTGCTTTTTCTGTCTCTAATTTCATCTCTATTAGAGACAAAATATATTTTGTCTCTAAATTCCGTCGGTATTTCAACTTTTTCTAGTAGTGAAACATAAGATACGGTGGAAACTAACAACAACTCCGGCTAGGCAAAAGTGATTTCCGGCGTGGTGGTTGCCAGTGAAGTTGCTTCAATCAAGAAATAAATTTGTGTCACCAATTGTGGAACTCATGGGGAAGAAGATTAACGGTTTAATTTCTCCGATGGCAGCCCACGGTGGCCGGAAAACAACAGTGAATGTAGGGAATCACTGTGGTGGTTTTACTTTTGTTTCGGGGCGGCCGGAGTTAATGTGAAATAAAGGAAGAAGATAGAGGTAAGGTGGTTACATGGAGAGAGAGAGAGATATGTTCTCTGCTTTGTTTTCTTTGAAGTCTGAGAAGAAGGGTAGAAATATGAAGACAATTTTGTGGAAAAAATGAAATAACATTTACCGTAGAAACATGGGAAAAGGAAAGATTACAGCTAGCAATTACTTGGAAAAAACCTCATATCGAGCGGCGCAATAATTAAGGATTGGTTGGTTAGCATTTCATGCATTTAATTAGGCTAATTCCTGCTTAATTAGCAAAGATAATTAGGGTTTAGTCAATAGCTCCTTATTCGGATTAAATATAATAAAGATAAAGATGTTATAATATTACATTAGTTAATTTTGATATTGGAGTAATACAAAGTTTAAAGGTTTAAATATAGATTGTTGGACTTAAATTTGTATGTTGAGATGTTACATGACTTTTGTCTTTAATATTTGCATGGATTATTATGATAGAACTTTTTTTTAATAGTTAATTAACTTTTTTTTTTAGCCAACAACATGATGTTTTGTTGTTGATTTGCTAAAAAAATAGAGTATTGATTGGATACTTTTTGTTATACTATGTTTGATATATAAATTGGTTATACTTGTTAGATTGTTCAAAATAAATAAAAAGAGAGAGATAAAAATACGAATTTTTATCCGTCATTGAAACACAAGACAAGTTTTTGTCTATAATATACAAATATAAAAATACGAAAATGTGCATTTTATCTTCGAATGTAAGAAGCTTTGGGTGAGGTTACAGAAGCTCAACAACTTTTGAAGGATTTTGATTATAATGGTGTGAATGTGCATGCGAGTTCTGTCATGACTGATGTTGACAGGGGATTCTTCTCCTATTCAAGATACCTCTTTGCTTCCAAAGTATACAGATGTTGTCGACCAAGTTGCTCAAATTATTCTTATTATCTCTAACATGTTACAATTCTAGTAGAGAATATTAATTAGTTTTGTTTTGTGTTTCTTGAATAATATTGTTACAATGTATTAGTTAATTTCTTGAATAATATATGAGAAATACAAAGTTTAAACAATAATCGTTTCGCCTTTAATTTTGTTTTTGGTACTATAGTTTGAATTTGACGTGTTTTCTATCGTTAGTTGTGTTTTATATGATCCTATAAATATGAACAATATTGAAAATTGAACTGGGTCACCGAATCCTATTCCTAGCATATTTTATTATTCAATTTCTAGTTTCTAGTTTCTAGTTAAAAAGAGTGATTTTTTTTTTTTGTTTGATATGAAAATTACTAAATTAGTGACTTTTGTTACTCTCGTTGTTGGAAATTTATTTTTGGAAATTTGCTCATTTTTTAAAAAGAAAATCCATCTCTCGTTGTTGCTGGAAATTCTAATTCTGTAGAAAATCATGTAATTAATAAAAAAATTATTTTAATAGAATCATATAATTAAAATATTTGCCTTTTAGTAATTCAATTATTTGATGGTAATTAATGTTTCTTGATATTTTGTTAAAAATAATGTTCTTGTCAGATGTCGGACCAAATGTTACAGCATGTGAGTATAACATCAGCATGCTATGTTTTCGCATTTCTTGACAGATTTATTTTTGCTTGAGATCCTTGAAAGATTTGATTGAAGAATCAATTAACACAAACTCGTGTTCCAAGAATAAAAGATTTAGTTTTAAAATATATTTTGAAGATTGCTGCAAAAAATATAAAAGATGTTTCAAATATATCTTTGTGCTTCGAGGAGATTGTTATTAAAAAAATATATTTATAGAAAGAATATTTGGTGTAAATATATTTGTGAAAAATATATTTTGTCTCTTGGAGTTGAAACATTGTTTAGTCCGTATGGAGAAAAGCACATGCTGCTCAGGCGGAAGTGGTTACTATGCATAAGTGAATTGTTTATACATGATGCATAAACAAAGAAATTGCTTCGTGCACCCCCGAAATTTCTTATGCACCCCCACATTTCTCACGCACACCCCAAATTTTTATTTTTTATTTTTGTCCCTCCACATTTCTAGCCAAAAACCATTTTGCTGGTGAAATGGTTTCAGAGGGTTCTACTTTAAAACCATTTTGCTGGTGGAATGGTTTCATAGGGTTCTACTTCAAAACCATTAAATGCAACTCTATAATTATGCACTTAACAAAACTTTTTTTCTCCCCTCCTCTCAGATTTCTAGCCGAAACTATCTTATGCACTTAACGGTTTTGGAATGCATATCTCTGAAATCATTCTCACAGCAAAGTGGTTTAGTCTATTAATGTGGGGGAGAAAAAAAATTGGGGGCATAAGCCATCTGGGGGTGCGTGAGAAATTTAGTGGTGCATGAAAAATTTGGAGGGTGCGCGAGAAATTTACGGGGTGCATGAGAAATTTGGGAGGGGTGCACGAGTAATATGGGAGGTGTGCTATGTAATTTTTATTGTTTATGTACATGGTGCATAAGCAAGACTTGTGCATAATAACCACCCCCAGCTCAGGCTATATAAAGGACCAAAAAACGCTAAATTTGATTTATTTACAGAAACCAATATCATAGAAAAGAGTCTTTAGGGTTTCGTGTCTTTGTTAAGCATTGTGCTTTATTTTGTATATCTATCTATGTGCCGCCATTGTTTATTCAAAGCACAAAGATGTTTTGTTTTAGTTGAGTTGTAATTGTGAATTACTCTTAAGTTTTTAAGCATTTGAGTTGTAATTGTGAATTACTCATAAGTTTTTAAGCAAGATTCTCATATCTAGGACTTCATAGGTAGAAGTTGCACGGGTAGGGGTTATGTGATAAGTCGTAAACAAAACGTTTATTGAGGACTTTCAACTAACACTATTATAGTGGATTTCCTTCTTGTCTTGGTAGCCCCCAAAGTAGGTGATTTTGTATCAAACTGGGTTAACAATACCATGTGTTCTTTACTTCTGTCTTTTTATTGTTATATTGTCCATTATGTTCTAATGTAGTCAAATGTCGTAACATTTTACTCAACATCGTATTTTCATAAGCGTCAATCACCGCTGAACCAACTAATAATTGGTAGTTTCGATGAGATATAATTAAATATAGCATATTTTTTCTAATAAAAAAATGTTTTTGTAAGTGAAAAAAGAAACTCTTGTAATTAAAAAAAAAAAAAACTACTTTGCGATGGAATAATCTCCTGACAATTTTTTTTTTTTTTTTTTTGTCAAGTAGCCTATTGATTAGAATTTTACCCCATAAAGATAAATAAGTGGGCGTATCAGGATTCGAATCCCGATTTCTGCACTTTACGTGCAAATGTTCTATCAACTGAGTTAGACTCACGGGACGACAAATTTTATTATTCATATTGGTATGGTAACGATTTTAGGGAGAGAATGTATAGATGTTGAAATATTCTGTCGAAATTGGTTAGTAAAATTAACGCTAAATCTATCATTATTTGTGAGGGATTTTGTTCACTGATTCACTTTTTCTAATACTGACTTATGTAGGGCCGGTCTCGAGATTTTGGAGGTCCGAGACAAATAATAAAAATGGACTTTTAATAATTTTTTTTAAAAAAGAACATCATTTATTTAAATTGTAAATAGTATCAACAACATTAAAAAATAGTTATTTATCCATGTAACTGACATAAAAAAAATGTCATTCCACAGTATTCAAATTGATCCGATAAATAAAAAATTAAGCGATATATCATTAAAAATGAATCGATAATTTTTAAAAAAGAGTAATCTTTTATTTAAAATGTAAACAACATCAATAATGTAAAAAAAAATCACTTTCAAATCAATAATAACAAAAGAGCATTACATGGATAAAAGTAAGAAATTTTTGCACAAGAAAGAGAAGAATCCATAAAAGTAGGGAATTTTTTTTTTTGGTTTTTACCACCAGTTGAATCTGGTTCGGGGTCAGTTCTGACATCAAATCAAAGATTGGATAACCATACATGAGAGAGAGTGATTATAATTTAACCAATTAAATATTGCCACATATAATTCTTCTCTTTCTTGCATGTAAAAATTCTTACTAAATAGCATTTCCCATAACAAAATACACATTCAAGCTAATATCATTAAAAATTAATAGTGTTTTTAATAAAAATTGCAACTTAATTTTATAAATTAATTCTTTCATTTTTAAAGAAATAATAAAATGTAGTTTTTTTAAAAAAATAAAAGAAAGTAGTGAACTTATTTATAAATTATAGACTGGTTTTTAAAAATAAAGTAGTAAAGTTATTTATAATTTGTAGAGTAATTTAACTCATAAAAAACTCTTTAAAAAAAAAAATAAAAAATGTCATAAGTGTGACTTGGGCTGTGGGCCTCTTGCCCAAACTCAGGTCGACCCTAGACTTATGCCTTAGCTCTTAGAAGGTTTCTCTCCCCACCCCTGTCTTTCTTTTTCACCCCCTGAGTTTTTATTTTTAACTTTAAAAAAAACTTCGGTACGCGTAACGATGTAAAACATCTGTTTTTCAATACCGAAAAACTTCAGTACGCATGTACTGAAGTTTTCGGGGGTAAAATCAAGGGTAAAGTTGGATTTCTGGGGGGTGAAAATGAATGACGGGGGGTGGGGTGAGAAACCTTCTAGCTCTTATGTGCTAGATTAATTAGTGTTCGGCCTTCACTTCCTTTACATGTAGTACATCAACAATTAACAATAATAAGTCACAGCAACATTGTAAGCATAGATCGGAAATAGAATAGAGAGAAACACAAAGTAAAATAAGAAAATTATAAGTACTAGAACTTCTTCTCAAGAAATGGAGTCATTAATACCTTTAAATATTAGTATTTGAAACGGTGTTGTTTTGACCTCCTTTTTTAAAAAATAAAATAGAACCATTGAACCGTCTGGACCGGCCGCTTCACCGGTTTTTTCGATTTAGGACCGGTTCGACCGGTTTTTTACCAGTTCACCTGTAGGCCGATTTCCAGACCTAATCGGACCGGATACATCACCGGTTCATGGTCTAACCGATCCGACCGGCCGGTCCGGTTCGGTTTTGACAACTTTGGATACAACAGTCACTTCTTGCTAACACCGCACGTGAATTAACAATGACTCAAGAACTTTTTTTGGATGCTCAAGGAAGCTTAATATTATTATATAATTACACAGTTCATTTTATTTGTTCTTTATTCTATATGTTTTTAGCCAAGTCCACGTATGATCTATATATACTCTTCTTGATCCCTCTTGGAGTCTCTTATCAACCAATAAATCTTATTAATAAGCATAACGGCTAAACCATTCAATTGTGAAACATGCAAATAATGAATGATAATATTAATAAGAAATATATATATAAATTAACTTTAAAACGAATTTAATATATTAAAATATCCAACACTTTCAACTTTTTTAAATAGATTAATTTCACCATAAACATCATAAGAGTTCAAGTCTATTTTAAAATTTAGTTATAATAATTATTTGATTTGTTAATTTTAATATACGCAAAATGTGCACGCACGCATATGCGAGATAAAAGAACACCATGTAACTTTATCACTTTATGGCTCTGTATGGTATAATTCACTCAAATTGCTTCAAACATGAATAGAATGCAATTGAAACATTATCATACAAGTCATTGTGAGTTATCCTGGAAAAGGCAAATTTCATTTATGGCTCTGTAGAGTAGAGGAACATTTTGACTTCTTAAATAACCAAAAATCACATATGAAAATGAATTTGCAGTAAATTTAGCAATTAAATTCAAACTTGTTAATTTCGATTTTGAAAACTCAATAACACGCAATGTTGAAAACCAAGAAAATCTTGATTTAAAGTTGAGGGAAGCCGAGAGGAACAAAATGAATATCAGTGTTAATCCAAATGGCAATGCTGATTTCAAGACAATTACGGAACCTATCAATAGCATTCCAGCACCCAATAGTAGAAGAGTAATTGTTTTCATTGCGCACGGTATTTACATGTACTAAAATGTAATTAAAATCACTTTGTGTTGTGATTAATTTTTTTTTTCCAACTGATGATGAAATTCATTAAAATATTATGGTGAAAATTGTCTAAATTATTTTGATGATTGATTTCTTTTAGGGAGAAAATTCCGATCCCCAATCATTGCCTTCTGTAACATTCTTGGGGGATGCAACGAAGATGCCAACTATAACCGAAAATGATAAAGCCTCTCTACTATTGGAGATGATGGGAAACCATCGAGGACAATCAATAGGGCAATTGTCGCCGTGAATGCTGACTACTTTATAGCCATCAATGTCAGATTAGAGGTACTCAATAGATAAATTATTTTAAGGCCATATAATTGTTTATGTGAATGCTGCCTATTTATTATGTTATTATATTCAATGTTTTATTGTTTTGAATAAACCATAGTTTTTTAAAGGGTCGTGTTATAACAAGTTCCCAAAAAACATTTGTTAAATAATTAAAAAAAAAAAGCAGATTTTGTATAGAAAATAACATATTTTTTCGAAACTCACGAAATTAAACTTCTTATAAAAATATTACACTGCATCACCTCAAATTGGATCCAATGATGATCAAGCGGTTGCTTTTCGAACCTTTGGCAACAAAAGCGCTTTCTAAAATTGTGCCTTCTATGGATTTCAAGACACATTATATGATCATCAAGGCCTCCATTACTTCAAAGGTTGCAAAATTCAAGGCACCGTTGATTTCATCTTTGGAAATGGGAAGGTCCCTATACGAGGTATTGTATTATTCCATTTAAAGATTATTTTGTCCTTAATCATGTTTGCTCGTTGCTTAATCATTCATGTTTTCTTCATGCAGGGCTGCACTCTAAATTTCATAGCCCAAAATTCGGGCTTTGTCACAGCTCAAAAGCGCGCAAGTTTGAAAGATGATACTGGGTTTTCAATATTAAATAGCAAAGTAATAGGGAGAGTGGTCAAGTTTATTTGGGAAGACCATGGGGAGATTACTCGAGAGTAATTTTCTCTTTTACCTACATGGATAATTTGGTTCTCCCTCAAGGATGGGTTGATAGTATATGAGCGACAAACACCACCACAACTTGTTAGTAATATTATTATAACACATGCGCGCACGCACATGCGAGTGCCCTTGCGCACATATACACATATTAAATAAAAATGTTTTCCATCATATGAAAATAACTAAATGCACCCACCATAAAATCCACCTTGTTTTAAAAGTGTTGTAATCAACTCCTGAAAAGGTTAAAAAAAAAAAATGATATTTTCTTTATAAAATTTAGGCTAAACTACATATTTGGTCCCTTACGTTTATTTTAGGTTCAATTTGGTCCCTTACGTTTAAAAAGTTTCAATTTGGTCCCTTACGTTATCAACGTTTGCATTAGTTGGTCCCTTCCGTCAGATTTCACTGTTCCACTGTTTCAATTAGACACGTGTCAACGTGTCCAGTTGTCCACGTGTGCAAACTGTCTGCCACGTAAGCAAACCGTCTGCCACATGTGCAAAAAGTGACGGAAGGAACCAAATTGAAACCTAAAATAAACGTAAGGGACCAAATTGAAACTTTTTAAACATAAGGGACCAAATTAAATCCTAAAATAAACGTAAGGGACCAAATGTGTAGTTTAGTCTAAAATTTACTTTTCATGATTTCTTAGCAAATGCTCTTTGGATAATTTATTAACATCACCATTAAACATGATTTATTAAGAACAATAATAGATATAATAGCATAATAAAATGGTTAATTTTGACACCATAAATAAAAACATAATAAACTAAGAGAAGAGTTCCAAAGGGGCCAAAGTTATTATGCTTAAACAATTTCCTTATGCAGGGTGCTTAAGTAAATACTAGCCACCAGATCTATCTGCCACGTGTTATAATCCTAGCATTCCCAGCAATTAACGGATTTTCACACGCGCGGTTAACGGTTTCATCTTTCAATTGACGGAAGTTCACACGCAACAACCAAGCTCCGCTCCGGCGAAACCCGACGGCGAAATCGTCATCACCGTATCCGGAATCATCATATCCGTCAGTGATTGGATCGTTCGTCGCCATCGCCGCCATTTTTTCTGGAATCACGTTTAAGGTTGGTGTTGGGCAGAACAATTGATTTCAATTTCAATTTCGATTTATTATGTTTGTTTCCCGTTTTGATTTTATTTCTGGATGCTTGTGGTCATTTGTTGATTGTTATGAGGATGTATATGAATCATTAGATTGTTGTTTTTATGCTGATTTGAGTAGGTATAGGAATTGTTGTTGAAGATGGTAAAGCTAACACTAATACACAACAGTTAGTAGTTAGTACAGATTTTTATGTAATTGATGTTAATAGACACAATGAATTTGTATGAAGTTGTTTATTTGTGAAACCTAAGTCCAAAGAGTGAAAATGGGATTGAGTAGTAAAAGCTTAGCAGCTTATCAGAGCACAAAACTTCAATAATTCTATTTCAATTTCAATTTCATGTATCAATGCAAATCCAAATTCTACATGCTTAATGTTTGCTGTCGATGAAATTTAAGTGGATTCATTGTCTAACGTCGAATTAATTGTAATGTTGATTAATTTTGGACTGTAGGTCTTCATAGTAGTGGATTAATTGTAATGTTTCATTAGCAGCATATTAAATTTACATGCAACCATAATGATAGTTAAATGGTTTCCAGCTTTTATACCTTGAAACCATGAATATAGAGGAATGGTTTCAAGAACAACAATTTGCTATGTAAATGATTTTTAAGTACACTACTTTATGCGTGTTATTTTGGTTGTTGTTCTAGTGGTTAACTAAATTTTACATGATTTTTGTTTATAGGGATTGTCGCTGTCTTTAATGGATTCGATGTCAACTTCATTTGAAACACTCCCATTGTCCGTTGTTGATAGTTCAAACACACAGGCGGATAGTTCAAGAACACTTGTTGATACATTTCAATGTTGGGAGTCTCTTACTAAAAAGGAAAATTGGGAGTCTCTTGCTTTTAAATCTGTTGAAGAAGTTGAAAAATTTTATGGTGACTATGCATTTAAATGTGGGTTTTCAGTTCGGACTTTGATGAGATTAAAAAAGAATTCACAAAATAAGCCATCTGATAGATATCATTACCTACGTTATGGTTGTAACAAACAAGGTTACAAGAAAGGAAGTTTGTTGGATCCAAAGAACAAGCCAAATTCAGAGAGTCCTGTTGTGGTTGAATTTGAGAAAGTAAAAGAAAAAGCAGAGGAAAGGATTGGTTGTAGAGCTGCGATTTCTTTAAAGTTGGATGAAACTCTGAATGTTTACAAGATATATAAATGGGATGTGGCCCATTGTCATCAGTTACATAAACCAGAGCATGGACGTTACTTGAGATCATTTAGGTCGGTGAATGAAGTGCAAGGACAGCTTGCTGTAATTAATTCGAAAGCTGGGATGTCAATGAGAACTTCATATGAGGTCATGGGTCAGGGTGTTGGAGGCACAGATAACTTGCCTTTTCGATTTTCGGATTTAAAAAATTATTTGATGACAATCCGGTCGAAAGAGATGGTGGTTGGTGATGCAACTGTGATTCAAGAATTTTTTAGGAATGAAGCTTTGTCGAAACCATCATTTTATTATGATATTCAAGTTGATGCAGCAGAAGATATAGCTAGTATTTTTTGGGCAGATGGGATTATGCAGCTTGATTATTCCTTGTTTGGTGATGTTATAAGTTTTGATACAACTTACCGAACCAACAACCATTATCGCCCTTTAGGTTTGTTTTTTTGAACTTCTACCAGGTTAAAAATTTTTGTTTTTATTCCATTATGTTATATAATGTGTTGCCATGAATAGTATAGGTAAGTTGAATATGTTGAAACCGTTTACCAATAATAATGGTTTCTTTGTATATCTTTCTGAAACCATTTATCATTAGTAATGGTTTCACTTGTTAACATGTTGAAACCAAAATAGCCCTTTAATTGTTTAAGTGTTTTTTATAATATAAGTGAAACCATAATTTTGATATCTGCTTTGTGTCCTTTTAGTTGCTCCATTTTATATTTCAATGATAGTGTGGCATTTGTTTGATAGTTTCAGTACCAAACATAATCAATTATAAGTAGCAGTTACTAGTAATTAGGGATTCAATTTATCCTTATGTAATTATGGTTGATCCTTGCAGTACATGTTCTTGTTGATAGTGTGGCAAAATAGTTGTTTTATTTGGTTTTTATGTTGTTTGTGAATTCAAAACCAATGAGAAACCATAAATAGGATTCACTTAATGTGTATCTGAAACCCAAATATCCATGTTATGGGTTGAATAGGTTTTATAATATAACTGAAACCATAAATCTGACTTAATGGTTTCACTGTATTTATTTCTGAAACCAAAGTTGCCACCTTATGGTTTCAGTTATAGCATGACATTTGTTTGATGGTTTCAGCACTCAAGATAATCAATTCTAAGTGAAATAATAATTATGATTGATCCTTGAATTTGTTTTGCTTGTTTTTTAAGCAGTTGTTTTAATAATTTTTTAATCTTAGCTGTTTGTGAATTCAAAACCAATAAGAAACCATAAGTGTGGGTTAATGGTTTCACTGGGTATGTATCTGAAACCAAAATAGTCTCCTTATGGTTTCACTAGGTTGTTATTAGCTGGGGATTATATTTTTGATCTCAATATTAATTGTCCTTTTATATATGCATTTTTCCCCTGATTTGGTTTATTTACATTTCAGCTGCATTCATGGGCTTTGACAATCATCGGACAAGTGTCTTATTTGGTGCTGCCCTTTTGTATGATGAGACTTCAGCAACTTTTGATTGGTTGTTTGCGACTTTTTTGAGGTGTATGTCTAATAAGAAACCACAATCCATATATACAGACCAGGCGCCTGCATTGTTGAAGTCAATTCCTAATGTTTTTGAGGGTGTTTTCCATGGCTTGTGCTCATGGCATATGTCAGAGAATGCTAAAAAAAATCTGGGGTCTCGTGCAAATGCTGCATTTTTCAATGAGTTCAATTATTTGATTTCAAATGTTGAGACTGAATCGGATTTTGATTACTACTGGGATCAGATGATGAAAAACTGCTTTGGTGGAAGGCCAACTTCTGATTTTAGTTGGCTTGTTCAAACACACAAGAATCGAATGCACTGGTCGTCAGTTTGGGTCAAGTCGCATTTCACAGCTGGTTTGAAAACGACCCAATTAAGTGAGTCCTTTAATGCGTTTCTTCGTCGTTTTCTGCAACCTGACCATTCTCTAGTTCAATTTTTTAGCCATTTTAATATCATGGTTCAAAGATTGAGGGATAAGCATGCTGAGTTGGATTTTAAGGCTGCAAACACTAGATCAAGAAACAATTATCCCAATAGTCAACTGATGCGGTCTGTTGTAAACAAGTACACCCCAGCATGTTTTGCATTCATTCATAGACAGTATGATCTTTCCTTCAAATACTTCTATGAAGAGGTCACAACTCAATGTTCTGCCTTTAACAAGGTTTTCAAAGTTTTTACAATTGAACAGCTTGATGAACCTGAGGAAGTAGGTGGTGCTAATTATGATGATGATGCTAATGATGGACATTCAGACTGCAATTTTTTGGATGAAGAAATTTCTGAAAACCTTTCCCCAAATTTTGAACAGCATGATCGACTTGATGAAAGGGTTGTGACAATTGATATTAGGACGAAACATATTAGCTGCACATGTCGTATGTTTGAGAACAGGGGTTTTTTATGTCGGCACGTTTTCAAAATATTGGAATTTTTAGGTGGTTCCGTGCAATATCATAGTTTGAAAACGATACCTGCAGAATATGTGTTGAAGCGGTGGACTAGAGATGTTCGTCATTCGATTGATAAGATTAAACCTACCATCAATGCTGGCACTGAAGGGACGACTCAAGCACAAAGATATCAACAGATTTGTGCTGTTACAATCCAGATTTGTACACGTGTTTGTACAGACCCTGAGGCTTCTCAAGTTTTCCTTAATGGTGTACTTGAAGCTGGGAAAAAGGCAGAGGAGTTGATTATGTCCAAAGGTTTTTAAATATTTTCTTTTTGAACTATGTTTTTCACCTTGGCTGTCTGTGTGTTATAACTGAAACCCTAAGTATGGCTGAATGGTTTCATTGTCTTTGTTAGTGAAACCAAATGTGCCTTCTTATGGTTACAAGTGCTTTTGTTGTGTCATTTTTTTTGAGGGTTTGAGTATTCAATTTATCTGCACAATGATTGATGAATTTTTTTTATAATTGTATAGGTATTCATACAGAACCACCTGTTGTGACGCCATCTAAGTCTTCCAATACAACTACTGTTGGTGAACCATCTGATGGGGTAAAGTCAACTGCTCCAAAGTTCAAAGTCAGACCAAATCCAATTAGAACAAAGAGGCGAATGAAAAGTGATTATGAAATTGTTAGGGAACGCCAGAAAAGGAAAGTAGAGCGGAGGAGACAACAAAGAGAGGATGAGGCTTTAAAGGAGAAAGAGGCTAATGTTTGATATATTTACATTTGTTTTTGTTTCATGTTAACTGTTTGTAATAGACTTTGTTACAAAACCATTAGACTTGTAGGAATCGTACTTCGTCATTTTCATGTTCTTTGTGTGGTATGTATTGATGATTATAAGATATCGATCATTAGACATATATTTTATTTGTATTAGAGAGAATGATTATCATAATTTATGTCTGTTATACTTGAATGCATACTTGTTTGGTATAATATGAATGAAACCATAAGTCTGGCTGAATGGTTTCATTGTATTTATTTCTAAAACCAAAGTAGCATTCTTTTGGTTTCAATGAAACAATGAACATTTACATACGTATTTTAATATATCATATATTATTGAAATATACAGTCATAATTTCTTTAAAAAAATATCTATATTCAAGTATTATTGAAAAAAAATCTTTGCCAAAAGCATTATAATAAACTCATATTATCTAACATGTCGAATAATTAAATGTAATCAAATAAAATCATAGATTATTGTTATTATACAAATAATCAAGACTATTCATATTATATAAATTATTATGATATTATTATATATGTCTCTTTATACCTGAACCCATAATTGTTTGGTATAATGTAAATGAAAACCATAATAGTGGCTCAATGGTTTCACTCCATATATTTCTGAAACCAAAGTACCCATCTTATGGTTTCAGGTAGTAATAACCAAGGTTTTTTAGTAAAATGTTGTTGTTTGAAAGTTAAAAGGGTATTATTGGAATTCCAGAAGAGGCTACACCAAAATGATTTTTTGCCTTTATATATTAGTATAGAAGTATAGATAATCAAGTCTATTGAATAATTAATGAAACCATAAGTTCTGCTAAATGGTTTCACTGCACTTATTTTTGAAACCAAAGTATCCCTCTTTTGGTTTCAATGAACATTACATACGTATTTTAATATATCATATATTCAAAAAACTATATATTTTAAATTTTACAATTTGATAGTTGTTGAAGCTTGTTTTTTAAACAGTGAAAACTAAATTTCCATGTGTGTATATTATAAGGTACATCTAAAGTAAAGATTGATTAAGAATTAAATTTCATAATCTACAAAGAGCAATTCATTAAAACTAGTCAGTAAATTGAACATAACTTGTCCCAAGAAGAAAAAAACATTAAAACAATCCATAAAATCAGCAACAGAGTGTTTTGTCAATAAAAGTGTTCTAATGAGCAGGAGAGAACAAACTACGAATACAACCCTATCAAAAGATGCTGAAACCATTTTTGCTTCAGAAGATGCGAAGCTTCAGAAGTTGCTGAGCTTCAGAAATTGCGAAGCTTCAGAAATTGCTGAGCTTCAGAAGATGCGAAGCTTCAGAAGTTGCTGAGCTTCAGAAGATGCGAAGCTTCAGAAATTGCTGAGCTTCAGAACCTGAGATACTTCAGAAGCTTGTGAGCTTCAGAAGCTAGGAGCCTTCAGAAGCTGCAACCATTCATAGACAGTATGATCTTTCCTTCAAATACTTCTATGAAGAGGTCACAACTCAATGTTCTGCCTTTAACAAGGTTTTCAAAGTTTTTACAATTGAACAGCTTGATGAACCTGAGGAAGTAGGTGGTGCTAATTATGATGATGATGCTAATGATGGACATTCAGACTGCAATTTTTTGGATGAAGAAATTTCTGAAAACCTTTCCCCAAATTTTGAACAGCATGATCGACTTGATGAAAGGGTTGTGACAATTGATATTAGGACGAAACATATTAGCTGCACATGTCGTATGTTTGAGAACAGGGGTTTTTTATGTCGGCACGTTTTCAAAATATTGGAATTTTTAGGTGGTTCCGTGCAATATCATAGTTTGAAAACGATACCTGCAGAATATGTGTTGAAGCGGTGGACTAGAGATGTTCGTCATTCGATTGATAAGATTAAACCTACCATCAATGCTGGCACTGAAGGGACGACTCAAGCACAAAGATATCAACAGATTTGTGCTGTTACAATCCAGATTTGTACACGTGTTTGTACAGACCCTGAGGCTTCTCAAGTTTTCCTTAATGGTGTACTTGAAGCTGGGAAAAAGGCAGAGGAGTTGATTATGTCCAAAGGTTTTTAAATATTTTCTTTTTGAACTATGTTTTTCACCTTGGCTGTCTGTGTGTTATAACTGAAACCCTAAGTATGGCTGAATGGTTTCATTGTCTTTGTTAGTGAAACCAAAGGTGCCTTCTTATGGTTACAAGTGCTTTTGTTGTGTCATTTGTTTTGAGGGTTTGAGTATTCAATTTATCTGCACAATGATTGATGAATTTTTTTTATAATTGTATAGGTATTCATACAGAACCACCTGTTGTGACGCCATCTAAGTCTTCCAATACAACTACTGTTGGTGAACCATCTGATGGGGTAAAGTCAACTGCTCCAAAGTTCAAAGTCAGACCAAATCCAATTAGAACAAAGAGGCGAATGAAAAGTGATTATGAAATTGTTAGGGAACGCCAGAAAAGGAAAGTAGAGCGGAGGAGACAACAAAGAGAGGATGAGGCTTTAAAGGAGAAAGAGGCTAATGTTTGATATATTTACATTTGTTTTTGTTTCATGTTAACTGTTTGTAATAGACTTTGTTACAAAACCATTAGACTTGTAGGAATCGTACTTCGTCATTTTCATGTTCTTTGTGTGGTATGTATTGATGATTATAAGATATCGATCATTAGACATATATTTTATTTGTATTAGAGAGAATGATTATCATAATTTATGTCTGTTATACTTGAATGCATACTTGTTTGGTATAATATGAATGAAACCATAAGTCTGGCTGAATGGTTTCATTGTATTTATTTCTAAAACCAAAGTAGCATTCTTTTGGTTTCAATGAAACAATGAACATTTACATACGTATTTTAATATATCATATATTATTGAAATATACAGTCATAATTTCTTTAAAAAAATATCTATATTCAAGTATTATTGAAAAAAAATCTTTGCCAAAAGCATTATAATAAACTCATATTATCTAACATGTCGAATAATTAAATGTAATCAAATAAAATCATAGATTATTGTTATTATACAAATAATCAAGACTATTCATATTATATAAATTATTATGATATTATTATATATGTCTCTTTATACCTGAACCCATAATTGTTTGGTATAATGTAAATGAAAACCATAATAGTGGCTCAATGGTTTCACTCCATATATTTCTGAAACCAAAGTACCCATCTTATGGTTTCAGGTAGTAATAACCAAGGTTTTTTAGTAAAATGTTGTTGTTTGAAAGTTAAAAGGGTATTATTGGAATTCCAGAAGAGGCTACACCAAAATGATTTTTTGCCTTTATATATTAGTATAGAAGTATAGATAATCAAGTCTATTGAATAATTAATGAAACCATAAGTTCTGCTAAATGGTTTCACTGCACTTATTTTTGAAACCAAAGTATCCCTCTTTTGGTTTCAATGAACATTACATACGTATTTTAATATATCATATATTCAAAAAACTATATATTTTAAATTTTACAATTTGATAGTTGTTGAAGCTTGTTTTTTAAACAGTGAAAACTAAATTTCCATGTGTGTATATTATAAGGTACATCTAAAGTAAAGATTGATTAAGAATTAAATTTCATAATCTACAAAGAGCAATTCATTAAAACTAGTCAGTAAATTGAACATAACTTGTCCCAAGAAGAAAAAAACATTAAAACAATCCATAAAATCAGCAACAGAGTGTTTTGTCAATAAAAGTGTTCTAATGAGCAGGAGAGAACAAACTACGAATACAACCCTATCAAAAGATGCTGAAACCATTTTTGCAATACCAATGGTTTCAAGACAAAGCACCTTGAAACCATTTAACAGTACTAATGGTTCCTAACAGAACAACTTGGCATCTTTTGAAGCAGCTCTTCATGGTATGAAATTGCAAGCTTTTTCACATCATCTTTCATGGAATTGCTTGGATGGCTTAAGATTTCTGAACACAAATCGATCCGAAGATCCATGATTTTTGCAACCTTTGCATGCTTTTTGAGTCTTGACCAACCTTTGAAAGATTGTATTTCACCTCCCCATTCAGCTAGATACTTCATGCAGAATACACCACAATTGTCCGAATCAATCTGTGTAGCAACCTTTGGTGTATCCCAAGTGAATGTGATGAAGGAGAAAGGCATTTTCATTTTCCTTTGCTTATACAATTCAGCCACAAATGCTTCTACCTCATTTACCCAGACATCAAATAGCTTCTTGTATGAGGTTGGTTCACCATCCTTGGTTTCCAATCTTTCTCCTACACCCGCCAAACTGTTCAGGAATTGGAATTTGCGGTCTTTGAGATTGACAACGAAGCAAACATAATGGCTTCCCGGGTTACCAACTATTGCTGGTGCCATGATCTGTTCCACCATGACAAACATAGTATTAGAATCACATTATTTAACTAAAATTTTAATAATAAAATCATTATCATAAAGCATGTATCTGAAAGGTTTTGAAAAGAGACTTACGTATTCCAGCTTTTCAGGGTCAATGGCCTTCCAATCCATGTATTTGAATTGGTTGAGCCTCTCAAGAAATCTCCAGCATGCAATATTCCTACTCACGGGAGGCATTCTTTCCTGGTCAAACTGTTTATATAAAATGAGTAAAATAATCAATAATATGTAAATAAACAATATTATGTTAATTTTTAATATTAATGGATTGTGATACATACATAAGTAAGTAATGGTGTCACCAGTTTTGTCATGCTACTCTGTTGATCCCAATTCAGACAATTAACCCAGACGTTTATGACCAGACATGACACCCATTCGTCCTTCTGAAGGGTCCATAAAGCATCTCTTCGTAGGGAATAAAGATGAGCCTTGTTGTTGGAGCAGTACATAATTTCATACCTATACAATAATTAAGCATTTACTATTGGTAATAATATTTAATCTGAGTGAAACCATAAGGAGACTTTATGGTTTCAGATAAATATCCAGTGAAACCATTAAGCCAGTCTTATGGTTTCACATTGGGTTTGAATTCACAAACAGCTAATTTTAAAACATTATTCAAACAACTGATTAAGAACCAAACAAAACAAATACAAGGGTCAATCACATTTATTGTTTCATTTATATTTGGTTATGTTGAGTGTTGAAACCATCAAACAAATGCCACATTACAACTGAAACCATAAGGTGGCTACTTTGGTTTCAGAAATCAATACAGTGAAACCATTCAGCCACACTCATGGTTTCATTTACATTACACAACCTAGTGAAACCATGAGAGGGCTATTTTGGTTTCGTATACACATTCAGTGAAACCATCAAGCTTAACTTATGGTTTCTCATTGATTAAGCATTATCAAACAACTTCAAAATCAAATAAAACAACCATTTTTCCAAAAAATCACATTTGCACTAAGCTAAATAAGAAACAGTTTTTAACTTACTGATCAAGATCTGGGCTCCAAGCATATGTTGACAACTGTTTCTGCAACTCAGTTGTATTAGACTCATGGACAGCGTCATCATATGGGCTTGCAAGGTATTTAGATTTTTTCACCACCCGTCGACGCTCAGGGTACGTCCTATCAGAGTGAAGCACATTATGTCTCTTTCTTTTTTTTGGAGTGACATTGTCAATGTCAATAATTTCATCTGGAAGCATTGTCTTTATTGGAGTTGCACTGTGAAATAATAGTACATAATAATGTTATTTTCTGCAGGATTTAAATAATATTATATTTATCACACTGTTTGATTCTTACTTTATAACAGTGTCTGAGTCACGTTCTTCAGACTTCTCCTGTTGTGACACATCTGGTACCAACACTAGCGCACGGCATTGGTTGGGTACTTCAAAATATTGCGGGAACTTCAGGATTGTTTCAGTTGTGGCTTTTTCTGTGTCTTGTGACACTGAAACTTGTGGTACTGGCGCATCTTTAATCAACCTGAAACAATCAAAACAATAATTTAGTTTTGAAACATCTTATATGAAAACCATTTGACAAACGATTTGAAAGTTAAGATATCTTACTCTGCATCAAAAAACTCAGGAAACTTCAACATAGTTTCCAATGTTGTCGATTCAGCCCCTTGTGACACCGAAACATTTTTGTTAGAAGCTTCAGCCCGATCAAAAAACTCTGGAAACTTCAAGATAGTTTCCTGAGTTAATGTCAGGCCTGCATTCGGTGTCAGCTTCACTGAATGATCAGTGATGTTGCATGCTGCCATCACTGCATCATCAATGATTTTTGGAGCGATCTCATCTTCTTCATCTGTCTCTTCATAATTCTCATGTTGCATGCTGCCTGCATCAACATTAGGTGTTACTTTCATTGAATCATCAATGATGTTGCATGCTGTCGGCACTGCATCATCAATGAGTTTGGGACTGATCTGATCTTCTTCATCCTTGTCCTCATCCTTGTCATCTTGAACTTTATCATTGTCATCTTTGTTGCTATTTTGACCAATGATTTTGTCATCCTCTTCATCATTACCACTTAACCTACATTATTGAATTTTCAGAAAGTCACAACATAACTCCCAATCATAAAGCATTCAGAAAAAACATTTTTAATGTTGAATTAAATTATTATTTGTATTGGAAACCATAAGATGGGTATTTTGGTTTCAGAATCAACTATAATGAAACCAATAAGTCACTCTTATGGTTTCAGTTATATTATTCATGTTGTATAGAATATGAATACATATATTAAGGAAAGGTCCTGAAACCAAATTAAACGCAGTACCTCTCTTCCGCTTGAGTTCTTTTTCCAACATCATCATCATCATTCAACCTGGAAATCATTAGTGTGAATTTTCATAAACTAATCCAGCAAAATTTAATTGTCTGAAAAAGTTAAATTAAATGCAGTACCTTTCAGTTTCAGGTACAACACCAATATTGGAACTCTTATTCCTCTCATTTTCACCTTCTACTTCAATTGGATTATCTTTTCCTGAAGTTCCGGCATTTGCTTCAGTTATTCTTCTTTCCAATGTTTCTGCGGTTTTTGTATAGACAGTTATACAAGACCTACAATGAGTAAGATACATTTGTGCCTGCCAAGGACAATCACAAGTTAAACCATTAAGAAACATCTATGGTACGATTTCCAATATTTTATATTCGATTAGCATTTGAAAAGAAAATGCAGTACATGAGAATCAATGACAATCACCTTAGACAGTGGACAAGTGTCTGCATCAAAGCACAATACAATCGGACTTCCTGCGGTTCTGCTCAGACTTGGTAACCCAGCTGGTAGTCCATTATCAAGTCTTGTTACCCCTGCTGTCAGTCCATTCTCAAGTCCCATAATATCATGGATCTTTTGAAGTTCTTGGTTTGCGAGCTTGACATCCCAATCACGGAGGGATGGCCGATTGTACTTTCCTGTCAAAAATGGACTTCTTTTTCCCATTTTCTCCATGTAATTAATCTGCAACAATTAGTTAGTATTGTGTCACATAACAACTCCAAAGCATAGATCATTAATTAGAATATTTGTACGTTGAATAGAATTTGAATAGTTTAATGGGAACCATTATTGGCCTATCTTGGTTTCAGATGCAAATATAATGAAACCATTAAGACACACTAATGGTTTCAGTTAAAAGATATAAGATATAAAGGATAATAACAACAATTAGCAATTAAACATAGGTTATTGCAAGTAGTTCTCAAATATGAATATTTAATGGGAACCATTATAGGTCTATTTTGGTTTCAGATGCAAATACAATGAAGCCATTAAGACACACTAATGGTTTCAGTTAAAAGATACAAGATATAAAAGATGCAAATACATTTAGGAATTAAACATAGGTTATTGCATTGAGGGTAGATCATTACCATTAAAAAGTGGAAGTCTGCTAGTGGATTCAAAACATCTGGAGATTGCAAGCCTTTTTTCATATAGTCCAGAACATGTGAGCACCAGTTATATGAAGATACTCCAGCTGGATCTTCCAAAATATCTGCATACTGGAGAGACACATTTCCTCTATTAGTTGGGCACAAAATGTTGTGAATGATGTAACAAATTGCACCCTTCACCCATGTTCTAGGTTTCTCTATTGTCTTCAGTGAGCTTTCCAATTCCGCAACCTTCACAATTGGAGAATAATCTCCAATCAATCCTAATTCCTTCCTCAGCCTTTTAATTGCTCCTTCAGAGCAAAGGTCAGTGTCTATTTTCTTTCCAGCTGTTGGTAGTTCGTAGACTCTATGCACATCATCCTCTTTCAACATCAGGACCTCTGTATCACTCAGCCTTATCCACATATGCTCATGTTCAAATCGTTTGACAACCCAATCCACAAAAAAGGTGTGGATCCTTTTCCAGTTGCATATATGCATTATCCCTCCAAAGCCACATTCGTGTAGTTGGTCAATTATTTCCTGTTTCCTCTTTTTGGCATTTACTGAATGCATAAGTTCATAGACCTTAGGTACACTCATTTTATGCCTGAGTCTTGCATCCGCATCAGGATCTTTTGTCACAACAACTTGTTTCACATTTTCTTCACCCGAGCTTGCTTCATCAGAATCTTCTGTTGCCATTGTTGCTCTCTTTTTACGACCACGAGATGTAGAAGCAACGCTCTCACCACGTTTTGTCTGTTCTTTCTTTTTTTGCTTCTTGTTTTTGACACGTCCCCTCTCATTCTTTTGATCACTACCAGACAACGAATCATTCTTATTCCGTTTATCGTCATCTGATGGTGTCAAACCAATACTAAATGATGGCATTGGCTGTAGTCCCTTTGATTCTTTCCCCTGTATCAAATGAAACAAGTAAGTATGGTTTCATATGGCAGAAAATAAGTGAAATACTATAAGTGTTTCATATCATGGTAGAACATAAGTTAAATACTCGAAGTATAATTTAAATTCAGTGAAACCTTATGGGGGCTACTTTGGTTTCATATTATGGAGGCTACTTTGGTTTCATAAGTTAAATACTATAAGTACATTTTAAACTCATTGAAACATTAAGAGGGCTACTTTGGTTTCAGATACGTACCAAGTGAAACCATAAAGGCACACTTATGGTTTCAAATAGTTTTATCTAATTTATGTTGTCAGTCTGGAAGATGTTTTGTTGATGCATCTGACAATATAAAAAAGTGATTATAGGAATTTGGTGTAAGCTAATTAATTAAAAGCAACACTATACATACATTTCTGAAAAAATTTCACACAAAATACACTGAAACCATAAGAGGGCTAATTTGGTTTCAGAAACAAATACATTGAAACCATTTAGCCACACTTATGGTTTCCATGACAACAAACACGAATCCTCAAACAAAATTAATATGTAAATCAAATGAAGCAAAGTAACTCATCTCAACAAGGTAATTCATCTAAACACAATCTGATACCAAACAGTTGTCATTTTTGCTCCATTCCTACCCAATCTTAAAATAGTACTGAAACTATATTTTGTTTGGCTATCATTGAAACCATAAGAGGGCTATTTTGGTTTCAATGATAGCCTAGATCAAATAAAAAATTACCAGCATCCAGATAACATATACAATTTGTAAACTATATCATATCAGTATATGATTTCCCCCAAATCAAAAGTTAGGTTGACACACATGCAATTACTTTACTAATTAAGCAAAATGGTTTCAAACTGCTAGATAAACTTCCAAAAACCATTGATGAAGTTCAAACCTGTTTTGATTTACTCTCTCTAACAAATGCAGCTACTTCGTTCATTATCTTGCTTTCTTCGATTACACATGGTCCCTTATTACGTTGCTTCCGTTCCATTACGATGATGAACAGTGATGATGAAAAGTGATAATGACGATGATGAACAGTGATGGTTGCGTGATAGTGATGATTACGACGGTGAAGGCGATGACGGGAGGTGGTGTTGGTTATGATTCCGGCGAAGGCGATGACGTGAGGTGGTGTTGATTTCGGTCACGAAAGTGACGTGTGTGAAGAAATGGGAATTGGGAAGTAACCGTTAATTTTAGACGATAACCGTTAGTGATGGATTGATTGTATTAGCAAATAGTGGGGTGGATGCAGTAAATTGATTGGGCTGGGCTTTCTTAAGCAGCGTGCTTAAGTATTCTTTAAGTATAATAACCGGACCCCTAAAAACATATTAATTCACTATCTCTCTGTTTGACCTGACCTTTTTAGATTTTAAAAGCTATTTGAAAACTAAAAGTGAAAATAGGACCTGATCTTTTTAGATTTTAAAAGCTATTTGAAAACTAAAAGTGAAAATAAGAGCTTTTAAAAGAAGAAAAAAAAACTAAAATTGTTTGGTAATTGTTATTTTTTTAACTTCAAACTAATTAAACTAAATTTACTGAAGATAATAACAAACTTAAAAAAAAATAATAACATATAATAATACTGATATAAAAAAATATATAATAACAACGAATAATAATGAAATAAAAATAAACTTAAAAAAATAATAAAAACTACCTTTTTTTTCTAAAAGTAGGTTTCAACTTTTCCTCTTAGATTGCTTCAAAAAAAAACTTTTTCACTTAGAAACTATTTTTATTCAATTTTGTACATTGAAAAAAATAATTTATAACTAAAAGCTTTATTAAAAATGTATTTTGCCAAACTTCTCATTCTAAAGAGAATAAAAAGTTAAAAAAAAGTTGGGTCAAACGGAAGGCTCTGTTTGGCACAAAAAGTTAGCTTATAGCTTATGTCTTATAACTTATAAGTTAAAAGTCATGTTTGGTAACAGTCTTTTGAAAAAGATCTTATAGCTTATTTTACTGACTTATAGCTTATTTTTCACAAGCTATTTCAAGTACCTTATCAGCTTATAGCTTATCATTTTTTCTTCCATTTTTACCCTTGTTATTTTAACTAAAACCCACTTTTACCCATTATATTTTATTTTAATTTAAATTAAAATAACTATTTCCTTAGAATTCAAACCTTCTTCCATAATAAAAAAAATTACAAATCATCTCTTCTAAAAACTTGACAATCATCTTTCATATATTTATACTCACAATATCGTTCGTCGTTTATGTTCTGCTATCAACCGTATGTCATATATGATTTTTTATTAATATAATTGTAATGAAGATTATATTTTTTAGCAAATTTAGTTAATATTATCTTAATTTTTATTATATGTTTAGTGAAAAATTTACATAATTGTGTCGAATATATTATGTTTATAAGTATTTTTACATAGTTGAATCAATTTCAAGTGTCACAAGTTGTCAAATGTACATGTACATTTTGCCGTAAAAAATATATTACATTAAAAAAAAAATTTAGCTTAAAAAAAATAATTTGATAATATTGTTCAATTTTTTAACATTAATACACCTAAATTATCATCTTAAATACTACATTAATAAATCTAAATTATTATCTTAAATACTACATTAATAAATTTAAATTATTATCTTAAATATAAATGTATATTATTAATTAGGAACGTCCTTTTATGTCATTTTACACTTATCAGCTAGTTGAACCGCTAATTTTACCAAACACTGCAACTAGCTTATAGCTATAAGCTATCAACCATCAACTATAAGTTAGCTTATCAGCCATAAGCTATTTTTGCCAAACAGAGCCTTAGTGTATGTTTGGTTTTATGGTGAGAGAAATTGATTTTGACAGAATTGATTCTTTAAAATTGATTTTTATGAAAATTGATTTATTTTTTTCACCACCAGTTTAATCTGGTTCGGGGACCAATTATGGCATCAAGTGGTTCCAGCTCTCTCCCGATCGCAATTATGGGGGATCGAACGGTGGTCCTCCCTACCAAGTTAAGCGTCAATCACCATTAACCCAACTAACGATTCGTGATGAAAATTGATTTGAAGATAAAGTTATTTATGTTTGAATATATCATGCAAAAGTGAGTTAAACAAAAAAATTTAGCGTAAAAGTCAATTCTAGAATCGAAAGTTACAATTTCTAACTTTAATTTGAATTAATTCTAAAGACATAATCAATTATACTTTTGAGAAAACAAACAAATCAGAATCAATTCTACATATCTAAAATCAATTTTAACACCTCTAAAATTGAAACCAAATATAATGAATAAATTTGTAAAAATAGTATCAATTATTAACAAATCTAATACCATAATTAATTATGGAAAATGTTATTTAGTAAGAAAATCTATGGAGAAGAATTGCAAGAATAAATCTCCACATTTGTTTACATCAACTATCCCCCCATGATTTCCACTAAAAGATGAGATTAAAATTATATAATCATATAAAATAATGTCATGTGTTATTCTTGCGTTTCTTCTCTAAAATAATTCTTACTAAATAGCAATGCTTATTAATTATTAATTTTTAATTTAGGTAGTTTTTTTGGAGGAAGTCTTACCTAGGCACATATATTTAGGCACACAATTTAGGCACACACACAAAAATCAAAAAAATTAAAAGAAAAATAAACTTGTCACATCAATTGATACCACTTTATTTCTTTTATCTTTAATTTTATTTACTTGATGAGTGTGTGCCTAACATGTCATATTTAGTATCGTGTCTAACTAAGTATTTCTTGTTTTTTTAATTTAAAAATAATAACTGTTCTGTGGTAAAAAAATCCACGCAATTGCCACGTCTGATTTGTATTATCCATTATCCAAAAACCAAAACACACCACCGCGCCACCGCATCCATTTCCTAACAACATCAACATAGTGTTTCATGTCGGAGCGTGCGTGTGACTCTATCTAACGGCCACGCTTTCATCTCAACATCAATTCAACCCTCTACCATCACTTTATTGTTTTCCACGTTTCTACTTTCTACGCTATTCTTAAGCCACTTACCATAAATAAAAGTAAATAACATTAAAAAATAACTACTACTTTTTATTAAAATCAAAATCAAAAGGAAGAAGAAGATAGCGGTTGCGTTCGGTGGTTAAGAACACAAAACTTGAGCAGAATATAGCATTTCATTTCGATTTAAATATTAATTTGGAAGATTCTAGAATATGATAAAGTCGTTTCTGGATCGGGATTAGGACTCTAGGGTTTTTTCTGATTCAGATTCCGATCGGAAATGTCCGGACCTAATTCGCCGCCGAGAACCTCCAGTTATCTCGATGCTCTCTCTCAAGCGATCCATAAGAAGCTTCAGCGTGTCAGTTTTTTTTTTCTCTGTTTCGATTCCGAGAAAATTGCATTTGTTTGATTTTACTTGATTCAATTTTTGTTTTCTCTTTATAGGCGCTGGCTAATTCTTCACAGAGGCGTAATTTGTTGCAGGAGCTTTTTGCTGATATAGCTTTAGAGGTTGATGATCGTGCCAAAGGTAATTTGATTCTTCTTATTGTTTAATGATTCAATAGTAGTACAAAAGAAAAAAGTATTACAATGATTCAGATGGAAACTTGTGCTTCAAGAAGCATGGTATTGTAGTCATTGTGCATGGTTTATCTTTTGTTTGCATGCTCATGGTTTTTAGTTCATTGTTTGGAAGATGATAATTCTCTTGCTTAAATTGAGATTTCATGTAAGGATAACTATACTTTGTGAAGAACATAAGATTATACGTATTGTCTTGCTAAATGTGATTAGCTGGTTTGTGATGTTTGTATAGGTGATACTGACACATAGCTTTTTGCTATGTCACTTGTTTTTACTTGGAAAGATTATATTTTTGTTGGTAATGTATCTTGCAAGCTTAATAATAAGACTTATTGGTCTTCTGATTCACGATTTGAATCTCAATTTGATAACCATGCAAACAATTGAGCAGAATATAGAAAACGGTTTGATAACCATGCAAACAACTGAGCAGAATATAGAAAATGGTTCGGATAATAGGTCTTTGATTCACGATTTCAATCTCGATTTGATAACCATGCAATCGACTGAGTAGAATACAGAAGAATGGAATTCACAACTAACAAATGTATATTTGAATCTAAATAAGAGGTCAATAACCTTTTTTGCTCGATATGTGTGAGGGGGGTTATGTGTCTATTCTTTTTTTATGTGCAAACAAGAATTACAAGTGCATATTTTCTTTATTCATAATGACAGATGTAATTTTCAACAAGGAAGAAGATGTTATTTCTCCTACAATTGATGTCATTGATGGTCCGTTGTGTTTCTATGATGTGCTTGCTGATTACTTTGTACGAGTGCCTGAAAGTGGAAAACCCATCCTTGATATGATTGTCCAACTCTGGAGCCAGTCATTTGCTTCGCATATTTTTAGCCTCCTGTTTCACAAATGGGTATGTAAGTTAGTCTCTGCGCTGCCATGTTGTCTTTTGCTTTCTTGAGGGCAGTTTTACCTAGTGTGATAGTATGGTCATTCATTGCTGGTTTTGAATTTGAGCATTAACATTTCAAAAAAGTAAAATGAGTCACTCTTAATGACATGGTTACATTCTGACAAATATGAACATCTTCAATTTGACTGTATAATATTCGGAAACATGCACATTGTCTCTGAACCTGGTTATGGTCATATGGAGCATCTCACAAGTCGCAACTCCCTTTTTTCTCTTAGCTGGTTATAGAGTGGTTGGCAATTCCTCTTTTCAGTTGACTCACAATATGTATAACCATTTGATATACATTCCGCGTCTGAGTAATGACTAAGTATTTAGAATCTTCATCAACGGTTTCCAAAGCTCTTTTATTTAGTCCTAATTGTGGTATATAGTTAATAAGTAAAACATATTTCCAGTAGCTTCCTATTGTGTTGTAAATAACTTCTTAATACCTTTATGCAGATGTTTGAAGTTCATCTTGATAATCCAGAAGTGCTCCTTCGGTATTCATCTGCCCTGGTTCAAGGTGCCACAAATGTTTTCTGGTATGAATACAGGCTGTTATTTTATAAAATAAAAATATTACCTAATAGGATTGGCTAGCGTTTATAAGTTACAACTTACAATTCTATTCACTTTCTAAAACCATCCTCTGAAAAGATATATGAACTCCATTTCATGATCCATTCCACTTCTAAATGGGAACAAGAATATTTGTCGGTTCTCTTTATAATCTTTCTTTTAAACAATTATTTGTTTGCTTTGCATGATTTTATCAATAGTCTTTCAATCCCAATTCTATAGCAAACCATTTGACCTTATCTTATCCATTAAAAATATAGAAAGTAATGGCATTTTTGGCAAATGTTAATAAGAGTGTCTTAATGGGCTAGAACTGCTACTATGATAGAGTGAACATTGTACCATATCCGGAAAATCAATCGGGAATTGAAATAATTATTTTTGGTGTCATGTACAGGATTGACATTCAAACAAATACAAGGCGTTTCCAGTCTATATTCCGTGTAAGAGTTCTAGTGGGATCCTATATTTAATTGAACAGATATGTAGCATCTGAGTAATGTTAATAACATCATTGATTCCTTTTCCCAACTGTTTTGCATATTCCTTGTGTTTCCCTCAAATTCAGTACCTCTTGGATGATGTTGCATTGCACCACAGTCGATTGAATAAAATTCCTCTCCAGGTATACCCTATCAGTTTGGGTTTTTGGCATTTTATTAATGTGGACAACAATTTTTTATAGGACCTTTAGCTAGTCTAATTTTTTCGTTAGCAATGCCATTCTGAAATTCTCTACTTTTCATTGAACTATCAGGCTCAGCGAGATATGTATCTTTTGCTCTCGAGGTTCATTCTATTTTACAATTCAGGTAGCCATTCAGAGAAGTATTAGCCTATAATAATGATGCAATAGTCTTTATAAATCTAATACTATCCTCTTTGCAGCTGGCAAAATCGATAGCTTCTTGAAACAATGCCCTGTTTTCCAAACTGCTTTCTTAGTTGGTGGTCCAGCAGATATATTTGTCAATGAACTCACTGATCAGGTACATCTGAATCACCTTTTTAACATTTCTGAGTTGCATTCCTGCGTTACATATGAAGAAATTATGTTACTTTAATCATTGATGTTGATTTTTTTTACCAGCTTCAAAAGCTAAAGGTGGAACCTGTGCTGCTGCATTATCTTTCAGAAATTAAGGTCCTTCAGGGTACTACATCAACCATTCAGGTGCAATAGTTGGACATGGAATATTCTTCTCTCAACCTGACTCAGCTAAGCCGTTTTTTTGTTTATGCTAATGGCCACAGGTATGGAATTGAGAATGACTACAAGTACAAGATTGAAAACTTGTTTGTATAGTTTTACGTCTCCTGGTGGTCCAATGTACCCGACTAGAGCTGTTCGTCATGCTGCCTGGGAAGCACTAGATTTTCTTTTCCCGGTTAGTATTTTTTGTTGTTGTTTAATAATTAGTATTCAAACCAAAATATAATAAATTGCTAGAGCTTTGTTCTCTCCAGCCATAAATAACATTTCTTGTCAGAATAAAAAAATTCAGATCCCATTGGTGTTAAATATTTAACTTCAATTGAAAGCTTTTAAGTTCTTTTTTTGGACGGTATTATATGACTATTAAATAGTTAAAACTTCCAATAGATGAAGCGAAACATTGATGGTTTTCTAAATGACTTCATAGAATCTGCGCACAAATGATGTTTTTTCCCTTTCAGCTTTTATATGCCACAATGTTCATATTTAAGTCAGCAATATAGCACCAGTGACTTGACTCATAAGCAATTAAGCATGAGCTTCATGCATACACCAAGTACTTGTCTGCTAAATAATATTGATGATGTTTGTTATTATGCTATGTTACAGGTTGGGCAATACCCTCGGCATCTCATAAGTTTGTTCTTCAGGTTGCTTTATCCATGGTATTGGCCATCCTCTTGTTGGAACTTTGTGATTTCCTGCATTCGAGCAATCTTTTACTCCATACTGGGGTTGATATTTTCTACATGGGAAAAGATTACGAAACCAAAAACACAATAAATGTCCATGTCTCGAGGGTACTATGTACATGCACAGAACCCAAGTCATCTCTTGCCGACCAGCATGATTACCTTGCTACTTGACCCTCTGATATTTCTCTTTTTCACCCGATGTGATTTGTGTACAAAACGAGCTTGTTAATGCGATGTATATTTTGTTCACTATGGCTTAGAATAGGTTTACGAGTAATATAATGTGAGGAAATAAGAGACTACTGAAAAGTCAACTAAACGAGGAATTGCTATTCATTTCGTTAAAGCAGCGACAACACTTTTAGCTTTAGCAAACTATTCTACATTGCTTTATAAGAGTTACATTTTGTGTAAGATTTTAAAATTGTACGTTTATGCCTTTGTCGTAGCTATGTGGGATGCTGGTCTCAACAGTTGCGAGTGACTTTAACCTTACGATTTTTTTTAGTAAGTTTTTCCCCGTTTTTCTTCAACTTATTATAATTTTGTTTAAATTTTAAAAAGGGTTAATTCATGATTCATATGAAGGTGTATTAAGTTAATTGGAGTGGCCTATTAATTTATAGTACAATGTAGCTCCTCTTAAGCTCGTGATTAGATTCAATCTAAAAAAGAGTTCATGATTAGATCATTTACGTCATTTCAGTTTGTTCCAAGAGAATCACGAATCTGGCGTGTGTGAATCCCTCAAAAGTGATGGAGGATTTTAAGATCAAGACTAAGCTATGCATTTGCGTCAATTATAAATTAGCATGCATCATCTTCAAGCTTTTAGCCATCATCCAAAAAAATGGCACATTTCTTTTATGTCTTCTATTTTATTTTCAATACTGTAGACCTCAATCATCTGCATGTTGCATGAGAGGAACCTGAGATGTGTGTGGTAGCCTTGTAAAACAATTCTAAGAGAAGATTGAGGAATGAGGAGGGTACATATTCTAAATCATTGGGCATGGGGACATCTTTCCCGTCATGTAACTCTCAACACATTAGTACTATCTTTTGCATCTCCAATTTCTCCTTCCCATTAAATAGGTAAAGTTCCATTTTGTTTCAACGTCAAGGTTAACAAAATCCTCATATTCAACATTGTGTGGATCAATAGGTGCCTTGATTCTTGAATATTTCAAACTGCCTAGTAGGGGAAGATTTAATGTGTGGGTTGTCATAAACATTTTTTTTTATAAGTAAGAATTTTATTAATGCAAGTCCTGCCCAGCATCATAGTGAGAAAACTCTACCCACCTTCTATGAAGAGTTGCAAAGAATTCACACAATCACGTGCTTGAAAGCCAGACAAAAAAGCAAAGTTATTACACACAAGCTGCTAGAACTCCATCAATACAAGCTGCCATCACTAAATACAAACAATTTGACAGCCAAATAACACCTACAGTACAACACCAAAAGGATCAACAACCAGTAAGAAAGGCACTATAGCTAAACTACTCAAGCTATCAATGTGACACTAGAAAAACATAAGACAATTGCTGCACACCACCAAGCAGTTGAACAAAACGCACAACAGCCAGCTAGCACCAGTGCTTTCACTCAAAGCCATCACACCAGTTCCAAAGCTAAACATGCAAAATTCGTCCTCCAAGATTTAAACTAAAACCATAACAGCTCTCTCCATGTTTTCATACACTGATGGGCTCTCACTTTGATAACACTGCACTAAAGCACTCCAACACCAATATGACCACCACTTGAGCACATTAAACAATTACAATTACTCTTCTGAGCACTATTGTCAAAAGCTACAGAATAATCCAACCTTGCCTCAAGCAAAACTAAAGCCTCATAAAGCCCCAATAATTGTAAACTAATGACTGTCATAAACATATAACTGTAATTTTGAAAAGTCCAAAAGTGAGGCAAACTCCACCACAATGTTGAAAAAGGGGTTTTTTCAATGTCCCACAGTGATAAAGACGATAGGTTGAAAAATTCACATTGATTCCTCACAAACAGGTTCTTCTTGTTTTTTAAATTGGCTGAGCTTTTAAAGTTGGGTATGGTTACCGGTGAATTGGCTGAGCTTTGTTGCAGCTGCAAAACTCCTGTGAATTGTTTGACATTACCCTTTATGCGCATAACCCACTCGAATGCGTCTACCATCCACTATCTGAGAGACGATTCAGAACAGAACAAGGTTAATAATCAAACCAAAATTTCTAGCAAAAGTACCTCAAAAGGATTGAACATGAGACTTGAATAAAATCACATTGCCACCATGATTATTTGTGTATGATTGGTGACACTTCGGTATATCAGAATCACGGTGACCTATCGTGATTTTTCAAAAAACTATACACTTTATAGCATTTACAAAACCACGATGGGTCACTGACATACTCACCGTGATACTAAAGATAAACAAGAGTAATTTTTTGCAAATTCGCTATGGTTCACCGTGATTTTACCAAACTTGCCACGATAACAAACAAGTACAGCAAGAGAGAATTCATGTCAAAGTTTCCGATTACCCGGCCGTGCAATTCTTTACGAGCTGAGGCAGCTGCAATTTCAGAATTGAACCTCACAAATCCATACCCTTTTGATTCCCCAGTCTTATGGTCACATATTACTTTAACTACACAAAAACATCAAATTAGTTGCAACATAACCAATTTGGAGATCTATAACATTTGAAAAAATATTGTTAAATTTTACCTTCAATGATTTCTCCATGTTGTTTAAAGGTGTCTCTCAAGACTGTTTCATTCGTATTATAGGAAAGCCCTTTGTTCCAAACAAAATTTGAAAAATAGAAATCAATGTCAAGAATTAAAAAACAAACGAGAAATGAAATTGGTTGTTGGAGAAGGAGAAAACCTGCGAGGAATAATTTGGTTGTTGAATGATGGCGCATGCATAGCAACGATTGAGGAATAATTTGGAAAAGAAGAGTTTTACTATTCACTATGGTAGCTATGTGCATAGCTACGAATTCTCCCTCGCTATCTGGCTAGACTGTTTGTTACTTGACGCTTTATTTGATGAATAAAACTTCGTTTTTGCTTCGTGCATTACATCCCCAGCAAAAAAATGGTTCGCTTAATTAATGAAGCTATGCAGAGTGGCGGCGTGCAAAGAAGGGAGAATGATTGAGGATGGAGGACGGCGTGGTACAAGGAATGATGCGTAAAGAAAGAAGACGCTGTTGTTAATTCCTCCGTCCCAATTTATTTAAGCCATTTAGAATGTTTGTATTATTATGTATTTTGTTTTGACCATATTTTTTTCTCAATAAATAAAAATAAATATTAGCATATAAGATGTCATTGGATTCATCTCGATGAGTATTTTTAAAATATTAAATTTTTATAGATCAATTATAGATTCAATTAGTGACTAGATATTGGTAAACATTTTGTTGTTTTATACTCGTATTAATTTTGATGTTGTGAATTTCACAAATTTATCATTTTTACTTTTAGTGGTGTTGAATTTGTGTTTT
Organism: Trifolium fragiferum; assembly: GCA_954870985.1. Lineage (NCBI taxonomy): Eukaryota > Viridiplantae > Streptophyta > Magnoliopsida > Fabales > Fabaceae > Trifolium > Trifolium fragiferum. Next base: position 22,947,466 of record OX940790.1, on the reverse strand, counting down.
TAATTTACTCTATTAATTTGAATGAATTAATATCATTTAATTTATTTTGATTTGTAGACGAAATAGAAATAACACCATAAACTATGACTTTTACAGGCAGCTGTTTGCATTAAACAACAGATTGTGTAATTGGCATCAAACAAGCATCACATTTCCAACATTGGAAGGGGAGGTTATTAGAAAACTAAATGCTCCTGTTAGTGATGAGGAAATTAAGAATGCTGTGTATCAAATGAGTCCTTGGAAAGCGCCGGGTCCCGATGGTTTTCCCGCCGGTTTTTATCAAAAATCATGGGGAGTTGTGGGGAGCAAGGTGTGTGAGTATGTGCGATTGGTGTGGGAGAAGCCAAGTGAGATTGCTATGGTAAATCAAACAGACATTTGTTTGATACCTAAAGTACATCAACCTGAGTTCGTTTCTCAATTTCGGCCCATATCATTGTGTAATACAATTTACAAAGTTGTTAGTAAGGTGATTGTTGAGAGACTGAAGGAGTGTATTCCAAAATTGGTATCCCCGTTTCAAACTGGATTCGTGCCCGGTCGAAATATTCATGAAAATATTATTGTTGCGAATGAAATGGTCCATAGTATGAATAGGATGTCAGGCAAGAAAGGGTACTTTGCGATAAAGGTTGACCTATCAAAAGCTTATGATAAGCTTAGTTGGGAGTTTATCTGGAGAATTTTGTCTGAGATAAAATTACCTGACTGTCTGGTGAATATTATTATGCATGCAGTTACTAGTGTTGAAACTAATGGGAAGTGGAATGGTGCGAGGGCTGACTACTTTCGTCCTCAGCGTGGAATCCGCCAAGGTGATCCTATTTCACCGTATTTGTTTGTTTTGTGCATGGATAAGCTCTCACACCTTATTTTACAAGCCGTTGATGGTGGAAAGTGGGATACTTTTCGAGCAGGAAGAAATGGCCCTTTTGTTTCACACTTAATGTTTGCAGATGACCTCTTGCTTTTTGGTGAGGCTACTGAAAGGCAAATGAATTGTGTTGTGGAAACTCTTAACTGCTTTTGTAGTATGTCTGGTCAAGAGGTGATCCATGAAAAAACTAGTATATTTTTCTCAAAGAATGTCAATAGGGATATGAGAGAAAAACTAGTTAATTTATCTGGTTTTCGTGAAACTACGCATCTTGGAAAGTACCTTGGTGTGCCGCTGAGTGGAAGAGCACCAAAACGGGCAGATTTCCAATATATTATTGATCAAATAAGCTCCAAATTGGTGGCTTGGAAGGCAAAGCAACTTTCTTTTGCGGGAAGAGTTGCTTTGGCTCAAAGTGTCATGGAAGCCATTCCGATTTACCCGATGATGACAAATAGAATTCCTAAGGCTTGTCTTGATGAAATTCAACGTCTTCAAAGAAATTTTATTTGGGGAGATTCAAAAGATAAGAGGAAATATCATGCTGTGAATTGGGAAACGGTTACTAGTCCAAAGTGGATGGGAGGTCTTGGTTTGAGAAAACTTGAAGTTATGAACAAAGCATGCTTACTCAAACTTGGCTGGAAATTACATATAGGTGCTAAAGATTACTGGTGTGATGTGTTGAGAGGAAAATATGCATGTACTGACCTTCAAACAGCTGGTACTTATCGTATTTCTGACTCTAGCTTGTGGAAAGAAATAGTTAAATTAGCGCCTTGTCTGTTTGAGTATGGGAGTTGGACTGTTGGAAATGGCAGTGATATTTTTGCGTGGAATTCGGTTTGGTTAGAGCCTGGTCTACGCTTAATTGATCAGGATTTGAACATTCCCGAATCCTTGATGAATGTGAAATTAAATGATTTAGTTGATTCCAATGGTAATTGGAAGTGGCATTTGCTTCAGAACTGGATGCCACAAGAGTTCTTGAATAAATTTGCATCGAGCTTACCTCCTCAAGAAGTATATGGGAGAGATGAATTTATAGTTGCAGGAGCAGATACAAATAGTTTTTCTGTTGCAGCAATGTACAATTTATTGTGCAATTTTGGATCAACTAATATTGATGATTATTGGAACAAAATATGGAAGTTAAATGTGCCTGAGAGAGTAAGATGTTTTACTTGGATTTTATATCATGACAGGCTTCTTACTAATTTTAACAAAAGTAGGATGGGGTTTGGACATGCTATGTGTTCTTATTGTAGAGATAGTGTGGAAACTAGTTTACATGTTTTTAGGGACTGCCCTATTGCAATGCAAATTTGGTTAAGTGTTGTGCCAATTGATATTAGAAACAATTTTTTTGAAAGTGATTTACAGTATTGGATTCACTATAATCTCAACTATGAGTGGTGTGGAGCTAATGGTGTTCATTGGAGAGATTATTGGGCAATGGCATGTCATAGATTGTGGACTTGGCACAATCAAGAAATTCATGAAGAGTCTTTTCAAAGACCACAACATCCAGGACAACATATTATGCAGCTCACGCATGATTATGCTGCAGCTAATCAAGCTAGTATGGCTGTGATTAATAGGTCACATGTGATGAAGCAAATTGCTTGGATACCGCCTAAAGAAGGTTTAGTTAAATTGAACACTGATGGTGCATGCAAGGAAGGTAGGACAGCTGGTTGTGGTGGAGTTATTAGAGGTAGTAATGGTCAATGGATTGGAGGTTTTGCAAAATCATTAGGGACTTGTAGTGCGTATGTATCTGAATTATGGGGAGTTTTTGAAGGCTTAAATTATGCACACAGGTTGGGTTTTAACAAAGTTGAGTTGTCAGTTGATTCTAGTGTGGTTGCTCGGGTTGTTAAGACAGGTATGTCTAGAAGTAAATCAGGCCAAACTTTAGTTAAAAATATTCGTAGACTACTGGAGTTACCTTGGGAAGTTACTGTGGAACATTCTTATAGGGAGGCCAATAAGTGTGCTGACGCTCTAGCCAATATAGGATGCTCGTTAAATTATAATATTGTAATTTTTAATGTTCCTCCTATTCAGCTTAGACATCTGCTAGATGCTGATAGTATGGGGATTACTACCCCGCGTTTGATTCTAATGTAATTCTCTCTTTCCGGGCTATGGCCCTCTTTTCAATCAAAAAAAAAAAAGAAATAACACCATAAACTCACAAATGCGAGATTCCTAATGAATGTGTATGGCCTTCCAATATTGATATTAGTCGGTTTTTATAGCTCAAACATTATTATTTGAGTCAACAAAAAATTCCATTCAAGTTTTTTTTCTGGACGCACACTATTTCAATGAGAAATGTTTTTTTTTTTTTTTTATGGTAAAAGCTTATAGCATTTCATTAATGATCAAGTTCTGGATACATGAAGGAATATCAATAAAAATTTGGAAGCTAGCTAAGCATGGGGCTACCTTTGCTAAACTATGAGCGACCTCATTTCTTGCCTCCTAATAAACTCAACATGAGAGTTTGTGAAATAAGAATAAAATACATTTTTACAATTTTTGATGATGTCTCCGAACATAGATTCATCTCTTCGATTGTTATTGAAATTGTCCACCACTCGCTTAGAATCCAATTCAAACACAACGTTGTTGAGGTGCAAGTTTTTCATCCACTTCAGCGCACTAAGAAGGCCTAGACCTTCTCCAATGTCAACATCAAGGATAGGTGAGTACCACTCCGTTTTTGCAAGAACGAATTGACCTTGATCATCCCGAATGCATACACTGATACCCACCTTGTTTTGCGTTCTCGAAAATGATGCATCAACATTGCATTTTAAGCAGCCTTCCCTTGGTCTTGTCCATCCAAGATTTTGCGAGGTTTGTTGTTGGTTGTTATGCCTTTCACGAACCTCTCTCGCATTTCTCCACCATGTGATAAGCGATAATCCACGTTAGAAGACAGTTGCCCTGGCCGTTCTCTCATTCCGCCATACCACATCGCTTCTTTGTTTTCAAATTGACCACATGGTGCATGCAAACACTGCTCTGCTATCCTCATTTAGTTGACCCATAATCTTGAAAACATTCTCTTTAACGGAGGTTGCCACGTCCCGGACCTGCATGATTTTACCCCATATCCCTACCTGTTGCCATCAGAGAATGCTATTTTGACAAGAGAAAAATAAGTGCAAACTGTCTTCATTACCTGCATCACAAAGAACACAATTGTCTGGGCATTCGACACCACGGTTATGTAATCTTACTCTTGTGGGCAGACAGTTCCGGCAGACCCGCCAGAGAAAGTTTTTTTATTTTTGGTTGCATCTTAGCCTGCCATATAAGTTGCCAACTTTCGTCAACATGGTGTTGTTCCCGATCGGAATCATTATTTATACAAGACTTGTATACAATTTTCGCCGAATATAATCCATTCTTCTCATGTTTCCATGTAATCTTGTCAATTTGGACTGTCTCAAGAAGTGGTGTTTGCAAGATCTTGATAGATGTAGTGTCGTCTACCAAACCATGGATCAGGCCAGACTCCCATGCTTTTACATTCTGATGAATCAGATCTGCTACTCTTAGATGTGATAGATCTTGATCAAAATTTTCAAGCTTGTTTATGATCGTCCCATCAGAGAGCCAATTATGGTCCCAAACTGATAAATTTTTCTATTCCAATACTGGTTGCTCCAATCGTGGTTATATTCCACAATTGTCCAATCATAGTCAGTAGGAGCAGCTTCGGGTCAGCTCGATAAAATTTACTTATCTCGGCCATGTAGTTCCATTCAGTTTGCATGGGTTCAATTTTGAAAACGTTGCAAAAAAAATTAAGGCAACACTTTTTTAGAATAAACTATATTAACATTAACATAGCTAAAGTAACCAACATGATATTGGGAGGGTAGATAACATGAATCTCCCCCATGAGAAAAATTTGAGATTGATTCTTACTATCAACATACTCAGTATAAAAGAAATAAGCATATATCTCACGGTCACTGCCAACTCGAGGATCAGTTCAATAGCAAGCCTAAGCCATAATGATACCTCAGAACATCTATAAGAGATCAAAAATCCTAATTATGATGGTTAGGAAAAAATATATATAGCTAATATGGAACTCCTAGACCTTGCAGAAGGCAAAATCTACGACCAACATAATTTTTTGATAGCTAACTAACATGTAGTGTGTGCTTGGTTTGACGGTGAGTAGAATTGAGTTTGATAGAATTGAGGTTGATAGAATTGATTTTAATTAAAAGTGAGTTTGATAGATTTGATTTATGTTTGGATACATTAATCGAAAAGTGATTCTTACCAATTCATATTGTTTGGGTAGTTTGAAACAAAATTACTTTTAGATGTCTAATTACCAAAATGGGTTATATTTTTTTTAATCAAATTTGGGTTTATAATTATATTTATAACTATGTTTCATTCATAATTTTTACTTTAAAAAAATTGTTATAGTTTTTTTGTCAAATAAATATATTAGGCCATAATCCTTATTTTTAGAAGATTGGGCTTTTTTATTCTTTAACCATCCTTTAGTCAAAAAATATCCTTTAACCCATTATTATTATTTGTCGTCTCTAACCTTGAGAAAGTAATTTTCCCACTCACAACAAATAAGAAACGTATTCCACTGAAACACAAAGAAATAATGATAATGTCCACTTAAAGGGAATCAAACACCTTCAATCCATTTTCTATAGTTACTTGTTTTAATTTTTAATTTATTACGTTTTGCCCTCTCCTCTGTTTCATCTTCAAGAGTTAAACGGGTTCTGCAATGGCAGATCTGGAGAAGAATTTGAGGACAATTATGTAACTACACCTGACACTAGAAATTAAAATCCTGGAATTGATTCTGATCTGACGCAGAAGCTCCAATTTGTAGCTTTAAGGGGACTCGCGTTTGAGGTTAGATTCACGTTTGAGAGATTTGATTTTGCAAGCACCCAAACATAATAAAATGGAAGGGAATCGCGTTTGGGTTCCTGAACTCGCATTTGAAGCCACAAAACGTGGAACCAAACGAGCACGTAGTCATTTTTATCCAAAAAAACAAAAACGTACATGTCATCAAAGAGCAAACTCACCTCCCCCGTCATTTTATTATTTTATTCGGGTTTTTTTTTTATAATTAATTTGTATGCAATATAGTGTAAACTTTTTACACATACTACTGATCAAATCACACGTCCACACCACTTCTTTTCTATAAAACTATAATACCAGATTACTATAGTAAATCTGAAAATGTTTATAAATATCTACATGGAAAATGTGATTTGATACCAAATGTAAATAATTTGAGGGTAATACATACTATCCGTTTGGGCCTAATACTTTAGGCCAGACCTTAATCAGCAACTTAAATTTGTGGTATTATTCATATACCATTGGTTCTGAAACTTTGATATTTAATACCTATATATATGTCATGATTATTTAGTTATTATTACATTGTTATCATATTTTATTCAGGCAATTTTAGGTGCTAAAATATAAATTTAAAGGAAGCGTATAGTATAACAATTGTATTCACTACGCCTGTTAATTTTAACATCCGCTCTATTCAAACTATATAGGTAAATTAAGCACATCAATCAACACACCCCATACAGTGTAACTTTCAGAGGTATAGGCTATGCTGTTGAAAATAATTCAACCCCAATCAAAGTTGAGAACTGGCATTCAAAGAAAAGCAAGATCACCGTGCATTTGGAATTCCAAACATGGGCAGGCAAGAGAAACTGGACGAGCTTTATGAGGAAAGACTAACAATTTTAACTCCAATGGTAGAGCATTTGGAATTCCCTAGCTGGGATTGCTATCTCCATTGGTAGACCTGAATCTTGACCAGCACACACAATCTGTGTAGCAGAACGGGTGATAGATTCCATCTTGCTAAATAATATATGCAAAAACTACCAGTTAGGAAATATGTACTCCCCTATAACAAGTATGAACATCTTAAGATAACAGACCTTATTATAAGATTTTATATATCAAACCAGCATAGGGTAAGGTAAAATTAAATAACAAAAGATAAAACATTACTTCTTCATTTGGGATAAGGTTGTGGGAGGAGTGGCGGGGAATCTACCTTATTTGAAGATTCCACTGTAACGGTGTAATCATAACAAGGCAGGGTGAGTAAAATATTCAGCATCCCACATTTTGCAGCCAAAGATTTTTCTGTGCATTGATAGACGATAGCAAGGTTCCCACCTCCCATTTCTTTAATCCACTTGTTGATAGACAAATTATTAAAGTCAATGAAAGCAACCTAGAGTGCACATTACAAAGCTGGCTCCTGTTTACTCATATAGTTCATACAATCCTGGGGAATACTAATATTTTAGACAACAGAAGCCCAAACTCCACATATCAAGTAATAGTGTTCACTCAAGTAATTTTTTCCCTTCCCTAAAACATAGGGCTCCAAATACACAAAACATGTGGCTATCCATCACAATGGCACCCCTAATAACCATTGAAGTAAAAGCAAGAAAACAGAACAAGATAACCCCTTTAGTTTAATTGCATGGCCTCTGCATGATACTTCTCCAGCTCAGCATCAAGGTCTTCTGCAGATACCTTTTCGTCACGACCTCTGCCGCGGCCTCCACCACGACCACCACCACGACCTCCACCGCTACCCCTTCCACGTCCTCGATTTCTTCGAATGCCTTGACCTCTTCCTCCCGGCCCTCGTAAATCTCCAACTCTTCCTTGCCCACTGCTTAAGACAGATACATTACAGTCATCTTTAATGCAAGAAAAAATACCAAGTTAATAATACAATCAAATTCATATCTCAAAAACAAGATCCAAAAATGAAACACGGTATTAAGAAAAAAGAAACATGGTACACTCACATCCATATGCAAAGAGTAATTAAAAACTAACTAGAAACCAGAATTCATTTGCAGCAATTTACTGATATAGGGTCACAACAAGAGGGTGAAAAAAAGAAATTGACTCAATATTGAATCCAAATTCCAAAAGTTTTGGCCATTCTAAAGATTGAAAATCCCTTGTAACAAGGACATCTAATAACAGATATCAACTGATTGTTAAAGCATGGCTTAATCAAGTAGAGCAGCAAGATTAAAACAAAAATTAATCACACGTGCAAACCTAAAATCACCATTCAAATTGAAGCATCCAAAATTAGCCATAAGAGAAGGAAAGTAAACAGTAAAGAAGGTCCGACGACCGTGCTTCAAGAAATAGATTAAATACAAGATCATTATAGCACATTCATTATGCTGGTGAATACCTTTGAGGAACTGCATTAAAATTTCCAATAGGTGCATTTACAACAGGAGCCGCACCAGGTGTAGAAATGTTGGTTCCGACAATCTCTATCTTCATTGGTTTCCCATCTAGTTGAACATTGTTGTATCTCTTTACAGCAGCTACAGCATCTTGTCGCCGTGAGAAGACTACTTCTGCAGTACCCTATGAAAAGAGAGTTTTTTTCTAAACTATAGCAGGACAGAAAGAATCGATCAGAACGACCAAATTAAGCCAACTGAACAAGATACCTTCGATCTGCCACTTCTGTCATAATGAACGCCGTGCCGTTTCAAGTCACCAACTTCAGAAAACAATTCCTGCATCATGTGAAAATTGAATTCAAAACATTAATTGTAAAACTAGGAGCCTATATATATTCATATATGTTGTGGGGATACAAAATTTCAATTAAATGTGACTTCCTTCACAAATAAGAGTGCCTTCCAGCACAGGTAAGATGTGATGTGACAATTGCACCTTTTATCACACCAGTAAAAAAATATATATAGCAAGTTCAAAGTACAACTAATATCAGACTTTTGAATTTTAATATCTAGATAAATAATTATATACTTAAAAAGTTCATTTATTTATAAGATAAAGCAAAACCAATGCAGATAAAAAAAATAAAAATATTACACTTCACGTCTTTTAGTTTTGAAGAACTTACTTATGTAAATATACCTAGCATCTCAAGATTTTAAAGCCCCCTAATGCCACGATGTGAAATCACACTTCATGTTCGACAACCTTGAAACACACACTAATACATTATCTTCTTTTGTATAAGCCCTGTTTGGATTACCTTTAAACTTATGGGAGCTTATAAAATACTAATGACAACTCACAAACTTTCTTAAGAAAGAATTGAGACGCATAAACATAAACCAATCATTTCAATGCCCAAACGCTAAATAGATGCCTGCAATCGTGAATATACTAAGCTCTGGTATTTCTAAACTTTTTTTACATAAGATACGAAAGAAGAGTCAATTAGAAATCAAATTTCAAGTGCGAGAACAATTCATTAAGTTATAGCTGCGTAAAAAGTGTTGATTTTATTTCACAGGCAATATGTCAAGCATCATAAGACGAGAAAAAAAGTTGATATTATTTCACAACAAACCTTCATCTCTCAGCTCACAAACAAACAAACACTCCCACTGTCCTCGCAAACTCTTTCACTAATCTATGAATTTATGAATAACTAGTAACAACATAAAACCAAAACCCCTAATAATTTACAGATACAAATTCACTGAAAAAAGATCAAATACCTTTATATCATCATTGGAAACACCATAATCCAAGTTGGATATATAAAGCTTGGTTCCAGTTTCAATGGAAGGCGCACGACCACCTTGAGCAGGAAACGCCGCCGTAGCCACATGTTGATCTCCATACAAATCATGCTGCCATGTAGTCTCCGGCGCCTAAAACGAAATCAAATCAAATCCAAACCAAAAATTAGGGTTTCGAAATGTAAAAATTAAAATTTTGAAAAAGTAGATGCAGGTAAGTTAGTTACCTTAGCACCGGCGGAGTAAGGTGCGGCGCGGTTGACAGCACGGTTAGGTAAACGGCGAGCGGGACCAGGTCCGGATCCGGGTCCGGGTCTAGAACGGCCTCTAGGGTTTCCGGATCCAGATTTTTTGTTGTTCTTGATGATATCATCGAGGGTCATATCGAGAGCTGCAGACATGGTTGAGAAATTTGAGAGTTCAACGAGAGGGAAAGGAAGAAGAGGAAGGATCTGAGAGTGGATTGAAGAACGTGAAAGATTAGGGTTTCGTCGAAGGGTTGTTTCGTTTGTGATTGAGAGAGAAAAAGAAACAGAAGAGAATCAGGATAAATTGAAATATGCAGTGTAATAAAGGAGATTATAGTGAAGTTTAGTATTGTATATATTGGATTTAGAGAAAAATTACAACAAGTTGGTTTCGTGGTGTAGTTGGTTATCACGTCAGTCTAACACACTGAAGGTCTCCGGTTCGAGTCCGGGCGAAGCCAAATGTTTTGCATTTTTTAATTTTTACTCCTTTCAAGGTTTTCATTAGCGGGTTTAATTTTTTTTAAGGTCCTTTTTCACTTTTTTTTTTCCTAACGTATCTAATTTGTGAGGGTCTTAGGTCTTTTTTACTTTTTTTTTTCTTACATTTTTTTTCGATGGCAAATTGTTAGTCGTTAGTATATTTATAATATTGTTAGTTTTTTTTTTTTGCCAGGACTTGAATCCTGGACTTCCAACTCTTTAACTCTTAACTCAACTAACTTAGCCAGTTGAGCTACCCATCCCACCCCAAAACGTTTGGCTTCGCCCGGACTCGAACCGAAGACCTTCAGTGTGTTAAACATATAACAATGAATGTATGAAGCGTTTCCAAAAAAAATAATAAATAAATAAATAAATAAAATGCTTACGGTTTTATTTAATTATATTTCAAAACAATACTATGACATGCACATTCCTGTAAAAAAAAATTGTTTAGTGGATGTTATTACGCGAATGTCCAATAAGAATCAGTTATTCTTCCACATTGTGTTATTTAAATAATGTGTAGTGAAATAATTTAACGGTATATGTGATTGTTATTGGATAATAGGGGTGGCAAAACGGGCATGCCCGCCCCGTTTAGGTCCGTCTCGTTTAAGTCCGCCCAAAAACGAGGTGGGACGGGCCAACTTAGGTGTTCAGGCTCAAAATTTAAGTCCGCTCATTTATTGGCGGGGTTGCGGGCTAAATACATTTTTTTTTTACAATTTGAATTATAACTTCACAATTCAATATTAAAAAAAGTATTAAACAGGTTGAATTATAATAACTTCACAATTCCTTAAAATTCTTACCTCCTATTTTAATACTAACAATAATACTATAATAAGGATAATTAAGAGAAGATTGCAGCAGAGAATAGAGATAATTAAACTAGGGTTAAATATGTTTTTAGTCCCTACATTTTGCCTTATAGTCAAGAATAGTCCCTACATTTTTTTTATGATTTAAAAAAACCTTACAATTTTTTTCGTAATCAAAATTGGTCCCCGTCGTTAATTTTTTTAACAAAACGCTGACGTGGCACAATTAGCCAATAACATGGTGACATGTGTCTTTTTCCATAAGATTTATTGTGCACATTTCCACATCAAATCTTTCTTTCTACCTTTCTTCCTCCAACATAACCCTCATCTTCATCACCACAAACTCAACCAAAACCATAACAACAACACAAACAGAAGCCATGGTAAAAGACACATGTCATCATGTTATTGGTTAATTGCGCCTCATCAACGTTTTGTTAAAAAAAATTAACGGCGGGGACCAATTTTGATTATGGAAAAAATTGTATGGTTTTTTTAAACTATGAAAAAAATATAGGGACTATTCTTGACTATAAGGCAAAATGTAGGGACTAAAAACATATTTAACCCATTAAACTAAAAGAAACATTAACCAAATTTATAAGCAATTCCTTACAATTACGCTTAATTAAACTAACAGAATCATCAACTAAGTTAATAAATAATTCCTTGCAAAAGAAGATAAAATGATAAATACTAAAAAGGGGGGCAAAACGGTCATGTCCGCCCCCGTTTAGGCCCGCCACTTTTAAGCCCGCTCAAAAACGGGGTGCGCGCGGGGCGGCCAACTTAAGGTAGCGGGCCTAAAACCTCAACCCAACCCACAAAAAATGGCGGGTCAAACGGATCGACCCGGCGGGCTCAGCCCATTTTGCCACCCCCATTGGATATTGCATGTCACATTTTCTCCAAATAAAATAATCTTTAAAACTACACAAGTTAAAACCAACAAATAGCAAAAAAAGGGCACATGTCAAGCTCTTAGAGATAAAACTCAAGAAATTGATCAAGAGAGGGAAATTGTTATGAAGAAATGTTTTAAAGGGCCAACTTTGTTCTCTGGTTCAGACCAATAAGCAGGAAGTAGTAGTGTTGTGTCACTTTCTCACACCCACCATTGCAGCTTTAAATGAATTTCTTATGTTTTTACTCTGCAGAATCACTATCTTTTTTAATTTTAAACTTCCCCCCAAATTCTTCTGCCTCATTTGCTAACATTTCTCACTCTTCATTCAGATTCTCTCTATCTCCCCTATTTCTACATTTCTCTATTTTTGAATGCTATTGTTTGTTTAGGTTCACAAATGGAATAAATCACATGCATATCACGAACTTTTTAGTATATTGTAGTCGAGGAACAATGTTCATAAAGTCTATTGATGCCTCGGATGTTGCCAGTAGAAACACTGAGTATTACTTTAACTTGCTTGACAAAATGGTTGAAGAGGTGGGAGAAGAATATATTGTTCAAATTGTCACTGATAATGAGCCAACATTGAAAGCAATTGGTTTAAAGTTGATGGAAAAAAGACTTAACTCTTTATTGGTCTCCATGTGCAGCTCATTGTTTGGATTTGTGTCTAGAAGATATTGGAAAAAAGTCAAATGTCAAAAAAGTGCTTGATGAAGCAAAAATGGTAACTTTGTTTATATACAATCATATTTGGACAGTAAATTTAATGAAGAAATATACAAATGACAAAGAAATTATTCGTCCAACGATCACTCGTTTTGCTACACAATTTTTACAACTTGAATCAATTGTTAATGAGAAACGAGCTTTGAAAGCTATGTTTGATTCCGATGAATATGAGAATTCCAAATATGGAACAGACAAATTGGGAGGAGCTGCATATGAAGCAAAAAAAATTGTGATGAGTAAAGAGTTTTGGAACAAGGCAACTGAAATACTGAAGATATTTGAATCAATTGTCAAGGTCTTGAACAGGGGCGGACACATGTATAGGCCAAGTGTGGCCTTGGCCACACTAGATTTTTTAGATTATTTTTTTATAATAAAAATATATATATTTAGGTATCATTTGTTGTAACTTATTTCAAATTTTGTTACTCAATGAAAGGTGATGTTAGGCCAAATAAATTTGTTGTTTAAATTTTATAAGTAAAATAAATAGATAAAAGGCTTTTGAAACTAAAAAATAACAATTACCAAACAACTAATCCACTTGGATTAGTCCGGTGATATTGACTTGGGATTTGGGAGTGTGCTCCTCCTAATTTAGTTTCTTAAAAAAAAAATACCAAACAACTTTAGCTTTTTTCTTAAAAGTTCTTATTTTCATTTTTAGCTTTCAGATAGCTTCTAAGACCTAAAAAAGTCAGATCAAACGATACCTTAGTATTGAAGTTGGCTTTAGTCTTGCCGATAACAATTGCAAGTGTGTGGAATGTGTTTTTTCAGCTACAAATTTAGTGAAGAGTCTACTATATGTAACAAGATAAGTGACCAGTTGTTAAAAAAATCGTCTTAAAACTGATATATAAGGAGATGTTTTTGGTACAATTGACAATTATATTATTTTAGCTCATTTTCAAGTAATAAATACCGGATGATTTTCATTGTAAATATTATTACATTTAATAATATTATATTTTATTTTCAATATAACTTAGTTCATTATTTTTTTTAAGATTTTGGCCACACCAAAATTTGATGTTTGAATCCATCCCTAGTCTTGAAGTTGATGGATGGTGATGCTAAACCAACGATGAGATTTATTTATGAAGCAATGGATAGAGGCAAACAATCTATTGAGAAAAATTGTCGATACCATGCCACTTATAATTCAATCATTGACAGAATATGGATTTTCATGCATTCTGATTTGCATTCAGCAGGTTTGCATCGACGTATTTAATTTATTACATTTACATGTTGGTATTTAACTTTGAAATAACAATGTTAATCATTTTCTCTTAGGTTATTTTCTCAATCCACAATTACAATTTGTATTAGTCCATGGAAGAGATGTACCTAGGGAAACCTTGAATGGAACCACAAAAGCAATAAGAAAATTAGAACCAGATATTCATATTCAAGTAAGAGCTAACAATCAGGTGAAACATTTGTTCATGTTATATATTTATAATTCAATACTAAATCTTAGAAACAAAATATTCATTTGATACTTATATGGTATATTGGTAATTGTAGTTATTACTTTTTCGGGATAAGCAAGAGTCGTTTGGAACTCCACAAGCTCAAGAAGCATGGTCTAGAACGGATCCTGGTATGTATTATGGTATATAACTCGTGCTAGTTGATGAGAAAATATGAACAACTTATGCTAGTTTTCAATATCAAATTTTTATTTAGCTGAATGGTGGCTGCTATATGGATCTTCTGCTCCTGAACTTCAAAGAATAGTTGTAAGAGTTCTAAGCCAAATTGTGAGCGAAATTGGAATACCTTTAGTTACATGCATACAAAGATAAGAAATAGATTGAAGTATCAAAAGCTACAAAAACTTGTCTTTGCATATAACATGAAGCTAAAAAATATGACCACCATGAGAATAAGTCATGAAGACATTGAAAAAAACTTTTGTCCTATCAACCTTGATCATATATTTCAAGAAGACTATTTATCACCATGGCTTGAAGAGATAGAGGGACCATTGTTGGATGGAATTCAAAATTCACAGTGGCTCCCTATTGATTTTGATGATGACATTGAAGAAATACCTGGTGATGATGTTGATGACTCAAATTCAGGTCAAACACCTAGTCAAAGTGGTGAAGGTGGTTTAAGTTCACAAAGTGATGGAAATAGCGGTGGCAATGGCGGCGGTGGTAATCAAGAATAAGTTCATGACACAAGTGAAGGGTCACGTGATTCTTTTGAATAAGGTTCATATGCTAGGCGTGATCTAAATTTATTGTCCCGTGGAATGGAAGAAGAATCATGTGGTGGTGGTGGTGGTGGTAGTAGCAGAGGTCGAGCTAGACGTGATAAAAGTAAAAAGTATGAAGCTACTCCATTAGGTGATTCTTCCTCGTCAAGCGGAGTACAATCATTTGGTGATTTTGGTTTTGTTGCACCATTTGAAGGTAATCAATGTAATTTTCCATCATATTACCAAAATCCTTCTTATATGCCACACGGGTATTATCCATATATGCCAAACCCAAATACAGCATTTTATAGTGACGCTCTTATGAATTACAATGAGTCATCAACAAATTTTTCATATGATTACCAACAAATAGAACCACCAAGAAACTCAGGATTGTTTAATTATGTTTTTGAAAGAAGTGGAAATAACAATGATGAAGGTGATAGTGGAAGCGATGATCATGTACGTCGTTCTACCATGTGGTGATTAGTAATGTAATCAATAACTTTTCACTAAACCATTTCAAATGCATTAGTAATTTCTTATATACTGGAACTTGTAACTTAATGTAGCAAATTTGTCATGCACTTTGTTTAAAATTATGATTTGAGTGGTTATTAATTAATTGATTAAAACCTTGGTTTGTATTGTGTTGAATTTAGTATTATGAAGAGAAACAATATGCTTGGATAATTTAATTTTAATTTGGTGTTTTGGATGAATTTACTTTGAGTTTTATCTTAACTATTATTGCATATTTTAATTTTTGTGGATTTTTAAAATTCAATTATTTTTTTAGTAATATTTATTTATTTATTTCATATTTTATATTTAAAATTATAATTTAATTTTATATTTGTTTAAAAATTATTTATGTTTGATAGGGGAATTCCCCTCACATAACATGTACTCTGAAATCATATTGTCTGTGTCATAAAACATGGCAAATGGGACAGTGTAGGGGTGGTAAAACGGGCATGCCCGCCCCCGTTTAGGCCCGTCCCGTTGAAGTCCGCCCAAAATTGGGGTGGGGTGGGGCGGACCAACTTAGGTGTTCGGGCTCAAAACTCAAGTCCGCCCGTTTATTGGCGGGTTGCGGGTTGGCGGGCATGCCCGCCAATTTTATTTATTTATTTTTTTTTTACAATTTGAATTACAACTTCACAATTAAATGTTAAAAAAATATTAAACAAGTTGAATTATAATAACTTCACAATTCCTTACAATTCTTACCTCCTATTTTTAAACTAACAATAATACTATAATAGGGATAATTAAGAAAAGATTGCAGCAGAGAATATAAATAATTAAACTAAAAGAAACATTAACCAAGTTAATAAGCATATCCTTACAATTATGTTTAATTAAACTAACAGAATTATCAACTAAGTTAATAAGTCATTCCTTACAATATAAGATAAAACGATAAATACTAAAAAGAGGTGGCAAAACGGGCATGACCGCCCCGTTTAAGCCCGCTAAAAATGGGGTGGGCTGGGCCAACTTAAGGTAGCGGGCCGAAAACCTCAGTCCAGCCCGCCAAAAATGACGGGTCAAACAGATCGGCCCAGCGGGCTCGACCCGTTTTGCCACCCCTAGGATAGGGGTTGTTGGCGCGCCAAAACGTTTGACTGGGGCAAGCCCCTGACAAATGTGTGTTTTTCAGGGATTTTGTACACATTTTTAGGGGTTTTGCCCTTGTCAGATAATCAGTATTCTTGTAGTGTCTATATATAAAATCTTCATTGTTAATTGTAACTAAGCTTGTAATATCCACAACACTGAATAAAGTTAGTTACAAATATTCTCTCAAATTTCTTTATACTCTTATATTAATTAAATTGAATACCTCTTCATTACCAAGAAGTACAAATTTTGGTCCAAAATTTGGCTGTTGATTATCAAATTAAACATTAAGTTAGTAAAAACGTGTTCAATTAATTCATAATACGATGTGTTTAAATAATTGATAATATGTAATAAATTAAACTTATCATAACACACTGAGCCCCAATATCTTTTAAAATATAACAATTGTTATTACTGATGATTGATTCATAATAGATAGAAAAAATATACAATGTATTGGACTTCAAAACAATTTCACACAAAACAAAGATAATTCATGTTAATCAAATTATGCTAACTACAATCAATTTTCAGAAACTTGTTCATTATGATTTTCAATGCAGTACAATTTAGAATGACTATGTACACTACCCTAGTAGAATAAATGATTAGGACTGGAAAAGAATATTAGTATATTATACCTTTCAAAGTAAAAGACAAATGGTGTTGTGACCACAAATACAACAATCATGTGATGGGCAATACACACAAAACTGCTCATGTTGTTGTCCATCATCAGCTTAGTGAAGAAATTCACAAGGGCGGACAAATGGTGTTGTGACTAAAAATACAACTATAATGCGATAAACAATATACACAGAACTGTTCATGCTGTTGACCATCGCCTGCTTTGTGAAGAAATTCATAAGGGCAGACAAATGGTGTTGTGTCTAGAAATATAACTATAATGCAATAGATAATATTGTTGGAAAATATTAAGTTTCTTAATTTGTTGCAATTATTTCGTTTTATTTCTCTTTGCAATTATTTCCTCCTTAATTTAAGGAGATAATTATTTTGTACTTTTTCTATTTAAACTAGCTTTGGGCTGAAGAATAAAATAATATATCATTCATACTATTTTTTCTACATGGTATCAGAGCTACATGACCAGCAGATACTCCCATGGATCCCAATGCAAAATTTTGGGAAAAAGGTAGTGTTCTTGTTGATACTGGAAGATACCAGAGATTGGTTGGGAAACTAATTTATTTGTCACACATCAGACCTGACATTGCATTCTCGGTTAGTGTAGTAAGTCAATTTATGCATTCTCCTTTTGAAGAGCATCTTGAGGCTGTCTATAGAATTCTAAGATATTTGAAGGCAAATCCCGAAAAAGAATTATTTTTTAAGAAGACAAATGAAAGAAATGTGTCTATTTTTACCGATGCTGATTGGGCAGGATCAATCATTGATAGAAGATCAACCTTTGGATATTGTACCTATGTTTGGGATAATCTTGTGACATGAAGGAGCAAGAAACAAGGAGTTGTAGCAAAAAGTAGTGCAGAAGCTGAGTTTAGAGCTATGACTCAAGGTATTTGTGAAGAATTATGGATCCAAAGAGTTTTGGAAGAACTTAAGATGAAAATTGAGCTTCCATTGAAATTATACTCCGATAGCAAAGCTGATATTAGCATAGCTCATAATCCCGTTCAACATGACAGAACCAAGCATATTGAGATTGATCGACATTTCATAAAAGAGAAGTTAGATGCTGGGATCATATGTCTACCTTTTGTAACTTCAAGTCAACAAACTGCAGATATCTTAACCAAAAGCTTGGCAAGACCCACCTTTTAACATTTGATAGGCAAGTTGGACATGATAGATATCTATGCACCAACTTGAGGGAGGGTGTTGGAAAATATTAAGTTTCTTAATTTGTTGCAATTATTTCCTTTTATTTCTCTTTGCAATTATTTCCTCCTTAATTTAATGAGATAATTATTTTGTACTTTTTCTATTTAAACCAACCTTAAACTGAAGAATAAAATAATATAGCATTCATCCTATTTTTTCTACGTACACAGAACTGCTCATGTTGTTGTCCATCATCGACTTTGTGAAGAAATTCACAAGGGCAGACAAATGGTGTTGTGACTATAATTACAATTATAATGTGATAAACAATACACAGAAAACTGCTCAAGTTGTTGTCCATCACCGGCTTTGTGAAGAAATTCATAAGGACATATAGAAATTGCATGAATATGACAATTATGAATGTTTTTAACCTTTGCATCAAATTTTGATGTTTGAGCTACTGATTGTTACCGTATATTTAGAAAACAAATCATTGTTAAGCAAAATGTGACATATAATAAATTAATTTAGAAAAATGAAATAGTTACATAGCATAGTATAATTAAGGTTAAACTACACGTTTGATCCCTTACGTTTATTTTAGGATTCAATTTGGTCCCTTATGTTTAAAAAGTTTCAATTTGGTCCCTTACGTTTATTTTAGATTTCAATTTGGTCCCTTCCGTCAGTTTTTGCACATGTGGCAGACGGTTTGCTTACGTGGCAGACGGTTTGCACACATGGATTGACACGTGGACACCTGGACACGTTGACACGTGTCCAATTGAAACAGTGGAACAGTGAAATCTGACGGAATGGACTAACTAATGCAAACGTTGATAACGTAAGGGACCAAATTGAAACTTTTTAAACTTAAGGGACCAAATTGAAACCTAAAATAAACGTAAGGGACCAAATATGTAGTTCAGCCTATAATTAATTAGTGAAGAAGTTTCATCCACTTTTCCCTCCTTTCACTATCTATTTTCTATTTTCTTTTGAAACAGACATAGTGTAAATGAAGCCTAAAATGACCTCTAAGTTGAGGCATTTCTTTATTAAAAAAATATTTTATATTAAAATCATTTTTTTAATATATACCGATTTTGAAACAAAATCATTTATTAACTTATCAGCTATCACAATAAATTTTATTTAATATTTATTTTGCAGTTGATAATGGTTGTCAAATGATTGTGAATGCAGTAAATAATGGTTGTATTTATCTGAACGAGATTGAATCCTTATTGTAAACTTGTAGGTCACTTATCTCATCTAATGCTAGTTACAACCTAACTTTTGTCCGGCGGCAAGCCAATAGAGTCGTTCATAGTATTGCTAGAGCGTCTGTATTTCAATCTAGTCCCATTATTTTTTACTCCCTCCGTTCCAAAATATAAGTCGTTTTGACCATATTACACAAATTAAGAAATGTAATCGTTGTTGTATAAAAAAGAGAAATTATGAGTAAGTTTACAAAATTGTCCTTCATTAATTGTATGGGAAAGATAAATGAAAGAATTGAAAGAAGAGAGAGAAATAAAAAGTTAAGGGTATAATAGGAAAAATAGCATTAAATGTTTCATTGGAATTGTAAAGCGACATATATTTTAGAACAAATTTTTTCTCCAAAGCGACATATATTTTGGAACGGAGGGAGTATGTTCCTTCAAGTTGTATTTCCACTATTATATTTGATGAAATGAAACGAGTCTTTGTTGCTTAAAAAAAAATAAAATTGAATCAAAGCACCGTAAAAAAAAAAGTTGAATCAAAGCAAAATCTCCACCGTCTATTGTCATCTCCCTTTAGGAGTGTAACGTAATCAAAGCTGAACAAGTTCCACGTCATCGATCTGCGGCAAAGCTCATTATAAATGCGTCCTCATCATTTGAGTCAAAGCAAAATCTCCACCGTCTATTGTCAGTCGCCTATAGGAATGTATCGTAACGGCTAAACAAGTTCCACGTCATCGATCCGGGGCAAAGCTCATTATCCAATAGAAACGCGAGAACCTTCTTATATAAATAAAAATCAACGCAACTGTCATCATTCACACCAACCACTTTCACTCTGCATCTAATTTCAAACCCTAACTTTCTTCAAATTCCCAAATTATTCGATTCAATGGCACCAAAGGGAGAGAAGAAACCAGCTGAGAAGAAACCCGCAGAGGAGAAGAAGTCCACCGTAGCAGAG
This sequence comes from Trifolium fragiferum, assembly GCA_954870985.1. NCBI lineage: Eukaryota > Viridiplantae > Streptophyta > Magnoliopsida > Fabales > Fabaceae > Trifolium > Trifolium fragiferum. Next base: position 22,926,925 of record OX940790.1, on the reverse strand, counting down.
AAGGTTCCCGCTGAGAAGAAGCCAAAGGCCGGAAAGAAGCTACCAAAGGAAGGTGGTTCAGCAGCCGGAGAGAAGAAGAAGAAGAGAAACAAGAAGAGCGTTGAAACATACAAGATATACATCTTCAAAGTTCTGAAGCAAGTTCACCCTGACATTGGTATCTCAAGCAAAGCCATGGGTATCATGAACAGTTTCATCAACGATATCTTCGAGAAGCTCGCTCAAGAATCATCAAGACTTGCAAGGTACAACAAGAAGCCAACAATAACTTCAAGGGAAATTCAAACTGCTGTCAGACTTGTTCTTCCCGGCGAATTGGCTAAGCATGCTGTTTCCGAGGGAACAAAAGCTGTCACTAAGTTTACAAGTTCTTAAGCTATTTACTTTTTAAGGGTTCTTATTGGATGGTTATAATATTTGTTTAGGCGCAATTAGACTTTTTAGTTGTTAGTTTTTTAATTTTCTAAGTTGTAATGACCTAATTGGATATGTTGATCCTTGTGTATGAGAATGGTTAAATCAATGGTATTGGATTTCAAAATTGCTTGTACTTTTCTCTTTTTACCGTATTTGTTTTATCGATTTCGATAAGTATTTAATCTAGTATTATAGAAAAGTTTTTCTTGCATATTACAATCGATGGACAAATTTATTGAAAATATATAAAAATAAAAATAACTCAATAGAGAGACCATAGAATGCAAAGCTCAAATGAATTGGAAATTCTCAACAAAGGATGTGGGAATGAAAAAACTGTAATTGGATCTGTTGACAATGTGTACTTATAAAAAGAGAAGGGTGGATTAGGAGTGTGCGGTTGAAATCTTTTAATTTAGGCTAATAATCGAGGGTTATGGTTGAAGATTTTCTGTTACCATTTTGGATTGTGCTTTATACTAGTATTCATACCCGTGCATCGTACGGGGCGGCACGAAAAAAATTCATTTAAATTTATATGAATTGAAAATAAAAATAAAAAATGACTATAATTAAACTGAAACATGAAATTGTAAATAAAATGAATTAAAAAGAACACAATGTAATAAGATACAATCTTATTACAAAATGAATCAAAAATAAGGCATGAAAATTATTCCTCTAAATATGTAAGACCAAAAGTTAACTAAAGATACAATCTTCCAAACTTTAACAATAGTGTATTGTGTTGTGTCATTTGATCTCAAAACATAATATTTGAACCATTGATGAAGCTAACAATAATGGTTAGGAAAACATACAGACTGAAACTCCAATTTATGAACCCCAATTATGTAGTTTAAGGATGATGTGCAAAGAAGATTAGAAACTGCAGTTTGATCAATAAACATAAAAATAATTATCATTACAAAAAATATTAAGCTTTAACCTCTGACAATAATGTAGATGCATACGAATAACTAACAATACATGAATGATTCAACTGAATATGAGACAATAAACTAAAGTTCAGAAAACTTAATCAGATCCCAATTAGTAAACCTGAACAAAGAATAAAAATAAAAAATAAATCAAAATATAAAATCAAATAATATGAGACAATCAATCAAAGTTAAGAAAACTTACTCAATCAAACCCCAAATAATGAACCTGAACCAAGAATAAAACATAAAAAACAAATCATAATATGAAATCAAATAAGAGTAGGAGATTTAAGAATGGAGAAATAGAAAAAGGAGATTTGTTCATAAGATTGATACAAATATAAAAGTTAACAAAAACAAATCATATTGCAGTGTAGAAAATCATATAAATCCCACAATCAACTCCTAAAGTGCAGGGGTTGTTAGCTAAAAGATAGAAACAAAATACATATGACAACTAAGCAACAATAAGTAAGTTCAGAAAATAGAAAACCATATAAAATACACCACAAACCAAACATCAGTTAAATACTACTACTGAAATACAAATTAAAGTTCAGAAAATTACCCAACATTTGTTCTGAATCCAAATCTCCTCTCCCTAATCATGAAATTCCAAATTTATCAATAAAATAGAAACAAAGAACAAATAATATAATAATACAGGAGATGAATAAAAACATTCAAAACATCAGATGAACTGAATCAAAGAAATCATATAAACCATAAAAAAAAAAATCATATAAAAAGGGAAGTTAATGTGTAACAAAGTGAAAACAAAGAGAGAAAAAAAATTGTTACCTAGTCGGAGATGAAGAAGAGAAACGGACGAAGGAGAAAGGAATGTTGAAGAAGGTGAAAGAAGAGGGAGAGGGAAATTGTGTGTGCAAATAGAGAGACCACAATAGACATTTTGAGGGGAATTTGAAATTTGAATTTGAAATCTAGATGTGGAAGAGGAGCTTGCAGTTGCAGCAGCAAAAGGGACAACATGTTTGTTACCCAAATGAAGTAAACCACACACATGCTGAAAACGACAACAGCTTTGTTTCTGACTATTATTTTGTTTGTTTGTCATCTGTCTCTCATGTGAAACTGGGCCGGGTCGGATTAGATTTTGGTATTAGGCCCAATGCTCCTTGTGTTGTGTCCAAATTTTGATATGGTTTATTTGAAGTAAAGTTTTTGTTTGGTAGTATACCTAGGATTTGCTATAGCTCAACATGAGCTTGACATGTGTCAAAAATTGCCTTCTAGCTGTTTTGTTTTTGTGTAGTTTAAGGATTAGCGGTGATTAAGCAGGTTGAAGGGGGTCCTTGGGGTTGTGTTTGAGAGATAGGTTCCTCAAATTGTATAACTTGTCTGATAAATTATGGAGGACTGATGTGTGGCGTGGGGTGCATATGGAGGACTGTAACTCTGTAAATTGTAAGGCTATGTTTGGTTAAAAAAGCAGATAGTTTATATTCAATTATTTATAGTTTATAGCCAATGGGTAATTTAATTAAAGTGTCTATCTATTTATAATATATTAAAAGAAACTACTACTAAAAAACTTTTTTTATCCTAATATTTCACCGTTTATGCCCTTAAAAGTAATTAAAAAAATATTCTCATAAAAATAACAACGAAACCACCTCTAAAAAATATATTAATCCAATCTATTTTTACTTCAAAAATAGGGAACAAAAACATTTAATTAAAATAAATTTACACATAAAAATACGAACAAAAAATCACGATAAAAGATACACGCAAAAAATAGTTTTCACAAATAGTTTTTTTTTTATTTAAAAAAACAACTGAAATATGAACTCTCATCAATAATAAATATAGAAAAAAAACAAGACAAAATATTTATCACCGATACATAAAAAGGAATTGAATCAATAATTCTTACACGGGACAATTGTTTTAATAAAAAAAAGAGGGAATTGAATAATAAATATTTTTTTATTATTAATTATAATTTATTATAAAAAAATCATACACGGGACAATTGTTTTAATAAAAACAAAATTAATCATACACGGGACAATTGTTTTAATAAGAAAATAATAATTGAATAATAAATATTTGTTATTATTAATTGTAATTTATTACACAAAATCATACACGGGATGATTACTTTAATAAAAAATATTACTTAATTTAATAAATTTTACAAAAAATAGCAAAATTACATTATTTATATTTATAATATTTTATAAATAAAAGTCAATAGACCCGTGTATTCACGGGTATCAAAACTAGTTTACAATATATTAAGGGCCCGTTTGGTCTAACTTATTTTTTAGCTTTTGCAAATGGCTTATGCAATATAAATCAGGTTTTATGTTATTTTATAAGTTCAAACTAGTGAAAAATGAATTTTTATAAGCTATTTTATCATAAACTACCTTGAAAAACTTATAATAATACATAAAAATTGCATAAGCTGTTTGCATAAGCTCAAAAATAAGCTTGGCCAAACGGGCCCTAAAAGAAACTACTACCAAAAAACTTTTTTTGTCCATAACACGTTTAATAATATTTCACCATTTATGCCCTTAAATGTAATTTTAACTCTAAACTAAAAAAAAAAAAAAATACAAAAGAAAAATAACAAAAAAACAAAAAAGAAGATAAACATAAAACAAATCTACTCATGAAAAAAGATACAAAATAAAAAAATAAAAAAAAATGATAAGCATAAAACAAATATACTCATAAAAAAATACTTCTAAATATAAATTTTTAAAAAATAGAATAAAAATGATAAATATATCTCAAATTTTGCGCCCTTAAATGTAATTTTATCTATAAACTAATAAAAACACAAAAAAATAATAAGAAAGACACCTAAAATAAATCTTTCCATAAAAATAGCATTAAAAATCACATCTTTAAACAAAAAAAAAAATAAATAAATAAACAAAATCTTCCCATAAAAATAACAACGGAAAGCACCTCTAAAAACAAAGATCATAATCCAATCTATTTTAACTTCAAAATATGAGCAAAAAAAAATAATTAAAATAAATTTACGCATAAAAATAGAAACAAAAATCACGATAAAAGATACACGCCAAAAATAGTAACTCAATCTTACATATAAAAACTTATATATAAAAAATAAAAATAGAAGAACCTAATAAAAAAATATACTTATTTATGAGCTTAAAAATAAAAAAACATAAATAAAAAAAAACAAAAACACAATGAGCCTGTTTGGATTGACATATTTATGATTTTACGCGAAATAACTTATGCAAATATAGAAACTTTTATGTATTATTTATAAGTGTTTTAATCAGTGAAAACTTATAAATTAACATGCGTAAAAAACCTAATGAAATAACATAAAAATTTATTTATAAATTAATAATCATAAAGTATTTTCATAAGCTTAAAAATAAGACAAATTCAAACGGGCCCAATATATTAAAGGTATTACTACTAAAAATCTTAATTTGTCCTCATCAATTCTTAAAAATATTTCAAATTTTCTATTTGGTAAAAAAATAAGTTATATTTTTCAATTTACTATTTTTCTATAAAATATTTAAATTGTACTCTATATTCATTATAAAAAAAATCCACTCTATTTTTGTTTACTCTTATATAAAAAATACAGGAGAAGCATATTATTGATGAATATTATATTATAATAATTAAGGGGTAAATATATATTGTAATAACACACGGGACAATTGTTTTAATAAAAAAATTAATCATACACGGGACAATCGTTTTAATAAAAAAAAGGAATTGAATAATATATTATAATAATACACGGAACAATTGTTGATAAATATATTATTGATGAATATATGTCATAATAACACACGGGACAATTGTTTTAATAAAAAAATTTAATCATACATGGGACAATTGGTTTAATAAAAAAAAGGAATTGAATAATAAATATTTCTTATTATTAATTATAATTCATTACACAAAAATCATACACGGGGCAATTACTTTAATAAAAAAAAAAGACTTAATTTAATAAGTTTTACAAAAATATCAAAGAATAACTTCATTTATTATTTTTATTTTTTTGGTACACGACGTCACTTATATTTTAACAATATTTTATAAACAAAAGTCAATAGACCCGTGCATTCGCACGGGTCTCAAAACTAGTTTGATATAATTAAGTTTAATTAGTTCATAAATGTAGAATAGCACAAAAGATCATTTTTAATTCATAATAAAAAAATTTGTCAATAGAACAACACCGTTTCTCTTCCATTGAAAAAGGTACCCCAACTTTATTTTCCAAAAATATATACTGTATATATGTGTACTTGAGAGAATATACAATAGAATTTTGATACAATTTCAATATTTATATTATAATATGATATTGATACATATTGATCGTTAGTAGACTGGGCGAGCTCTCAATTTATATTTGGGCTCGACTCGCCCCATAGGGCGAAAAACCTATGCCTATGGAACTAATATCCTAGGTTTATGGGACTAGTTCCTTCCCCCATTATTTCAATTTTCCCATGCATTTTCTCCATCATGCTCTCAACTACCTCGCTCATTACTCTATCATACTCTTCTATATATACGCCTATGATCATTAGGTCAGGGAACATTCTGCATATATATTATACTGAACCCTAGCTCAACACCATTGTTGACTAGACATTTTCATAAATAAGCTTAGAAAGAACATTTGACGTAGATTATAAGACTGCGATAAAAGTCTTGAGAATATACAATAGAATTTTGATACAATTTCAACATTTATATTATAATATGATATTGATACATATTGATCGTTGGTGGACTGGGCGAGCTCCCAATTTCTATTTGGCCTCGACTCGCCCGATAGGGTGGACGAGAACTTTTCCCACTCCTAAAACTCTTCTTCACCACGAAAAAGTTCGGTAAAAGTAATCCAAATTTTTTCTAGTGTAAATTTTACTCAAATTTGCACTAGAAAAAAAAAATTCGGGCCGTGTTTACCGATTTTTTTTTGCCTTCAAGGGGGGGTGGAAAAAGTTCACGTCCATAGGGCGAAAGACCTACGCTACGCCTATGGAACTAATATCCTAGGTTTATGGGACTAGTTCCTTCCCCCATTATTTCAACTTTTCTATACATTCTCTCCATCACTCTCTCATCTCAACTACCTCGCTCATTACTCCATCATACTCTTCTATATATACGCCTATGATCATTAGGTTAGGGAACATTCTGCATACATATTGTACTGAACCCTAGCTCAACACCATTGTTGACTAGACATTTTCACAAATAAGCTTAGAAAGAACATTTGACGTACATTATAGGACTGCAATAAAACTCTTCCCCGGCCACACCTTTTCGATATTGAGGGATGCATCAGTCCTTCAATGACCATTCATTTAGTATGATCGGATACATATGTTGACTCAAGGCTATAATGTTGAACAATAAACACATTTTTTTTATTGAAGGTGTAGTGTTCATAGATTAAAGGTTGAACTATGTTTTATGGAATGGTTGTGGGAACCTCGTGTTGTTTTGTTAGATAATATGTTGCGTTAGTTCTTCCATAGTGGCGAGTATGTACAACTTGCTGGGTTTTTCCTTTGTGATTTGATCTTGGAGTTTGCCTTTTCACGTATTGTTTTGATTCTTGGTTTTTTTAGTTTCAACAGCTAGACCGGCTATATTTGCATTTGGAATTTTAAGGTTAATTTTCTTATTATCACCTATTATATTATCTCTCTTTATTCTTTCTCTCCTACCACTTTTGCACTAAATGTAAGTGAATGTAAAATTTTTAATATAAAAAATTTAAATCCGTTTGAAAATAGTTTGCTTTTGTTTTTTTGTGGCGTTATCGGTTTTGTGTAGTTTGCCTCTATTGTTTCGCAGGTGGATATAATTTGTTTTCCTTTCTCTTCTCTTCTTGTGTACTTCTTATACAAAAAGTGGAGTCTCTCTTCTTATTAATAATAATTATTTTTTTGAAACGGCTAAATTTTATTTAAAAGACAACTCCTCCACAAGAAGTGAAAGGACTTGTCGTGGAAACATACAAACAAAAGGTAATGTGATATAACACAATTATCGACACCAAATCAAACACCCCAAACCACCCATACACCAATATTGATTCGCTAAACCCCAAGAGAAAACCCCTACCCAACCCTAGGAGACACCACTTGGCTCTAACTTCCGAACTCGAATTAAAATTACTCGGCCCATCAGATCCAGAGAGTAGCCCCAGAAGTCAGAGGTCGAGGTACTCCGGTAGTCATAGAATCGACAGTCAACACCTAATGCAGAAGAAATCTCCCAGATACCAGAGACCTGCAAGTCTCAACAGACTTGAACACCCCTCAGCGACTCCAAGAGTCCTGCAAATCTCACCAGATTTGAAAATGGTCAGAGACTCTCATATCAGGGAGAATCCACTCACACTCGGCATTAGCCATCCAACACATCTCCCACACCAATACGTCCTGGAGGTACGATAAAGCAACAACATCCGTCATCACGGAGTGTCTACATACCTCACCCTTTCGGGCGCGTCAGGACAAAAAACCAAGGCCAAGAAAACAGCCCCAAACAACCCCTAGCCAATCCACCTCACCTCCGGCCACCCACCTTTGCACACGACCCCACCTTACCACAATACCATGCCAACACAGCACGACACAAAAACCCACAACACAGAGAAAAACGAAACACCACCACCTCCTACACCAACGCTACAACCTTGCCGTCACCACCATTCTGCATCACCGCCAACAACACCCGCCGTGACCACTTCACCTACACCACCACCTCCTAACCAAACATCCTCCAACCATGACAGAGCTATACCAGGAGCAGTGGCAGCTCCGCCTACACCTCCAACCAAACAAAGTAGCCAACACCTCAAAGAGGACCATCATGAAACAGCCCGGACACCAAAACCAAAAGAACCACGCCGGCGAAAAACGAAACCGGCGTCGGAGGCGAGAAACGGAACTAGACCACTCCGACGGAGCTCCGAGAAACAGAGAAGGAAGACTGAGAAGAATAACAGTGCTGCGGCCAAGGGCACGGCGGCACCCGACCATCACCACCACACTTTACCACACCAAATCACCACCTGGACTTAGAACGTGAACAAGCAGAACGCGATACACCACCTCAACATCATCTGAAACGCGAAGCACCAAAACCAAAAACACGAACCAGCAGAGAGCAAAAACACCAGAAAAAAAACGCGAATCAACAGAGAGCAAGACGACGGTAGTAGCGGTAGAGAAGGAAAGGTTAACACCCAAAACGGTCCCCAGAAGCAGATCGGGAACGAGCCGGGAGGCCCTACACCGGCGCAAACTCCACTTCAAGGAAAACACGGAAACGGCGCCGGAAACAGCACCACCACACTCCAAACGCAGCTGGAACCACCACTAACCCCGACAGCCAAAACCACCCACGCCGCTCACGAAGAGAAGGACTGACGGAGATGAGGCTGAGAAGAAAACGGCGGAACTGAGACCTGGTGGTACGGAGCCAGGCGAGCTCGTCATACCACCGTGACCTTTATCTACATCTTGCCGGACTTTTGGAGTTTTGGGGAGGAAACGTGGCGGCGGCTAGGGTTTACGCTGAGGAGAGAAGGGAGAGCGTGATTTGATGAGAGAGAAAGAGGTTACTAAAATTATTAATAATAATTATTAATTTTGCCTTTTCCAAAAAGAAGAAAATAAATGTTAATTAACTAATTAAGAAACTAAATATAGGAAACAAATTTTGAAATTAGTATATTCTACTTTTAAAAAATATAATATAAATAATACTTATTTCAATGTAAATTTTATTTCTTTTGCTTTCTTAACTATACAACACTAGTTAGCATTTAGCATGACCCAAAAAATAAATATATCATATAATTTTAAACATTTATGATAATTTTGTTCATTAAAGGATGTATATTTTTTTCATAAAAAAATTGATTAGTTAAAATGCTAATTTTCTAATATTATAAAATGACATTTTAGTCGTCCTTTCTTTTAGTTGTGTCACTCTTTAATGTTTCATTTATAGTACAAAGCAATTCATTGATGATTGCAAATTTGCAATGAATTGTTTGTTAGGAGAAAGTTTTGGTTGGGCACAACACTAATACTTCATATTTAGGCACACATTCATAAATAAATAAAATTAAAAGAAAAATAAAATAATCACATCAATCAACATCACTTTAATTATTTTTTCTTTAATTTTTTACATATAATGTGAGTGTGCCTAAGAGAAAATCATTTGGGTTTGTGTCCATATTAGAATTTCCCTCTTTGTTAGATGGAGAAAGTTAATTTAGGTCATAGATCGAGCGTCAAGGGTCACTTTCTTTCTTGTATTGGTACATTTTATACGGAATCCATTTTCTTACTACCTTTCTCAATAATTTTTTTTTTTTTTTTGAGTTAAATATATTTTTAATCTTCTAATTTTATGTGAATTTTAACTTTTAGTCTCTATATTTTTTTTATTATATTTTTAGTTCTTCACATTTTCGCCGTTTGCATTTTTAGTCACTATCGTCATTTTTTTGTGATTTGGATAACAAAATCAGCCACATATGATGATATATAAATATCACGTCATTCGATGCAAATGTTATCCTAGTCAATTTAAGCTATTCTATATGACAAATTTTGTTATACTAAGCATAAAAATTTGACTAAAAATATAATATAAAAAAAATATAAGGACTACAAATATAATAAAAAAAATCTATAGACTAAAAGTCAAAACTCACATAAAACTAAGGACTAAAAATATATTTAATTTTTTTTTACTTTCTATCAATCTACTGTGATTCAAGTATAGTGTGAACCTGCTCGTGAGCTGTCAACTTAGTAATAAAAGTTTGATTTTAGACAAAATAAATTTATATTTATACTACCTTAATTTAATTTCAAGAAATAATTTGGTCATTTATATATATTTTCTTTGTTTTTGTCCTTTTTAGCTCTTCATATGATTTCTTTTAAGTTTTAAATTTATGGTTAAATATATTTTTATTCCCTAATTTTATGTGAGTTTCGACTTTTAGTTCATATATATTTTTTATTATATTTTTAGTCCTTATATTTTTTTTAATTATATTTTTTGCCTATTTTTTGTGACTAGGGTAACATAATTGACCACATATGATAACTTAAATTGACAAAGAAAACATTTGCATCGAATGATGTGACATCTATGTGTCATCCTATGTGCTTGATTTCATTATTCAAATCACAAAAAAATTGATAGTAAGGACTGAAAATGCAAACGGCAAAAATGTGGGGATTAAAAATATAATAAAAAAAATGTAGGGATTAAAAGTCAAAACTCACATAAAAGTAGGGACTAAAAACATATTTAACCCTTAAGTTTATAGTGTTTTCTTTAGGACATAACATATAGGGCTAAATATGTTTTTGCTCTTTAGAAAATAGTGACCTAAGTTTAATCCTTATTTAATCTTTATTAAATTTGTAGCCTCTAAAAAATGAGAAATACTAACAACACACTCTTTATCATACTCTTTTGAGACACTCCAATAATATTGTGTCATAGCATCTACCTTTTAATTCCTTTTACCTGGTAACCGGTTGCCCCAGTTTTCTTTTCTTTACATTTTTTTCTTTCTAAAAAATTGTAGTTCATTTTGTATGTCTCTCAACACTGTAAATCGGCAAATCGCCATTGTCTCTGTCCCATTTACGAGATATGGGTTCCAATTTTTGGGAGTTAATTTGAGTTCCATTTTTCTAACACCACCCAGATCTAGAAATTTGAAAATACTTATCTATTTCTTCTGCCTCTTGTCTCCTCCATTCCTTTTTTTCGGTGCTACACTTCTCGATCCACTTTGTGATTTTGTTAGTGATAGATTTAAAAAATATAACACAGTATTCAATTTATGGTTTTGTGATAAAGTCGTCGGTGGACAAAATTGTTTTGTATAGTTAAGTATTATAGGTGATAATGAATTCACTGTAATTGAAAGTTGCAAATTGTTTTGAATCCTTTGAAATCACTATAAAAAATCAGAAACAAATCCATTTCTATTTTTTGTTCTCAACACATGTTTGTATGAAAGCCATTGAAAAAATATAATGCATGTATCAAAAGTAAAATTGTTGTTGAAACATGTTTTTGATGGATTTGTGTTTTGAATCCTTGTAATTACAAGTTGGGTTGTTGTATCAAAAATAAAAAGTCTTGGCAATTAGAGTGTTGGCTGGAGTTTCAGTATAGAAGAAGAGGAAGATGAAGAGATAAAATCAAAATATTAATAAATAAAATAAATGGTAAAAAAATCAACCGGTTGCCAGGTACACAAATTAGAATAGTGGATGATGTGTCACAATACAATTGGAGTGTGTTAAAAGAGTGCGATAAAGAGTGTGTCCTTAGCATTTCTCCTAAAAAATAATCTTATCTTCAATTTTGCCATTTTGGTCCCTATTGTTAAGGCAACCTTGTATTTTGAGTGATTTTTTTCGTAAGTATGTTTATACCATCATAAAAAGTTTCTTTAAAAAAACGAACTCAAAATTTAAATTTTAGGTCATAATTTTTATTATGTTTATCTTGAACTTTTTCCATTTAAAAAATTCATATTTAATTCACATCATGTTAGAAAAAATTCTAACTTTTATAGTAAATAAACTTTATATGATATTTTAAACATGTCTATAAAAAACATTCAAATAAAATTCAAGAGTTTAATGATAATTAAACAAATTTAGTTTTAGTAGAGACTAAAACTACGTGCAAGAAATTTTTTATAGGGGATAAAATTTATGTAAGGAATTTTGTTGTATTTGGATTGATTATGTGGTTTAACTGAATTTAATTTATGTTCTAGTATTTTGTATTTCATTTTATTTTGATCTATATAAGGTGTTGAAGTGGTTTGTCATTGCACACCTTTTTTAATTTTATTTAAAAATAAAACATATTTAAAAGTCATGAAAAAAATATATTTAAAATGAAATATTCAAGTAAGTGTATACCAAATATATTTGATAAGGTTTAAGATCCTAAAAAAATTATAATATTATATTTTATAAATATAAATTTAATACTTACTTTTATAAATATTCAAGTAAGTGTATAACAAATATACTATTGTTTGGTTTTGACAAGAGTTACTTTTGCAAATTAATATATACTCATTTCCTTCTAAAATACAAACAAAAAATAGCCAACTAAAGTGAATATATATATTTGGTCTATTATTGTTTGCTTATATTTTGTGAAGGAGGAAGTATATATTTTATTATGTGGAATTCATATATGTTGTTTCAACTTTCAAACCATTAATCCATTAGTTGTTATGCCGTTTTAGAGAATGATATTAATGATTATTTTATAACCTTCTTAAAAGGATTTGAAATCTTTAATATTAAGATATCTTACAAGTCACACGTATGATTGTTTTTGAATAGGTTAAAACTTAAAAGCTAAGTGTTAAAATATTTACATTGACACTAAATTATTTAAAATGAAAATATTATAATTTTTGAATATAATTATTTAACTTAATCATATTTCAAGGGTTAAATTTGTTTTTCATCCCTATACAGTTAGTGATTTTGGATTTCATCCATATAAAATAAAAGAGCTAATAAGTTTTTACTCTATGCAAAGTATGCATGTTTTACTTTACCCTCTGTAAAAATTCCTTTAAGTTTCCCCCCTTGCAAAATAATTTTTCCCCTTGGATGCACTTTTTAAATTGGTTATTTGGTTTAACTGATTTAAAAAATATTTAAATCGGTTTTTCTGTTTAACCGATTAAAAAAGTATAAATTCCTTGCACCCAAGGGGGAAAACCAAAAAAATATATTTTACAAGGGAGGAAATTTAAAGAAATTTTTTACAGGGAGTAAAGCAAAACACGCCTACTTTGCAGGGGGTAAAGACCTATTAACCCAAAATAAAATCACATATTTTCATTCCAAAAAAATTTCTTGTTGATTTTGGTCCCTAAGAGCGACAAAATTTTGACATGTTTTTTGAACATAATATGAACATATATAGGGTTTACATTATATATAGACATAATATATATACATCTTGAACATAAAAATGTCATAACATTAACATTAAAATGAACATTAAAGACTAAAAACAAAACAAGGAATTTTTGCGATGAAAAAATGTAATTTTATTTCTTAGGGATGAAAACCAAAATTTGCTGTTATTTGGTTTCGCGCTTATACATAGGTTTGTTGGGTAGTGTTTATGGTGTGTGCATGTTTGCTTCGATTTTAATTAGACTAATTTTGTTGTATTTGCATGTTCAATACAACCGTTTGGATTGATTATGTGGTTTGGTTGAGTTTTGAATTTACGTCCCCAATATTTTGATATTTCCTTCTTTTTTTAAAAAAAATAAATTAAATCTATATAGGGTGTTGCAGTGGTTTACCATTTGCACATGTTTTGCTTAAAAAAAACAATTATATTGTTCATCATCTTTTTAATGCAATTTTGTATTTTTTAATTAATATATAAAATTAAATATTTTAAAAATTAAATATATTTATATATTTAAAAGTCATAAAAAATATATATAAATCATTGTAGAGATAGAGAATGGAATGAATGAGAATGACATACAAGCCTTAAGCTATTTACACACTATTTATAGAGTTCTCTAAAGTGGGTAACTTGTAACACGAGTAACTAACCATCTAAATTGTAACTGAAAAATCAGTTAGCATAACTACTAACTAACTTCTTCTAATTAATTCTAAAGGATTTGAAATTACTCAAACAACATGCTCCCTTAATTTCAAAGCCTATACATCAATTCCTAATTGGAAACACACCAAGTGCATTCTAAAAAATCTGTCAGTTTTCAAACTCTTTGTTAGCCTATTTCTGATTTTGCTTTCATTGCTGAGTTAGGAAAAAGAATTTCATAATCAAGTGTGCCTGCTATGTACCTCAAAACCCTGTTAGCTGCATTCATATGATATATTCTAGGACTTTCCATGAACCTACTCACAAGTCCTACCGCAAAACAAATGTCAAGCCTGTTGTTACAAAGATATCTCAATGGGCCTATAATTTGCTTGGAAGTTTTAGGATCAACGACCTATTCACTCTTACCTATTTCTAACTTGAGATTTACCTCCATAGGAGTCATAGCATAAGTGCAAACAGTCATTCTAAATCTCTTCAAAAGCTCACCAACATACTTTCTTTGATGTAGTATTAATCCTTTTGAAGTTCTTAGAAATTCAATTCCCAAGAAATAAGAAATTTCACCCAAATTTATCATTTCAAATTCAGCCATCACGACAGTCTTGAACTATATAATCTTGGCCAAATTACTCTTAGTTACTAAAAGATCATCAACATATACACCATATTCTGACTTGCATTTATTAAAACTTTGTTTTACAAGAAATCCATTTATTCTTTTGCTTGAGTTGTTTTACCTTTGTTATAACTCTTGAGAAATAGAAGTGCAACACAAACAATTAAAAAAAAGCACAAATATTTTAAATACTTCAATCTAGTATAGATTCAATCAATGACTTAAAAAATAAAACTCTTATATTCATCAATGTACTATATCAATTTAAATGAGTAAAATCCATAAAAAAATGAAATAAATAATAATAATGATAATAAAAATAATATAATAATAATAATAATAATAATAATAATAATAGTATTGCACAATAAAGATTTTCGCAAAACTAAACCGCGAAAACAATGGTGAAAAAAGTGGGAATGTCCATTTGGGCGCGCAATGAAATTGAAACTGTAATCAGATATTTTGATCCATCACCAAAAGCGTCCTCATCACTTGACTCAAAGAAAAATCTCCACCGTCTATTGTCATTTCCCTTTAGGAATGTATCGTAACGGCTAAACAAGCTCCACGTCATCGATCCGGGGCAAAGCTCATTATCCAATAGAAACGCGAGAACCTTCTTATATAAATAAAAATCAACGCAACTTTCATCATTCACACCAACCGCTTTCACTCTGCATCTAATTTCAAACCCTAACTTTCTTCAAATTCCCAAATTATTCGATTCAATGGCACCAAAGGGAGAGAAGAAACCAGCTGAGAAGAAACCCGCAGAGGAGAAGAAGTCCACCGTAGCAGAGAAGGTTCCCGCTGAGAAGAAGCCAAAGGCCGGAAAGAAGCTACCAAAGGAAGGTGGTTCAGCAGCCGGAGAGAAGAAGAAGAAGAGAAACAAGAAGAGCGTTGAGACATACAAGATATACATCTTCAAAGTTCTGAAGCAAGTTCACCCTGACATTGGTATCTCAAGCAAAGCCATGGGTATCATGAACAGTTTCATCAACGATATCTTCGAGAAGCTCGCTCAAGAATCATCAAGACTTGCAAGGTACAACAAGAAGCCAACAATAACTTCAAGGGAAATTCAAACTGCTGTCAGACTTGTTCTTCCCGGCGAATTGGCTAAGCATGCTGTTTCCGAGGGAACAAAAGCTGTCACTAAGTTTACAAGTTCTTAAACTTGTTTGTACTATTTGATAAGTTCTGAAGTGATTCTGATTAACGGTTATTTTAGATGTTTAATTCTGTTAGTATTGGATCTGAATTAGTTTGTAATTTTCATTTGAATCAAGTGAATCCTTCTGTGTATGAATCGGTCTTTGTTATTGATTTTATTGCTGCGTACAGTATTTTCATGTGATAATTTTATTTTCGTTCGATTTCTTAAATTCTTTCATAATGATGGATTTATTTTAATATCCAATTAAATTATACCCACCAAGTGTTAGTTAAATTTTTTTAAAATTTGAAAATAAAAAATGGGTTCTTACTTAACGAAGGATTTGTCCACAAAGTATGAAAGAATTGACAAATAAGAATGATAATAAAATTTGTTAATCTGTAGAATGTAGAAGGTTAAAATTTGTTATGGGTCTTGCATACCAATCGACAATATCACACTTTGTGGTATAACTGTATCTGAGGGCATGTTGATGCACACTTCCATCAGAGGAAGTAGATGAGCTAGCCTAAGAGACCATTGGCCCCAGGATGAAGATGTTTTGGGAGCCATGGAGTCTGCATATGCATACTAAAAATATAGGTAAAGGTTCTTAGAATTTGTATAGTAAGAAAATGATTTGTTGTTTCGTTGGTGTTCTCTCGAACTACTGAATTGTGACATTATATTACTAGTCAAGTCAAAATAACATGATTTATTGGGTTTCTCTTGAATTACTGCTAAAGTACCTGAGTTATGGCATTATTTTACTAATCAGTTAAAAAGATATAGAGCACAATTTGTAGCATCCCTCTGTTTGGTGGCATCATCTGTGATTCTAAAGGCAAGTGTATTAAAGGTTTCTATTCAGATTTGGGTCAAACAAATTCTATTTTTGCTATTTCTTACTGTCTCGGTGTCTAGAAATCTATTTCTCGCAGAGGGAATTTTAGAATCAGATTCATTACAAGTGGTTAAAATGATACAACATACTATAAGATCAACAAGTATAGCATGTCATTTACATTTTTTACTGGGTTGAATCATCATCATTAATCTATTTTATTCGACTGTGCTTTGTTGTAAGATGAAACAAAGAAGTTATATACTTGGTTGTTTGAAAATAGGCTTTTGATAGAATGGGTGGAAATAGTCATGTATCAATTTGTCTCCTCAGGCAAAGACATTCCTCCTTCCAGGTCCTTATTTGTTTGGAGATTGGTTCAATGGCATCTATATAATAGCTCGTGGTTTAAGAAGGATGAAAGTATCTCATTTGTTCTTTGAATGTCAATATTTGGATTTGGTTCTTTTCTTTGATTAACATTGCCCCCTCTTTTTATTTCATTCATGCCCTGTTTAGAGTCAGTGATAGAGTTTGGAACCCTCAATGTAGTTTGGCTAAAGTCTACTATTATAATATTCTAAACTCAATTTGGTATGTAACAAATCAAGATATTCAAGGATCAGTTAATACCTAGGAAGTCCTCAGTTATGTGTCATATTAAATGAAGATCTTTTGGAATACTGTTATTTTGATCAACCAGTTCTATTTTGTACTTTTAATGGTTGTATCCTTATGTTATTTAAAACCTAACACTGCTGTGGGTTTATCGACTTAACTTTTACATTATGCTGCTTACTACAATTACAATAAGTTTGGCTTACAAACAAGACTTTTGTTGGAAAAGCTTATAATCTTAAGCTAGGGACATAAATTTTTATGTTGATCTTCATTATTACAATACAAAAAGTATAAATAAATGTTCAATTGAGTTAATTAGTTAAACTCGGCAACGAGTAATAGTAGTAGTATTTATGTTATTGTTTTAAGAATAAACAGTGTCTTCAATTTTTATATATAATTTGGGTTGGTGAAATATCCAGTCTAATAAAATATGTCTACGAATAGGGATCGATCATCTTGTTTGATAGGAATACGTACAATCTGTCTGCGAATAATGTCGCAAAGAAAATCTGAAAACCAGTTTTGGTTTACAGTTTTCCCGATTTTTTTTTGTGTGGCGAGTACAAGCTCCACCAAAGGCTCGCCTTCTACTACGCCGAATTTGTAGGGTCTGTCTGTTAAAGCGTAAGCAGCTGCAAGAGCATCAACCTTCTCTCTGTGTTCTGCAGCAGATGCAGACGACTGGCACAGGACTGTCGGACATAGTGCAGCTTCGCCTGCATAATTTTCATTCTTCTAAAGATATTCTACTGGATATATGTAACAAGGAGGATCGAAAATTGGCAGGTTGGGTTGCTGTATTGATGTGGCCATTATGGCTGAACCACCGCAACTGGTTGTGTAATAATATGGCAAGTTTTTCCTTGTGACCAAATCAGACCTCAAGTTATAGTTGGTACTTTTAGCTTGCTGAGTTTAAATTGGGGACCTCAAGTTATGCTTAGCTAACAATTAAATTGATTATTTGATTATAAAATTGGATGTACTTTGGTGCATTAAAATGTATGACAGCAGCATCATAGTATAAACTTTAACAAGAATATCAAACTTTAATGAACAATCATACTCTCTAGTTATATAATCAATTTCTGAAAAATCACAATCAATTAATAAAGTAAAACATATAATAACCAAAAATTACACAACTTATTCACTTGTGTTGCTACAATTGAAACCTACACAAAGGACAAGAGTTGCCTATCACCAACCAATCTTCAATGCAATTCACATGAAACATGTGTGAACATGGCAATCTAACACCAACATTAAAATCTTCAAAACAGATAGTACATTGAGTCGCTTCTTCAACGTTTACCGTATCCAATTCTTCAACACGCAACTTAGCCGCAGGAGCAGGAGTAAACAAGTTATATTCTACTTCAGCCATAATTTCCTCTTCCAAACCATAATCAACTTCATAATAATAATCTTCATCAGCTTCACCTTCAATAGCCCTAACAACATACCCATTATCTTCTTCTTCTTCGACCTCTATTACTACCTCTTCATCCTCATCGAAACTAGGGTTCTCTTCATCTTCACAATCATCATCAGTAGGCCTTGTAACCACAAAATCAACGTGAATAGTAAGAACCCTTACATTCTTATATTTGTCATCATAAACCATATCATAAGCACATTCCAAGATTTCTTCAGCCACTAACGTAAAAGCATCTGCAGGAAGATTTACTTGAGAAAACCATGAGAGAAAGGTATCTTGTTGCACAATTTTATCCATTGACACATTATTAAGAGTGTGGCGTTGAATGATGTTTCCAAAAGATTGAAACTTTTTGTATTCAAATTGAATATTGAAACATTTTTCAGATGAAAAATCTTGTGCGATAAAATCATTTGAAACCATACGTGGATATGCCTTGCAATAATACTGATCCATGATCGATGAATGAATTTGGAAAAGAATGAATACAAGATAGATAAAGGAGAGAGCTTTGATATTTCAAGTGGTATGTAATGTTATTGTACTCCTTTCTATATATATAGAAATTTCTATAAGTAACGGTAAAACTTTCCGACCAAGTTACTTTATTTTATTTTTTTATTAATTATCGATAAATCTTTCTATAACTTGCCAACCAAGAATGAATACTCCTTTCTATATCTTTAAAATGTTTTTAAATAAAATAATTTTTTTTATTTTGGAACCGAAAATGTACATTAATTATTTTTTGTTGTGGAAATTTATTAAAAAGGTAAGAGTACAACCTATGAAGCACATATTATGACGCGGACACCGCGACACGGATACTCCGACACTGCTAATATTTATAATAAATCAAAATTGAGAATTAAAATACATATATTTGCATCTAATTAAGTTAAACAAATTTTTTATTAAAAATAGTTTTAAGAGAATATATGATAGTACATTTGACCTTTATTTATCCATCTACTATCGAAAAATTAAAAATAATGTAATCAAAATATAATATATTTAATTCCTCATTGATAAATATTATTGTTTCGACACATTTTTAATTATTGTAAATATGTCTAATGTGAGTAGAAGCAAAGAAAAAATAATAATTTTTTGAGGCATTTATCTGATACGTTTGTACGAGTGGCTTATAGTTGTCGAACACCGATCTATGGAGTGTTGAGGTAAAAAAATAAATCTTTTTGGACACATATCTGACACGTGTCGTACAAGCGTATCATACAATTGTGGGACACCGCGACACGTTTAATCATAAAGATGTCCGTGCTTCATAGGATACGACTTATTGATACAAATCAAACCTATATAATTGGTTGGTTCAGGTCTAACACATGATTTATTTGCTAAATATATTTTTTGTTCTTGTAAAATAAACAAATTTTAGTTTTTGTTTCTATAAAAAAATCATTTTTTTTATTCCAAAATATTTATGTGTTGTTTATGACCAACTTATATTTATTCATTTTGTCAATGTTCTGATATTTTATGTTTAAGATGTGTTTATATTATATTCTTTATGTTAAATATATATAATAAGTCTATATATTATTTTCAAAAAATATCAAAAACATGTAAAATTTTGACCACTAAAAATTTAAAAAATAACCTAATTTCTGAGGTGAAAACATGTGATATATTTTTTTTAGAAATGATTTTGTACAACTAATTTAGAACACTTTTTTGTTCCCTCTTACTTCTTTTGGGGCAAAAACAATATAGAAAAGGGAAACGAGTTTATGAGAAAGAGTAAGAACACAATGAGAGCTTGAGAATTTAAAAAAATAAATAAATAAGAAGAAAGAAGTAAAAATTGTTCGAAAAATTAATTTTGACATTTAATAATTTAAATATTCATGTTACAAATTCTAATAAAATACACATTTTTCTTAAAAAAGCTATTTCTAAAAAATGATTTTTATGAAAAACTTTTTTTTTTAAACACAAACTTATTTCATTTCATCAATCAATAAGTGTTAAATACAATAGGGAATAATCTCAAAACTATGGAAACTAGTCCAAGAAATTAATTCGCTTGTCTTCTAACGAAGCTAACCTCAAAGTTCACAAAAGAAGATATAATATTGATAATATCAGCTACAATTAGACTAAATTCGGTGTTGCCACTAGACTTTTTACGAATAGCTTCAACTACCGCTGCTGCGAATCAATCTCAAATTGGACCCAAACAAAATCTCTACGACGAGCTTCCTTCAAGGCGTGTAACAGTGCCCAAATTTCACATTCCACAACAGAGAACACAACCTGCTTTCTCTGCATAATACCAGCAACCGGGTTACCTGTACTATCACGGAAACAAGCGCTCAGTTATATAACTCCGACTAAGAAACGTGCGTCGACATTGCACTTTAACCAGCTCGAATTGGTTTTTTCCATTGCATTTTATGAAAAACTATTTAGAATAGCTTCTTTTTTAGATATTTTTTTATCCAAATTTTTTTGTAACAAAACGATTAAATACTTAAAATGACATTTTAAGAGAAGCTATTTAAACTAATTTTCCATTTAAAGCTTTTATAAAAAGAAAATAAAAATATTTTTAACGCAAAAACAATACACTTTAAAATACATTTAAAGAAAAAAGGTAAAGCAAATGCACCTTACTTCTAAACTAGTTGCCCTGGCTTTCCATAACTCTTCTATTGTCCCAACTCAAAGTCGTTGATTTGACCGCTTATCTTTATCTAGATCCATTAATTTCATTATTTTTCATATTTTTAGAGAGGATAATTATTGTGTAGATATGTTAGTTAATAATAACTTAAGGGAATTGAAATTCAATCCTCGATCATCTACTTATTTATTTTAAAAATGAAATTTTAATCACTCAACTACTTGACAAAAAAATAATATTGACTTAAATATTTCCTCTAGTTTTTTATGGGAGGATTGCCCTGTGGAAATTAGGTGTGACTATTTTGATAATATGCGTGATCTTCCCTGGTCCTTTGATATTGTGGAGGTTTTGGCTAATCCGCCTCCATATGTATTTTTCTTATTTTAATTTTTTTTTATCATTAATATAACTAGGAATCTTTTGCATCTTTTAGTTGTATTTTATTTTATTTTTTTTAAAAAGGAGTCTTGTATACTAATCATGATTTGTCAATGAGAAAACCATGAGAGAAAGGTATCTTGTTGCACAATTTTATCCATTGACACATTATTAAGAGTGTGGCGTTGAATGATGTTTCCAAAAGATTGAAACTTTTTGTATTCAAATTGGATATTGAAACATTTTTCAGATGAAAAATCTTGTGCGATAAAATCATTTGAAACCATACGTGGGTATGCCTTGCAATAATACTGATCCATGATCGATGAATGAATTTGGAAAAGAATGAATACAAGATAGATAAAGGAGAGAGCTTTTTCTCTATATATATATATAGAAATTTCTACTAGTAACGGTAAAACTTGGCAACCAAGTAACTTTATTTTATTTTTTTAATAATTATCGATAAATCTTCCTATAACTTGCCAACCAAGAATGAATACTCCTTTCTCTATCTTACAAGATAAAATTTTAATCCTCTTGTCCTATTTTTTTTAAAAAATTTTAAGTAATTGGAATTTGATTGGGTTCAGGATAAATTTATTTAAATTCATAATGCAAAAAAAATTTATATTTTATATTTATTTTAAAATAATCTAACATACAAATATGAAGAGAATGAATTATCTCAAGTGGAAAAAAAATTGAGGAAATAATATGGACCATAGACCATTGAATTATAGATATAAAACAATATTTAAATTCAAAAAAAAAAATTAAGAGAAATTGATTGATGGTTGAGATGTGAAAATTGAGGAGAAAAAATTGAGAGATCCGATAAGTTCAAATTTTGTCTATATTTGAGAGTACTAAAGTGCTGTAAGCTAAATTTTGAGAAATTCTGTTGGATAGGTCGCTAGTGGCTGTCATGGTGATGGGGGCTCGTAGGAGCTTGTGGCTTAGGTGGTGTGGTGCTGAGATGGTGATGTTGTGGCGTTTGGATCTGGCTCTGTCGGTGTTTGGTGCTCCGACGTGGCTAATTTTGCACTACTGTTGGATGGTGGTTCTCTTTTGAGTGGATTGGGGTTTGATATCCAATTGAGTTTTGATTTGTGGTGCTCAATGGTCTCCACTGTGCCGGTTGCTTTGGTTGTGTTTTCTGATTAGTATTGGTGTGTTGGTGTTTTCTGATTAGTTAGTGCAATGATTTTTGTTTGGCTTGGGGGGGGGGGGGTATTTGGTGTAAGGGCCAACTATGGATGTCGATTGATTTAGACATTGTTTTAGTATTTTCTTTCTTGTGATGTGCTCATATGTGTTTGTATTACGCATTGTGTTCGTCTTGCGCGCAGTTGCGATATTAATAAAATTTACACAATAAAAAAAAAAACAGTATCAATATATGTTATTTATATGCACTAACTACCAATTAACAATGATAAAAAGGTTATACTTTATGAAATTAAAAATTTAAGGTTTTTGTCTGAGGTTATTAGGCTTGATATATTGTGGTTGCTCATGATCTCTCCTTTGTGTGTGTGAAATATCAGATGATCATTGTCACGTCTCCATACTACAAAAATAAAAGAAAATGGTTTCCCTATTTTGTTTTTACAAAACATGTCAGATCTAAGAAAACTAGGGTAAAACAAGTAACTGTACTACAAAAAGTTACAAAAGGAAGTATGTGATGCTTTCTAATGGAGAAAGACAAGAGGAAAACCAAAATAAATTTGATTTCACCATCAAATTAATAAGATGTAACAAAATATATTGATTCAATGATAAAAAAACAAACTTGTGTATTCTACAATATTTATTTACTCGTGTACGACAAAATTATTAGTATAATGCACATTATAACTAATAGTAGCTTTTCTCATGGAGAAAGAAGCTTCCGAACAACTAAATCTAAAACAAAATACTCCCTCGATTACTTAAGTTTCATTGTTGA
Source organism: Trifolium fragiferum (assembly GCA_954870985.1). Classification (NCBI taxonomy): domain Eukaryota; kingdom Viridiplantae; phylum Streptophyta; class Magnoliopsida; order Fabales; family Fabaceae; genus Trifolium; species Trifolium fragiferum. The sequence continues at coordinate 22,903,196 of OX940790.1, read as the reverse complement.
CGACATCACACATGACAATATACACAGATCTGCCATTAATTAACTTATATTTTGTGGACAAAATAATGTGGACAAAATAAGGTAATCTTAATAAAATAAGGTGAAAATGTAATATAATCATTATTGATATTAATTTTACACAATTCATATAGCACTCAATGTAAAGAATAATAGCTGAATTAAGGACTAAACATCATTGACCAAAATGATTGGAAAGCAATACTGTTTTGTTGAATATAAACTTGTTTGGAGAAAAAATGTTGATTTGTTTGTAAAACTAATTGGTTATTTGGTAAGTAAAATGAATAAACGTTTAGACTTGAACTGGTTATGCAGAGTTTCATGTATATAATCAAAAGATAACACAAATGCATCACACAAGAAAACCATTGGGTAAACTTAGTATCTAGAAACAAAAAATCAAAAGAAACTATTGCGGCATTTGCAAATAATGAAAGGAAACAAAAGAAACTATAGAGGCATTTGCATATAGTGAAAGGAAACAACATAGGTACTTGCTCTAACAGAGAGTTGCAAACAAAATTTAAGTTATCCTGGTAGAACTCAAAATAGAAGCTTAATTTTAATTGAAGTACAATCAATGTATATCTCGGAAATTCAACTAGACTTAAATTTAAGAAACTAGAATCAAGCAAAAGCTAAAAGCTTAACTTTCAGTTTGTTCCCTCAACCTCCTGATGGTGCTCCGAACAGTTACGGCACTTGCAGTGCTGTCAAAATAGTGAGAACAAAGTCATGTGGCTGCCTTTCAAAACAAACAAATAAAACATTGAAAAAAGGAATAAGAAAAATTACTTCAAAGTGTAAGCTCCCCCTGCTTTCACTTTACCGCAATCCTTGCATCCCCATATTCCTACAGCTTTTCGCTTCACAGCATACTACAACAACAAGTAATCGATCATCAGAACTCAACATTTCAAAACATTACATTATACCTACTAAACTAAATGCTTACTATATATACCTTCCCACAAAATTCACAGAAAAATTTGCTGTGCTGACTAACTTCCATCTTCTTAATCTGCTTACGCAAACTAGCACCATAACGGGTACCTATAATAATAAAACAAACAAATTAGCTACTCATAAATCAACAAACATGTTTATGTAAAATAAAATAACAGTGATCTACAAATACAAATACAATAAACATTAATTTTCCCCAAAAATGTTATCCAAGTCCCAACAGCAATGTTTAGTGATTTCATCAGAATGTTGCACAATATTATTCCAAACAGCAAGCTCTCTGGTAAATTTACATTCAGTTAATCATTTACATCTTAACTACAATGCATAGATCACTAATGATTGTATCATTAACTCAAGTACTAAAACATAAAAGTGCATAAACTCATAATATTAAACCAAAATCAAATAAACTAATAAGATTAAACCAAAATTAAGGCTAGAAGAATACCATATTTGCCAACAATACCAGCCTTCTTGGTTCTCTTAGTCTGCAAAAACGGTACAAGAGATTCAGCTTAGTAAAATGATACACAATAAAAAGAGAAGTGAAAACATAGTTAACAATTGCAAATCTGAATGAAAAATATGAATAGTGGAAAACGAAATTTGAAAGAAGTTGATGTTTAGAATTGGATGATGATTATTATCGGAAAAGAATGGAAGAAGAGAGAAAAGTGTAAAAACCATTTTTTGAGAGATCGGAGGAGGCGCTGTAACGGAGTAGCAGCGGTGGAAAAGAACAAGCAGTAAGGCAGAGAAACCCTAATTTTCTAACTTATAGAGATCCGGTTTTGATGGGTTGCTGATGGGCCGGGTACAGACTTCAAGGAAATGGATCTCTGCACCATAAATGTCTACTGTCATCGCTACACACCACACCACATCTCATTCCTTAAATTAATTAAATGGTTGAGATTTTATAAAATAAAAAAATAAAATAAAATAAAATAAAATAAAAAAAATAACTACTTTATCAGTATAAGCATAACTTAGTATTTTTTTAAAAAAATAATAATAATTCATAATTCTCTTCCATTTTCTCCCCTGCCGGCCCTAAAAAAGTTATGCTTAATGCAGTTTTAGTCCAACTATTTTCAATTTTTGCAGTTTTGGTCATCATATTTTAAAATTCGACAGTTTTGGTCCCCCTAACACATATTTTGTCTAAAATATGATGATACAACATATTTTAAATGAACTTTATGAAAGATTTTTCTTACAATTTCATCGATGTTGATATTTTTTCATCATCGAATTATATACCACGTCATTTAAATCATATCATATAGTCAATTTAAAGTTAAAAATTATGATATGGGGACCAAAACTGTCGAGATTTAAAATAGGGGGGCCAAAACTGTGAAAAGTTGAAAATAAAGGGGCCAAAACTGTAATTAAGCCTAATTTATCTTAAAAAAAATTTGTTCATCATAGAGGGGTGATTTTGGGTCCTTGTTTTGCCTAGAATCACCCCCTCTACACCTTTTTTTTCTCTTCTTTTAATATAAATAAGTGATTTTATAGATTAAGTTTTTCTTTTGTAATTTTTTCTTGTGATTTCGTCGTCTAAGTGCGGCGTTGTGTTGGTTGTCGTCTTGTGCGGTGTTTATTTGATTCTTCTCGAAAGATTATCTTCAGTCAATTGCAGATTCAATCAATGATTTGAACATCAACATTGCAGATCCTGAAGCATAGATATTTCGGTGATTTTAATTTTATCATATTATTTATAATAGGCATTTTGTCGTTATATGCTATTAACTTTGATGGTGTGAGTTTGTTCGCAGATTCAACCTTTATGTTTTTAGCGAAGTTGAATATGTGGTTGTATTTGATGTATTATGTCGATTTGAATGAATGAATATAATCTTTTTTTATGTCAAAACAAAAAATAATCGTGAGTTTTTTAGTTTAGTACCTACAAAAAATTATCAATTTTAGCCATTTATTTGTATTTTATAGGAACTATTTTTAGGACTAGAAGCATCTATTTTTCGTAAAACAATTTTAAAATAAGAATTATTCTTACAATGTGTCAAAAATAAATAAATTATTCTTACAAATATAATATTATGCAAAATTAAAACTACTACTACTATTTGATAGTAACCAAACTTCAAAAACATATTTTGTAGGACAACTGTTATTAGGTGATAAATTGTTGCCGGGTGAGTCCTTCATGCAATCCAGCTAATAGTTATGTAGGTGCAATTAGGGGTGGACAATGGGCTGGTTTGAGAAAATTCGGGTTCAAAGTTGTCATCTAAGTCAAATCGCAGGGTCAAAAAATAAGGTTCAATTTGTCCATAAAATAGATATCGGTTTTTATGGATTCGGGTTTGTGGTTTAATCGGGTTATTGGACGGTTTGATTCAATTAGAAATAAAATCAGTAACAAACTCAATCTTTGCAATTTAGATTTTGAGAATATGCAACAAGAGATGGGTATTAGGCAAGTAATGTTTGTATTATACCTAGGGATGGAATTTCCATCATATATTAAACATGAAAAATATTTTAAAAAAAGTGTATTGCAAGGGATAGTTTCATTTGACCTCATCTTGTGTGGATTTTGTGTCTCGCTTAGTTACTCATCTCAAGTGAGTAGTTATCAAAGTGAAAAACAAAAAACAAAAAAAAAACCAATGATTGATATTGCAACACTGAATGAAGAAGGAGGTTGATGTATATCAAAATCTATAAATCGATATGAGTAACCCATGATTGCAAAACACATAAAAATCAAAGTTTAAAATGGTCAAAAACGAACCAAAAATTTTCTCTCTAAGTTTCCCTCGAGTGGGTGTTTTTTTGTCTTAACACAGCCGATGCTCTACCCTAGAAGATAGTGATCTTGATTTTAGAGGCGATTTTGCTAAGAAGGTCGTAAAGGCATTGAGAAAGGAAATCAACATCTACATCACCATTAGATGTTGATGCCAATAGTGAAAGGTCTGAATTTGAAGATAATGATTATGATGAAGACAAGGATTGGAGAAATGTACTCCCGATGAAACTCAGAATCCAACTTAAGACAATGAAAGACAAAATGATTTTGATGTTGTTGGATGCACCGAAGACTTTGAACATGGAGAACAATGATATAAAAAAGCTGCTCAAATTAAATATCCAAGTATAAAGAAGATGATGAACCTGTCAAATTTGAGTTAGGCCAAACATTTGTTACCATTGACTTTGCTAGTATAAAGAAGGTAATGATTATGAAAAACTATTTTTTTAAACACAAATTTAATTCATTTCATCAATCAATAAGTGTTCAATACAATAGGATATAATCTCAAAACTATGGAGATTAGTCCAAGAAATGGCTATTTTAGCAAGAGTATGAGCAACCATATTCGTTTGTCTTCTAACCTCAAAATTCACACAAGAAGACATAATATTAATAATATCAGCAACAATTAAACTAAATTCAGAGTTGCCGCTAGGCTTTGTACGAATTAGGACTGTTCATTGAAAACCATAAACTGAACCAAATTGCCAAACCGAACTGAACCGAACTAATAATTTTGGACAGTTCATTAACTGTGAACCGAACCATTAATAACCGAACCAAACTGTTTGAACTAAACTGCATAACTTAAATTGAAAAACTAAAAAAATTCTTCAAAAAAGTGCTTGTGTTTAACTGTTCGGTTAATCGGTTAACTGAACCATAAGTACAGTTTTGTGTGCTTAACATTTCGGTTCGGTTAACCGGTTAATTGAACCAACAATACAGTTCAGTTCGGTTTACCTGTAAACCATAACGGTTCGGTTTTCTCGAACCGTTGTTATGGATCAGTTCGATTCTTTGACTGAACTGAACCATGAACAGTCCTAATACAAATAGCTTCAACTACCGCTTGCGAATCACTTTCAAATTGGACCAAAACAAAACCTCTCAGATGAGCTTCTTTCATGGTGTGTAACAGTACAGAGAACACAACCTGCTTTCTAAGCATAATACCTGCCATCAGGTTACTAGTACTATCACTGAAAGAAGCACCTAGTGATGTAACTCCAACTTTGACAAAGAAATGTGCGTCGACACATTGCACTTTAACCATTTTGAAGTTGGTTTTTCTCATCGCACTTTATGAAAAATTATTTAGAATAGCTTCTTTTTTAGATATTTGTTTGAAATTTTATGAACCAAAAAATTTTGTAATTTAATTTTATTTGTTTGAAACAAGTATCAAAGACATGTTCAATGCATTGCAATAGCGACATGTTCAATGCACATCAACCTTCCCTCCTTGTTCTACAGTAGATGAATACCACCGACATGTCTTCTTTAGTTGCAAGTTAAGTTGGACCTGTTGAAATGATGTGGGACTGTCAGACATAATGCAACATCGCCTGCATAATTTTCATTCTTCGAAAGATATTCTAGTGCATATATGTAAAAAGGAAGACCAAAAATTGGCAGGTGGGGTTGCTGTACTGGTGTAGGTGTGGCAGAACATCAAATAGGCAAGCTTTTTTTTGTGACCAAATAGTCACATAGTTCGCTGCCAAGGCCATGAACCGCGTACCAATTCACCCGTACCGGTTCGCAATTCTTTTTCGAATTGGTATGCGCAAATTTGTGCAGAATTTACCTGAAACAGCGTACCAAAGACATAAAAAGCGTACCAGAAAAATAGTCAAAAGTAAATATTTAACTACATTTATTAAACTGCACGCCATTTATCACATTGGAAAGTAACAAACAATATTGTCACCACCATATAGAAACAATGTAATATGCACTACTAGTTGTTGCTCTTTGAGAAGCTGATGTACACTTATTTATAGTGTAAACTAATCATGCTCCATAAACTTTAAAAACTACTGATGTAGGACTGTTTCTAGACTATATATATTTGAGAAAGCATATGTTGATAGTACTTTGGTTTTGAGCGTAGGTATAACATAGTTATAATATAGTTTAGTTAGCAATTAAAATAATAGTTCAAAGCATTAGAACTCATGAAGAACACAAACTAGAGAAAGGGAAAATTGATCATCGATCTTGAAGATAGTAATTACAAATATTTGTATACTATCAGTTCGGTAACAAACATATGGAAAACTTACAAGTATTTGTATACTACTAATTCTGTAACATTTACTATATTTTTTATATATATAATGTAACGAGTATTATATTTAAACGTACCGCGTACCAAATTGACGTATCGACTCTCTATACTCCCCACGTATCTAATTCTTCGAGAGTTGCATACCGCGTACCCGAATTCGTATAACATACTGAAGTGAATTGCGAACCGTGTAACTATGGACCAAACCAAGCTGCAAGTTATAGTTGATACTTTTACACCAGAATAATCTACCGTGTTATACTATTTAGCTTTGCTGACTTAAAAGTTATAGTTGGTACCACTGATTTTTTATAAACCAACTAGACACTGACCCGTGCGATGCACGAGTTTATTACTACTATCAAATATAATTTTTAATTTGATTTATACATGTATTTCACCATTAAACTTTTAATAATTATGCACATCCTAATTAGAATAATGTCTACCGAAAAGCTAAAATAAAATGGAAATTAAACTCAATAAAAATAATTCAAAATACATCTACAATCTACAATGGTCATGAAGATGGTTGTGTGCTTATTGGCTAATAATTACCCGTGCAATGCAAGGGTATTAGAACATTATAATATTTTATTAATATTGGTTTTATATTTCCTTATTAACATATCAAGATATTATATCTAATATTTTTATTATTTTTGAAGTAAGATTATTAGTTTGGATTTTATACAGATTGAATGGTTACAAAAATTTGCTCTCAAATTCTCAATCAAAGTGCTGCTATATTTCACATACTGTCTTTACCAAAAGGAATTTTATGTGCAATTTTGTATATTGGCAATTCTTAATTATGTTGTTTTGTGTTTTCCATGGCTCAAGGGATATCACCCATTTCTAGTTCCCAATTGTTAAGAATATATTAATAAATTAGGAGATACATCAAATAAACTTACATTCATGAGTATATAACCTAAACACATCAAACTTCACAATATTTAACAAAGTGAAAAAGAATCCATATGCACAGAACATCTAAATTTTGTTAATTAATTAAGCATGCTTACATTGAGCACACAAACTAAAATAATTGAGTTAAGGTTATTCAAATGCAATGATTACTTATTGGTTTCAAATAAAAGTTCAGCTGCATAGTGTTTTGGGTAGCAGAGGCCTATTTCAATTTAGAGACAACTTTTCCTTCTTTCTTTTCTTTGTTGCTAGTCAATGTACTTCCTGTTATTATTGGAGTTGCTTGGAAAATTCGAAGTACATATATAACCAAAACCTGCATTTTTTTTTCAATTGATACAAAATAGGTGTGAGAAAGAATTCAATATTAACATGCCAAAACAAAAAAGAGAAATGTTGAAGATCAATCATCCATTTTCAGTAAATTTAATGTTAGAATTCAATGTTAGATCAATCATCCATTTGAAAGCTTTGGCATAAGGACAGCAAGAAAGGTTCATACAACTCTGCAAAGATAAAATGTAATTCCTGAACAATAAAGGATTTAAATTGAAGACTATACGATAATAAAGACAAAGCATAGAGTTCAGTAATGATAATTTAGCTCAAATCTTCAATATTTCTTGTAAACTATCATAAAAATGCAAATTGTCTTTGCATTTAAATGATAAGTTAAACTTGTCCACAAAACAATTGGGCTATATGACCAAAATGCAGAAAATTCTTTTTTCTACCCCAACATTTATCTCTTTACCCCAACATAATTTGGAATATTCCCATTTTATCCTTACTTTACTTTTTTATATTTTATTATTTATTATTTTTCCATTTTATCATTTTTTTTCTACCCCTACATTTATCTTTTTACCCCAACATGTTTAGAAAATTGTACCCCCTGAAACACTATTCCGGTAAGGTATTTTTTTTCCGGTATGTTAATTTTACAAGTGTTTCGATTTGCAAATAAAATATGAAATTGTTGTCGTTTATGATATTTTTTTCAACCTTTTCGGGATATGTGCATGCACACCCATCAACGGCGGTAAGAAAATATTGTTTCGGTTTGTCATAATTTATAATAATACTTTGCGAAAGTAGTGTGTCGATTTTTCGCCAGCGATGTATCGCCGTGGTGTCGCCTCCTCTGTGATTTTTTACAAACCAGAACAATTTACAAAGTGTTCCGGTATAAAAAAATATATTTTGGGCACAAATAGAAAGTGTTGTGGTGTCGATAAAATATGTTTTCTAGGCACAAATACAAACCGGAACATTTTAAAAGTGTTCTCATATCAACAAAATATGTTTTAGGCATAAATACAAACCGTAACACTTTCTAAAATGTTCCGGTATCAATAAAACATGTTTTCTAGACACAAATACAAACCGGAACACTTTTAAAAGTGTTCCGGTATGTATAAAATATAGACAAAAATGCAAACCGGAACACTTTGAAAACTGTTCCGATATCAATAAAAGCATAAATAGAAACCGGAACACTTTTAAAAGTGTTCCGGTAGGTATAAAATATAGACAGAAATACAAACCGGAACACTTTGAAAACTGTTCCGGTATCAATAAGAGCACAAATACAAACCGGAACACTTTTAAAAGTGTTCCGGTAGGTATAAAATACAGACAGTAATACAAATCGGAACACTTTGAAAACTGTTCCGGTATCAATAAAAGCACAAATACAAACCGGAACACTTTTAAAAGTGTTCCGATATCAACCAAATATAGACAAAATTACAAACCAGAACACTTTTACAAGTGTTCCGGTATCATTAAAATATAGGGAAAAATACAAACCGGAACACTTTTAAAAGTGTTCCGGTATCAATAAAATATGTTTTCTAGCACAAATATAAACCGGAACACTTTTAAAAGTGTTCCGGTATCGATAAAAAAATTATGGAACACTTTTTACCAATTTTAACACTTTTAAAAAAAATATTGTAAAAAATTATATTTTAAACAAAGGATAAAATGGGAATATTATGAAAAATGTAGGGGTAAAGAGATAAATGTTGGGGTAGAAAAAACAATTTTCAATGCAGAAAATTCTTTTTTCTACCCATTCCAAAACCATCACCAGCAAGTATCATCCTTTATACCATTATAGCCAAATTAGTTCAAGTGCTCCTCTAGAAAACTATCTAATTTGATCTTCATTTGCACTGTTTCATTCACTTTTTTCTGCAACTTCATTCTAATAATACCACAACCTGAATGTGGTCAGCAAATACATTTTGCTCAATCTTGTTAATGGTATATCATCTTAATAAGCCGCAAACCATTACATATATGTAGAATTTGCTAAACTAACAACTTGTTAGTTCATATTTATGTTTAGGATTAGGATGCTCTAAATGTAAAATTAAAACTAATTCATATATAAAAATCCTATTATGTTATTGAACAAATTATTGCTTATTTTTTATTGTAACAAAGGTTTCAACAAAAGATGTTTTGCCTCAACTAAACAACACAGCAGAGATGGCATGGTCTATACAAAAAAATCACACCAGGGCAAAAGGCAACAAAACATGTTGTCTTAAACTGCATTAGAGCCAAAAACACTACAACACACTAACGCCGTACTTGAAGTCTTAAATTAATATGAAATGAGCCTTTCTTGGTCCAATTGAAGTTAGCCAAAATTATTGGGATATAATCTGTGAGTGAAGCTGACACCAAATAATAACCTTCATAAAAAACATTTTGTAGGTGAAAGTATAGCTTCTCAAAAAATAAAAAAAGGAAAAACATGTAATAGTTATAAAAGACATTTAACAGTGAGCTTAGTACAAACTAAATCAAAGGACCCTAAACTAAAACTAACACCATACTACACTTTCACACACATCAACAAATCAATTAAGATACTACTATTTCAATCAATTAAATATTAAATATCTATAATTGAAATATAGAACTTTTTTCAAGATGGCTTAGACACAGTGATTCAACCTATCTTTAGGGAATAGACGGACCTTCAAATTTTAAGTTGTTAATGCAATGTAAATAATAACAAATATTCATATGAATTGATAATAAACATGTAAATGGTACCTCTAATAGAATTTTATTCCTCCTTCATAGTTGCTTACATGCCTGTGAAAAGTTCTTTTAAATAAGGATGAAAGAGCCTTAAGGCACTAAACGAAAGGTATAGACAAACATTCCTGCTAAAGATCAAAACAAAACAATCACATCTACATCCATTAATCAGACCACAAAACACAAACTGATCAAGCCACAGAGAAATGCAACAAAGGTAGAAAATGCTATACCAACCAATATTAACCAACAAAAGTAGGAAAAAAATTGTGGAGGAACTTAAAAAGAAACTTGACATTATTATGTTTTCTTTCTCAATCATATTCATATGAGCATAATAAGGATCAACACAAATAGTTTATAAAATGTAAAATGCATTAAGCTTAAAGACATCATCAACTTTAAATAGGTAAAGAATTATAAAAATTTCGCTCCTTACCGATTTACCGACAACAAATCCTTCCATAATACAAAGCGAAAGAACAGGACCCAATATCTGTCAAGTTAAACCACAAATGAACAATCTTCAATATATCCTTAAGCAAATAATCATCTCATTAACTAAACAGAGGAATATAAAAATCTAGCAAAAAAATTAAATTAAAGGTTAAAAATATTGATTGAATTTGTATTTAAAAAGCTAAAAAATAAGAAGAAAGTGAAAACGAACCTGAGCAGTTTGGAGATCAAAATTGAGAGGAATCTGAGAGATTCTGAATGAATTTGAAGACCATCAGAGGGAGGAAGGTGGAGACTGATAGTGGAAGCGGTTAGGGAGGAAGACTACAGAGAAAATGCAATGAAACATGTGCAGCCTATTCTTATTCACGCGTGAACTTGGATTTGGGGGTATAATTTTGCTTTGGAAAGATACAGTTGCATGCCTTGTAAATAGCTGTTTATTGGTATATTAAAACATTGAGCAATTAAAACAATTAAATCTTTGTTTCCTAGCATTTAATGAGTGGGCGGTGCTTTAGGCCCATTAAGTGTTCTGTTGATTTTTTTATTTTTTTTTCTCATTTGAGACAGGTTAAGTAAGATTTGGAGGGAAATTAGAGAATTATAAGAGGATGTAAAACACTACTTTTATAGAGATTAAGATTAAGATAAGATGTTCTATTATCAGTTGAGGACATAGACATAGATTGGTTAATATATTTTTTCTTACACAGGGATAGTAAAATTATTCCTAGTACTGTAATAGGTGGAAGGAGTTTGATAACCAAAATATAGTGTGAAATCTTATTACTCCATACAAGAGCGAAAAATGTATGCTTAGCTTGCAAATTGTTTTATTGGTAAAATTGGACGTGCTCTGGTGCATTAAAATGTATGTAGCATCATAGTATAAATTTTAATAAGAATATCAAACTTTTGTTTTCACCATCGGTTTAATCTGATTTGGGGATCAGTTTTGACATTAAATGATTCCAACCTTCTCCCAGTCGCAATTTTGGGGGATCGAATCGTAGTCCTCCCTACCAAGTTCAGCATCAGTCATCAATAAACCAACTAATGATTGGTAATATCAAACTTTAATAAACACTTATTATACATCACAAATGCAATTATACTCTTTAGTTGTATACTCAATTTCTAAAAACCACAATTAAAGTTTTTGGATGCTGAAGTGCGGCGCCAATGTTTCGATCAGACCTCAAGTCCACATCTCTGAGAGATTATCCGTTTTAGGGTTAACATGTTACCGTTTTGTCCTCTATAGAAAAGGAGTCTTGGTATGGTTTGAAATGTGTGAACGTTGTATATAAACTATCCTTAGCTTATATTATCAAGCGATGTGAGACTATTTTGATGTGTATGGAACAACTTTTGATGTGAATTAGGTAATATGGCTCAAAGAGAAAGAAAGATAGACATATTAGAATATTTCATAAGTTGAAATATTGAACAAAGAAAAAACCTTATTAGTATTAATTTGTTTTAAGAGTGTTTAAAGTATTATAGTTCCTTCAAATTAAGAATGATCATAGTACCATAATCTTTTCAATTTAACACCATATAAGAGTGGACTCAAAACCATAGTATACTGGTTTTTATCACCATATACCGGTTTGAAGGAATCACTTGCAACAAAAGATTATGTTTTAAAATAACTAAAGAGTTGCTATTGTTTGAAGAAAGATATTTCAATTGTACATGAAACATGTCTTCGCATTGAAGAAAAAGTTTCAAAGCTAGACCAAAAAGATGAAGTACTTGTTGTCTCGAACAATTAAACTAGAAACAAAAAAATATGCTTCATCACTTTTCATATATCTTATGAAAAATAAAAGTGATAAGTGATTAACGAATCCTTCTTAAAATAAATGGACACTTCTTTTATTGTTCTCACAAGTTTTAGTAAAAATTGGTTTGAAAAATTCTCCATTTAAATTTCAATATATATGTTTTTAAGTGTTACTTTTAACCACTGTATTGTATACATATCAAATTAGCAATACATAACTTTAATCATTAATATTTTTAATAATCTACTTTTTAAGATAAATAAATTAAACAGTATCTTATATGATAACATTTATTTAATATTTTTATGTGAATAATGCAAAATAATCACATCTCTATATATATAAAATGTGAACCTTTTTTCAAAGTAAAATATACACGTGGCAGCCTCTAAGCCATTCTTCTCTCATATTATTTTGACAATTAATGTATTAAATATATATATATGATTTTTTTTTTTTTTTGGTTTACAATGACTGGGGATCGAACCCAGGACCTATTACATATTACCCAAACCCCTCACCACTAGACCAAACCTAGTGGCTATATATAACCCTGAGTGTTGGCTTGTTTTGTAAGAAGATGCTGAATAGCTGGGTGGTCCAGGTAGTAAGACCCGAGGGTAGGGCAGTGAAACCGTTGGTTTAGCCTAGTTGTATTCTTCTTTGAAACTCAAACAAAAATAAGGGGGAGAAGAGAGTCTTATAGTGAGTTTAGTCAGACTAGGTTTGAGAGTTTTAATTTAAGAACAAAGAAGCTGAAAACTTAAAGGTATAATTAATTCAAAGATGTCTCGATTACTGAATAGGGCTTGGAGTAGTGTTAGTAGTAGAAGTAGTAGATCCAATAGAACTTTAGTTCCACCAACTTCCTCCGATAATGAAGCAACATTAAACCAGGATACATTTCAAAATCAAGAATTAGAAGTACAAGAAATGGAAAATAAATTAATTAATTGGAACATGCCAGAGATTAAGTTAAATGAAATTTATAAGATAAGTACTTTCGATTTTAAAAGTCAAAAAATTATACACACCTTAGAACAAGCTAGAAATGTAAAAAATAAACAAGAAACTTTTACATTATTAGATAAAAAATTATTAGATCAACATTATAAAGATGGATTCAGATACATCCACTTGGGACTAGTTCAAGTGGCAGTAAAACCTTTACATAAATTAGGATTAAATTCACCCATATTACTAATTTTAAGGGATTCTAGGATTAGAGATTTTCATGACTCTGTTATAGCCATGTTAGAATCTAATCTTAATGATGGTCCTGTTTATTTTAACTGTTACCCAAATTACTCAATGAGTTTAAATGATGAGGTCACGAGCTCGTCTTTAGTTATCTGTGTACAACATCAAAATGATAATTTTACCGAAGAAATATCTAATGTAGATATTATTACTAGAATAACTTACAAGGTTACAAATGTAAACCACAATTATAAATCATTAAGATCAACACCTAGAAATGAAACTTGTATTATAGAAGCTAACTTAAAAAAATCTAGTATAATTACCCCAAAGATATTAACCATGTCAGAATTAAAGGAAAAAATCCCAGAAGAATGGATAATAGAAAATACCACGCAACCAGAAAAATTAGAATCAAGATCTATTAGAGATATTATTACTGATCAAGATAGAAACATTCGAATTAGAATGAATAGAAGTCAATCATTTAGATATAATCAGTCGCCTAGTATAGGATCTTCCTCTTCTAGACGATCTATGGATTCAACAATAAGGTTGAACTTAGCGGGAGTAAATTTTGCTCCAACAATACCACAACCGATTTACCAAGAAAGAATCAGTAGATCTCCTTCACCTACTGAATCTCAAATATTAGGAATGACTAAATCAGAAGAACCTTTTGAAATTGATAAAACCTGGATTAGAGAAGAATTCTTATTAGATTATAATAAAGAAAAACGTAAATGGTATTTTGATACCTTTACTAAAGATGAAAGAGATTTATATCTTAAATTATTTTATCAATTTTTAGAACATCATGAAATTAATATTTACTTTTTTATTTGGTTTGAATTATATTGTTTAGAAAATAATATATTAAACCCTTACGCTAAAAAATTATTTTTAAACACCAAAACTAGAATGAGTATTAAATGGAAAACTTCTAGAAAGGAAATAGTTGAATCTATTCATCCTCCTTTAGAAGCTTTGAAAATTACACCTCCTAAAGAAAATATTGAAATAGAAGCCTCACCGTTTAAAGCTATAAGTAACCCATCGGAACAGAAAAAAGATGTAAATAATATTCATAGTCAATTAAATTACACTAATCAAATATTACACACCATGTCACAACAATTAGATAGAGTTGAACAATTTTTACCGGAATCTTTAGAAACTAAAGTAGCTGACCCTACTAGGCCAGTCTATCATTATAATATACCTACAGAAAAAGAAATTAAAGATTTAACTCTAGGATTTAATCCCGAGCAAAAATTAGATGAACTAGTAGATAGATTAAAAATATTAAATGTAGGATCAACCTCATAAGTAAAGATTAACACGTTATCATTTGGAAATGAAGAAGAAAGTATTATTTCGCGATTAGATAAGATACCTCGACCTAAAACTCGAAACTATTACCCTAGACCTTCCTTTGCGGATGTCCAATTTGAAGAAAGAAATAGTTTTATAGGAGACAGTTACTCAGGAGATTGTATTATAGAATGGAACATAGATGGTGCGTCTGAACAACATATATTAAATATTATTCAAAATATGACTATGGCAGCTACTGCCTTCAAAATTAAAAAGAATTCAGATAGAAAAACAAAAGATATGCTTGTAATGGGATTTACGGGTCAATTAAAAGGATGGTGGGATAACATCCTTAGTGAAGAAGATAAGTTAAAAATAGATTCGGCAGTTAAAATAGAAACGAATGAAGAAATTTGTGTTACAACCTTATTATATGCTATAACTAAGTTCTTTGTAGGAGAACCTTTAAAATTACAACAAAGAGCGTCCGATCAATTATTAAACTTATATTGCCCAACCATGTCTGATTATTGTTGGTATAAAGACATGTTTCTTTCTAAGTTATGTCTGCGTCCTGATGGGGCAGCCATTTATTGGAAAGAAAGATTCATTAGTGGTTTACCTAGATTATTTGCAGAGAAAGTTAAAAGTAATATTAAACAAAATTACAATGGTGAAATACCCTTTAATTCTTTAACTATGGGAGAAATATCGAATTATATTGTAGAAACTGGTTTACAAATCTGTACGGATTATAAAATACAAAATAAAATCAAAAATGAAAAAGCGAATAATAAAAGAGAAATGGGATCATTTTGCGAGCAGTATGGTGCTACTCCAATACGAGCTCCTAGCAATCCTAAAAGTAAAAAGAAATCTTTTAGTAAAAATAAGAAAAATCTTAAAAAATATTATAAAAAAGACAATTACCCAAAGGATAAATACCAAGAGAATAAAAAGTTTTATAAGAAGAAAAAGAACAAAAAATACTCTTACCAAAAATCCAATAACAATAATAAAACTAAAGATATTAAATGTTATAAATGTGGTCGTTTCGGTCACTATGCTAATGATTGCAAAGTTAAAGAAAAAATTCAACAAATTAGTAATCTAGACATATCAGAAGAGTTAAAACAAAATTTAATTCATACTTTAGAAAATATAATGTTATTATCAGATGAAGATTCCTCTTCGTCTTATGAATCTGAAGCCGAAGATATTAATAATCTAGTTGAAAGTAGTGAATCTAGCGATGAAGAATCAGAAGAATGCTTAGGAATAGACTTCTGCAACTGTAACAGCTGCAGTAAAAGCATTAACGTATTGACTAATCACCAAGCTAATACATTAATAGGAATCTTAGATAAAATGGAAGAATCAGAAAGTAAGCAAGCGTTTATGAGACAAATTAAAGATATTATTGATGATAATGAAATAGAAAAGAAAGAATTACATAAGGTAGAATTTAAAGATGTTATGGAACTCTTTAAAAAACCCTCTCAGAATTCTATAACCTTAAAAGATTTACAAGAAGAAATTAAAATCCTTAAAAAGGAAATTCAATCTTTAAAAACTAGAGATGATGAATTAGAAGTTAAACTTCTAGAATTACATGGAACCATGATCATTCAAGAACAAAATAGGTCAAGAAAAATGGTTTCTTTCCCTTCTACTAGTGCACAAAGTGATGAAGAAATATATATTAATAAAATAGAAAAATTGATATCACATAAATGGTATACAAAGATTACATTAGTAATAAAAAATACGACATTTGAATTTACTGCACTAGTTGATTCTGGTGCCGACTTAAATCGTATACAAGAAGGATTAATTCCTACACAATACTATGAGAAAACTAAAGAATCCTTACGTGGAGCAAATGGTAGTAGATTACAAGTTTCGTATAAATTGTCTAACGCTAAAGTTTGTAAAGATAAAATTTGTTACGTAACCTCCTTCCTATTAGTTAAAAACATTACGGAAGAAATTATTCTAGGAACACCTTTCCTAACTTTACTTTACCCTTTTACGGTTAACGAAAACGGTATAACTACAACTGCTTTATCTAGAGAAATTAATTTTGAGTTTTTAGATAAACCAAAAATTAGAGATTTAAACTCTGTCCAAGGAAGAGCGGTATCTCGAAACCTAATAAATAAAAAGATGAAGCAAATTAATTTTATTAATAAAGAAATACATTCTAGGAGAATAGAAGAGCAATTAGAAACTCCAGCCATTAAAGAAAAAATTAATAATGTTTTAGATAAATTTAAAACAGATCTTTGCTCAGAACAACCTAATGCGTTCTGGAAAAGAAAAATACACACTGTATATTTACCCTATGAGCCAGATTTTAAAGAAATTAATATACCAACAAAGGCTCGTCCAATACAAATGAATCAAGAACATCTTGATTACTGCAAGAAAGAAATACAAGATTATCTTGATAAAGGATTAATCAGGCCAAGTAAATCTCCTTGGAGCTGCTCGGCTTTTTATGTAATTAATGCATCTGAACTCGAACGAGGTAGTCCTCGACTAGTTATAAATTATAAACCCTTAAACAAAGCATTAAAATGGATTAGGTACCCAATACCTAATAAGAAAGACTTAATTAATAGATTGCATAATAAAAGCATTTTTTCTAAATTTGATTTAAAATCGGGATATTATCAAATTCAAATAGAAGAAAAAGACAAGTACAAAACAGCGTTTGTTGTGCCTTTTGGGCATTATGAATGGAATGTTATGCCTTTAGGATTAAAAAATGCTCCCTCAGAATTTCAAAACATTATGAACACCATATTCAATAAGTACTCAGACTTTACAATAGTATACTTAGATGATATACTAGTCTTTTCAGACTCCATTACTCAACATTTTCACCATATGGACTTATTTTACCAAATCATTAAAAGTAATGGATTAGTCTTATCTGAAAGAAAATTAAAAATATTTCAGTCAAAAATTAGATTTTTAGGTTTTGATATAACACAAGGGATGTACACCCCAATTAGTAGATCTTTAGAATTTGTTAGCAAATTTCCTAACGAATTAAAAGATAAGACTCAATTACAAAGGTTTTTAGGATGTGTCAATTATGTGTCGGATTTTATCCCTAACCTAAGAACCATATGTATTCCATTATTCAAAAGACTTAGGAAAAATCCGCCTCCTTGGGATGATACTATGACCCAGAGTATATTACGCCTTAAGGCCATAGTTAAGAAATTACCCTGTTTAGGAATACCTGATCCTACAGCCAAATTAATTGTGGAAACTGATGCCTCTGATCTTGGATTTGGAGGAATTTTAAAACAAAGATTACCGGGCATGGATAAGGAACAAGTGGTCAGATATTATTCTGGAACTTGGAACCCAGCTCAATTAAAGTACAGTACTATTAAAAAAGAAATTTTATCAATTGTTTTATGTATTACAAAATTTCAAGATGACTTGTTTTCGAAAACCTTTTTATTAAAAACTGATTGTAAAGCTGCAACCAGTGTTTTACAAAAGGATGTTAAAAACTTAGTTTCAAAACATATTTTTGCAAGATGGCAAGCATTACTCTCCTGTTTTGATTTTGAGATTGAGCATATACAAGGAATCAAAAATTCATTACCCGATTTCTTAACAAGAG
Source organism: Trifolium fragiferum (assembly GCA_954870985.1). Classification (NCBI taxonomy): domain Eukaryota; kingdom Viridiplantae; phylum Streptophyta; class Magnoliopsida; order Fabales; family Fabaceae; genus Trifolium; species Trifolium fragiferum. Next base: position 22,884,708 of record OX940790.1, on the reverse strand, counting down.
AATTTCTGCAGGGCAAACATGAGTAAAGCTCCTGCCGACCCTCGCGACAATTATGGTCCTCCGAAGAAAATTACAGACACCACATTAGCATTAAGCCCAACCAGATCATCAAAAATTACATTAGGATCACCTAGTTACCTAAACAAAATTATGTCTAATCCTCAGCCTATTACTAAAATTAGTCCCCTTTCCGGAATTAGACCTGCTCTTATTACTCCTTTACAATTCACCTCTAAACCTTCCAGCTCTTCTTCATCAACCTCTCGCCAGGCTAAATTATCTTATTACTCACCACCAGATTCTGCACCTAAGGCCACATTCATTATTAAAAACCAGACTATACCCATAGTACCATTAGAAAACCATTATTGTCCACAAAATTCTTCATTAGCCCAAATAATAGCCAAAGTATTACCTCCTGGCTTTTACTACCTTCCAGAAGACTCAAATTTATTCAAAACTAGAAAATTTTACGAATTCATATTAGTTGACACCGACTCGATAGTCCTTACTCACCATTATGATGCTAAAGACCCCTCCAAAATTACTTTTTCAAAGTTTAAAATTAACAAAGTATTATCATCAGCAGATTGGGGTCAACCCCCTTTTAAAGAAAAATCTCTTAGTAGGACTTTTGTTCCTCAGTGTTACAATTACTTTGATTACATGAAAGCATGGTACCATTTTTTAGATGTTGAACCCTTTAATCACACTTGGTTTATTTGGTTTAACAAAAACATATCAATTAATTTTCCAATTTGGTTCGTTGAGTGGTTCCATTCAGTTGGACCAGTTCTTGATTCATTACCAGATTACGCTTTTGAAGCTTACAAGACTTTTAGAGAAACCACTACTTGCCCTCAGCATAAGGCTTTGCTATGGTTCTGTGCTGTTTTTGGAATTACTTGGATTACCTCTTGGACACTGTCTACGGAGCTTATTTGGGAGGATGCTCCTCCTTTGCAATTAATTAAAAGATACTCTGTTAAATGGTGGAGTAAATTTAATCCGTTACTACTCTCATCAGAAAGATTAGAAGCTTGGTTTAAAGCCAATCCTAATCTTTGCAAGGCAACGAAACTACCTCCTCCATCAGAAATTAAAGACTTTTCTTCATTACATCCGAAGTTATTGGAATCGTTAAAGCATATTACGGATCCTCAAGAATTTTTTGAAAAGGTTAAAGATGCTATGTCAGTTCTGTCCGACTCAGAAAGTACCAGTATTACAAGTGCGACTGAGAACGAAGATGACTGTTACGGCATTCAGGACCTATAGATGTGACATCACTAGGTCTTCATCAGTACTATTACACAGATTAATTATGTAACTTTTACTTTTGTCTTTACTTTTAGCTTTGTCGGAATTATTAGTCTGCTTTACAGCTGCTTTACTTTATTAGTTTTGTCGTTTGTAAGCATTATTAGGACAGCTTTACTTTATGCCTTGTCAAAATTATTAAGGCACTTTACAGCTGTTAGAAATTATGAGTTGAATTGTATTAGATTTTGAAGTCCGGAGCGTTTCCTTACTCTATAAAAGGATCGCTAACTTGTATTACAAAGCATGCAAAAAATTTCAGATCATAACTGAAGAGACTTGCCTTGCTATAAATTATTGTAAGTACTACATTATTCAATAAAATGTTTTACTGTAATATCTTCTTTCTCTTATTTACTTATCAAATTATCTTTTATATGACAACTACTTTAGATTTGTTCCTTGATGATTTACCTGTTTTTGATCATACCTTTTTATGGATTATGTTTTGTTTTTACGAATTAATTACCGGTCAAGTTATTATGGTATATATATATATATATATGATTTTGTAGATTATTTTTTTGACACTATTCCTCAATGTAATAAATCCGTAATTGGAAAAAACAAATATCCCATAATCAAAGGTACAAACGATCATGCACAATATAGACACACATAAATACAAAAAAAATTTAAAAATAAAATCATCACTACAATTATAATCACGTAGGAATTGTACTTAAGAAAATAGTAATGATACCAACGATTTAAAATATAGTTATTATAATTACCAATGATATAATTCCTAATATTTCAATAGCAATGATACCAACGATATATAATTATATATTTGAGTTGGACTAATTATTATAATTATATATTTATAAGTCCTAATATTTAATGGTTTATGTAACAAATCCGTAGCAATTGGACTAATTATCTAACAAATCTGTGTCAAGCAAAAAATAAATGTCTCACAATCAAAGAATATATTTAATGGTTTATGCTCTAATAATCAGGGATGAAATGAAACTTGGTATATTTAATGGTCAAACGATACTTACATAAGAGATCAGTGTCAAATAAATTTCTCACAATCAAAAACCCGTATATTTAATGGTCAAACGAACTTTTACTCAATATTTAATGGTCAAATCTTCTATAATAAGGTCCGAAAATTTTAAAAAAAAAAAAATCAAAAAAATAAATAAATAGTAGTATCCGAAAAATCAAAGAATATTTCTTAGGTTTATTTGCCTTTAATTATTACCTCTTATTTCAGCATTTTACATCTATAAATAGTATGTCTAGTGCTATATTTTTCATCACATTCAAAGTAAACAAACACTCTTATTTACAAATTCTAATTCTAATGGCTCATAAATATGATTCAATTGCTTCATTGAATGCGTCCAAAGAAAACTGAAATGTGATGGTTCGAGTCGTACGACTTTGGTACGTGAAGGATCTTGCAACTAACAAACTAACATTTTCAATGGAAATGGTGATGATGGATAAAAATGTAAGTTTTTCTTTTATTATAATTTTATAACGTTACAAAATTATTATTGCCTTTAATTTATGTATCCAAACCCATATATTGTTATAAGTCAGAGAGAAACGCATTGTGTTACAAAATTATTACAAAATTGTTTTTGTAAGAGAGAACATTATATTTCATCAAACACAGGCCAGAATTCTAACACATATACCAAACGAATTCTCAATCATACCATACATATATTGATTAATTTTTTTTCTTCTCATAATGCATTTTTCCATATAATTTTATCGTACGATTTTTAATTTAAACATTAAAATTTAATCATATATAGCCCATAAATATATAATAGGCTTAATAGATCTTTTGGTCCCTGTATGTTCGCGAATTTTTTGTTTTAGTCCCTGTGACTTGTTTTGTTGCAAATAAGTCCCTGAATGTATATATTTTTTTGTTTTAGTCCCTAAAGTCAAAATCCGTGGGAAAATCTCCTAAAGTGAAAATCCGCAGGAAAATTTCCACGAAAACTGCAGATTTTCCCGCGGATTTTGACTTTAGGGACTAAAACAAAAAAATATATATATATACATTCAGGGACTTATTTGCAACAAAACAAGATACAGGGACTAAAACCAAAAATTCGTGAACATACAGGGACCGAAAGATCTATTAAGCCTATATAATAAATATATAATTTAATTGTATATATATAAATATATATTAGTTTTTGTTATATTTTTAATTTTTAATGTTATATTATAATTTGTGGTTTGTTTAGGGTGATCGTATTCACGTAACGGTTCGACGTACTTTGATTTGTAAATTTGAGAATGAAATCAAAGAAGGTGAAATCTATGCTTTCTCCAACTTTGGTATCGTTGTTAATGTTAGTGAGTATCGAACCACTAGACATAATTTCAAGTTGAACTTTCAATATTCCACGAAAGTCAAAGCCGTCGAACGTAATTCCGTGTCGCCACTTCTCTATGTTATTCCTCCTCCGAGTGAGATATTTGTAATTGACTACGACACTAATTATTTAGTGGGTAAGATTATTTCTTTTGTGTGAAAGTTTGTTGTTATTATTTTTTTTAATAATATTAACACATATGTTTTTTACTCTTTTATTTTAGATCTTATGGGCAGAGCCGACCCCGAGTTTTGAGAGGCCATATGCAAATTATAAAAAATGACCTTTTAAAAGTAAAAACGTAAATGTTATAATTACTAATCATTTTTGTAATTAACATGAAAAAAAACTCATTCTAATGAATAACAACAAAATATCTTATAATTAATTAAGACGAACCATTCTTTTAGCGTCTTTTTAAGAGATTAGATTGGACTGGGTGAAATATTTTATTTTTTACACCCCCTATTTACTAATACTACTATATTATAATTTTTTTTGAAGGCCCTTATTTTTTGGAGGCCCAATGCGGCGGCCTATCCGGCACACCTATCAAGGCCGCCCCTGCTTATGGGTATGCTGATCGGTGTGGGTGTTGAAAAAACCTATGAGCGGAATGATGTGCAGTCGAAGATGGTTGTTATTGAACTAGATAACGATGGGTTAGTATTTTAATTTTTTACTAATTTAATTTAATTTATAATACTTTTAATAAGTATTTGATAATATAAATAATTGCAGTTTATGATTATAAGCATGTATTCTAGGAATTTTTATTTTTTTTTATATATATAGAAGGAAAGATTTATTTTTTCTAAAAATGGTTGATATTAATTTTTTAAGAAAGATATTTCCTTTGCATCCAATACTACAACTTTTACATACCTTAATCATGTTTTAGTTTCAAATTTGTAAGGTGTACTTAAATTTACCGAAATTTTTTTTGTTTCTTTTTTTAGCTATTGTTTCAAGTGTACGTTGTTTGGTGAGTTTGTTGACGTGTTGAACGCTTTTATTGCGTAGGGTGAAACTCAAAATGTGATTGTGATCTTAATGCTGTCTAAGGTCAAAAATTTCCAAGGTAATATTTAAATTTATTTAATTGTTTGATATTATCTTTTATTTATCAGAAAATAATTTATTTTTATTTATTGTTGTACGCAATTTTGTTAATGAAATTTATATTTTGTGTTTAATAGGAAGGGCTACAGTTCAAAATACTATTTATGCATCTAAGTTGATCTTCAATCCCGTGTATACTATTGCGGTTGATTTGAAGAGAAGGTTCGAATTCTTTATTTAAATTACTTTTTATTGTAATAAATTAGGATGATGGATATTATAAAATAGTTTTTATTGTATTTAATTACTTTTTATGTTTGTATAATGACTTTCTTTAAAAAAATTATATTGGCACATTATTTTTAAATTGATATTCTAAAATGTATAATATCGGATTTTATAATATTAGGATGATGGATAAGAATGATTCACCTTCTTCTGCTATAAGCATGTTGCAAGACACTTCTAAGCTTAGCCTTCAAGATGATTTTTTGAAAGTAACTCCTATGACTACCATTGAAGCTCTTAAGGATATGAAAATGGTAATAACATTGCTGTCTTTTTTATTTATTTTCATAATTCTAACATATTTTGCTTCACCAATATAATTATTTATAATTTGTGCGAATGTATAGGAGACGAATTTGGTTGTATGTGGTACTGTCAAAGCAATACTTGATGAATCTGATTGGTTTTACACTGCTTGCATTTGCAACAAAAAAGTATATCCAGATGAGAGGAAGTACTATTGTGAAAAATGCAACAAACATGTTGTTACTGTCTTTCGAAGGTTGATATATGGATTGTTTTTTGCTTTCTTGATTTAATTAATTGTATTTCAACATCTTCATATATTTAGTGTACGATGTAATTTGAATTTTTTTAAAATTTAGATATCGTCTGAAGTTGCAAGTTATCGATTCAACTGATTTTGCAACATTTGTCGTGTTTGACCGCGACACTGTTGAACTCTTCAAGAAATCATGCTCCGACATGATTGACTCAATGGTATTTCATTAAAGACACTTTTTTCTATAAATGCTAAAACTATGTAGTTTGATGAACAGGTGCCTGCGTTTTGTAATGGATTTCAGTTTTGGGTTTGATATTCCTTTTGCAGGTCATTTTGTTCGATGCTTTGATCGGATGCTAAAGTCGATTCACACTGATTCGTCTGATTGTGAGAAGGGTCTGGAGAAGAAGGGTTATCGGATTTGATTGTGAAGAAGGGTCTGGAGAAGAAGGCTTACCGGGTTTGATTCGGAAACGAGGAAGAAGAGGTTTTGCGGTGGTTGTTGGATTTGATTCCAATAACATAATATCCATTGATTTTAATTTACACATGTCAAACATCTAGGTATATAATTGTAAAATTTGCTAGATAGAAAATTTTAGGGGATATCATTTTTTTTCTTTCACAAATCCCTAAAATAACTCTTTGATATAGTATTTTTAATTTTCGATGAATATTGATTAGTTTTTATCATAAAGTGTCATTTTAATTATTTAAATTATATAAGATCGTAAATATTTGTTTCGTTATACTTCCTCCGGCCTTATTTATAAGCAAAAATTGCTTTTTAGATTCATTGGAAAAATAATGTATCGAGTCTTAAATATAGACTAGATATATTAATTTTCCAATGAACCTAAAAAACAATTTTTGCTTATAAATAATGCCGGAGGGAGTATAAATCATTATCCATAAGCAATAAAAAAAATTTAAGTTTGCAGACTAAAGTAAATCTTATCTTAATCTTAATTATAATAAAAGTAAGGTTTTACTTCATGTTACCCTAATTTTTTCCCTTCTAATTTCTCTCTTAATCTCACAACCACATATTAATTACTATGGTCCGCCACTTATTAAATCTTCTTCAATTTGAATTTTGAATTTTGAATTTGCATTTATTAGTTTCTATTTTATTTTATTTTTTGACAAAAGTCTTTATTAGATTCTATGCATTGAAAATAAAATATTATTAAATGTTCATCTAAAAAATAGCACAATAGAATATTATACCTAAAAATGTGGCATCTCTCCATTATTTCTCTCTATCATTATACGCTTCTGATTCTTTTATTCACGATTTTCTGATTCTTTTATTCACGATTTTCTCTTCTTGCTTCTTACTCACCGCTCTCTCAACCCACTTTTTTTTTATCTTCTCCCTCAATACCTTCATTCTTTTGTCTGTACATCTCAACCCAATTTTTGATCGGTATGAACCTGCACACCCTCTCTCTAGACAATATAGTACCACGAAGGAGAAGAGGAAGAAGCACCGATTTTTGTTATTGGCAAAGAAGATGAGTATACCAATCTAGATTTTGTAAGTAATTACTTTTTTTTATAGTTATTTATTGTTACAATTTTGAAGTGTCAAATCTAAAATAGTTTCATGTGTTTCGTTTGTAGATTTGATTTTTTGCTTCGTTTTGTTGCGGTATTGATGTTAACATAGAAATTTTGTTGATGCTTACGTGTTAAAACTTTCTCTTTTTCTTGGTCTCATCGTCGTCGAATTTCGTTTTTATCTTCCACCTTTTCTACTTTCTCAATCTTTTCGTCATTTTACTTTTTGTTTTTGATTCGCTCAATACCTTTCCTATGTGAGAATGAGGCATCACCTATATCATATTTGTTATGCTAATGAGGTTTTTCTACTGCTGCATAATTGAAAAAAAAAAAAAAAGAATCTATGAGTGACATTTGTTATTATCAAGTAATTTTAAACTTTATGGAACTATTTATTTATTTATTTATTTATCTGTTTCACTTCTCTACTTAATGATTTTTTATGATCTTTATGACAATTTAAATCGTATATCTATCATTCCGCAACATCCGTGCAACGCACGGGTAAAAGTCTAGTTATAATAAAATAAAATTTTTCTAAGTCAATAAATCTACAAATTTATGTTTTATATAGATAATTTTTCATAAGCATTATCAAAAGTTAAATTTTCAATCTAAAGTAAATTATATTTTTTATAAATAAATAAATTTATAAAACAAAATTCTACAAACGCATTTTTACGGTACCAAGTGGGAATGTTCATCTGGGCGCGGAAACAACCGTCTATGGATAAAAAGTAAACCGCGAAAACAACGGTGAAACAAAAAGTCTGAATATCTATTTGGGTGCGCGGATTTGGATCCTCTTTTTTTTTTTTTTCTCTCTAATTCCCTCTTCAATTTTTTTATGTGTCTATCTTTTTCATCATTTTTTCTCTCTCATCATCATTTATTTATTTTTAATTTTTAATTTCTCTCTCTTCTCACTCACAAAACAAGGAATTGGAGAGGGAATTAAAGAGAAATCATAGGAGAGGATCTAAATCCTCGGCGCGCAATGAAAGTAATTAGATATTTTCAATATTTGATCCATCACCAAAAGCGTACTCATCACGTTGAATCAAAGCAAAATCTCCACCGTCTATTGTCATATCCCTTTGGATATGTAACATAACGGCTAAACAAGTTCCACGTCATCGATCCGCGGCAAATCTCATTATCCAATAGAAACGCGAGAACCTTCTTATATAAATAAATCAACGCAACTTTCAACATTCACCAATTACTTTCTTCACTCTGCATCTAAATTTCATTTCCAATTCGAAACCCTAATTTTCTCCAAATTCCCAATTGTTCGATTCAATGGCACCAAAAGGAGAGAAGAAACCAGCGGAGAAGAAACCCGCAGAGGAGAAGAAATCCACCGTCGCTGAGAAGGTTCCTGCTGAGAAGAAGCCAAAGGCCGGAAAGAAGCTGCCAAAGGAAGGTGGTTCAGCAGCCGGAGAGAAGAAGAAGAAGAGAAACAAGAAGAGCGTTGAGACATACAAGATATACATCTTCAAAGTTCTGAAGCAAGTTCACCCTGACATTGGTATCTCAAGCAAAGCCATGGGTATCATGAACAGTTTCATCAACGATATCTTCGAGAAGCTCGCTCAAGAATCATCAAGACTTGCAAGGTACAACAAGAAGCCAACAATCACTTCAAGGGAAATTCAGACTGCTGTTAGACTTGTTCTTCCTGGTGAATTGGCTAAGCATGCTGTTTCTGAGGGTACCAAAGCTGTCACTAAGTTCACTAGTTCTTAGACTCGAAATGATTTAGTGGTTGTGTTGGGTGATTATATCTGTTTAGGTGCTATTAGACTTTTTAGTAATTTTTAGCTTTTAACTTTTCTAAGCTGTAATGAACTAATTGGATCTTGTTGATCCTTTTGTGTATTAAAATGTTTGAATTAATGAGATTGGATTTCAGAATTTCTTGAATGGTGCAATTGCCTTATGTTAGCAAAGACTGAATACATTTTCTTAATAATGATGCTTGCAAGTTAATTTTATGTTGTGTATTTGTTTAAATTTTTAAAAAAGGTTTGATCTCCATACAAAGTGACTTGATTTTAAGCTTGAGCAAACAGGTATTCAAGACAGGATAAATTTTAAAGGGTTTGTACGTAGTGATGTTTTGCTGTACCTTGCAGAAACATTGTTGACTTGATGATTTAATCTTTGCGTTTCTTGTGCTTGGATTACCATTTGTTAATAGGTTTTGCTTATTAAAATCTAATTCAAGAGTTAATGATGAAGCCTTTACTAAGAGGTTTTACTATTGTGGGATCAATTATGCTTCTTGTTATGATTCTGTTACGAACCGTTGAAGCTTTGAAATGAGATTTGTTGACCCTCCAACTTGCAGATTCTCATTCAAGAACCAGTCTCCTATGCTTTGACTGAGGTAAACAATGCTCTCCATCAGCTTCTGCAACAGGTATTCAATAAAAACAATAGTGCAGGAACTAGCATTTGGTAAGAGATTCAACTCTTGCGAGATCAACTCTCCTGTGTTATGGACTAAAGAATCTTGGAAATGAAATGAAATTTATTGAGATTGGAGGAGAGTGATATATAAGGTAATGAAGTTCAATAATTTTTAAAGGGAGGTGATCATTTGACACCAGGTGTCATTAGTTTGACATCGAATCCTGACTGTCTATTCCCCATGTAATCTAAAGGCTCCCCTTAATCATCATGCGAGCCTCTAGTGGGGAACTCGTGTGAATGCTTCCGCAAACCTTCCTCGTACTGTTGCGCATGTTTTATCTCCTTCAATGTCTTTATTATGTGTTTTATAATTTCCAAAATCTTTATAACCCACATAGCCCATCAACAAATTGACTGATTCTCAATGCAATCAATTAAACCGACAAATTCAACCTGGTTTTTACAACATCATTCTTTGCAACCTACCGCTTCTAGTTCTACAATGACCTTAATATTGGCAAAGTTAAATTTGTTCCAAACGAACCCATACCTTCTCCAAGCGGTAGTTTGTAATTTCTAATAACTAAAATACTCAAAACTAATGACAGAAAATTATATATTAAAATGTAGCACATGATTGTAGAATTTATTTTTTTATTCATAGAAGAATTAAATCTAAACCAAGCTAAAAAAACAAATCACATGCTTATGCAGAGAAGTTGCGGAGTTAACTTCCATCACAAACTTCGTAATTGGTCCATTTTGTGACCAACTGAGACATAGTAGTTATGGAAGATCCATCTACTTTCATTGCAGCAGCAGCAGCATCATGTAGGACCTTCATCCTTTCACAAATCTCAAGTCCTTCATCCTCTACCATTAATCTCTTCAACACATTGACAATTTCACCCTTTTCCACAACACCACTCACATTATCAATCTTTGGTCTTATAGCAATTTTAATCCCATCTGCTAGAATGGCTGCATTCATTCTCTGCTCAGCAAAGAGTGGCCAAGCTATTATTGGCAAACCATTCACAACACACTCAAGTGTAGAAAACCAACCACAATGTGTAACAAATCCACCTACAGCTTTGTGACTAAGAATCTCAACTTGTGGTGCCCAATTTGAAACCAAAAATCCTTGCTTTTTTGTTCTTTCTAAGAACCCTTTTGGTAAAAAACTCAAAGGGTCTTGTTTAGAATTAGAACCACAAAAATAATTAGCACTAGCTATATCATTGGGTTCTCTCACAACCCACAGAAACTTTTGGCAACTCAATTCTAATCCTAATGCTAACTCATTCATTTGGTTTTGAGAAATTGTTCCTCCGCTACCAAATGAAACAAAGACAACAGAACTTTGTTTTTGTTCATCTAACCATGATAAACATTCTGAACCATTTTGAGTATTGTCACAATTTTGTTGCATAATTGGTCCAACCATATAAACGGGAGGGTGAGAACCATTGATGCTTCGTTCAACGATGACTTTAACAGCTTCTGGTTCCAATTCTACAAAGCTATTGACTAATACTCCATCGCAAAGATTTATCCCTTTCGAACGGAGAATAAAATGGTTGTAAGACTCACTTGTCCTATCTTGGAAGGAAGATGGAAGATCAGTTCCTTGAATAGGTACACAACCTGGGATTTGAACTGGTTCTTGCAAGTCTCTAAATTCACAAGAAATTGTTTCATTTAGAATTGTTGAATGAAAACAAAGTGATAACACTGTGGCTGATGCAGGAAAATATGTATAAGATAAAATGTTGAGTTTCTTGGCAAATGAGAAAACTTCATATGCAAAATAATCAGCTACTATAGCAACCAACTTTGATGTTTTTGTTGTTGAAGTTATTGAGTTCAATGCATCAATGATAGATGGCATAGATTGAGACATTGAAAGAGGTAGTTTTAGTGTAGGGACGGTTTCTGGTGGCAAGTTGATTGGAGGAAGAACAATGGTATCTATGTTGAGAGATGAAAGAGAAAGAATGATTGATTTTGAAGCATTGGAAAGTGAATCAAGTACTGGAATAATTATGGTTATATGAAACTTGTTAGGATGAAGATTAAGGAGTTTCTTGATGAACTCTGAAATTGCTATTTGATGGCTTACAATGGGAACTGAAACTACTGCAATGTGTGTTTTTCTCTCCATGGAAATTTGATTAGTTTAGAGTTTCTTGATGAACTTTGAAATTGCTATTTGATGGCTTACAATGAGTACTCACTATTTAGAGTTGTTAATGGAAAGTTGATTTGGTTAATTAAATAAGACAAGAACAGCAAACGGCTATGTCTGAAATTGTGCATTTTATAATATAAAAAATTAGTTAGTACTGATCAATGTTATAAGTCTTTCTATTTTATTATAATATTTCAACTTCCAAGAATGTAAAACAATTAGTGACTACTGCTAATTGGCATTTAGTACCACATTTCAAAGCAATTATTTGATTCTTACTATTGGTTTCAATTCTGAACCGGTCAGAATTGATTCTAGATGTACTTCCTCCGATCTTTTTTATAAGCAAAAGTTGCTTTTTAGATTCATTGAAAAAATAATGTATCTAGTCTTAAATATTGACTAGATACATTACTTCTTCAATGAACCTAAAAAACAACTTTTGCTTATAAAAAAAGCCGAAGGGAGTATATAATTGATTTTGTCTTGTTTAAAATTATAATTGATTCTGCTTCCGTAATTGATTCTACTTGAAATTAAAAATGGTAGCTTTTGATTTTAACATTAATTTTTTTTATTCAACTCACTTTTGCATGAATATATTCAAACATAAACACTTTATCTCCAAATCAATTTTTATTACAATCAATATAGCCAGAATCAATTTTTCTCCAAATCAGTTTTCATCTGCTGCAGATGTTAAACGCTTAGTCGCTTACAAAGTGTACATCTCAACATCTCCATCTCAGAGGGTTTGGAAGTTTGAGGTGTATTAATGGTAAGAGCCACAACATCATTGGAAACTTAGAGAACAAGTCTTCAAATCTCAGTTTGCAAATATTGCTGACAATTTTTATTTTTTTTTACAAAATCGACCAGTCTTTTCCAATTGCACCAACCCCAATTCAATCCAATGATTTTGTTACCGTAATGCTAAACACTTTTTGCTGCATAATCCTTCTCATATGCATGATTCTTACTTAACAACTTACTCCCTCCATTCTTTAAGAAAATTTTGACTTTTTAGATTCATTGAAAAATCAATGTATCTAAACTATAATAAGGTTCAAATACATTAGATTTTCAATGAACCTAAAAAGTAAAACTTATCTTATAATAAGGACTAGAGGAGTATCTATGAAAGAAGTGTTTCCTTACTATCATTATAGCTTTTTTGTATTTTGTTCCAACTTCCAACTCCAATGATATAAACTTGTATATTTTCTCATATCTTGCAGCAACATTAATTAGGTAACAAGCTTACTCCTTCCGGTCTTATATATAAGAAACACTTTACTTTTTAAATTCATTATAAAATAAATGTATCTAAACAATATTATAGTCTAGATTCATCCATTTTACAATGAATCTAAAAAATAAAGTTTTTCTTATATATGAGACCGGAGGGAGTACTTGATTAAATATGAGCATACTTACTAAAGTTGCTCAATTACTACTTCTGATCTTTGTCCAACGATGTAAAATACTCCCTCCGTCTCAATTCATAACCATCCGGATCAATCCAATCTCGAATTGGATAACCTTTGCAGGATCATCTTGAAATTTATTTAAAAAAAATCTTTTGTAAAATATATGCACCATGCCATTCAATTTTTGTTCTAACGCTTATGTGATCGATGTCTCAAATCAAAATCTTCCCGTCTCTCTTTCTCATAGCCACTATCAAGTGTTTTGCCAATTTTCACTACAAATATCGTTTAAAGAATCAACAAAAGAATAAATAAACATGTTGATATTCCCATCCCACTCCTCTGTGTAGTGTTCATCCAAGAAAAAAAAAAAGTATTTATATTATGAAAAATGTTAAATAGTGCCGCGAGATATTTGTTAACCATATTAAAATAGAAATTTTACTTTGAAATGCGTGCATTCAATACCTCAAAAACATAAAAATTTATCTTTTTGATATATTTTTTTTGGATAAATAGGCCTTTACCCCCTGCAATATAGGCGTGATTTGCAATTGCCCCCTGTAAAAAAAAAATTTGAGATTCGATCCTTATAAAATTTTTTTAATTTGCATTACCCCCTTGCCTCACACCTGGATGGTGACTTGGCTGGAATCTCCACGTGGCACCACCAGATGATGCCACGTGGAAATTAATAAAAAAAAAATTAAAAACTCCACATCATCTTAATCCACCTAATATTGTTTTTTTAAAAAGCTAAACGCAAGACTTTATTAAAAGGCCACAGAACAAGTCACAAGGGCCTACAAAGGGCGAAGCAGGACAAAAGGAAGGCCAGGAGAGCTGATCACAATTTGCAGACTCATCAATTGCAAATTGCTGTAGACTCATCATCAGTGACTTGTATTTTGACTTGAAGACTCATCAATTGCATTTGCAACTACCGATTTTGACTTGAAGCTAGAAGAAACTATAGCAAAATGACCCTTGAAGACCCGTCAGTGCCAAACACAAAATTACAAGAAAATAAATTAATTAAGAAATATGTTATAATTATCCTCTTAAATCAAATGCCGCCGGTTAAACAAAGAAAATTGGAGGAGTATATTGTCAACTTGCAGTGGCAATACCCATCACCATACCAATCCAAATACTGACCCAGCAGTAGCAATACCCATCACCACTTGAAATTCCAATTTCTCATAAACCACCACCATACCAATCCAATCAACAACCACTTCTCACAAACCAACAATCTGAAACAAAAAAAGAGAAAAAGAAGCAGAGAACAGAAATAAAATCCGTAACACAAATCCAAATCGGAAACAAAAGGTAGAGAAAAAAATCCCAATTAAACGAACAGAAATCCAAATCACGAAACACAAATCCAAACCGAAAACGAAGAGAAAACGAGAAAGAAGAAGAGTAAGATTGAAACACGAACAGAACCGGAAAGAGGAGAAGAAGAAAGAATCGAAACAAAACCGGTAAAAACAAAACGTTTTCGTCACCTTTCTGTAGGTCTCGATCCGGTTGATTGTTAAAGTTTTTGATATTTTTATGTTCGGATTTGGATTGAGGACGAAATTTTAAGGGGGGTTGGAGTTAAGATTTTTTAAAAACGGAGGAGTTTGGTAACTCCGGTGCGGTGGCGCCGCCGTCTGGCCCGGCGACCACCGCGCCGGATTCTGGAAAACTTATGAAGGTGAGTGAGAGAGAACAGAGCGCAAGTGAGAGAGAGAGGGGGAGGGTCAAATGATTTTTTTCCTTTCAAAAACCTTTTAATACGTTTTTCTATTTTTTTTTATTTAAACATTAAATGAGTTGGCTTTTGAAAAAATATTATGTGGCTTTTTTTATTTTTTTATTTTTTATTAATTTCCACGTGGCATAATCTGGTGGTGCCACGTGGAGATTCCAGCCAACTAGGCTCCCATGTGTTAGGCAAGGGGGGTAAGACAAATTAAAAAAATTTTGCAAGGTGGGAATCCTATTTTTTTTTTGCTAGGGGGTATTGCAAATGTCGCCTATATTGCAGGGGACGAAAGACCTATTTACCCTATTTTTTTTAACATACTTAACAAGTTTCCCGGAATCACCGTTTAACATCACCTTTATATTATAAACAAAAAACCCCAACTCTGTTATATTGCATAAACCTTAAAGAGTTGGTAGGCAGGGCGGAGCCAGGATTTAAAACTTAGGGGACCAAGTGTAACAACTAACAAGCATAATTCCATAGAACAAGTATAATTCCGTAGATAATTTAAGAATTTATAAGTAAATAAAAAAAGTGAATTGTTTTTTTCCCTAACCATCTTTAAATACTTAGGAATTTAGTTGGATACTGGTATTCTCATAGATAAAATTAAATGTCACTTTTAAATGTATTTTGTCTAAGATATTGATACGCAACTAAATATTACGGGCACTAAAAAAATTATCTTTCAATAATCCAACAATTATGATTATTACTGGTGTAAAAATTATTTTTTATATTCATAAATATAAATGAAATCTATGATAAAAATGAGAATTATTTTTTATTATTTTAATGCGTCTATTATAATTTTCTTTTATGTGATCAAATAAGGTTTTTAATTGGTAAAAAGAATATATTTATGTATGAGAAGCAAATTAAAAAAGAAAAATCACATACATATGCCTAATGTAAAAAAGGTGAAAATCTCGGGGGATTGTGACCACCCCTTGGCTCTGTTGTGGCTCTGCCCACCCCGATTTTGACAAGAAAAAATTTGAGTTGATTGAACTTGGGTCTGGGTTTGGGTTTTTTCCGATTTAAAAAGTTTGGGTTGGACTGAGTTTTTGAATTTAAAATTATACTTATAGATAAATTAGGTATTAAAATGGTTAACTATTAAACTAATAATATTTTAATGACTTAACAACGAGATGTTATTAAAAAATTCATTTCGAAAATGAAATATGATATTTTATATAAAAAAAAGGCCGACTAAAATTAGAAATTGATATACCAATCGTTAGTTGGTTCAGTGGTGATTGGTGCTGAACTTGGTAGAGAGGACCACGGTTCGATCCCCCGCAACTGCGATCGGGAGGGGGCTGGAACCACTTGATGCCAGAACTGACCCCCGAACCAGATTTAACTGGTGGTGAAAAACCGAAAAAAAAAATAAAATTAGAAATTGATATAGTTATTTAAAAGACCAAAATTTAAAGAAAGATTTTATAAGGAATAAACCTGAAAAGTTAAGTATTTAAAAGGATAAAAAATATAGTTAACCTTAATGATAATAATTGTGACAAGACCTTAGGATATAATATGTTTCTTAAAGTCTCGGTGAGTTTGGCTCAATTGGTAGAGACATCACACTATATGTGTAGGAGCTCGGGTTCGAACCCGGGGGACTCAACTTATTCACCTTTAAAGGTGAATTTTCTAGCCACTAGACTACTTGATAAAAAAAAAAAGAATATGTTTCTTAAAAGATCTAAATTTTGTTGGTAATAATCATGTTTTTAGTGTTTTTTTTACGAAATCATATTTTTTATTTTATAAATAATAAATTCAATTTTAAATATGAAGTGGCCATAAACACATATTATGTATCGTCTCATTTAAAAAAGAGAAAAAAGTATATGTACCGACAGTGTAAAATAATTTTACACTGTAAACAAATCACAACTATGTTTTCCGCCACGTAACTTCAGTTTCTTGATATGACATGAGAAAGTGAAAGCATTCTTAATTATTGTCGGTACAAAGTTAGTTTACACTGATAATGCACGTCCTTTAAACTCTTTAAAAAATATGTGAAGTTATCTAAATTACATGTTAAATAAAGAGGGAGATTACATGTCTAAATTTTTTATAATAAATGGCAAAAATTGAACAAAATAATTGCTGAACCAAAATTGCTGGACAAAAATATAAAATTAATACTTAAATAATTCGAAACATGCATTATGCCCGCTTGGCACGGGTGCGAATATTAGTAAGCAAAATAACGTCAATCAAGGTAGCAACAATCAAAACATGATTAATACTAATAATTGCTATTTAAAATATATAGTAATAATTTGATAATGTGTTATTAAAAAAACTGTAAATACCAAAACTTCAACTAGAGAGTAGCAATCAAATTAACAAGAACATTGATAAATTAATGGAAACAAAATATAGAAACTTATTTAAAGCTTAAGTGACAAATCAAGTCCAGATGATTCATCAGAATTATTGGAGGTTTCTTCTTCAATGTTGGACTTTGATTGATGAATATCATCCTTAGTAGAAGTAAGAGCCACAATATTTTTCTTCTCTATGTTTGAGTTTGAACATGTTGCAATATTTGTAGAAGACTCTCCAAATTTTAGAAGATCACTAAATTTTATTTTTGAACCATCTTCAATCTTTAATTTATTTTTTGAACTATCTTCAATCTTTAAAGTAGATGCACCACCAATGCTTAGATTTCCAATCCCGCTATTACCACCCCCCATATTCCTCAATGACACAAGAGAAGGGTTTAATAATGTCTCTTGCAAACACAAAGCACCATGACTATACCCAATACTATGTGGGGTAAACCTAGGATTAACATAAGGTGGTTTTTGAATCATGGACTCCATTCTAGTCCCAAGTGACCTATAATAAGGGGGTGTAAAAAGAGTACTTGGATAGCTATAATAAGGGCTAAAAAGAGGTTGCCCTAAACCTAAAGCACCACCATCATACCTTTGTTTACGTTGTTTTTCTAATGCTCGTTCCGCCTTATGAGCGTTCTGGTGTCCTCCCAAGGCTTGTGAAGTAGAAAATTGTCTCTTGCAAAAAGAGCATGAAAAAGACCTTGAATCAGAATTTTTCTCTTCATTCTCGTTCTCATCTTTCCTTTCATTGTTGTCAATAGGAAAACGAGATGACGAACCAACTTGAATAGGATTAAAAAAATTGTGCTCTTGCACATTCGACATAGGAACTGAATCGTCTTTCGATAGATTCACGAAATCAACAGGGTTTTTGGAATTTGAATTTGATAAACGATCTTGTTCGATCTCCTTCGTGACCACCACTTTTTTAGAGTTGGAAGAATCACCGTGATCTTGTGAAGTGGCAGAGATGCTAGAGGATTGGGAAGCCATGGCACAAATTAAGAATAGCAAACTATAGCTTATGTTGGAAAAAATAGGGTTGTGATTTTTAGATTTGATGAAAAGAAAGCTTATAAGAAGGTTTATTTATTTAAAAAATATTTGAGTTAATGTAAATATCCTTATGAATAAGGAAAGAGATATGATATTCATATTTTTTGCAGTTATTATTTGAATTATAATTATGATATAGCTAAGGATTTAATTTTGAAACGATGTAAGGAAGCATTACACCGACTGATTTTTGCATGAATATCTCTACCTTCCTAAAATGATTTAAACTATATATTAAATATTTGCGTAATTCATGTTGTTAATTATTTTTGAGTCAGATCTTCCATATTGGATGAGTGGTGTTATTAGTGCATCATAGTTTTGATGTAGTTCAAATGTGATTTCTAACTGAGACGAAAAATATGGAAACATGGAATTAATTTCGGATGTAATTTTGGCTTCATCAATAGATGCATGATATGTTTATATTTTCTTCAACACGGTTTGACTTAATATGTTCAAACGTTCAAATTAATTAAGATAAGACTTGGATGGGATGCGTAGCTAAAAAAATTAAGATAAGACTTATTAATGTAATAATAGTAATGCACTTGTTCAAATCTCATCTTTTTTTTTTTTCATACAAAATTCAAATCTTATTGAACTTTTGTTTTTTGGAGATAGACCACTTATAGTTTTTGCGTGGAAATTTAAAAGAAAAACAATTTGAATGTGTACTATATATATATATATTAATAAAGAATGTGTACCATAATTCATAAGCAATAAAACCCTCCATTCAATTTTCAAGTTTATGGCACATTATTTTTTGGCAAAGTTTATGGCACATTTGTCTCCTAAAAAAGCCAAGTATATTATGTCCTGTTCAACAAGTAATTAAGTAATATTTTAATTTCTTAATTGATTTTTTTTGTCAATAAAAAAGGAAATTTTTTTGACACATAAAAAAGGAAACGAGGAAACTTGTTTTCAATAAAATTAAAAAGGAAACTTTTTTCTCATCAATCCCAGGCACTAATTTGTGGCTTGGATTTTACAATTTTGTGTGAGGTTTGTAAATTTAGGTTTAAAATAAATAAATTTTGTGTTGGCCATAGGGTGGTCAAACAATTGACCTCCTTATCATTCTATTCTCTAACTTTCCACTTGGCCACCAAGTAATTCTTACATCTCAAATTGTGCTGTCAATTACTAAACTAGTCCAAGTTTTAAAAATATTACCATATATTTCAAATCTTATTTTAAGAAATAAGGAAAATGCTTATACATCATAACTTCTCTCAAAATAGGTGTGTATTTAATATGAGCGCAGACTCGGTTTTAAGCCTGTGCATCCAAGCCTTTAAATCAGGACCTCAATTATTATTTTTATTTGGGTAGTCATATGGAGGGGTGTAAGCAGTAAACAGAGGATCCAACAGCAATATAGGTCCAAAAATAAATATAACAGCAATAATGACATTTGTTTTGTTAGTCACAAGTTATTGATATGTTTACAATTGAAATATATTATTTACAAAAAAAATTATATTTTTTTTAGGGGTCCATTATTTTATTTTTTTTAACAAAATTAAGGGTCATTATTATTATTATTAGCTCGGGATTTCTAAATACTCATCCAAAAGTTCAAACCAGTAAACTCTTAACTCTACCACTTAACACTATTTTTTCCCATTGCCTAGTACATATTATAGTTCTTTTTTAAGTTTGCTAGTGAGGTTGACTGTGTTAGTCAGATTGTCAGAACATTTCACAAACTTATCGAGTTAGTTTGGTATTTTTTTACTTTAGAGGTCTATGGACCAGAAATTTAAATCAATAGACTCAAACTTTTCATCGCATATAAACACATTAGTTTTAGATATTTCTATCTATGCAGGATTTCTAAACTTTCAACATAAAGGAACAGAGTCTACAGAATAACTTATTTTTTATAGTTCGATTTGATTTTTCAAATTTAAATCAAGTTTAAGTAACGCTTGGTGGGTAAAATTAAAATTAACTTCGATTAAAGATATTCCTTCCTTAAGAAGAATTGAAGAAAAGAAAATGGACAAAAACAAAATTTTCAGATGAAAATATTGTAAGCTGCTATATAACAAATAACAAAGATCAATTCATTCACAGAAGGATTCACTTGATTCAAAAGAAAATTACAAACTAATTCGGGACTAATACTAATCTCATAATCTCATTTATCCTCTCTCTATATTGTTTTTGTCCCAAAAGAAGAAAGAGTCAAAGAGGGAAAAAAATTTGTCCCAAACAGTTGTACAAAATCATTTCTAAAAAAAAATCACATGTTTTCACATAGAATTTATGTTATATTTTTTGTTTTTAGTAGACAAAATTTTGATGATTTTTGAAAATAATATAGAGACTTATATAGATTTAAGATAATATATATAGAATATAATATAAACATATCTTAAACATAAAAAAATATCAGAACATTGACAAAATGAATAAATATAAGTTGGTCATAAACAACACATAAATTTTGGAATAAAAACATGTGATTTTTTCATAGAAACAAAAATTAAAATTTGTTTATTTTACAGGAACAAAAAAAATATAGTTAGCAAAAATCATGCGTTAGACCTGAACCAACCAATCATATATGTTTGATTTGCGTCAATAACTCGTATCATATGAAGCATGAACACCTTTATGATTAAACGTGTTGTGGTGTTCGACACTCGTATGACATGCTCGTACGACACGTGTTGAATATGCGCTCAAATAGACATTTCTTCCTTTATCCCGACACTTGTTAGATTGGTGTTACACACCTATGAAACGCTCGTACAAACATATCATATAAGTGCATCTAAAAATTATTATTTTTTCTTTGCTTCTACTCTCATTAGACATATTTACAATAATTAAAGATGTGTCAAAACAATAATATTTATCAATGATGGATTAAAAATATTATATTTTGATTACATTATTTTTAATTTTTCGATATTAGATGGATAAATAAATGTCAAATGTACTATTATATATCCTCTTAAAACTATTTTTAATGAAAAATTTGTTTAACTTAATTAGATGCAAATGTATGTGTTTTAATTCTCAATTTTAATTTTTTATGAATATTAGCGGTGTCGTATATTTTTTATATTAGCACTGTCGGAGTATCCGTGTCGCGATGTCCGTGTCAGAGTTTGTGCTTCATAGGTCGTACTCGTACCTTTTTAATAAATTTCCACCCCAAAAAATAATTAATGTACAATTTCTGTTCCAAAATAAAATAAAATAGTTTTTTTTTTTTTTTTTTTTTTAAGATATAGAAAGGAGTATTCATTCTTGGTTGGCAAGTTATAGAAGATAATTATTAAAAAAATAAAATAAAGTTACTTGGTTGGAAAGTTTTACCGTTACTTGTAGAAATTTCTATATATATAGAAAAGAGTATAGTAACATTACATACCACTTGAATCATCAAAGCTCTCTCCTTTATCTATCTTGTATTCATTCTTTTCCAAATTCATTCATCGATCATGGATCAGTATTATTGCAAGGCATACCCACGTATGGTTTCAAATGATTTTATCGCACAAGATTTTTCATCTGAAAAATGTTTCAATATTCAATTTGAATACAAAAAGTTTCAATCTTTTGGAAACATCATTCAACGCCACACTCTTAATAATGTGTCAATGGATAAAATTGTGCAACAAGATACCTTTCTCTCATGGTTTTCTCAAGTAAATCTTCCTGCAGATGCTTTTACGTTAGTGGCTGAAGAAATCTTGGAATGTGCTTATGATATGGTTTATGATGACAAATATAAGAATGTAAGGGTTCTTACTATTCACGTTGATTTTGTGGTTACAAGGCCTACTGATGATGATTGTGAAGATGAAGAGAACCCTAGTTTCGATGAGGATGAAGAGGTAGTAATAGAGGTCGAAGAAGAAGAAGATAATGGGTATGTTGTTAGGGCTATTGAAGGTGAAGCTGATGAAGATTATTATTATGAAGTTGATTATGGTTTGGAAGAGGAAATTATGGCTGAAGTAGAATATAACTTGTTTACTCCTGCTCCTGCGGCTAAGTTGCGTGTTGAAGAATTGGATACGGTAAACGTTGAAGAAGCGACTCAATGTACTATCTGTTTTGAAGATTTTAATGTTGGTGTTAGATTGCCATGTTCACACATGTTTCATGTGAATTGCATTGAAGATTGGTTGGTGATAGGCAACTCTTGTCCTTTGTGTAGGTTTCAATTGTAGCAACACAAGTGAATAAGTTGTGTAATTTTTGGTTATTATATGTTTTACTTTATTAATTGATTGTGATTTTTCAGAAATTGATTATATAACTAGAGAGTATGATTGTTCATTAAAGTTTGATATTCTTGTTAAAGTTTATACTATGATGCTGCTGTCATACATTTTAATGCACCAAAGTACATCCAATTTTATAATCAAATAATCAATTTAATTGTTAGCTAAGCATAACTTGAGGTCCCCAATTTAAACTCAGCAAGCTAAAAGTACCAACTATAACTTGAGGTCTGATTTGGTCACAAGGAAAAACTTGCCATATTATTACACAACCAGTTGCGGTGGTTCAGCCATAATGGCCACATCAATACAGCAACCCAACCTGCCAATTTTCGATCCTCCTTGTTACATATATCCAGTAGAATATCTTTAGAAGAATGAAAATTATGCAGGCGAAGCTGCACTATGTCCGACAGTCCTGTGCCAGTCGTCTGCATCTGCTGCAGAACACAGAGAGAAGGTTGATGCTCTTGCAGCTGCTTACGCTTTAACAGACAGACCCTACAAATTCGGCGTAGTAGAAGGCGAGCCTTTGGTGGAGCTTGTACTCGCCACACAAAAAAAAATCGGGAAAACTGTAAACCAAAACTGGTTTTCAGATTTTCTTTGCGACATTATTCGCAGACAGATTGTACGTATTCCTATCAAACAAGATGATCGATCCCTATTCGCAGACATATTTTATTAGACTGGATATTTCACCAACCCAAATTATATATAAAAATTGAAGACACTGTTTATTCTTAAAACAATAACATAAATACTACTACTATTACTCGTTGCCGAGTTTAACTAATTAACTCAATTGAACATTTATTTATACTTTTTGTATTGTAATAATGAAGATCAACATAAAAATTTATGTCCCTAGCTTAAGATTATAAGCTTTTCCAACAAAAGTCTTGTTTGTAAGCCAAACTTATTGTAATTGTAGTAAGCAGCATAATGTAAAAGTTAAGTCGATAAACCCACAGCAGTGTTAGGTTTTAAATAACATAAGGATACAACCATTAAAAGTACAAAATAGAACTGGTTGATCAAAATAACAGTATTCCAAAAGATCTTCATTTAATATGACACATAACTGAGGACTTCCTAGGTATTAACAGTCAAAAATACTCTAGAAATATCAGCAACTGAGGACTTCCTAGGACTTCCTGGAAGGAGGAATGTCTTTGCTCCAAATATTTTTTGTCCAAGGCAAGCAGTTACCCGAGGAGGCAAATTGATACAAGACTATTTCCACCCATTCTATCAAGCCTATTTTCAAACAACCAAGTATATAATAGATTAATGATGATGATTCAACCCAGTAAAAAATGTAAATGACATGCTATACTTGTTGATCTTATAGTATGTTGTATCATTTTAACCACTTGTAATGAATCTGATTCTAAAATTACCTCTGCGAGAAATAGATATCCAGCCACTTTGAGACTAATAAATAGCATAAATAGAATTTGTTTGACCCAAATCGGAATAGAACCTTAAATAAACTTGCCTTTTGAATCACAGATGATGCCGCCAAAGGCTAAAATACCAGAAACAAAATCTACCCGATCAAAAGCTCCACTAGAATTGACATTGAAATAATTTGGAGATTGCAATCTAACATAAATCACTTGGCTTCTATCTTCTAGAAAATCAGAAGGATGCTCCAAATTTTGCTCTATATCTTTTGACTTGACTAGTAATATAATGTCACAATTCAGGTACTTTGGCAGTAGTTCGAGAGAACACCAACGAAACAACAAATCATTTTCTTACCATACAAATTCTAAGAACCTTTACCTATATTTTTTGTATTCCGAATCCCGGGCTTTAGAAGTAATCGGAAAAATGCAAATGCAATTGGAAACAGTAAATAAGTCTGTGGAAACACTTCGAGCAGATGGTATAAAAGCAACAGAAGCTTATGAGTCCTTAGCTTTGGAGTTAGAGAAATCAAGATCTCAAGAAAAAATGTTAGAGGAGCTTGTGATCAAACTCGTTGCTGATTTGCTTAGCAGTGCTGATAAGAACATACCAGATTCAACCAATGAAAAGGAACTTTCTCGAGAAAATGAGGAGATAAACCAGCTCAAGGCCGAGCTTAACTCTGCCAAATCAGAAGTAGGGCAATTGAAGTCTGCATTGGATGCTGCCAAGATAAGATACCAAGTGGAGTATATCCAAAGCACTTTGCAAATTAGAAGTGCTTATGAATAACTTGAACGTACAAAATCAGAATCCGATCAGAGAGAGGCTGAATTATACAAGGAATTGCAGAAAACTAAAGCTGATATTGAAGAGCTGAAAGCGAGTCTGATGGAAAAGGAATCTCAATTACGAAGTATGTCATCGGAGAATGAGGGGATCAATGAAAACAAATCTGCTGAAAGGGAATCTAAACTTGCTGCAGAACTCAAACAGTTGGATACTGATATTGCAGAGTGGAAGGAAAAATTATTAGATAGAGAGATCTTGCTGCAAAATGTAACCGAAGAAAACAGTATCCTCAAGATGGAGAAGAATAAAATCACCGACGAGGCTGTTGCTTCTGTTCACAAGACATGACCATTTTATGTTATTGTTTTGTTGTCATCACACCCTTAGCAACTAGCAAGTGACAAGATTTGTATGAAAATGTGTTTTGGAATTGCTACTTGAGACCAATGTGAGTTCAATATTATTTCAATTCCTCTGATGGACGTGTGCATCAACATGCCCTCAGATACAGTTATACCACAAAGTATAAAAGAGTGTGTTTTACTTTTAAACCAATTTTTAAAGATTTAGATCCGTAACAAATATCTAAGGCTTTGTGACTCACAATTTCCACTGTTATTTCCCCTTTCTTCTACATTCTACAGATTAACAAATTTTATTATCATTCTCATTTGTCAATTCTTTCATACTTTGTGTACAATTCCTTCGTTAAGTAAGAACCCATTTTTTATTTTCAAATTTTAAAAAAGTTTAACTAACACTTGGCGGGTATAATTTAATTGGATATTAAAATAAATCCATCATTATGAAAGAATTTAAGAAATTGAACAAAAACAAAATTATCACATGAAAATATTGTACGCTGCTATATAATCAATAACAAAGACCGATTCATACACAGAAGGATTCACTTGATTCAAACGAAAATTACAAACTAATTCAGATCCAATACTAACAGAATTAAACATCTAAAATAACCATTAATCAGAATCACTTCATAACCTAACAAATAGTAAAAGAGAGTTTAAGAACTTGTAAACTTAGTCACAGCTTTTGTTCCCTCGGAAACAGCATGCTTAGCCAATTCACCGGGAAGAACAAGCCTCACAGCAGTTTGAATTTCCCTTGAAGTGATAGTTGGCTTCTTGTTATACCTTGCAAGTCTGGAAGATTCTTGAGCGAGCTTCTCGAAGATATCGTTGATGAAACTGTTCATGATACCCATGGCTTTGCTTGAGATACCAATGTCAGGGTGAACTTGTTTCAGAACTTTGAAGATGTATATCTTGTATGTTTCAACGCTCTTCTTGTTTCTCTTCTTCTTCTTCTCTCCGGCTGCTGAACCACCTTCCTTTGGTAGCTTCTTTCCGGCCTTTGGCTTCTTCTCAGCGGGAACCTTCTCTGCGACGGTGGACTTCTTCTCCTCTGCGGGTTTCTTCTCAGCTGGTTTCTTCTCTCCCTTTGGTGCCATTGAATCGAACAAATTGGGAATTTGCAGAAAGTTAGGGTTTCGAATTGGGAATGAATTTAGATGCAGAGTGGAAGAGGTTGTGAATGATGAAAGTTGCGTTGATTTATTTTATATACGAAGGTTCTCGCGTTTCTATTGGATAATGAGCTTTGCCGCGGATCGATGACGTGGAACTTATTTAGCCGTTACATTACATATCCAAAGGGAGATGACAATGGACGGTGGAGATTTTGCTTTGATTCAACGTGATGAGGACGCTTTTGTGATGATCAAAATTACTACTTTCAATTTCATTGCGCGCCCAAATGGAAACATTCCCACTTTTTAGCCGTAGTTTATTTGTTATGAAGCCCCGATACGAGACACGATATCGATACGATACGATACTGATAGGTTGATACATAAATGTTTTTAAAATCCGCAATCTGATATTGCCGCGATACGTTATTTAAAAATTAAATTTAAAATTAAATATATAAATACACATTATATAAACATGACTAAAATCAACAATATTAATAATTAAAAGAGAAAATATCTAATATTATATCATAATTTTGGAAAAAAACTCAAATGTTTAACAGCATGTTATATAGTAGGACACCATAGTTTTTCTTTTGAAAAGTAAAAAATTATATTGACAAAGGAAAACTACAAGAAGTGCTAAAGATACAAACAAGCATCGGGTATTGGGACGTATCAGATATGTATCGGGTATTACTTTTTTATTTAAAAATAATGATTTAACCGATACTTTTTCGATACGAGTATCGAGATGTATCGGAAGAGTATCGAATATTATTTTTTTATTTACAAATAATGATTTAATCGATACTTTACCGATACGAGTATCGGGACGTATCGGAAGAGTATCGGTATCGAGGACGTATCGGACACGATACATCGCCATTTTTTGAGTATCGGGGCTTCATAGTTTATTTGTATAACATTCCCACGCTTTTGTAACTATTACTCTCTGTTTTTTTAAGTGTGATAATTTTGCATTATTTACGTAGTTTATTTGGACTATAATTTTTTATTAGTATATATGATATTGTTTAATTTGTCTAAAAAAAATATCGGTAAAAATATTAGTGATTAAAATTGTGTATTATGTATACACAATTTTAATCGCTAGTATGTGTACAATATAGTGGTTAAAAACAACACGTAAAAATAAATATTTTTTATGTGAAATTTTGCATTTTAAATTCACCGTATAAGAACAAAAGAATATATTTTAAATTTTAAATGATGAATTTTTTACACAAATTTTTACTAAAACTTGTCAAGACTAATAAAAGATGTGTTTATTTTTAAGGAGAGGTCATTAACTATTTGAGTCTAATGTCTTAGTCAATAATACTTTCTTTAATCTTATATCTAAGAGAAAAAAAAACATTAAGAAAGTGGATTAACTATTTGGTATGTTTGGTTTATAAGAGAATTTGTGAAGAGAGAATAAGGTGAGAGAGAATATGATAAGAGAGAAAAAAGTGAAAAATAGAATAGAATTGATGTATTATTTGATATAAAAGAAAAAAAAATAGAAGAGAAAGAAGTGTGTCCGTCAAGTTTTTTGTGCAATTACATTTTTTAAGGCGTGTTATTTGTACAATGAAATTTTTGACAACTCATGGGACAACTAAAATATAGTGCAATATGGTATTGATACAAAAATCAGGGCCTACCTGCATAACTTAGGTAGTTTGTATTTTGAAGGACTAATTTGTTGAAATGAATTATTTCCTTTCAGCATTGAGGACCATGGTATCCTCAAATATTTTCTTACTTTTTAAGTGACTAGAAGTAAACAAAATCATATTCTACTACACTCGTGAGGCCTAACTTAAAACTCCACCAAAATTCTGGTTATCCTATTCTAGACTCCACTGTCTTCTAAAATTTATTAACTAACTTATTATTATATCTCTAATATGAATGTATACCTCTAATAATTTTCTTTTGAAATGTCAATGTACTGTTAGGATAGAACTGAGAATTGAAAGAAGGCACAAAGAAATGGGAAGTGATTTTGTTACTGTCATTGATAATTTGTTTTCAACCAGTACAATTCTCCTCAATACAGTAGTGGTTGTATTGCAGTTCAACCTAGATGCAATTGTTCAACTGAACGCGAAGCAAGTAATTCACTTACTTATCACCTCGTAATAGATGTAATGCAACTTGCATAGATATACACAAACTCGGATTCCCTGCAGTCTGCAAGAACCCCTAGTCGTGCAGGCAGAGCGACAAGGGTCATCAGATCTTGATTGTGCAGTAACTTAAAATATCAAGCTTGAATTTGGACTGTCCAATCATGATCAAACAACTTGCCGCATCTATCTGCATAACTGTGGAAAGAAATGTATCATAGTATTAATGCTAATAAATTGACAAAGGATGCTTGAACAATCTATAGATATGGAAAAAGAATGCATGAAGCGGTATAATATGCATGACAAACATTCTAATTTCTAGTGAGTATGTAGAATATTCCAAACTATATATATCAAAAACAATATTGGCAACTGTGAATAGATTAGCTGCTGACGTACCTTTTGAAAGTTTATACCAGCTTCTTAAAAAAGGAGTGTATATGACTTATATTATCAGATGGTGGAGATTGAATTACAAGACAATTTAGTGGATAATGATGAAGGTGGTGTTCCAATACCAACAGCATATATTTCACACTAAGCAAAGAGGTTCAACTGTAAGACCTTCACCAACTTAACAATTTGGGATACACAGTTGACAATAGTTTCAGCTTTACTCAACAATTTGGTGATATTCCATTTTGTCAATGGTTCCATTGCTGAACAAGATGCTAAAGCACCAAACTATACATCCATCTTGGCTTCTAAATTCCCTTTCGCGGGAAATGCAGTCCACTGTTCTTCATTGCTCCACTGCAGCAGCAATTTGGAGTGACCTTAAAGAACGTTTTGAACAAAGCAATGAACCCAAATTTTTCCAATCAAGCGAGAACCCGTGGCTCTTTAACAAGGTACACTATGTTTGTAGTTATTATTCTAGCAATTGTGGTGGGATTAAACCCTGAAGTGATTTCACCTAAATGGAGTTTGTTATGAATTTTTTTATGGGACTAAATAACTGTTTTGTTGCAATTCAGGGTCAGATTCTTTCCTTGTATCCTATACCTCCCATGACCAAAATTTTCTCTTGTGCCTCAAGATGAAACACAATGGCAAGTTGGTGCCTCCTCTGCTCTTGCTCGAGTTGAATCGCAGGATTCTCATGCACCTTTGCTGCTAAATATAGATCTCTTTGCTCGCATTATGGACGTCTTTGTCATCCTAAAGTGAAATGCTATGGAGCTGATGATGTCAATAAGGTTTCTACGGATCCTATAACACCTTTTCAAATCAATGCTCACCAATACACTCAGTTCGTCAATCTCTTACAGCTTCAAACACCTTCAGCTGCTGATTCTTTTGCTGTTATTCCTAAAATGCTCAATATTCCTTCCACATCTGGATTATTAATTCTAGAGCCGCCAATGATCATATGGCAAGTACACTTGATTCTTTTACTTCCTATAACCTTGTCTTGTTTCAAATAGGAATATTACCCTTCCAAATTAAAGTACAATTCATGTTGTTGCTATTGGAACTGTAAAGCTAGCTCATGACATATTTATGCACAATGTTATATGCATATCTCTGATT
This sequence comes from Trifolium fragiferum, assembly GCA_954870985.1. NCBI lineage: Eukaryota > Viridiplantae > Streptophyta > Magnoliopsida > Fabales > Fabaceae > Trifolium > Trifolium fragiferum. The sequence continues at coordinate 22,854,760 of OX940790.1, read as the reverse complement.
TTCACATCAACCTTTTATCGGTTAATGCAATATTAGCAGAAAATTCTTACTGCATTACCTTTATAAATCATCATTTTCATCAGAAAGAAACTTAATTGGATTTAGAATGACCATCTGACCTAGAATTGTTTGCAGTGTTTAAAACTTATGAGCATAAACACTAACATCAAACACAACACAAACAGTCACATGAACACAAATAATAATTTCAGAAAATGATATACTAATAACGGTAATTTAATATAATCATATGAATTGATGTGTGATATCGCATGTCAAACACCAACACGTGCTTTATCCAACGAGTGTATTTGAGCAATAATAGTTGTTTGTATCGATCATGTTCTGAAACAAATTAAAACAAGAAACCAGTAGATTGCACAAACACAGCAAAATAAAAACTTTAAAAATTCACAAACAATTAAAACAATAGTAATTAAATCTGTCACAATTTCTGAATTAACCTGAAACAAAGACTTTTAAACCCATTCAATTCAAATTTAACCTGATTACATTCTAAAGCAGATCAAAGATAATCATTAGTCAAGATTCAAACCCTAACAGAAATCTAATCAAGAACCAAACCCTAACAAATCAAATCTAAGCCCTCTCGCCTCTAATCCTACGAGCAAGTTGAATATCCTTAGGCATAATAGTAACTCTCTTGGCATGAATAGCACAAAGGTTAGTATCTTCAAACAAACCAACAAGATAAGCTTCAGCGGCTTCTTGAAGAGCAGAAACAGCACTACTTTGGAATCGGAGATCGGTTTTGAAATCCTGAGCGATTTCTCTAACCAGTCTTTGGAATGGAAGTTTCCTAATGAGAAGCTCTGTGCTCTTCTGATACTTTCTGATCTCTCTTAAAGCAACTGTTCCTGGACGGAATCTGTGTGGCTTCTTCACTCCTCCGGTCGCCGGAGCAGATTTCCGAGCGGCTTTTGTTGCTAGTTGTTTTCGTGGTGCTTTTCCTCCGGTGGATTTGCGAGCGGTTTGTTTGGTACGTGCCATTTTGATCGGAGAGAGAATGAGTGTTTGTTTGATATTTGAGAGAAAGAAAGGAAAATTGAGATGAGAGGGAAAGAAGAGTTTCGGGAATATATAGGGAGGAGGAAGAATGAGAGAAGCGGGAATTGGGAAAATTTTGAGAGAGGATAAGATTAAAAGATGGTGATCGTCGATTGGAGCATAAATCTACGGTTGTCCGCTTCTGTTGAGATGGGTATTTGGATCCGGATCCGTGGCAGGTCAAACTAACCAATAGGATTATTTCTTTTTTTTATTTATATATTTTTGTTACTTTAAGAATTGTGCAGATGACAATGTGCGTTTATTTCTTTCTCTGTAACTTTTTTTGGTGAGTTATACAGTATTTTTTTTTTATAGAGATTATTATATTGTTTTTATTGAATCTTGATTTTATCCAAAAAAGAAATTAAAAATATTGGAGGATAATTTTTTTAATTTAAATGATATTAATTAATAGTCATTTTACAATTGTTTTTTAGGGGCATTTGAACCAATTATCTTTTTATATACGTAGTTCATTATCTTGAAGCAACAATAACATTTATCGCTTATTACTATAGTCGTAAAAATAGATCGGGCTATCGGACCGATCTATTAGCCTTTTATTTTTATATGGGTCGTGCTTTTTAAAAATTGATCGGGCCTTATTGGGCTGATCCCTTAGGCCTATCTTTTTAATGGGCCATCAAGGGCTAGCCCCACGGTCTTTTAGGCCGGTCCCTTAAAGAGTTAAAAAAATATTTTTTAAAAATTTCTAAAAATAGTTTTAGCTAAAAATAAGGAGTTTTAGTTACCATAAAATCTTTAGATAAATAAGTAACAAAAGATGAAATTTGTTAGTTAAGAGATAATTATTAAACCAAATTTGTTATGATTATCTTTATTTGAAAAAAACTAATAACAACTTATTCAATCATTATAAATAAAAAAATATAAGAAAAAATTAATCAAATTATAATTGGTCATGAAATAAAAGAAAAGAAACATAATATAACAATCTTCGAGCACTGGAGGTAATGTATTAATACTTTGTAGTTCGGTTCATTCATATAAGTATAATAGAATTTATTATTTAAAACATATTTGTCGAGCCAGCCTATCGGACCATGTAGCCCTTTGCTTATCGGGTCGGGTTTGCGGACGGGGCTAGCCCCTTTGACAGCTCTACTTACCACTATAGATGACAATAGAAAAGGTACTATGATATTCTATCTAAAACTCATAATTTGAAAAGAAAAAAAACTAGTATGGACACCCGTGCCGGGCTAGAAAATTATTTTTTTTATAGATTTATATATATATATATATATATATATATATATATAAAATTCTATTTTGAAACTAATTAATAGTTTAGAAGTGAAAAATTGTCCGTGTTATATATGAGTTAGCTTTCATTCATAAAAATATATTGATTTTGGAAAATTTTTGTTAGAATCAATGATTTTAGATTTTAATATGCACATATATTTCTTTTATTCTTGTTTTGGTAGAAAATTAAATTAATCTATCAAGAGGGTTTTATTCTAATGGAAGAGGATAATCTTTTATGGGATGAAGAACTCATTCAAGAACATTTAACCTTAAGCCTTGTATCTTGACTATTAGGTAAAAAAATTTCTAAATATATTTGATCTAACGGAAAGGGCTAAATCAATCCGGTGTAAAAAGTAAAACATAATTGAAACCAAAATCTTAAACCTCGCATCTTTATTATTTTTTGTAAAAAAGTTCAATTAAAATATTCAAAGAGATATCCCGTCAAACGGAAGTGGCGTAATTTTTTAAAGTGTGAAGAACTAAATTAAATTCACATAAAAAATTAAGAAATTGAGACGATATCCTTATACCTCGAATCTTAGTTATTTTTATAAAATGTTCAATTAAAATATTAAAAGAAGTTTGATCTAACAAATGAGGGTTAGTCTCTTACGATAGAAAGAACTAAAATCAGGCCCGTGTATAAAAATAAAGCAATTGAGACCATAATCTTAGGTCTTCTTAATTGTTTTTGTAAAGAGTTCAATTAAAATTTTAAGAGGGATTACATTTAGCTAACAGAAGAAAGTAATTTCTTACAGTGTGAAGAACTAAATTAAGCCTCTGTAAAAAGTAAAGCTCGTAATCTTTTACATCTCAGTTGTTCTTGTAAAATGTTAAATTAAATTTTCAAGAGAGATATGAACCAACGGAAGAGTGTAATCTCTTATAGCGTCAAAAACTAAATAATGTCCGTGTTAAAAGTAAAGTAATTGAGATCATAACTTTAGGTCCCGCATCTTAATTATTTTTTTAAAACTTCAATTAAAATATCAAGAAAAATTTATTCTAACGGAAAATTGTAATCTCTTAAGGTGTGAAGAAATAAATAAAGACCGTGTAAAAAGTAAAGCAATTGAGACTGTATTCTTAGGTCTTGCGTCTTAAATTTTTATTTTTTAAAAGTTCAAGTGAAATTTCAAGAGGGATTTGATGTAATAGAAGGGAGTAATTTTTTAAGGTGTGAAGAACTAAATCAAACATGTGTAAGACGTAAAACAATTGAGACCTTAACCCTGAGTCTCACATTTTAATTATTTTTGTAAATTTTTTTATTAAGATATCAATATGAATTACATATAACATAAGAGAATAATCTCTTACAGGTGTGAAGAACTTATTCAAGCTCGTGTAAAAAGTAAATCAATTGACACTATAATATAAGGTCTCGCTTTTTTTATAATACTTGTCAAAAGTTCAATTAAAATTTCAAGAGAGATTTGCTCTACAGAAAAGGATAATTTATTACGGTGTGAAGAACTAATCAATCTCGTGTAATAAGTAAAACAACTGGACCATAACCTTAGGCCTCATAACTTATTTATTTATATAAAATGTTCAAGTAAATTATTCAAAGAGATATGATCCAATGGAAGAGGGTAATCGCTCTTACGACTTGAAGAACTAAATGAAGTCCGAGTAAAAAGTAAAGCAATTGATATCATAACCTAAGGTCTCAATTATTAATTATTTTTGTAGAAACTTCAATTAAAATATCCAGAGAAATTTGTTCTAACGGAAGATGATAATCTCTTACGGCGTAAAGAAATAAATATAGCCGTCAAAAGTAAAACATTCGAGACAATATTCTTAGGCATTTCTTGATCAAATAGTTCAATTAAAATATCTTGTAAAAAGTTCAATTAAAATTTTAAGATGAATTTGATCAAATAGAAGAGAGTAATTTCTTGCGGTGTTAAAACAAAATCAAGCCCGTGTAAAAAAGAAAAACAATTGAAACTATAACCTTAGGCCTTACATCTTAATTTTTTTTTTACAAATTTTTCAATTAAAATATCAAAAAAGGATTTAATCTAATAGAAAGGGTAATCTATTACGGTGTGAAGAATTAAATCAAACGTACGTAAAAAGTAAAGACAATTGAGACTATAATCTTATGTCTCGCGTCTTAATTATACGCGTAAAATATTCGGTTAAAATTTCAAGAAATATTTGATCTAATATGAGAGAGTAATTTCTTATAGTATAAAGAACTAAATCAAACCCGTGTAATATACTAAGCAACATGAACATAACTTTAGGTCTCACATCTTAATTATTTTTATAAAATGTTCCATTAAAATATTCAAAGATATATGAACTAACGGAAGAAATTTATTTCTAATTGCTTAAAGAATTAATAAAACTCGTGTAAAAATTAAAATGAAGTTTGATTAAAAGAGGAAAATGTATGTTTTAATACTAGGGGAAGAGGGATGAAATTCAAATTTCTTTCGAGGGAGAGGAGAGTAATTTTCTCTAATATATTTTGTATAAGAGGGGAGGAAAATATATATATTTTAACATAAGAGGTGAGAGTAATGTAATTTAAGCACCTCTCAAGAGAGGGTAATGTAATTTACTATAATATATATTATATTTTAATTAATTTTTGTTTGTTTTTTATTTTGTAAGGTTCGTTATTATTTTTTTGGGCAATACATTGAATAATTGGTAAAAAAAAAAAACAAATCAAGGCAATTCAATTTTTTTGTTTGACAATATTTTTTTTTTTGGTACTTATCCTATAGAATTCATCCCAATCTTAATATCTATATTATTTTTTTGTTTCACAATAGATTCAATAATCGGTAAAAAAAATAAAAAGCAAGGCAAAATAAGAAAAACAAAAAAAATCATAAAATTAATATTTTGTTGTCAGTGGGAATTGAACCGTGTCCCTTTAGGTCGTAAAGAGAAGACACGTAGGCGCCGAGAAGACACGTAAGCGCCACATAGACACCACATTATTAAAATAATGCCACATATGAATTTGTTTCTTGAGAAGTAACGTGAGAACGCCAAGTATACTTTTTACTTTGAGGAAGGCAAATAATAATAGCATAGATTCGGAAGGATTATAACTCTTATAAAAAAATGCAATACTTGAACACTCTCGATCATTTCAGCAGCAGATTTTTGAAACAAATAGAAACGTTGCGATCAAATATCACAAACGTAGTTGAGTTAGTGTTGTCAACTACGCGAACCTTTATCATATACCTAAACATGCAAAGTTGTATTAATTGTGAATGATATTATATATAAATATATAAATAATATAAATATATAAATTTAATTTAAACCTAAATATTGTTACCTTGGAGTGACATGCATCACATGTTTGTTACATTTCGAACAATAATACATGCGCTCATCAGGTATTACTTTCTTATTGCAGCATGAGCATGCTGTATACTATCAATTATTTGCATCTACGACAAATTTGATAGTGGCCAAAACAGCAAAACAGGAGTCCCAGACGCAAAGAGAAAATTGTAAATTAAAATTTTTATTTGCAAAAAATTTTGAAGTACATATGATCATTAATATCCTAACCTTGGTACATTCTTTGAGACCTTCGATGGTATTCTTTGACGTAAGCTTTAAGAAATCATCTTCATCGCTTACCTTTAACACATCTTGTATCAAAGATATTTCAGAAGATGGAGTGTGGTTCTTTTCAGACATCCTATGTCATACAGAATGATAGCAAAATATAAATTATCATATTATTAATCATTAACTCGAAGTAAAATAAATATTTAATATTTAGAGAATTTACGTTTTCTTCAAGTCGGTAGCTGCAGAAAAATTAGGATTGAAAAGCAACTTTGTCGCATAAATTGTATTATGTATTGTAGCAAATTCTAAAAAGAAAGGTATGAACATATCATGCTTTATTAGAATGTCATTCTCTTTAACTAAAATAAAATTGAATAGATTTTGGCACAAACATATAAAAAAATAAATAAAATTGGAATTAAAGGAAAGAGATAGATATGCGATTGTCCTGTATTTGGAATGAACTTGAAAACACATGTGTAGATATAATATAGATCCATGTGCCAATAGCACAAATTAATACCTTTCCAAATTAATATAAAATCGACAGATAATGTGATTGTCGTGTATTTAAAATCGACATAACTAAAAATAATAAAAGTTTAAATAATAAATATACCTTTCCAAATTTTCACCTTAGCCAATAGCACAACTACAATGAGATTTTTGGTCTCTCCAGCAGCAACTAAAGAAATAATTTCTTCGGCATATTGACCAAATAAAGTAACTTTGTATTTAAAATTGTAATAATATAAGAAAATAAAATATATTAAGAATTTTTATAATATTTTATGTGAATATCTATATCTATTATCATAAAACAATAAACATAGACACTATATACTAACCCATCATAATCCAACTTAATCGCAAGCATTTTAGTTTTTACTCCATTGCGTTCATACTCTCTTTCAACACCAACTCCAGACAATACCCCTACAACATCTGTAATACTATAAACACTTTAGTAAGGATGTATTTAATAAAAATATTCTATTAATACCAAAATAATAAATAACGTACCGACTAAGTACTTAGTGTTGTATCCGGGAGTAAATATGTTCACTGGATTCGACAATGGATAAACATTCTCAGGAACCTTCTTAGCGTCACAAACTTTGACCTTTGTGTTGAATTGAAAATTGATTTTATATTTGTGATGTGTTGTTCTATAGGATCCGAAGTTTGCGGCAACACCAAAGTTACTGAAATAATACACCTTACCCTCTTTCAAGTCTTTCTCAAAACTTGTATATTAATGTCTTTCGGATGGTAGCATGAATTTTGTTACCCTGAAAGGAACAAAAATAAGAACGTATATAAAAAAGAGACACACAAAAACTAAATATTAAATATAAAATACACACCGATGCATTCATTAGAACCATGTCAAGAGAGAAAGGTTGTGTGTCACCACGGTTAACATGGTTCACATCTCGAACGAACCAAATACGAATGATTCACGCAGCTATAGTCCATAACTCTTTCTCGGAATTGATTTCAGAAATATTATCGTATTTTTGTGCCATGATGATTTCTTAATAGGAAGAAACAAATTTGTATATTTTCTATATGGAAGAAACAAATTTGTGTGAGATAAACATACAAATAAAAATAGTAAACTCAACATCTATATATATAGAGAGGAAAATAAACCAAAAAAATCTAAAATATGTAACAAATTAGTTATGCTAATCCTTAAGCAATACACAATTGTCTTTTTTTTGTAATGCTAATCTTTATTTTTTGGAATTAAAAGAAATTTAAATTTATAAATTGTTTGTTTTTTGTGAGTGATGTTAATATTTATTTGTTATGATAATCCTAGTCCTCAGTATGATACACAATTTATTTTTAACGATGCTATGCTAATCCTCCTATAGAGCTGATCCTAACTCAATATGATACACGATTTTTTTTAATGATGCTATATTTTTTTTCTAATTTGAAGTTAAGATAAATTAAATTTCATAAATTGTTTGTTTTATTTTAATATTGATGTTAATCCTCTTGTTTTTTTTTTTTCTTGAGTTACTTGTTTTGTATGATAAAAAAAGTAATTAAAATAAGTAAATTAAAATTAAAATATTTTGTTGTTAGTGAGAATCGAACCGTGTTCCTTTAGGTCGTACATAAAGGACATGTAGACGCCACGTTGGATTAAAATATTTAAAAAAGTGCCACTTGTACGTTTGCTCCTTGAGAATCAACGTGAGAACGCCAAGTGTACTTTTTGCTTTGAGGAAGGCAAATAATAATAGTATGTATGGATGTATCTAATTTTGTACCTACGTGAGTAACAATTTTAATATTTGTATATGTTACTTGCACTTAACTATATTAAAAAATTCATCGATGGTCTTAGATCTTATCTTTTACAATTTAGCCATTTTCTTCTCTTCTTTTTTTGTCCTTCTATTTATGTCATTTATCTGTAAAATGTGTGCAGGGCCGACTCCGTGGGTGTGCAAAGTAAGGATGGCAACATGCATCTACGGGTGCAGATTTCATACTAGCCACACTTGCACCCGAAACTAACACTTGAATCCAAACTCAAAAGTTGTTCGAGTGGCAAAACAAAACTCGCACCCATTGGGTTCAGATTTTTCGACCCAAACCCGCAGCAAGACAAAAATTAAACTACAATAATTTATTTTCTTTAAAAGACAAAATATATTAATAAGTGAATTAAGCACAATGATACACTAACAGAGCCTCTAATTAAATTAGAGAACAAACGTAATTGTATATTTCACAAGGATACGCTAACTCATAGCATAGTTGAGTTAAGCCTCAAACTAGGAGAGATCGCAGGTCTAGAAATAGGAAGTCCTTGCAGCAACATCACTTGTTGGGGGTGCTTGGCTACATGGAGAGAACCATATGAGCTTGCCAAATTAGTTGATACTAGTGTGTTAGACAATTATGGTCAATAGAGTCTAGGTTATGCAAGAGACAACATTGAGGAGGGAAAGCACAAGAGGAAGACTAACATTAAGCAATGTCTCCACAAAGTTGTAGATGGGCACTTCACAGCAACCATGAAGGTTTTGGGATCATCCGGAGTGGCCTCCTATAATGAAGCCACCTTGAAAGTTTTGGGGGAAATACACCCACACAAGCCACCTCATTATGTTCCAAACGCCATGTTTGCTGAAGCTCTTCTTTCGGTTGAAGTTGACATTGTTAGCAGTTAATGCATTATTAGCAGAAAGTTCTTACTTCATTACCTTTTTAAAATCATCATTTTAATCGGTAGGAAACTTAAGTGGAAGTAAAATGACCTACAATTGTTTGCATTGTTCACAACCTATGAAGCATAAACACGCACATCAGCACAACACAAACAATAACATATCAACAAAGATGATAATTTGAAAAAATGATATACGAATAACGGTAATTTAATATAATCATATGAATCAATTATCAATGTGAGATATTGCATGTCAAACACAGAGACATGCTTATCCATTGAGTGTATTTAAGCAATAACAGTGGTTTGTATCAATTATGTTATGAAACAAATTAAAACAACATACCAGTAGATTGCAAAAACACAGCAAAATAAAAAATTTAAAAATTCACAAACAATTAAAACAACAGTAATTAAATCTGTCACAATTTATGAATTAACCCGAAACAAAGACTTTAAAACCCATTCAATTCAAATTTAACCTGATTATATTCTAAAAGGAGATCAAAGCTTTCTTACAAGATAATCATTAGTCAAGATTCAAACTCTAACAGAAATCTAATCAAGAACAAAACCCTAACGGGTCAAATCTAAGCTCTCTCGCCTCTAATCCTACGAGCAAGTTGAATATCCTTAGGCATAATAGTAACTCTCTTGGCATGAATAGCACAAAGGTTAGTATCTTCAAACAAACCAACAAGATAAGCTTCAGCAGCTTCTTGAAGAGCAGAAACAGCACTACTTTGGAATCTTAGATCTGTTTTGAAATCCTGAGCAATTTCTCTAACCAATCTTTGGAATGGAAGTTTCAAAATAAGAAGATCTGTTCTTTTTTGGTAGTTTCTGATCTCTCTTAAAGCAACTGTTCCTGGACGAAATCTGTGTGGCTTCTTCACTCCTCCGGTCGCCGGAGCAGATTGTATAGCGGCTGGTTGTTTCCTTGGTGCTTTTCCTCCGGTGGATTTGCAAGCGGTTTGTTTTGTACGTGCCATTTTGACCGGAGGGAAATTAGAGAGGAATTGAGTGTTTGGTTGTAATAGAGAGAGAGGAAGGAAAATTGAGATGTGATGAGAGGGAAAGAAGTGTTTGGGGAATATATAGGGAGGGGAAGAATGAAAGAGAAGCAGGAATTGAATTTTTTTTTTTTTTTGAGAAGATGGTAGGGGAAAGATGGTGACCGTCGATTAGAGAGTAATCTACAGTTGTCCGTTTCTGTTGAGATGGGTACTTGGATCAGGATTCGTGGCAGGTCAAACTAACCAATAAGATTATTTCCTTTTTTAATTTATATTTTTGTTACTAAGAATTGTGACAGATGACAATGCGCGTTTACGTCTTTCTCTATTTTAACTTTTTTGGTGAATTATATTTTATTCTTTTTGAATCTTGATTTTATCCAAAAAATTAGAGGATAAAAAAAAATTATATTAATATTCATTTTACATACCACAAAAAGAAATAGTCATTTTACAATTGTTTTGAACTCATTATATTTTTTATGTTGACACAACTCATTATCATGAAGCAACTTATTAATTATCTTGAAATAACATTTGATGTTTACCACTATAGATGACAATGGATAAGGTACAATGATTTTCGATATAAAATTTGTAATTTGGTAAAAGAAAAAAAAGTATCTAATTCCATACCTATTGTACTGGGCTAGTTCCCTAGAATCTACTGGGCCCGCCACACTCTTGTTGATGGGCCAATCACGATCCAGCTCGCCTTCAAAGGATACACACTGACTTGGTCCTCGCTTATTAATCAGGACACGTGGCCTTCCGTTTCGGAGTGGTTGGAACCGTCTGGCGAATAAGGAGCATGTTTTCCTGGTAAGCTAGAGGATAGGAGCTAAGGCGGCAACCGCCCAGTCCGCCCGAGTTGGCTTCCTATATAAAAGAATCTCACCATCTATACGAGATATACGTTATTCCTCAACCGTAGTACTAAAAAACATAATATCAGTACCTATCATACATGCGACCTAAGTGACTCTGATTCCCGTTGAGGGATACGTAGGACCAAGAACCTTCTGCCGAGTCCATCACCGGTTACATCATCTTGGAACATTAGCAACACCTATGTAGGTAACAATTTCAATATTTGTATTTATTACTTGCATTTAACTATATTCAAAATTCATCTATAGTTTTAGATCTTATATTCTTTTGCAATTTAACCATTTTCTTCACTTTTTTACCCTCTATTTTGGTCATTTATCTTTATATAAATGATATATTTTAAATGTGTTTCTAGTTTTTGTTAGCACTATAAGTGTGTTTCTAGTTTTTTACCCTCTATTTTGGTCATTTATCTTTACATAAATTCTTTTTCATTTTTCGTATAATAAATATTGATGTTATCTACATACGAAAAATCTAAAATATTATACCGATTAAAACATTAATAATTAAACAAGGATTAATAGGTTTTTACCCCCTTGTAAAGTAGGCGAGTTTTGCGTTACCCCCTTGTAATTTTTTTCTTTGAGATTACCCCCCTGCAAAATTTATTTTTTTGCTTTACCCCCTTTTTGTTGACGTGGCAGGAAAAAAAAAGCATAATAACCGATTTAAAAACAACACTTTTTAAATCGGTTGAACAAAATAACCGATGTAAAAAGTGCATCCAAGGGGGTAAATAAAAAAAATAAATTTTGCAGGAGGTAATCTCAAAAAAAATAATTACAGGGGGTAAAGCAAAACTCGCCTACTTTGCAAGGGGGTAAAGACCTATTAACCCATTAAACAATTATATATTTTAAGTGTGTTTCTAGTTTTTGTTAGCACTATAATGTTAATTAGTTAACATGATTTGATATGTTTATTTTTCTTTGTTACAAGGCTAAACAAAAAATTAAAATAAGGAAAACTAATAATATTACTTTCTAAGGAACCGCATTCCTAAAGGATCAACAATAAAGCTAATTCTATGAGTTCTAGCATCCATTAATTGTAAGGTCACGGTAAAGCTAATTTTCAGCACACCATACAAATTGAGAAAGGACTCGCAGAATGTAATTCATGGCCGGTTAGTCTTAAATAAGGGAGATACGCCAATGACGGCACGTGATTTATCGACAAAGCTTTCAGCCCTTTGGAAGACAACAGAACAGTGGAGAATGGTATCTCTTGGCCGTGGATTCTATGAATTCTAGTTTGCCACGTTTGAAGACATGCGCGTGGCTTGGTCCATGGGCACTGTGAATCTAAAACCCGGGGTTCTGCGTCTTTCGAACTGGGCTAAAGATTTCAATCCACATACCCAATGGCAGACGCATGCTCAAATATGGATTAGACTCATCGCTTGCCTCAAGAGTAATGGAGGCAGCGGACTCTCTTTGAAATTGCTAGCGTGGTAGGTACTCCTCTTACACTTGATGAATCTACTAAGAACCGCACCTTTGGTCACTACGCGCGTATTTTGGTGGACACTGATCTTTCTCGTCGCGTTTTCGATAAAATCATGGTAGAACGAGACGGATTTGCTTTTAATCTTGAGGTGATTTATGAACGTATGCCTCAATTTTGCTCTAATTGTTGTGTCATTGGACACATTATTTCTAGCTGTAAGTGGTTGCAACAACCTGCAGAGTCTATGGAGATCAATGAACACAGTAAAAGAATAATTAACATTAAAAAAGAAGCAACAAAAGATACTCTCCAATATGTTATCAAAAAGAAAGAGGTAGTTCTTGGAGGAAATGTTACTAATCCAATCAAGATTGATACCACGCAAACAGATCCAGCACATCATGATGAACCGGCAGTTAAGCCATTGGAGACTGCACAAATGGCTCAATTTCCTGTGCATATTGTGCAGAAATAGCAGCCGCTGGTGGCTGCACAGCTAGTAACGATAACAGCTATTCCATCAATGAATGAAAACAAATTGAAAGTTCAACTTTCAGGTACTACAGAAGCTGTTTTGGCTGCGACTGATGACAGCCCGATAACGCAACACTCAGGTACTAAAGAAGATGCGCCAGCTGGGACAGATGACAGGCCGGGGACTTTGGTTGCTCAAAAACCAGTCATGGCCGTTGCTTTTCCGAATGTAAAAAATAACCGTCTGGAAACACATGTTAAAACCTCAAACTCCTTTAGTATGGCTTTCCATAATGTTCGGGATGAGATTGTGAAGGGGGACATCCACAATAACAATGTGGTTGTTGAGAAGATTGACAACAATAACGATAGAAAGACAAATGAAACCACAGCTGATATGCCACAGCTACAGGGGGAGGAAGTAAATGCTAACGAGATTAGTGACGACGGTGAGGAGATAATTATTGTACCAGAGACGCAATTCACTCGCGTGGTTAACGATGAAGAATTTGATGAGGTGGTACAATATGAGTTAAAATTGGTGAAGCAACTCTGGGCAGACATGGCCGAGAAGAAGAAACCATTTACACCGTTTGTTTCGAGAAACCAAAAGAAGAAAAATAAACAGAAAGTGAGAAGCGTAGGCCAACCTTATCACACACGTTCGAAGGGTGCTCCCTCTCACATGTCCTTATGAAGTTTCTTTTTAACAATCTTCGCAGTTTTTATAGTCAGCCACTAGAATGCTTTGAAGTATTATTGTTTCCCTCATTAGCCGGACGGTAGAGCAGTACCATTGTTTTTGAACTATTTTTTGTTCATCTTTTTTCTTTGGGGTATGGCCCGCTCCCCTTGTAATTATCTTATTTTTCTTTTTTATTAATAATATGATCTACTACATGCAATTAATTTATCCAAAAAAAAAAAGTTTTGCAAAATTTATTCAAAGTTTACAATCAATTTCAGCAAACATATAAAACCAAAGCAGGGAAACCTTCTTAATAAATCACTCCAAAACAGAGTTAGAATAGATCTAGCCATTTCAGAAACTTTGGAAATGGCAAACAATTTATAGTCTATCAATCACAATTAGACTTGTATACACTACTATCATTGTTAACAATTTAAAGTGAACATATTTTAAGATGGTAATCAAGGACTTAATCTACATATTTCAAATGCACAATCCACAGGGAAATGAACATTCTTATGAATAAAAATGCTATTTCAACCGCAACACATCAACTACCAATCCAATAAACAATTAACACTTAATCCAATTTCTTTTAAAAATAAAGAAATACGATTAAACAAATTCTTATGAATATAAGTGACAATTTAATAACTTCAGTTCAAACTTCAAACAACAAAAATTTCAATAAAAGGTGTATTTATATAATTATAAAATCGTCAAATTGCAGAATTCAGATAATTTTAAAGCTCAATATCATTAATTTGATCGATTTATACAAAAAGGACCGTCAATATCCAATTACTTCATTACAACTTCAAAAGTAAAAAACTAAAACTAAAAACTACTAACTAAAATATCCAACGAATCCTAAAATCAGAAGAGTCCCATACAACCCAATTAACAAGAACATAATAAAGACCAACGAAACAATCACAAATTTAAGAACTAGTGAACTTAGTCACAGCTTTAGTTCCTTCAGAAACAGCATGCTTGGCCAATTCACCAGGAAGAACAAGTCTGACAGCAGTCTGAATTTCCCTTGAAGTGATTGTTGGCTTCTTGTTGTACCTTGCAAGTCTGGAAGATTCTTGAGCGAGCTTCTCGAAGATATCGTTGATGAAACTGTTCATGATACCCATGGCTTTGCTTGAGATACCAATGTCAGGGTGAACTTGCTTCAGAACTTTGAAAATGTAGATCTTGTATGTTTCAACGCTCTTCTTGTTTCTCTTCTTCTTCTTCTCTCCGGCTGCTGAACCACCTTCCTTTGGTAGCTTCTTTCCGGCCTTTGGCTTCTTCTCAGCAGGAACCTTCTCTGCGACGGTGGATTTCTTCTCCTCTGCGGGTTTCTTCTCCGCTGGCTTCTTCTCTCCTTTTGGTGCCATTGAATTGAATCGACAAATTGGGAATTTGGAGATAATTAGGGTTTCGGATTGGGAATGAAATTAGAGAGATGCAGAGTGAGGAAAGTTGTTGGTGAATGATGAAAGTTGCGTTGATTTATTTATATAAGTAGGTTCTCGCGTTTCTATTGGATAATGAGCTTTGCCGCGGATCAATGACGTGGAGATATTTTTATCTGTTATATTAATTGTATTGAGGAGTAGCAATGGACGGTCAGGATCGTGTTTTAGTTAAAGGATGACGCGGATCGATGTGGTAGGTACATGCTGTGTGTTGATGATGGATTGCCCTTTTTCATTGTGCGCTCAAATGGCTCCATTTATATTATCCTTTGCTTTCGCGGTATTAATTTTGAAACGGTAAAAAATGAAAAAACAAATATGGAATTATTTTAAGTTTTGTACAACTACTAATTAGGAATTGCAAAATAATTTATACATGCTGATATCGACGAATAAAATTTGCAATGGATACAGAGCGAATAATCTAATAGATATTTTTGGATAAAATATGTAGATATCTCAGTTATCTGTATTTAATGGATACAAATGCATGTTTAATAATATTTGTGCCGACGGATATTCATACCTATTAAATAATTAGTAACTGAATAAACAAACCATACCAGATCGAGAAAACCATCTTGAACTGGTTTTATAGAAACCATCAAACACAAATCTTTCACCACTGCAGAACCACCGGCCACACCACCATGTCTCCCCAAAACCTAATTTACTGCTTCTGAAAAGAAAAAAAGCACAATTCAAAAATCGCCTGAACATAAGTAAAACAGAGCAAACCAACAACCTCCACCGCGATGATAGAGTTGGCAGTTGAACAAAAAAATCTTCACATATATCTATCACTTTCATTTACCAGTTTCCTTTATTTTTCGTTTCATCTTAGACAACATTTAAAACTTTATTTTCTTGTTTGAAAAACATGGGCTTGATCGGCCGACTCATATATTGACATGTCAAAATGGGCTACCCGACCTAAACAGGGCGGCCCCATATGGGCTTCGGGCTTTTTTCGTAGGCTAAAAATTAATATTTTAATATCCAAGCCCTACATTTATTCGGACTTGGCGGGGCGTCCCACACGGGTTAGCTCATTTTGATAACTCTAGTGTCGATAATTATGACATCTTCTGCAGAGGTGTAATTGGACCAGTCAGTGTGAATTGATTTTTGGTCAAAAAAACTGTCTGAATCAATCAACTCTCCATTGATTCGACTTGGTTTTGTTTGGATATTTTTCATAAATGGAATCGAACTAAACTAACCGATATGGTTTTGTTACGTTGATTAGTTTATAGCGTTTTTTTCTTTCTAAATTATATTCATGTATGTGTTATCTACCATCTCGCTTTTTTCAATATATTTCCTACTATTATTTTTTAAAACAATCCATTCCATGCTCTATTTTTTAAAGTTCAAACGACTCAAAAGTTGTACTTTTTTTTTTTTTTGACGAAACTCAAAAGTTGTACTTAATCCATATAAAAGTTGTAAATTACTCGGTAAGAACTCAGAACAATTTAAACAAATTTTTTGGCACATAAAAATTTAGGGTGAGAGGATGGTGCCCCAGTCCAAGGCAGGGAAGACCTTAGGACTCAAAAAGTACTTACAAAGGTAATTACATTTACCTCCCTCCAAAGTCACTAGCGGGACTTTAAGTGTTTGATAAGAGCACTATAAGCAAAGCACTAAAACAAGTAATTTCATAAAACAGAAAATGAAGTTTTAACGATAACATGAAGCTTTTAACATTAAAATAAAACTTTTAACTGAGCACTTGAACTGCAATTCGAGATATCACTATTAATATAACACTTTTATAATGCATACAATTTTTATTTTATTTTTTAATTAAAAAACCCATCTCAATTCGAGATGACATAAATAAAATTTAAGAGACCAAGAATATAAAAAAATGAACTAATCAAATGAACTAAACTAACCTCCATCAGAACAAGCAATCAAGTAATACAATATATAATAACCATTTTTCATAAGGAAATAAAATCTTCCTCCACAATCAAGAGAGCATGAGAACTTGAAAAACAGATACACATTTTAATGAGGAGTATAAATGGTTTAATGAGCTTCATAAATTGGTAACCAAAACCATCGATTCGATTCATCAATTTCTAAAAGCTAAAACAAAACCAAACAATTTTAGTTTTTATTGATTCAGTTTGATTTTTGAACCGAACCATAAAAATAATTTTTTCCCCACTTTGATTTGGATTGTTGATTTAATGATTTTTTCTAATATGCTTGCAACCTTAATCTTTTAGATCTTTTTGTGCAATGACCATGTCCACGCCATGATTTTTTTTTTTTCTTTCAAAGTTCTTTGAACCTTTTTTGTGTTGAATTATTTTCTTAACATAAATTTATAAGTATATACGATTATCACCTTATAAGCTGATTTTATAAAGTTTGGTGACATAACTCTCAATTCCTAAACATTATTCTATTTCTTCCGAATTAAAATTGTGAACTTCAACACATTTAACTTTTACTTATAGTCGATTGAGCTACTCAACTCCGAAAAGAAATTGTGTATTATACGGTCGATTCATACGAAAAAAAACATCTTTTAAATAGAAAATGTTGGTTCATATTTTTTAAAAAAAATCAGATATATCCGTGTGCAATTGCAGATGACTAAATCTTTCGAGTTTTATGATACTCAAATGGAGGTAAATTATCCCTAAAATTCGTGTCATTTCATCTAAGTGTTCTCGCATAAATATTTGTTTAGATTAAATTAACCATCACTACTTTTATCTACTTTCATAGGTTAAATTATGCTTAATCAATATCAAAACCTCTTATATATATCTGCTTTGCGTGAAATTTGATTTTGTTGGAAAAAAAAAAGTTTAAGAAAAGATAGGAGAGTTTTTTTTCTCTCTTTTTTTTTAAATAGTTAGTAGTACCAAAATTAAAGTGTACCGTCCGTACCCAAAAGAAATCAAATGGCACTAATCGTTATTTTATTTTATTTTTTTATAAAACAGCTGCACTTAACTATAAATTAATCATACCACGTTAATACCAAAGAAAAATATGTAGACACAAGAATATACCCTCATAGTCATATATCTCGTGAATTATCACATTGTTCTGGGTAACCAAAACAGAACAAATTATTACATCAAAAGAAAAACAACAAAAGTGGCTAAAAGCCTAAAACAATGCAAAACGGTATACAATAATAATAATAGGACACAAAAAATAACTTAAAACCTCTAGTAAGCAACAAAAATAACTTGCATAATAATGTTTAATAAAACTGCATACATATAAAGGAATTAATATTTTGAAACCTTAGATTTATAACTTATAAATATAAAGGTATAGAAGATAGCAAGGATCTTGTAATAGTGTGAATGCCAAAGGATCTTCAGTTGCCCAAATGATCAAGCAAGTTATAATAAACTTGCAATTATCATTGGTTAATCATCATTGAGTTTGGTGTCTTCATCTTCATCATCAGCAACATCTTTAATCTCACAGCTACATGCCCTTGCTTCCATCCTAATTTCCATCTATAGAACTTTCAATAGAGAATAATAGTGAATTGGATGAGCCTTCAAAGAGAAGAAAATAAGGAAGGTTTTTGTGAACTATAAAGGTGAATTTATGTTCCTTTTGGGAAAGGAATTGGGTGAGTGGGGGAAAAGACAGAGGATCTTCTTTGGCATATACTTTGAGCATTAACTTGATGGCCCATTCTTTCGACATATATGCTTTTGGCATCTTTTTTATGAATTAATATAATTTTTTATTTTATAAAAAAAATGTGGTACAGTTGATAGATAATTCGATTCTTTAAGCACGTGATCATGAATTCAATATTTAATTGATGTGTATGAAAAAATATATGTTGAAAAATGTCATTGTTTTAAATGGATTTTCATGATTTGAGAATTAGTTATAATTTTCAACTGAAATTTATCGAAAAAAATAAATTTTTTATCGTTACATATGTGATTTAGCCTACATATTGCAGTTGTCTTCTAAACTTTTTTTTTAATAAAAAATAATAATTATGTGGTCTTGGGTTAAGTCTTTATGAAATGAAATAATTTAATGTTCACTATGCTCTCTTATATGTTTGAACTGTGAACCTATACGGAACTTGGATTTTAAACTTAATATAAAAAAAAAAAAAAAAAACTTGGATTACAGATGGGAACGAGGACAAAATGGTAAAGCCCAAAATGGACCCTATATAAGTCTCTTTGCCAAACAGGATAGGTTCATCAGTTCATGGAACTAGTTGATTGATATCACATGCACATAAGTCTCTTTGCATTTAAAATGGTAAAGCCCAAAATGGACCCTATATAAGTCTCTTTGCATTTAAAATGAATTTGCCAACTTTATATCCTCGACCATCAAATTGAATCTTCTAATTGTTGTAAACTGAAGTAGAATTGAATCTTCGACCATCAAATTTAAAATGAAGTAGAATTGAATCTTCGACCATCAAATTATCATTTCACTCACTCATTTTATTCTTCACCTTATTCACTAAAGTCAACTTTATATCCTCTAATTGTTGTAAACTGACATTTTTTTTAGACACAAAGCAAAATTATGGTATTTCATTCATAATAATAGTAGCAATATGATTAAGAATTACATCAAAAGTATTGCGAGAAGTATGAGATAAAGCTGCTCTTGCAAGTGTATGAGCGCTGCCGTTTGCTTGACGCCTAGTGAAAACAACTATAAAGTCTTTATAGTTACTAAGTAAGGTTCTACATTCTTGAATAATTGAATCATACTCAGAATGATTAGGTTTCATATTATTCACATCATCCCAGTGGCGGAACCAGGACTTTTTTTTCCGAGGGGGCCGCTAAAACAATTATAGTATATAAATTAAATAAAAAAATTATATTGTCTATAAAAATTTAATTATTAATAAAACAAATTACACACTTTAAAATAATACTCCATTTATGCTAAGTGATTTCAAATAATCAATAATTGACTTTGAATAAATACTCCCATAAAGTTTGATTATTAGAACATAGTTGTGTTGTTTAAAAAAAGAAAATAGAATTGTGCATTTTTTGTATTGATAAATACATATGACAATTGTCTCCATGAGCTTGGCTCAATTGGTAGAGACATCGTGAAGGTTGAAAAACACACAAGAAGGGGGGGGTTGAATTGTGTGAGACTTTTTCTAAGTTAAAACAAATTGCAGCGGATAAGGTATAACACACACAATATATGAGGATAGGGTTAGAGAGAGATGCTCAGAATTTTTATACTGGTTCCTCCCACTAACAGGAGTAGTCCAGTCCTCTTGTCCTTCACAAGAGATTTTACTATAATCACTCAGATTACAAATGCTCAAGCACTAAGCAAGAGACTTCAAACTGCTCAAGCACAAAGCAAGAGACTTCTAACTGCTCAAGCACAAAGCAAGAGACTTCCAATGCTCAAGCACAAAGCAAGAGACTTCCAATGCTCAAGCACAAAGCAAGAGACTTCCAATGCTCAAGCACAAAGCAAGAGACTTCAAACTGGTTTTAATGTTAATAAAGATAAGAGATTAACACTTGATATACAATCAGAGGTGTTTACAAAATACAACGCAGTTACAAGACTAACTTAGAAAATTATCACAAAGTTTCTAAGTGTTTGATAGCTTCAGAATTTGACAGAGTTTCAGCACGTTCAGAAGCTTAAGTCTTGATTACATTTCTTCACAAATCTTCTTCCTTTTATAGATGATAAAATGAACGTTGAAGATTATAGCCGTTTGAAGAATTGAGACGCTCCTTTGTATAGATCAGTGAGCTTATTAGCTGTTCTGATTTGCAGTAGCTTAGGAGCTTAACGTTTACTACAAAATGAGAGATTCCTTTTGGCTTTTGATATTTGAACCTTGGTGAAAGCCAAATAAGGAAATAATCGTTTCTGAAGCCTGACTTGAAAAGGACCTTTCCATGGTCAAACCTTTTCATTCTTGGTTTCTGCGTTTGGACTTAGTCAGGCACAGTCTTCAATAAAATTGTACTCTCAAATGTAGCTTAACACTTATATCTGACGAGCCTTCAGATTTTGATAGGCTCAGAATTACTTGTTTCAGATCTGGTGAGCTCAGATGTTCTTCAGATTTTGATAGGCTCAGAATTACTTGTTTCAGATCTGGTGAGCTCAGATGTTCTTCAGATTTTGATAGGCTCAGAATTACTTGTTTCAGATCTGGTGAGCTCAGATGTTCTTCAGATTTTGATAGGCTCAGAATTACTTGTTTCAGATCTGGTGAGCTCAGAAGTAATTCCTTCAGAAATTCTAAGGTTCAGATAATAACTTCAGAGTTTCACAGGCTCAGAATTACTTGCTTCAGATCTGGTGAGCTCAGAAGTAATTCCTTCAGAAATTCTAAGGTTCAGATAATAACTTCAGAGTTTCACTTGCTTCAGATCTGGTGAGCTTAGAAGTAATTCCTTCAGAAATTCTAAGGTTCTTTAGTACGCAAATTTTAACTTTTAATCCTGCACACTGAATTAAATTATTAGTATTCCAATTTAACCTTAAATACATTGTTATCATCAAAATCAATTAAGGAGATACAAAATCATAATTTTGTTCCAACAATCTCCCCCTTTTTGATGATGACAACTATATGTATTTAAAATCAATTGTTGTTGTTTTTATTTAACATCTTGACTTCAGGTTCTGAGGTTTGCAAGCTCCCCCTGAGTCTGATAAGCTTCAAAAGTTTATCAATGATAAATATAAAACAGTCTAAGAGTAATATTTAATGTCAAATATAATTTCATATATTCTACCTTCAGAATTAGAGGTTTGCAAGCTCTATTTCTTCAGACTGACAAATATAAGATATGGTTTGCAAGCGTATCTTATATTATATGAATTTATGTTGGACAAAATTTATTACTCCCCCTCATTAAAAGTTTAAAAGACTTTAATATAACTTAATAAGAGTAGAGTTCAGAAAATGTGATCTTTAGAGCTTCAGAAATAATTTCACTGCCATAGGAAATGAAATAATATTTTCTCCCCCTTTGTCATTATCAAAAACGGGTCAGTCAAAGCACAAGTTACAGGGTAGTAAATGCACACAGCAAACAACCACCAGCAGTAAATGCATTCAACGGTAAAAGGGAATTGTTAAGTACCATGGTGAAACAGGGAATTGTTTCAGAATGAAGACGAGTTTCTTCAAGATCTGAATCAGTTCCAGGAAAAGGTGGAGTGGTTTGAATGGATGAGGGGTTTGGTTCAGAAGTGGTTGGCTTAGGAGATGAAGTCTGAAGGGGTTCAGTTTGGGATTCAGCAGGGACTTCAGAATTTTGAACATTTGAGGGTTCAGATTGGTCTACGTCCATTGCTATTGGGGTAGACTCAGAATCTTTAATAGGAGATTTCTGAGGGGATTTAGGAGTGTCAGAAATGGTTATAGTGGAAGTTTCAAAATATTGAAAACGTGAGAAGTGATAGTGACTAGTGTGTAGTTAAGTGATTATAGTGGAAGTTTCAAAATATTGGGGAAACAAGATAGTGACGTAATGGGGGCTTGGCAGTTACTTTTAATAAAATCATCATTAGCTCTCCTTCATTACCCAGCGGTTACTAGACATGATGGGAAGTTACACAGATAAGTAGTGTTTTCAGAAGCCAGCTGTCAGTTAGAGAAACTGAGTGGTCAACTAACACTTAGAGTAGGTATCTGAGTCACAAGAAATCATATTTAATAATAAATAATTCTGATTGCTTCAGATGAGAGAGTGCTTCAGAACCTATATAATAGTTTCTGAGCCGTCCAAACTTCTGAGGCCCTTCAGAACCAGTTTATTCATTCAGAGTTAACAGCATTCAGAGATATCATTCAGAAATAAAAACCATGTTCAGATTTTTCTTGATAAAATCGAAACGATCAATAGCAAGAGGTTTGGTAAAGATATCAGCCCATTGATGCTCAGTATCAATGAATTGAATCTTAATTACTCCCTTCTGAACATAGTCTCTAATGAAGTGATGTTTGATCTCAATGTGTTTAGCTCTTGAATGCAAAATAGGATTCTTAGACAAACAGATAGCAGCAGTATTATCACAGAGAAGTGGTATACTACTTATCCTTATCTGATAGTCCTCCAACTGATGTTTCATCCAGAGCAATTGCGTGCAACACTTAGCAGCTGAGATGTACTCTGCTTCTGCTGTAGATAGAGCAATAGTTGCTTGTCTCTTACTAGCCCATGATATAAGGTTTTCACCTAGAAATTGACAGTTTCCACTAGTGGACTTCCTTTCAATTTTATCACCAGCATAGTCAGCATCACAGAATCCAATAAGCTGATAATCTAAGGATTTCTTATAAAGTAATCCAAGATTAGTGGTTCCTTTCAGATATCTAAAGATTCTCTTAACAGCAGTTAGATGAGACTCTCTAGGATCTGATTGAAATCTAGCACACAAGCATACACTGAACAAGATATCTGGTCTAGATGCAGTGAGATAAAGGAGGGAACCAATCATACCTCTGTATAATTTCTGATCTACTTTGCCTTCAGATTCTTCCTTCAGAAGACAGCTAGAGGGATGCATAGGAGTTGACATTGGTTTACAATCTTCAAGACCAAATTTCTTCAGTAAATCCTTTGTGTATTTGGTTTGATGCACATATACTCCTTCTTTTCTTTGATTGATTTGAATTCCCAAGAAGAATGTTAGTTCTCCCATCATACTCATTTCAAATTCATCCTGCATAAGCTTAGAGAAATTCTTGCAAAGAGAAGCATTAGTTGAACCAAAGATAATATCATCAACATAAATCTGAACAATCAAAATATCAGTTTTTAAGGTTTTTCTAAAGAGAGTGTTATCAACATGTCCTTTTTCAAAACCATTTTCTAGAAGAAATATACTTAACCTTTCATACCAAGCTCTTGGAGCTTGTTTCAAACCATACAGAGATTTCTTCAATTTGTAAACATGATCAGGACACTTTATATCTTCAAAGCCAGGAGGTTGTTTAACATAGACTTCTTCATAAATTACTCCATTCAGAAATGCACTCTTAACATCCATTTGAAATAGAGTGATGTCATGATTAACTGCATAGGACAAGAGAAGTCTAATTGCCTCAAGTCTTGCTACTGGTGCAAAGGTTTCAGTGAAATCTATGCCTTCTTGCTGACTATAACCTTGTGCAACCAGTCTAGCTTTATTTCTGAC
The DNA here is from genome assembly GCA_954870985.1 of Trifolium fragiferum. NCBI lineage: Eukaryota > Viridiplantae > Streptophyta > Magnoliopsida > Fabales > Fabaceae > Trifolium > Trifolium fragiferum. The sequence goes on along the minus strand of OX940790.1, from coordinate 22,830,475 downwards.
AACTTCTCCCTTTTCATTTGACTTGTTTCTGAATACCCATTTTGTTCCAATAATGTTCTTGTGTTTGGGTTTTGGTACCAGATCCCAAACATCATTTCTTTCAAATTGATTGAGTTCTTCTTGCATTGCAACAATCCACCCATCATCTGAGAGTGCTTCTTCTATGTTTGTGGGTTCAATTAATGAAATTAACCCAACTAGGGATTCATCCTCTTTAAAAGCAGATCTGGTCTTTCTTGGGCTATCCTTGTTACCAACAATTAGCTCTTCAGGATGAGATGATCTATACTTGAATTTACTCTTAGGTGGAGCAGGTGTCTGAGAGGGTTCAGTTTCTGAAGGGTCTTCAGTTTCAAGGCCTTCAGAGATATCTTCATTTTGAGTCTCAGATGGATATACAGCAATGGAGAGATCTTCACACTCAGAATTTGAGGAAACTTGAAATTCTGCAAAAGTCTCAGCTTGCTCTGACATTTTATCGTCAGGCTCTTTATCATCAAATCTAACATGTATAGATTCTTCAACTGTGTGAGTTTCAGAATTATACAATCTGTATGCTTTTGAGCGTTCAGAGTAGCCTATAAAGATACCCTTATAAGCTCTAGCATCAAATTTCTTTCGATAGACCTTGTTGTCTAGAATATAACAAGTACATCCAAACTGATGAAAATAAGAAATATTTGGTTTTCTTCCTTTGAACAGTTCATAAGCAGTTTTGTTCAGAATAGGTCTGATGTAGATTCTATTCTGAACATAGCAAGCAGTACTCACGGCTTCTGCCCACAAGAACTTAGCTAGGTTAGACTCAAGCATCATGGTACGAGCCATTTCTTGCAAAGATCTATTCTTTCTTTCTACAACATCATTCTGCTGTGGTGTTCTAGGAGAAGAGAATTCATGGATTACTCCATGCTCTGAGCAGAAAGATTCGAAAGAGTCATTTTCGAACTCTCCCCCATGGTCGCTTCTAACCTTCAGAATCCGAAGATCCTTTTCACTTTGTATTTGTGTGCAGAAGTCACTGAACACCACAAGTGCTTCACTCTTAGAACGTAGGAATTTCACCCAAGTCCATCTACTGAAATCATCAACCATGACCAATCCATATTTTTTACCATTGATAGAGGCTGTCGAAACAGGACCAAACAGATCAATGTGAAGCAATTCTAAGGGTCTGGAAGTAGAGACAATGTTTTTAGACTTGAATGAAGTCTTAGCAAATTTTCCTTTTTGACATGAGCCACAAAGTGCATCTGAGTGATAATCAATGTCAGGCAAACCACTAACAAGCTTTTGTTTGCTAAGCTTAGAGATCAACCTCCAGTTAGCATGACCAAGACGCTTGTGCCATAGCCATTTCTCATCACTCAGAGACAAAAGACATATAATCTTTTGGTCAACCAAATCAGAAAAGTTTACTTTATAAACATTGCCAACTCTCATTCCCTTGAATACTACAGATTTGTCAGAGTCTTTTGATACAGTACATGATTCCTTATTAAATGTAACAACACACCCATTGTCACAAAATTGACTAATGCTCAATAGATTGTGTTTAAGTCCATCAACTAACCAAACATCTTTAATGGAAAGAGAAGAATTACCAACTGTACCTGTACCAATGATCTTCCCTTTTTGTTTTCCTCCAAATCCCACAGAGCCTCCCTCTTTCAGAGTTAGGGTTTGGAACATATGCTTTTCTCCCGTCATATGTCGTGAGCAACCACTGTCCAGGTACCAGGGCTGCTGTTTTACCTTTCCTTGCATGAGCATCTGAAGCAAACATTATTTCAGATTTTGGTACCCATATTCTGATGGGTCCTTTAGAGTTAGTCTTCTGAATAGTATTCCTTCTTTGTTTTCTATGATCAACACAAGATCTAGAATTAATTAAGCTTTGACAAGAATGTTTAGGCTTAATTTGATTCTTGGATTTTGATCTGGAGTATATCACAGTTCCAAAGGTCAAGCAAGGATCTGAAGTAACTTTACCTTGATTTCTCAGAGGTTCAGATGACTTCTGAGCCTTAACTTGAGAACTTTTGGACTCAGAAATTTTAGGTTCAGAAGAACTTGGAACTTTTGAGTCTTTGGGTTCAGGTTCAGAACCTCCTTCGGAGTTGGATGCCTTCAGATCAAGTGTACCACTTTTAACAAAGGTAGAGAATAATTCAGGTGGAGTATCATCCTCACTATATGATTTCAGAGGTTTATCCCAGTTCTTAAACCGAGAATAACCAATGCCTTCACCATAGTTACGAGTCATATGATAAATCATGGAAGCCATTTTACTCCTATTGAAGGTACAACGAATAAATTCGTGAAGAGCATCTTCATGATCATCATTGAGCTTGTCTATCAAGACATAGTTAGATTCAACATGACAAATACGAATGTTTAACGATTCATTTTCATCATAAAGAATCTTGGCATCCTTTTTCAATGATTCATGAACATTCTGCAGAATTTTGTGTTGACTTACTATACGAGAGTAATGTTTCACGGCAATCTTAAGAGAATCAATTAATTCAGATTTAGTCATGTTAGAGTATACCTCATTTTCATCATCTGAGTCATCTTCAGAATCTCTATCAGAGTTGTTACCTTCAGAAGTTCTTGCCATTAAAGCCAGATTGCCTTCTTCATCATCTTCTCCTTCAGAGTCATTCTCAATGGTCTCCCAAGTGGCTAACAAACTCTTCCTTACCTTTTCTTTGTACTTTTCTTTCCCAAAGCTCTTATTCTTTCCTTTGTCCTTGGATGACATTTCTGGACAGTCCGCAATGAAGTGTCCAGATTTCTTGCAGTTATAGCAGTTGTTCAGTTCTTCCTTTTTGTCCTTTGAAAAGGAACTTCTTGAGTTGTTTCCTTTGTTTGGAAACCTTTTGTATTTCTTGTTCCATTTCTGAAACCTTCTAACCATTAGTGCCATTTCTTCATTCTCAGAATTTTCATCCATCATATCATCAGAAGTTTCTTCCTCTTGTTCAGACACTTTGATCTTTGCAGCTTTTGAGGAAGTCTGAACAGAGCTTAGAGCCAATGACTTCATCTTCTTGACAGGTTCATCTGACATAAGTTCTAGCTCATGACTTCTGAGTGAGCTTATTAAATCTTCAAGAGTCACATTGTCCAAATCCTTGGATTCCTGAAAAGCTGTAACTTTTGGTCTCCATTTGGAAGGTAAGCTCCTCAGAATTTTCTTCACGTGATCAGATGCAGTGTAGCTTTTCTTCAGAACTTGAAGACCAGAGACAAGGGTTTGAAACCTTGAATACATGGTTTCAATATCTTCATCTTCCTTCATTCTGAACAGCTCATATTGATGAACTAATAAGTTTGCCTTAGCTTCTTTGACTTGCTTATTTCCTTCATAGGTGGAACATAGAGAGTCCCAGATAGTTTTGGCACATGACTTGTTGGATATTTTTAAATACTCAGCATGAGATATTGCACCAATAAGCATATTCTTAACAGTATGATGCTTCTTATACTGTTTCTTCTTTTCAGCATCAAAGAACTTTCTGTAGGTATTTCTTACAACACCTTCATCATCCATGTGTTCAAAATGTATACCATCTTCAATGATATCCCATAACTCATCATCGGTCCCAATGATGTAACTATACATCTTGGTTTTCCAGAAAGGAAAAGTAGTAGGATCACTGTTGAAGTAAGGTGGTTTGTCTCTGTGATTATCACTGTTCCTTTCCCTATCATAGTTGTGAGGAGGTGGAACAGCAGAGTGATCAGGTCCAGAGGAAGCAGAAGGAGAGGTAACACCAGACATGTTTTTCAACTAAGTACCCCTAGATCTTTTACTGTTTCACTGTTAAGTGAAGAGCAACAGACCGGAGCTCTGATGCCAATTGAAGGTTGAAAAACACACAAGAAGGGGGGGGGGTTGAATTGTGTGAGACTTTTTCTAAGTTAAAACAAATTGCAGCGGATAAGGTATAACACACACAATATATGAGGATAGGGTTAGAGAGAGATGCTCAGAATTTTTATACTGGTTCCTCCCACTAACAGGAGTAGTCCAGTCCTCTTGTCCTTCACAAGAGATTTCACTATAATCACTCAGATTACAAATGCTCAAGCACTAAGCAAGAGACTTCAAACTGCTCAAGCACAAAGCAAGAGACTTCTAACTGCTCAAGCACAAAGCAATAGACTTCCAATGCTCAAGCACAAAGCAAGAGACTTCCAATGCTTCCAATGCTCAAGCACAAAGCAAGAGACTTCCAATGCTCAAGCACAAAGCAAGAGACTTCCAATGCTCAAGCACAAAGCAAGAGACTTCCAATGCTCAAGCACAAAGCAAGAGACTTCCAATGCTCAAGCACAAAGCAAGAGACTTCAAACTGGTTTTAATGTTAATAAAGATAAGAGATTAACACTTGATATACAATCAGAGGTGTTTACAAAATACAACGCAGTTACAAGACTAACTTAGAAAATTATCACAAAGTTTCTAAGTGTTTGATAGCTTCAGAATTTGACAGAGTTTCAGCACGTTCAGAAGCTTAAGTCTTGATTACATTTCTTCACAAATCTTCTTCCTTTTATAGATGATAAAATGAACGTTGAAGATTATAGCCGTTTGAAGAATTGAGACGCTCCTTTGTATAGATCAGTGAGCTTATTAGCTGTTCTGATTTGCAGTAGCTTAGGAGCTTAACGTTTACTACAAAATGAGAGATTCCTTTTGGCTTTTGATATTTGAACCTTGGTGAAAGCCAAATAAGGAAATAATCGTTTCTGAAGCCTGACTTGAAAAGGACCTTTCCATGGTCAAACCTTTTCATTCTTGGTTTCTGCGTTTGGACTTAGTCAGGCACAGTCTTCAATAAAATTGTACTCTCAAATGTAGCTTAACACTTATATCTGACGAGCCTTCAGATTTTGATAGGCTCAGAATTACTTGTTTCAGATCTGGTGAGCTCAGATGTTCTTCAGATTTTGATAGGCTCAGAATTACTTGTTTCAGATCTGGTGAGCTCAGATGTTCTTCAGATTTTGATAGGCTCAGAATTACTTGTTTCAGATCTGGTGAGCTCAGATGTTCTTCAGATTTTGATAGGCTCAGAATTACTTGTTTCAGATCTGGTGAGCTCAGAAGTAATTCCTTCAGAAATTCTAAGGTTCAGATAATAACTTCAGAGTTTCACAGGCTCAGAATTACTTGCTTCAGATCTGGTGAGCTCAGAAGTAATTCCTTCAGAAATTCTAAGGTTCAGATAATAACTTCAGAGTTTCACTTGCTTCAGATCTGGTGAGCTTAGAAGTAATTCCTTCAGAAATTCTAAGGTTCTTTAGTACGCAAATTTTAACTTTTAATCCTGCACACTGAATTAAATTATTAGTATTCCAATTTAACCTTAAATACATTGTTATCATCAAAATCAATTAAGGAGATACAAAATCATAATTTTGTTCCAACACATCGCACTATATGTGCAGGAGCCCGGGTTCGAACCAGGGACACTCCACTTATTCATCTTTAAGGTGGATTTTCTAGCCACTAGGCTACTTGACCCAAAAAAAAAAATACATATGACAATTAGTTTTTTAAGAAAAATATCCTTAAATGGCTAAAAGAAACAGAACATGCATATAGAAATTGAGTTTTTTTTTTTTTTTTTTTTTTTTTTTTTGGTATTAAATACATATGAAAGTAGTTTTTTAAGAAAAATATCCTTTAAATGTCTAAAAAAAAAAAGAGAAAATGCACCCAGCAAGGGTTGAACTTGGTTCCTCTAAGTGCAAGGAGGCGCATCGATAACCACTGGGCTGGACTTCGCTATTTATGTTAATCCTCACAAACAAATACATATATAACATTTATTTTAAATTTTATAAAATACCAAGGATATCCTAGTAATTTCTTATTTTTTGGGGGTGGCCGTGGCCACCACCCCCTAGTTCCGCCACTGCATCATCCACCACTATTATGCAATTCATCTCAAGATATACTTTATTATATCCCAAGCTAACCATCCAATGAATACTTTGGTTCAAACTCCAAGCTTCCGCTTCTGATGCAGTCATTGCACCTTCTTTATTGGTTGTCATGGCAGCAATAAATTTTCCTTCTTCGTCAGGAATACAAGCTCCCATGTCTACATTGTTATCTGTCATACATATTGCCGCATCAAGGTTGCATTTTACAAAGCCTACAGGTGGAGGTTGCCATTGTACAACCTGTTGCTGCTGTCGCGACCTTTCTATTTCTGTCATGTCATGTGCATGCTGCCACACATGTAGCGTGCCTTGTGCGCGGCCTAGAACCTGTGTAACAGTCTCTGTTCAGTTCTTCCATAATTGCAAATTCTGCTTTTTCCATATACTTCATGCTATCATCGCAAACATAACTAATTGTTGTGTTGTTGCCACATACAGCGAAAGACATTAAAAAAGCTCTCAGGATTAACCATTAAATTTTGCAGATCAGACCACATATTCAGTTGTTGCCAACAAGCTATACTGTCCTCGCAATTAAGAAAAATGTACCAATTATATTCAATGCATCTATGACAAACAACACAATTTGAATCACCTTCAACACCCTTACTCATTAACCTTTGTCTATTGGGAAGACAATTCCTCCCTAACCTCCACATAAAATGTTTCACCTTAGGAGGAATGAGTAGATCCCATAATTGTTGCCAATTACTTTCTATCTTCCACTCATCTCTGTTAATCATAACATCAACACAAACACGATAAGTACTCTTAACAGAATATAAACCTTTTTTTATCAAACCTCCAAATAATATTGTTGAGTCTTATGTATTGGCTGCATTTTTGGTGAGCAGGATGTGGTGCAAGATGCTACAACATCGTATCCGGCATTTGGTATTATAAGGGTGCGCGTTTCTATTTATGGCATGATCCGTTTTTCTCTTTCATGAATCTTGCATGGCGCCTGTGTGTCTGGCTTTTATTGAGGATCATCATTTATTACTTCAGATCCTTGACTAGAATATTTCTATGAAGAATATCTTTGAAGTATATTTTAGGAAAGAATCCTTTTTAATTAATGTGGTCAAAGGCTTGAGTCAAGTAAAATCAAGCTCGTGATTATTTCAGAATCAAGGATTTTGCTGAAGTATAAAAAGGTTATGCAAAACCTAATTTGGAGTTGTTCACGCCGTATTTTTGTTGTCTAGTCTCCTAGGTTTTTGCGTGTGTTTTTGTGCATTGTGAGCCTTTCTTGTGTCTCATTGATGCAAGCTTAGGACGTGTTTCATTGAGTTGTACCTTGTGTGATCATCTCCTAAGCTTTGAAGTACGGAGTTAGGATTGTGTGTGTGTTTTTGCACTCTAAGCCTTTAGGTACGAGTGTGTAGTTTTTAGGAGTGTGTCTCCAAAATACTTTGTCTTTGTGTTTTTTAAATCCTTGCTGTTTGTAAGGTTGTAAGGGAGTGAGATGGGATCTCAGACTTAGGAGTTCCTAGGTTGAAGAGTCATTGGTAGTTGCCTAGGTTTTAAGTTGTAAACGTGTGTTTGCTGAAGACTTACAACTAGGACTATTATAGTGATATTCCTTCCTGGATTGGTATCCCCCAGATTAGGGCTTGTTTAAGCGCCGAACTGGGTTAACAAATATCCCGTGTTCTTTTACTTGCTTTTAGATATTTGTTTTATTTATCTTGAGATTTACGCAGTAGGATGCTATAGCATTGTATACAGCATTACGTTTCAGGGTTAAGAAGCTATAGCATTGTATCCCACATCTTATACAGCGTGCCAGAAATTTCAATTGGCATCAGAGCGGGCACCCTAACATATTTGGGTGAGCTCCAGGGAAGTTATTTTCTGGTACTATGGACACGGAAGGAGGATCTGTTGGCAGACCACCGCTTTTGGATGACACCAACTATGATTACTGGAAGTCGCGTATGATGGCTTTTCTAAAATCTATGGATAGCCAAACTTGGAAAGCAGTTATCAAAGGTTGGGAACATCCTGTAATGAGGGGCACAACCAATTTAAAGCCAGAAGAAATCTGGTCTAAGAAGGAAGATGAGTTGGCTCTTGCAAACAACAAAGCCTTGAATGTTTTATTTAGTGGAGTGGACAAATACATATTCAGGCTGATCAAGCAATGCACTGTGGCAAAAGATGCTTGGGAAATTCTCAAGACCACTCATGAAGGGACACCCAAGGTAAAGATGTCAAGGCTCCAACTTCTAACCACTAAGTTTGAGAACCTCAGAATGAAGGAAGAGGAAAGTGTACATGATTTTCATATGAACGTGATTGATTTTGCCAACTCATTTGATTCACTTGGTGAAAAGATCCCTGAAGAAAAGCTTGTTAGAAAAATTCTCAGGTCTCTACCTAGGAAATTTGACATGAAAGTTACAGCCATTGAAGAAGCCCAAGATATCTCAAGCATGAAAGTGGACGAGCTTATTGGATCACTTCAAACCTTTGAATTATCTATAAATGAAAGATCTGAAATGAAGAACAAAAGCATAACGGGTATCTCCAACACTGATGATGATAATGAGATTCAATGTGACATGGAGACGAATAAAGGAATTTCTAATGCTATTATAGATCTTGGGAAGCAATTTAATAAGGTGCTGCAAAAGATGGATAGGAAACCAAGACCAAATGTTGAGAACATGTCATTCAACATCACTAAAAACAGTAATGTTCGGAGAAAAGGTGAACCTGATGATGAAACTGTTGAGCATATTGCAGCATTCACTAGTAGATATGAATCTGATGAAGATTCTTGTGATGAAGATATAACTTTTGATGAGCTAGCTGCCACCTACAAAGAACTACTCACTAGGTTTGAGGAAATGTGTAAAATCCTTGAGAAGCAGAAAAAGACCATCAATCTTCTTCAGGCTGAAGTGAAAGCTCAAGTTGAGAAGACCTCAGAAGCCCAAGAAGAAGTTGCTCTAGTCAATGCTCAAATGAATGACTTGAAGAAACGTGTAAGTCAGTTAAACTCAGGGACAAACATACTTGAGGAGATCCTGGAGAATCTACCAAGTGGGAAGGCCAAGTCAGTTGGTTATAACTACTCAAATCTAAATCAATATCAACAGAATCTTGAGACAAAATTCAAATCTGCTGAAGATGTTTTTGACCCTTGCACTGGACAGACGATGTTGAAGCATCCTGCTCAGCATTCTAAAACATACCCAGTTCCCAAGTTTGCTCTTGAATCTAATCCTTGTGGTCATCAAAGGCCCAAGATTCAGAGAGTGTATCGTAGATGGGTGTGTCACCATTATGGTAAGAAGGGACATATAAGGCCTTTCTGTTTCAAGTTGCATGGGTATCCCAATCAGTATCAGCAAGCAAAGCCCGAACCTGAAGTAATAAATGTGAAGAAGGAATGGAAATCCAAAGATGGCACCTCTACCTTAATCTCCAAGGCAACTCCCATTACTACTGTTCCAGTGATTACCGCAAAGAAGAATAAAACTTCTACTGTGAAGAAAGGAACATTTATGCCTGTAAGTGAGTCTCATTCTACCTCGATTTATGTCCCTTTTGGTACTGAAACCAGGCCACTAGTAAAGCCTAAATCTGATGAAACTCTAGGACAACCTAGTTTGAATGTTGCTGTTGAATGTGCCAATATGTCACCTACCAAGGTTGTTGATACTGTCATTGGTTCGCTCAAGGAAACTCTACATGAGTCGAATGTTGTGCCAGATGTCTCAGCATCTGTGGCCTTGCCTTGGCTGACATCCGATTTGTTATTACTATTCTGATTCTGGGCCTTGCCCTGGATATTTGAGCACTCTTCAGTGCATATGGTCTGTAATATTAGTAAGTACTATGTGGTCTACTCTGCTGCTACACTGCTATGGTTCCTTGTTCTTATATGCATCTTTGTCAAATTTGTGGCCAAAAGGGGGAGTAAATGTTATGATTAATTTGTTGGGTTGGTTACCTGCTCTTGTTTCTGGTATGTGCTCTTCATACGTGTTGTGACTGTGAAATGTGTCTGTTCTGGTATGTGTGCTTTGGTGGTGTATGCATGTGCTGAGATATGCAAGTGTTCAGGGGGAGCTGATTTGTGTTATGCAGGGGGAGATGTTGGATATGATGCTCCAACATCCCATGCATATGTGCAGGGGGAGATGTTGTGTTGTGAAATGTTGTAGCATTACCTACAGCATCCTGTCAATGTTTATTATCCTGACCATCTAAGGCTAAGTTGTTTTATGTGTTCCGCTGTTGCATGCCTCTCTGATCATCTTAAAAGATACATTTATATTCTTGTTTACTGGTCTCCATGGAGAAGTAGTATGGAATCTGTTTTGAAGAATAGTCTCTACAAATCTCTATACTTGTGTGCTTGTGTTGAGAAAAAGAAATGTAGTTGAAGTATCTGTTTAAGTCTCTGTATGGTCATTATTTGTTTTAGCCAAAAATTTGCCAAAGGGGGAGTTTGTTGAGTCTTATGTATTGGCTGCATTTTTGGTGAGCAGGATGTGGTGCAAGATGCTACAACATCGTATCCGACATTTGGTATTATAAGGGCGCGCGTTTCTATTTATGGCATGATCCGTTTTTCTCTTTCATGAATCTTGCATGGCGCCTGTGTGTCTGGCTTTTATTGAGGATCGTCATTTATTACTTCAGATCCTTGACTAGAATATTTCTATGAAGAATATCTTTGAAGTATATTTTAGGAAAGAATCCTTTTTAATTAATGTGGTCAAAGGCTTGAGTCAAGTAAAATCAAGCTCATGATTATTTCAGAATCAAGGATTTTGCTGAAGTATAAAAAGGTTATGCAAAACCTAATTTGGAGTTGTTCACGCCGTATTTTTGTTGTCTAGTCTCCTAGGTTTTTGCGTGTGTGTTTTTGTGCATTGTGAGCCTTTCTTGTGTCTCATTGATGCAAGCTTAGGACGTGTTTCATTGAGTTGTACCTTGTGTGATCATCTCCTAAGCTTTGAAGTACGGAGTTAGGATTGTGTGTGTGTTTTTGCACTCTAAGCCTTTAGGTACGAGTGTGTAGTTTTTAGGAGTGTGTCTCCAAAATACTTTGTCTTTGTGCTTTTTAAATCCTTGCTGTTTGTAAGGTTGTAAGGGAGTGAGATGGGATCTCAGACTTAGGAGTTCCTAGGTTGAAGAGTCATTGGTAGTTGCCTAGGTTTTAAGTTGTAAACGTGTGTTTGCTGAAGACTTACAACTAGGACTATTATAGTGATATTCCTTCCTGGATTGGTATCCCCCAGATTAGGGCTTGTTTAAGCGCCGAACTGGGTTAACAAATATCCCGTGTTCTTTTACTTGCTTTTAGATATTTGTTTTATTTATCTTGAGATTTACGCAGTAGGATGCTATAGCATTGTATACAGCATTACGTTTCAGGGTTAAGAAGCTATAGCATTGTATCCCACATCTTATACAGCGTGCCAGAAATTTCAATTGGCATCAGAGCGGGCACCCTAACATATTTGGGTGAGCTCCAGGGAAGTTATTTTCTGGTACTATGGACACGGAAGGAGGATCTGTTGGCAGACCACCGCTTTTGGATGACACCAACTATGATTACTGGAAGTCGCGTATGATGGCTTTTCTAAAATCTATGGATAGCCAAACTTGGAAAGCAGTTATCAAAGGTTGGGAACATCCTGTAATGAGGGGCACAACCAATTTAAAGCCAGAAGAAATCTGGTCTAAGAAGGAAGATGAGTTGGCTCTTGCAAACAACAAAGCCTTGAATGTTTTATTTAGTGGAGTGGACAAATACATATTCAGGCTGATCAAGCAATGCACTGTGGCAAAAGATGCTTGGGAAATTCTCAAGACCACTCATGAAGGGACACCCAAGGTAAAGATGTCAAGGCTCCAACTTCTAACCACTAAGTTTGAGAACCTCAGAATGAAGGAAGAGGAAAGTGTACATGATTTTCATATGAACGTGATTGATTTTGCCAACTCATTTGATTCACTTGGTGAAAAGATCCCTGAAGAAAAGCTTGTTAGAAAAATTCTCAGGTCTCTACCTAGGAAATTTGACATGAAAGTTACAGCCATTGAAGAAGCCCAAGATATCTCAAGCATGAAAGTGGACGAGCTTATTGGATCACTTCAAACCTTTGAATTATCTATAAATGAAAGATCTGAAATGAAGAACAAAAGCATAACGGGTATCTCCAACACTGATGATGATAATGAGATTCAATGTGACATGGAGACGAATAAAGGAATTTCTAATGCTATTATAGATCTTGGGAAGCAATTTAATAAGGTGCTGCAAAAGATGGATAGGAAACCAAGACCAAATGTTGAGAACATGTCATTCAACATCACTAAAAACAGTAATGTTCGGAGAAAAGGTGAACCTGATGATGAAACTGTTGAGCATATTGCAGCATTCACTAGTAGATATGAATCTGATGAAGATTCTTGTGATGAAGATATAACTTTTGATGAGCTAGCTGCCACCTACAAAGAACTACTCACTAGGTTTGAGGAAATGTGTAAAATCCTTGAGAAGCAGAAAAAGACCATCAATCTTCTTCAGGCTGAAGTGAAAGCTCAAGTTGAGAAGACCTCAGAAGCCCAAGAAGAAGTTGCTCTAGTCAATGCTCAAATGAATGACTTGAAGAAACGTGTAAGTCAGTTAAACTCAGGGACAAACATACTTGAGGAGATCCTGGAGAATCTACCAAGTGGGAAGGCCAAGTCAGTTGGTTATAACTACTCAAATCTAAATCAATATCAACAGAATCTTGAGACAAAATTCAAATCTGCTGAAGATGTTTTTGACCCTTGCACTGGACAGACGATGTTGAAGCATCCTGCTCAGCATTCTAAAACATACCCAGTTCCCAAGTTTGCTCTTGAATCTAATCCTTGTGGTCATCAAAGGCCCAAGATTCAGAGAGTGTATCGTAGATGGGTGTGTCACCATTATGGTAAGAAGGGACATATAAGGCCTTTCTGTTTCAAGTTGCATGGGTATCCCAATCAGTATCAGCAAGCAAAGCCCGAACCTGAAGTAATAAATGTGAAGAAGGAATGGAAATCCAAAGATGGCACCTCTACCTTAATCTCCAAGGCAACTCCCATTACTACTGTTCCAGTGATTACCGCAAAGAAGAATAAAACTTCTACTGTGAAGAAAGGAACATTTATGCCTGTAAGTGAGTCTCATTCTACCTCGATTTATGTCCCTTTTGGTACTGAAACCAGGCCACTAGTAAAGCCTAAATCTGATGAAACTCTAGGACAACCTAGTTTGAATGTTGCTGTTGAATGTGCCAATATGTCACCTACCAAGGTTGTTGATACTGTCATTGGTTCGCTCAAGGAAACTCTACATGAGTCGAATGTTGTGCCAGATGTCTCAGCATCTGTGGCCTTGCCTTGGCTGACATCCGATTTGTTATTACTATTCTGATTCTGGGCCTTGCCCTGGATATTTGAGCACTCTTCAGTGCATATGGTCTGTAATATTAGTAAGTACTATGTGGTCTACTCTGCTGCTACACTGCTATGGTTCCTTGTTCTTATATGCATCTTTGTCAAATTTGTGGCCAAAAGGGGGAGTAAATGTTATGATTAATTTGTTGGGTTGGTTACCTGCTCTTGTTTCTGGTATGTGCTCTTCATACGTGTTGTGACTGTGAAATGTGTCTGTTCTGGTATGTGTGCTTTGGTGGTGTATGCATGTGCTGAGATATGCAAGTGTTCAGGGGGAGCTGATTTGTGTTATGCAGGGGGAGATGTTGGATATGATGCTCCAACATCCCATGCATATGTGCAGGGGGAGATGTTGTGTTGTGAAATGTTGTAGCATTACCTACAGCATCCTGTCAATGTTTATTATCCTGACCATCTAAGGCTAAGTTGTTTTATGTGTTCCGCTGTTGCATGCCTCTCTGATCATCTTAAAAGATACATTTATATTCTTGTTTACTGGTCTCCATGGAGAAGTAGTATGGAATCTGTTTTGAAGAATAGTCTCTACAAATCTCTATACTTGTGTGCTTGTGTTGAGAAAAAGAAATGTAGTTGAAGTATCTGTTTAAGTCTCTGTATGGTCATTATTTGTTTTAGCCAAAAATTTGCCAAAGGGGGAGTTTGTTGAGTCTTATGTATTGGCTGCATTTTTGGTGAGCAGGATGTGGTGCAAGATGCTACAACATCGTATCCGACATTTGGTATTATAAGGGCGCGCGTTTCTATTTATGGCATGATCCGTTTTTCTCTTTCATGAATCTTGCATGGCGCCTGTGTGTCTGGCTTTTATTGAGGATCATCATTTATTACTTCAGATCCTTGACTAGAATATTTCTATGAAGAATATCTTTGAAGTATATTTTAGGAAAGAATCCTTTTTAATTAATGTGGTCAAAGGCTTGAGTCAAGTAAAATCAAGCTCATGATTATTTCAGAATCAAGGATTTTGCTGAAGTATAAAAAGGTTATGCAAAACCTAATTTGGAGTTGTTCACGCCGTATTTTTGTTGTCTAGTCTCCTAGGTTTTTGCGTGTGTGTTTTTGTGCATTGTGAGCCTTTCTTGTGTCTCATTGATGCAAGCTTAGGACGTGTTTCATTGAGTTGTACCTTGTGTGATCATCTCCTAAGCTTTGAAGTACGGAGTTAGGATTGTGTGTGTGTTTTTGCACTCTAAGCCTTTAGGTACGAGTGTGTAGTTTTTAGGAGTGTGTCTCCAAAATACTTTGTCTTTGTGTTTTTTAAATCCTTGCTGTTTGTAAGGTTGTAAGGGAGTGAGATGGGATCTCAGACTTAGGAGTTCCTAGGTTGAAGAGTCATTGGTAGTTGCCTAGGTTTTAAGTTGTAAACGTGTGTTTGCTGAAGACTTACAACTAGGACTATTATAGTGATATTCCTTCCTGGATTGGTATCCCCCAGATTAGGGCTTGTTTAAGCGCCGAACTGGGTTAACAAATATCCCGTGTTCTTTTACTTGCTTTTAGATATTTGTTTTATTTATCTTGAGATTTACGCAGTAGGATGCTATAGCATTGTATACAGCATTACGTTTCAGGGTTAAGAAGCTATAGCATTGTATCCCACATCTTATACAGCGTGCCAGAAATTTCAATTGGCATCAGAGCGGGCACCCTAACATATTTGGGTGAGCTCCAGGGAAGTTATTTTCTGGTACTATGGACACGGAAGGAGGATCTGTTGGCAGACCACCGCTTTTGGATGACACCAACTATGATTACTGGAAGTCGCGTATGATGGCTTTTCTAAAATCTATGGATAGCCAAACTTGGAAAGCAGTTATCAAAGGTTGGGAACATCCTGTAATGAGGGGCACAACCAATTTAAAGCCAGAAGAAATCTGGTCTAAGAAGGAAGATGAGTTGGCTCTTGCAAACAACAAAGCCTTGAATGTTTTATTTAGTGGAGTGGACAAATACATATTCAGGCTGATCAAGCAATGCACTGTGGCAAAAGATGCTTGGGAAATTCTCAAGACCACTCATGAAGGGACACCCAAGGTAAAGATGTCAAGGCTCCAACTTCTAACCACTAAGTTTGAGAACCTCAGAATGAAGGAAGAGGAAAGTGTACATGATTTTCATATGAACGTGATTGATTTTGCCAACTCATTTGATTCACTTGGTGAAAAGATCCCTGAAGAAAAGCTTGTTAGAAAAATTCTCAGGTCTCTACCTAGGAAATTTGACATGAAAGTTACAGCCATTGAAGAAGCCCAAGATATCTCAAGCATGAAAGTGGACGAGCTTATTGGATCACTTCAAACCTTTGAATTATCTATAAATGAAAGATCTGAAATGAAGAACAAAAGCATAACGGGTATCTCCAACACTGATGATGATAATGAGATTCAATGTGACATGGAGACGAATAAAGGAATTTCTAATGCTATTATAGATCTTGGGAAGCAATTTAATAAGGTGCTGCAAAAGATGGATAGGAAACCAAGACCAAATGTTGAGAACATGTCATTCAACATCACTAAAAACAGTAATGTTCGGAGAAAAGGTGAACCTGATGATGAAACTGTTGAGCATATTGCAGCATTCACTAGTAGATATGAATCTGATGAAGATTCTTGTGATGAAGATATAACTTTTGATGAGCTAGCTGCCACCTACAAAGAACTACTCACTAGGTTTGAGGAAATGTGTAAAATCCTTGAGAAGCAGAAAAAGACCATCAATCTTCTTCAGGCTGAAGTGAAAGCTCAAGTTGAGAAGACCTCAGAAGCCCAAGAAGAAGTTGCTCTAGTCAATGCTCAAATGAATGACTTGAAGAAACGTGTAAGTCAGTTAAACTCAGGGACAAACATACTTGAGGAGATCCTGGAGAATCTACCAAGTGGGAAGGCCAAGTCAGTTGGTTATAACTACTCAAATCTAAATCAATATCAACAGAATCTTGAGACAAAATTCAAATCTGCTGAAGATGTTTTTGACCCTTGCACTGGACAGACGATGTTGAAGCATCCTGCTCAGCATTCTAAAACATACCCAGTTCCCAAGTTTGCTCTTGAATCTAATCCTTGTGGTCATCAAAGGCCCAAGATTCAGAGAGTGTATCGTAGATGGGTGTGTCACCATTATGGTAAGAAGGGACATATAAGGCCTTTCTGTTTCAAGTTGCATGGGTATCCCAATCAGTATCAGCAAGCAAAGCCCGAACCTGAAGTAATAAATGTGAAGAAGGAATGGAAATCCAAAGATGGCACCTCTACCTTAATCTCCAAGGCAACTCCCATTACTACTGTTCCAGTGATTACCGCAAAGAAGAATAAAACTTCTACTGTGAAGAAAGGAACATTTATGCCTGTAAGTGAGTCTCATTCTACCTCGATTTATGTCCCTTTTGGTACTGAAACCAGGCCACTAGTAAAGCCTAAATCTGATGAAACTCTAGGACAACCTAGTTTGAATGTTGCTGTTGAATGTGCCAATATGTCACCTACCAAGGTTGTTGATACTGTCATTGGTTCGCTCAAGGAAACTCTACATGAGTCGAATGTTGTGCCAGATGTCTCAGCATCTGTGGCCTTGCCTTGGCTGACATCCGATTTGTTATTACTATTTTGATTCTGGGCCTTGCCCTGGATATTTGAGCACTCTTCAGTGCATATGGTCTGTAATATTAGTAAGTACTATGTGGTCTACTCTGCTGCTACACTGCTATGGTTCCTTGTTCTTATATGCATCTTTGTCAAATTTGTGGCCAAAAGGGGGAGTAAATGTTATGATTAATTTGTTGGGTTGGTTACCTGCTCTTGTTTCTGGTATGTGCTCTTCATACGTGTTGTGACTGTGAAATGTGTCTGTTCTGGTATGTGTGCTTTGGTGGTGTATGCATGTGCTGAGATATGCAAGTGTTCAGGGGGAGCTGATTTGTGTTATGCAGGGGGAGATGTTGGATATGATGCTCCAACATCCCATGCATATGTGCAGGGGGAGATGTTGTGTTGTGAAATGTTGTAGCATTACCTACAGCATCCTGTCAATGTTTATTATCCTGACCATCTAAGGCTAAGTTGTTTTATGTGTTCCGCTGTTGCATGCCTCTCTGATCATCTTAAAAGATACATTTATATTCTTGTTTACTGGTCTCCATGGAGAAGTAGTATGGAATCTGTTTTGAAGAATAGTCTCTACAAATCTCTATACTTGTGTGCTTGTGTTGAGAAAAAGAAATGTAGTTGAAGTATCTGTTTAAGTCTCTGTATGGTCATTATTTGTTTTAGCCAAAAATTTGCCAAAGGGGGAGTTTGTTGAGTCTTATGTATTGGCTGCATTTTTGGTGAGCAGGATGTGGTGCAAGATGCTACAACATCGTATCCGACATTTGGTATTATAAGGGCGCGCGTTTCTATTTATGGCATGATCCGTTTTTCTCTTTCATGAATCTTGCATGGCGCCTGTGTGTCTGGCTTTTATTGAGGATCATCATTTATTACTTCAGATCCTTGACTAGAATATTTCTATGAAGAATATCTTTGAAGTATATTTTAGGAAAGAATCTTTTTTAATTAATGTGGTCAAAGGCTTGAGTCAAGTAAAATCAAGCTCATGATTATTTCAGAATCAAGGATTTTGCTGAAGTATAAAAAGGTTATGCAAAACCTAATTTGGAGTTGTTCACGCCGTATTTTTGTTGTCTAGTCTCCTAGGTTTTTGCGTGTGTGTTTTTGTGCATTGTGAGTCTTTCTTGTGTCTCATTGATGCAAGCTTAGGACGTGTTTCATTGAGTTGTACCTTGTGTGATCATCTCCTAAGCTTTGAAGTACGGAGTTAGGATTGTGTGTGTGTTTTTGCACTCTAAGCCTTTAGGTACGAGTGTGTAGTTTTTAGGAGTGTGTCTCCAAAATACTTTGTCTTTGTGTTTTTTAAATCCTTGCTGTTTGTAAGGTTGTAAGGGAGTGAGATGGAATCTCAGACTTAGGAGTTCCTAGGTTGAAGAGTCATTGGTAGTTGCCTAGGTTTTAAGTTGTAAACGTGTGTTTGCTGAAGACTTACAACTAGGACTATTATAGTGATATTCCTTCCTGGATTGGTATCCCCCAGATTAGGGCTTGTTTAAGCGCCGAACTGGGTTAACAAATATCCCGTGTTCTTTTACTTGCTTTTAGATATTTGTTTTATTTATCTTGAGATTTACGCAGTAGGATGCTATAGCATTGTATACAGCATTACGTTTCAGGGTTAAGAAGCTATAGCATTGTATCCCACATCTTATACAGCGTGCCAGAAATTTCAAATATCATCTTTCTTGCCAAGGTTAATAAGTGGAATTTTAAAAATTTCATTCACATCTCTATAATAAAAATACTCACTCATCCGCCTTTTATTCCAACAACCCAAATTTGTATCAATTAAAAAACTAACCTTGGTAGACTGATCCAATGTGTTGTTAGGGGTAACAATGCATGGATTATTTTCATTTCTTAGCCACGGTGTGTTCCAAATTGATCTCAATGAGCCATCACCAATTTTCCATCAATATCCTTCTTTCAACAAAACGGGGGAAGTTTCTTTCGAGAGTACTGGCTTTTTTCTTGGCTAACTTGTTAGCCTTTAATCTCTGGTGCTCTTGAGTACTTGTTCTCATGCACAACAACAAATAATTTTAGTAGCATTGAAATAAATTTTTTATATTTTTGGTTTGTCTCTTGTATCTTTATCACTATAGAAATTCTCAGGTAAGTGAGGTGGATCACAAGGATCGCTTAAGTACCAAGACTTGTCCTTGTCAGAACTTCCATAGATTAAGATCTACAGTCATCAACAATTTTTGAATTTTTTTATTTTTTTTGTATTTTTGACAAACTTAAATAAATCTAGTTGCTCTTGTAAACACAATCCTCGGCAACAGCGCCAAAACCTTGACTACTGTCTGGCAAGTGTATTAGTCAGTCGTCAAGTAATAATTCACACTTTGGGTGTCTAGAATGAGTTCGTATCCACACGGATCGTGTCAAGTGCTACTGGCGTTATGTAAGTTTGTTGGTTTGCATTCGCTTTGGTTTTTGAAAAGGTTTTTGGTTTGAAAAGAAGCGATATGCTTAGTGTAGAAAAGTAAAATGTTGATTTAGAAAGATAAGGACATGCTAGATAGACAAAACCCTTCCCTATTCCTACTTGATAATTGGCGCATAATACAACTATTCAGTCTATTGTTCGGCGGATTCATCTATATTTTTTATTATATTATATTGATATTACCCTAATACATTATAAGTTACCATGAAACATATTAACTAGTGCACCCACGGGAGGCTACTCCGTGTTCTCACACACCCTAGCTGAGATTCCGGTTAACATACATGCAATCATTACGTTCAATTAATCCTCTTACCACTAGGAATTAGCGTCGGAGTTTCCGTATCTATGTGGTTGTCGCAGATAGTGTCAGAGTTTCTGTTCCTAAGTAACTAGCCTTATGATTTATTGTTTGAGACTATCAGTTTAATTTGTGACCGAATCCTAATCCTATCAGCGTTCCCTGATCAATGGCTAGAAGTCGAAATTACGTCGTTAATTGCATAAAGAATAAGAAATATAGATACTGAATAATAAAATATTATAGACTTATTGTATCAATTACATGTTCTCGAGCATTCCTAGGGGAGTTCATCGTCTCCACATAAACTTAAAGATATTCAAACTACAAATCTACATAATTAAATTACAAGAATTAAAACTATGCATATCAATGGCGTAGATGCCTTGCTAAGGAAGTCACATTTCCCGTGGTGAGGAAAGTTCTTCTCGTAGAGAGTTTCTTTGCCATCTTTGCCCCTAAGAGACTTGAATACTCTTCATACTACTGAATTGTATTTTTCTAAATTAATAATTGTGAAGGAGAAAAATTCTATTTATAGTTTTTCTAACGGACCTCGGCAGTCATCGTGGCCACGATGAACCTCATCGTGCCACAATGGAAGTGGATTTTCTTCAAAAATAAAACCGATTTTACGCATTGTTCCTTGGTCACCAAGTCTTCCCATCGTGGCACGATGGGAGTCCTCGTGGCCACGATGGATGCACATTTATCTACTTTTTATTCTCTTTTTGACATTTTCTTGAATTCTTGTCTTCTTTTGCAAGTAGCTTCGTTTCTTTAGATTTTTTCTTGTAATTGGTCTTCAAAGTGCTAACTACTAAAACTAACCTAATAATACAATTGAAATTTCTGTCATCAAAAGGAAATGGAAAAAAAATAATTTTGTCACTAAACAATCGGACAACTATTTGTCCAAGTACAAAATATCAAAAATACCAAAAAAGCCCTTTTATTTTCCAACATAAAAATTATTTCCTCTATTCGGTACATTTTTGTCTTATCCTATACTATTATGCCATGTCATATTTTGTTTGGTATTTATTGTTTTGTTAATCAGACACATCCTTAATGTGACTCTGACTACGGTCTGGCAAGTGGACCAGTCTGTCGTCGAGTAATAATTCACACTCTAGGTGTCTAGAATGAGTTAGTATCCACATGGATCGTGTCAAAACCTCGTCAGTGCTATTCTAGTTCGTGGTTTTTGCATTCGCTTTGGTTTTTATAAAAAGGTTTTTAATTATAAAATTAGCGAGATGCGTTGCAGAAAAAGTAAATGTTTTGATTCAGAAACATAGAGGATAGGTATGGTAGTTGGACTTACTCCCTCCTTCATACTTGGCATAATCGGTGTATAACATAGTTATTCGTATCATCGTTTGGCTTTGATTTTATCCTTGTTTTAGTAGTACCTTACTACTACACTATGTAAGTAAAGTTTCCTTATGTTTGCAACTAAGGTACCTACGAGAGCCTAACCTTGTTGTGTCACATACCCTAATTACTAGACAGAGTTATTTACAAACATGCATTATGACCATCAACCATCCAATGTCCCTAGATCTTAGTTTCAGGCTGTTCAACTTCTAATTGCTATGTCGCAATTAGTGTCTGATTCCTCCTCTAATTGTTAAGTCACAACTAGTTCAGGACGTTTACCGTATCTATTCATCTAGTGTTATTTATTACTAGTTCCGGACAAATATTAGAGTGAACCCTAATTTATTATCAAAGTGAACCCTAATATTTATTCTAAAGGCGGTCCCGTTTATCCGGCCAGATTTCGGGCAACGTTATTAAGTGCAAGAAAATAAATAACAACAATATACTGAATAATGATTTATTATAACTTTGACTCAATTACATGACCCAAGTATTTACCGGGGAGTTCATCGTATCCACCACAACCTAAAGCATCTATTACAAAAGACTAGATAATTAAATTACAAGAATCTAACTAAAAAGCCTAAAGTAAACATACCTTGCTGAGTTAGTTTTCTCGTAAGGGGAGAAAACTATGCCCTTAGAGCTCCTCTGAACCTCTCCACTAAGAATAGAAAAGTTCTTCTATTACTGAATGAAAAATAATGAAAGGAGGAGACTCTATTTATACTTTTCTTATTGGGCCTCAACAAGCCATCGTGACACGATAGGTCCATCGTGACACGATGGGAAAATTCAGTTTAAAAATATAACTGATCTTGTGCATTTCATCAGCGTGGTCGTCAAGTAATGTCATCGTGCTGCGTTGTAATCCATCGCACAAGATGCTAAGATTTTCTTCAAAAATATAATTTCTGATGTCTTGCCCAACAAGCAGCTCTCATCGTGGTGCGATGGAAGCCATCGTGACACAATGAGCTGCTTTTCTTCACTTTTTTTGCTTTTTCTTGTCTTTTGCGCATCTTTGCCTTGTCTTGATGTTTTTTCTCGATTCTTCAGGTTGTTCTTGATATTTGGGTCTATTTTGGTCAAAGTACTACTAAAAATACTACATAAATTCTTGTCATCAGACTCCAAACATGAACATTTGTTTATTGATTCGGTCAAATCATTTTTAATCTAAAAATCAATTATATTATCTAGTCAAATTGGCCGGTGATTCACCATTATTAAAAAAAACTCGTAATAATTTTTTTCTCTTTATATATTATATAACTATTGAGAAAACAAATAAATATGAATAAATAAATCACATAATTTTGACGGTTATAATTACCTTTGAAAATATTGACCCTTTTTTACTTTTTTCATTTAATAATATTTTGTTCGTTGAAAAAGTCAAGTTGATTTTTTTTTTCCTCTAGATTCATCTCCTCTCTTGAGTATTTAAACTCTACACATTATCTTCAATTGGTCAAATATCACACAGAGTAATTGTTCTTCTACATAGATTTAATTGCTTGGCTTTCTTATAAACGGTAAACCATTTCTTTCTACAATGGATGATGGTGACTGGGATCTCATGTCCATTGTGCGTAGCTGCAAAGCTACCACCTTCACCAATCCTACTCCCATTTTTGAAACGTCACCTCCACCTCAAACCCCAATTACCATGACCACCACCAATAATATTATTCCCACTCAAAATACCACATCATCTTACTTTATCGATCACAACAACACTCTTCCTGTCCCGACGTCAATTATCCCTAACCCCACCACCTCTTCCCCCATATCTACCACCATTACTCCCACCACGTCGGCTACGACCATCCCCACCTTCATTGTAACTGCTCCTTTTGACTGTGTGTACAACCATCCATCAGTTCCACAACACCCTCTGGGACAACACAATCAACTACCAATTCTACTACCCCAAAGTCCAGTTACCATCACCACCACCAATAACATTATACACTCTCAAAACACTACACCATCTTACTGGAACAATTTTACTGTTATCCAAGAAAATAATTCAATCCTTATTCCCCCGTTTAAACCAACCAACTTTATAGATCTAGAGAAGTTTAGATTCAATTTCAATCACAACAATACTTTTCAAATCCCTACAACAATGATCCCCAACTCCACCACCATCACGACCCCCACCACATCTATCCCAACCATCATTCCCACCACCACCGCCTTTTCCCCTATCTCCACCACCAATATTCCTGTCTCGTCGACTACCACCATTCTCACCCAGATCCCAACTGCTCATTTTGATCGTGCATACAATCATTCATCAGTTCCACAACAACCCCCAAGACAAAACAATCAACTGCCAGATTTACAGCCCCAAACTAATTCTAGGGTTTTACCAAATGTATATTCACAAAAATCAAAGCGCAAATCAAGAAAGAGGTAAAATATTTATGTATTTTAATAATAAATCAATCTTATTGTGTAAAAAATAATTGAAATATTTTTACATAACATATCTCCTAGTGACCTAAATTCATTTAAACATTTGTTTCTTACAGAAAAAATTATGACGAGGTATCATTGGTGTGTCATGTGAAGAAGGAGAATCTTTCAGAAGATTGGTGGGTATGGAGCAAATATGGACAGAAATCTATTAAAGGATCTCCACATCCAAGGTTTTTACAGATTCAATACTTTAACTTCTACTTTTTTTTAAATTCCTTTCATATTAAAAAAATCAATTCTATTATCTACATTCACGCACAACTTGTGTTTTAAATATCAATTTCAAACATTGTGATCCTTGCCACGACTATTTTGTTTTAATTTTAAAACAACAAAAACAAATACTCTTTTCTCCATAATGAGATAAATTTGTGAGATCAAAAGTTGTTGGAAAATGAATGTCACTTTCAATTTTCAATATAATATTAAGGGTTAAATATGTTTTTGGTCCCGATAAAATGCAGACCTTCTAGGTTTAGTCCTTACTTAATTTTTATTATATTTTTAGTCCCTATAATTTGTTTCTTGCATATTGTTTTAGTCCCACTAATACTAAATTTGCTTAATTATAATTAAACTCTTAAATTTGTGATTGATTTTTTTATGGGCATGTTTAAAATATCATATAAAGTTTATTAATTAAAATTTAGAATTTTTTTAACATGATATGAATTAAATATGATTTTTTCAAATGGTAAAACTTCGAGATAAAAGTAACGAAAATCATGACCTATAAATCAAATTTTGAGCTCGTTTTTTCTAGAGAGACTTTTTCCGATGATCTAAACACACCCATGAAAAAATCATTCAAATATACATGTTAATTTACCAGTAAGGACCAAAAATGACTGCATAATAATTTTCAAGGGACTAAAAATTTAATAAAAATTAAGTAAGGACTAAACTTTGAAAGTCATCATTTTGTAAGGATTAAAAACATATTTAACCCTATTATTAATTGATTTTTTAGTTTAAATATGATTTTAGTCCGTGCAAATTTATTATATTTTGCTTTTATTCCTGTTGATCTTTTTTTGTATGTTGTGTTTAGTCATTGAAAACATACCACACTTTGATTTTGATTTTGGCAAATTTATTATATTTTGCTTTTAATTCCAATGATTTTTTTGTTTATTCATTGCAAATATACCACCTTTTGGTTTTGGTACTTGCAAATTATCATATTACACTTACTTTCAATTCCACAAACACTTATGCATTGAAATTGGTCTTTGTGATATTCATTCTAATCCTTATTTGAGGAAATAAAATTAAATTGTCTACATATTACATGTTGTTAACAACAAAGATTAAAATTGCATGTAGGAAAATTCAGATGTGACGAAAACATGACACTTTTTTTTATAGGGACGAAAAGTGCAATTTGGTAATTTTTGTAGGGATTTAAAACGAATATAATCCAAGTTAATATTAAGTGAATCGTTCCTAAGTTCATATCTTTCACTTTATATTTATAATGGTAATTATAAACACATCGATATTTCATTAGGTTAATTTGGTAAAATTACTATTTTTCTTCATTTCTAGTATTATTTAATATGTATAAAATAAACAAAATGTTACTCATTGTAGGATGTAGTTTTTATTTATTTATGAAAGTTGTAGGATATAGTTTAATTGCATAACTTTATGTAAAATCCTGCCCTATATACATTTATGTGTGCATACTATTTAGTTATTAAAATATTACAATTTAGTGGTGTTTGATATAGAAAATCAATGGGTAATTCTGCAGGAGCTACTACAAATGTAGCACTTCTAAAGATTGTTCGGCAAAAAAACAAGTAGAAAAAAGCAAATCTATAGAGAACACTTACGTTTTGACATATATTGGAGTGCACAATCATGAAAAACCATTAGTTAATCGGAACTTTAGAAGGTGGAGCTACATGTCTTCTCAAAGCTCTCAAATGGGTCAGTGAATTAGGCTACATAATATCTTTTTGAGTTAGATAACTACAAGATTGTAAGTTGTCTTCATGAGCTTCTTCATAATGTCTATGAGTTAGGTGCTCTTTTTTTTTTTATTCAGTTAGGTGCTATTTTGAATTCTTGCAAGTTAATTTCTTCTTAGTTTTATCTATAAACTATGGTATTAGTTTTGTTAGGCGATTAGCAAACGTTGTAACTCACTCTTTAGCAAGGGCAACAACAATTGTAGCTAATCTCAATTATTTTTATCATTCATTGCCTTGTATTTCTCGCTTGATCTTAAATTAAAGGCATTCAAATTATTTATTCCAAAAAAATAAGAATTACTTTTTGTATTTTTATTGATTGATTCTCATGTCAGTTTAATTCAATAAATAGAAATGGTATATGAATTAAATCTTGCAATTTTAGTATTTTTATTGAATGATTCTAATTTTAACAAAAAATAATTTCCTTTTGAATTTTCGATCAGACTTGGCTAATTTTTGTTGTTAGGCAAAAATTGCAAGGTAAAGTTATTGAACATGAAAACAAGTCACTTATTTCTTACAAATCTTTATGTTTAGAAGGATTTGAATTTGTTGTTGTAGTTATATCCCACAATCATACACAGTTGAAAAAATTAAGGCTATTAAAATATCTAATGTATCAGATTGTTTTTCCTAATTCAAAAAATCGTTCTTTTAATTTTAATGCAAAAATAACACATGACTACACAACTTTCAAAAATCACAATTTTCACTTGTGTAAAAAAAAATCATAGTTTCTCGGTTGCGATGTCACGACGAGGAGAACTTGTTGGACATCACACCAAGACTTCATAAAAAAGAAGACAAATTTTTTTCTATTGCGAGGTTATCCACTGTTAGATTCATTTTTCACGCATTTTAGGCATTGATTTAATTCCAAATAATTTTCAGGGTGAAAAGAACATAGTTGATCATAGCCATTATGACTGGGGCGTATTAAGACTGATTCATGAAGATATATTTCGAAACATAGCGAGTTCAAAATTTATCTACCAAAACCTTTAGGGTGCGTTTGATCTGCTAAAAAATAAGGGGCTGGACATGACAACTTCAATTATACTGTGTTTGATTTCAAAACTGTTCCTGGGACAGGACAAACTGAGTGCCAAGGGACTGGAAAAAAAAACCTAAATTCTTGTCCCCACTGAACCACGGGACAACTTTTTATCCTCCGCACAAATTGTCTAAAATACCAAAATAAACTTTTTGTCCACCAAACATTGTACAAATACAAAATTTGTTCAACACCTTAAACTTTATCCTGTGCTGTTCTATCTTGTACTATTTTGTACTATTATATATATGTCCAGTACTTATACTTTGCAGATCAAACGGCCCTTAAAACTTTATTTCCAAACCAAACTAAGGAGGAATTTTGATTTTTGAACCCGAAAAATAACGTGGGGAGTGTGTGTGTGTGTGGTGGTGGTGGGGGGGGGGGGGGGGGGGGGGGGGGGGGGGGGGGGGGTTGTTAAAAGAACACTATATATATTAATTAAAAGACATGGCCCAATAGACAACTTAGTTGGATATTGAGTCCTAATATACGTGGCTTTAAATTTTAGTTACCTTTGCTTACATATAAATCACTTCATAAAATATTGTTAATTAATTAAGAAAAATGCTAATCAAACATGAAAGATATTTGTTACACATATTAAAATAAGAAAATGTTATTTTAAAATTTAAGCATTTACATTTTAAACATACAAAAAGTTATATTTTAAATATTAATTTTATCTTTTATTTTTATTTTATTCTTTTAGAGTTTTAGTATCTAATTTTACATCGTTAAAAATTTTAAATATAAATTAATATGAAAATATGATATAACACTAAATTTTACTTAAAATACACCGGTATAAGTTGAGTACTAGAGATGTTCACTTTTTTAAAATATATTTAATGATATGTCCAAAAACATTTGATATAACATGACCCATTAATTAAATATTTAAACAAATCGTTCAACATTATAATTTGCTGGTATAAAATATCATATCACGGTCACCAATCACCATAAACTTTTCAAATACAACATGGTACATATTGTAGAATTCCGACACACATTATAATATTAGGAAATAGTTATCTCAAGTCTCCTTTGCTGTGGAGATTAATTAATAAGAATCTACAATATAATTGTACAATAATATTTTTTTTTTTGACAAAAATTGTACAATAATATATATATATATATATATATATGAAATTAGTAGTGGGAAGAATTAGTCAAAAAATAAATAAAAAGTATATAATAAGATGATACGAATTTGTCAAAAATAAATAATAGCTAGTAAGATAAGAAGTTTTTTGACAGTAAGATAAGACGTTGATAGGTGTGTGTGTCATTCTTTATATTTTTAACATTACATTTCGTTATCACTTATACTCGAAACATGTATACATAATTCATTTATGTGCCTCGTAAGAAAAGACAACTGGTTCATTCTTCATTCTTGCATTTTTACTTGGGAGGCGAAGAAAAGACAATCGGTTCTCTAGACTCAATTTTTAAAAAAAAAAAAAAAAAACTATTGCTTGAGATAGTGGCGGTGAAAAAAAATAAAAAAAATAAGAAAAAAAAAATAATTTGGGTACAAAAAAAACAATTTTTAATATGATGAAATCAAAACTTAATTTATTTAAAAAGAATAGAAAGACTAAAAATGCATTTAAGTCTTTTTTTTCTTCTATTCAAATGATATTGTGTTAATTATTTACGGCAATAAATAGCTACAAAATTAAAATACATACGTATTTCTACCTACCATGATTTTTTGGTGAGTTATATATATATATATATATATATATATATACACACACACACATTACACGTTGAAAATTTGAGGGTATTATCCAACAACCAATGAAAACAAGCAACATAGGTAGATCTGCGTGTGATATTTTAAACTAACTTTTACTTCAAATGCAAATCGTTTGTGCGGTTCGTTCTCACTAGTTGTTGGATAAATACTTCAAACTCTTTTGCTTTGTTTTTTTTTTTTTTGTTATTCTGTAGGGCGTGTTTGGTTTGAAGGAAAGAAAGTAGATTGAACTGCGTAATTTTCTTTCGTTCGAACCAAACAAACCAAGTGTTAGGTTTGACCCGTCCTCTTGTGTGTGTGTGTATATATATACGGGAATTATCAAGTGAGAGAGATATTTATAGTGAGAGATGAGAGGATTAAATCATAATCATTGGATCAATCTTTATTGTGATCTTTAGTTTTTGTAACCACGTGTAATCTTTCAGCCCCTTATCCCCATGTTCGCCCCTCATCCACTTGCTGTAAATCAAATTTTGACATTACTGTTATGAACTGGGCCTATACATCCCAATAGGCCCACTCACCTGGGCGTCGAGGACACTTTCCGACCAGGATTTCCCCTCTTTCTGCAACGCTAAGCGCTGCATCTGCTCGCCATGTCGAGCACGAGCTTCACAAACCAGCACTCCTGCTCCTTATGTCGAGCACGCCTGCTCGTAAGTAGTGCTCCTCTCGCGAGCACACTTTCCACGTCCATCCAAGCCTATCCATTATGCGATTTACGCGTAACGGCTGGATCCAAGTGCCGACTGTAACGATTTCTCCTGCTTCCACGTAGAAACCTGACAGTTATCCTCTTTGGATCGTATCCAAAGGCCCAATAGGGATAATCGTTGGCCCCGCGCTGAGGGCTTATATATACTCCTCATCACTGAGGAGTCAGGTATTCTATTCTCATTTTGTACCTCTTCTCTTTGTATCTGTAACTGACTTGAGCGTCGGAGCACCTGCAGATACAAACCCCCCTCCGTTGTCAACCACCGTACACGACGTTTGCTTGCCAACGATCAGATCCTCCGATCCAGGTACGATCAATTACATACAATGACAATATCGGTTTGTAATTACAAATCAAAACTATCCATGTTCTACATTAATCATAAACTCAATTTTGCTAAGGGCACAAGTCAACTTGTAGAAGCACCGAAATTTTTCTCCATGTCATGTGGGTTATGAAATTTCATCCAAAATTTAATTATTCGTTTTCCACAATTTTATTCTGCACTTGCACAAATGTGGCAAACGACAGTTCTTGATTGAAGAGACAATATCAGAAGGCGAGAAAGGATAAAGAGAATGTGTGGGTACTGGGTAGTGATTGAAAACAAGATTTGATGGCAATAGCAAAGAGGGGAATAAAGAGGTCACAAGGTGAGTGAGGTAGGAGGAGATTTGTTTAGGAATGCAAAAACATACTCACGTGAATCACTAAAGCTCCACTTTAATCACAGCCCTACAATTTGATCCAACAGTCAATATTTCATCCTCTTATATCTCACACAGATATATGAGCACTTGACAAGAGACCGAGATTTATAAGTAGTGCAAATATTGTTGACCTATATTCTATTCTCTTTGATATCATTATGCTTTTAGTTCAAAAAAAAAAACTTTCAACTCTTCAATAAATGTTGAACGTTTTTATGAATTATATATCTTCTAGGTACAACTACAAAGACTAATATCTCAAGTCAGATGGAATACAAAGGGTGACAAATTTTTCCTTCAAAAGATTTGACACCGTTGCATTCTCATGAATTTGAACCTAAAACCATTAATTATGTTCATGGATGAAAATTTGCTAATATTTTGAAGTTTTGCTGGACTATGAGTATTCTCTAAAGATAAAATTAATTTAAAATTTAAATCTACTTTACAATAATTAAATATGAAAAACAACATGATATATACATTACATGATGAGCAATTAAATGATGAGTGTGTATACCCAACAAAGCAAAGCCTTTCTTTTTATCATATCAAACTTAAAACTTCCAAAGTTGCAATGTTTTGCTCAACCCAATGGCATAACTTTTTAAATGGCTGACTTAGTTTTTGTTTACCAAATATTTGGTTTATAACTCTGTAATTAACCTTTCGATTTCTAGTCAGAGTTTTATTAATTTAAAGTTTAATAAGTAAGTAAAATTTGATATGGAATTGTTTTACATGATAATATTCAAATTCAGATTATGCTGAATAATTTATTTCTCAATGAAGTTCGTTAAGAACTTAAGTCCAATTATTATACCTAATTTGAGAATAAAGAAAACGTGACAACAAAAAAACACAAAATTGTTCTAGAATTTGGAATTTAGTGACGCCCTTCACATGAGCTCAATCCATGCCTGCTATGTGATATATGACCATGTCTTCTTTTCTATATGCGACTATGTCTAAACTCTAAACAAAAAATGTAAAGCTTTTTTGCCTCCTCGCAAGGAAGAAATGGTCATCAATATTAAAGAAAAATATTCTTCATACCTCCAATAATGTAATCATGACGACTCAAATTAATTTTCTATTACAAAATTATTAGTTATTAATAATATTTTTACTATCTAAAATTTTATCTTGGATATGAACAATATTACATTTGTGTCAAAGTAAGTATCATAAATGATCATTTCACGTATACTAATATATAAGTATAACTTTGATCATTAATATATTTTGTTAACAATTATTAAAAATTATAGTTAATTGATAATTTTAAAATATTCATTGAGAGAAATTGAACATCTTATATATTAACATTTATTTTTATTATATATTAGTAAAAAAATATGGACAAAGTAGATAACATAATACACATGGTTAATGTTATGAACAACTTTTTGGTTGTTCATTAATTGAAGAGAATAAAGCTAAAAGAGACTAAAAACTACACTAAACTAACAAACTAATTTCTTCATTTGATTTTGCTTGATGATTACATTCCACAATGTCCTTATTTATAGAATTGATATCCTATTAGAACCTTCTAAAAGCCTGACTCATAACCTAAATATTACATAATGCAACTTGAACCTATTATATTCTATTGGGCATATATTCATTACAGTTAAACTGTAACGTTGATTTTAGGACGCAGAGAGTTGATGGTTAAAATATGGACAAAGTAAGTTATATAATTTTGTATTATAAGAAAAATAAATTTTGGCTTCTTAATATAGCTAGTCAAATGCAAATAATAGTCGATGGTATTGCTAAACTTGTGTCTTATACAAAGAGTTGTGAGGCAACTATTCTTATAAATGACATTCACCTCCTACAATTACTTTTAAATTTAATGTAGACGAAATTTATAGTAAAAAAAACTTTCTCATTATGTGGCGGATTATTTAAAGACCCCTAGAGAGGTCTTATTTAGGGTTTTATTGCAATTAGGTCGCAACAACTCTCAAGGTGTTATTTTTGAAATGAATTCGAACCTTATCGCAACTGCTATTCTTAATCGTTCTACCACCATCTCATATCTTAAACCTTATCGATAGACAAAATATTACAATGTTCACCGTTATTGATTAGTGGTGTGCTATTCAAATATATTTACCAGTTTACTAATGATAAAAGAAGAGTCAAATATATTTTTAATTCAATAAATATCTAATATTAGGTTTTTAATACTTATAATAAATTTTGTGTCAAAAAAATACTTATAATAAATTTAAAGGGCTTTTAGTTTGTGCAATATTTTTCCAGTAGCGGTTTTAGTTTTTATTGTCAAGTCAATTTATGTGTATTTTGTTAAACTTTGAATAATATTTTTAATGTTATAATATAAATAAATACTTTCTACACAATAAATTATAAATATGAGTTAAGGATGTTAGGTTGCTCAACTGGTGAAGAAACAAATTGTAACCTTAACAACTAATTATAAAGTTTTAAATGTCTTAAGTAATTAAGTGGTTAGATATTCAATTCATAACTATAAATTAACTTTTAAGTTTATAAAAACACACACTCTAAATTAATAAAAATAAATTGTAAACTCATGATGATAAAATGATGATTATCAAACAAGCCAGCTTTTCAATTATATGAGATTATTATAATATATTGGCATAAATTATCAGCTACTAAGTTAATTTATATTCTGGCAAATTAAAGGTGGCCATGTGCAAGGGTATCATGATCCTCTATGGTCTCAAAATATAAGGCGTTTAATTTTTGGATTTGTTGGATATTTCAGAAAATATTGGTTGACAATATTTAAGTATTAGTTAACCATAGAAAATAATACAAATGTAAGTCATTAATTTAATAGTAGTTTCATTTATGTGAAGTCATTTGTATGCTTGTGGGTTCAAGTTTCACATATTGAAGTCTTTGAATTGTTTCGAACAACTCTAAATTGTATATGGACCAAAGATAAGTACCTATAATTTGTATCGCACTATGTTTTGTTTTAGATTATCATGATATTGATATAAAGTTTTTATTATCGTTAATGATGTTTAAACTCCGTCGAAGAATCTATGAAGTACACAAGCTGAATTCTTCCCTTCCATTTAAGTTTTCTCCATACTCATAAATCGAACTTCTGAATACCTATTTAAGGAGACCAATATTCTTATCTATTAAATCAATTTATTGTTGATTGTATCGCATTATTTTGATAGAAAGAAAACAATTTTATTTTATAAGTAAAAAATAAGAAATGATCAAGTCAGTGGTTGCAACTTGCAAGTATGTATCTGGCTGCATTTTAGAGGAGGAACTGCTGGCATGTGCTTGCACATATATATGCCAAGGAACAACAAAAATTAGAGAGAAAGAGAGAGACATTGGAGAGAGAGCTTCAGGTTGTAATCTCATCTGTCTTTTGTTTCTTTTCTCTTTTATTCTTGTCAAAATCTTAATTTCCACAAATTTATTTATTTATATATTTTATTTATTTTTTGAAAAAAGAAAATAAAAAACAAAAATAAGCACCGTTCTTTTCTCTCTCTCTAAAATCTTAATTTTCCTTTACTTGTGAACTTTGGAGGAGATCCATTTCTCTCTCCCACCTCTCTCTCATCATCTTTGCATTTTCAACTTTTAACAGAGAAAGGAAAATAAATAATAAAAACAACACACACCAAACAGATTCGTTTTTTCATTTCAAAAAACTTCAAGGTTGATGGCTGCTCCACCGGCAAGGGCTCGTGCCGATTATGATTATCTCATTAAGCTTCTCTTGATTGGTGATAGCGGTAAACTTTTTCTTCCCTTTCATTTATTTATTTTATTTTTTTTTATTTTAATAAAATATTATAAACAAATGTGATATAAGAATGAGGGTATGTTAAATGATAAATTTGACCTTGTTTTTGAGTTGGGATTTGGTTAAAATTGTTAAATGTTTGATCTTTTTCATGATCTAGTTTGACCCAGTATTTGGATCATTGTTTGTATTATTGTAATGTAAATTATGGTATGAAGAGGTTGCATTGCAAATTGGTGCTGACTTTTTATGTGATCTGTTTATAATTTGTTTAATTCACAAAATTAGGTCTTTGATTCTACAATATGTTCTTGTGCTTTGTTTTCTTGTACATATTTTAGCTTTGGTTGATGTTTTACAAAGTGGTTCTTTTTCATGTACATGTTTTATAGCTTTGGTTGATGTTTTACAATGTTTTTTTTCGGGTCTTTTAACCGATATGGTATGACACAAGTGGTAGATGTTTGAGTCTCTTAACCAACATGGTATGACATAAGTGGTAGATGTTTTGTCGGATGTTAGATTCCTGGTCGGTGCATAAGCATAAGGAAAAACCTATGTTGGGAGAGGTCAACCCTTTAAATGGATCTCACATACCTCGAGAGATCAGTCTTTTTGCAGTTGTACGTGGAGATATATCGGTTTACAAAAAAATAAGTATTTTAGTAGCGATTTTGGAATAATTGTGTTGCGTTTGTGTTAAACATACCTGGATTTACCACTAATGAACCTATTATATTATCGTTCTTTGCAGGTGTTGGAAAGAGTTGTCTTCTTTTGCGTTTTTCTGATGGGTCTTTCACAACCAGTTTCATAACAACTATAGGGTATGATTTTACAGTTTAGTAGTAAAACTGGAGAGTTTTGTTTGCTGGAGGTTTCTCTAACATCACCCACATACTTCTTAACGCAGAATTGATTTTAAGATAAGAACCATTGAGCTTGATTCCAAACGGATCAAGCTCCAAATTTGGGATACAGCAGGGCAAGAGCGGTTTCGGACAATTACAACTGGTATGGTTTATTGTTAATAACTTCAGTAATATTGTATTGGTTCAACAAATTGAAACACTGTTTTTCTGTTGGCATCTGGATTATGGCACTTATCATCCTTCTATAAAATCTGTGTTTTTTGCAGCTTACTATCGTGGTGCTATGGGCATATTGCTAGTCTATGATGTTACTGACGAAGCATCGTTTAACAGTAATGTTCCTTTCTGTTGCTTTAGTTTGAAATTTCGATGGTTTTTTCCACCGGGAATATTCACCTAGCTTCTGATAATTTCAGATATCAGAAATTGGATTCGCAACATTGAACAACATGCTTCAGACAATGTTAACAAAATACTGGTGGGAAACAAAGCAGACATGGATGAAAGCAAAAGGGTATTCAAACTTTGTTGGCAATGTTTAATGTACATTATGATTTTTTTTTTCCTTTTCTTTTCCTCTTGCAAAGGGGCTGAAAAACCGACCTTTAAATTTGTCAAATCAAATCTACTTCCATAATTATTATGCAAATTTCATTCATCGGTTGAATTGCATCATTGAGGAAGTTAAAGAAACCATGTTACCGTTAACCAAATGTTTTTGTTAACGGGGTGGGGAGGTTTGAAGAGGGTTGGGTTCTGTTTTGATGCCACCAATTGATAAATAACATCTGCGAGCCGCCTTTCTTGTATTTTTTGTATATATGTATGTGTATGTATGTAGATTTGTGATGTTCGTAATTGTATATTGTATATTATATATACTTTTGGCTTTCTTTTTAGGCTGTGCCAAAATCCAAAGGCCAAGCACTGGCTGATGAATACGGAATCAAATTCTTTGAAACTGTAAGTGATTTATTACTTGAAAATGTGTAAACTCCCTCTATGTTGTCAAGCTCATGAAAATGCTCCATTGCAGAGTGCAAAGACAAATCTAAATGTGGAGGAAGTTTTCTTCTCCATAGCAAGAGACATAAAACAAAGGCTAGCTGACACTGACAACAAGGCAGAGGTATCTTAACATTTTTCACCGGTTACATACATGTGTTAATCCTTCATAGTTCCATGTCGTTGAATCTCTTTTCACTCCCTTTATTTTCAAGCCTAATGTCGCATGATGTTTGTTTTTATTGCAGCCTACAACAATCAAAATCAACCAAGACTCTGCAGCGGGGGCTGGACAGGCTGCACAAAAATCTGCTTGTTGTGGTTAAGGGCACATTTTACATGTTGGCGGCAACATTATTGAAAGAAAGAAGAAATTACTTGTATGATGATCATGATGCTGACTTGTG
Source organism: Trifolium fragiferum (assembly GCA_954870985.1). Taxonomy (NCBI): domain Eukaryota; kingdom Viridiplantae; phylum Streptophyta; class Magnoliopsida; order Fabales; family Fabaceae; genus Trifolium; species Trifolium fragiferum. The sequence goes on along the minus strand of OX940790.1, from coordinate 22,794,480 downwards.
CTTAACATTTTCAATGTGTCATTATTTATTAATTTTGCGCGTGATAAGTAGCTTCAAACTTATATTGAATCAAAAACTGTGTGATTGTAGTGAATGCATGTCTAATTAGCTCTGTTTGGTTGGGTTTGTGGCGCACCCATTTTTTCATTGTATTAACGTGCTTATCAATGGCGTGTAGTTGTGAGTTGTTAATAACATTTCAAAACCGTCTTCTGTCAATTGGCTATGCTCTGATGGGTACTTCGTTTACCTCATTAAGACGGAGTTATAAACAAAATTTGATAATGCAAACTAAAAGGTTATATACATGTAAGTATGTAAGTGTAACCCACAAGCCTAACTATGTGTTGTGTGACTCAATTTTATTCAAAATATTGTTAGGGTATGTTTGGACAAGTAAAAAAACACAATGATACTGGCACCTGAATTTGCTACTATATTAATAAGATATACACGGTTTTATGCTGTAATTATTACATTCATTGATTTGAGAACAAAGAGTCCATATCTCGCATTTGTGGCTTTGAAAAAAAAATTAAGTTGGAATTGTATCAGAAGGCAAGAACAATAGGGAATTTGAATAATTTCTTTCAATTTTTTTCCTCAAATTCTCTCCTAATTCTACCTCTTTCTTATCATTATTTTATTATAAAAAAGGGTGAAATTAAGAGAGATAGAGTTGTGCGATAGATGGAGAGAAAAATGAAAGGAGATAATTTAATTTGAACAAGATGGACATCTAACAAAACACACCAATAACATGGCTTATGTAAGAAAAAATAACATGCTATTGTTGGTGAAACTATGGATATTTGTATATTCGCTAAACCACGCTATTAAACATTCATTAGAAATGAATGTAATAAAAAAAGATCTTGCGAATATTAATCATGACCTATTAATTTTAATCCGAAAAGCATAATTGTGCTGCACAAACTAAACTGATCACACTCCACATTTCACACAAAATGAAGAAAAGCGCGGAAATTATTTATGAACATTCCCAGAATTCATCAACCCATGAGAAACAATTGAAGTATTCAAGTAAATTTTCCTTGTTTATTTGAAGACAAATAATAAAGTACAGGAAACTTCACAAGCAGAGTCCGGTGCCCCAAAAGTAACAAGTCTTGCTCCTTCAATCACCCAAGATTCAAGAACATTAACTTTCTCGAGACTATAATAGACAAATAAAAGCACTTAATCCCAATGATTTGGACAAAAGTTACATAAATTAAAGCTTTCAATCTTTTGAGCGAGACCACTATGGTACATAATGCACCAAAGGTCAAAGAGCTAAACAAAGATACAAGATAAATACTGAAAACTGGTGTATCTTGGTATTCACACTAGAACCTAACCTAAGTTAAGTTTGCACAACGGTGGTGGGGACTTAGAGGTTGCGTCCTTCCTTTCCATAAATACGCTGAAGCTCGCGTGTTGCTGCTTGAAATGATTCTGAAGAACATTGGCAAGAGTTAAAAAATGGGATCAGTGACATGCCAAACAATAAAACTCAATTTTTCCCCTGCAGGCAATAGTTTGTGTGTGCTTAAAGTGGAGAGGTCGGGAATTTCTTTACCTTTCCAAATTCGAAATGCTTTCTGATTTATTGGTGCACCAAAAATAGTTTGGATTGTGTCGAACAATGAATTTTCAGGGGTAGTCCTCAATTCCTGTACTACTTGATAAATGGTCTTCCCATTCTCAAAATAAATGTGATTGTTTGGATGCTTCGATTTACAACCGGCGTGCTTTTCAAACTCAAAAGCATTCAGACCCTAATAATATAAAGCATCAATCAATAAGTAATCTCTAGGCTATAAGAATTTTGAAAGCCATTATTAAGGTGTTTAGTCAGAGTGTATACCAATGAATTACTAACCTTAGAATAGTTACATGACTGACACCCACAAAGATAGGTAGAGCCTTTTATAATTCCACGAAGTTCCTTCATCCATAAAGGAATATAGTTTAATAATTTATAAAGCAGCATTGAAGTAATCGACAACAAAAACCAAAATTTACCTCCCGCGACACTGAGACATACTTCACAGGAACACCATCAAGCATACCAGTAGATATCAAGCTCCTGACATTAGTAGGAAAAGTGTTTGGAGATTCTTTCCTTGTTGATTTTATATCTTGTTTATTTTTTGACACAGATTCAGTTTTTTTTGTTGCCACCAAAGGAGTACTTGCAGCTACATTGGAATTTGATGCATCAAACTCTTTCTCATGTGCTGTTGTTGACACGTGAATCGATGATTGATTATATAATTGATCATAGTCTGCAGCAGCCCTGCCCCCAGATATAATACCACGTTCATCTGGGAACCCACCAAAAGAAAGGATACTTGGTTCCTCTTTATTATAGGATTCACCAATTGATAGGACTGTGTTATCTGCTTTGCCAAAGGGGGTACCAAATGGTCTAATATTGGCATCCCCACTATCATAGGCAAGTCCCATGTAAGTGACATTGCCATCCTTATCAAAGGCTTGCCCTATTGATCCGGATCTTGTCTCAACTTCCCCATTATAGGCTTGATGTAGACCACCCTTACTCTGCCTATCAAAATTATGTTCCTCTGGAGCTTGCACATCACCGGAATCCTTAACCTCATTTACTTTGACTTTCTTGATTCCCCCAAAATTCATACATGCTTCAGAATCTCCAGCAGGATGAGATATAGACAAGCCAAAAGATGCGTCGTGAGCATAATGATTGGTGAACATCTTTGATCTGACATTAGAATCATCACCCGAAATATAAGTATTTTTTTCAGTGAAATTGAGAGGCCTAGTTTCAGACCCAAATAATCTATCCATAAATTGGCTTGGTACTGAATGAAAATTGTTATTGTTCTCCCATGGAGTAAAATTTACATTAGAAAATCCTGAACTAGATCTTTCATTTGCATCTTCTACTGCTTGCTTCTTATTTGGCAAAAAATCCCCTTCAGTAGCATCAATTACCCATTGATGAGGTCGTTTTGGTTCAACTTTGGAAGAATTATCAAAAACCGGCTCTCTGTCACTAACGTGTCCAGATCCTTTTACCATCCAGAATCCCTTGTTTTGTAAAGACTGCAGTAAAAAACATCAGCAATGCTTCAAATACATCTAAAAAACTATATTTATTTCAATCAATCCGATTGACATAGGATAAAGGAGGATAAACTTTTAAAAAAAGGCAACTCAGTGCTATAAGTTTCCCATCATGGTAGAGTATAGGGTATACATAGGGGGAAATGGCAACCTGTTATTGCATTCTATAAAATAAAAGGCGAAGGGGGATTAATTATAAATTTAATATAATTATACCACATGATTAGAGCCCTACTAGTATGGATAGGTGAAGTCCTCAATGATTTCTCCCTCAAGTTCCATAATACCCTATGGGCTATAGAAGAAGGGTGTCGTTAGTATGAAACGGGATAAAACTAATTTTTTGGTTATGTATTATTCTGATGATTTTTCCCATTTCTTTTAGTATATTCCCGAGTCGCAACCTAATGAACCCCAGTTGTATGGTAGAACGCTAATTAGCATCTCCATCCCCTTTTCTTTTCTTTTCCATTCTTCTATTACATGTCAAATAGTATTAGAACCTTGTTCACCCTTACTGAGTCTTAAAAAAGGATTAAAATGGTTTAAATATACCTCCCATGATTTATCCCTCAAGTTTGAGCCTCCTAATCAATTAACAAATTGCTATGCTTCCTAATAGCTCATTTAGAAGTAGCTTTTTATGTAAGGCCTTTTATCACAAGCCATTTTCCTTTAAACCCTTATTAATATTGTTTATCCAAACAGAAGCATGGTATATTCATGATTAACAATATACATAATTATCTAATTACTTGTCATACCCTTTATGATATGCATTTGGCTCCTCTCAAATAAAGCCATGTATCTTATCAAATTATCAAATGTTGATTTTTCCACCAAAGATCCCTCAATTTTAACACTAAACAACATTACTTACTATACAGTGAAACAGAAAGTACAATACAAAAACTCAGCAAAAAAAAAAGAAAAAAACAGAGAAAACAAAACAGCATCTAACTCATAACTATAAATAGTTAAATACCATTTGATTCAACTTTTGCAGGTGAAAAAATACTTCTAGAAAAATCCACTATAGTTTTGTTGCTGAATTCAAGTGATAAACAAATCCTGAAACAACGAAACACAAATCGAATTAAATAAATAAATTAAGAAGAATCATTGAGTGTTCACATAATCACATTACATTAATATTATACTTAACAAATAATGAAAAATCGGATAATACATATCAATTAATGGAATTGAATATACCAAACGAAATTCGTAGAAATTCAAATAAAAACAAAATTGAATATTACATTAGCTAATTTTCGAGCTGAAGAATTGAGTGTAAGCGGTTACCTTAGAAAATGGTGAAAATTTGATAGCATAGAAGGATCGGGAAGGTTTCACGATCTGTAGAATTGGAGATGATCGGAACCCTAACCGGAGATCTTGACGACGGCGGAGAAGGGGGAAAGAGAGGAATAGGGTGTGTGAGGAGCACTCGATCTTTTTCTCATTTAGGGGATGATAGGATGAACCTGAATTGAGTAAATCTCGTGGTTGGGTTTCTCGATGATGTACACGTGTGTTGTTAGATTAATCTGGACCGTTGGTTCTGCGGAGGAGTTTCATAGGTATTTAATTGGGGTTGGTGTGGAGAAATCTCTATTATTATTATTATTATTATTATTATTATTATTATTATATACATAGCGAGATTTTCACGGAGCTCTCTCATGCATTCTCAAAAAAAATTGCTTATGTGGCATTTAATTAGAGCTAAATTGAATGTAAAAAAATTATAGTTAAATTGCTTAGGTAGCATTCAATTAAAACTTCTATTTTTTTTTTATCTTCTCTAACGGATTATTATAAAAAAAATTGTTGGATATATACAACTAAGCTAGATCTTCTCTTTTTTTTTTTATCGAGTTTTTTTTTTCTTTTTCCATTCAATTAGAACTTCTTTCACATTTCCTTATTGTAGAAACTTTAATATTATATATTTTTTATATAAACTCTATTTTTTTGTAGAATCTTCGTTATTATTATTTTATTTTTTCAATAACTCTTTCTTTTTGCGGGGATTGATATTTTTTTATTTTAAAAATTATAATATTCTATTTTAATAATATTGCGTAAGTAAAATTCAATTAAAGCTTTTCTAATTTTATTTTTTTTAGAAATTCAAATATTTTATTTTAATTATTAATATATATTATAGTTTTAATGACGACAAACTTATTAATCCATGATTAAATATTATACACTTAACTAGTATGAACACCCGTGCCAAGCACGGGCTAGAAGTTCAATATTTTTTAATAATTTAATATATATATATATATATATATATATATATATATATATATATAAATTAAGAAATATTTTAGAAATGAAAAATTGGAGTTCGAACCAGCATCACACATAAGTTATCTTTCATTTATAAATATATAATAATTTTAGACTTTAATGTCCAAATATATGTATATTATTATTGTCTAACTAATTATTTTATTTTGCTGTTAAAATCTGATGAAAGTTTTATTTTTTCCTTTTTTGTTAATTAAAAATTAATTTAAAGTATCAAGAGATTGATTTCTTCAAATTGCAAAGGATAATTTCTTACGAACTGAAGAACCTATTCAAGAATGTGTAAAAAGTAAACCAACTGATATCATAATCTTAGGTCTAACATCTTAATTATTTTTTGCAAAAAGTCCAATCAAAATATTCAAATTAGAAATCTGATCTAACGAAAGAGGATAATCTCATATGGTGTGAAAAGTTGAACAAAGTTAGTGTAAAAATTAAAGCAATTGAGACCACAATCTTAGGTCTTGCATCTTAATTATTTTTAAAAAAATTTAATCAAAATTTCAAGAGAGATATAATCTAACATAAGAGAGTAATTTTTTACGGTGCGAAAGACTAAATAAATCCCCTGTAAAATGTAAAACTATTTGGATTATAACCTTAAGGCAGATGTCATAATTATTTTTGTAAAATGTTCAATTAAAAGAATTTAATTTATATACAATGTCGTTGTAAAGTTATTTTATACATTCGCCCAATAATATACCAATACATCATGTATTGTGTTTAGAGACACATGACGTGTCACATTCATTAAATGATGTGACAACACATCATTAGATGTATGTGTAAAAAAAGTTTACACCGACAGTGCACAACAATTAAACTCCAATTAAAATATCCAAATAAATTTGATCTAACAAAATAGGATAATACCTGACGACATTAAGAACTAAAACAAATCTGTGTAAAAAGTAAAGCAATTGAGATCATAACCCTAGGTCTCACAACTTAATTATTTTTGTAATAAATTCAATTAAAATATCCAGAGAAATTTGGTCTAATAGAAAACCATAATCTCTTACGTTGTTAAAAGCTATATCAAACCCGTGTAAAAAATAAAGTAATTGAAACCATAATCATAGACATTGCATCTTAATTATTTTTCTAAAAAGTTCAATTAAAATTTCAAGAGGGATTTAATCTAAATCAAACCTATGTAAAAAGTAAAGTAATTTGGACTATAATCTTTTGTTTCACGTTTTTATTATTTTTGTACAATGTTCAATTAAAATCTAAAGAGATCTTATCTAACGGAAGATGGTAATCACTTACGGTTTGAAGAACTAAATAAACCTCGTGTAAGGAGTAAAGCAATTGCGGTCATAATATTATGTCTTGCATCTTAATTATTTTTGTAAATCAATTAAAATTTCTAGAGAATTTTGTTCTAACAGAAGAGAGTAATCTTTTACGGTGTGAAAAACTAAATCAAATCGGTATAAAAAGTAAAGTAATTGAGAACACAATCTTATACCTCACATCTTAATTAATTTTTGTAAAACATTCAATGAAAATATATATATATATATATATATATATATATATATATATATATATATATATATATATATATATATATATATATATATATATATTTTTTTTACAATGTTGCCAATGAAAATCGAACCTAGGACCTCATGGATACTACCCAAACCCCTCACCACTACAATGAAAATATTCAAAGAGATACAATCTAATGTAATATATATATATATATATATATATATATATATATATATATATATATATATATATATATATATATATATATTTACAATGTTGCCAATGAAAATCGAACCTAGGACCTTATGGATACTACCCAAACCCCTCACCACTACAATGAAAATATTCAAAGAGATACAATCTAATGTAAAAAGATAATCTTTTACAGCGTGACAAACTAAAGTAATTTAGAACACAATCTTAGACCTCGTATCTTAATTATTATTATTATTATTTAAAAATGTTCAGTTAAAATATCTAAAGAGATATGATCTAATGAAATAGGATAATCTCCCATGGCGTGAAGAACTAAATCAAGCCCGTATAAAAAGTAAAGCAATTGAGATTATAACATTAGGTCTCACATCTTAATTAAAAAATTTTGTAAAATAATCAATTAAGGTATTTGGAGAAATTTTTCTAACAGATAATGGTAATCTCTTACGGTATGAAGAACTAAATCAAGTGTAAAAAGCAAAGTAATTCAGATCATAGTCTTATGTCTCACGTCTTAATTATTTTTGTAAAAAGTTCGATTAAATTTTAGAGAAATTTGGTCTAACAGAAAAGCATAATTTTCTTCATTGTGAATAACTAAATCAAGCCCATGTAAAAAGTAAGAAAATTTGAACCATAACATTAAGCCTTACGCACTACTAGAAAAGTTTGAAATATCGACGGGCGAAATCTGTCTCTAAAATGCAAAAATTCCGTCACTAAGCACGTTAGACACAGAATTAGAGACGGATTTGATTCTGTCGTTAATTTCCTCGTCTCTAACCTATTAGAGACAGATTTTATATTTCGTCTCTGATTGGAGACGGAATTTATCCGTCAGTAAAAAAAAATCTGTCTCTAAATGTAGAATTCAGAACACAATAATTCCGTCTCTATTAGAGACAAAATTATCCGTCTCTGAATTCAAATATATCTGTCTCTAAAATTCCGTCTCTAAGCATAAAATTCCGTGTCTATTGGAGACAGAATTATCCGTCTCTAAATTCAAATAATTTTGTCTCTAAAATTCCGTCTCTAAGCATAAAATTCCGTCTCTATTGGAGACAAAATTATCCATTTCTGAATTCAAATAATTTTGTTTATTTAGCCATTAAATGCTTATACAAATTTTCAAATATTAATTTGTATTTACTAATTGCAATTCATATAATTCTACAATGTGAGAAAATTAAATTTCGATTGACACTAAATTTAAAACATTAACATAAAAATCTGTCATTCTTATAAATTATGAATATCAAACTAAAAGTTGCCCAACACACAAATAGATAAAAATGATTTAACAAAAGTACCTAAAAGAAAGTAACTAAAGGTAAACTTCATCACCCATCTCATCATTTTAATTAGCATCCATCTAATCATTTTCATTGTCACATTCTCTTTCAAGTTGAACCGGAGAGTTTTGATTAATATTAGGCGCAATCCTTTCAATAATTTGCTCTCAATGCTCCATCTTTTGTTTAAATGTTTCTTGTTCAAGATTCTTTTGCTCAAGTTCAATGGTTAATGCTTCAATCTTAGCCTCCATAACAGCAACTTTATCTGGCCGTACCACATCAGTACAAATTGAAGGCGAAAATTTCAAAGAATCTTTAATAGCGGCAGCTTGAGATCCTAATCCAAATATGTGTCCCTTCTTGTTAAAGCCTCCAACAACTTCCATGTACATCCTATCATCAGATTCTTGGCTACTACCCTCACCTCTTTGAGAATTTTTCTCAAATAATTTAGTTTGGTAACTTTCCTGAAAAATTGTAACTATTAGTATATCATGTATATTATTTACATTGCTAAAAGTTATAACTTAAATAAGATTAGTGGTATACATACAGCTATCAAAGCTTGTTCTTCATTAAACCACTCATTTGATTTTCCCTTTGATTTATGCTTTCTCTGGTAAACCTCAAAACATGTTGGTTCTCTATTCAATTCCACCCTCTAAAACAATAACCAACATAAATTAGTATAAATATGTTTAAACAGTATAGAAACTCGTGGAAAATAAATATTCTTTGTCTAACCGCAAAGTATCACAAAAATCATCCATGTTCAAAAACAAGCTCCAAGGCAAACTTCTATGTTCTCAAAGTTTAAAAACAATTCTAGCAACATACACTAGTCAAAAGACACAAAACAAACATAACTAAATTCCCAAAAAGAAATTACATAAAAAGGTTTGATTATGATGCAAGTTTGAATGACCTGATAAGAAATTGAGACTACAGATACATGAATCGCGTTGAAATATATTCAAAATTATAAATGGAATTTAATTTCCTAGCGAAAAACAAAAATTACAAAATGATTTGGAAAACAAATACAAGATTTACTAACCATTTTTTTGGCATGTTCTCTGGCAGATATGGATCCTCCACTATGCACATTATGTCCAACTTTAGACTTTCTGTTTTGTGTATTAATCTTAGAAATGTTTTGCCACTTTTCACTTTCCCATTGATCCCATAATTCTTCTAACTTATCTTCATCAATCCATTCACCTTTATCCTGACCACTACGAACCTTGAATAAAGCATTTCTCAAGGCCGAAGTTCCCCTACTATTGAAGCTCTTTCTAATGCTATCTTCATCCTTTTCAAACCATTTGTATTTGGCCTACAAACAAACAATACAAATAATAGTGTAAAAGCTCGTTTTTATACTAATTAATTATTATAAGAGTGTGGGTGAGTTAGCTTTAATTTTCATTTTAAGGTGAACAAGTTGCTGAGTTTTTTATATCGCAGAATAAAGAAAGTAGCATCATCAAATTGACCATGATCCAAATGGTGTGCTATTGACTCAGAAACATTTGTTTCTATTGAATAACACAAACCTCCTAAGATAGTTAAATACCTCAGTAATGAAACTAAGGTGGCTGCAGTAGCCTTAGAATTACAGGAGAGAGATGAGGCCTTGAATCAATTGAAGCTACATTTATTAAAGGTCCAACAACAGATGCAAGCTTATGCAAACAAAAAGAGGAGGGATCTCAAGTTTTTATTTTTTATTTTTTGAATTAGGCAAAAGTTTTATTAATAACAAAGTACCAGAAGTACTAATATTTACAAGACAAGTCACAAAGCCAAAACAAAAGGCCAGCAACTAGCCAACACCACACTAAGCCAAGAGACCAAGGAAAAAACTCCCAGACCCACACCAAAGAGACTCCAACCCAGCCAAAAGAAGAAGACCACACCAGAACCAGCAACAGGCGCCTATAGCAGGCCAAACAGCAAGTACAATGGCCAAACTGAAACACCACAGCAAGTACTTCTGGGAGAATGGGTGTTTCTCAAATTAAGGCCCCATAGGCAGAAGTCGGTGATTAGAAGGATCAACCAAAAATTAGCACCACGATACTATGGTCCATTTCAGATTATTGAAAAGGTGGGTGAAGTCGCTTATAAGCTGCAGTTGCCTGATCAGTCTAAAATACACCCCGTTTTTCATGTTTCTCTATTGAAGAAGGTTGTGGGTGATTATGAGGCTCAAGGGGAATTGCCTAAAGAATTAGAGATGACATTGATGAAGAGATTTATCCTGTCAAGGTGTTGGGTTCTAGAATGACTGTAAAGGAAGGAGTCTCAATTCCTCAAAGCTTGATTCAATGGAAAAATAAGTCCATTGATGACGTCACATGGGAAGATAACGATATGATTAGGGGTCAGTTTCCTAACTTCAACCTTGAGGGCAAGGTTGTGACTCAAGGGGGAGGTATTGATAGAAGTGGTGCTTCTCTTGTTATCCTCTTATTCATCAATACAATTACAGGTCATCGTCATTTATATTCCTTTTCCTTCTAATCTAAATCTAAGTTCTATCACATTCAATGGTACCTTTCCACTAACTCAAAAACCCCACCATTCTTAATCAAATTTAACAACAACAACATTTAACAATAGTAATTTAATAAAAAACAAACCAGCACACCTCAATTACTTGATCATATTAAAATGACTTTTCTACCATAGTAAAATTGTTGCTATCATAGTTTTCAAATTATCAATTGCATCTAAATCTAATCATCAATCAGTTTTCACTCTATTCGTAGAGAATGTCACAATACCTTAAATTCATTAAACCAAAATTCTTGTGCGGTCTCATCAACAACACTCCAACATGACCATGCGCCTAGAAAAATTTCTTTGAAGATTTTCGTAATAGCATCCCTAACTGCAGATTCTGGTTCGAAGCTGAAAGTATAAGAAAAATTACAATAAGATGCAATTTCAAACATATATAGATATACTTTCCCACTTTCTTGTGCACAAGCGAACTCAATAAACTCGTGAACCCTGGCCATAAACTCATCTGTAATTCTGCTGTTATCGGGACTCATCCTATTATCCATCCACTTGCGATGGTCAGGAATTTCCATTTCTATAATTGACAAATATATGCATGTCAATGACAATAGTTGATAAATTTGTATCAAGATTCCATGTAACGATACAAGAATCTTAAAATGTTAAAATGCTTAGGCTGTACCAGCTAGTATAATAATAAATTATCGTACAATTTTCTATTATATGGGCAACAAATTGAAACTATACGGTGCACATAAATGACAACTGTAATTGTTCTTTTCTAAAATCGACAAATTGATGAGCACTAATTTTATACATTAATTAACTCTCGTATTTAGTTTGATAATCATCATTTTTGTCAAATTAACAGGTCTTAGATGTGTTTTATAATTATGGATTTAATTTGGACTTAATTGTCAAACATTATTAATATTTGGATTTTTACTCTTTTTGAGCTCTGTCTTCGGCATCGCATATCTGGAGCTAAATAAATCGGATTTTGATGATCTTTACACCGTTGGAAAGCTAAGAAAAATTTCTACAATTTTGTGTTTCACAAGCTTCATCAAATTTGGCTTAAATCTAGATAAAACTGGGCTCCAAAAGTTGCGGACAGTTGCTGACATGTTGTCAATACCTCTCCTCACTATATGGGCTACAACTCCCTCACTAGTGGGCCAAATGAAACTGATATAGGAATCTTAAAATATTTAGGTTGTACCAGTTAGTACAATATATAAAATATTGTACGAGTTAATATTATATGGGCAACATATTGAAACTATACGTTACACAAATTGAAATTACCAATGGTTCTTCTTTATGTCCATTTATTTTAAGTGTTTTCATTACCAATCTCGACATGGCAATAGGACAGAGGCAATCAAATAGAAAAACATTCACATTTACATCATAGAAACTAGTAAAGTTGTAAAATATTAGAAGAGTAAAAGGTAGAATTTGAGGACATATCTTATGAACAAGCTTCCCCAAGTTCTCTCACTTAGCTTTCTGCAATATAAAAAATAAGTGAGGTAAAAACCATATCAAAATTGTGAGCTAAAAGCCTCTCCCTTATATAAGGATCTGGTTTATTTATTTTATTTATAAAACGAAGTTTTTTTCTTTTGTTTTCTACTGCTACAAATATCTTTCATGTCCAACTCTCATCATCTAATATTTGCTCTAAGGCTTATAAGTAAAATTATCATGCAAATAAGTAAAATTTAAGCATAATGATCAAAATGTGAAGAGAAAAAGAGAGTTTACGACGAGTATGAAGAGACAAAAACACAGCGAAAGTGGATATGAAGTTGCTTGGGAAAGCACTTTGTGGTTAAATGGATTGCTCAACGTCTGCTACCAACTAAGGTACTGCTACAAATCATGAAGAACATCTAGAATAAGACACTCGTCAATTATGATGAATTATAGTTTGTTTTGCAACATATTATTGGTAAATAATAATCATTGGTTTTATCATGAATGAATCAAAGACAGATGTAAAGAAACACACTATCAAGGACTCTCCATAATCTTCATAGGGTATTTCCTTTTTTCTCCTTTACATCTCTCCATCACTACTTTGCATGTCAATTAGTTTTCTAATTTTTTCCTTTATGTAGTAATTTATTAAGTTTTTTTCTACATTTTTCCTAAGTGTTTTATACTTGTAACAGGATCAAGTGACAACCACATAAGAGTGATCTATCCTCAAACATCATTAATTAATTAGAAAACATGTTGCTAAGAAGCAATCATCATTGCTAAGGGGGCTGCTGATTTTATTGATGAATTTAACACAGCTGCCAAGAATCCATCTGTCGTTCAAACATCTTTGCTGAGACCACATTGGACCCCTCCAAAGCGTGGACAGATCAAAGTAAATGTGGATGTTGGCTGCTTTGCGGATGGTCGAACCGGATGGGGAGTGGTGGCCAGAAACGCAGCAGGTCTTTGTGCTTTGTTCTACAACTAAAATTGAGTTTATGTCTGTTTCCCCCCTCTTAGTTGAATGTTTGGGTTTGAGATGGGTTATTGCTTGGGCAGCAGAGCAAAATTTAAGTAGTGTTGTGTTTGAAACAGATGTAGAATTAGCGGTGAAGTGTATTCATGGAACCTTGAATTTGGTAGAGATAGAGAACATTGTTTTTGACTGTCTAGAGGGTCTGTAAAATTTGTCTAATCCCTCAGTGGTAAGTATAAGTAGAGTTAGTAATTATGTGGCTCATAACTTAGCATGTTCATCAAAGTCTGTTGGTTCTTGTAGCTGGTTGGGGTGTGTCCCAGACCAATGCTTTTCTTCCTATTGTAAGGATCTTTCTTTCATCAATTGAATGAAGTGTTTTTCATGTCAAAAACAACATTTTGCTAAGAAGCTCATCAACACCAGTTCTTGGTTCTCTCCTATCTTCAAGTTCCTTCACAGATAGTCCTATTCATCATTACTATCTCTTTCTCTCTGCTGTCTTTTCTCAATCCCTAAACCCTAGATTTGGCCTTCAAATTAAGTATTACTTTTAACTTCTTAATCCACTTTTCTAAAATAGTTATATCAGTAAAAGGGTGTAGATTTTTAATTGAAAAAACAGGATCTATCTTTTTTTATTATAAACAAACAGACTTTGTAGCCAATAAATACTGCATCACAAGAAACAAAGTTATCAATCAACTATTTTGTATAGTTTTAAACAAAGAATCCATCATCGAAAATGGTATATTGCATAATAATTTATCAAAATTCAAGGCATAAACATGTGATCCTCGCATCAAAGGAATGTGATCATATAGTTGAAGGCAACCTGAAGCAATAGTACAACAAGGGACAACAATCACATGGAATTTATATCTAATTCAGCATTATATTATTTGACCTCTTCAGTCTTATAAAGACCTCACCTTAACCTCAATGTTACTTAAAAATAAAAAATGCTAATGTTTTGAACTGCACAACTTTATTCCTCATTATTTATGTCTCGTATATTCCTTTTATGTAAACTAGTCTGCGAATTATTCTCCAAATTCAACAATTCCTAAGCTAAGATTGTGTTGTTACCGGATTATTCCCTAACATCCAAATTACCTTATCAAATTCGGAAGGACTAATGAAGCAAAAACAAAATCAAACAAAATCATCTACCAAATCAAACTCTGCATCTTAATTTGTTTTTTCTTTCTAAAGCTCTAATAAATATGAATATAATTTTTTAACTTCAATATCAAGCTCTAATCAAACTCTGTCAAATTTTTTTCTTTGTAAAGCTCTAATAAATATCAAACTTTGCATCTAAAATATGAAAATCAAACTCTGCCAAATCAAACAAAATCATCTACGAAACATCTATAACTATAGAAAATCACCTTGCGAGTACCTTATGGTTTGAGAAGCTCTGAGTTTGTGAAGATGCGATACTGGGTTTCTGAAAAGTTGCGATTTTACTGTGATGTTGGTTTCTTTGAGAAGATACAGTTATGGGTCCTTTGAGAAGCTGAGCTGCGATTTCAATTCCTTGAGAAGATGCGATTTGGATTCTTTGAGAAGGTGCAATATTGGGTTTTGATGATCGATACTGATGATCGATAAGAATTTTGTATTCAGTTTGGGGTTTTTGGTTTTGCTAGCCGCCGCCCTCTTTGTTTGTTTTTGTTGTAGCTGGGTTACTTTACTAATTTGAGTTTTGAGTTATTGGGATAAAGAAATAAAATTATCCCTATATTTAAATCTCTTGTTTGATAAAAAAAAAAAAAGTCAAAACCAATTTCTTATCTTACTCTATTACCCATTTGTTATTTTAATTCTTATTTTAAGTTAAATTAACAACTTGATTGCTAAACTTTTTTTATTTATTTGATATTTGTCTTTTTTATTTTATTTTAGTTTTGGACTATCTGGGATTTGGTCAATATGAGAATCGAGATTTTGGAAATTTAAGGATAAATCAATTTGACAAGAATAAAAAATATGCATGTTGTGCGCTTTATTTTTTCTATTTTTAAATTTAAAATAATGAAAATAAATGTGTGCGCTTATACCTTAACGCAACATGAACAATTTTAAAAATATATGTTATTAAAATAATTAAAATTATATCAGTACTTTTTATATCGTTACTATAGAATGCAGATAGAAAATCGTTCTCGTTGGTATCTATGAGAACGGTTTTCCATTGCTGAATACAATTGGCGAAATATATATACTACTTACCACAACGGTTTACAAAAAGCATTGCCTTTGACAATCAACGAAAACGGTTTTTATGACATTCCAAAATTTCGGCGTTGCAGTAGACCTAAAATGTTATAGTGCATGTATCGCTGGGAGAAAGTCCTAGTTGTGACTCAAGGAAAATTTGTTTTGTAACATTAAAAAAAAAAATAATCATTTTGTTTAAAATTTTGGGTAGACAATAAAAATTTGGCAGGAAATTTTTGGCGGGATGAATCTTCAATGTTATTTCGTTTAGAGACAGATTTCAGAGACAGAATAATTCAGAGACGAATAAATTCCGTCTCTGACAAATGTTTGACTCTTTCAATATCAAGTTGACTAATTAGAGACGGATATAGAGACGAAAGTTATTAGACACGATAAAAATCTGTCTCTAGTTTCTGTCTCCAACAATTTTTTTTAATTATAATTATAAAAATAATAAAGTAGAGACAGATTTAGAGACGAAAATTTGTTGAGACAGAATTTTCCGTCTCTAAAATCCGTGACTAATTCATATATTTTAATTTCTGTCTCTAACTACTTTTTTTCGTCTCTAATTTCGTCTCTATTAGAGAGGAAACAAATTCTGTCTCTAAATTCCGTCGGTATTTCAGACTTTTCTAGTAGTGACGTCTTAATTATTTTTGTAAAATGTTCAATTAAAATATCCAGGGGACTGAATATAACAGAAGAAGGTAATCTCTTACAGCATAAAAAAAACTAAATCAAGCCCATGTAAAAAGTAAATTAATTGAGAATATAATTTTGGGTCTCACATATTAAATTTTTTACTAAAATAAAATTCAATTAAAATATAAAAAAAAATTGTTCTTACCGAAGATGGTAATCTCTTACGTTGTGAAAACCTAAATAAAGTTCATGTAAAAAGTAAAACAAATTTCAAGTGGGATTTTATCTAATAGAAGAGAGTATAATTTTTTACGTTGTGAAGAACTAAATTAAGTCTATGTTAAAAGTAAAGAAATTTGGACCATTACCTTGGACCTCACATTTTAATTTTATTTTTAAAATGTTCAAATAAATATTTAAAGAGATTGAATATATAACAGAAGAAAGTAATTTCTTACGGTATGAAAAATTAAATCAAACTCGTGTAAAAAGTAAAACAATTGAGATCGTAATCTTAGGTCTGACATAATTATTTTTGTAAAATGTTCATTTAAATATCCAATTAAAGAAATCAAATATAACAGAAGAAAATAATTTCTTATAGTGTGTAAAATTAAATCAAACCTGTGTAAAAAGTAAAGCAATTGAGATCGTAATCCTAGGTCTCAATTCTTAATTATTTTTGTACAATATTTATTTAAATATCCAAATATTGTAAAAAGTAAAATCAAACCCATGTAAAAAGTAAAGCCGAATATAATAGAAGAGAGTAATTTCTTACGGTGTGAAAAATTAAATAAAACATATGCAAAAAGTAAAGCAATTTAGATCATAACATCATGTCTCGTATCTTAATTATTTTTGTAAAATGTTCATTTAAAATATTTAAAGAGATATGATTAAACAAAAGAGGGTAATCTAATCTGTACAAAAATTAAAACAATTGATATTATAACTTTAGGTATTACAATTAATTATTTATGTAAACAATCAATTAAGATATTGAGAGAAATTTGTTCTAATTAAAGATGGTAATCTCTTACATTGTGAATAATCAAATCAAGTCCGTATAAAAATATGTCATATCCAAACCCATTGAAAAAAATAAAAATAAAAACAAATATAAAATATAATATATTTTAGATTTTACAAATTATAGATCATAAGAATATTAGGGTGGAGTTACTTATCCGTATAAAATTCTTGAGAATCTTAATGTCGATTTTGTTTTGTTTTTTTTTTGGTACATATGTCTATTTTGTTTTTTTAATTATTATTATTATTAGTGTTTGTTTGGCAATACATTAAATGGTAAAAAAAATATTCAAGGCAATCCTATTTTTTTGTTTGACAATAGATTATTGTTATGTTGAAAATTGTTTTTTCTACCCCAACATTTATCTCTTTACCCCTACATTTTTCATAATATTCCCATTTTATCCTTTGTTTAAAATATAATTTTTTACAATATTTTTTTTAAAAGTGTTAAAATTGGTAAAAAGTGTTCCATAATTTTTTTATCGAAACCGGAACACTTTTTAAAAGTGTTCCGGTTTATATTTGTGCTAGAAAACATATTTTATTGATACCGGAACACTTTTAAAAGTGTTCCAGTTTGTGTTTTTCCCTATATTTTAATGATACCGGAACACTTGTAAAAGTGTTCTGGTTTGTAATTTTGTCTATATTTGGTTGATATCGGAACACTTTGAAAAGTGTTCCGGTTTGTATTTGTGCTTTTATTGATACCGGAACAGTTTTCAAAGTGTTCCGATTTGTATTATTGTCTGTATTTTATACCTACCGGAACACTTTTAAAAGTGTTCCGGTTTGTATTTGTGCTCTTATTGATACCGGAACAGTTTTCAAAGTGTTCCGGTTTGTATTTCTGTCTATATTTTATACCTACCGAAACACTTTTAAAAGTGTTCCGGTTTGTATTTATGCTTTTATTGATACCGGAACAGTTTTCAAAGTGTTCCGGTTTGTATTTTTGTCTATATTTTATACATACCGGAACACTTTTAAAAGTGTTCCGGTTTGTATTTGTGTCTAGAAAACATGTTTTATTGATACCGGAACATTTTAGAAAGTGTTACGGTTTGTATTTATGCCTAAAACATATTTTGTTGATATGAGAACACTTTTAAAATGTTCCGGTTTGTATTTGTGCCTAGAAAACATATTTTATCGACACCACAACACTTTTTATTTGTGCCCAAAATATATTTTTTTATACCGGAACACTTTGTAAATTGTTTTGGTTTGTAAAAAATCACAGAGGAGGCGACACCACGGCGATACATCGCTGGCGAAAAATCGACACACTACTTTCGCAAAGTATTATTATAAATTATGACAAACCGAAACAATATTTTCTTACCGCCGTTGATGGGTGTGCTTGCACATATCCCGAAAAGGTTGAAAAAAATATCATAAACGACAACAATTTCATATTTTATTTGCAAATCGAAACACTTGTAAAATTAACATACCGGAAAAAAAATACCTTACCGGAATAGTGTTTCAGGGGGTACAATTTTCTAAACATGTTGGGGTAAAAAGATAAATGTAGGGGTAGAAAAAAAATGATAAAATGGAAAAATAATAAATAATAAAATATAAAAAAATAAAGTAAGGGTAAAATGGGAATATTCCAAATTATGTTGGGGTAAAGAGATAAATGTTGGGGTAGAAAAAAGAATTTTCTGTTATGTTACTTATCCTATAGAATTGATGGTAATCCTATTATTTAATTTTTTTTGTTTCATTATAGATTTAATAAACAATAAAAAAATCAAGGCAAAAAAATCATAAAATTAATATTTTGTTGTTAGTGAGAATCGAACCGTGTTGCTTTAGGTCGTAAAGAGAAAACACATAGGTGCCACGTCATTAAAATAATGCCACTTGTACGTTTACTTCTTGAGAAGCAACGTGAGGATGCCAAGTGTACTTTGAGTAATGTAAATAATAATAGTATAGATGTTACTTATCCTATAGAATTGATGGTAATCCTATTATTTAATTTTTTTTGTTTCATTATAGATTTAATAAACAATAAAAAAATCAAGGCAAAAAAATCATAAAATTAATATTTTGTTGTTAGTGGGAATCGAACCGTGTTGCTTTAGGTCGTAAAGAGAAAACACATAGGCGCCATATCATTAAAATAATGTCACTTGTACGTTTACTTCTTGAGAAGCAACGTGAGGATGTCAAGTGTACTTTTTACTTTGAGTAATGTAAATAATAATAGTATAGATATATAAAAACTAAGTAAACACTTCGATTTTGGATTTCTATCCAAAAAAAAATAATGAACACTTCGACTAAAATTTGATTCGATATATATCTATTATCCAATCATTCAATTAAATGTTATATTTCTATGTTGATTTGTTTTAAAATAAATTTAAATCATATTTCATATTTTTTTTTATGGGATCACTCATTTAACTATTAAAATAGGAAACATAGAGCACTTCTCACTACACTATTAAAATTATACATTGACTAATTATCTCTAAATTTTATCTAACACGACTAAAAGTGATCCCTATGATAAAAAGTGTTCGTACATGAAAGTGAGAACTAAGTGCGAGATTTTTTATTTATTTATTTTTTTGAACAAGAGTGGGAAATTTTTTATTGATATTCTTAAAAAATAATAAAGAATTTACAACTACTTTTTGTTCATGGAGCAGCCATAGAGTTCTGTAATGGACACATAAGATGGCTAGAATAAGAGAGAGAGAGAGAGAGAGAGAGTCTCAGTGGTATATAATGAAAAATGGGTAGCATTCCTCACCCCAGTATTAAAAAAATACACTGAATAATGAAAATTTGAATTTCAATCGCAGATCTATACTTTTATATTTTATAATGGAGATCACTTATTTAAAATTTTATCTAGCACGAATGATTCCTAAGATGAAAAGTTAATGTATGTGATAGTGAGAACCGAACATGAAAATCGTATTAATATTCATTAGAAAATAATATATATGAGAGAGAGAGAGAGAGAGAGAGAAAATCTCTTGATGGGAAACATGAAACACTTCCCACTCTACTATTAAAAATAAACATTGACTAATTAAAATTTAAATTCCGACTACGAGTTTTTCCTTATTTTGTGTTTGTCGCACTTCACTATATTACATCCAACAGAAAAATTATATGGGAATTGAAATCTAAAATAAATTAATATAATTTTAATTTTTTATAATTAATGGATACTTTTTTTTTATTTGTAATTTCAATTTTAAATTTTTCATTAACATTCGTTCAAACCTTTTTCGAGATGCTAATTTATCAATGTAAGTGGAGATTCATACATGGAATTTTTCATTTGACGTTCACACGTGAAAATTGCTTCCCTTTGGTACAATGAAAAAAAAAAGGTTGAGAATAGGAACATGGTCAAAGTATCTTAATATTCATTTAAAATTTTGTTGATGGAGTTCCTATAGAGATGTGAAAGAGAGGGAGTCAGATAGAATCTCATAGTGTTGTTGAACGAGGAATGAAGGAGTATTTTCCACCACACTATGCCCCTGTAACATCCTTAAACATATATCGTATTTTCATACTCAAGTAAATTATACAAAATCAAACTCATAAATAATTGAAAGAAAAATATAGGCAACATTCAAAATAATATAAAATGAAAAGTGACATATATAGACAACCTTCCAAAAAAAAAAAAATCTCAATTTTATCTTAGAATTTTTAATTAAATATTGCACAAATAATATATATTAAAATAAATACATAAATAATATTCAAAAAGAAAATTATCCCGTGCACGGCACGGGCTAACATACTAGTTACGTAAGGATTGACAAGAAATGTCCACATAATACTCCATATAAACCTTAATAAAAAAAAATTATTTTTTAATTCATGGAATCATTGATATTTTGTTAAAAAATGAATTAAATACATCAATAATTTTTTTATGAATTAAAAAATAATTTTTTTATATTAAAAACTAAAGTGAATCAATTTTTATGGTAAATTTTAAGCCAAATGCATTTAAATTTTTTTAAGTCAACAATTATGTTCTTTACATTTTTTTAAAACAAATAGATTTTAAAATTTTTAATTTGTTGCATCATTACATTTCCAATTATCTTCAATTTTTGTTAAAAAATCTTGATGTATTGTTAGTAGATAAATGATATTTTGACATCTAATTTGGGATAGCTTTGGACAACCTTTCGCACAAAGTCATTTTACTTTTTTAAATTTTATTTGTCTTGTTATTTTAAGTTGTCCCATGAGTTGTCTAAAAAGTAGTTGTACATGGAACATATCGCTTATTATTATCCTTTCGGTTATTTCCTCCGGCATATATATCCTTTTCATCAAAATATTCACTATGGTGGAAGTCAATCTTAACTGCCACAATGCAACAAGGTAACCAAGTTTATTCGAAAAGGTAATAGCACAACAAGTAAATAACTTATTTGTTACCTAAAAAACTTAAATAACTGATCTTACCTGATCAAAGTCAACCTTGTCCAGTGTTCATCGGTTGTGCCCCGTCCCATTCGGTGAATAGGAGGGGGATTGTGTACCTACATGTGCTCCAACGCTCGAGTCTGTTAAGAGTGTGAACCAGAGGTTTTCAGAGTGTAAGAGAATGTACCTTGCTCATCTGAATGATGAGTGTATATATAGCCTCCAACGCTGGACCAAGACCATTGATAGAGGTCATCAATGGCTGTCGGAAAATGGCTGAAGTGTTATGATGAAAAGTAAATGCTCATTATTTCGATGTTGAACGTTACGATTCATAGAGAATTTGTCGGTTGACCACGAGTCCTCATAAATTGGGCTTCGCCCCTTTTAGACCTTGCTCGACGAAGGAAAAATCCATTTCCCTGACATATTGAGCTTTCAACCCCAATCCAGAACAAAAACTAACTGTTACAAACACGAAATTTAAATGACTGACCAATGCATTTGACCTAAAATTTAATACCAATAAGAAGTGCATCAACAATCCAAGATAGCACTTACAAAATATTCAAAATTCTAATGACATGCATTGTTATTTAAAATTATAATTTAATGATTATTCATACTTTTACATTTGAAATTAATAACTTAATTGATATATTTTTTTGGTACAAACTTAATTGATATTAATTTGAATAAACACAACAAAAAATAAATAAGTAATTTGTATGAAACTGATGTCCAATCATGTAAGACCCAAGATTTCACTGTATAATTATTATACGTTCTAGAGGTTTTGTTGTATTTAGTTTTGTATATTAATAGGATTTGTACCGAACCGAGCTTGTGTTATGCTTGTAAATCCTGATTATATATGAGAAGATTTTCTGTGAAGTCAGAATATCAAGTTTTGAGTTTCTATTGTTTTTGGATAAACGAATAGGAATTGTACAACTGTTAAAAATCCAGTCGAGGAAAAAGATTCGGCGATAATTTTTGGATGTAGTTTAATACGGATGTTTATTCCGTGGAGTTTCTAATTTTTTCGAGTTTACTTCGACGCAACGCGCGAGAACTGAGCGAGTGAGTGGTAAATATCTAGATATTAGTATGTTGATCCAAGGGCTAAGATTTAGTCTAGGAAGTGGTACTATTTGATCTAATGGTCACGAGGCATTTTAGGCTTGGAGTTGTATGGTATGGGGTGGAGTTGCCATAGAGGATGACAATCACCAATGAGAAGTCTTACTTCTTTTCTTTCTCATTCATTTCTCCCGTGTTCCATTTCTTTCCATTTCCTTCTTTTGTGTTCATTTTCATTCCATACCCATTTTCCATTCCAAATTCATTTCCTCACCAAATTAGCTCATTTCAAGCTTGGAAGCTCAAAGGAGTTTTGTGTAGAATCATAAACTGAGGTAATTAGCTCCTTCTTTATCTTGTTTTAGCTTGAATCCATTGAGTTATGGGAATTTTGAGTTTAGGTTCATATGAGGATTTTTTGTAGAAACTTGTATGTTTGGTTATGAATGTTTAGGAATTGTTCATGAGAGTATAACAAGTGTGTTAGGCTTGTCAATTTCAATTTCCATGAACTTCTGAAAATCACTATAGTGTGAGTTTTGTTCTTATGAGAGGTATTGATCAAGAACATGAGTTGTTGTTTGTTGATTGTGAAAATGATGTTATTTTTGAGCTTTTGAATGAAATGGATATATGGAAAATGAGTTTATTTTGAGAAACAAGAGAATTATTTTGTGAGTGTTCTTGAGAATTTTTGGAAAACTATTTTGATTGTGGGTTGTGTTTTTGAAAGTGTTTTGGTTGTTCACAACAATGATTTAGTGTGTGTTTGATCAAATGGAGAAAAACTAGTGATGATTGGAGTATCTAAACTATGTTTATTTTTGAAAAACAATGGTTTTTGAATGATTCAAATTCTGGTCGTGTTTCCAAGGGTATTCTGGTCTTTTTTAAATTGTTTTTGTGAACTGGAAACTTGACCATTTGATCCATCTTTTCGAGACGAAGATTTCGGCGTATGACGCGTCTCGATGGGATAAAAATTGAGTGAGTTATGGCCATTTGAGTCAAAAATGCGAAAAAATCACCCTTGCTTGTTTTGATGATTCCGGGCTCGTTTCTAAGCCGATTTTGACGCCGTTTGTTCCTGTGGTTAGCTATCGAAGAGTACTTTAAGTAGGAATAATAATAATTTGCTAGCCGGGCGACCAAATAGTGATTTTTGCTACTGTTTTGGGTTCGGAAAATCACTGTTCCAATGTTCGGAAAATTATTTTATCGCTTCTATAATATCTTATATTAGTAGGTAAGAGCTTCTATCAAAGAAAATTGGGTTTTTGACTTATCGAAAAATATCTATTTAAGAAACGAGAATACTAACTTTTGCGAAAAAAATTCTAAGGGTTTTTGAGTTGTTTTAAAAATGGTTTTGGGTTCTAAAAATAGTACAAATGACTCATGGAGATTGATCAATATGGTAGTTTTTGGTATGGTATCCGAAAGAGTGGATTTTCCTTAGATATCTTTAGTTTTTTGGGGTTTTGGAGTCCATTTCAATAGGGATTGATTGGAAATGGTTTTGATTGTGTACTCTGCTTGTTTTAGGAAGCGAGTAACTGTTGTGTGATCATTTGCTTGTGTGAGTTTTTGCCGAGGTAAGGGCTCCACTTTATTTCTGTCTTTTAAAACGGTTTGACATGCTTGGAATTCGCTGCGACGCAATTGTTTGTGTGTTTGACATGTTTGTGTTATGTATGCTCGTTGATGGGAACGTGTTTACATTACTTGTGCAATTTACATATGATTTTGAAAATATATGTATGAATTGCTATGATTTAGTTACATATGCTTGAGAGGTATGTATGTGTGGCATTAGCATATATAGGGAATCGTATGCTCATGCATTCATTGTGCGTAGTTGCGTGAGTGGACTACGGGGTGTTGGTTGCGAGAGTGGACCCACCCAAAATCCTACGGGATCTTCTTGAGTACAATAAGTGGTTGCGTGAGTGGACCACGGGGTGTGATTGCGTGAGTGGATCCACCTTAACCCTTTGCGGTTTTATTGGTTATGATTAGTAATTCCGGAATTCATTTGCATGTGGTAGCTCTGGTAGTACCACACCCATTGTAGAAGTCTGCATTAGGCTTGTTGTGCATTATATATATAAGCCCGTTGGTGGGAATTGTTGAATGTTTTAAGAGCTTTCTCTTGTGTTTTGTGGAAATTTTGTTACGTGTACAATCTTTCGCACCGGTTATATATATATATCTACTTTTATTTTGTGGTGACCCTTTCTTTTTTTTTTGCGGGATTTTCCCACCCCAGATGGATCAGTAGGCCTTGAGGGCGGTGGTTGCTCAGAGCCTCCGTGAGCTCGTGTTGGAGCTGGAGTGGTAGTTTTAGTTATACTATGCGCCGGTGTGTTTGTGCACTGTGCTTTTTGATTAGCATAGGACATTCTAACTTCTTTTGGTTAGTTAGTACTTGTAAGCACATAGACTTATGGATTGTAATTATTCAGGTTTACACTTAGCATTTTCGAATACAATATATATATGGTGTGATATATATATGGTTCGTTTGTAATATTTAATGTCGGCTCAATTAAAAATGTTTTGCGCACTCTGAGTGTTTGTAAAAAAAAAAAAAAATAATGCCCTTTTTGCGTTATGAAAACGGGGTGTTACAAATCATGTCACTGTTTTAATTGTAAAATCAATTGTTAAAGATTTTAATAATTTTAAACACAGATTTACAATAAATCGCTTATAAATACGGTCCATCTAACTCACCTGAATTTTATATATTGTATCATTTTTTTTAAGGTATATATTGTATCATTTGTACGTGAATATGGATTTTGATTTCTAAAAAAAATAATATGAACAGTATATCAGTCTTTGAAAAAAAAATTCTAATTATCTCTTATATATATAAATATAAATCAAGACAACTTTTCTGTCAATAGTTTTTGTAAGGATTTAAATATTTTTTTTATAACTTTGATTTGAACTATGATTGAATTATATGACAATTTATATGTCATGCAATGAATCTTCCACGTGTATTCTAAACAAAAATAATGTTGTTTATATTTTTGAACTATGATCGAATTATATGACAATTTATATATCTTATTATATCCATTTTTTGAGACATTATTTTGACCCCTAATTTTTTTTTTTGTAGACGGTCCCTAAAAAAATTAAAATCTAAAAATCAGTGGATTTTTAATATAAGCTTATTTCTTTAATTTATATATTTTTTATTATTAAATGGTCAAATTAAAGCAATATTTTCACATTTTATGGATAATTGAGGTTTCCATATTTAATTTTATGTGAACTAAATTGAGATAAATAGAACAAAATTACATTGTTAAACTAACTAGAATTTTTTTTTTTTTATGTCTAGCTAATTCAATCTTCCGAATATTTGAAGAGCACGACTACGAAGAATTTTTTTTAACTTTTACGGATTAAATTGTCTAAAAAATTATTGCAAGACCTAAGTATCACCTTGTTCTTGTTTACAATATATGTGGACCATTCATGATCACACAATTCATCATCTGTTTAGATTTATTTATTTTTGAGCTTATGCGAAACAACTTGCGCAAGTAAATAAGTTTTTATCCATTATTATAAATTTATCAATGTAATTTATGAGAAAACAACTTATAAAAATATATTATTTGATGAAAACTTATTAATAAACATAAAACTTTATTTATTTACATAAGCTTAGAAATAAGTCAAATCCAAAGGAGTTCTCAATCACATTTCCCAAACTTATTAGGAAAATAATTAACAGAAAATCTAAATTATCAAATTTATTTTTGTATCGGACTAAATTATTTCATTTTTTGCGTTTCAATACCAAATATAATGTAGAAAATCTAAATTTGTCCATTTTCTAGCGTTGGGGTGGACAAAGCTACTCCTATAAGACAACAAATGATTCGAGTATATAATTTCCAACAAAAAATCATGCTCAAATACTCTATTAATAATCTAATAAAACAAATACAATTTATAAAAAAAAAAAAAATTACAAAAAGCTCTGATTTAAAATAAGTATCATATTTTAAGCAAAGGTACTTAATGCCTCAAAGAAAAAAAGGTTAAGGTACTTAAGATCATTCTCGTAGGGTGTCAAGTTCAAATCCAAGCAGAAACGAATTCTTGTAGGACCATGATCATGAATTGGGCCTGCTCTATGCTTTCTCATGTGCCCTCCAAGAGCTTGTCCAATTGCAAATTGAAGCCCACAAATAGTACACATATGCATTTTGAGCTTCATATTCGATCTTAAAGAAAGGTTTTTGGTCATTACCTTAAGCTTTTTGTGACTTGCCCTATGTCCTCCAAGAGCTTGAAATGAAAGGAAAACCTTATTACATGTCTTGCACTTAAAATCACCACTCTTCAAATAATTATTGGTTAAGTGGTCTACCTCACTACCCTCCACTT
The DNA here is from genome assembly GCA_954870985.1 of Trifolium fragiferum. Classification (NCBI taxonomy): domain Eukaryota; kingdom Viridiplantae; phylum Streptophyta; class Magnoliopsida; order Fabales; family Fabaceae; genus Trifolium; species Trifolium fragiferum. The sequence continues at coordinate 22,767,189 of OX940790.1, read as the reverse complement.
TCATCACTCTCTTCATGGTTTCAAATTAAGTAGTGCACTAAATTATTGATGTTGTTTGGAAATTGAAAGTGCCTATAGAGATATATATAGATTCGAGAGTGTGTCTAAGTGTCAAGTGCAAGATATAGTGTTGCTCTTGTTTTTCCTTTGTAGTGAAGGAATGAACAATGTTTAAGTCATCATTATTATTAAGATTAAGATATAAGATGTGATATGTATATAATATAACGTGTTTTGGAACTGGGTAGTAGCTAAGAAAACGTTTGCGTGACCGCGTATCAATGCCTCATTTTGTTTCTCTGTCTATTATGAAAATCCAAATGACACTACTACTAGTCAAAGGAGAAATCACTACACAAATGAATACTAGTATCATGAAAATGAATAACCTATTAATTTTTGCAGATTTTAATAACATATAAAATGATCTTAATTTTTTTACAAATTTACATGAATGACCTTATGACCTACACATACGAATTTGCTATACTACATAAGTAATGCACACACCCATTGTAAAATTAGAAAGTGTTCACTAGCATCCTAATCAAAATATAAGGATTCTATGTCATGACCTGTCTCTTATCTCTTGTTATAAGGATTATATGTCATGACCTGTCACTAGCATCCTAATAAAATAAAATTAGGTTAAATATATTTTGGTCCCCGTAAATATTTCGAATTTTATTTTTAGTTCAAATAAAAACTTTCAACAAGTTTTTGTCCCTCAAATATTTCTTGTCTTGATTTTTGGTTTCTGCTTTTCAGTTAACTTGTGTACATCATTTGAAATTTAAAATTTTTTCGTGATCATGTTTAGTACATTTTAGGAATCTCTTTTGCAAAAGTTTAAATTTTTTAACAATGATGAATTAAATATAATTTTTGTGGAAAATGTTCTTACAATATTATAATTCATGAATACAAAAAATCATTCAAAAATATGAAAGTACAAGAGTTGATTAAAAAGTAGGGATAAAAAATTGTGACAACAAATATTTGAGGATCAAAAGTTGCTGAAATATTTTATATTAACTAAAAATAAAATTCAAGACATAAAGACCGAAAATTTATTTAACCATTTATGTGGTTAAATGCTTAGAGTATATAGTAAATTTTCTTTCTCCTAATTTACTTTAAAGTATGATCATTGAAGATACTGGCTGCAAAAATTGAAATACTAGCACCTATTTTTGATGTAGAGATTAGAGATTCTATGGATGTTAAGCGCAATGAACTTGGTGGATGAGTTACAATTAAGAGACATAAATTTTGAGGTAGATTAGGAAAGAGTAGTGAATTTTCTTTACGGTAGCAGAACCTACAACTTAGACCTTTGTATCTTAAGAGATTGTAGATTCATTCTAGCTATAAATCTTGTGAACTCTTATGTTAAGTTCATTATGAAACAAACAAATGAAGTCACCTCTAGACTAGCTCGGACGGCTACATCTTTAGCTAGTTTTCATATCTTTATGGATATTCTTAAATGTATTTATGATACACTAATGTTATTTTGACACCAAACAACTATTTTGATGTGGGACCCACCACCCTTTTATGTTTTTTATCATTTTCAGACCATTTCGATTTGTGTGCATAGACAGAAATTTTTTGTGGTGTTCATATAACACCATTGTTTATAATATTATTTTAAATGAAATGAGATAAACCTTTTACAGAAGTCCACATCTCAAGTTTTCCATTTCCATTACATTATATCAGCTCGGTCGAACTATTGCTAATTAAATATAATTGCAGAGACTAATTCCTCGGTTTTGTCAGACCCAAAGGAGTGACAAACTATCATAAAAAATTTAACATTGCTGCAAACTCTCATTGTGTTTTTTATTATATCAAATTTTTACTCATAATTGTATAATTGTTTTACGGAAATTCATAATTGTAACATAGGCTTAAATATGCTTTTGGTCCCTGCAATTATACCTTGTTTTGATTTTAGCCCCTGTAAAAAAAATTTTGATTTTAATCCTTGCAAAATCTCAAAACTTTTAAAAGAGTCCTTGGACTGAATTTTTTGCTGAGATGTCACATTTCTGATGATTTGGCAATTTCTGACTGTATAAATACTGATGACATGTAATTTATTATTTTAATAAAATATAAATAATAGTTTTTCTCTTTCTTTTTTATATTAATTGTTTTTTTTACCTACAAATGTTTGTAATTTTTACTGACAGATTTAATTGGTTGTAATTATAAATCATTAAATGGCAAAAAAATTAAAACCTGAAAAATTAAAACAATTAGATTCATCATCTTCAAAGGTTATCACTTACAAGTTACAAATAAAAAACAAACCCAGTGAGCGCCTGCTCTATGTATAACTCAAATATAGATCTATGGCCGTTTTTACCAAAGATCACTTGAACAAGGCTCCTATTTTTTTTAATAGCAAACAAACAATTTATTAATAGATGCTTCATGGTACAAAGGAGAACCAAGATAGCAACAAACAAGTCAAATAATACAAGAGAAGTGGAAAAACCATCATCACCTTAAAACATGTGCTGAACCCAAGAACCAACACAGGGGAAAAATAAAACCCCCAAACAAAACCCTCAAAATTTCACAACCTGGAGCCTCTTCTTTCTCAGCCTGCTTTGGCGGAACATAAATTGTCTGTTATCCCCGCGACGGAGCCAATCTAGATCTGCAAAATCAACGGCTTCATCTCGGTAATGACTTTTCAGATGAAGTTTTCGCACGGAGCTTGTTACGAAGTTGTTGCATTGATTGCGACGTTGTTAGCGGTGGAGAGGGCAGAAGCGACAAATCGACAAATCTCTTCCGTAGAATAAAGCCACAGACCCATTTCACAGTAGGAGAAATTTAGTGTTTTTTCCTTGTCTAGATTTGGGGTTGTGTTGGGTGAATACTTTTTTGCTGAGAGATAGAGAATGAGATTTCCAAAGGATGAATGTTGCTGTTTTTTTTTTTTTTTTTTGACAAGGAAGGTGAATATGAATTAAAAAGGATGAATGCAGAATTTATTTATATTTTGTAATTTATTTTGTTATTATTAAAAATGATAATTGTAATTTTAATTTAAAGATTAAATAAAAAATGAGAAGGTTAAATCCACATCAGCATCTTTACTTAGTGAGCATCTTCCAAATCAACAAAAATGAGACACATCAGCAAAATATTCAGCTCAAGGATTCTTTTAAAAGTTTTGAGATTTTGCAAGGACTAAAATCAACCTTTTTTTTTTACAGGGGTTCTTTTCAAAATAAGTCATAATTGCAGGTATCAAAATCATATTTAAGCCTTGTAACGTATAATTTGTGTTCTATCCTAAAAATTTCTCTTAAATTCCTTGACACTACTTAATTAACACTCACAATAGCTCTTCAGATGCACACATAAATTGATGGTAACCCGAGTTATGATTCTGAAACAAAAAACAAATTATGTTGTATTTCATCTTCTACAACGATAACAATGTTGGGAATAACTACGAATCTGAATTCTCTCCGATCCATTCTTTCTTGTTATCCATGCTGTTATCATTTCGACGTCTATTCATATTTTTTTTTTTTTCCTCTTTAAAACTGTTTCTTTTAAATAATTCCAAAAAAGGCAGATAGTGCATCAAAGATCTAATTCCAAAAAACTACTACTATAATTAAGAAGAAGAAAATAAACATGGCAACCTATGTCAGGCCCCAACATTAATGCTTGTTCCTTGAATGATTCTCCATCATATGTGCCATCCATGTGGGTTGCAAAACGCCACAGGTTATATCATGTTCTTAGCTTTGGCACTTTCCTTCTTAGGGACAATATAAGACAACAGAGAATATCTTTAATTTCTAATTTTATACTCCTTTGTTTATGATTCATCACCTCATAATATATCTCATTTTACTAGGACAACCAGCGGTCGAGATGCATTGAAAAATAAAAAATGAATTATAATTTCTTGTTGTGTTGCGGTGTATTAGTGGTCTAGTCTGTGTTTTTAAGTGTGGAGATTCATGATACAAATCTTTGAACCAATATAATTATAAGCAGTTAAGTTTTACCTAATCTCATCAATGTGAGAATTAATTTTCAACATTGGTACTATGGCTTGCTGGTTTCTAAGGGTTTTGCAACAATAGTACTATCCTAAATGTTGTTGAGTTATTGGTCATGCTTAGAAGTCTTGAGATGACTTGAACAGTAAGTTACAAACATATCATTTGTGAATTTGATTCTTTAATTGCAATCGATATGGTCGAGCAAAGAGTAGATTCTTTTACCGTGGGAACAAAATAAATGCGCAGATACTCTTTGTAAAGAAGGAAGGTTCTTATTTTTTCCCCTCTTTTCTCTTTGTTTTGTAAGACTAATACAAAAACTGTAAGATCTTTGGCGTGTGCAATTTTTCTCCAACCCAAGATTCACTCAAGACCATACCATGATCAGTAATGGAAAGTTCTAATGGCAGGTAAGCATATCATCATGACCAGAAAAAATCAATTACACACACCAAAACAATTGGAGTAAGTTTTCAAATTTGGATTTGATTGCACTCATTCATTTCCAATGGTCATTTCAGTTTAGCAGTTCAGCCCAATCAAATGAATCACCAATAGTGCTCACTAGTCTAGTCAATACAATAAATGTGCATATTTTGCAATAATTTCTTTTCTTAAAAAAGTACTGTACTTAAATATCTTGTTCGAGATAAAAAAAACGTGGAGTGCAAGTAATCCGAAATTCTTTCAAGGACATTGCTGAAAACCTGCCAAACAAGTATAGAAATTACTAATGGTGTTTGGTAGCAATTGTCCTTTGAGAGAAGTGTTACAAATCATTTGTAACCAATAATTGTTGTTAGTACTTAAAAAGGCAGAGTTAGTTTTCAAGTTCGGATATAGTTTTGGATTATCAATATGGTTAGGCAGGATTGAAAATTTAAAATGCCATTGTCCAGACAAATCAAAACATTAAATTAATTTGGTGATAGAAAACTGGACTGGTATGGAGGGAATGTGAACAAAAACAAATACACATGGGAACAAAGGAAAGTTTAAATATATTATGTTCAATGTGTGAATAATCCCAGAAAAAAGGCTACAGAATTTTTTCAGTTTACAGATAAGGAATCAAAGTATCAAACTTAAGCATATTAGAAAAACATTTGCACATAGCCAACTAAGAGTGACAGTGGATTAGAATATATCAGTGTTAAAGAAAAACTAATTTAATTCAATACTTTTATTTTCATCTCATATGAAAAGATAATTAACAAATCCCATTTCCCATCTTTCAAAGTCAAATATAACAGTAAAATAAAAGTAAGTATTATTATAAATTAAAAATAAATTACCAGTTTATCATATTTCCCATCTTTCAAAGTCAAAAGATTAACAGTGAACAAGTCTATTACTACAAATTAAAAGGCAATTACCAGCATATTTTACAGGGTCCAAGACATTTGATTATTAATTTGTGAGACTTTCCATGAACTCTAATAAAACAAAGTAATACTAGTAATAATAAAAGATTAAAAAGGCAATTATCAGTTTCTCACCGCCACAAAAAGCCAGAAAAGGAAACAGAAAACAGTTGTTTACATGCACAATTGACTTTTGTCCAAACCCTAAAGATCAAAATGGACAAGGTCTACAAACTAGTATTTTAATCACATTGCTAATCCTTGCTTAACTTATCTGTCCATAGTGCTGTGCTGTGTCTGTGACTTGCAAATTTCAAAAGCTCTAGGTGGAAACAAACACTGCCCCCTACTTAATTAGTACTTACCCTATCTTATCTCTGTCAATACGTATTATACATCACTCTAATTTCATTTCTTTTTAGCTCTTCTCAGTAATAAGCTACAAACTTCCATTGCCAATTTGACATAATAGTTACTTATTCAACTTATTGTTGTCCCTCAAATCTTTTGCTTCCGTGTTGACTACGGCTAACACTATCCATGGAACTGGAAGTACCCTCTTCTTTCTTTGCTGCTAGTGTCTTGGACTTCCTTGGTATGCATTTTGCCCGCACCATATCTCCGTCATGTTCCATGATTTGCAATCGGGAACCGCTGCAAACAGATACAGAATCCAAACTTATTAAACCACATTATTGATACAATAAGTTATGCCACTGTCACAAAATCACATCAGGTTTAAATCATCTACATCATATTACATTTTGTTAGATAAGTAACAAACAATTAAATTTGTTATATAATACTAGCACGCATATGGGCCGTCTGTCGGGTTTTATATAATAAGCCAAAATGACGGTGCATTATTGATGAAATGAATGTATAAAAAGCAATCAGAACAAAGTCTAAAATGAAATATCTGAAATCAAATGTATTGAAGATTTGGAACACTCATTGCCCCGACAGAAATTCCTTTTTTTATTCATCCACTTCCCACTGATTTGTACTTATAGGGAGGCAAACTGGCAAAGTTAATTTATGGAAATTGAAAGAACTCTTTGGATGCTTTAAATTAGACCCCACATACAGTACCTGCCCAATACTAACTGGGGCCAAAGTAAAAGATGAGGAATCAATGTCAATAGTTATTAGTTTCATCATTAACTAAATTTAGAAGTGTATACAATTTATTCACCATTCACACAGGGTCCAAGATGTAACAGATGTTAGATGTTACACTGCAAACAAAAATTATATGAAAGAAAGTAATTTATGTATATAAAAATAAAATAATAATGACCCTTGAGCTATTACTTTCAGCCAGATGAAAGAAGGAAGAGAAGAGGCTACATGATGAACAACATCCGGAAACAGAGGAAGCTAACTGGTAAACCTTCCCTGATGCGACCATTTTATATAAGATTTATAAAAATATGATGTCCCAATATAGATCTGTAGTTTACTTCAGAGAGAATAACTTGTAATGTTATAAATTGGGACCATTTCTCTGAATGTCTGTTTCATATGATATGTTTAGATGGAAGATTTTGTATAAAATGTTTCTAAAAATGAATTAAATGTCATTATATTATTATTGTTATAAGATCGTCTATCATATTATTTATTTTCAAATCACAAATAGTATATACCAAAATACTAGTATATACTTAGCCCTTCAAAATCATCTATCCAAACATAACTGCTGCAGTGACATCTGTTGAGGTAGACTATAATATTACTTCACTAAACAGGCTTCATTAAAGTACTGTGTTATACTAATCTGACCCACAAAACTATATAATAACATACTGTAACACTTTATAAGCAAAAATACATTTTTTAGATTCATTGCATATTTAATGTATTTAATTTGTATTATAGGCTAGATACATTAAATATACAATGAATCTAAAAAATACATTTTTATTTATAAAATATTACGGAAGGAGTACTGTATAACATAACAGTTAAACCTATAATCTGACCTACAATATCTAATAATTATGTAGTACAATATCAATATTAATTCAATTCCAGCAACATTATTTTATATGATCTTCAATCTCAAGATGCTTTCAACGTCTCAGAAGCACAAAACTACAATATTTATATTGAACCAATGCACAAACTGTGTGACATGAATGTCAATGTCTACAGTCTCCAATGTTGCTAATTACTAGACAGCACAAACTTTATTCCACAAAAGAATTTCAACGATGTGCATCACATGTACTAGTAGTAGTATAAACATCTAATTTAATACTCCTACTTGCAGTATAATAATTTCTGCCTATGTTGCCTATGTGCCGGTAGAAAAACTAATGTACGTGTATGGGTATAAATTAAAGTATAAATATGTACCCGATGCTGATACATGGCAAAACATTATTACTACCATAATCAAATTTGAGTTCGTCGAATTCCTTCGTTAGGGGAAACACATTAAGCATTGAGCTCGATTACTTGGTTTAGTATATCTCTATTTTGATAATCAAATTTATTTAATTGCTATAAAAAAATAAAAAATAAAAAGATATTAAACATTCATCTAATTATCATTTATTCCTTACAGCACAAAAAAGCTTTAATAGAGACAGTTAAGCAAATCAATGTAAAACAAAAATGCAGCAGAAAAAAGTTTATGATACATACCTATCTGCATTGTATGAAGAGGATCTTTTGAATGCAGGAGCTTCAACTTTTTTGGTTTCAATCAAGCTTCCACTAAAATACTCTTTATCTTCCAATCTTACCCTATTCAAATCCGGAATTTCCATCAATGTCCCCACTTCTTTTCCCACATGATGATTCCCTGCTCCTCGTGGCAACCTAGACTTATAGTGCCCAACCAACGAGAACCGTTGATCTTCACCTGAGCTGACCCCACTTCCATTACTCTCCTTGAAAGACACCGCACCACACGATAACAATTGCAAGAGTACCGAGGAAGCTCTCATCCTTCCACTTGGACAACTCTCAACCGTCGGATTCTCCTTCACAGGAACCGAAGATCGTAATCCCAACCGTCCATCTACTTTCATCAATGTTCCCAATGTTTCTGGACTTGAATCCGACGGTGGAGGCGAGATCTCTTCCCTACTCAATTCCGAAGTTTGAATTTCATCGTTTTCAATTTCATTCTTCTCTTTCTCTTCTTCTTCCTTTTCCTTCTCAATTCTCCTCCGTCTCCGTTTATCCTCCGTCTGAGTCGACGCGTCAGCAGCAATATTTCCAACCGAGTCACCTAACGACTCGGATTTATAAACTCGGTACTCGTTTAAGTCAATCGAGCTCCACGACTGGTTACGCCGCCTCGTAATCACCACCGGAGAATCAGATTGTTCTTCTTGCGGCGTTTGAACGGTTGTTACATGATCGAGAATCTCAGATCCTTTGAGAACATAGTCTTGCCCTTGCGTTGGATAGATGAAATCATTCTCAGATAAATCGTGCCAAACAAAACCGTTTTTGTAACTCCTGAAATTTATCATTATCAACAAAAAATAGTAACAAAAATAAAATTGAAAATTGTTTGTTCGAAACGGTACCGTTTAGAGGACCATGAGTACATAGTAGCCATGGCTTTCCCACGGAGAAGGTTCAAGCGAATGATTACATCTGAAAAACAGAATTATTAATTAATATTAATCAAAATATTAATCGAAGAATGAAGTTGTAGTGAGTGTGTAGTGTACCTTTGAGGTAGAGGCCGTGAGGATCGGAGAGAGGGACTTCCATGAAATGAGGGTGTTCGAGGTGGCCGTTACGGGAGAGATAGTAAACGACGGAAACCTTTCTGGGAGTTTTAGGTTTTGGTTCGGTCCAAACTTTGGTTCTCTCTGGACTGGTTTCTCTGGTGGTGGTTGTTGTTCTAGCTCTGAAACTTGAAGACATTTCTGGTGTTTGAAATTTGAAAAATGTGGATTGTGAAGAACAGAGTGAGTTGTTGAGATGGAAGAAGAAATGCAATAATGAGGAAGAAAGCGATGTAAACGAAGCAGCGGGAAATTTGAGAAAAGAATGAGAGTTTGAGTAAACGGAGAGAGAAAGAGAGAAGAGGGGTTGGTTGGTTACTTTACTTTGGAGTTGAAAATGTTGAATTAGATTTTGAAGAGTTTTTATAAGAAAAAAATAGAGAGCAATGCACCACAACAACTTTAGTCAAATGTGAAGTGTAGTTTAACTTTGAGTCAACTCAAATATAATTCTGTGTTATGATATGAGATGTTTTGGGATTTTTTTTCTTTTATAAAAATAAAATTTGTAATTATGCCATAGAATTTGAAATTTTTTCAATTGTAGAAATTGTAAATTACAATTTAGTTGGTTCAGTGGTGATTGACACTGAATTTTGTAGGGAGGACCACGGTTCGATGCCCCGCAACTGCGCTCGAGAAGGGGCTGGAACCACTTGATGTCAAAACTGACCCCCGAACCAGATTAAACTGGTGGTGAAAAAAAAAGAAATTGTAAATTACATAATAAAATATTTGCTAAGATGAAATTTTTATCTTTTATATTTTTTTTAATATAAGAGTAAAGTGGAATGTAGCTGCATTTTTTATGTCCAACAAAGAATACATGAAATTGTTGGATTTGGATGCAATCAGAAAATATCTGACTGTCTCATCTACAGTTTAATGAAATCTTTTTTATATTTAAATTGTTCAATCTTGATTAGACACTTAAATCTTCTCTAACTGTATGACTGCATATAATTTTGACTATATCCAATTCAAATCTGAAATTGTTAATATAATCAATTAATTTAGAAGTGATGGAGGAACGAATTTGTTGTGGCAACAATACAAAATGTCCGGTGTGCTGTATAGGTGACTGATCAAACCGCTAGTAAACCCATTTATTTATTAATTAGAAGTCTCATATTACATGAAGTATAATGCTGAATAATATATAAATGAAAAAATTGTTATGTCTAATGGCTTAAGATTAATATCTAGACTCAATTGTTGGTTGCTTTAATATAATGTGAAAGTCCCAACATAGTCATGTGACCGTGAGTGTGAGTGGGAGAAAATTCAAAACGGAGATGCGAAAGACAAGAGCTAAAAAACAAGTAAGGGATGTTTATGTTTCAGTATACTGGAAGTCTTGTGACTATGACAGTAGAATTCTCTTTAGTTTATTTAGTTACATTGCATTATTGCATTTAGATTACACATATAGAACTAGAAGAATCAGAAAAAAGCAGAACGTCGTCGTAATAAACGTTGTTTTCTTCCTACTAATCCTGTCCTATCTACGTATTTTTTTGCGTTACTCATATGATTATAACTTATGGTTGCAACTTACTGGTACGAAAAAGTTTAAGCTAAGCACAAACACAACATTTCATTATTAGGTACACTCATAATAAAAATTAAAAATTAAAAAAAAATTGAATAAAGTAATAGTGATTAATATGATCATTTTATTTTTCTTTTAATTATTTTAATTTATGTGTGTGTCTAAATTTGTGCCTAAATATTTTGTGTATATGTAAAACTTTCTCAGCTGGTACAAGGTCAAATTGTGAGGAGGAGTAAATAACCCACCATTATGCTATGCTATGCTATGCTATGCATATCTCACTATAGTACTCCCAGAATAGTACTCCCTCTGGGAGTAGTAATTACTAAGGGTAAATTCAAAATTTAAAATCTCTCGTTTCCAGCTGGTTGTCATTTACTAAACTCTGACTAACTAGATTTATTTACAGTACCATATCTATTCTACTTCAATTAGACAGTAAATGCTTCTACTAGCCAAACTATCCAAAAGATATCAAGTAGACAAGTACTACGGCCAATTCCATTTTTATCTCAAAGTTCAAACTTGGGACTTGGTCCATTTCTATACTATTACTCCCTTCGGCCTTATTAATAAGCAAAAGTTACTTTTTCAATAAACCTAAAAAACAATCTTTGCTTATAAATAAGGCCGGAGAGAGTATTTATTACCATGTATATTAACCATGGAGAATGGATCCTCTCAAGTGCACTTTATATAAATTGTTTTTTCAAACCATTGATTTGGGAGAAGAGAGAGAAAAGAAAAATTAAAAATGTAAATTTAATGGTGATGATTTAACAATTGAGACAATTGAGGTGGAAAAAAATTGAGAGAATCCATCGGTCCATAAATACAGCTCAAATGATGTACTAGTTATTAAAGATACTCCTTATTGAAGCGATCCAGATTCAAACTTCAAATTCTACGTTTTTCCATATTTAAATGTGAGTCTGCCATTAGTCTATTTGATAAAAAAAATATATTAAGTATTAACCATGAAACTTGGATTCATCAATTGGTTAGAGAAGGAGGTCACTTGAGCATGTACTCTGATCAATGTGGTTATGTTTCCTGGAAAGAAAAAAAAATGTGGTTATGTGTTTTGATCTCCGATCAATATGCATGAAAGAATGTTTATCGAAAAAAAGCTTATTAAGTGGATCAAGTATTTGGAGTTCGAATCATTAATCTTTATTTTTTGGCTGTGAATATGTTGGACAGCAGGAGAAAAAAATTAAAGTTGGCATTTGTTAGATTTTGCTATAATAATTAATTTTGAATGAATTAATTTTATAAAATAGATTTTAAAAGCGAGTTGAATATAAAAATTAAGTGTAAAAATCAATTATAAAATCAGACATTATAATTTTTAACTTCAAGTTAAATCAATTCTAAAAGAAGAATTCTATTTCAAAATAATCAAACAAATCAAAATCAATTTAAATTTACATCTTTAAAATCAATGTTGTCCCCTCTAAAAATTGAACAAAGCATATACACAAAACACACTTAGAATTGTATTATGTGATGGCATACAAAATAGAACAACATTTTGGATGTGTAACTACATATTTTTTTAGACGACACTTATAATTAAGGACGTGGATAGAAAATTAAAATTAAAGATATTAATATAAATATAACCAATGTCGGCGGAGTCTAAAAGAAGAATCTACAAAGTGACTAATGAGAGTTTGAATTTCTGCCAAAAACATGTCTATATTTAGCATTTGACAAATGCATCAAATGAGATTACCTATTAAAAAACTTCTAATATAAATAAATTGAATAAAAAATTAGAATTTTAAAATTAATTTTGAAGAAAAAGCTCAATTTAGAACTTAAAATTAAAAGTAACATAAATTCAACTAAATTTTTTGTCTTGGTGCCAAAAAAAATCAAGTTTGTCACTCCCACAATTCAATCTCCACTCAATTAAATTTGCATGATGGGCAGGGCACGCAGTAAAAAGGTCCTTTTATTTTGCTTTCTTCTTCTTCTTTTTCTTTTCTATGAATGAGTCAACTACTGCGAAAATTTCAAATCCTTTTGAAGTGGGTTGACCGCTGATGAAACTTGGACAAGCTCTACACCTAACATTGACTCTTTTGCATTTAATTTGTAAAACTTTACTTCCTCCGGTCTCATATATAAGAAACATTTGACTTTTTAGATTCATAGTAAAATGAATGTATCTAGATAATATTATATTAGACTACTTCTACTATGGACCATGAACATAGGTGGTCCATGATGGAGTATTGATTTTCAATATTTCTCTTTCATTTCTAACCATTAGATAAAACAATTATATGGAAGTTGTTATAAACTTAAAACACTGTATAATTTTTCTTCTTTGTCCCATCATTGTCGGCATGTCTACTCTCTCTTCTTTCTCTCTCCCGTCAATTAATCTATCTATTTTCACTTCTTTTTTAAAAAATTACCAATTATATTTAATATTAATATTTTCTTATTAATAAATTATTACTTTCGTCGTCCCATAAGTTCTAGCTCAACTGGAAAAATATGTCAAAATTATTAGGTCAGACATTGTGACCCGGGTTTAAATCTGGGATCTCACAATTATGTGAGTTTAATTTTCAGTGGATTACCACTTGAACTAAGACAAAAAAAAATTATTACCTTCGTCTCAAAATATAAGACATAATTAACCACTTCACATACGTTAATGTACAATTTTGATTACTAATATTTTTAATTGTTTATTATAAAAATTTAATATTTTTAAAATACTCATCAAAACAAATCAAACAATATCTTATATGCAAATATTTAAATCATGGATCACGATCAAATGACACCAACTAGTTTGACGCCAAATATACATCACCCAATAACGTTTTAATGAATTCAAATTTTACAACATTCACTGTTAGATTGAAAGATTATATCATATAGATCATCTATGTTATCAATATCTAAAATCGTTTAATATGTTATTGAGACTCGTCGAGATTAACAGTTTATGAGTTTTTATCGAATACCGTTAATCTTGATATGTCTCAATAACATATCAAACTATTTTAGATTTTTATAAAACTTAACATAGATGATCTATATGATACAATCTTCCAATCTAAGGCTGAATTTTGTAAAATTTGAATTCGTTAAAGCGTTATTGAGTGGTATATCATTTGGTGTTAAACTAGTTGATGGCATTTGATCATCACCCTTAAATCTATATATTATTAAAAAATATGATCCAAATACAATAAATGGATAGTATATTTAGTAAAAGTAGATTTTATATATTGGGACAGAGACTTAAAGACTTGTGTATTCGAACAGATCCTTTTATTTTTTTTGACTAAAGGTCCTTTACTTTTTGTTTGATATTAAGTTTGTCATTATATTAAGATAGAAAAATATTGTCGGTTTACAAAAGAGAAGGGAATTAAAATCAGAATCTTATTAAATCAATAAAGTTGTTTTATTAAAGCTACTGTCTTGTATATATTTTTAAATAAATTATAATTTTTTAATCAGGTAGTTTAGTAGTTAAAATTTCACCTTCAATAAGTAGAATGTTTAGAGTTCAAACTTTGACTCTTACATATAAAATGTTATGTTCCTACCAACAGAGTTAAACTCACGGGACTAAATAATTTATAATTAATACTCCTTACGTTACTTTTTATTTGGCATTTTAGAAAGAAAAAAATTGTTTCAGATTATTTATCATTTTGAAATTTTAAGGTTATATTTTGTCGATTATATTCATTATCAATTGCTTTTATCTTTTTCAATAAAACTAATTAATGTTATGGTATTTGAAAAACTAAAATTTTTCTTTTTTTTTTTGGTATATATATAACATACTAATTTGTTTATTTTTGTACATAATATACTGTATTAAATTTATTGGAAGGAGAAAGTATAATTTACGAACTAAATACTATGTTAATTAATACACATGAGCTTTCACAATTAGTTTTTTTTTAAACAATAGAAGAATAAAATCTAATAAAAAAAAGAATGAAATCTCATCGATAATAAATATAAAATTTAGGGTTGTATTTAAAGGCATTGTGTCTCACTTTAAAAATCAATCAATATTATGCTTGCATAATCTTTCATGGTCCAAGTTTACTAATTTGTTCTTATTAGTTTTAATAATTATTACAAATTTTCTATCCTTCTATATAATAATCTATTAGAATTTAGAACATATGAATTATAATTTAGGCAAAATTACATATTTGGTCCTTTATCTTATTTTTTTGTAACATTTTGGTCCTTTATCTTTCATTTGTAACATTTTGGTCATTTATCTTATCTTTTTGTAACACTTTGGTCATTTATCTTTTATTTGTAACATTTTGGTCATTTAAAAAACATGAAAATATGAAAAAATTGATAAAGATGATGAATATTTTTATCAAAATTATGATTCTTATTTAATTTTAATAAAAAAGTATCTTAACAAATAAAATTCAGAATTTTTTTAATAAAAAAAAATATGAAAAAAATGATTTATATGTGAATGTTATAAAAGATAAAGGCTTAATTCATACTTTGGTCCCTTATGTTTATTTTAGCTCTCAATTTGGTCCCTTATGTTTTAAAACACTCACGTTAGTCCCTTGTGTTTTGAACGTTACTATTAAATGGTCCCTTCCGTAAAAAAAATTTAAACGTCGTTAATTTTGGCAACGTGTTAGACGGAAACAGGTTTAATTCATACTTTGGTCCCTTATGTTTATTTTAGCTCTCAATTTGGTCCCTTATGTTTTAAAACACTAAAGTTAGTCCCTTATGTTTTGAACGTTACTATTAAATGGTCCCTTCCGTAAAAAAAATATTTAAAGGTCGTTAATTTTGGTCACGTGTTAGAAGGAATGAACATTTTTTACGCAGTCACCCTGCCATATCATTGATTGAATTTAAAAAAAAAATTAAAAAACTAAATGAAATCCAGAATCCGTCTGACCCGGCGACCATCGCGCCAGATTCTGGGTTTCGTTTATGCATGAACACAGGTGAGAGTGAAAGAGAGACCGGTGAGAAGTAGAGAGAGGTTTTTTAGTTTCAAATGAAATTATCTTTCACCGAAAACCTTTTGTACTTCTCCCTAATTTTCATTCACCCCGATTCTTATTAAGTTAATTTAGTTTTTTTAAAATCCAATTAATGATGTGGCAGGGTGACTGTGTAAAAAATGTTCATTCCGTCTATCACGTGGCCAAAATTAACGATGTTTAAATTTTTTTTGACGAAAGAGACCATTTAATAGTAACGTTCAAAACATAAGGGATTAACGTGAGTGTTTTAAAACATAAGGGACCAAATTGAGAGCTAAAATAAACATAAGGGACCAAAGTATGAATTAAGCCCGTTTCCGTCTAACACGTGACCAAAATTAACGACGTTTAAATTTTTTTTGACGGAAGGGACCATTTAATAGTAACGTTCAAAACATAAAGGACTAACGTGAGTGTTTTAAAACATAAGGGACCAAATTGAGAGTTAAAATAAACATAAGGGACCAAAGTATGAATTAAGCCAAAGATAAAAGACTAAAGTGTTACAAATAAAAGATAAATGACCAAAGTGTTACAAATATAAGATAAATGACTAAAATGTTACAAATAAAAGATAAAAGACCAAAATGTTAAAAAAAATAAGATAAATGACCAAATATATAATTTTGCCTATAATTTATTAAAATATAGACGCGACAATTGTTCTTATTAGTTTTATTTTTTACTATTAATCTAATGGTTTAGAATATGAAATTATCTGTGTTTCAACAGATTCATCACCGTCCTCGCCGCCATATTCAACATCCCAAGTCCCAACTCAAATTGTCTTCTCTCTTTAACAACTCTTTTATAAAGACTCCACTGCTCTTATTCAAAAAACAAAACAAACAAGATAAATACTCCTCTGCATCATTCATCATCCAAAGTAAAGCATAATTATAGTCATTGAATTTGCTCAAATCCTCATGTGTTTCAATGTAAATTTCTAACATCACCCAGAATGATGCAATGGTGGTGATGAATCTGGGTTGGTGTTGATGATGATAGATGATTTTTTCATTGATTTTTTATATTTACATAAATTTAATTACAACAATAAAGACTTGGAAAACCAATTCATCTTTCTTATGTTAGATCTGGGTTTTATTTTTGTGAAATGGGGCTTATTCCTTTCTTTCTGAGTTTGTGGATCTGATTTGTTGAATTTGATGACGAAGATGAAACATGATATTCTTTGTTTCCAAACCGAAATCCGAAATTGCGTTGCTCATTTGCAGCAAAGAAACATCATGAAATGATGTTGGAGGTGTTTTTGGTAATGATGGTGGTGAGCGATGATATTGATGATGAAGGAATGAGTTGTTGAATTTTTGGATTTAACTTTTGAGCACAACTAGTGTTCACACGCACGGGTTAGAAATTCGTCTAATTGATTTTTACAAATTTAATAAATATTAATATATTATTTAAATATTTTATTTAAAAATTACATATACATATAGAAAAGAATGAATAAACTACATACACATATAAGAAAGAATCAATAAACAAAGAAAGAAAGATGAGAATGAAAAATGAGGTTGAAAAAGAAAAAAAATGGAGAAAAGAACGAAAAAAAATAATGCTGAGAAAGATATGGAAAGAAATATCAGAATGGAGAGAAAGAGAAAAAGATAGTGAAAGATAAAAAAAAAAAAGGTTTAATTTTTAGGTAAATAAAAATTATATATGCTATTAATTAGGAAGTGAAGTGTTAAGTCTATATTTTACTCTCAATGCAAACATAATCCCAATGCATTTTTCTTTCTCATTTTTTCAATGTTGTATTTGAAATTCAAATTTGAATACGCAATAAATGAGATGGTAGTTGGGTGGTAATTAAAAGAGGAATTAGGAGGAAAAAAGTTAGGGTTAAGTGATTACTAATTAGGGTTTTAAGAATGGGCAAACCTTACTTATATTATAATTAAGATTAAGATAAAATTAAGATTATTAATTTTTTTTTTTTTGTGGAAGAACAATTATTAATATTTTAATAAGAGTATTATAAAATAAAAAGTCTTTTTTTTTTTCTCAAGCACAATTATAACTGTGAAAAAAAAAATGGAAGAGAGGGAAATTTGACCGAAAGAAAAGAGAAGTTGAATTAAAAGAAGGATCACATGTGAGGAGTGCATGGTATGTTGGTGGTTAAAGATCAATCTATAGGTTAATATTCATTGCCTCAAAAAAGAAATTCATTGTCCATCATAGACCACTTGTCCCGCTAGTCCATATTAGAATTAGTCTATAGTTTAGATTCATCCATTTTACAATAAATCTAAAAAGTAAAATTTTTCTTATATATAAAATCGGAGGGAGAATAACTTTGAGCTCATCATTTCAGATTTACTATTCAATTCCAGTGGGTCCCATGTTCCTATCAGGCCCGGCCCTGAGCATAGGCAATGAGTGCGATGGCCTGAGGCCCATTGTTTTAGGAGGCCCATTTTTTTTATACTTAGTTGCTATTATAAAAAAATATCAAGTGTACATCTGTTATTAGAGGAATCATTTAAAGTTGAGTTTTTTTTGTTTTTTTTTTTGTTTATATGACAATTACTTCTTTGAAAAATATATTCGAAGAACTGAAGATATTTGAAAGTATCTTTGAATTTTTTATGATTCACAAAAGTTAAAGTCATTAAATGATAATGAGTTGAAAGAATGTTCTAAAAAAAAAAAAATAGTTGAAAAAATATTGTGTTAAATTTCACTCAACTTTTTCTCATTGCAATTTACTACATGTTGATGTAGATGATATATTCTCTTAATTAAGGGTGTTATAATTTGTTTTGCCAACTGAAACAATATCTACCATTGATATTTTGAAAGTTGTTGAATTTGTTGATTGTTATCCGAATGTATCAATTGCTTATAGAGTTTTACTGACAGTGTCCGCGACTGTAACATTAGCGGAAAGCAGTTTTTTAAAATTGAAGTTGATTAAAATCTACTTGAGATTATCAATGTCACCAGAGAGATTGAACGGTTTGACAACTTTGTCAATTGAGAAGGATATGTTGGAGGACATTGATATTAATGTGATTAATCATCGATGATTTTCTATCTCAAGATATTCAAAGAAATCACTTCTTATGAATTTTCGAGCTGATTTTTGTTTTGATATTTTGTAAAACTATTATTATATATTAATGTGTATTATATTAAAAAAAATTAGTTTTTTTTCTTCTTATATTTGGCCTAAGGCCCATAAAATGTCAGGAACGGGACTGATTCCTATCTATCCAGATGGCGTTAATTCTTGTGGGATGCAAACGTTGACCATTCCTAATGGCTCTTAAAAAGAGTATGTCCTCAACTACTTGGAATTTTCTACCAATTTGTTGTTATTCTAATCAGAATAGTGATACCGCTTTGGATATCATACATCACTAAAAAGTGGTCTCTACAATGCCATATACTCCCTCCGTAACACTTTATAAGCAAATTTCATTTTTTTAGATTCATTGAATAATTAGTGTGTGTGGACTATAATATAGTCTAGATACATTAATTATGCAATGGATCTAAAAATGTGAAATTTGCTTATAAAATGTTAGGAAGGGAGTAGTATTTATGAAACTCATACGTGTTTTGCTCCAATGGTGATATCACTCTAGGTATCATACATTATTAACATGTTATTAATTCTATTTAATTCGATTATAAAAAAAAGGTAACAATAAATTGATGATACCTTAAGGTACCGGTATCATCAATTTTGATACCTCTATGCCACGTCATGAAACTTCAATAATAAAAAAAAGTAAGGTACGGATCATTAATCTATAATACTCTTTATGATACCCTTATCGGAGATGCTCTTAGTACTAGGAGTACTTGGTAGTAGTAACATTTTTCTACATGTACTCGTACTATCGAGCAGTCGATAATTGATTTATTGTCATTTACGTGAATGCCACGGTAAATTCATTTTGTTTTTTTTAGTTTATGACTTATGCCTTACGATCAATGATGTTGACGAAGATTTGATATAAGTCTCATAGCAACTAATTCAATGGCAAACATATATGCACGTAGGGATGGACATCGGTCGGTTATGGGTGGGTTCGGGTTCTAAATATTCAATCCATCTCAATCCGTGGGTGAGAATCTAAGACCCAATTTCACCCAATTAAGTTGTCGGTTTGAGCGGGTTTCGGTTAGGCGGTTTAAGCGGATCAAATGGTTGGGTTCAGTCGGTTTGGGCTAGCACTAAATTTTTGGCCCAACAATTATTTTCAAAAATTTTAAAAATAGAAAAAACTAAGATAGCATAAACTTTGTAGTTGATAATAAAATAAACAAATTTGGCATATATTCTTGCCAAAACAAACAAGACTAAGTTGCTTAGAAAAACCTAAATGCATAAATCATTCATGATTCATCCATGTAATTAAGTTGACTTAGAATAGCCTAAATACATTATACGATCATTCATGATTCATTCAATTATGTTTTGCGAATTGAACTTTCGCTTTGAGCCAAACATTAAACTCAATATAAGCCACTAACATTAACATACAAAAGTTTCAACTCATGAATGAAAATATACATGGAGTATAAAATAATAATAATAATAGTGGGTATTATTATTATAAAAAAAAATAGTGGGTATGAGATTGGTCGGATTCGGATTTCGTTGGATTTGAAAATCTAATCCGAGCCCGTCCGTCTCAATCCATTCAAACCCAACTTTGTTCACCTGTTTAACCCGTGACCCGACCCACTATCACCCAACGGTCAATTTTTTTTATCGGTTTTGTCGAATTCGAATCGGTTTGGAAAATCTTGTCCACCCCTATATGCACGTATCGCATAGTACAAATGTACCACGTCTTGATTTTCATTCACTCACAATTTAGAAATGCCATTATAAGATTTAATACATATTTGAATTGACATTAACTTTTAATTGATGGTAATTTATTCGGGAGTTAGGATCCCCTTATTAAAGATTTAAGAGTGTTCGAGTCTTTGTCCTTTGGGCTTTGACACTTGAGAGTTGTGTACGATTTCTAATCATTTAGAAAATGGTTAGGTTAAACGTCTACGCCTTTTAGTTTAGATGATTGCAGATATTTTTGATACCAAAATAGTTGGTCGTGTCATGTGAACGAATAAATATATTGATAAAGGAGGAAGAGTCGAGCTTCCTAAATCACACTCTGATTGAACAAAGCAACTACCTAATACAGTTATATATGTAATTAAAGATCACACTATGTCATCGCAGAGATTCCACAATAGCATTATTGTGCTAGCAATTTAAAACATTGGCAAAATCTACCAAAATCACAACTAGTCCAAAAATGCAGTTATTATATAGTAGCAAAATAAAAAATTAGACATATGGTTGTGAGGTGTGTACAAAGGAAATGGTCGGTTGGTCCAATTTATCGGCAGAATAGTCCAAGTGCTGGATGTAAACAAAACGGTAGTATGAACAAAAGTCATGGAATGGCATTGCATGTGCATTTGCCGAAGAAGATCGATCCCACCAAAAATCACAAGGCAATGGCATGGCCCAATCTCATTTATTATAATTTGCAATCTACTCACATTTCAACAACTATTCATTCTTCAGTCTTCACACCATGCATTATGTTCCCACCTGTTTGACTCGAGATAACCACACCAATGAATGACTATGCTAATTTTATTTACTCCATTTATTCATAATTTCACATTGTCATAAGTTTTGATGAACTTTGTTGTCATAAATCCCTGGTGCAATTCACGTGTTGAAAATGATACTAAATGAATAATAGTTTAATTAAGTTATTGAACTCAAATAGTTAATAAACTTTATAAAAAGATGAATTTTAGAAGATATGAGTTCGATTTTTGGATAGAACAATTTTTTTGTCAAATCTTACATATCTCGCAGTCGAATTCTAGACTACTAGTGTCCTCTTCCTCCTTAAAATCAGAGGGTTAAAAAAATAATAAGTAGTTAGTACACCAATCATGTAAATTACGTTCAATAATTTAATAAAAGCTTTCAATAATTTTAATTTTTTGAAAATAGGTTTCGAAGATACGATCCAAAAACACATGATTTTGGAACGTACTTTCCAAAATTAATTAATTTCGGATCCTACAATTTAAAATTAGTTAATTGCAGATTGTAACTTTCGAGATATAATTTTTTTTGAAAAACAAATGGCACTTCAGAACATAATTTCAAAATTAGTTAATTTTGAATCCTACAATAAAAAATTAGTTAATTTTGGATTGTAACTTCCGAAATATCAAAATAAATTTAAAAAAAGGCTACTTTGAAACGTACGTTTCAAAATTAGTTAATTTTGGATCATACAATCCAAAATTAGTCAATTTCATATTGTAACTCCCAAAATATAAAAAAAAATAAAATGAAAAAGGCCATTTCAAAACTTACATTCAAAAATTAATTATTTTTTTAAAAAAAATTGGAGGCTTGAGAGCAATATAGAGGGAGCCCGAAGAGCATTTTGTTAGTTTTTTGATAAATGTTTTGAACTGAAGCCCACTCCACAAATGGGCTGGATCAAAGAAGTATACACTATATAATTGCATGAGAGTTTCTTTTCGCATTCCTTGAGTTTCTTTCTTCATCACCTGACATGAATCACATGATCATAGTACTCCTCTCGCTATCTGAAAAGTGAGCATTTTTTCGCACTCTAAGTAGCGAGTGTTAATATTTTATACTCAAATTGAACGCCAGCACCACCCATAAATGAAAATATCATGAAAAAAAAACTATCTAAATAGCGAACTCAATTCGCATCCTAGGAAGCAAACTCTTTTTTCATTCTTTGGGGGGGGGGGGGGGGGGGGGGTGCCAACATTCAGTTTAACTATAAAATATTGACACTTTCTACTTAGGGAGCGAACTGAAACATAGTTTGCTACTTATAGACCGATCGTAAATAATTTGATAAAAGATGAGAGAAGGGTGTAGAAGACAAAAAATTTGACTTTTATAAGGTTCGCATTCTAGAAAGCGAACACTTTTTTCTTCAATTTTATTATTTACACACTCGTTGCCTAAGTAACAAGAGGGGTAATTTGGAAAGGTCAGAGAGTACGTGTGAGATTCGGAAGATGCGAAAAAAAGGTCTCTAATTGCACCTACGATACATTCTAGTGAACCCGTTTTAAAAATACACCATTTTTTTCCAAGTGACTCAACATATTTCATCCCATTTTTGTGAAATTTTATAAAAGAACATCTATACACGATAAAAGTACACACACCTTAATAATAAAAATCTCTCACTCATATTAATCATAAACTTACTTGGGCGTAAGGGCGTGTAGAATCAAAATTAAAGGAATAGATGGACAAGTTGTTCAACTTTGTGATGTAATATCAAAGTAAGTATTATAATTATCGTTTTCTCAAGGAATAGTGCGATACCAAATGCCGTTCAACAATTTCCATGATTTTAAGTGACAAGGGTTTTATGGTTTTTGTAATAAAGTAACTTGCAAACATATAAATGCGAAAGTGCGATAAAGATTGTTGTAAAATATCAGAGAAATAATATTGCTGGGATTAGCTTTCGATTATTCATTCACATATATTTCCTCAATCAATCACATAGGTTTAACTATCAATCGACTTTACCACGTATTACTCACCGTACGTTTTCGTTCCCAAATAACGACGAGAAACTATTATACCTATCAATCCTCGATCCCTCGGGTGATTAATCGATATAACAACTTTAACAACTAATACTTTAAGTGGTTATTAAACCCAAATCTATCCCTAGAGTTTAGATTTAATAGATATTGTTCTAGTTCATTGATTCAAAACATATATCCCTATATTCTTTCAAATCAAATTGATAAAACATTAAAAAGCAAGAACAATATCAAAGTTGATTGAATCACTAAACCATATATGAACAAGATCAAGACAAATACATGCTCATAAATTAATCTATAACTAATCCCAACAATAAAGGAGTTTAGTTACCCATAGCAATCTTACAAAGATGAGGAGAATTGAAGTGAACAAACATCATGGAATGATTCCTCAACCAATTTGTGTTATCCACCTTCAAGAACTCTTAAAAATATAACCTAGGGTTGTTTCTCAGTATTACAGAAGAAGAACAAAAGAAGAGCTACAATTTTCTGAACTGAATTTCTATTTATAGTGGTCAAGTTCTGCTAAGCTCGTCGGGCGAGCCACCTTTGGCCGGGCGAGCTATCTTTCCTCAGCTGTGGGTTTGCTGACACGTGTCCCACTGACCTCTTGACTGCCAAGCTCGCTGACTGTCGCCAGACCTCGCCGGACCTCGCCCAAATTTTCTTTTTCACTGCCTTTTCCGTGCCAACATTCAGTTTAACTATAAAATATTGACACTTTCTACTTAGGGAGCGAACTGAAACATAGTTTGCTACTTATAGACCGATCGTAAATAATTTGATAAAAGATGAGAGAAGGGTGTAGAAGACAAAAAATTTGACTTTTATAAGGTTCGCATTCTAGAAAGCGAACACTTTTTTCTTCAATTTTATTATTTACACACTCGTTGCCTAAGTAACAAGAGGGGTAATTTGGAAAGGTCAGAGAGTACGTGTGAGATTCGGAAGATGCGAAAAAAAGGTCTCTAATTGCACCTACGATACATTCTAGTGAACCCGTTTTAAAAATACACCATTTTTTTCCAAGTGACTCAACATATTTCATCCCATTTTTGTGAAATTTTATAAAAGAACATCTATACACGATAAAAGTACACACACCTTAATAATAAAAATCTCTCACTCATATTAATCATAAACTTACTTGGGCGTAAGGGCGTGTAGAATCAAAATTAAAGGAATAGATGGACAAGTTGTTCAACTTTGTGATGTAATATCAAAGTAAGTATTATAATTATCGTTTTCTCAAGGAATAGTGCGATACCAAATGCCGTTCAACAATTTCCATGATTTTAAGTGACAAGGGTTTTATGGTTTTTGTAATAAAGTAACTTGCAAACATATAAATGCGAAAGTGCGATAAAGATTGTTGTAAAATATCAGAGAAATAATATTGCTGGGATTAGCTTTCGATTATTCATTCACATATATTTCCTCAATCAATCACATAGGTTTAACTATCAATCGACTTTACCACGTATTACTCACCGTACGTTTTCGTTCCCAAATAACGACGAGAAACTATTATACCTATCAATCCTCGATCCCTCGGGTGATTAATCGATATAACAACTTTAACAACTAATACTTTAAGTGGTTATTAAACCCAAATCTATCCCTAGAGTTTAGATTTAATAGATATTGTTCTAGTTCATTGATTCAAAACATATATCCCTATATTCTTTCAAATCAAATTGATAAAACATTAAAAAGCAAGAACAATATCAAAGTTGATTGAATCACTAAACCATATATGAACAAGATCAAGACAAATACATGCTCATAAATTAATCTATAACTAATCCCAACAATAAAGGAGTTTAGTTACCCATAGCAATCTTACAAAGATGAGGAGAATTGAAGTGAACAAACATCATGGAATGATTCCTCAACCAATTTGTGTTATCCACCTTCAAGAACTCTTAAAAATATAACCTAGGGTTGTTTCTCAGTATTACAGAAGAAGAACAAAAGAAGAGCTACAATTTTCTGAACTGAATTTCTATTTATAGTGGTCAAGTTCTGCTAAGCTCGTCGGGCGAGCCACCTTTGGCCGGGCGAGCTATCTTTCCTCAGCTGTGGGTTTGCTGACACGTGTCCCACTGACCTCTTGACTGCCAAGCTCGCTGACTGTCGCCAGACCTCGCCGGACCTCGCCCAAATTTTCTTTTTCACTGCCTTTTCCTCGCCGGGTCGCTCGCCGGGCGAGCTTGGGCGAGAGTTCCATACTTCAGCTTCTTTGTTCTTTGTTCCAATCCTGTTCTAAGCTTCAAGTCCCTACAAAAAGGGTTGGGATTTAGAAAAACTAAGTGAAAATAACTTAAACAAATATATACATGATTTCGGGGTTTTTCAAAAGAATTTCTTACACTTTAAGTTAATAAGTGCATAAATATATTACATGGATTAACTACTTTTCGGCACTTATCACTTTGTCACTAAAAAATTGAAAGAGACACAATAGTTGCATAAAAAGAGGGAGAGTGATCTATGTGGTTCGGAGTGTGTTAAAACAAGATTGAACGAATAGAGAAGCAACCTATTGGAAGAGACATGATTAAAAGATACATGATGGTGTTCAACTTTGTCGCATAAGAATAGAAAGACACGATGAAGAAAAGATGGTCATGTAAATGTTTTAAAATAAAAATTTAAATCTGACGGGTGACATTTAACTCTCTCGTATCTCAATTTAAAAATTTCCTCTCGCTTAAACATCCCGGTGTGAAAATAAAATGATGAACTTTAAATGAATACAATTGCTTTGTGAATCTATGCTAAATACTGTTATAAAATAAAGATCAATAAACTTATCGATTTGCCACCAACAAATCTCAACCGACTTCTCTCATAAACAACTCGAATAAAATCTACAAAATGACAAATTGTGATGTAGTCTAAGACGCGTTGATTGTACCAGATTTGGCGAATGGGGAACAATATCATTTTAGCTGAAGTACCAGATTTTCAAGGTCTGCTTGAAAGTATTAAAATTATCTCTTGGTATTGGTTTTTAGGCAGAGCAGGCCGTCTTTGTAATTTTGCTTTTTCTGTTTAGTGTAATAATCTCATAATGTGTCTTAGTAGCATTTAAGAGATTTTTCTTTGTGAATTGCAAGGGTTTGTGTATCTCTTACACCTTTTACCAATTCCATCATTTGCTTATAAAAAAGTTCATGTTAAACAGTGTTCCCGAAACACTTGTTAAGCATATCAAGAAAGAAAAATAAAAATAAAATTAATAACTTTTTACAATTTTGAGGCATTGAATGTACAAATTATAAGAATTAGTTTTCTTATTAACAGACTTAACTAGTGCGCAGGGCAATGTTTAACATTTTCTTAAAAAAATTTGAAAATAAAGTCAAGCTCTTGACATTGAACTGCGCCTCTTGTACAAAATTATAGACATGTGAACTGGTTGTTCATAAATGATAGTCTTAGCTCAAATTGTCGAGCTGTTTGGTGAAGGATGTTGGTAAATAATGGTCGTTTTCTGGTTCCTTTGTGCGAAGGGCACCTACAAAAATGTTAGCACTCCGACGCTCAAGTCAATATTTGAATGAGAAATAAGGAGTATTAAGTGTTGGAGGCGCAAAAATTTCATATCTAGGGATTGACGTATGAATGTTTATATATAAGATGATATTAGGGTTTTAGGACATAATGGGGTCCCTCGATATGGGTGGATCGACCATGTGCTCGACACCTGTCCTTTGGAAAGGACTGTCCTTTACACTTAAGAGGCACATTTGGGATCTTGGAGACTCTTCGTCTCTACATGTGCTCGCTGTATTGGACCGTGGTCGTTTGCCACATGATTTGCCTTTATCATATTAAGATGGATCTTAATATTTGTTGGGCTTTTAGTGATGCAGAACAACATATATTAACAATGATATAAAATGTTGTAAAAGAAGTCATCCCATGGTACTTTTAACTTTTAATTTATAAGTAGATACATTGTCATCTCTTCAATGTGTTTTTTTTTAAATATTTTTAACATTTACTATTGTTGTTTTTCATTTGGGATTTCCCCTATCTATTACAAAAGGTTTAAAAAATGTAAAAAAATAAATTTGTAATGAAGTTTAATAAAAAATAAATAATGAACTTTTGATTATCATCAAGAATTTTATGTGAGATCTTTATTAATGTTAATTGATCATTGGAGTGAGCCAAAGGAATATACACACGACATATTGATCCGAGAGATTTAAAATTAATTTCATTTGTATAATTGGTTTTGCAACTCTTAAAGTTATAATTGGTTCTTGCAACTCTTAAAAGGTTAAAAACTGTTTAATTGAAGTTAAGAAAGCACAACTTTTTTTCGCATATAATGTGATAAAGAAATCAATTAACTTCATGCAAAGGAGGAAAAATATGACTACAAGTTTCATGTTTGGCTATTTTTTTGTCATCTTTCTTTCTTTATTTCTCCTGGTAACTAGTAGAAGTATGTCATTTTTCACACCATTTTTAATTTTTTTATTGAAGCAACCAAAGAATCAATTATATTATACACAATTAAGTCACCTTTTATTAACATTCCTATTTTTTTTTTTTTTTAATTTGTCAAATGCAGGTTCCCTTCCCTGTCAAACCGTAGATGATTGTCCAGATGACTTGTATTATTTTATTGATTGTGTTGACAATTTTTGTGTATACTGGAGAGATGAATGAAGATTAAGAATAATTACATTATCTCTTAGTGTATAATTTTATTTGTACTTTTATAATTTATTTTAAAATTTGATTTATATTTCTCCATTTGTTTGCTCATAGAAGATATCACAAACAATAATATCACTGCATAGTTATAACAAGCTACTTTAATAAATAATTATTTATTCTGCTTCTGTATTTAGTATGTATCATTGAAAAGAGGTAAACTTAAACTTTTATTTTGTCATAAATTCTTACAAATAATTTATTATACTCATTAAGAAAAAAAGAAAAATGCTAAATAGTGCTTCCGGGACATTAGTTAAGCATATAAATATAGAAATTATGTCTCTAAATTTGTGTATTCAATGCATCGGGAATATAAAAAATTATTTTATTAATATTAATTTTATTTTTTATTTCTACTTTTGATATGTTTAACAAGTATCCCGAAGACACAATTTAACATGACCCTTAAGAAGTAACAATTAACATGATATCTTTTTAGCAACAATACACCGTGTATTATACAAACACATATGATGTATGTAATTTAGATCTTTTAATTTGTTTATAATACAAAAATGACAAGACAATAAATTTTCTGCCACCATTTGAAACATAATAGAATTTAGATCTTTAATTAATTTTATTTTTGATCCATTTCTGTGAGTGGTAAAGTTAGTTATTAGCATTTGAATTTTGAAAGGACATAGGTTGAAACCTCTCTCATGAATTTTTTTTTTCTTTCTGAAAATTGTCATATTGATGAGATAGGATTCTTTTCTTTACATTATTTCTTCTTTTTCATTATTTTAACTCTCTCATTTTTGCTAGATAAAATGAAGAGAGGATAACCTATTATTACAACTGCCTACCAATTGTTTCTTCATTATCTTTGATTTCATCATTTTATTACTCTCACAAAAATAATTCTCTTTGTAAAATTATTTTTTTTTGTCACAAAAAATAACCTATTAATGCTCCAATTTTAAATATGAAGTACTATAATTGAGGGCCAAAAATATAAACCGAGACCAAAATTTTAAAAATAAAATTTATACGTGAGGAACCAAATTCATTGTTTAAAGAAAAAATAAATTTTCATTAGTGAATAAAATAATAAGGTTGAACTCAACATTAAATCTTATCCGTTTGATTAATCTAAAAGTAGAAAGATCAAATTCTACTTCTTGAAAGAAATACACCTTAACAAAACTATGTGAAAAATGAAAACTCAGAATCATTATGCCAAAAATTGTGTTGCTTCTTTCACAACACACCAACGATTCATTTGTTCCTCTGACTGCATGTAATTTACTCCTCATCCATATTTTGAACAAGCCTCCTCCTCATCTATTTTGTTTTACTTCCATTTAATTTTTATTTTTATCGATTTACAAAGCTTACATTAGAGTGAAATGACAAAAGATCATATCAATTCTTAGATGATACTTTTGCTAAAAGATTACTAAATAAAAATTTGAAACCAACCATGGAATGTAACACGCAGTAATGCTTATCTACCGTTTGATAAAAAATCAACGGTTGAGATTATTATTACTCAAAAACGTAATTTTTAATTTAAAATGTCTGATTTCAAATCGACGGCCGAAATAAAAAACAGTGTGAAACTTTGGATTTATGTTACAACAACAATTCCATATATATGTAAGTAGTTTGTTTGATTTGAATGTTTAGTTACTTTGTTTGATTGATGGATAGATAGTAACTGCAACATTTTAAAATTGGGAGAGCAAATTCACAAAATTACAAAAAAAAAGAACAAAAAATATAACTAAGTCTTTAATTTATTTTGAGAGAAAATTATTTAGCATTGCAATTTGTTTATTTCAATATTGTGATTAAGTAAGAATTACATTAAAATTCAACAAATGACTATATTATTTTTTTTATAATATATCTACTTTATATATTGTTGACATTATCTATCAAATAGAAATCCAGGTTAGAAATAGTCTTGTTACTTGCTGTTGTGTTGTAGTGAGTTGTCGGTGAATTTGCCACCGTGTTGACGGTGTGTTCCATTACTTGCTGTTGTGTTGTAGTGAGTTGTCGGTCGGTGAATTTGCCACCGTGTTGACGGTGTGTTCCATTGGCCGTTCCTCAAAAGATGAGTTTTAACTTGTCTTCCGTAGATCAATACCTTATACTGTAATTTGGGTTCTTTCGAATCTAGCTTGCTGGAATCTTGATTTGTTTGTCTCGAAATGACCGTTTATGTCTGATGTGTTATGTCATAGGGGCTTTATAATATCTTATCTTTTATATTTAATTTTTTTGAGATAGGGCTAGGGTTTCATCTGTTTTTCTTTTGCTTAAAAAAAATATCGAATAGAAATCTACATACCCATTATAAAAAAATCTACATACCCATAAAAATGCATATTAATTTTGTTAGTTATTTTGTACACCCTTCATTCACTATTACATGAAGAAATATTTTAAATTATCGAGAAAGATTAAATAGAAAAAATAGCAAATGGACTTTTTTTTTTTCATAAAAAGAAGTAGTAGATTGGGCCCCTTTTATTATCTTCTTATAAAATGTTAATGTCTTAAGACATAAGATGAGCCTGTGAGAGACACACGACGAGATAAAATTAAGTGGTCTACCCACAAAATGGTGCCATCCACGTCACTACTACCCTATCTTTGGCTGCTCTTTGAATTATTTATATATGAAACCATGTCAATATCTAACGATAACAGCCACACTCGTCATTGATCATTTCCAATCATGCTGCAAGTTGTTCAATTATTCCAATGGATTTTTGTTCAAATTCATGATAACAAAAAGAAGAAGAAAGAATATGATAATTGGACATAAAAAACACATAATGTTTGATCACGAAAATTGACCAATTATACCTATCTCTTCTTTGCAGAACTAGCTTCCTATCGATTAAACTAAGAATTTATAGAGTAACTCTCCTGCCCAATAACTTATTTTATCTATAATTGGAATTCATTAGTTTTCTTATCATCAGAATTCGAACTAGATAGTAGACACAATAAGTTTATTTTTTAATGGCAAGATACTAGGACTGATTCATTGTTGCTTTACACAATTTTTAATTTGGATCGTTGATATCAAATTAAACGGATAAGATTGAAAATTATGTCTTTTATAATAAAACAATCTCATATATTGATTTTAAATCGGACGGCTGAGTTTGCTTACACCTAACGTCCTACTATATAATTATAGAAAATCTGTTTTCAAGATACTATAAGTTTATAACACTATGGCATCATGCACTAGCCATTTACGTTATATTTTAAAATTGAGAGTTGAGTCTAACTCGTTCTTATAAATTGGCTTATAATGTGAGGATTACCTCTTACTTATAAACACATATTCAGATCATCTCACAACTAGGGTTAGGAATAGGCTAGACCGAGTTAGGCTTTGTCAAGCTTGACCTGTCAAAAAATTGAAAGCCTGAGCCTGGCCCGTGGCCTGTCATAGACTTATTTTTTAAGCCTGATTATGACCTTTTGAAAGTCTGACATGACCTATTAACCTGTTTAAAAGCCTATTTCATATTACCATATTTAAATTAGTAATTATATTTATTTTTAAATATACTAATAAACTAATAAACCAATGAGATTAAACTTGCTTTTGATATTTCACGTGATATTTTAGAGAATTTGACTATATATGACATCATATTTTAATTTTAGTTTATAATAATACATTTATATATGTGAAAAATTAATGTAGATTAATAAATTTAAACTACTTAAAAAGTTAATAAATTTGTAATTTAATCAAAGTACAAATTTTAGTATATGATAATAATAAATGTAAAAATATTATTCATATTTACTTAATTAGACCGACTTAACAGGCTAAATGACTTTTTTTAATGACATGAAGTCTAACCTTTTTAGCTAATTAATAGACTTATAAAAATGCTTTGTTCTGCTCTATTTAAATAAATAGGCCGACCTGACCTATTTCCAACCCTACTTACAACCGATGTGAGACTTCTTAACACACATTCAAGCTTACAAAACTGATTTGTAAGGTGAAGATTGTCTCTTATTTATAAACACATATTCAAGTTTACAAAACTGATTTGTAAGGTGAAAATTGTCTCTTACTTATAAACACACATTCAAGCTCTAATATCATCTTAGGATTGAGATGCCTATACTCAAAAACAAAACTTAATTTTAGAATTAAAATTTACACGGCATTTATAAAGATTATCTATGCAAATCTTTAACAAATATGAAACTTCTTAATATGAATTATCATGTTTTGTTTTTTTTTTTTCTTCTAATAAATAATGTGAAATTATTATTTTTGTTTATAATTTAGATTCTGAGGGAATAACATATAACATCACTGTTTAAAGATGTGGAGGATATTACAAAAAATTTTGTTGATAGAAAAATAATTATTTTGTAAAATAGAAGATAATGTGATTGAAAGTGACATATTGTTTTTTGTTTTAGAAAAGAAAAAGCCCACCACAAAATGCATTGAGTGGTGTTAGTTTAACGGCATGCAAAGGATGACATATCCCACTTAGAATAATGTACTTATCAAGATAATTTGTAATCTTTGAATAAACATTCTTCAAATTGACATTAGTAGTATTGTTGAATTACACCGAAGCAAACCTGAATTCTATATCCAATTAGAATCCATAGGGTGTCTCCTTAGTTTAGTGTAATTTCCACCCCACCATTGAGTTGAGTGTATTAGAATGAGACCAATTTCGGATCTTTTCTAGAGGAATACGAAAAGCATAAAATTATTATAGTGGGATATTGTGATCTTATTCTATTGTGGTAAAAAAGTTTGATTTTTATGATATAGATATTCAAGTTGAGACAAGCAGAAGAGGTTCTACTTATATGGCCAGATGTGGTTGATAAACTGGTTTTGGGAGGAGTACGCTTGATTGACCTATTACCATCAGATAAATTTATCCATATTGCGATTTTTTTAACAAAAAGTGGTGAAAATTTTAAGAGTTAAAATACGGCTCGGGCTTCCGTGAGAGAGTAATTCATATCTCTCACGGTGAAAATGGTATTTGGTACCATAGGATGTGTGGAAAAAAAATGCAACAATGTAGATCTCTTACTAGAAACCTGTTTCTACAGTGTAGACTCGTTTTTTTCCTTTTTAAAAATTAATTGATTTAATATATTATAAATGAAATATGTGTTTTTTATAAAAAAAAAAAAGTGTGTTTGTCTGTAAGGTAAAAAAATTATTCCACTCACCAGTCCCCTTCTCTAAATTGGTTAGTGAAGGTAATATTTTATTGATTCTGTTGAAGTTTTATTTTTATTTTTATTTTTATTTTTATTTTTTTTTAAAACTAAAAGGTGGTAGCAAAGCGCTAACCACACCAAAATATATATATTAAAGATAAGAGAGATATATACAAATGGAGGGGACCAAACCTAAACTCCATTTAAGAAACACCATGCCTAAAGTTTGGCATACCTAGTTTGTTACAAGCTATAGATTCCAAAAGGAAGGGAGGAGGAGTGTTCCAAGTCGTGTATGCATTCAGAGAGCTACCAAAGTTTGCAAGCAAGTCAGCTGGCCTGTTGCCTTCTCTAAACACATGAGAGATGATGAAATTCATTTGACTGATCTTGGACCAAGCATTAATCCATTTGTTTCCTGCCAAAAAACTTCCTGCATGTTCAAAGCTTCTTCAAGGTTTTGGTTAGCTATCTTCTCTTCAAATAACAAAGCATTAGAGGGGCCATTTATCTGAATTTGGTTTTGAATGTTGTTTAAGTTCAGCTCAGCAACAGATACAGCCTCATTAACATTCCCAAACCTGTCTTTATTCCAACTCTTTAACCTGAGTTTTAGAGTTTTTAACTTTTGATTCAAAATGTGCATAGGGCAGCCTACCACTGTATAATTCCAACTATCAGCTATGAGATCTTTACATTCAGGATGAAGAGACCACATTCTCATAAATTTAAAGCTAGAGGCAAAAGAATTAGTAGAAGTTTGAAAGTCAATCATCAAAGGATAATGATCAGACTTATGTTTAGTAAGGGTGGAGACTGTAGAAATGTTACAAGTAACTAGCCAAGGTTGATTGCAAACAACTCTATCCAATCTTTTTTCAGTGTGCCTACTCCCATCTCTACCATTGTTCCAAGTGTACAAAGCACCTCTGGTTGGTAAATGCAGCAAATCATGAGAGTCAGTCCAGGTTTGGAATTCTTCCATAGGAAGCTTGGCAGGAGTGAAACTTCCTCTGTGCTCATTAGCCCCTAAAATCACATTGAAGTCTCCAATGAAGCACCAGGGAAGGTTAAATTGAGTTTGGAGGTTATTTAAGGAAAGCCAGAGATTTCTTCTAGTCAAATAGTTGGTTGAAGCATAGATAGCTGAGAGGGCAATGGTTTGATCATTAATAGTAACAGTGAAAGACACATGTTGTTCATGAAGTTCAAGAATAGTAGGGTTTAAATCAAGTTTGCAAAGACACCAAATATTTGGTAGAAGGTTATTTCTAGTATTTAAGGCAAAAAGTTTGAGGTTTTGGTTAGCTAACCATCTCCTAGGCAAATCAGCAAAATCCATCATAGGTTCAGAGATTAATACTATATCTGGTTTGAATTGAGAAATAAGGTTTTTTAGGGCTATTCTAGTAGGGGAATTAGCCAGGACCCTTAGATTCCAAAAAACACACTTCATTTGAAAGGTTTAGGAGAAACCTTTGACCTGGTTATGTAAGAATCCCTACTGGCTTGCAATTTCTTTTTTTGCACTTTCTTTTGATGCTTAGAGATTGAAATTTGAAAACCATCATCTTTAACAACATTAGTTTCAACTAGGGCTTGCTGTATTTCTTCATCCTCCTCAGTCATGGCTGCCTAGGAATTCTTTAAAAACTCAATATCCTTATGGATTCTTTCAGGTATCTGCCTCTGATCCACACTAAAAGTAGAAGAGCTAGAATGATGTTGGGTGGCATCAACAAAAGATTCACTAGAATCAGATTCACTTTCCACTAAACCTTCCTTACTAGCTGCAGCTACAATCAACTGTTGCTCTAACTGTTGATCCCGAGCTTTAAAAGTTTCTGCTGGGCTTAACACAGTCTGCATAGGTAATTCCTTATGAATTGGAGACAAAGGTGAAGCAGAAGTTGCCACCACATTTGAGTTTAAATCAGGGCCAAGCAACCCCTGCTTTTGACTGTTGTCAGGAATCTTTTGGGTTGGAACAACATCAACTTTTTCCTTGTTTTTCTTTCCACCCAAATTAGATTTAGCTGAATCCTCAACTTGGATTGTCTCCCTATCCACATTGATCACTTCATTGTTGTTTTGCTGAGCCTGCTTGCCATCCTTAAGAGGCACATATACTTTCTTTGGCTCCACATTATTATTTTTTTTGCCAACAACTTCCTTATCAAGCTTGTTTTCATCTACCTTATTCCATCTCTTGCAAATATCATCATAATGGCCAATAATTTGACAAGAGTTACAAAAGTCAGGTAAATTTTCATATTCAATCTCAACAAAAAATGCAAAACCTTTCCTTTCAACCAACACCTTGTACCTAATAGGTTGGCTAAGATCCATATCCACAAGAACCCTAGCATATTGACCAAAAGTGCGTTCATGCATAGGTTTGGAGGTTACAGCATCAGTGCAAATAGGGGTACCTAAGCTGCTAGCTATAGTAAACAATATATTTTTATGCCAATATTCTTGAGAAAGCCTAAACAATTTTACCCAAACCTGGGCTGAAGTGTTGTGTTGCATCCTAGGGTTAAAATCTTTCGACCAAGCAAATAGCTTGAGCAAACCAGGGTTAAGATTCCAAGAGGGGACCAACCTAACACGTCTCACATCCTCTAAAGTGGAGAAGGTAAATTCATAGAAACCCTTACCTAGTGAGATGACACCCCACTTTGAGAAACCTTTCCAAATCAACGATAGCTTCGCCTTCAAGGCAACAACCGTCAGCGGTGTCGAACCCTTTGGCCAGATGATTCTTCCGTGTAGGTTATGTTTGCATGCGTCCAAACCTGCTTCATATAGAGTCTCAGGAATCTCTATAGCCAATCTATCACCTTTGACAACCGGTAGAGGGAGCTGCGAAAGAGGAATATTACAAACATTATTTAGGGCTTGGGCAAAGGTTTTGGGTGGAATATTTTGTGCGATGGTTGTTTTAACTGGTGCAGATTCAAGATCAAGAAATTTCCAAGGGATGGTTACAGAAGTCATGGTGAAAAATGGAAGAAAACTTGGGTCGGTTAAGGGCGGTGGTTAGATGAAGGTGACGAAGAGGGTGATCACTTTGTCACCAGAGTTTCTCTCTCTAGGGAACATTCTCTCTCTCAACAATTCATAAATAAAAAATCAATTATGTTGAAGTTGAGAATGAATAGAGAAAGGATTTTATGTCGGGATCAATTTCAAACACAGACAAATATCAAATGGATTAATTTTGTGTTGTTGAGGCTTAGGTTCCATTTTTGTATCATTCTCCTACTATTGAGTTGCAGGCGATGTATCTTTGGTTTTTCTCTCATGAGTATTTCTTGTACTCAATCATAAATTAATTTTTTTTTTTAAAGAAAAAACTAATTTTGAAACATTTTTCATGATTTGGAAATGCAGATCTGCATATCTGTATTTGTAAGAAAAAAAAATTGGGTTAATTTGAAAATATGGACTTGTTTAATGAATTAATGCATATGATGATGAAGGGGAAGGAAGAAGATGAAAAAAAAAAGAAAAATAAAATTAAATGTGAGCGGTTCACAATTAGACCAAATAGAACAATTAGATTCAATGATTTATTTTTTAACTAAAGAGTCAAATGGTTAAAATTTTAAAAATAGGAATAAGGTGTTTTGCTATGTAATGCTATAATAAGTCGATTTAGTCACTAAAAGTCGATCATTAGGGATAAATTAGGTTGATTTAATTATTAAAAGTCAATAAAATTTATATTAGACGATCATTTAAGATAAACTCGATCGATTTAATCATATAAAATTATAAATTGATAGTATTAGATTAAATTAGGGCGTTTGAGATAAACTTGGTCGATTTATTGATTAAAAGAAAAAAAATATTAGTAGGTCGTCTGAGATAAACTCGGTCGATTTAATGATTAAAAGTAAAAAAAAATATGATATAATTAGGTCATTCAAGACAAAATCGGTCGACTTAGTCATTAAAAGCGAACATAATTGATATTAAACGGTCGTTCGAGATAAACTTGGTGGATTTAGTCATTAAAAGTTAGCGGAATTGATGTTAGACGGTCGTTCGAGATAAACTGGGTGGATTTAAAGTCAATGGCACGGTCGTTCGAGATAAACTTGGTCGATTTAGTCATTAGAAGTCAATATAATTTATATTAGTAGGTCGTCCGAGACAAAATCAACCGATTTAGTCATTAAAAGTCAATAAAATTAAACGGCCCTCAAGATAAATCGGGTGGATTTAGCCATTAAAAGTCAACATAATTGTTATTAGACGGTCATTCGAGACAAATTCGGTGGATTTAGTCGGTAAAAATCAACGAAATTGATATTAGACGGTCGTTCGAGATAAACTTGGTCAATTTAGTCATTAAATATCAACGGAATTGATATTAGATGGTCGTTCGAGATAAACTTGGTCGATTTAGTCATTAAAAATCAATGGAATTGATATTAGACGGTCGTTCGAGACAAAACCAGTGGATTTAGTCATTAAAAGTTAATGGAATTGATATTAGACGATCGTTCGAGATAAACTCGGTGAATTTAGTCATTAAAAATCAACAAAATTGATATTAGTAGGTCTATTGATATTAGATTGAACAGTTAGATTGTCGAAATTCCAATTATTATTGATTGTTAGTGCAGTTAAGTGCGATTAAACAGTCTAATTGAGTAAATTTAAATTTTTAAGACACAATTAGTCAAGACTTGGCGGTTACAGTATTTAATAAAAAGGTTTCTTAAGTCATAATCAATGAAACTAATTTAGACCGAATTGTTTGATTGCCGAAATTCGGATTTCTAATTGATTGTTAATCCAATTAGGTGAGATTGAAATGTTTCATGAGAAAATTTGAATTATTTAGTCAATAGTCATAATTAGTCCAATTAGTTTAGACTTGACAGTCGTTTCATAGAGATTAGGTTTCTGTCACAATTACTAAAACTAGTTTAGAATTTAAGATTGAATGGTTAGATTGCCAAAATTCAGATTTTTAATTTATTATTGGTCCAATTAAGTAAGACTGAACAAGTGATAAAAAAATCAGAGTTCGATTGTCACCTACGATAAAAACTAACAAATAACAATACTAATCACTAATTATTTTTATAAACTACTAATATTTGTTGTGTAAAAAAATAACAAAAAAAAAATGATCAAATAATTTTTTTTTCTCTATTAATTCCTCCACAAAAATATTTATTG
Organism: Trifolium fragiferum; assembly: GCA_954870985.1. Taxonomy (NCBI): domain Eukaryota; kingdom Viridiplantae; phylum Streptophyta; class Magnoliopsida; order Fabales; family Fabaceae; genus Trifolium; species Trifolium fragiferum. The sequence continues at coordinate 22,728,663 of OX940790.1, read as the reverse complement.
TCTAGCGTTGATGATTCCCAAAAATCGCACCAGACCCAGCACTTACTTAACCTCATTTCCACCGTTCATCAACATCAAACACCCATTATCGGATATTGCACTGTGCCGTTTGCTTATTTTCGTCTGTCGGATAAATCAAGATATTTAGATTGTGACACATGTTAACTTTTGTCATTTTGAAAAAGAAACTAAAACAACACCAGTAAACAGGGAACCGCAAACCCAAACACAAACACCAACGTGGAGTTGTCCTGTGTCGTCTCCTCAAATTGATTTTTAGAATAATTATTATAATCATAAAAGTTAGAGTTGGTTTGAGTGAAATTGAGAGGTTGATGGTGTTTATGGATTCAAAGGGGTTAGATCATGGCTGGAGAGATGCAAAGAAAAGAAGAAAAATACAACACTAAACGATGATCAGGACAGGGTAATAAAAAACAAGAAGCTATAAAGAGGAGGTTAGACGGCGGCCGGAGAAGTGGAGACGAAGTTTGCCGTGCCGACGATGAAGGCTGGCGTGAACTTAACGCGCGGGTACAATGTGTTTCGGTTTGTGGTTCACTGTTTCAGTAAATATAAGGCATACTTATCTTAATCATGTGTCCAATTTCTATAAATAATTATGCAGAATTTTGAACATATATAAATAATTATTTGGAATTTAAAAATAAATAAAAACCGGCTGGACCTGCAGCAAACGGTTTTAAATACCAATTCACCATGAGCAATATGACTCGCTAGCTCACCGTAGAAGGCGCCTTAAAATACATTGATCATTGATCATGTAAAATAATTTTACACGGTTATCTAATTAAAAATTATCAATTTATCATGTTATATAAAAAAAAATTAAGATGAAATAATGTGGCAAAAAACATGTTTGTCATTGATTATAATATAAAATTATTTTTGACTATCAATGTATATTATTTTCCCTCAAATTTTAATATGTATATTTTGTATGTAGGATTGTAGGAGTCAATATCATGTATATTATTGTGTTTAATTTTAAAAGTTTATCTTTTAAAACAAATTAATACTATTAACAAAAGTTACATTAAAAAAATTCATAATATTAATAAAAGGTACTTTTGAAAATAAAATACTCAATATTCATAGAAATAATTTAGTTTGATTGAGATATACCGACTATGTAAAATAATCTTACATGATTATCTAATAAAAAACAATCAATTTATTATGTCATATTAAAAAAGTAAAATGTTGTGGTGAAAAATAAAATTGTTATTGATTAACTATGTAAAATTATTTTTTAGAACTTTTTTCTCTTAATGATTTGGGACTTATATTTAATAACGATTTCTTTTTTCAATAGGTTATAATTCATTATTAGTAATGGAGGAATTATGGCTTAGCATGAATCTATTAATTTTGTCCGATTGTTTTACGAAATACTCTTTTTTGTTACTATTATAAATAAATAAGACTTTTTTGATATGTTGAAAAGTGATGTATCTAGTTCATATACATCACACTTTTAATTTACCAAATAAGTTAAATTTATTTATTTATAATAGTGATCGGAAAGAGTACAAATTTAGTGGCTCATATTAAGATTTTCTAAATCAAATGAGTATTTATTTTATAGAGTTATATTGAGTCTCTACAAAATGGTTATCTTTTAGGTTTAGTTCTTATTTTTTATTATATTGTTAGTCCTTGAAAAATTATGTTGCACTCAATTTAGGTCATTACTTTTAAATATATGTATATTTTTAGAATATTTTTTTTTTACAAATGTTTAATTAGAATATCATATAAAGTTTCTCCATTAAAAATAAGCTCAGAATTTAATTTAGAGGTCATGATTTTCGTTACATTTTTTTTTATCTTAATTTTAGTCATCCAAAAAATTTATATTTAATTCATCTGAAGTTAAAAATTCCAAATTTTAGTAAATAAACTTTATATAAACAAATTTAAGAGTGTAGTGATAATTAAATAAATTTAAATTTAATAGGGACTAAAACTATATGCAAAAAAATTATTTAATTCATCATCGAGATGCCGCTTTGACAAAACACTATTCAGATATGGCAACAACATTGTATTTTGCAGCCAGGATCTCCTTTTGTAGTAGAATCTCAAAGATACACGCAATATAATATCGCAGCCATCCATTTGTAATCGGTTGATTTATATTACATTTTCATAAAATCAATATACTAAACAATTTCTATAGTTGATTTAGACCAAACAACTACTAAAATTTATTACAACGACACAAACATGTTGCGTGAAAATCATTCTTGTGTTATACGGTCATAAAAAACTACTTTTTTTTTTCTTTAAAAACTTAAATTCTCCCTTCTTTTTTTTTTTTTTTTTTTTATAAATAAAATAACCTAAGTTGATTTTTAAAGTTTTAGGTATCATTTGACCTGATTTTTTTAGCTCTTACAAGATATCTGAAAACTAAAAGTGAAAATAAGAACTTTTAGAAAAAAGTTAAATTTATTTAGTAATTGTTATTATTTTTTAGCTTCAAAGATCTTTTATCTATATTTTTTACTCATAAAAATTAAACAATAATTTTCTATCAAAATTTTATTAAAAATCTGTTTTGTCTGATTTTTTTTATTAAATAAAAATGTTTGAAATAAACTAAACCAAATGATACAATCTTAGCTATTAAATTTTTTATTCCTGCGTGAAGGACACATATGAATAAAATGGAGGGGACGCACCAACACATTTTTTTAGTTGATGAAGTTGGAGCGACAGTAGTTTTTTCATTTGGGATTATATCTTTTTTTTTTGCAAAACAAAACCGAAGGAATTATATCTAAATTACCAAAGAATTTCTTGATTTTCAATTTATAGAGTAAATTAAGATTGTCTTTAAATCATTTTCATGTTTTCTTCCTATCCTCCACTTAAGTTTGATTATAGTATGTCTATTTCAACTTTCACTTTCTACAAATTTGGGCCTCCTGATCCTTACCAAAGTCAAGGAATGCAATAATCGATTACAAGAGTAAGACAAAGATCAAGTTGCTTGCATCAGTCAGTTTCTACCATTCATTCTTTTAGATTTGTTTTCTACAATTTTCTAAAAAATTCTCATCCACCAACTTAGGAGTATAAGAGATAGTTGATTTAAAAAAAACTAAAATCATTTTTTATTTATTTTTCAATTTTTACATTTTACCTCTTAATCAGCTTCATTTTTTTCTTTTTAAATTTTAATTTTATCCTCTTTTTTCAATATAAATGGATCCGATTAAATATTATTCTCTTAATTGTTTTTTATAACTAAGAGAATCTATTCTCAAGTATACGGTAGATATAGGTGTTCATATCCGAGTCGAATCAAATTAAAATCACAAACCGATTATGAAAAATTTAAAAAGACGCATAAAAATATCATTATTATTTTTTTAAAAAATTTTCTTTTGTGATAATCAATCTGATTAGATTAGATTAAATTTCAAATTTTATCTTGCTTCAATGGTTGATTATTTCTTCTTTTCAAAGACTTTAAACACGCAGAGGGCGAGCTCCGCTCCTTTTACCACCACCACCACCACAAAATCTACATCTTAAACAAGAGAGAAGAGGCAAAAATGGAGGAAAATGGTGTTAGGCTGCAACATGTGTGGGAGGACAAAGGAGGCGATCGGTGGAGTTAGTCAGCGACAGTTTGTTAGTTCTTTGAGGAGGCGGACATTAGTTTAATGATTATATTCAAACATTATAAGTGTGAAAAAGTAAGGAATTTGAAGTTCGAATCTTAGAGCATCAACGATAAAGCTTCTCATTTCATAGTATTTAAATGAGCTTCACATGTACACATCATAAATTTATAATTTTTTAATAATAATATCTAATAAACACTCGATCCCTCCAACCCAACACTTATTAAAAAAAAAATTCTAAATGAATTCCATCAATAACTCTACATAATTATAAATGGGTACATAAAAATAATATAGATAGCACTTCTTATTGTAATATCAATACCTATTAAATACTCATTTAAGTATTACTCTAATGAAATACCTATTAAATACTTATTCTTAAAAAATAAATATCCACTATATTGAAGATGGTCTCAGCTCTTCTAATAATATCCCTAGCTAGTAACTTTCGTCTGAGTTGTCCTTACTAAACAAAGTGCATGTGGTTATAAATTATAAACATGGATTAGATTATTTTTTGCTTCAAAACATATCTAGATCGCACCACAAACACATATAATCCTATATGAAAATACTTCTATAAGAAAATTATATTTATTTTCTAAAATTTTACTTTTTTTTAAAAAAAAATATTTATTTTCTTAGAAAAAGATTCAAATTCATATTTTTATAATTTTAAAAATAATTTTATTTTTAAATATTATAATATGAATTTTTTAGACTAAATAAAATGACAAAATTACCCTTATCATAAAATCAAATGTATTTTATAAAATTTAATTATTAATTATTAATATTTACATATTTTAATTTACTATCAAATTATATTTTATAAGGGTAAATTAGTAAATTATTTATAAGCCTTTTTCCAAGTAGCATCTTAGGAAAAGTGACTAATCAGAGAGAATAGTTTATTAGAAAAAGAAGAGAATGATAAAAGAAACTTATAAACTAATAAAAATAATTTTTATACTACCTATTAACAATTTGAAAGTATTTACTCGGCAACTAATAAGATTAAACTATATACATGTATAAAAGTTGATTTAAAGTTAGTTTTGAGTACCGGTACCACATACAAATTTGCTTATATTATTTGTTTTCATAGTCATTGAATAAATACCTTCAAATTAGTCTCTATGAACATAAATCATTGGAAGAGGAAATTTCATTAAAAATTATTCATCGTTTTATTTATTTATTTATTTATTGATTTTCATGTTGCATAAGTTTTGAAAATGTTGCTAGCAATTAGCACATTAAAACTAAGCCGAGCCGCCGACTCATTCTTGAATATAAATTTTGAGTTGAGTATAACCACAATATATACCTCAAAAGAATTCATTTGAAATATATCAAAATTTGCTCTTGAGTAGAGTTAATTTTATTTATAATTGATGTATGATTTATTTTATTTATCATTTTTAACTATAAATGTAATTTTTATATATTAATTTTTGTTATTCAACCCATTTTGATTAATTTTTTCTAGAGATGTGGTGAGGACTTTAGGAAAATATCTTGGATTAGCTGAAAAAATATTTGTTTACGAAAGAAGTATGGAGGGTTGGGGGTTAAGCGGTTAAGGGAGTTTAATTTGGCACTTTTAGGGAAGTGGTGTTGGAGGATGTTGGTGGATAGAGGTGGATTGTGGTTTAGGGTGTTGGCGGCTCGTTACGGGACTGAGGGTGGTATGTTGCGAGGGGGAGGGAGGCGAGGGTCTGCGTGGTGGAGAGAGATTGTCAAAATTTGGGATGGAGATGGAGGATTAGAGGACGGTTGGTTCAGAGATTGTGTGGAGAAAAGGGTTGGAGATGACTCAGATACTTTTTTCTAGACTGATCCTTGGTTAGGTGAGCTTCCTTTCAGCGTGAGGTTTGAGCATTTATTTGACCTGGCAGAGAACAAATCAGCTACGGTAGCTGAGATGTTTTGTAGACTCTTATAAGTTTTCTTGATACACCTTGTACTGAGGAACTTTTTTAATATAATTCATTTTGGCTTCTTAATATATATATATATATATATATATATATATATATATATATATATATATTAAAATATAAACTACTTTAGTTCAATTTACTCTTAAATGAACTTAATTTTATAAAATGTATTCATTTGAAATTAATTTTTGACGCCATAAGAATCAAACATAAACTAACTTGACAAAAATATATCATGGCCCAAAAAAAAAAGAGAATAACAGAAATTCTGTCTATATTTGCCAAATTGATAATAAATCCAAAATAATACTGTACTATATGGAGGAGAAAGTCTTGGTTGGGCACAACATTAACACCTCATATTTAGGCACACACTCATAAATAAATAAAATTAAAAGAAAAATAAAATAATCACATCAATCAACATCCTTTAATTATTTCTCTTTTAATTTTTTATATATAGTGTGAGTGTGCCTAAGAGAAAATCATTTGAGTTTGTGCCCATATTAGAATTTCCCCTATATGGAGTTAGTGTTGTGGGTACTATTCCATTCCACTAATTATTTTGTAACACCTGATGTCATCATCCCTGAAATGCGAATATCAAATGATGAGTGATCATGCCATGCGTGCACCATATATGAACGGTCGATATGCAAATTTACTTATAATACAGTATATTATTCTACTAATGAATTACTAATTTCCTCTCTAATTGTATATTAAGTTCTTAAATAAGTTTATGAGATTGTGAGTATTTTAAAAGTGTTTTTGACGCTATTAAATTTTCATTATATTAGTTTCGTGAGTTTAACTCAACTGTTAGGACATATTGCATTATATATACAGTGCATCAGAGTTCAAATTTCGATCATCCTATTTATCCACCTTAAGAGTGAAATATTTAGCATTAGACTATCTGACAAAAAAAATTCAACATACTATAATCTTAGTAAGTTATAACTAAATAATAGTTAAATATATCTCAAAATACATATTGCTAAATAGCATTACTCAAAAAGGAAATATTAATGTTCTCATTTATATAATATTTCTACAAATAAAAAGAAAAACTCAATATAATAACATACAGGGCGAAGGGTAGTTATGTCTTCGGGTAGCCTTTGCTACCCCATTTTATTTAATTTGTTTAATTTTACGGTGGACCACCTTCACAAGTGGTCCACCGTGAACAAGTGATCTAACCGAATATAAATTTTACAAAATTTATTGGTAGATTAAAAGTTTATATCATATAGAGCATCCATAAAAAAGTTTTTAAAAAATTGAAAATCATTTGATATTTTATTGGGATTTATCAAGATTTACAGTATTTAATAAACCATTAATCTTGATGGATCTCAATAACATATCAACAGATTTTCAATTTTTCTAAAATTTTCTATAGATGATCTATATGATATAAACTTTCAATCCAACGTTAGATTTTGTAAAATTCGTATTTATTATAGGGTTTTTCATGAAAGGTCCACCATGGACCACTTGAAGAAGCGGTCCATGTTAGAATTTTTCATATATATATATATATATATGTTATTATATTTTATAGTTAGTTGCTCTAGTAATGTAAATTTAACCACCCCAAATAAGTATCTTTATTGAAAATTAATAGAAATAGTAAAGACAAAAAATTATTACTTGATAGATCAATTTTTTTTCTTCTTATTTTAAACACTTTCAATCTCTATAGTAACCACAATCAAAATATTGTCAACTATAAAAATTGTCAAGATAAGATTAAAAGTTAATATTTATTTTTCTTTATATTTGGCCCCTTCATAAAATTTGTGCTAGCTTCGCCATTGAATTAACATATATCATAAAATCTTACATTCAATTTTTAAAAGTTGAATATATTTTTCTTTAGAAATATTACATAAAACCATAAAGAAAGGATTCCTTCTGCTTTATATACGTATATTCAAGTCATCTTTATAAACGTATATTCAAGTTATCTTTCATCCGATATGAAATTTCTTAACATTTTTCAATGCAATATTTCTACTTTTAAAATCATTAACATGTGGTATTCTTTTTCTTATTATTTTATGAAAATAAAACATAGATATTATGTGTTTGTAACAGAACAGAACACATATAAATACTATCCAAGTGTATGCACAGGTCCCCTCAACTCAAGCCTAAGCAAAAATCTCCTTTCTTCCTAAACACAAAAACTCTGATTAAGATTCCACACAAAATAGAAAGAAAAAAAAATGGTTGAACAAGAAATAATAAGCAGAAAAGGTCCATGGACAGAACAAGAGGATTATAAATTAGCATATTTTGTTGGTTTATTTGGTGATCGTAGATGGGATTTTATAGCAAAGGTTTCAGGTTTGGAAGGTGGCGGGAGAGAGTAATAAATAGGTATTATGCTTATAAGGGCATGCTTAATTATAAAAGAAGCATTAATTCCTTTAACCATGTTGTTTCTGTTTCTCACACTTTGTTGTAGGTTTGAGTAGATCAGGTAAGAGTTGCAGGTTACGTTGGGTTAATTATCTTCATCCTGATCTTAAACGTGGCAAGATGACACCTCAAGAAGAAAGACTTGTTAAGGATCTTCACTCTAAATGGGGAAATAGGTTTGAGACTCAACAACAATGATTTTTTTGCAGATCCACATTCACAAATTTCATTTTTTGTGTCCTTTTTATCTTTTTAAGTTATGTTTTAAATTGTGGTCGCGTTGCAATTTTACAATATTAGCGACTCGCGGTTGGATTGAATCCTCTATGGTTGCAGTATGGGCTGCGGTGGTAAAGATTGTTAGATTTTGAGAGAATAATTTTATGTCTGAAAATCTAATGGTCTCTACCGCTGCAGCACCATATAAAAGATTTGGTTGAAAGAAATTGGATACACTATACGACTACAATATGATGTTGCAGTGGTAAAGACTATTAGATTTATTGAAATTTTTTATCTCTGTACATTTAATAGTTGCTATAACTGTTGCATCGTACTACAATTATTGAGGATTCAAGTACTTGGTCAAATGGACCGATTCAACGATGGTTGTGGCCTTGAGTCGAGGAGACAAAAAATTGTGATGTTGCGGTCTAGTTCATGGTCGCATACTTTTTATTTTTTTATAAAAATTCTTGGATATAGAATTGGTTTTGAATTTCTTTGGTTTCTCAAATTTCATTGACATGGCTATATGTGTGATAATATCAATTGCAGATGGTCAAGAATTGCTAGAAAATTACCGGGAAGAACAGATAATGAGATTAAGAATTATTGGAGAACACACATGAGAAAGATGAGAACACAAGAGAAAAAACATGCAACAACTTCAACAATTTCATCACCTGATCAATCTTCTAGTTGTCAATCTTCACTTTTCTCAAACAATAATCATGCTGTGGATTCACATGCTTCCTACCAAGATATTGGTGAAGAAAATTACCAAGTTCAAGAAATTGTTGAGGGGTATTCAATGGATGATATTTGGAAAGATATTGCTATGTCAGAAGATGACATTAATATTCTTCAACCTGTTTATGATGGACATAGTGAAGAAAATTGCAACTTTTCTGGTCCTATAATACCTTCTACATCATCATGGGATTATTCTAATTTAGATCCATTATGGGTGATGGATGAAGAAGAAACCAAGATGTTATTCCCTCCTATTGGTGACCAATATTTTTCCTTCTATGATCAACAAGGGAATACATTTCTAACTGGTTAATCATGATGATTCTTTTCTCAATATTTTGTTCATATGTGTGCCATCATAAGATAGCCTAATTAACATGTATAGAATAGTGTCAAGTAACTACAGTGGTAAAAATTTTAAAAGACATTGAATATGTTGGGATGCGAATTCCAGTGTGTAATTCTCCACTTTTCAACGCTTTGTATGTGTGAGTTTAGACTCTTGGTTCTTTAGAACCAAAAAAACACAATAAAATATAATATATATAAGTTTCAAAAACAAAATTCCAATAGTAAGTAGTAATTGTGTTGTGCAGTTTTCAATCTAGACTGTTCGATCTAAATCGATAAATTGTTTAAAGTTAAAACTTTTTTGTTATTGTGTAAATTTAAGCTGTCCGATCTCAAATAAATGTCCATATTTATGTAAACATGTGTTGTTTATGAGAAGGCTGTAATCAAATCTATGAGTAATTTTTATCTATATGATAAATATCATTGATCGTGCTTTTACTTTGAAGAAATGTTCCAATATGGAAGTGGCATATGTTTTATCTGAATGTAAAATATGAAGCACTTGTTCGAATTTGTTTCAATCTGATTTGGATACCTATCAATATAGCACTTAATTTCATTTTTAATTAGCAGCCACTAGCTAATGCTTGAATAATCTATATATAAAACTTTCCAATCAGAAAAGAATAAGATGCAAAACATATAGGGTCAAGCTAAAGTAATTGATATCAACCACACGTGTTGTGCTAGTGGAAAGAGACTTGAGTTCCATAATGATCAATCACACTTAATTTATTTTTTTTCTTCTGATGGGATTTATCCTGTTTGTCGTAATGTGTGTTTAGATATTTTTGAAAACTGCTCATTATAAGATGCTTTTAGGCTTCAAATATATGCAAGATCTGATTAAGGATTCTCTTTTCGATATTTTTAGGTGTTCGAACATATTTGTAAAGAAAGAGGTCTTTTTGAACTTCTTGACTGATTCGCAAGAGGGGGGATCAACACTTCATCAACGACAACGAATGTTCTGGTGTATGAAAGAGTAGGAGGGAAACATATTGTTTGTGTTGACTTGATTGAAGTTTTTTCACCTATGGAACTGAAGGATTTACAATAGGACAGACAAACCCTGAAAGTCGCTTCAAACAAAATGGTCAATCATGAGAAATCGTGCTTTGACAATTAACATATATTTATACCATTTATTTTTTATACTTTTGACTTTCTGCCACCAGAAGCCGTGGATATTCTAAAAGGAATTCAACAGGTCAATCATAATATTGTTGTGTCTTTTAAATCTATGATTATAGTTTTTCAAATGATTATTTTTTCATCCAAATAGAAGTTTAGCAGGAATCATTCATCCATGTACATGTTACCTAAACTTCTCTCCCAAAAATAATGTTATGTATTACGGTATAAAATAAGATGTTATGTAAACTTGGATAAATTTCAGTTTCAATATTTCAATTTATATGTTTCAAAGTTTGCATTTGAAAAAAATTATATTAGAAATCAACCAAAAAGTGAATACAAAACCAGAAATTCTGCTTTGCATATTTAGATATGTTTCATTTTTTAATGCATAATCTAATCTCACTATGCAAAGTTAGATCTCTTTTTCTTTTATAATCCAGTCCTCGCTATTTGTTTATATAAGATTTTGGTCCTTTTATTTATTTTTTATTTTGGAATTTTGTTCATCTCCTAATTTTGACCAGAATTTTGACAATATTTTAGTTGATGTGCACATAATTAGATCGTTTATATGGAGGCCATGTCATCCTTTTTTTAATCATTTTAAATTACCTTTATTTTATGGCGAATAATTTGATGCATTTCAATTTAAAAATGTAGCAATACATTCATAACATAAGTTATAAATCGATATCATGAACAATTTCATTCATGATATTTTATGGATCTTATGTAAAATATAAAAAAAATACCTTTTTTCATTTAACATAATATACCTTAATAATAGTACAGAAATAAAAAATAAAAATTGTTCGCTATTATAGTATCAGATAGCTAAAAAGATAAATCCACGGAAAAAAATAATATACCACAAAAGTACAAAACAATAGCACTATTAGCACCTAAAATGAAGGAAAGGGGATGTTCTACCGGAAAAAATTGCAAAACATATACTATTTTATTTGTTGTTCACAGGTCGATCAGATTACCTGAAATCAATATATATATTTTTGTTATAATACAATATGCATAAAAAATTAAAAAAATTTGACATGGAGAATAATCTCAATACATGATTTAAAAAAATTAGGTGGTAATTAATAGTGTAAGATGGTGATAAATCAGTGTCACGTCATAAACGTGTAGCATTTTAAAATTAAAATATTGCAAGTACTTTATAACTCTTCTATTAATTTCAATATGTGCACTGTTATGATGCAACGGTAAAGTTGAAAAATGGATGGAAGTAGAATTATTTTCTTTGATCGTAGGTACAATGAGTGGTTCATGTATTTCTTTTTATGTGTTAAATTTCTGATCTTACAAAAATGATCAAACCATTCATATAGCCAAAACTCATTGCTAAAAAGTGATTATTGGGTTTGTCTTAACAGCTAATGAGAAGAAAGCTTTATGCAGCCAAAGTTCATTGATCTTGCAAGGTATTTACTATTTGACTTCAGGATTTGTTAGCATTTCAAAAGTAGTCAATACAATGGGTGAAACATGTTGAGTTAGCTTTTTTTTTTTTTTTTTTTTTTTATAATTCAAATGGTATTCTAAATTTGAATTTATTGAAAACCAAAAGACTATCTTTCCTCGCATAATGATAAGCCTGTTCACCCGGACTCAATTTTTTGCATATGCATACAATACCGGCTTCAAAGGCAGTCCATCCTGCTAGTTCATGATTGATAGCTCACCGTAACCAGTAATAGGTTTATCTACCATTTCATTCGTATTATCGTGAGCGGGTCCATTTGATGAATTTCACTTCTTTTTTATTCTGCCCTCTTTGTTAAGTAGGATTGTGGGCTCATACTTCCTAGCCCACAATGTGAAAATTTATGTTAGGAAATTAGTTATTTGTGATTAGGCAGAAAATATTCTATAATAGTTCATTTTTAAAGCAATAATATTTTTGTGTTCTCTATTAATTTGGGTTTCTATCAATTGGTCCCACATGTCGAATTGTCTAATGGAAGTATCTGAATTTTGGGTCTCAAACAGCCTAATTGATGAACTACACTCACCCAGAGTTCTATCAAACTATATATTTTGATTTCCAAATTCCGATTAAGGCAGTAAACTTGATGCATTTGTCTGCTAATTTGACGCAAGTAGGACTTTACCGTGCATGTCCTGCTCATTTGGTAAAAATGACTGGAATCCTAATTTTTGCATATGTTTGTGCAGGTAAAAATTAGTGGTTATGCATCATCAAGTACGCTAAAGAAAAGAGAAAAAAAAAAACGGAATGAAAATCAGTAACACAATATCAAACTCAGTAATATAAGAATCTCCTTTATCCCTAGCAAGAAACATATTCTCTCTTTTCCTTGATTCTCCTTTTGTTTGCTGCTCTTCTCTCTGTGTGGTTGATCTTCAGTTATTGATAGAATATGAATCATTTTTATGTTAATTACAAAGATAAATATATTTTATGCTATTTGCAATTTAAAATTGATAAGTTTTTTTTAAATTTTTTTTATTAAAAGGCCTCTTTTAAAATTTGCACAACCTCTAAAAACTCAGGACCGGGCCTGATCAAGTGGTGGCAAAGGAATATTGTTCGGGTGTTAGTTCATTCATAATGAGTTAATTAACTCTTCTGAAATGTTACATTTATGAGTTGCTGCAAGTTTCGAATGCATCTCATAGTTGAAGAATAATCTTCAAACCAAAAAGCATCTCGGAAAACTATTGAAATGTTACATTTCTTAGTTGCTAGTTACATGTTTATGGACACTATAGTATAGTAATTGGTGCTTATATTCATTCATGTTGTTTCTTTGGTACTCTAGTCTGATATATGCGTCTGTCCTTATCTTTATCATCATGTAAGAAGCACTATATGATTATAATTTATAATTCGAGTGTATGTTTTAATTGATAGTGAGTTTGTCAGAATCACATTGTGCCACCGAGCTTTCAACAAAAACTAGATTTTGAAGGTTTAACAAAATCCCTGTATAACTGTGATTTCATCAAACTCGCCATGATTCTAAGCAAGCACAAAAATAGATAGAAGTTTGAAATTTAGAAGACATGATCATTACTACAAAATAGAAACGATCTTACTGAACATCCAAATATTACAGAAAATCAAAACATTTGAAAACAAGAAAGTGCAAACAACAAAGAGCACTTTGATAGAAACCTAAAAGAAATCCAACCCCATTTCAATTAAAACTTGAGCTGAATTCAGACCTTAATTATCTGTGACCGGTAATTGTTCGTAAGAGCTAGGGGTGATGAAGAAAATTTCATAGACAACTGCAGCAATAGCAGAACCAATCAATGGACCGACCCAATAAACCCAGTGATTAGCCCATGTCCAGCTAACAACAGCAGGCCCAAAAGACACTGCTGGGTTCATGGAAGCACCATCAAAGGCTCCACCTGCCAAAATGTTGGCCCCTACAATGAAACCAATTGCAATTGGAGCAATTGTGCCCAGGCTACCATTTTTTGGGTCTACTGCAGTAGCATAAACTGTATAAACCAATCCAAAAGTCATCACAATCTCAAACACAAGTGCATTTGTTGCTCCTACCCCTGAAGATAATGAGAATGCAGATGTTTCCTGCAATAGACATACACAAATTTAATACTAAAATTCAGCAACTAATTTTTTTCACACTAGATTAATGTCTCGCAAATGGGCGACTCTGTAAATGGAACTCGGGTTCTTTTCTTGAGTCAATTTACAATGAATGAATAGTATATGCTCCCTATGTTCCTTTTTAATTGTCTTTTAGGGCTAGATGATTTAGCGTTTTATTTAATTGTTCTTTTGGTATTTTACGTGTATGATTTGTCAATTATACCCTTTGTCAATTGCTCTTATCTTTTACAATAAAACCAATTAATGCTATATATTTGGAAAACCTATGAAGCACCGACACCTCTATGATTAGACGTGTCGCGGTGTCCGACACGTGTCGGTGTTCGACACTCGTATAACACCCGTACGACACTCCTACAAACGTGTCGGAGAGGTGTCCAAAAAAATTTTTTTTTTTCTTTATTTCGACACGCCTTAAATCGGTGTCCGACACCTATAAGACACTCGTACAAATGTGTCGGAGTAAGTGTTCAAATTTTTTTTTTATTTACTTCTACTTTTCTCAGACATATATACAACGATTAAAGATATGTCGAAATAATAATATTGATCAATGAGAGATTAAAGATATTACATTTTGATTATATTATTTTTAGTTTATCGATAGTAGATTGATGAATAAATGCCAAATGTATTATCATATATTCTTTTAAAACTTTATTTATTGAAAAATTTGTTCAACTTAGATGCATATGTATGTATTTTTAATTCTAAACTTATATTTTTTAAAATATGTAGCGGTGTCGGTGTCGTATATTTTTTACATTAGCGGTGTCGGAGTGTCCGTGTCGTGTCGTGTCGCGGTGTCCGTGTCAGAGTCCGTGCTAGATAGTGGAAAACTAAATCTTTTTTATTTTTTTTTGGAACATAACATATTAAATTTTTTTTTTAACATATAATATATTAAATTTATTGGAAAGAGAAGTGTGAAAAAAAAAAAAGGAATTTATTGGTGGATTAAAATGAGGGTATAATAGGAAGATAAAGTGCAAATATACACTTCATTAATTTGGTGTTACTATTCTAAAAAGACAAGTAAAAATGAACGGAGGGAGTAGTGTATATGTAATGTATCTCACCAATCCACCGGTGGCAAACTTAAGGAGCAAGCAAGCAACAACAGAACCAAGCAATTGAGCAATCCAATACAAAAGGCCTCTAATGAGTGTAATGTGTCCACCGATGAATGCACCAAAAGTGACAGCAGGGTTAACATGTCCACCAGAAATGTTAGCACCAACAGAAACAGCAACAAAAAGAGCAAAAGCATGTGATATAGCTGCTGCTACCAACCCAGCTGGTGATGCTGCACCATTGTTTGTTAACTTATCTGTCAAAAAAACCCCAAGTAGAGTTCACAATGTTAGTTACTTTACTGCATGGTTGAATATCCAATAGTGAATGAAAACCAAAACACAAAGTTACTAACTGATCTGTTAGTATATATGCTTAATTTAAGCATATATGACATAAATGCTATCTTGTGTTTATGTATAAGTTATAAATTGTTTTCATAAGCTATCTTAGACCGGGTGTGGAAAAAGCTGAAAACAGTCTATGAACATATTATAAGTTGTTTTCATAAACTCTTCTAAATATTTTCATTAGTGTATTACATGTCGGTAGATAAATTCAAATAAAGTAAATCAAACACGTCGTAAAAGAGTTTCACTAATAAAAGTACTTACTATATGCCATGCCAGAGCCTTCCCCTGCAAAGACAAAGATAAGCATTGAGATGAACTCAGCAAGTGCAGCCTTAAGTGCATCAGCTTTGCCAAACTCAGAAGGATTTCCAATAGCAATTCTAGAAATCGGCATTGTTTTTTTTTTCTTTCTTAATTTCTTTACTCTAAAATTTCAAACTTAGAATAATACTAATAATAATAATATCTTGCACTCTAAACTTGTGGCTATAGTTTTCTTGATCCAACATGAACTAAAATGATGTTATATATAGTATGATATGGTGTAGCATTTCATCATGTAACATTTTGCATAATATATCACGAGGAGAAATGGATGAAAATTCTTTTTGAAAAAATTGGGTTGGGAGCCTCCTGTTTGCTCCTGTGATGACACGTGTACGGTTGATATGATGTTTTGGGTTTGTACACCGACCAATGATCAATTGTTAAGAGAGGACCAAACCGACTATAAGATTGGTTATGCGGCTGTGATGTGGACATATGAGACTAGCCAACATTGGTTAGGCTGTTTTTATGGAGATTTATTTATTTAAAGGATTGATATTTTCTTACAAAGTATATGGGTCACTTGATGATAATAATTATCAAAATCAAAGTATTTTGCTATGTAGTTTTACAAAATCAAAGTAATTCCTCTTTTTAACTTGCAAAGAAAATTTAAATTCCTTAAAAAAATTAATATCATATTACCTTACAATATTCTTTCATCCGAACACATCATACTAACTTTGATAATTATATTACACGATAAATAGATCAAGTCACCATATTTCTAATATACTCACTATGATAATAATACTAAACATAGACTAACTAAATATAGATTATGAATGCGTTTCATCTACTAAAAAAATAGGGAATTGAACAGTTTTTGTTGTATCATGTTTAATATGAAAACTGATTATGAAATTGGACAAAAAAGTGGTAAGGAACACGACAAAAACAAGAAATTTTGTCCACACAAAGTCACATGACAACTTTTTGTCCATAATACAACTATAAAAAATACGAAAATATCTATTTTATTTTCGAATATAAAAAATATCATTGCTCTATATCTCTCAAATACGATTTTGTTCTGTCCAATACTATCTTGTTCTGTCTAATACTATTTTATCTAATACTTGCTGTTTTGTAAATCAAACGCAATCAAAAATCTCTACCAACAAATGCTTATTTACAAGCATTTCCAAATAGTCCTACCATATTGTCTCATCTTCCACCGCTTATTGTCTGCTTTATTTCTATATTATGGACGGTTTAAAAGGACGAAAACTTTGAATCAAATTGTCATTTTTCAATAACGTACTTCTAGTAATAATGAGAATTAA
This sequence comes from Trifolium fragiferum, assembly GCA_954870985.1. Lineage (NCBI taxonomy): Eukaryota > Viridiplantae > Streptophyta > Magnoliopsida > Fabales > Fabaceae > Trifolium > Trifolium fragiferum. Next base: position 22,711,485 of record OX940790.1, on the reverse strand, counting down.
AAGATAGATGGGCCTCTTATGGAGTTACTATTAATTAACCAATTTAAAGGAATTAATTTTAAACCACATACTTTGTTGATGAGATGTTAGTTCAGTGATAAAAATTTGATCTCATAATTTCATTTCCATTTAATTGCCCCTTGGTTTCTAGTTTTTGCTTAATCTTATTTTTTTACATGTATTAGCTGAATTTGTTTTGGCTGTACAGTATCATTTTTCTTCAAACAGAAAAAAGTGGCCTCTAATTTATTTTACTCCTTCACTTTCTTTGTTAGCAAAAGTTAATATAACAAATACAATAAAATAAGAACAAAATTTAGAGTACGTCCAAATTCTACAAAAAGATGGATATTAATTAGAGGAACTTATTGTAAAAATATGGATACTTAGAAGATCTAATTTACCCAATTTTAAACAATTGTGAGCCTTGAAAGATCAAAAGTCCACACCTAAGAAAAATTGAAAAATTTATATCTAACTTTTTTTTTTAATACAAATCATCCATAAGAGCTATTAAATTTTAAAAAAAAAATTGGTTAATTACCTGAATAAATAAGTAGATTTTTAAAACTTCATATATCTACCACTTCCTTAATTTACAATATTAGTGGTAGCTCAAACTAATTTTATAAATTCTCAGTCTTGCATATGCAAATGCAGATGTTCGTTATTAATTTCATAAATGTTTGAAGTTCTAATAATTCACCTTTTTTCAACAATGACCAAATAAACCTTTATCATACATAAACTGATAAACATTTTGATTATTGTTTTTTTGAATCAAAAGGACTTAACCACTTTCATTAATAATCAAAGTAGCAATACATGGAGGTACATACTCAAAAAGACGGTGACAAGACCAAGAAATAGCCGCCCGAGCTAACGTGTGAGCGACCATATTCGCTTGCCTAGCTCCTAATAAACTTTACCTCAAAGTTTGACAAAGAAGCTAGGCCATTACAAATCCTAGTAACAATATTACAAAATTCTGAATTACCTTGACTAACTCTATTGGAAGTGATAAAATTAACAAGAGTCTGTGAGTCGCTTTCAAAGATTACACGATTAATTCCTTTGGATTTTGCAAACTCAACCGCATCTAAAAGTGCTAATCCTTCCCCTTCCAACGTTGTTATTGTGCCGTGGTACCTTTGCGTTTGAGCCCAAATTAAATCACCTCCACTGTTCCGGAAGCAAGCAGTCGTGGTTGTCACATTTGTTGCGGTGTGAAAGGCAGCATCTACGTTGCATTTGAGCCAGTCTTGCTGCCGTTTGGCCCAGGTAAGAAGATGATTCACGGGAGCCTGCTGCACATGCCGCAGCTGCTGCTGTTTGGCAGCACGCCACTCAAGCCAAGCTGTATTTGCTTGATGCGCGACCACCCATGCCGGAACTGAATGAGCATTCCAAACCTTGTCATTCCGATTCTGCCATATGTGCCAAAGCATGATCGCGAACCTCCCAGCAATGTCGGCTTCCTCATAGCTGCAAATATGAAGAATTAAATCCATAATATTATTAAAAAGGGTTAGCCTTTGATGGATGATATGGAAAAGGCCAGCTGCTGTCCAACAATCAACAATATGAGCACAAGTGAAGAAAGCATGAAACTCATCCTCCACACCATCGTCACACATGGGACAATTCATAGGACATTGTACATGCCGTTGAATAAGACGCGCACGCGTTGGTACACAACCCCGACAAATTCGCCAAAGCAAGTGAATACTTTTTGGCGGAGCATTTATTTTCCACAAACGATTCCAACCATGCCCATCACCCTTATCAACTCTTTCCCAAGCTTCTTGCATTACCAACCGGTATCCTATCCGAACCGAATACATCCCTTCCTTATCTCCCTCCCACACCAACTTGTCCTCACTATTTGTGCTAAGAAGAGGCATAAATAAAATTCTGTTGGCCTCCTCACTTGTGAACACACCCTCCACTTTGCTCCTATCCCACCGCCTCACCCCCGCACTCATTAAGTCACTAACATGTAGGGAATATACTTCTTCTTGTTGCGGTGAACTCACCCATCTCCCCCCATCTCCTCTAAGCCAAGGCTCACCCATCACCCTCTCTTTACTCCCATCCCCAATAACCCACCGGCACCCCTTAAGAAGCACTTCTCTTGAGCTCCACAAGCCCCTCCAAGAGAAACTAGGATTATGGCCAAGACAAGCATCAAGGAAGGATGTGTTAGGAAAATAGCGAGCCTTAAATAACTTAGCCACCATGGAATCCGGGTTTTGAAGAATTCTCCACCCTTGTTTAGCTAACATGGCTTGGTTAAAAGCATGGAAATCACGAAATCCCATCCCCCCTACTTGTTTAGGCCACGTCATCCTCTCCCAGGCCAACCACCTAATGCCTCTCCGATTTTCACCACCACCCCACCAAAAACTATTAATCATCCGTTAAATTTCCAATATAATGGTAGATGGAATCATATAGACACTCATAATATAAGATGGAATTGCTTGCAAAACAGCTTTTATCATCACTTCTTTACATGCCTTAGACAAAGCTCTCCCTCGCCACGAATTGATTTTCCTCCATACTCGGTCTTTGATGAACGAAAAAATGCCTTTTTTACTTCTGCCCACCATAGACGGTAATCCCAAGTAAGTACCTATACCGAGAACATGTTTCACACCAAGAATTGTTGCCAGATCCTCCCGGGCTGCCACACTAAGATTGCGGCTGATAAAAACTTCAGATTTGGACAGGTTAACTTGTTGCCCAGAAGCCGCTTCATATGTGCGTAAGATAGAAAGCAAGTGAGTAGCCTCCGCTACGGATGCCCTGCAGAATAGAAAACAGTAGTCAGCAAAGAGTAGGTGGGACACCAGCGGTGCCCCACGGCAGATTTTAACACCATGGATATCGCCTGTTCCGATTGCTTGTTTCATGAGAGCTGTTAACCCTTCCGCTACTAGAATAAATAGATACGGGGATAGAGGATCCCCTTGCCGTAAACCACGACCTGGTACAATAGGACCAACTCGTTCATAATTCATAAGCACCGAGTAGTTAATTGTACTGACGCACATCATCATCCACTTAATCCAAACCTCATCAAAACCCAATCTGACCAACATCCCTCTCAGAAAGCCCCAGTCCACCCGGTCATAGGCTTTGCTAATGTCAATTTTTAGAGCTAAATCCCTTCTACTTCCTTTGTTTTTCCGCTTCATGGCATGAACAATCTCAATAGTGACAAGAGCATTATCAATAATAGACCGACCTTCTACAAAAGCTGATTGTTCTGGGGATATTAATTTGTTAAGAAGCACCCTTAACCTGTTAGCCAACACTTTGGAAACCATCTTGTAGAACACATTACATCGGGAAATAGGCCTCATATCTTTCAACGACACCGGGTTCTCACATTTCGGTATAAGACAAATATTTGTATCATTAAGGTTGGAAGGAAAGAAGCCCCGCTCCAACCACAACACCGCTGCCCGCCACATATCATCGCCACACATGTCCCAATAATGTTGGAAAAAAGCCGAATTAAAACCATCGGGGCCCGGTGCCTTGTCCGCTTGCATATGGAATAAGGCTTGCCGAATCTCCTCTTTACCAATGGGGCGAGTAAGGTTCACATTATCTTCTCTTGTAACCTTCTGAGGGATCAAGTTAAGTACCGGATCATGATTGCCATTGTTGGTTCTGAACACCTCTTCAAAGTATCTATGCGCCATATCACACAAACCGTTCTGATTTATTACTTCATTCCCATTCTCTTCTACAAGCCGCTTCACTCTCTTTCGGCTCTTCCTTGCGGTTGCCGACATATGGAATAATTTTGTGTTCATATCCCCTTGTTGAAGCCAGTGCATCTTCGCCCTTTGTTTCCAAAAAATTTCTTCTTTGATAAGTGTAGTAGCATGTTTGTTGGAAGCCTCTTGGTATCTCTGCATGCCAGCTTCACTTGTATCCCCCCTAAACTCCTCCATCACCTTACTACACTCGGCTACCTCCTCCTTAAATTTGGTTCTCTTCCTCCTCCCCCACCTACTCAACTTATCCGCACATCTAATTACCCGGTCCTCCATATCAACGTGTTCCCCAGCACCCCATCCCTCCTCAACAACTTCATCCACATCATCTTCTAAAAGCCAACTGTTTTCGAATTTGAATTGGTATTGATATTGCCTTGGAGGAGGCGGATCGGTTTGCAAAAGAATCGGGCTATGGTCAGAATGAGATGCTAGCAGATTTGTAAGTTTCACAAACGGGAATAGTTGTAGCCATTCTGGTGATGCCATCGCTCTGTCCAACCTTTCCTCTATCATATGAGGAGCACCTCTACTTTTAATCCAGGTGAAAGGATAGCCGTCTAGAGTTATGTCAGAAAGGTCACAGTCGTTGACTGCTTGCTGAAAGCCATTACACAACCAATCCGGATGCTCATGAATACCCCTCTTGTCCTCCTGTGATAGTAAATCATTAAAATCGCCAATAATGCACCAAGGGAGTTGGGACATCTCCTTTAGTTCATGTAACAGTTGCCATGCATCTCTTCTTCTGTTTCGCTCCGGGTATCCGTAATAACAAGTAAGCCTCCAATCCCCTCGTTCCTCATCTTCCACAATTAGATTTATAAAATTTCTGTTGTAATTAACAACCCGGCACTAGCTAGAATTTTTCCACAATACTACAAGACCTCCACTTCTGCCCTCTACATCAATAGCTAAGCAAGAGTCATATCCCAATAGGACTCTGATATTTTCAAGCGTCCTCCCATATGACAGTGTTTCAGAAAGAAATAAAATATCCGGTTTGTGATCGCAAGCAAGCCCTTTGAGGTTGGGAATTGCATTGGGTTTGCTCAGTCCCCTGCAATTCCAACTGAGAATAATCATTGGTCCCGGCAGTCCTGGCTGCCAGGACCTGCCGATAAAAAATGATGGTTCAATTCAGAGGTTGCAGAATTCTGTTCCATGGTACCATCTTTGCGTCGTTTTTTCTCCATCTGGACTTCCGGTTCGGTTGATTTGGCTGGGTCCGGTTCGGTTTCACGGTTCAGATATTTGGGTTGGGTCAGTCTCGGTTTATTTCGGTTCAGGGTGGGGGTCCGGTTTATTGGGTGACGTGGAAGGGATTGAGTGGAAAGGGAGTTATTTGGTTGACGAATGGTTTCGTGGGGCCCAGCTGAAAAGGTGAATTGATTGTTGTGGGATTGTGTAGATGAAAAGGTTGGTGATGTGAGGGAGAGAGTAGATGATTGGTTATGATTGGGAGATAATTGGTTGGAATTGATGGCATTGATGGTGATGGTTGGCAGAATTTTAAGATTGGTGGGGGCGTTATGATTTTCCGCGCCGCCACCTTATAATGAGGGCATTGGGATGATATTTCTGATGTTGACGGTTTTGGAAGGGAATGTTTGGTCATGATTTGGTGTTAAAGATGGGATAGAGAAGGTATCTTTTTGTGAGTCCAGATTTTTATGAGGAATAAAGGTACTGATTTGACGGTTTTGGGAAGGATTTATTGGGTAAGGAATATTATTGAATGAGACATTATTACCTCGGGTCCCACCTCCTGCTGACTCACCTTGACCTGAATGGAAACTTGGGCCAGGAACTTGACCCGGCGCACCACCCACTCCACCTCCCTGTCCGCCGCCGCTGCCTGATCCATTACCACCACCGGCCGATCCGCCTCCCCCCTGACCACCTCCTCTCTCCTCTTTCAGCCATCGAGAACCTTGTTTTCCCCCCATTCTTCTAGTATCCGCCCTGATTTCATTACTCCAGCCTCTTACACCATCATCACAATTTCGTTCAAAACGAACAGTACATCTATTCTCGGAGTGTCCCATGATACCACAGATAAAACAGAAAGTACCCAACTTCTCATATTTGAATTTGACACTGCACCAATTTCCATCTCTGTCTTTGATTCTACTTTCTTTTTTAAGCGGAAGCCGAACGTCAACTCTAATTCGAAGTCGCATGTACTGCCACCAGAAGCTTGTGTTGTTGTTCTTATCATACTCCACTAGTGCACCAATATAGTTCCCTAATGTAGCAGCCACCTTCTCCTTCATAAATCCCATGGGTAAGCCATGAACTTGCACCCAAAAGTCTACATGATTCAGCGGAATATTTTCTATTTGTGCTCCAACCTGAACACGTTCCAGCACCAATGTGTTGTTATCAAAGGTTCACGGACCGTTCTTCAGTACTTCCTCCATGTCAAACTGATGATTGAAACGGAATAAGAACAAACCAGGATTTGTTTCCTTAATGGTTACTCCCTTCACCGGCTGCCAAACATTCGCCATTCGCACCATCATAGAGTTTGCGTGGATGACACGGTCGCTTAAGAATCGACCAAGAAGGCACCATCGTAGATCGTCCACTCCCTCCTCATCCTCCTCAAACGTAAATTCAAATCCATCAGCTCCTTCGCCATTCAAGGACAAATCAGCGAAATCTGATTCTGCCATGATCTAGGTCGCGACAATTTTATCTGAGAATTCTAGTAGCAAGAACAGAAAACAATTCAAAGAAACAAGCTCTCTAGAGAAGTCAGAGAGATCGAACAGGCTCTCCACCGAGACAGAGAGAGATAACGTATTTTTGAGTTATCCTCATTTATTTTTGATTATTGTTCATTACTCAGTTAATGCAGCTCATAATATATATATCTGAAATTGTATCAGAAATAATCATCTACACCAAAATACTACTATAAAATAAAATCAAATATGTTAGGATAGTCACTATAATCAAATATATGGCTGTATGTTTTGGCTTTTTAAAACAATTAATTTTATAATGTTACATAATTATGTGTAAAACATTTTTACAAATAATTTTTTTATAAAAGCTTCAAAAGAAAATTTTGTTTGAATGATTATTCTTAAAATGTTATTTTAGGTATTTTGTCAATTTATTAAAACTTTTTTTGGATATTAAAATTTCAAATAATCTTTTAACTTTTAAGCTAATTCAAATAGATTTTCCTAAAAATTAATTTTGAAATACAACTTTTTAAAAAAATTATAATTTTGACTATGATTTGATATTCAATAATATACGTTTATGTTATATGATGTCATAATTAGTGTTTTGATTTAGAAAAAATAAATATAAAAAAACTTGTATGTTTTAAAAAACGGTTTTACAAAATTTATTTTAAAGAATACAAAGAGAAAATCAATTGTTAAAACTGAAACAAACATGCCCATAATGTATTATTTTACGAAAAAGTTTTTTAATGTTGAGCCACAATGCAAATGCATTCATACTAATTGCAAGACAAATGATCATGAAAAACCATGAAGTTTCCTAAAGAAGGGTAAAATTTGCTTGAGATTAAATTTCACTTATAATATACAACCAGCCAACCTTAAACTTGCATTTGCCTAAGGTAAAGGGTAAATAATATTGATTTGCAACATTAAAATGAATAGTAATAAACATAAATTGCAAAACAACATATTCCTTATTTGTCTTTTGCTTGATTGTTACTATCATTTTGTTATGAATCGTGTGCTAGATCCTTCCAATAATTGAAAAATGTAGTACTATAAGTACAATAATTGTTGCCAAATGAAATCAAGAAGGAATTTATCATTGTTACGTACCTATTGTTGGTTATAATAATAGTCTTTAGTTATAACCTATCACAGAGTCTTTGGTTCATAACTTCATATCCAAGTGAAATGTTTATATTTAGTCTAATCATTTATTATATATTAGTACTAAAGAAATTGAAATATGAAATTATTTGTGGATGTGCATATCATACAATGATATATTGTTTCGTAGATGGTTAGAAATAGTGGCAATGAAGAGGTTAAAATGCTGGCATATTTATATCAAAATTGGGAGATAAATAATAGATTTGGTGTAAATGAAGGGGTTTAAATACTAGCCGTAAGGTTCTCTATAGTTTTCACACGGTTTTAATTTAGGACATTTCAATTTAACATGTGCAGTTGAAATTATTTTAAGTGATTTTATAATTTTATTAATTTGAATTATCTGATCAATAATTAACGGTCAAGGTTGAAAATTGTGTGAAAAATGTATTCTTATCTATGCAGTCTAGTTGCAACAATCTCAATTTGGTGTAACTTGGAACATTGTCATTTGGTATAACAATCGTAATAAATGCATTAATAAATTTTTAAAGTACTCTCCAATTTCAAATATAATGAAAAGACTATTTTTTAGATTGATTGAATATTCAATATTCAATAAATATGAAAAGTGTATTTTTACTTATAATTTAGAGCCAAGAAGAGTAATATTTTAGTTTGTCTCTAGGTTCCATCGTGGGGATATCTTATTCAGCCAAAGAAAAACATGTAAGTATATGTGTGTGTGGAGAATAAATTCTCTCTATTAAATTTCTCTCAATTTTATGTACTAAAAAAATTCTCTCAATTTTTTCAACCGTTAAATATATCTATCATTAAACATGAGAGAAAGAAAGACAAATTTGTAAGCAAATAGAGAAATTCAATAAAGAGAATTCATTGTCGTGTGTAATTGCACTAATCTAGGGGTGTAATTGGACCGGTTTGGATCGGTTTTTGATGAATCCAAAGTCCGAACCAATGTGTACTCAATTGGTTCGATTTGGACCGGTTTGTTCTGTTTTTTAAAAATGAAACCGAACCAAACTAATCGATTTGGTTCGGTTTGGTTTGGATACTTTGATCGGTTTTGTAATGCTTTTTTTTTTTGTAATATTTTTCCTACTATTATTTTTTTCTACTATTATTTTTTCGACGATACGTAATCAAATATCATCATACACAATAAAAAGGGAATCACAGTTCATGTTTGAAACTCATAAAATTTTCAAAAACTTATATTCACATAATTAAAAAGATCAAAACTTAAAATTACAAAAACTTAAATTAACATAGTTATAAGCTTAAATTTAGGGCATGTCAGATCAAGAAATCTACATAAAGAAGCAAAAATTGTGTTCTCTTTTTAAAAATTTAAAAATCAATACTTGTTGTTCCCACTATGTTTATATAACAATTACTTGAAAATCCAAAATCAAAATCAAATCAGGGCATGTTTGGTTGCTATTTTAATCACATATAGGTTTAAATTGATTTTATTATAGGTATCGATTTGGTTCGGTTCAATCCAATGGATTTGAAAAACCGAGAACCGAACCAAACCACATCGGTTTTCAATTGGTTCGGTTCAGTTTTTGATCCGAACTAAAAAAGTCGGTTTTTTTTCTTTTCGATTTGGATTAAATTGAATCATCGGTTCAATTGGATTTTTCTGATCCGCTTACACTCATACACTAATCTATACGATAATTTTATGTATTTCCTAAAGAATGACAAAATTGTAAGAAAATAGAGAAATTCAATAAAGAGAATTCATTGTCGTGTGTAATTGCACTAATCTATATGATAATTTTATGTATTTCCTAAAAATTCATATAATATTCCTTTTTATTTTTAGCAATTATGATTTATATTACATCGATAAACTCTATTATTTGAATGAATGAATATCGTTTATTTTGTTAAAAAAATATAATATTCCTATGCTCTAACAAAACTTGAGAACTACATGTGTGAAACATTATGTAACAAATTAAATAAAATTTTGGTTACCTAAACATCCGAAGTATTATTTAATAACTGACCAAATTAATCATGGAAATTCTTTTGTTTATAAAATTATAACGCACAATCATTATAAAAAAAATAAATTATAAAGCACAATATATTAAATTAAATAAAAGTGTATATAATTAAAAGTACTGTAATGAAAATATAGCTAGTACTCCTAGAACACTTTTTTTACTTTTAAAACTTGTTTACCATATTTAATTTAGTTACTCAACTAGTACTTCAGAGCAATAGTTAGCATTTTGCTAAGATAAAATATAAAGGATACATAACATAGGAGAGACTAGAACACAACCTAATGTATAAGAATTCCTTATGATCTCGTCAAAAACTTTATCAAGTAAAATTCAATGGAATAATAACTTGATGAAAGAAACAAATCCGCAAAGATAAAATAAGGATTCTAACATAAACATCAAAACTCATATAAAGGTAAATTTAGCATACTAAGATCAAAATAATTTCGAATAGAACTTTGACAAGTTAATCCACCAATCGAAACTATTTGTAGATGAGCAAGTGTCAACAATTTTATCGGCACAACAATTTTCTTCTTTGAAAATGTGAGTAACTTTAAAATACATTTAAGAAATAAGACGCATTTAATTCCTCCATCTATTATAAAGAGTCGAATAAACAATAATATGGATGATCTTCTGAAATGATACCTAAAGATAAGCTCAAATACGAGATAATTTTATTGAATTCAAATATCAACTTCTAGTAAACTAGAAGGATTTCATTTCATACAAATGTAAAGAGAGAGTTTGGAAGAGACAAGATAAGAAACTTGACAATTCACATAACTAACAAATCCTTATAATAAGTTCACTCTCTCACATAATCCTTCAACATGGTGTTGGGTTTGCGTAACCTCGTTCCCCTACGTGGTTGTTCCTTCATTTCTGCATTGTTGGCAACAAAATTCATTCCTTGCACATTCTCTGTGCCTTTCACTTTGTTTCTTGACTCACATGCTGCTTGAACTGTTCCCTCTTGTAAACCAGAATCAATCTCTGCCTCTTCTTCCCTTGTTATGCTGGCATTAATGTCACCATTATTAGGAGAAGGACCACAAAAAGGTCTTATAGTACCGATTGTCGATGATGACATTGGAACCGGCTGAGTCGATGGAATCTGTTGAGGATTGTACTCTAAGAAAAGTCTTCCAACTTGTGAATTTTGAAAATATGGATTGGTAATAGTATTAGTACTAAATCCACCACAATTCTGCTGGTTGACAGAAACTGAACCAGCAGAATTGTTGAGTGAATTATTGAAATGATGAGGAAATCTCGGTATCAAATTGTTGGAAAAATATAATATTGAATTTTGTGATTCTATAGCATGAGGAAAGTGAAGACAAAATGATTGTATTTCCTCTTGTTTTTCTGCCTCTTTTTGCCTCAGATAAATCCTAAACTTCTGCAAAACAAATATAAATATAAGAATATTAAGGAATTTAATATAGCAGTATTTTCTTGAAATTGTATAGTCAACTTTTTAAAAAATATTAAAAAGTTTTCGGTTCAACATAAAATTTTCACTTTTAGATTCTCTAATAAGTCCTAATTTGTACTTTTTTTTTGACATTGTCAAAACAAAAAAGTGCTAGTTTATTTATTAAACAGTGTACAATTTTTTGTGTCGGTTTTAATTAATGGATACAAGATTTATTTTTTTTACAAAATTAATGGATACAAGATTGATATCTATATTTCATGCAAACATTCTTCTACGTGATTATTATGATGACAGTGAATTTGAATGATTAAGAAAACTTCATAGCTGAACAATATATATATCATGATTCATTTAGAAGATGAATACATGTCACATACATTTTTAGTTGGTATTTCTTACAAAATTTTAGTTTATAATTACAAATTTTCAATTCAAATTTTAAATAACAAATTTACCCCAAATTTGAACAATTACATAGGAAATTAGACACGCAAATGAAACACAAAAATCAAATAAAAATACCTGTAGATGACTAGCTACTTGCTCTCTTGTCAAATCAGGCACATTCATTCTGTCAAGAATTGTCGAGGGTACTGCTTCTGAAAGTAATTAACAAAGAGAAAAAAAATTTGTTGTCAAGCCTTTAAAGAAGATAAAAATTTTTTAAAAAAAAAATGAATTGGTATAGAATCATACTATCAATATTGAGTTCCCTCACAGCGTCAACAAATATTTTATGCAACTCGGGTGTCCATATAACACGTGGTTTTTCCATTGACGATTCGTGTTCATCTTTAACCTTTTTACCTTTCTCCTTTTTTTTCATACATTCACCCTCAAATGTTTCATCAATTTCTTGTTTTCTTTTCTCATTCCAAATTCTCATTGCAACATATTTCCACATGTATTTGATTTGATTCTCACTCAATGGTTTGACCCAATAAATACAAGCCCCGTTATCAATAGCCTTCTTCATATCACTTGTTGTGCCGTCAACACACATCACTTCACATAAAAAAAACAATGTCACACATAAGTATATGTATATTAATGAATTAATCATGTGGAATAATAATACAGTTAATTACATTTTTACTTACTAATGACAGGGATATTGATTTTTTTTGTAACATGTTGCAAAAAATCATATGAATCCATATCAGGCATTTGACCTTCAAGTAGTACCACGTCAAAACAATCCTTTTTTTCAATCAAAAGATCCAAAGCTTCAGAAATCTTGGAACATGTATTAACTGGAAGGAAAAAAAAAAAACATTAAAAAAAATTCAAAAATGAGAATTGTAACATAATTTCGTATAGTATATTGAGGGAGTTGAGATTTGAGAACACGTTTTCTCAATAGATTAGACAACAATATTACCTGGGTATTGGAATTGAGAGCACATTTTCTCAATAGTATTGAGATGATTGATATCATGATCAATCACAAGAACCCTAACATTGGTTGAAAATTGTTGAGGAAACACATCTTTCTCAATAGAAAGTGCCATTAAAAAAGAACGGAAACGTTTTGTGACTAATCCCAAAATGTTCTTGTTATGATTTGTTAATTCAAAGTATCGCTCAGTGTATACTATTGGTTTATTCAAGCAAGGCTATGAGGTTATATATAGTTGTAGAAAATTTGTAATATGCATCTAATTTAAATTGGGTCAACTAGATATTTTTGACATTCAATGTTATTTATCTTTTAGTCATAGAGATTTGATGTCTGAAATTTTATAAAAATAATTTTTATAGGATTTTATTCCTTACCAAAAAAAGTTATAGTATTTTATTGAATAAAAAATATTATTATAATAGGAAAGATAGAATTAATAAAAGATATTTGAAAAACAAACATAGTAAAAGGATAAAAAGAAATATTAGGAAATCAACCAATAATTCAATTCTTTCTGAATTAATGAAAAGTTATGTTTGAATGTTGACTGATTGTTTAAGAAAATAATAAATTTAGAACTTGGTGGGGAAAATAATCTGTCAAAAAAATAATTTGGTGGGAAAAAAAGTTATGATTTATTTTTTTAGAATATGATTAATTGTAAAATAAAATAAAAAAATAAGGATTTTCTATAAGCAACCTTTGATCATTTGGTAAAATAAATCTTTTAAAAAAATTAAAATATTTATGTAAAATAAAATTAAAAAAATAAGGATAATTTCTTCATGTGCACTCCTTCCGTCCATTTTAAGTGTCGCTTTTGACCATTGCACATATATAATACACAACTTTGATTATTAATATCTTTAATTATCTATTATAAAATATTATGAAATATTTCTATTTTTATAATATTCATCGACACAAATTGAACAATATTTTATATTCTAAAGTTTGATTTTATATATTAATAAAAAATTAAAGTCAAAGTAGATTATATTAATAGTACACAATGGTCAAGCGACACTTAAAAAAGAACGGAGAGAGTATAATATTCTTCTATTAGGGTCCGTTTGATGCGCAAGATAAGAGAAATGATAGAATAACTGTATTATATCATGTTTTAATCCAGTGTTTGTGAACCAGCATGATATGATAAGTTAATCCTAAAACTTATCTTATCTTGTCTCTTTAGTTAAAATTTTTATCCTGAATTTGAGCTGGGTTACCGGCAGGATAGAATAAGAAAATAATTTACTGATTTATTCGATAAAATATATTTTAAAATAAAAAATAATAAAAAATAAATAATAAAATAATTTTATAGTAAATTAAAAATAAAATAATTAACTTTAAATATATACACGGTTTTCTCACAAGGGGAATTTAGTAATTTATATAATTTTAAAAAACAAAATTCTACTAAATTACAATATTTTAAAGTAAAATAATTATTAAAAATTGAAAATAGGATTATTGATTTTAATTTTATATCCACTACAAGAATTTTCCTTATTTCCTACGAACATTTCCTACGCATTTCCTACGAATTTGGGTTTTGTCCCAAAAGTAATGCATTTCCTACGAAATTTTCGTAGGAAACGAAAAGCTGAGCAAGCTCGCTATCCCAGGTGCATTTCCTACAAAGAATTTCGTAGGAATGGTTATTTGACCGTTGAAATCTGACGCAGCAGACATTTTTAGCAGAGGACCGTTGGTTTTTATTATTAAATAACGTTTCCTACGAAAGCATTTGTAGGAACTGTGCTTTTTTTTTTTTAATAAACCGACCGTTGTACAACGGGTATATGGCTGTATATAAACAACTTCAATCTTTCATATATTTTCATTTATTTACCTATATAGTTTCACATTCATTTCTTCAATCTTTCATATATTTTTATTCATTTACCTATATAGTTCCACATTCATTTCTTCAATTTTTTAACATTCATTAGTAATTAAATTGTTATTATCGGTAAGTTTTATGAATTTATTTTAAATCTTTTATATATAATTATTGATATTATTTTTAAATTAATCTTAATTTTGTTTCTATTTATTAGTGTGATTGTTGTTGGTGATTTTTTATTGTTGCTGCTGCTGGTTGTTGCTTGGGAATTTTTTCATCACATTTGCTTGAGGTTAGTTGATCTAATTTATTTTAAATTGTTAGTTAGAAAAATATTATTATTAGTAATAAAATAGAAACGTTAGTGATAAAAATTGTATTTTTTTGGTAGTAAAAATAATTGTTATTATATTAGTTGGTAAAAAGGTTATTTTTTAGGTACTAATTAATTAGTACAAAACTTGTAGATATGACATGTTAGATTTTTACACGTAACTCATACGGAAAATAAAAAAAGAAATTAATATGAATAAATGTCAACGACGTGTAGATTTTTACACGTAACTCGTACGACAGTTTTAAAGAAGTGTAATTCGAAAAATATATTTTGATAAAAATATTAGTTAGTAAAAATGATTTTTTTAGTTAACTTGTTCAAATAAAATTAAAGAAATAATTAGAAAAATATTTATTAATAAAAATATTAGTTAGTAAAAATGATATTTTTTAAGTACTTAGTAAAAAACTTGTAATTTATTAGTAAAAATATGACGTGTTAGATTTTTACACGTAACCCGTACGACAAATAAAAAAAATTAATTTGAATAAATGTCAATGACGTGTTAGATTTTTACACGTATATCGTACAAAAAAATTTAAAAAGTGTAATTAGAAAAATATTTATTAATAAAAATATTAGTTAGTAAAAATGATTTTTTTAGATGCTTGGTAAAAAACTTGTAGTTTATTAGTAAAATATGACGTGTTAGATTTTTACACGTAACTTGTACGACAAATAAAAAAAAATAATTTAATTTGAATAAATGTCAATGACGCGTTAGATTTTTAACTGTGAGTGACAAATTAAAAAAAGAAACTAACTAATTTCAAATAATGTCAATTATATACGCAGTGGATGGATCAATATATATCTCATCGAAGTTGGATGTATGATAGAAAATATCCAGGTGGTAGGACAATTAAAGCGCGTTTTAAGGATGGAGTTGAAGAATTTGTTACTTACGCGATGTCGCAAGATATTGTTAAAAGTGAGGGAGGGATAAGATGTCCGTGTATTAAATGTTCGTGTGGGTTGATTCAGAGTCCGGCAGATGTCATAGTTCATTTGGAGAAAGTTGGATTTATGGATGATTATTATTGTGGAGACATCATGGTGAAAAAGAGCCGCCAAATATTAATACTGAGTTTGGTGTTAATACAGACGCTTCAAGCAGTGGAGCGCAAGAGGAATATGATAACTTTGGCCAGATGCAAAATATGGTCGGTGACGCTCTCGGGGTGAACCTATCTTATGAAGGGGGCGGCGAAGATGATATAATCCCGAACGAGAAAGCACTGAGGTTTTATGCAATGATGAATGAAGTAAACAAACCATTGTTTGAAGGGGCGTCAGACTCAAAGTTATCCATGTGTGTCAGGCTTTTAGCCACCAAGTCAAATTGGAACGTGCCTGAAGATTGCTTGGAGTTCTTCTCGAAGATGATGTTGGATGCAACGCCTGTAAAAGACAACATACCGACAAGTTATTACGATGCGAAGAGGTTGGTGTCGAAGTTGGGATTACAAGTTAAAAAGATTGATTGTTGTGTTCAAGGGTGCATGTTTTTTTACGACAACGAGTTCGGCACAAATGATGGCGAGCTGGAGGAATGTAAATTTTGCAATGCACCGAGGTATCAAGTCCGTAACAATGATGTTCATCGCAAACAGAAAAGGGTCGCAGTGAAGTCAATGTTTTATCAAGTCCGTCATAATGTCATTAAATTTAAAAGTCAATTTTTAATTTTTGAATCTTAAATATTTTGGCTAACAAATATCTGATTTATGTGACTATTATCTCTTATCGCACGTAAAAAAAAAATTCAAATAAATATCTATGTTGATTGTTACAATTTTAGACACATGTAAAAAAAAAGGCAATTTTTAATTTTTTTTAATCTTACATAGTTTGTCTAACGAATAGTTTATTTATGTGACTTTTTATTTATGTGACTATTATCTATCATCTTAATGACACTTTAAAAAAAAACTTTTGATCATTACAACTTTAGTAAAAAAAAATGGCAATTTTTAATTTTCAATCTTAATTTTTTTTAGTTATTATGTAACTTTTGCGTGATAATACTGCCTAGGGAGAGTAACCGAAATTTCTGTTTTCTAGGAACGTTTCCTACGAAACAGTTTGTAGGAAATTTCGTAGGAAATGCACCAAATTTACACAAAAACAAAAATCAGACCTTTGTATTCCCTTCCCACTTTACTCTATAAATAACACACCAAACAATCCAACACTCTCATCTTTCTCACTTCAATTTTTTCTTCAACACATTCTTCTTTTTCACTTTCATCTAACATTCTTCTAAAACACTCTCATTCTTTCTTTAACACTTCTCTATCTATTCAAGTTTCAACATTTTCATTCAATCATATAAACAACATTCATTCTTTCTTCAACACACTTTCATCTTTCTACCCTTTCTTCTAAACATCTAAAAACCTACTATTTCAACACTTTCATCTTTCTACCTTTTCTTCTAAACATCTAAAAACCTACTATTTCAACACTTTCATCTAAAACTCTTCTATTTCAACATTCATTTTTTATTTTTTTCAACACATTCAATATTTTTTCTTTCAACAATCATTTAAACTTCTTTTTCTTCACATTATCTTCTTCAACAAATCTTTCTATTTTCTTACTTCTTATATTATATTTCTCATTTTGTAATTCTACCACTTCAAAACTATTTTCTATTTATCACTTTTAACTCAACATAAATTTCTCACAACATGATTTTTTAATTTTCTTTCAAATTTTCTATTGCATGTTATGAAATTTATATTTTTTCATGAAAATTGATTTTTTTTTTTGTTACTATTTAAAGTTTCATATTTTTTGCAAAAGTATAATTTTTTTTGCAAAAATATAATTTTTTTGTGGTAATTTAAATTTTATTTTAAGAATTTGCTATTTTTTGGTGAAATATTAATATTTTGGCGCAAAAATGAAATTTTCAATTTCTGAAAATTTGAATTTTTTGCGTCAAAATAATTTTTTTTAATATTTTTGTTTACCTTTCCTACGAAATTTGGGTAGGAACTGTTTTGAATTTTTTGGCAAACTTTCTGAATTGTTTCGGCGCCAAATTCAAATTTGGTTCCAAAAATTTGAATGTTTTGGCGTTTCATTTTTGGTGCACTATTGATCTGAATTCCATTTTTATTTTTTTTTAAAATATAAAATACAGTTCCTACTAAATGTTGGTAGGAAGCGTTCTGACACAATTGCCTCGAGCCTTAAAATGTGTTTCCTACGAAAGTTTGGTAGGAATGGTTCTGACACAAGCTGACGCACATTTCCTACGAAAATGCGCAGGAATAGGAGCCTTTATAGCTACCACTATGTTCGTAGGAAATGTTGCACTTCCTACCAAATATGGCTCTGTTCCTACGAATTATTTTGTAGGAAATAGGGAAAATTCTTGTAGTGATCAAATTAAATATAATTTTCTTGCAATGGTAGTTTTATTATTTAAAATATACCATATATTTCTTTAGCTTATCTAACATATATAATTAAGTTATTTATTTGATCATGTTCATATAAAAAATTTAACATGTGTATTTGCTCATTATTTTTATTTAAAATTATATGAAAATATTTGATTGCTTATTTAACTTTTTTTATTTATAATTCAAAGTATTACAAAATAATTTAAAAAAATAATTTTACAATGTTAATTTTGTCATTAAATATTATATATATCTTATCATATTATTATGAACGAGATATGTATTAAAAATATGATATGATAGTTATCATATTTGTTATCCTGTACTCACCAAACACAAAATAGAATAACTGAAGATACCTTGTTATCATGCTTACATTCTATCATATCTTTATTATGTTTTATATTCTATCATGTCACTATCATATTATGTGCAGGCCCTTAATGATTCTAAACTGCTCCTCTTTTTTACTCCTCGTAAAATTTTAGTTCAATTGAGTACCCAAAAATAATTAATTCAAATTGACAAATCTAATATTATTATTATTTTTTTTTTAGTAAAAAGAGTAAGCAAAGTTATGAAGTAGAGACATCCCAACTAGGTTGGCACCCCTCTAAGAGCTTAACCAAAAAGCTTACTCCCAAATATATTAAAAGAAAATAACGAAAAGTTACAAACAAACTTGGGGGGACTAAACCAAAACCCAAGTAGGAGCTTGAAGAATAAAACTGCCTCATTAAAAACCTTACCTATAAAACCCAAAGAGAAAAACCAGGTGAAGGGAAAAAGAGTGCAATGCTCCATAATCAAAAACAAAGGAAAACAAGATAATAAGTGGAGGCAGCTAAGCCAAACTCCACTAAGAAAGACAATACCGGAAATTAGGGAAACCATTCTTATTCCTAACCAACATCTCCTTAGCAAAAGAGGGAGGATTAGACCAAGTAGTAAAAGCATCCAAGGAAAGGCCATGGTTAGCAAAAGCATCAACAACTTGATTCCCTTCTCTGCAAAGATGAGTGATCAAGAAATTGAACCTACAAAGCATATGATTGACATTCTTCCTACGATTACGTAAGGACCAGGGAATAGACTTGTCATTTCTCTTGAAAGCACCAACCACAAGAATTGAATCAGACTCCAGCCAGAGATGAAACCAATTATTTTGAAAAGCAATTTCAATGGCTCTCATAGCTCCATAAAGCTCAGCAAAATAGGAGGTGGCATGACCTAAAGGTTCAGCAAAAGCAAGGATAAAATTCGCATGAGAATCACGAAAAACACCCCCACAAGAAGAGGATCCAGGATTGCCTTGCGAGGCTCCATCAATATTGCATTTAAGCCAAGAGGGCAAGGGAGGGTGCCAAACAATCTCTTTAACCAAAGGAACCCGTGGGCTGTGAATATTAATATCAAATTTCTTCAAGAAAGAAAAATCCTTAATAGAGAGAGAAGAGGCCTTGCGAGTATTATTGCCCGATAAATAAGTGGAGGCTTGGATCAAGCCAATGGAAGTTCTCCAAGTGATGATACCATCTTTGAAACGAGCTTGGTTACGAGCAAACCAAATGGTATTTAGCAAGTGAATAATGGCAGCCGTAAGGGTAACTTTGCATTGAGGAGACCACCCGCATCACAAAATTCCCAAATATCATCCATAATATTAAAATGAAACGTAGTGTCCAAGCATCCCACAAGCCAAGACCAAAGACGCACAGCATAATCACAAACAAAAAACAAATGAAAAGAAGTTTCATCATACATTTGGCAAAGGTTGCATATAGAAGGTAAATGACAACCTCTAGCACGCATATTCTCATGAGTCATATGTAGGAAGCTTATCAAGCATTAATCTCCAAACCAACAAAGATTTTGCTGGAGGAATATCAACACTCCAAATACATTTGGCCCAAAGAAGATCTTGTCAAGCATGAGATTTAAAGTTGTAAGCCTCTTTAAGAGTAAGACAACCATCATCAATATGTTTCCAAAGAAGCTCATCATGAGTAGGATCCATAGGTAAAACGACATGATTCACGATAAGATCTAGAGTAGTGAAGAGTTGAACAAGACTAGTAGGGATACACCATTTGCCATTGAGAACATAATCACAAACCCTAGATGTCAGATGAGACGAAATATTGGGAGGAATATTAAACTGAGAAGCCAAGGAAGTACCACACCAAACATCATTCCAAAAGTTTATGTTGTCACCATTACCTATAAGCCAAGTTGAGTTGTTCTTAATGTCTTCCATCTCTTCTTTCACACTGCTCCAGATGGAGGAAAATATATGATATTTGATACAACGATGATTTTTAAAAACTTTATCCTTCAAAAGTCGGGCCCAAGAGCATTGAGAGTTGAGAAGCTTCCAACACAAATGAAGGTTAGAAGCTTTGTTTAAACTAATTAATGAGCGAATATTTAAACCACCTTGGGAGTAAGGCCTACAAACTTTTTTCCAAGAAACAGTAACAAGCTTCCTTTGATCCACATCACCACTCCAAATGAAATTACGAATAGCTCTCTCCAACTTTTTAAGCAAAGAAATAGGCCAGGAGTAGAGAGAGATGCTATAGACTATCATGCTATGAATCACTGACCTAACCAATTGAGCCCTACCTGCAATAGATAAGAGAGAAGCTTTCCAGGTAGAGAGTTTAAGTTTGATTTTGTCAGCAATAGGTTGAAGAAAGCAAGATCTAGGTCTACCCTTGAAAATAGGGACCCCCAAATATTTGAAAGGAAAAGAGCCAATCTTGAAGCCAAGGAGCTGCACAATCAAAGCTAACCTGCCAGGAGTTATGGAACCAGAAAAAATAGTAGATTTAGAATTACTAATAACCTGACCTGATTCTAGGGCATAGATAGTGAAGAGATCCCTGAGAGCTTTGAGACCAGAAAGGTTGCCTTTGCAATATATCATAATATCATCAGCATAGAAGGCATGAGAAGGAACCATGAAGTTTCTAGTGCCTTTGATCTGAGACAGCTTGCCCTCAGCCACCAACTTATTTATACTCCTACTTAAAACATCTTCAGCAAGACAAAAGAAAAGAGGGGATAAGGGATCCCCTTGTCTCACACCTCTAGAGCACTTGAAGTAACCATGAGATCTACCATTAATAGATACAGAGAGGAAAGCTGAGTTAAAAATGACATGGATCCAATTAATGAAAACCTCATTAAAGCCAAAACATCTCAGCACTTTGATGAGGAAGCGCCAGTCTAAAGTATCAAAGGCCTTGGTGATGTCAATTTTGAGAGCCAGATTTCCACCAAAGGATTTGTTATGTAAGAGGTTGGCAGCCTCAGAGGCAATGCACAAGCAATCCTTAATATTTCTATCTTTAATGAAGCCATGTTGCTCTTCAGATAAAATGGAAGGAAGCACAGAAGCCAGCCTATCAGCTATGATCTTAGAGATAATCTTAAACTTGAAATTGGCCATAGCTATAGTCCTATACTGGTCAATAGAAGAGGCTTCAGGAATTTTAGGAATCAAAGCAATGATGTTGGAATTAAAGCCTGGGAGAATCCAGCTAGAAGTAAAAAATTCCAAAAAAGCATTATGGACATCATGTTTCACAATATCCCAGTAATGTTGGAAGAAGAAGGCACCAAAACCATCAGGGCCAGGTGCACTGTCCTTATTGAGGTCAAACACAGCTTTCTTAATTTCCTCATGGGAAGGCAAGAGAGTCAGAAGAGAGTTAACATCATCAGTAACAGCATGAGGAATGACTTCAGCTGCAAGTAAAGAGTCATGCACACAATGTTAGAATTAAACAAGGAATTATAATAACCCACCACATGTTCAGCAATGAGGTCTTGATCAATGATCACATTATCCCCATCTTGAAGAGAGGAAATGTAATTGGTGGAGGTACGAATTTTGGTAATTTTGTCAAAATAGTTGGTGTTTCTGTCCCCATGGAGATGCCAATTAACTCTAGATTTCTCTTGCCAAAAGGCTTCTTCCTTGTTGAGAGCTTCCTCATAGTCCCTGTTAGCAAGTTTTTCTTGTTGAAGAAGCAAGTCAGAAGGGCCCTGCTGTTGAATCAAAGCTTGAATCTGTTGAAGGTTATTCTCAGCATTTTTAACTAACACATGCACGTTACCAAAGGTGTTAGCATTCCAAGCCTTTAGCTTGTGCTTTAAGGCTTTCAATTTAGAACTGAGAATATACATAGGGGAGCCTATAACCTCAGAGTTCCAACTGTCTTTAATCACATCTTTACATTCAGGATGTAAACTCCACATTTTCATAAACTTAAAAGAGGAAGCAAACTTGACTTCAGAAACTTGAAAATCTAACAAAATGGGAAAATGATCTGATTTATGCCTCAGGAGAGTAGAAACAGCATTGACATTGCAAAAATCCATCCAAGCTTGATTACATATAGCCCTGTCTAATCTCTTTTCAGTGTGTCTCAAGCCACTTCTACCATTAGACCAAGTGAACTCAGCTCCTCTAGTTGGTAAATGTATCAGATTAGAAGTGTCACTCCAATTCTGATATTCCTCCATAGGTAATCTAGCTGGACTAGACCTTCCTCTATGTTCATGAGCTCCAAGAATAACATTAAAATCCCCTATGTAACACCAAGGCAAAGGGTATTGAACCTGCAGATTAGTTAGAGAAGTCCAAAGTTGTCTTCTAGTCAAGTAATTGGTTGAAGCATAAATAGCAGCTATAGCAAAAACATGATTATTGCTACAAACAGAAAAAGATAAAAACTGATCACTAGAGATAAGGATAGTAGGAGAAAGTTGAGTCCTACAAAGACACCAAATGTTAGGCACCTGATTAACTCTATTGTTAACAGCAAAACATTTTTAAGTTAAGATTAGACAACCATCTTCTAGGAAGATTATCAATATCCATCCAGGGTTCAGAGATCAGGATAATATCAGGATTATGTTGAATAACAAGCTTTTTCAAGGCTAGTCTTGTTGGGGAGTTAGCCAAACCCCTAACATTCCAATAAAGACACTTCATTTGAAAGGCCTGGAAGGAACAACCTTTGATATGGTTGTGTAATTGTCCCTATTAGCCTGAGTCAATCTCTTTTGATTCCTCTTCTGACCTCTATTCTTCACCACTTGAAAGCCCTCATCTTGAACCTGACCATCAGGAAGAATAATAGTTTCATCTTCTTCTTCATCAACCATATTTGCCCATGATTGTTTCAAAAAATTCATATCTTGAATCACTCTTTCAAGGGTAACCATAGTTGTGCCTTCATGAACAATCAATTGATGCTGAGTGGCATCAACAAAGGTGCCATGTGAGCTGTCTTCTGAAGCTGCATCATTTAGCTCCTCATCTAAGTGCTCTGTTGCCCTAGGGGAGTGTATAGGGCTTAAAACAGTTCTTTTCTCTGTTACCCTAGGGGAGTGTATAGAACTTAAAACAGTTCCTTCAAACCTGGGGGTACCATTGTTATTAGCTTCCTCTTGAACGTTCAACTGAGCCTCAGGGCTAATCAAGAGCACTTGATTAGGCAAACCAACAAGCTGAGTGAACTCTTCATTATTGATGTTAACCACTGTGTCAGGTCCATTGGTTTCATTCCTAGGAGTATCATGTTGCTTGGAAGCGTTATCAGAAGATGTATGCTGAGCAGCTACAACAACACTTCTCTTCTTTAAACCTTTTTCTTTGTCATTCTTTCTCTCCATCTTCTTTTGATTTCTCTTACAGTTGATCACTTAATGACCAATACTCTTGCAGTAGGAGCAAAATTCAGGAACATGCTCATAATCTAAGTCAACATAAAATGCAAATCCTTTTCTCTCCACCATTACTTTATATCTGAGGGGTTGGCTGATATCAATATCAACCAAAACCCTAGCATACTGCCCAAAAGTACGTTCGTGCATGGGTTTGGTAGTGATAGCATCCATACAAATAGGTGTCCCAAGGCTCCCTGCTATGGTAAAGAGGATAGTTTTGTGCCAATATTCCTGTGCCAGTCCATAAATTTGCACCCAAACCTGTGCAGAGGTATTTTGTTGCAACTTTGGGTTAAAATCGCGCGTCCAAGCAAAAAGTTTGAGCAAACCTAGATTGATATTCCATGAAGGAACAGAACGAACGCGTTTGACGTCTTCTAATGAAGAAGAGGTGAATTCATAATTACCTTTCCCCAACGAGATCACTCCCCATCGTGAAAGATTGTTCCAGATCACAGATAGCTTCTCTTTTAAGGCAACCACTGTGAGAGGTGTTGCACCCTTGGGCCATATGATACGACCATGGAGATTGTGTTTACACGCTTCCAAACCCGCGTTATAAGCTTCATCAGGAATCTCGATTGCTAAACCATCTCCTTACACAACCGGTTGTTGTAGTTGGGACACCGGAATGTCACACAAATTAGTTAGGGCTTGAGCAAAAGTCTTATGTTGTTTGATTGGTGCAGCGTTGGTGTTTGTAGGTTCATTGGTAATGTCTAAGAATTTCCAAGGGATATTAAAAGTGGACATGATGATCGAAAACAAAGGAACAATCAAGGCTAGTGTAACGCCCCAACTAAATTATCTAGAATATTTAGTCGAAACATTAAAAACTGGAATCTGAGTACATTAATTAAAAGAAATATTGTTGAATAATACAATATCATTAAGAAATAATGAATATTCAATACAGACAGCGGAAACGAAACTACAGAGAAAGACAAGCTAAATAAAAGCAAGAATGAAGACTAAGTCTTCAAAGCTGACAATCCAAGCATGGCTCCAATCGTCAGATCCAACCTGGTTCCTGCTCCTGGAATAACTTGTCTTACCTATATCGAAAAGGGAGTGGGGTGAGACAGTCACTTCGTCCCAGTGAGTTCTACTACCCTCCTAAAGGCTATTAAGCCGGGGCACCTAATCAGTCGTATCATATTTCATATCATATTGTCATAAACATAAATAAATAAAGGTGTAACACTGATTAATCTTGTTGATTTTAAACCGCAAGCACTCTGAGGTGAGCACGTCTCAGAGGCCTGCCTTGTCCGCGAACAGAAAGCGTTCCGACGTGCAGCTCACAAAGTTTTTACTAATGGAACATCTAAAATGAAGTCCACACGTGATAATATAAACACATACATAATTGACTGATTCTAAATTAATTACATGCTACCATAATTTCCCAAGCCCGGGGAGCATACATAATTCTAAATTCCCTATGTTATTCCCTAAGATTCCAATTGTGTTTGACTTCCTGTACCACATTATATTAATTATGTAGTCTGCAAAATATCAGAATTATCCGAGGATATAAAACGAGTGTTGAATTTTCAGAAGTTGAAGATAAAAGGTCAATCTGCACATTGCTCGCTACAGCGAGTCACCAACTCGCCATGGCGAACTAACAAGGTCTGGCCTAAATCAACTCGCTAGGCGAGCAAATGCTCGCCATGGCGAGTTTCATCAGCCCAGAAGTTCACTCGCCATAAAGACTCGCCAGTAGATCGCTATGGCGAGCTAGTGCAGAAAATACTCTGTTTTACAATTTTCAAAGATTTTTCAAAAGAACAACCTACAATCCTCAAATAAAACAGTGCAAACACATAATAGATATAATATATGACAGAATAGAAGAGAACTTGGGGTTTAATTCTCCTCGCACAATTAATCCCTAATTTCCTAAGTGAACATGCAAGGTTTCATAATTTGGGAATCTAAACTAACTAACTAAGAACCCACCTGATATGAGCTTTAAAACTTGACTTTGGTCTCTGATACGGCTACCTAGCTCATGACCCCAAACTGAGTTGAATTCCCAAATTTGCATCAAGATCACTAGAATGGTAGAAAGAACTTCCTGAGGTGAAGGAGTGCTGCCTAGTGACTTCTTTAATTCTTAAATTCCCATTTTCCTTATCCAACGTCCATAAGTCACATGCAACACAAGGAATAGGTTTATGAATGTGTGAGATCTTACTAAGTTCAAGAAGTGGAACATTCAACTTCAGAACTGAAAAGAATAAGAGAAGGTTAGAAGTAGTTTACCAAGAGGTGGTTATGGCTACAAGAATGGTTGGACGATACATGCAACAACTTATGCTGCTTCTGCAACACTCGCTGCAGCGAGTAACATGGCTCGCTCAGCGAGCTCGTCGATTGTTAGAAGATTGCTCTGCTGCTTGCTGCTGCAACCTCACACTTCAACCCATGGTTCTTAAAGGTCCTTACAGTTACCCATGATGGTTATCTCGTACATGCAGCACCAAACATCAAGGATTAGGTTTTAAGTTTGGAATTGAATTTAGAAAAGGGGTAAAACTAGTATAACACAATCATACCTTAAAATCATAGGAACTTGGGTAGATGATTCCATAACCAATTTTTCCATGACACATGCAGAACTCCATTTCTACAGCAAGGTAAGGTCTTAGATATTAGGTTATGTAGAGAAGGAGAATGAGGGGGAAGAGCTCGTGAAGGAGAAAGAGGCAAATATGTGAGTATTCTTTGAACTACCATAGCTTTAGTTGTAATTGCATGTGAAATTTGGGTGATAGATGACTGGTGTTGTTGTTGGTGAGCTTGAAGGAGGCGTGGGATGAAGGAAGGGAGTGTTTTTCATGTTACTGATAGTTTCTCAAGTGAAGAAAAAAATGAATACTTGGTTAATGAGAAGGTTTGAATAGAAAATGGAAATATGGTGGGAGGTCCAAAGAGTAATGGAGAGGGGCGCAAGAGATTAAGTGAGTGGAGGGTCATATTGACTTTCTCTCTTAACTTTTTGGTAATAAAAGAATGGTTAAAAGGATTGGTTTGATATCTCAAATCCTAATTAAGCTCCAATAATATTCCTTTAATTATTATTCTTCTACTAATTAAATTTGGGATGTTACAATCTACCCCCTGTTAGCCTGTATTTTCGACAGGCATTAATGAATTGGAGTGAGAATATGAATTCTCATTTAATGTACATTATTGTATTTTAATATTCTCTTGGAAATTGGTTGTTTAATAAATTAAGAGAAAATTAAGGCATTCGACGTCGAAAGCCTTGTAGTTTGTAAGTTCACTGTCGAGTCTGAAGAAGCTGTCGAATTCGACAGGAACCTATTTTAATAAGTACATGATTGATTGCTTCGACATTGCTGTGTGTTTGTCGAATAATATATATATATATATATATATATATATATATATATATATATATATATATATATATATATATATATATATATATTTATGTGTGTTTGCTTGTATAACGTATTATGCAGTACGGAGAAAGCATACTCTGGACTTAGCAAATTATTCAAAGTGGATAACGTTCGAAAGCCTCGCCAGGTGTCCAAGAAATTCAAATTGTCGAAGACACGTGGAGTTTAGTTAGACGTTAAGTAGGTTTTGACGGTTATTCTAGTTTGCCTATAAATATTAGTTTTTCATATGAGAAACGGGTTCACAATTCTCATGCAAATTCCTGACAAAACTCAGAGTACCCATGTCAACGAGCGAAATGAGTGCAAAATGGAACATGTACGAATCTGTGTAACCAACCTTTCTTTGTAAACAATTTACATTTATGAATGCAATTTACATTCTCCAAGTATTTTACTTGTTTTCCATTTAAAGTTTATGCACTTTAACCTTTCTGCAATTTATTTCATTGCATGTTTAAAACCTTTCTGCAATTTATTTCATTGCAAGTTTAAAACCTTTTCTGCAATTTACTTTGTTGCATGCTTTTACTTTTCAAAGTTCTTCTTTAAATTTTATCTGCAAATTCATTTACAAGTTTTCTGCAAATTTAACTTTGAAGCATTTTACTTTAAGCAAACCCATTCGACTGCGTCGAGTGATTTAACTGTTTTTATCAAATTATCCGATTTAACCCAGAAAATATGAAACATGTTTTCGTCAATTCTGCACAATCCAATATGTCCCAGGATTCACTAGTTGATCCTTCTTGTAATAATTAGACTAGTGGTTGTTTGCTAAAAATCGGGGTAAACAAATTGGCACGCCCAGTGGGACTATTGGTTTGTGTGATTTATTTTGTTTATTTTTGAAACTTTTTGCAAAATTGTTTTTGGTGTTGAAATTTGATTGTGTGTGTAATTTTATATGCATTTGAGGAGTGGTAAATCTCTCCCAGATTTCTCAAAAATACCAACTTGTACTCGTACTAGAATGGTGAGACCACCAAGCAATTCTGCGAATAATAACAATAATAATGGAACAGAAACGAATCTGGTTCCAAATCCCCAGAATGTGGCAGGGCAACCTAGTCAGCCAGCGTCTGGCGTTTCTAACGCCAATTCTACTGGTGGGCCAACAGGTCCTGCATTGAATTCTACAAATTCTGAAAGTATCCCAAATAATAATAATAATAATAATAATAATAATAATAATAATAATAATAATAATAATAATAATAATAATAATAATAATAACGGCGGAAATTCGAACCCTGCGACGAATTCTAGTACCGTTGGTGCAAACGCCAGTGGATCAACAATGCCTGCCGTTACTTCAAGTATGATAGGAGGAGTCCCTCCTCCAAATCCTAACGGTGCAGCAATGACACAACCGAACATGTCATCCATACCAACAAACGTATCACACACACATGGATACACAGACGGTAGTCAAGTTGGTGGAACACCGTCAAGACCACCCTGGTTGCCTAGAAACCCACAATTTGGAATGCCAACAACAACGATGGCAAACCTGTATAATTGGCCTTCAATAGAAAGTTCTCCCTCGTCTTCTGCGATGGGAAATAGAGGAAATCCTCTTAACTTGACAAACAATTCTATGGCAGTATTAAGGCAACAAATGGATGAGAGCAACCATGATATGGTGAATGCGTTGACCCAACAGATTGGCACAATCTTTAATCCTATGTTACAGACAACCAATGATAGTTACCTGTTATTAGCCAATCAAATGGGGAGAATGGCAGACTTTTTTGGAGCCCCTGATGCTCCAAATAACTAAAGGGTTCCTCGTGCAAACCCAGAAATTCAACCAGAAGTTCAAGCCCAACCACTGCGTGTTGAAGGAGAACAACCAGAACAAGGAGTGGTGTTGGTTAATAGAAACCAAAATGCTGATAATGTTCTTAGGAACGTTCGACAAGATAACATAGCAGGGCAGAATAACTTGGCCAACTTAGTAGAAAATATATTGGCCCAAAATGGTTTGAATATAGGATTGCATAGGCCAAATTTCGTGTCAGCATTGTCTGAGTACGTTTTGCAGGCAGAACTGCCAAGGGGATAGAAAATTCCCAAATTTACAAAATTTGCTGGTGATACAAATGAGTCTACTGTCGAACACATTTCCAGATATATGGCAGAAGCAGGGAATTTAGCAAATAATGAAGATTTGAGGATGAAATTCTTCCCCAATTCCCTCACAAAGAATGCTTTTACGTGGTTCACCACACTTCCCCCTCATTCAATTCATAATTGGACTCAGTTAGAAAGGCTATTTCATGAACAATTTTATATGGGACAATCTAGGATTAGCCTCAAAGAATTAGCCAGTATGAAACGTAAAACTTCAGAGGCCATTGATGACTATCTGAATAAATTTCGCCTCCTTAAGGCAAGGTGCTTTACTCAAGTGCCTGAACATGAATTGGTTGAAATGGCTGCTGGTGGCCTTGACTATTTCATTAGGAAGAAGTTAGATACTCAACATTTAAGAGATATGGCCCAGTTAGCAGATCGTGTTCGACAAGTCGAACGCCTCAGGGCTGAAAAAGTCAGAAATTCTAAATTCCATAAAAAAGAAAAAGTGGCGTATATAGAAACTTATGAAAGTGAAAATGAGTTCGACGATGGTCAGGATTACATAGAAAATAATGAGGTTAATATTGCTGAATTAAAACCAGGACCTCCCTATACTTGTAAAATGTTAAAACCATCAAATGGAAATAATCCTGTCGAACCAAAAAATGATAGATTTGTTGCTAAGACATATACGTTCGACATTACTAAATGTGATGAAATTTTTGACTTATTGGTTACTGATGGCCAAATAATTGTGCCAAAAGGTTTAAAAGTTCCACCTTTGGAACAACGTAAGAAAAGAGGTTTTTGCAAATATCATAATTTCTTGGGTCATAAAACCTCACAATGTGTTCTTTTCAGGGATCTGGTCCAGAAAGCCCTGCAGGAAGGAAGACTCAAATTTGGCGAAAAGCCAAAATCCAAACAGCAGGTGGCTGAAGATCCATTGCAGATTGCTGATGCTGCTTACACAGAGCCATTTGAATGCCTGATGTTGAAAGCTTTGAACCTCACTGAAGGGGGGCAATTGGTTTCTATTCCTGAAGAAGAATACGAAAACAAAGTGGAAGGAGTGTATCCACAGGCTGGAGAGAAATTGTTAGATTTCCTTCAACGCTGCAAAGAGAATGATGGCGAAGCTACATTATGTCCTCATTGTAGTGCCATGTTCGACAAAAAGGCTGCTGCAGGCCTCACAAAATTTTTGCCTCATAGTCAGGGCAGAAACAATTGGCAAAATAAAAGGCCAACATATTCCAACATTCTGAATAGCCAACAGGCACCTGTGCATCAAAGGTTGGGACCACAAAAATCTTTTGTCCCCTCAAACAGGACACCTGTCAACCAATGGGTTCATGGGAGAAACATGGCTTCTGGCCAAAGGAATTTCGAGAAAGGAAGTTCCAGTAACTCCAATCCCAAGAAGGATTCTGAATCAAGAAAATATGATTACAGGAATAATTACAAAGGGAAGAACCCCATGACAAGATCTCAATGGCGTAGATATCAACGCCAGAAAAAGTTGGCTGCTCAAAGTTCCCAGATTACTGCTGATGGTAAGGGAAAGAAGCCTATGGAATTGGCTAAGAAGCCAATGAGCGAAAGGTTAGTTGAACCAAAAATAGAGTCTTCAGTTGCTGATGATGTCGAAGACGAACACATGGAAGCTGATGATTTTCTGGATTCTGAACCTGATCTCGACATAATAGTGAATGTTGTGTCAATTCTGCCAAGGGAGTTCGACGTCTGTTCTGAAATAACAGATGAAGAAGAAGAATCTGGAATGCAAATGGCCCTTCACAGGCCAGTCTGTTACTACGTTATGAATAATGGTGCTTTGGAAGACCAAATGGCTACATTTGAAAGGCCAGATGAAGGCATGAAAAATCACTTGAAGCCTCTCTTCATACAGGCTAAAGTGAATAATGTAGGGATCAACAAAGTACTGATTGATGGTGGTGCTGCTGTTAACCTAATGCCAGAATTTCTGCTGAAAAAGATTGGCAAGTCCTTGGTGGATCTTCATCCTCACAACATAGTTCTGTCGAATTATGAGGGTGAAACTGGTTTGTCATTAGGAGCAATCCAGTTGGATGTGGTTGTTGGAAGTACTATAAGGCCAACCTTATTTTTGGTTGTGGCCTCTAAGGCAAACTACAATCTGCTCCTAGGACGAGAGTGGATTCATGGCGTGGGGGCAGTCCCATCTACCTTGCACCAACGCCTGATTATCTGGCGAGATGATGGTATTGTTGAAAATGTTGAAGCAGACCAAAGCTACTTCAAAACTGAAGTTCATCATCTCACAAAGCACTCATTCGACAAAAAATTGGCAACTATCTCGCCATGCACTGAAAGAGATTTTGCATATCGTTCAGTGAGAAATGTTCACCATTCAATTAAGTTGGACCCCACACATGGTTTTCTGTGGGAAAGAGAAGATGGAGACATTGAATATGGCGAATATGAAGGCCAGAACTACCCAACTGGGTGGAATATCAATGAAGATTACCATGTCTGAGTCCCAAACTTGGGCAAAGATTTCGGCCTATATGGCTGAAAACAGAATCAAAATGGCTTTGGAAGCCAATTCATTGTCAGAAAATATGGCTGTTGCAGCCAATGATATAAAATTTGGCAAACAAAAGCCAGAAATGCAAAAGCTGGACTGCATCTATGATGACGAACCCCTGGGATTTGAAAAAGACCCAATCAGTCAAAGTCACAAGATGCAAGCTCAGGATCCTTTGCAAGAAATTGACCTTGGAGATGGTCTGACGAAAAGACCAACATACGTAAGTGCAAACATTCCTCCTGATCTGAAGGCAAAAGTGGTGCAACTCCTGATGGAATTTAAAGATTGTTTTGCTTGGGATTACAACGAAATGCCAGGTTTGAGCAGAAAGTTGGTGGAACATGAACTACCAGTTCGACTAGATAAAAAGCCAGTGAAACAATTGCCTAGGAGATTCGCACCAGAAATCATGTCGAAGATCAAAGAAGAAATTGAAAGGCTGCTAAGGAGCAAATTCATCAGAACTGCAAGGTATGTCGAATGGTTAGCGAATATAGTGCCTGTGATTAAGAAAAATGGTTCTCTTAGAGTATGCATAGACTTTAGAGATTTAAATAATGCTACACCAAAAGACGAATATCCTATGCATGTGGCAGAAATGTTAATAGACTCAGCAGCTGGGTTTGAATACTTAAGTATGTTAGATGGTTATTCTGGTTATAACCAAATTTTCATTGCTGAGAATGATGTACCCAAAACTGCCTTTAGGTGCCCAGGAGCATTAGGCACATATGAATGGGTAGTAATGCCCTTTGGTTTGAAAAATGCTGGGGCTACTTATCAAAGAGCAATGAATCTAATTTTTCATGAGTACATAGACACTTTCATGCAAGTGTATATTGATGACATAGTTGTCAAATCCTCGTCAAATGATGATCATTTAGATCATTTGAGAAAATCTTTTGAAAAGATGAGGAAATATGGATTGAAAATGAATCCATTAAAGTGTGCTTTTTGTGTTAATGCAGGAGATTTCCTTGGGTTTGTTGTGCACAAAAAGGGCATTGAAATAAATCAAAACAAAACAAAGGCTATTATGGAGACAAAATCTCCAACTACAAAAAAGCAACTTCAGTCCTTACTTGGGAAAATCAATTTCTTGAGAAGATTCATCTCAAATTTAAGTGGTAAAGCTCAACCGTTTTCACCATTACTTCGACTCAAGAAAGAAAGTGTTTTCACTTGGGGGCAAGATCAACAACAAGCTTTTGACGAAATCAAAAGTTATCTGTCGAAGCCACCAATGTTAATGCCTCCAATAAGGAACAAATTCATGAAGTTGTATATATCAGCATCAGATTCGACACTGGGTAGTATGCTTGCTCAGGAAGATGAAAATGGCGAAGAAAAAGCCATTTATTACTTAAGTAGGGTTTTAAATGATGCTGAAACTAAATATAGTAGTATTGAAAAACTATGCTTATGTTTGTATTTTTCTTGTATGAAACTCAAGCATTATATAAAGCCTGTTGATGTTTTTGTTTATTCTCATTGTGATATCATTAAGCACATGCTATCTAAACCAATCCTGCATAGTCGAATTGGAAAATGGGCCTTAGCCTTGACAGAATATTCACTAACTTATAAACCTTTAAAGGCAGTCAAAGGCCAAATTGTGGCTGATTTCATAGTGGATCATTCTGCACTAGAAACTCCACAAAACTATGTAGATTCAGAACCTTGGAAATTATATTTTGATGGTTCTAAACATAAACATGGAGTTGGAATTGGGATTGGGATTTTAATCATTTCTCCCTCCAGAATTCCCACCAAGTTCAAATATAAAATCAATGGGTTCTGCTCAAATAATGAAGCAGAATATGAGGCTTTAATAACAGGCTTGGAAATTTTATTAGACTTGGGGGCAAAAAATATTTTGATCAGAGGTGATTCAGAATTGGTATTGAAACAATTGACAAAAAAATACAAATGCATAAAAGAACACTTGATGAAGTATTTTGTCATAGCAATTGCTTTGCTAAAACGTTTCGACCAAGTTATCTTTGAAAAATGTACCTCGTATAGAAAATCAAGAAGCCAATGATTTGGCTCAAATAGCTTCTGGTTATAAAATCTCTAGTGAAAAACTAGAAGAGTTGATTGAAATTAAAGATAAACTCATTGTTGATCAACCTCCTTCATTGGAATTGTCAATGCCAAAACTTGTGGGGGCAGACTTACCACAAGACAGTGGTCAAGTTATCACTTATGATTATGACGAAAATTCAGAAATTTTTGACATTGACAATCTATCTGACAATGATTGGAGAAAACAACTTGTCGAATATTTGAAAGATCCAAATGGAACAACCAATAGGAAAATCAAATATAGAGCCTTGAGTTATGTCATCATTGGTAATGAACTAATGAAGAAAACACCTGAGGGAGTTTTGCTAAAATGTTTAAGTGAAACTGAAGCTTATTTGGCTATATCTGATGTGCACAGTGGTGCATGTGGATCTCATCAGGCAGGCCACAAAATGAAATGGTTGTTATTTCGACAAGGTGTGTATTGGCCAACAATTTTAAAGGACTGTATAGAGTTTGCTAAAGGTTGTCAAGAGTGTCAAAGACATTCAGGTATACAACATGTGCCTGCAAGTGAACTCCATTCAATAGTAAAACCTTGGCCTTTTAGAGGATGGGCTTTAGATTTAATTGGTGAAATTAAATCAAGTTCGTCAAAAAACCAACGTTATATTTTAGTTGGTATAGATTATTTTACCAAATGGATAGAAGCAATTCCATTACCAAATGTTGACCAAGAAGCAGTGATTAGTTTTATACAAAGTCACATCATTTATAGATTTGGTATACCTGAGTCTATTACTACAGATCAAGGTTCAGTATTCACTGGACGAAAGATGGTTGAATTTGCCCAACAAACTGGTTTTAAACTTTTAACCTCTACACCATATTATGCCCAAGCAAATGGTCAAGTAGAAGCTGCTAATAAAATCATTATTGGTTTGATTAAAAAGCATATTGCCCAAAAGCCTAGAAATTGGAACAAGACTTTAGATCAAGTCTTATGGGCATGTAGGAATTCTCCAAAAGAATCAACTAACACCACACCCTTTCGACTAACATATGGGCATGATGCAGTCTTGCCTGTCGAAATACATCTGCAGTCAGTTAGAATTCAAAGGCAGGCAGAAATCCCAAGGGATCATTATTGGGATATGATGTTAGATGAATTAGTTGATTTAGATGAGGAGAGAGTAAAAGCTTTAGAGATGCTAACTCGACAGAAAGAAAGAGTTGCTAAAGCTTACAATAAAAAGGTTAAGTCTAAAACCTTTAATGATGGAAATTTGGTTTGGAAAGTTATTTTGCCAATGGATAAAAAAGACAGAGTCTTAGGCAAATGGTCTCCAAATTGGGAAGGCCCTTTTAAAGTTGTTCAGGTTTTTTCAAATAGTGCTTATGAAATAGAAGAATTAACAGAAGAACAACGTTCGTTAATTATAAATGGTAAGTACTTGAAAAAGTATAAACCAGTGTTGCAAGAAATAAAAATTAACGAAGAATAAAGCTTAAGACATAATGAAAATGGTGATCATAAAATGAGTTCGCCACAAAATGGGCATTGTCAAGATTACAAAACCAAAAAACCATAACAAATTGTTCAAATAGTTGAAGCAAAAAACTAAGAACAATAAAAACTAAAACTATTACAAAGTTAAAATTTTCTCTTCAAGTCTTCATACAGGCTTTTGAATGAAGCAACTTCTGCGTCGAGAATCATGTTGGAATCCACCAAGATTTTGATCTCTTCTTCGACAGCTGCAGAATGGCTGAAGTACTTGATGCCAACATTCGCCTCTTTGTCAATCATAGCTTTGGTTGCCTTGGAAATATTAGCTTTGGCTTCCTCACGCTTAGCCTTTTCACTGGTTATCTTGGCATTGAGACTTTGAATTTTCAAGTTCAACTCAGCCACCTCATTTTCCCAATCAGCAATGTTCTTGTCATAGCCTGCAATCTCAGCATTCGACTCAATATCCTTCTCAAGGCGCTCGACATTTGCCTGAGCAGCTTTTGCTTTCTCGACCAATACAGCATGGGCTTGAGTTTGAGCTTCCAACCTTGAGGCATTACTTTGCCTTTTTTGAATGGCTTTGGTGAAACCATCAATAAGGTTTTCAAGTTGGATAACCTTACCAAGAGTAGCACCATCAGTCATTGGGTTGTGAAACTTCTTCAGAAAGCCTAAGTGGGCAAAAGCACTGCTGGGATTAGCTTCAATCAATGAGAAGACGTCCTGGTTGATGTAGTCTGTGTGCAGCTTGAGAATTAAGGAGTCTTGTCTCACTGTCGAATGAATCTCAGAGTCAGAGGCTGTCGAACTGCTGTGATGTGAAGCACTTTTGTCTTTGTTGCTTTTGCTTGAGAGGAGCATCTTTAGTGCTGCAGCAGGATCAGAGTCCTTCATAGCTATGAATTGCATCTCTGACAACCCAACATCAGCAGATAACTTTGAAGTAGAAGAAACTGGGAGTATATCAGAACCTCCTTCAGCAGCCTCTGGCATAGCTTCTTCCCTTTCATTGTCGAAAGCCATTTCGACATCTGTACCTTCTGACGAATGGGTAGATTCAGCAGGACGATCAAGAATAGTTTCTTCAGAATCAAGATTGATGGTGGGATTTTCTTCAGTCTCTGGACCTTTGTCACTTTGATTAGGGTTGACCTCGACATCATTGGTACCAATGCCTTGGGTCAGGTTTTCTGCATTGTCAACATTCATGTTGACATTTTCATCATTAGTATCCTGTCGAAAGGCAAGGCAAATGAAGTTATGAGAAAACTTATGAGAAAAAGAAATTTGTTCTATTGACAAAATCTTAAAAGTTGAGAAGATTTTACCTTAGCACCAAGATCATGTGAACATGAACTTGTATTTTCTTGCCTGGGGGCAGGAACTTCAGTGGTGGTGTTTTCAGCTTGGGGTGTTGGTTGGTCTTCGACAAGAAGATTAGAAGGAGTAATCTCAGCTTCTTTCTCTGCTTCTGCAGAAGCTTTAGAGCTGGACTTAACTTTCTTCCTATTCTTCTTCTTTTCCTTGTCAACTCTCTTTTTTGGGGGTTTGTCAGCATCAGATTTTGTTGGTGGTGTGCTTGCCTCACTAGTTGCTTCATTGGCCTTTCCTTTGTCTTTTTGGCCTTCTCCACTGGGAGTAGCAGCAGTAGGATTTACTTGAATATTACCAGCAGGCTGAAACGAAACATTAAGACTATTAACACAAAATTTCTTTGAAGTTAAAAAGAACTTAAAGGATGTGTCGAAAGGTCTTACTGTTGGTTCTTGGATGGTTAGAGTCTTTTGTTTCTTCTAAATGGTGGGCTCTCCAGTTTCTTTTGAAGCCACATTGACTCTCTTTCGACTCTGCATTTCAAGTTAAGTGTCGAAATGTTCAAAAATGTTTGTAAAAAACTGAAAATTGAAACTAAGTGAAATACTAGTTTGAGATTTGATACCTTAGCCCCAGTATTTGGGAGTGATTTCTTTGAAGTCACAGCAGGAGCGCTGGAGTCAGTAGAGACGTTGGTTTCTTTGGTCTTTGTGACATTGGAAACACCTGCTGTCGAAATAAGGAAAATTTAACATCAGATGAAGAGTTAAATTTACAAACATTATAAAAATAACTTTGTTTATTTTTAGTCAAGTTACCTTTGCCTTTGGGAGTCCTTGGCTGCAAAGCGTCGAATCCTGCATTCAATGCACGCAATAGCAGTTTCTCATCTTTGGCATGCCTCTCATAGTACAAGCTCCACCATGCAGCAAATTCATAGGTGCAGTATTGAGAGGTTTCAAAGGCAACAGGTGTAAGGTTGTAAGAGTGCTCGTCAGCAAGTTTCAAACGACGTTCAAAGTACTCGACAGACATTCCAGAATTGCCCAAGACAATATCATCTTTGTTTTTGAACAAGCTCTTTGGCCTGAACTGACTTAGGCCAAATTGGCGAGCAACCAAATTGGGTTGATATCCAACCAAGTCCAAATGTCTCTTGTCAATCCCTTGCCTTGAGGATAGGATTGTTGGGTTCAAAAACATTCTCCAAATGTTGTTTGTATCTTCCTCATCATTTGGATTTGTTGTAGGAAATGGTCTTTTAAACCAAGCTGGTCCAATGGTTCTTTTGATAAAAGGGGTGTTCTGAGGGTGATCTCTTCGAAGGCGAGAAGAGTTTTGAAGTAGTGGAAAAAGAGCTGTCGAGTGGTCAAGTTCGTTTCTCTTTGCCTCAACAAGGCTAACCTAGCGCCTTCTGATTGTCGAGAAGCAATAGAGGTTTCCATGTGAGTAGGGAGGAAAAGTTTGAAGTTGGTTTCAAAGGTGGCATTCAGCCAAAGTTGCAGAAGCCAAATGGGTCCAGATAGAGTTAATTGTGATCCTTTATCAGTTTTCTTAAGGAGATCACTAGCTTGTCCTAAGGAATCATAAAGGGAAGCCAAGATGAATCTGCCTAAGGCTACATCCAAACCCTGGTGAAGCATAATGGCGAGAGGAACTAATCTTTTCACAACTTGCAGAGAGCAAGTGCAAAGGACGAATTGTGATAGCCAATAAGTCAAGAAGGCTATGTGTTCTTCAGGTGATACCTCTTCACTACTGAGGTCATGGTGATTTTTGAGAAATCCTGAAAAGGATAAGACTCTGAAGTCGAGCTGATGGTTGGGGGTAGTGTATTTGGGGTCGAAAGTGGGTC
The DNA here is from genome assembly GCA_954870985.1 of Trifolium fragiferum. Lineage (NCBI taxonomy): Eukaryota > Viridiplantae > Streptophyta > Magnoliopsida > Fabales > Fabaceae > Trifolium > Trifolium fragiferum. The sequence continues at coordinate 22,672,828 of OX940790.1, read as the reverse complement.
CTGTTGGTCTCAAGCCAGTAATAGCAGCAACGTCGAATAGAGTTGGGGTCATCATGCCTGCTTTTAGGTGAAAGGTGTTGGTAGAACTTTCCCAAAAATGAAGGGCAGCTATTAGCATTTCTGCATTGTACTTGGGTCCTTCTCTCGACAGTTGAATTAAGTCGAATATACCATTCTCTTTCCAAAAAGTGACGTATTGTTTTTCGACTTTGTTAAGCCATTTAAGATAGCCATCAGTAGCTATTGGTGCACATCTAAAAGCCCTATAGCCAGGTTCAAAGAAACTCATGTCGAAGACAGAGTTGGCAAAAACTTTTGGCTCACAAGTGTCATGCAGAGGGAAAATACTACCTATTTCCTCATTAAAATCAGTAGTCGAAGGAAGAGGGCCTGCAAAGGCAAGAGTTTTACCTTCAAGTCTATGAGGAATCAGCAGTTCTTTTCCCCATATGGTGCTTTCGACAGCAGTAGTAGCAGGTTCCGACACGAACACTAAATCGTCAACCATGACAAGCTCTTTGTCATCTACAGCAATGGGAACAGCGTTTCTGGAGGAAGAAGATGAAGCCATTGATGTTTCTTGGTGTTCTTGGTGTTCTTGAGGTTGATGGTGATTTGACAGGTGCAAAAGTAGCAGAAAATCAAAAACCCTCAAAACCAACTTGTTTCTTGCTCAAATGCAGTGGAAAGAACGGTGATGACGAACGAAAATGATTGACAATCGTTTTGGTTGGTTTAGATTCAACAGAAACACAAGAACAATGCAAGATTTGGAGTTTGTTTTGATTGTTTTTGGAAAAATGCGTGAGTGCTCTCTATGGAAGGGAAGTTCAATGTTTAGGATTTCAGAAAAGTGAAAGTGTTGGACTATGCTTGCTATTTATAGACTCTGCAGATTTGCATGCAGTTGGTAACTGAAGCACCACCATTTTCCATCTCAATCGTCCCGATCCTGCCACGTGTCCCACTATTGTGCTAAAAAAGTGGAAATCATGGTTTGAAGGGATTGAGTTGACGGTTACATTTTTGTCATGATTGATTTGACATTAATGTGACGTTTGCGCCGTCTTTGGTAAGCGTGTAGAAGTTGAAAAGAAAGAGAATCTTCAAAACTGCCATTTCTTCCTTTCGTATTCGACGTGCAGTCGAAATTGGCATTTTTGAAGGGGCAATTTGTTAGCCTGTATTTTCGACAGGCATTAATGAAATGGAGTGAGAAGATGAATTCTCATTTAATGTACATTATTGTATTTTAATATTCTCTTGGAAATTGGTTGTTTAATAAATCAAGAGAAAATTAAGGCATTCGACGTCGAAAGCCTTGTAGTTTGTAAGTTCACTGTCGAGTCTGAAGAAGCTGTCGAATTCGACAGGAACCTATTTTAATAAGTACATGATTGATTGCTTCGACATTGCTGTGTGTTTGTCGAATAATATATATATATGTGTGTTTGCTTGTATTACGTATTATGCAGTACGGAGAAAGCATACTCTGGACTTAGCAAATTATTCAAAGTGGATAACGTTCGAAAGCCTCGCCAGGTGTCCAAGAAATTCAAATTGTCGAAGACACGTGGAGTTTAGTTAGACGTTAAGTAGGTTTTGACGGTTATTCTAGTTTGCCTATAAATATTAGTTTTTCATATGAGAAACGGGTTCACAATTCTCATGCAAATTCCTGACAAAACTCAGAGTACCCATGTCAACGAGCGAAATGAGTGCAAAATGGAACATGTACGAATCTGTGTAACCAACCTTTCTTTGTAAACAATTTACATTTATGAATGTAATTTACATTCTCCAAGTATTTTACTTGCTTTCCATTTAAAGTTTATGCACTTTAACCTTTCTGCAATTTATTTCATTGCATGTTTAAAACCTTTCTGCAATTTATTTCATTGCAAGTTTAAAACCTTTTCTGCAATTTACTTTGTTGCATGCTTTTACTTTTCAAAGTTCTTCTTTAAACTTTATCTGCAAATTCATTTACAAGTTTTCTGCAAATTTAACTTTGAAGCATTTTACTTTAAGCAAACCCATTCGACTGCGTCGAGTGATTTTACTGTTTTTATCAAATTATCCGATTTAACCCAGAAAATATGAAACATGTTTTCGTCAATTCTGCACAATCCAATATGTCCCAGGATTCACTAGTTGATCCTTCTTGTAATAATTAGACTAGCGGTTGTTTGCTAAAAATCGGGGTAAACACCCCCCTTAAAGAATTTCGTCCTCGAAATTCAAACTTCGACAACATCTGCTGGGTAAATCGTTCAAATCCACACTCACTTCTAAACTTCATCTATTCCCCGTTCAATTTTATTCAATCCCTTGGAATACAACTTTCCTCTCTTAGGGATTGTTGGTTAAGGAGCCTGATCAGTAAACCCTACTTACAATTAGTCTCATGCTGCGCACTCTGATTCAAATACTTACTGTCACTTTCTGACAGCGTCACTACCATTACAGTCTATAATTCCTCGAACATACTCATACATCAATCTTGTCTTATATACCACTACTGCTTCTACTACGATTAAACTTCCCCTCTTGCCACCGGTGTTACTTCAATACTTCGCTAACTTGGTAGGTCGGTATTTGGCTTGGTTGCCACTATATGAAAAGCTGAATGGAATAAGTTTAAGGGTTGACATTAATAATCCAAAATTTCTCTTCAGGTTTTCTCAATTCCGAACGCTGCAGCTCGTGATACATCACACGTACCACTGTCCCGTTCATGTTGTTTAAAATACTCCAAGATAGATCGAAATATAAAACGAGTGAAGAACGCTTAAACACTATAGATCCTTTCGCCACTGAGTTAGACTCATCTGCAACCGAGTCCATAGTACTTCAGAATTTCTCACCTACTATTTCAATCCATCCTAGCACAACACTGTGATCGAGTAGTACAATTAATATATCAAGAATTGAGGTTCGAATCTTCCTTCAAAGATACGGTTAGATTGGATTGATAATTTTGCTGATGGACTGAAGTGAAAGAATCTGGCTAACGTGATCGGATTCTAAGGATTGACTAATTGAATACGGAAAATTTGCACACTTAACACAGAGAATGGCTTTAAATCCCTTATTCACCATAGTCAATATGTCAGCGTATGCATTGGATTCGCAATAAGGGAACTCTTATACTCTACACGAGGAATTTGATTGATGATGATCTGAATATATCGTTGATAATGTACCAAGAAACTGAAACAATCGGCTGAGAATGAAATGGTTCAAACTTGAATTCAGAAAATAGTTTTGATGAGATATCTAGATACTAATACTTCTACTAGCTCCTATTTCTGTGTAATTGGAAAGTTCGGAAACTTAACTGGAATTTAGCTGATAAGACTCCGAAAGTATACCCAATGCACTGGAAAGGATGATGGATCATTCAGGTGCACGAATACCTATATGATTAACTGATACTGACACTGAGCAGAATAGTTTGGCGGATAATTAACTAATGGTACTGATTAAAAGATCTCCACGATCAGTGAGAGCTTGAACTGAATTTTCATGTGTCCGCTCCAGATAAACTGGATTCTATGAATTATATTTAGTTACTAACAGTGGAACTGAAAAGGCTGAAAAGATTGAACAGGATTACTTGTAAGTAAAGTCTCACAAGGTCGGTTTAACTGACCGATGTCGAAGAATTTGGGAAGTTTACCTTCAACTACTTTGAGTGATAACTACGCCTAACAGATGATAGTGTACGAGAAGGAACTATCTGTCTGAGACATAATCAGACAAGTTAGGGAATGAACCCGTTCCATATTCCATGTCTAACGGATATCCAATCCAACACAGTTTGGTTCAATGAACTTAGTTTATCAAGGGTCCAAAGGAAGGATAACGAGATTAGAATTTGACATCATTTGATTCAAGTTCGATTCAGATTATTGATAGGTACTCCTAACGGAAATTTGACGGACTCTAACATGTTTCTAACTCGAAGGTCTGAATAGTTGAAAATGCTAAATGGCTGATAAGGAATAAATCCAACTTAGTTATTTTGCTTCGGGACAATTTAACATAGATGTTCAAGGGTTGGTCAAGGTGGCTGAAGGCGTTAATGGTAACTTCTGACTTGCTAATCTGATCAAGGCTTGAATGCTAGTGATGAGGCACTAAGATTGATTTCAAAGAGACAAATTGCTCTACTGTAACGAGATCCTAGTGATAATGCACTAGATAGTAAGGTAATGGCTGACGCCTAAGGAAATTAACACTACGGGTGGTTCAACTTAATTTCTCTCACAAGGTATTCACTTAAGTCACGACACTAAGCTGTTAAGGTAGGAGACGCATGATAGTGTTAAACAGACTCCCTGGTACTAAGTATGGTCAAGGATGTTTCTACTTGTCATTCCGATTGAGGTTATGTCCCAAGTAGGCTAGGCGTGATCTAATATAACGTGTTAGGCTGAGACTATCTTACTAGACCTATAATAATTCTCTAAGTGGTAACAGGACATGCCGGAAGGTAGGAGAGTGTTGAATCGAAGGCAGTCTAACTCGACTATTTTCCTATATGCTTGGTTGGGTAGTTTATGGCACTAAATTACTAGCTCAAGATAAATGGACTACTATACCTAGCAAGCCCATATGGATACTAAGTTTATAAGGTGAAATTCTTAAATGGTATTTCTAATACTACTCAATCTCTAGTGGTAAGGTACAACTACTGGTTGTTACTTACAAGGGCTAAATCGGTTAATTCTTGTTTCTACTGCTCACGAATGATGCCTTATGAATTAAGTCAGGTATCTACATGGTGTTGAAAAATAATTCCTCATTATTATTCTAATCAAAGTCGGTCTCTAATGGTTTGCTGAGTTAATTGACCTAGCCGGTATCGAAAAGAAATCCTATTTGTTATGCTAAAAGGATCCTGGCTCCTAGTGGTAGGGTAGGAATACGAGTTACGACGTTGAAATGCTAAATTATTCTTAGGGAGGCATTAAAAGTTGGCTTCCTATAGGATAATCTATTGGAAAGTTCTCAGATAAGTGTTGTTATGGGTGAATATTCCAACTTGGTTTCTCTAGTATGGTATTGAACAGATCTAACATCACTGGTAAATCTCACGGTTGACAAGTAAGGTTAAGTATTAGGAAGAGTTCTGATTTACTGAAGGTTGAATCTTACTTGGCTTACATGTTTCTTGTAAACATGTTCACCAGAAGGTATGGTTACGCTCAAGTCTGGGAATTTACCTGACACACGGTATCAGTTGGATACTATAATGACCTACTCACCTACGTGCTTCCATGAACAATTCTACTTCGAGCGATTAGTACTTCCATCTTAACTCTTGGTATACTCGTTGGCATTGCACCACTTACTTCTTCAGTCCTAACTATTTCAGCTCTAACATCCGGTTAGAGAGAATTCCTGCCAACGATTGCTTCTAAGTTGCATCTCCACTACGATCTTCTTACTTAACCACCGTGGTCCACTTCGGTTCTCAACTGTAATACCCTGCCTACCATGCACAATACTGAGCTGATCAGACTCAGCACGCGATGGTTTCAGCGTAAACAGTCCAGACTCCAAAGGGTCCGTACTTCTTAGGAAGGAATTGTAATGACTCATGGCAACGTCCGATACTAGATCGACCTGCTCTGATACCAATTGTAACGCCCCAACTAAATTATCTAGAATATTTAGTCGAAACATTAAAAACTGGAATCTGAGTACATTAATTAAAAGAAATATTGTTGAATAATACAATATCATTAAGAAATAATGAATATTCGATACAGACAGCGGAAACGAAACTAAAGAGAAAGACAAGCTATATAAAAGCAAGAATGAAGACTAAGTCTTCAAAGCTGAGAATCCAAGCATGGCTTCAATCGTCAGATCCAACCTGGTTCTTGCTCCTGGAATAACCTGTCTTACCTATATCGAAAAGGGAGTGGGGTGAGACAGTCACTTCGTCCCAGTGAGTTCTACTACCCTCCTAAAGGCTATTAAGTCGGGGCACCTAATCAGTCGTATCATATTTCATATCATATTGTCATAAACATAAATAAATAAAGGTGTAACACTGATTAATCTTGTTGATTTTAAACCGCAAGCACTCTGAGGTGAGCACGTCTCAGAGGCCTGCCTTGTCCGCGAACAGAAAGCGTTCCGGCGTGCAGCTCACAAAGTTTTTACTAATGGAACATCTAAAACGAAGTCCACACGTGATAATATAATCACATACATAATTGACTGATTCTAAATTAATTACATGCTACCATAATTTCCCAAAGCCCGGGGAGCATACATAATTCTAAATTCCCTACGTTATTCCCTAAGATTCCAATTGTGTTTGACTTCCTGTACCACATTATATTAATTATGTAGTCTGCAAAATATCAGAATTATCCGAGGATATAAAACGAGTGTTGAATTTTCAGAAGTTGAAGATAAAAGGTCAATCTGCACATTGCTCGCTACAGCGAGTCACCAACTCGCCATGGCCAACTAACAAGGTCTTGCCTAAATCAACTCGCTAGGCGAGCAAATGCTCGCCATGGCGAGTTTCATCAGCCCAGAAGTTGTTCACTCGCCAGTAGATCGCTATGGCGAGCTAGTGCAGAAAATACTCTGTTTTACAATTTTCAAAGATTTTTCAAAAGAACAACCTACAATCCTCAAATAAACCAGTGCAAACACATAATAGATATAATATATGACAGAATAGAAGAGAACTTGGGGTTTAATTCTCCTCGCACAATTAATCCCTAATTTCCTAAGTGAACATGCAAGATTTCATAATTTGGGAATCTAAACTAACTAACTAAGAACCCACCTGATATGAGCTTTAAAACTTGACTTTGGTCTCTGATACGGCTACCTAGCTCATGACCCCAAACTGAGTTGAATTCCCAAATTTGCATCAAGATCACTAGAATGGTAGAAAGAACTTCCTGAGGTGAAGGAGTGCTGCCTAGTGACTTCTTTAATTCTTAAATTCCCATTTTCCTTATCCAACGTCCATAAGTCACATGCAACACAAGGAATAGGTTTATGAATGTGTGAGATCTTACTAAGTTCAAGAAGTGGAACATTCAACTTCAGAACTGAAAAGAATAAGAGAAGGTTAGAAGTAGTTTATCAAGAGGTGGTTATGGCTACAGGAATGGTTGGACGATACATGCAACAACTTATGCTGCTTCTGCAACACTCGCTGTAGGAATAGTTTACCAAGAGGTGGTTATGGCTACAGGAATAGTTTACCAAGAGTAATGGAGAGGGGCGCAAGAGATTAAGTGAGTGGAGGGTCATATTGACTTTCTCTCTTAACTTTTTGGTAATAAAAGAATGGTTAAAAGGATTGGTTTGATATCTCAAATCCTAATTAAGCTCCAATAATATTCCTTTAATTATTATTCTTCTACTAATTAAATTTGGGATGTTACAATCTACCCCCCTTAAAGAATTTCATCCTCGAAATTCAAACTTCGACAACATCTGCTGGGTAAATCGTTCAAATCCACACTCACTAATTAAATTTGGGATGTTACAGCTAGGGATTTGCCGTCATGAGAATTATTAGAGTGAAGTTCTTATCATATTATTAGAGTGAAGATACCTTGTTATCATGCTTACATTCTATCATATCTTTATTATGTTTTATACTAGTTTTGAGACTCGTGCATTCGCACGGGTCTATTATTTTTATTCGAAATTTAAATTTGTCATTATATTAATCTAAAAATTTATTTAAAATAAAATATTTAAAAATTTGTCATAAAAATGTTGCTAAAATATAAGTTATACTATTGCACTCTTTCTTGTAAAACTTATTAAATTACAAAATAAGTTTTTTTACTGAATAAATTTATTCAATTAAAGTTATAATTCCGTGATATTATTTAAATAAATTATAATTCATATATTCTAATTATTCAAATTTTTATTTATAAGCTGTTAAAAAGCAAAAAAAAATTTAGCTTATTGATTTATAATAAACAAATGTCCCGTGTATGATTTTTTGTAATAAATTATAATTATCAATGAGAATTAATTCTTCTGTTGCTTCTAAAAATTATTTGTGAATGCACATTGACAAATTATTTGTGAATGAGAATTATAAATTATTGATTTTTTCTTGATTTGTAATTTTGATATTATATACTAAAGTAGAAAATTTATTTTATTAAAGTTATTGTCTCGTGTAGTTTTATGTAAAATTTATTAGAAGAATAAATTTATTTTATTTAAGTTATTGTCCCATGTATATTGTTATAATAAAGTATATAGGCCCATTGACTTTTTTTCAATATTTATGTTCATCATTATATTAAGGTATAAAATTTATTTAGAATGTAATATTTAAAATTTTGTTATATAATATTATGAAAATATAATTGAAATCATTGTGCTCTTTCTTGTAAAACTTATTAAATTTTAAAAAAAATATTATTAAAGCTACAATCCCGTGTATGATTTTTGTAATAAATTATAATTATTAATAAACAAAATTATTTGATTTTTTTTATGTATCGGTGATAAATATTTTGTCGTATGTCATGATAAATATTTTGTCCTGTGTTTTTTTTTATATATATTTATTATCGTTGAGTCTTCTATTGTTTTAAAAAAAACTATTTGTGAATCGTTCATGTCCATTATTTTTTTTTTAATATTTAAGATTGATATTATATTAAAGTATAAAATTTATTTAGATTAAAATATTTAGAAATATGTGATAAAATATTTTTAAAATATAAATTGTGCAGTTTATATAAATTTATTAAATGACTATATTTGTTTTATTAAAGTTATTGTCCCGTGTATATTTTAATACTTCCCCCGTTCCTTTTTATTATTCTTTTTAGAATAGTAACATCAAATTAAGGAAGTATATTTTTGCACATTATCTTCCTATTATACCGTCATTTTAATTTACAAAATAATTCCTATTATTTTTTACACACTTTCTTTTTCCAATAAATTTAATATATTATGTATCAAAAAAAATATTTAATATGTTATGTACCCATAAAAAAATAAAAAAAATAAATATTTAGTTTTTTAAATATATAACATTAATTAGTTTTATTAAAAAAGAGTAAGATAAATTGACAAAAAGTATAATTGACAAATCGTATACTTAAAATACAAAAAAGATAAATAAAAAAGAACGCTAAATCTGACGATAAAAAACTAATAAAAAGAAACGGACGTAGTAATAAATTATAATTATCGATGATAAATAATTATCCAATTTTTTTATGTATGAGTGAAAAATATTTGTCAATGATTTTTTATATTTATCGATAACAACTACTTGTTTTGTTTAAAAAAAACTATTAGTTGATTTTTATGTTTATCTTTAAAAGTGGTTTCTATTGTTATTTTTATGAGTAAGTTTGTTTTATTCTCTTTCTTAATTTTTTAAATATTTTTTTATGATTAGATTTGTTTTATGCTTATATTTTTTTTTTGTTCTTTTTTTTAATATTTTTTTTATAAATAGATTTGTTTTATGTTTATCTTCTCTTTTTTTGTTTGTTACTTTTGTTTTGTATTTTTTTTTTTTTTTGAGTTTAGAGTTAAAATTACTTTTAAGGGTATAAACGGTGAAATACTATTAAATGTGCTAAGGACAAAAGAGATTTTTTGATAGTAGTTTCTTTTAATATATTGTTAATAGATTCTATCATGTCACTATCATATTATGTGTAGCAGTGTAGGCCCTTAATGATTCTAAACTGCTCCTCTTTTTTACTCCTCGTAAAATTTTAGTTCAATTGAGTACCCAAAAATAATTAATTCAAATTGACAAATCTAATATTATTAGAGTGAAGTTCTTATATTCCAACTAGAAAATTCACATTTTGCATGGATAAATTTCATGTGTTTGCTACTTCATCTAAAAAAACGCAGCTAATTTTTGTTTAAAAGCTACTATTTTCTTTATTTTGTTTTAACAATTAAAGAAACCATTTTCTTATTAATTACTTTATCTTTTTTTTTTCTTTAAATCAGATTAACGAGATTTTATAACAATATAACGATATATATTTTTTATTTTTACAAATTTTTTAGGTTTGTAGTTGAAGTAAAAAACACTATTTAAAATTCACATATGCAAATGTGAACTCCTGTAATCAAACTAAGGGCTTGTTTGTTATAGATTTTTTGAAAATAGATTCTTATAGTGTAATATAATTTTGTGTAAAAAAAATTTGCAAAGAAACTTTTTATAAAAGCTTCAAATGAAAATTTTGTTTGAATAGTTATTATTAAAATGTCATTTTAGGCGTTTCACCATTTTATTGAAAATTGTTTTGGATATCAAAATTTCAAAAAAATCACTTTTTTTTAAGCTATTTCAAATAGATTTTCATAAAAATCATTTTTGAAATACTACTTTTCGTAAAAATTGAGATTTTGACTATGTTTTGATCTTTAATAATGTACGTTTATGTTATATAATGTCAAAATTAATATTTGAATTTAGAAAAAATGAATATAAAAAAAACTTATAATATTTTGAAAAACGATTTTATAAAATCTATTTTCCAAAATACAAAGAAAAAAATCATTTTTTTTAAAGCTAAAACAAACCCACCCTAAAAGCACCGCCTAAAACTAACACTCACAACCATAAAGTTCCTAATTCAAACCTAAATAAAAGTTTCATGCGCCTTATATCTGCATTGTTAATTTTGTTATGTCTTATGGACTTTCTTGACTTAATAATGAGTTAATTGAATATTTGTTGAGTTCTTTTTGGGTCCCCACATGACTCTCATCCGCCCCTTGACTTTCAATTTGACTCCCTCTCCCTTCGCTACATAGAAAGCGGGTGGGTAAAATGACAAAAATTTGAAAAATACTGTTTACATACTACATTGCGAACGGAGTTCGCTTTCTAAATAGTGAACGTGTCGACAGTAAAAAATGGTCTCATATGCAGTCAAAACTAATTGTCACATGGTCTCATTCTCCGATTCTTGTATTTTTATTTACTTTTTACTGTTTTTGTTGTTTTTTTATAGTTAATTTCGTATAAACGACTACATAGTTCGTCGTGGGATACTCATATATTGATCCCACCAATGTTGTTTTGTCACACCATGGTTGGGAGTGATATCGTAATCGACAAGAGACTTTTTGTGTTCAAAATAAAAACAATATAAGTAACTGAAACATGTGCTAATCAAACTGGATATTGGAGTTAGGCAAGTGGGAACCGTACACATGAATGGGATTCTCCTAATCCTACAAATCTGGTTGGTGGTAGTCATCAAAAAACAAGTGGGACTGGTATGTCATAATCTTCCGTTTAACATATGAAAATCTATAGGAGGAGAATCCTAGTTCGGCCCATATTTATATGTTTGTTTTCGGCTCAAGTGCAAACAAGTTGAAAGTCATAAGAGGAGGCTATTTAGTTTATTTAATTAGAAGATGAAATTTTGGATGTAATATTTAAATTGATGTAACTTTTATGTCTAATGTAATAAAAAGATTCTACATTCAATTTATCCTTCCTTTCATTTCTGTTTTGTTTCGATGAGCAATCTGTAGCAGAATTGTTCACAGTCTAGAAAGAGAACACTTTCCCCGTTATTCTTACTTGTTATCTATTGTGTGAACAATATTTGCTTTCTAATGAAATGTGATGAGATGTGATTAGAAACAACGATAAGTTATTTCACATATTATGAGTCATAATCAATTGAAGGTTATTGTGAAAATATCTAATAAGATTAACTCATAAAAAGAACCTTATAAGATTATATATGTTACCATGGGTCTCAACTGCAAATGAGCTAATAAAGCATATCATGTGTCAACAAAAGAAGACCATTCATAGAGAAGTTCTATAGCAGATCAATCAGCCTCTTATGTTATGTGCAAGAACAATAACATTGACAAGACAGTGAAATTAATTCACCAATAATCATTCTGAAAAATCAAAAGCTAACATCTTTGGTGGTCATAAAACAAAAGGGAATCAAATCACCATATTCGTGCATCTCCTCCATGCTTCCATTTCTTTTATTGAGCAAGCTAGCTTGTACAATTCAACAGCACGTATTTACTTAACGCAAGCACGCATTACTCTTCTACGTTCGCAAAATAACTCAAATCACTATATGATGATCCATAAATGTTGGAATAGATAATTTTCAAGAATATAAAAGAAGAGAGTGGCATAAAAATAGCACTATTTGTAAGAGAAGTAGAATGTTACGAACCGGAAATTCGTAACTTAGAGAATATAGAAGAAATAGATAAAAATGCAGAAATATAGAAATTGTTGTATTATTTATGACAAATGAAAGATAAAATGTAGAAAGGAAATAATCCAATCTATCCCAGAGCTAAGCTCCTCAGAGAAGGAGAAAATCCTCTCTCTGCCTAATCATAATGGTTTATCAATAATTTTGCATACCCTCTCCAATGCACCCACCTCACTACTTATACTGCACCTTATCTTACTCACTAATTACTAATAAAACCCCATTATATTCTTTATTACAATAATACCCCTTTTTCTCTTAACCCTCATACTTAGGTCTCTAACAATACCCACCCCTTCAAAACAACCTTGTCCTCAAGGTTGAAAATGTGCATCCATCAAAACTCTGCCTCTATCAAATACAAAGTTAAGCAATCCATGAAAAATAAGTAAGTCACTCCAGCAGTAATCACAATTTAGGAAAATTGAGTTCTCCTGATTCCCATTTCCCATTAGACACTAAACAACACAGTGACATTATCCCCTCATTACAAGATGATTCTTGTTTTGGGTAAATGCAGCCTATGGAAGGGACTATTCTCATATGAAGGACACACCAAACATAAATGCTTGAAAGAACTAGTAGCTGCAATTTCCTTTTCAACATGTCAAAATCAATGAACAACCACAGAGTTTCTGCCTCATAAATGTGGGTTAAGAAGGAGTAAACCCTTGAACAGTTTGGCAGATAAAAGAGAGATTTTTTAACTGACACTAAGATTGTCCAATTCAAGCTCCAAATGTGCTACAATAACCATAGCAAATTGCTTAATCAAATCATTTTGGTTTTGTGTACTCTTTGATGAGTCTGGAGGCATCTCTTCACTTTCCATCCACCGATACATTACATATCAACAACACTCTCATTTTGTGCCTTTAAACTGAAGCTCACGATCACAGAATTGCAAGCTATCGTGTTCAATAATTTCTTTTCATAGAAAACCTCCAACACCAAAACCCAATTACCACACTTGGAATAAGGTTTAACAATTACCATCACCCTCCTATCATATCTTGTAGTTTTAGTAGGAACTACTTTCAGTTTATTAGTTAAACCATACACGAGCCTCAAGATTTTGCAAACCTCTTCTGTTTTACTCTCAACATCCACTGTATCTAAAACTGCAGCTTCTATAGTTCCCCATAGCATGATAACACCACTTGCTAAAGTATTTTCCAGCAACAAAACAAAAGTCGGAGGAGCACTAACCAAGTTAGTAATAGAGAGACAAAAATTGACAATAGCATCATTGATGTCAGTTACTGCTCTGACAGCTTGAATAGCCCTCAGAAATTGCAAGTAGGATGATACATCATGTATAATAAGCCTATTCCAATTTTCTGCAATTTTGTACTCCTTCCCTGACCATGATTTAAACTTCCAGCTTTTGCTTGCATGCCAGTTCAGCTGTATAACCTCTAGCTGATCCCTCTCATGTGGTCTTCTTTGAAGGACCATATAGTCTTTAATCATTCTGAAAACATGTAGTCCTTTTTCAATATGACCATTGTGACTAAAAAGAAATAAGTGGAGGACACATGTGGGCTTGTTTGGTTGACACTTCCTAGCCCACGTGACAGCAAGGTTTTCAAATGTAGACACAAAGACTTCATACCTTTCACACCATCCTATTATTTCACAGTAAAATGCAGAGCCAACATATTTTCTATTAAATTGATAAAAATTCTCATATGCCCAATAGACACTACCATACTCCACATACATCCCAATTAAAGCAGCTTTCCAAAAATCATCCAACACAACTTTGAATTTTGCAGCCATGGTCTCATCTTCATCTAGCAAATCTTTATAATATTTGAATATGAGCAAGACATAAGAATCACATTGGTTACCCAGTTGAGACTCATAATCTCCAGACATCAACAATAATCGTCTTAAAGCATAAATCAATTTCCCTTGCTGCACGATCCTCCTACTTAACAAGTTATAAACTATTGCATCAAGTAATGGTCTTTTTATGTTATGTCTTGGGCTATGTGTGTATTGAATCAGGCCCATTAAAACAAAAATTTGGTTATCAAAGACCCTTTTCTTCTTCTCCTGAACGCCACCGATATGATAACATAGGCCTAGACCCATGAGGTCAAGAGTTTGACCCCACTCACATAGTGCAAAACACTGGTCAGCTTCTATCTTCTTCATATTCATATCATCAACTATCTCCACCCCCTTTTTTAGGACCCAACTGCTATCATTAAATTCAACCAAGCCCAATAACTCTAATCCAGCCCATGTTGCTACTTCTGGATCATTAATTTCCCATTTTGCCCTTAATTTCTCTAGACCCTTCCATCCATCCGCATCAATTAAATGTAGGGGTGAGCATCGGTCGAATTCGGGCCGAAAATCGTCAAACCGATAAAAACCGCGATCTCTTAATTTGGAACTAATTCCAACCGTTTACGTCTTCGGTTTGTTCGGGTTCGGGTTATACGGGTGTCGGGTCCAACTAGTCGGTTTTAACGGGTTAGATTGAAACGTTTTTGTTACATTTAAAACTTCATTGATGAAAAAATTATTTATTTTTTGACAATTCGTTAAATATTTCGTACATAATGCAACAAAAGATACAATAAAAATGATGAGATGAAATTAATTTGTTTCAAATTTGTAAATTCAACGACAATAATAAATAGTAGATGAGAAGTAAAAATTAAGATAAATCTAAAATATTATTCTTCACATCTCCTTTATCAACATATTACAAGTTAAAGCTTGTAAAATACAACATTTTTCTCCTCTATCAAAGATAGATAAAATTTACAAAGTGAAGAACATATGATATTAAGAGAAAGAAAAGGTGCTCGAAACTAGAAAAAAATTAATTTATATTTTAGAAATTGTTCGGTCGGTTTCGATTATGAAGAGACGGAATTTTAGAGACCCGCACCCGCCCGTATACAACCGTTCATGACCGTTTTTTCGCAATTGTTGACCCGAGACCCGACCCGCACCCGACCAAATGCTTCCATATGTTGGCGGTTATGTCGGTTTTGAGTCGGGTTGCGGGTTTGTGCTCACCCCTAATTAAATGAGCCTCATCGACGTGCACATCACGTGTCTTGTATAAAACGGAAATGTTTTTGTTAACCGTCAACGGTCGTGAACCCGCGTCCGGACGATCTGGTTGTTGTAGGATGACTGGCGATTGCGATCGACAGTGGTGGTGGCTTGACCTCATGTATGGGTCAGAGTTCGGCGATTCCGGTGACGGTGGTGGTGATGTTCGGAAGAGGCGTCGAGTCAACTGCAAATGCAACGCGAAATTTGGCGGTTCCGGCGGCGGTCGCCACATGCTCTGACGACGAAAAATCTCCTTCAGCGCTCTCGTCTCCTCTTCCTCATCCATAGTGTCGCTCAGATCTGGCGGTTTAGGCGGTGGATCTCGCCGTGATAGTGTCGTCGTGAATCGATCGGAGTCCTGCGATTCTAACGGATTTAATTCCAATGATGGTGGGTCATGTGGCTCTGGCGTATTTGGTGATAAATCCGATGGGTCAGGTGGTTTTGGCTTGGGAAGTGCCTTGGGCAGTGAACCCGACGGCGGCGATTCCGGCGTGTGATTCATTGTGACACTCACCCTTATGTGCTCTGCTTCGTTCTTCTTCTCATTAAGAGCTTGTATGTTGCTCTCGCCTTCCTCTATTAGCTGTTCTTCAACACCCACACCATAGTTACTCTTTCCAAATCTTCTCACCAAATCTATGGCAAATGTTTCCCAATCAGCATCTAGGTTCTCCATACACCACGACCGAAACCACAACATAGCTACACCTTCCAATCTCATGAATGCCCATTGCACTCTGTCGGAGGGATAAATTTGTTGTTCCACGAAAAACCTGTCTGCCGTAAGGATCCACTCTAGCTGTATAACCTCTAGCTGATCCCTCTCATGTGGTCTTCTTTGAAGGACCATATAGTCTTTAATCATTCTGAAAACATGTAGTCCTTTTTCAATATGACCATTGTGACTAAAAAGAAATAAGTGGAGGACACATGTGGGCTTGTTTGGTTGACACTTCCTAGCCCACGTGTCAGCAAGGTTTTCAAATGTAGACACAAAGACTTCATACCTTTCACACCATCCTATTATTTCACAGTAAAATGCAGAGCCAACATATTTTCTATTAAATTGATAAAAATTCTCATATGCCCAAGAGACACTACCATATCCTAAAACTACACAACCAAGACCAAGCTTTTAGCAAAAAATTCCACATGTCAAATTCTGAATCATCAACTTTCAAATATCTATGTGTCAATAAAGACAAATTTTTTACTTCTTCAAGCATTAATTTTGAATCTAACCAATCACAACCATTTGATTTGTATAACAACCAATGAAAATGTTTGGTTTGTTGAAGGGCAATAGTAAACTTATGTTGTAACCGGCCCAATGAAACAAGCCCATCTCAATTCAATCCACCAAGCCCATTCCGTAAGAAAAAAACAAAAACACGCAGAAGGAACAGTGTAAGGTCACTTTCATCCTCACCAGTCGCGCTCCCAAAGCAACAAATATTGACAGAATTTCATTCTCTTTCATCTGGCTACTCTGCTTTGTTGAATCCCATTTCAAAATTCAAAATCAATCTCTCCCTCTCTTTTCAATATCAAAACTCACTTTCTTACTCATCTCACTCCATTTTTTCTTGATTCCTTCTTACTTCTCTCTCCACAATCTTCAAAGGTTTCAAATTGGTTCTCCATTTGTTATTACATGATTTAATTTCATCATCTGAATCCTTCGACCTGTTTCAAGACTCACACTGCAGGTAATTTCGGTTTCATGTTTGATTTACAGATTCATTTTTACTTTCGAATTGTATGAT
The DNA here is from genome assembly GCA_954870985.1 of Trifolium fragiferum. Lineage (NCBI taxonomy): Eukaryota > Viridiplantae > Streptophyta > Magnoliopsida > Fabales > Fabaceae > Trifolium > Trifolium fragiferum. The sequence goes on along the minus strand of OX940790.1, from coordinate 22,655,703 downwards.
CTATTATATTTATGTTCGTTAAATTTACAGTGATGTTGCTTCTTCATTCCTCACATCTTTTGTGTTTTGTTCTTCTTCATTTGCAGCCAGAGATTGATGCTCATGAATCTGACAAAAAAGGTATGTCATTTAACAGTATTAGGGTTTGATTGGGTCAGTTTTCTGAACTTCGAATTTGTCAATCTGCAATGTTACACTCATCTCTTTTTCTTTCTTAATTTTTTACAGATTTTGATTTCATCAAGTTTACTTACTAAAATATTGATTTCTGGTTGTTTTCTTTGTTGTTGTTTCAGTTTCAATGCAAAATCGCTGAAGATCTTCTCGGTGATGGATTAAACTAGAGTTTGAGGTTATAAAGGTATAAGGGAGTTGTTTTTGCTACTCTCTATTTTCTTAATTTTTTATAGATTTTGATTTCATTAAGTTTATTTACCAAAACTCCTTCTTAATTGTAATTTTTTTTTCATGTGCAATAAGAGATTCCTATTCATGAATTTGAGGAAAAAGGTACGTCATTTATTATTTTTAGCTTTAGTTTGATGAATTTGGAAGTAGATGTTCTCTGTTTTTACTATGGTTTTTTGTTTTGGTTTTGAATTGAATTTCATACCAATCCCTACTTTTTAGGAGTTGTTAGTGGGATTTAGATGATTTTCTCCATCTGTTATTTCATGATTTAATTTCACCGTCTGATTCATGGTATTTGTAGTTACTACTCTCATGGTATCAATATTATTTAATTTCTCTTTTCTTCTGGTATTCTTATATTGACTGTTAAAGTGATTTATTCTTTTCATTTGTAGTGTATTACATCTATATTTTGAAGCTACTTAATTTATTGAGTTATTGAAATATTACATCTATATTTTTGTTAGTCTTAATGAAAAAAGACTATATTTTGAATGTTTAACAAATTTCAGATGGTGGCAGGTTTATGGGTGTGTGGCTAGGAAAAAAAGGGGTGGAAATTTGAGAGTACTCGTGCTAAGGTAAGACGCTGCAAGATATGAACTAAAGCCTAATTTACAATTATTATGTATCATCATGTATGAACTAAAGCCTAATTTACAACTTTAAAATTAATTCTCTTTGTTTCTAAGCATTTGAACATATTTATGTTTTAATTATTCTAAAGCTCCATTAACTAATATATTTCTGAATTTAAAAAGTTTGTAATTTTGTCATTGAATTCGTTGATAATATGTTATTAGATCTCTAAACTTTTTTAATGGAATCTCTAACCTTTTAAATAATTTATAGCTAAGTCTCTCCTGAACCTTTAAATAATTTTAACTATGTCCCTAAACTTTTTAGTTTGTCTGCATTCCTTTATCGCTTTGTTACTGAAAATTCTTATCACCATTCATATAAACTTTAAAATAACTATTGCGAGGTAAAGAAAAACAGTTGCTCTTTCTATATTTGAAAAGAAAGAAGCAGTCCTATACAATGAAACTTCCTGGTTGCTGGTTTGATTGTATTTAGGTGCCGAAACATTATTTATAATTGAATTCAAAAATAATTGCGTTTCATAAGCTGTAAGTGATTTTATTTAAGCTTTAGTGTGACATTTTGTTTAGAGTCTTTAGTAGTTAAGGGTGTTTTCTGCTTGGTAGAAAATCGTTATCAAAGTTGCTCAGAAGAGCTACAGGTGGTGTGGAAGGAATTGCTCTCTTTTATTTTTAAGTGATGTACTACTTCCTTGCTCAGCAAGAGTATAAGTAGCAGGTTTACTTCTTAATATTAGAGTGTCTTCCAATCCTATGACCTTGACAAGACTCCTATAATTTATTTAAGTGAATTGAATGATATCTGTTTATGGTCTTCTTTATAGCGTTTGGAATCAAATTAAACGCTAACTTTTGGAATCAAATTAAAATCAATGATTACTTTGTTGTTTTTGTTTAGTTTTGACTTTTCTACTTTTATTTAATAACTAATATGATAACAATTTAAAATTTGTTGAAAAATACAGTAGAGATTCTTGGCTAAGAGAGTACCTGTTTTGTGAGTGATTTATTGACTAAATTCATTACAATGCTTAAAGCTATGGATTATTGATTTATTTTTATCATTATTTGAATGATCCACTTTAGTGCCCATGGCATATTTATTCTAATGATGATTTATCTTAATCACAAATACCATGAGAGTTTCTTTAATAAACTATTAAGAAAAGCGATTTATCTTCAGTATTCTTGGATTTGTTTTGTTGTATTTTGCCTTTACAAATCATGAAACATGTTTTTAAGCACGATGATGATCAATTCATGTTTATCACTATAAAAAGTCCAGCAACAGGAAAGAATGAGGAATCATTGCACACGACGGCGTTGAGAAAGAATCAGTAATCAGCGTACATGACGGCGTCGAGGTAAGCTGATCTCTCTGCAAACTTCTCATAACTCTACCTCTGTTCACTAGACTAAAATGTATAGTGCAGTGGAAATTCGGACACTTTAGAATGAATGAAAAATAGTTAGTATTTTTTTTATTTTCATTGCCATATCAATGACATACCTTGACTATAACTCTTTTTACTGCAGCAAAGAAGATGAAGAGAAAATATGAAGGCTTGGATTATAAATTACGTTTCTGTTGCACTATTAAGTTTTCTACATGATTTATAAGGTGCATCAAAGTTATAAAGGGTTAATTGAATGTTTTACCTAATTGATTAGAATGTTCTTTTACTTATTGTATTCTATTTTATGTTAGACTATACAATTTTTCTATCCTAAGTAACTTCTCATTCATATTTCTTTGTTAAATGCATGTTGGCTTTTCAATATTCTGAATTTTCTTCAAATTAGATAATATCATATGGTTGTCACATGTTGTTTTTTATTTAGTGGCAAGAGAGATTATCAAGTATTACTTTTTGATACCACAAATTTGATTTGGCTGAGGTGGTATGCACAAAAGATGCAGTGCGTGTTTGATTTGAGATACTCTTATTAATTTTCCATAAGCCCGTCTTTAATGTTATCTTATATTCAAACATTTACATTTATCCATATAAGCTGAGTCTCTATCAATTTGTTTTGTTCAGGCATCATCTATGGAGATAGGAAAGTACAAGATCAGAGTTAATGCTATTGCAAGAGCCCTTCACCTAGAAGATGAATTCCCATTATCAGTGGGAAGGGAAAGGGCAGATAAATTGGTGAAGGAGGCAGTACCACTTGAGAGATGACTTGATGTTAAGAATGATCTTGCTTCTACAGTCATCTATCTAATCAGTGATGGATCATGCTACATGACAAGAACAACTATATATGCTGATGGAGCACAGGCTATAACTAGGTCGAGGATGCATACAACTGCCACTGTAAGAAACTTTTCGAGGGATGTTTGTTCATGCGTCTTATTTATCACTCTGTTAAACCCAGCAACGATGAAGCAAAGAGCATTACTCCAGCAAAGGTATGCACAAATTCGTTTTTTACTTAAATTTTCATCTTTATTTTCGGGTTCCATATTTATTCTATTGTATGTCATTTAACAATATGATATGGTTCTCTCTTTGGTTAGTTTTAAAAATTGTTTTTCTCTTTGGAAATGTTTTACTTTGACTGATCAATTTTAATTTAGTTGCTTATCAACAATCACACGAAAGGATTGTTCAAATTTAAGATTAAATGAAAGCTTAGTCTCAACCTTAAACAACCATGTATTGTCCTTCTCATGATGTCAAGTGGATTTCACTGGCATTTATGTTAATCCTATAATTACTCTTATGACTTGATGCTATAGATCCTGTATGGTATCCTCATAGTATAACTATAAAATTTTTGCTTGCAGTACAAAAAAAAAAATGTTGCAATTGTGATTTGTGAATTTTCTAGCAACTAATATAAAATATCCTATCAATTAGTTGTTAAGTAATTCTAACTTAATGGCATCATAAGCTAGAACTGCTACCTTATCAAGTTAGATATAATAATACAGGATAATAGAACAGCCTATGAATTTTTGTTATTTCAGCATGTTTTTTGGTTCTCAAATCTCCACAAATCAGTAAGTATAACTAGCTAGCTATCACAAATAGTAAAAAACCTCAATTTGTTCATATATTTTAATCTCTAATTTTGATGATGTATCCCAATACATGTAGTAAAACTTATTTGTCCATGAACTGTCAATTTTTATGATGGCTTGATTATAGTGCACAGTTAGTTAATGAGTAAATTCCATTCCAACATCTTGGCCTTAGATTTTATGATTGAGATGAAGATGAGAAAAAATCCAAATATCAGAAACTATATTAGATGTTCTAACACCATATGCTTCTATAGTTATTTGTGGGTAGATTGGTTAACTTAGCTATCATGTAATTTGGTTTGTAACACAACCTAAAGCTACAATCTTGAGGAAAAAAAAGAGTCTTTTAAGGGACTACCAACCATATAATGTAGAATTATTGAACAACAGTAAGAATAATTTTAGTAGGAACCGGTTTTTTATACTATTGACATTGTTCATTTTAATTTTAGACAAGTTTTATGTTTTAAGACTTTATATATATGTTTTTTGTGTATTTCTAATTTCTAAAGTGTTAAAATTGCAGGTTTTCACTTTGGTCAGAGGGGGTGAAGAATTTGTTCATGGAAAAGTGTTATTCAGCTATGTAAGTGTTATTTCGTATTGATCTACAATTTACTTAACATTCTCCAATACATTCTTCTAATAAGTTAGCAATGACAGTGAAGTAACAAACCAAAAGATAATGACATGGTTAATGAGTATAAATTAGGCCTATTAGCTTTCTTAGCATTATCTTTTTCTTTTTTCTCTTCTAAATCCAAACTCTAATTTCAATTTTGCTTTTGGTTTTGTATACCATTTGCCTACTTTGGTCCTCTCAATGAAGTTTACATACCTCATGATCAGTATAATAGGTAAGCTTATTTGCTATGTCGTTTTGATTTAAGGTTCTAATCAGTGTTTTTTAATGTGTTACATTGTATAGTTGTATATGTCATTCTAACTTAATGATTAGTCTATAAAAGAAAGGCTTTGTTGGTGTAGTTGAGGACTTTTCAAAACAACCTAATTTTTTAAAATATGGTTTTTACTTAAATGCATTAATCACTTTAAAGGTTGGAAGTAACACCATTAGCACATGATTTGGTTTGAGATGTTTAATCAGTATGAGAAATCAATCAAATTACATATTCTTGAATGTATGTTTTGTGTGTTATTGACTGTTATAGAAATTGGAGAAAATATTGAATTATAGGGTATTTGCAATGAGAGAGTTATTGACTTGGTTTTCTAATGGAGTATTGATGGACAGGCTAGAAGGGAGAAGATCAATGAAAGATGAGAACTCTTCAGGATTTAGTCCCTGGTTGCAACAAGGTATGATTAACTGTGTCAATTTGAGTTTTGTCTATGCTCTCACCACTCTTTCCGCATCATTTTTTAATTATCAAAATTGAGGTTCCGTATCGATTATCAATGTTAAGGAGTTCCTTTTATCAACATAGACCAATTATTTGAATTTTTTTGCTTTGATCTTCTCTCCAGTTATTGTAGATGGAGTCTACCTCATTTCTAACCTATGCAAGAACTGCTATTGCACTAATATCTTGGAATAGTGACTTAATGTACTGTTTATTAGTACTTATATTTTTTAGCTAGAATTATGTAATGTAATTTAATATACTAGAGTTTTTAATACTTATATTTTATTTTATACTTGGCAGTAAACACCAATATCATGCCACTTATTATATTTTCTATTTTGGAAGAAAGCAATGTTAATTCTCATTTGGTTTTCAATGAATTTTCTTTGTTTAACATTTTATATGAATCTACTTTTGTAATTGCACACAATTTGCTTTTTACTATACATTGATTTTGTTGTTAGGTTCATTCTATTTATAGATTGTTTTATGATTTTACTTTAATTACAGACTATCTTTACAATAATTCCTAAATCTGTTCCAAAAAATTACGGGAGGCTTACCATAACTATATTACGCAATATCATTGTGATCTATGTACTTTCGATAACTAAGCCTCCTCAAAACACGGGGGCTAAACGATAAACATTATAAGTAATATTTTATTTTTCCATTCATATAAATCATACACATTATTAGGATTTTTTTGAACAAGGACATTATTAGGATGATTTTTATATAGGCTACCTCAAAACCAATGTGTTGGTGTATTGGGGCAAGACATTATTAGGAGGATCTTAGAATTTAAGAGATAACAAAGAGAGACTATAACTAAATAATGCATATATGTTCTATTTTTCTAAGATTAATTTTAAGTCCATTATATAAGTTAGAACTGCTACCTTCAAAAAAATGCATATATGCAATACAAAAAAATAACCTACAATTGTGATTTGTGAATTTTAAGTCCATTATATAAGTTAGAACTGCTAACTAAATAATGCATATATGCAGTACAAAAAAAATGCTACAATTGTGATTTGTGAACCTCATTAAGAGAGAGAGGGAGAGAGAGAGAGAGAGATATCATCTGATGTTAAAGTAAGTATAAGTAGCACAGGGACAAACGGTATTTCTAATTTATCCAAGCTTTTATATATTTTGAAATGTTTTTTTGTTTATATATTATATTTTGAAGATAGCAGATTTGAGTGTCTGAGTGTGTGTGTGTGATCATGTGATATTAAAGTAAGTATAAGTATGACTTAAATATTATTGTTAATGTATACTAATATTTATCACCCTAACCTATGATATTCGAGTTTTATATTTAGTTCAATGTATGATATTATAGTATCATGTCAATTTATTTATTAGTCGTATTAGAATTATTACCCCCCATATATAATGCCAACGTCGTCTTATTCCCTTTATCCAGTTATGTAAAATCTAAAATCGAAATCATATTAAGAAATTATTCCCCGTGCGTTTCACTATATTAATTTTTGAATGTAGTCATTATATTGCTTTAATATTGATTATTCATTATAATCATATTTTTTAAGTCATAATAATTAAGCAATATTTCTATAATTTATGATCATAATAAAAAACTAGCCCGTGCGATGCACGGGTGTGAATACTAGTACTCCACATACATCCCAATTAAAGCAGCTTTCCAAAAATCATCCAACACAACTTTGAATTTTGCAGCCATGGTCTCATCTTCATCTAGCAAATCTTTATAATATTTGAATATGAGCAAGACATAAGAATCACATTGGTTACCCAGTTGAGACTCATAATCTCCAGACATCAACAATAATCGTCTCAAAGCATAAATCAATTTCCCTTGCTGCACGATCCTCCTACTTAACAAGTTATAAACTATTGCATCAAGTAATGGTCTTTTTATGTTATGTCTTGGGCTATGTGTGTATTGAATCAGGCCCATTAAAACAAAAATTTGGTTATCAAAGACCCTTTTCTTCTTCTCCTGAACGCCACCGATATGATAACATAGGCCTAGACCCATGAGGTCAAGAGTTTGACCCCACTCACATAGTGCAAAACACTGGTCAGCTTCTATCTTCTTCATATTCATATCATCAACTATCTCCACCCCCTTTTTTAGGACCCAACTGCTATCATTAAATTCAACCAAGCCCAATAACTCTAATCCAGCCCATGTTGCTACTTCTGGATCATTAATTTCCCATTTTGCCCTTAATTTCTCTAGACCCTTCCATCCATCCGCATCAATTAAATGTAGGGGTGAGCATCGGTCGAATTCGGGCCGAAAATCGTCAAACCGATAAAAACCGCAATCTCTTAATTTGGACTCAATTCCGACCGTTTACGTCTTCGGTTTGTTTGGGTTCGAGTTATACGGGTGTCGGGTCCAACTGGTCAGTTTTAACGGGTTAGATTGAAACGTTTTTGTTACATTTAAAACTTCATTGATGAAAAAATTATTTATTTTTTGACAATTCGTTAAATATTTCGTACATAATGCAACAAAAGATACAATAAAAATGATGAGATGAAATTAATTTGTTTCAAATTTGTAAATTCAACGACAATAATAAATAGTAGATGAGAAGTAAAAATTAAGATAAATCTAAAATATTATCCTTCACATCTCCTTTATCAACATATTACAAGTTAAAGCTTGTAAAATACAACATTTTTCTCCTCTATCAAAAATAGATAAAATTAACAAAGTGAAGAACATATGATATTAAGAGAAAGAAAAGGTGCTCGAAACTAGAAAACAATTAATTTGTATTTTAGAAATTGTTCGGTCGGTTTCGGTTATGAAGAGACGGAATTTTAGAGACCTGCACCCGCCCGTATACAACCGTTCATGACCGTTTTTCGCAATTGTTGACCCGAGACCCGACCCGAACCCGACCAAATGCTTCCATATGTTGGCGGTTATGTCGGTTTCGAGTCGGGTTGCGGGTTTGTGCTCACCCCCAATTAAATGAGCCTCATCGACGTGCACATCACGTGTCTTGTATAAAACGGAAATGTTTTTGTTAACCGTCAACGGCCGTGAACCCGCGTCCGGACGATCTGGTTGTTGTAGGATGACTGGCGATTGCGATCGACAGTGGTGGTGGCTTGACCTCATGTATGGGTCAGATTTCGGCGATTCCGATGACGGTGGTGGTGATGTTCGGAAGAGGCGTCGAGTCAACTGCAAATGCAACGCGAAATTTGGCGGTTCCGGCGACGGTCGCCGCATGCTCTGACGACGAAAAATCTCCTTCAGCGCTCTCGTCTCCTCTTCCTCATCCATAGTGTCGCTCAGATCTGGCGGTTTAGGCGGCGGATCTCGCCGTGATAGTGTCGTCGTGAATCGATCGGAGTCCTGCGATTCTAACGGATTTGATTCCAATGATGGTGGGTCATGTGGCTCTGGCGTATTTGGTGATAAATCCGATGGGTCAGGTGGTTTTGGCTTGGGAAGTGCCTTGGGCAGTGAACCCGACGGCGGCGATTCCGGCGACGACGATGTATCAGACACCGATGTGTGATTCATTGTGACACTCACCCTTATGTGCTCTGCTTCGTTCTTCTTCTCATTAAGAGCTTGTATGTTGCTCTCGCCTTCCTCTATTAGCTGTTCTTCAACACCCACACCATAGTTACTCCTTTCCAAATCATCTCACCAAATCTATGGCAAATGTTTCCCAATCAGCTTCTAGGTTCTCCATACACCACGACTGAAACCACAACATAGCTACACCTTCCAATCTCATGAATGCCCATTGCACTCTGTCGGAGGGATAAATTTGTTGTTCCACGAAAAACCTGTCTGCCGTAAGGATCCACTCCATGGGGTTTTCACCCACAAAATCTGCCAGTCCTTCATTCACAAAATTGTATGACTCTTCCATCTCACACCGGCTCTCCCTCGATAATCCGGTAGGTCGGACCATTGTTACGAACCGGAAATTCGTAACTTAGAGAATATAGAAGAAATAGATAAAAATGCAGAAATATAGAAATTGTTGTATTATTTATGACAAATGAAAGATAAAATGTAGAAAGAAAATAATTCAATCTACCCCAGAGCTAAGCTCCTCAGAGAAGGAGAAAATCCTCTCTCTGCCTAACCATAATGGTTTAACAATAATCTTGCATACCCTCTCCAATGCACCCACCTCACTACTTATACTACTAGGTATAACAAACTTGCCACTAAACACCTTATCTTACTCACTAATTACTAATAAAACCCCATTATATTCTTTATTACAATAATACCCCTTTTTTTCTTAACCCTCATACTTAGGTCTCTAAAATAGAAAAAATGGAAAGATGATAAAAACATATCATCAAACAGCAATTTACTAGTAGGCTAAAAAAACACGAATATATACTTAAACTATAAGCTAGCTTTTCAGTTATGAGCAATTACTTAATTACCTATATAACTTAATTTTATCAAACCGGACATAAACAACCAAAAATACTAGGTGTTTTAAGAAGATATGTCTACCTTTCTTTCTAATGCAAATCACTTCAAGTTTATGTTTGGGATGTGAGCAATTTTAGACCAAGTTGCACTTGTTTCTTTCCGGCGGCATTCTTCAACCAAAAGCGGACATTTAATTATTTCTAAGGTGCGTAAGTTAGTAAGACGAGGCATTCCTTCGGGCAACAATGCCAAATCTTTGCAATTAATGATCTTGATATGCTGGAGTGATGAGAGGTTGTTACATATCCAATCTGGTAATGCCTTTAGATGAAAACAATTATGAAATGTAATTTTTTTGAGAGAGGGTAGACAGATGAGGTGAACTTTAAACCATATTTCAATTACTTGAAATTGTTGACTTGAAAGATGGTCAATTTTAAGATACTCGAGAGAAGTAAGATTTCTCAACCAATCTTGTGGGACGTTTGTCATATCCATAATGGTCTCATTAATTTGCAAAAACTTGAGCATGGAAAGAGGAAGGAAACCAATTGAATATTGTGATGTTGCTATATTTAGTGTTTCTTCCAATATCTCTACACTGCAATCATTCAATGATAAGCTCTTAATGTTTGGAAAAGCAGGCATGCAAGTTAACATTTGACACCCATCAATTGACAATTTAGAAAGACAGGAAAATTCAGGAAACACAAGATGATGCGATGATTTAATATCATTGAAATCTTCTCTCATCCTCCTCCATCCCCTCAGCTCATGACATTGCCAAAAATTTAGGCTCTCCAAAGATGGAAAAAATGATTTGCGAAGCATAGGCTCTTCGTAATATATGTACTCCAATTCATGAAGACAATTTAGCTCAAATGACTTAAGGAATGGAAGACTTTCCAATGGTGGGAGATATCGGAAATCTCCACAACGATCAAGAGATATTTCAATGATATTTGTGAGAGAAGAAAGCCAATTGGAAAAAATCAAACCCTCATGTTGTTGTATGCTCAATTTTCCAAATTCAGATGGTGTCTTGTCTCTGAAAGTCCAATCATAAATCATAAGGTGTCTCAAATTGATTAATTTTGAAACATCTTTTGTTGAAAGTACAACTTTTTCATCCAATAACAATTTAATTGTTTGTAAACAAACAAGATTGACCATAGCTTTGGGAAGACTTTCTAGTCCATAACACGTCAATAAGTTAAGATATCTTAAATGCTTCAATTTATTAATTGAACCGGATAGCTTGCTCAGAGAAGAATGCACCAACTTTAAGACGCGCAAGTGTTTGAATGTTGAAATAATTGTCATTTCTTCTTCATCCAATTTCTTCTTCCCATTTGAACAAAACAAAATCAAAGTTCTCAGTCTACTTGCGTCCAGTGATTTCAACAAACAAAATGCACCAAATTCCACTGATACATGGATTGGTCTTCCTAAACATCTTTTTGTCTTACTATCCAAGTAACAACAATCAATGCCTGCTATTTGTGTTGCAAGATCATGCATTAAATCGTGCATTTTTAAATAATTGATATCACCATCTTGAGTCACTTTTGCATCTTGGAAGAATGATTTCATCAAAAAAATATTCACAAATTGGTTCCCAACATCTTCCATGCATTGTTCTTCAACTGAACATTCAAGATAACCTTGTGCCATCCACATTTGAATCAACTCATCCTTTTCAATTACCGAATCCTTAGGATATAATGCACAATAAGCAAAACATTGTTTCTGTTGAGGCGACAAGTTTTGGTAACTCAATTTTAAGACCGGCAAGATGTTATCTTTATCATCACACAATTTCCAAAAGTCACCTTGTAAGACATTGATCCATTCTCTTTCTTCACTTTTACTGTGTAATATGCCTCCCAATGATCTAATCGCTAATGGAACTCCTCTGCACTTTTCTGCTATCTTTTTACCCATTGATTCGATGTTTGGATTCACTCTAATGGCATCATCTCTGAATGTAATCTTCTTTAACAAACCCCATGATTCTTCAGGAGTCAAACCATTCAAAACATAGGGGTCACTTATACCCATTGTCTGTGCCACGGTTTTACTACGAGTTGTCACTAAAATCTTACTGCCTTGAGCGCCACACATTAAGAAAGTCCTCAATTGAGCCCATTTTTCAAAACTCTCATTCCAAATGTCATCAAGAACTAACAAGTATCTCTTACCATTTAAATTGTCACGAAACATATTTTGCAAGTTGTCCAAAGATATCGTGTCATCAATTTTGTTCTTGGTTAATGACTCCAATGTTTTGGTCATAATAGCCTTGAGTTCAAAGATATCAGAGACACATACCCACATAGTATTTTCAAACAAGTTTTGCACTTCGCCATCGTTGTATACCAATTGAGCAGGAGTTGTCTTTCCTATACCACCAATCCCAACAATAGCAACCAAAGAGACATTCTGAACTTCATGTGGTGACAACAAGCTTATAATCTTCTTTTTATCATTTTCTCTTCCAATGGTATCTGACTCTAACACATAAGAACAAGTTTCTCTCCTTACATTGTTTTTGTTATCAACTACCACAACATTTGGATTTAGATTCAACACAGACATATCTTTAACCGCATCATCAAACTGTTTTTGTAATTTTTCAATCTCATAAGCCATTTTACGGCGAAAAGCAGTTCTGTTTGGAGATAAGAAATGAATTACCTTTGTTATTTTGTTTTGATGAACTACATCCATTTTTTGTCTCATATCTTCAATAACAAATTCATCTAACAAATCATCTGCAGGATGAAGCATGTCTTTGAGCCTTCTTATCCAGTTTTGCACAGCATGATTTTGTTTCTCATCAGCATCAAGGAGCACAGCTTTAATAGACTCAACTGTGTTCTTAAGCTTTTCAAATTCATCCATAACACCATAAATCCTTCCCAATTCATGCAAGGCAGCAGATCCCAACCTGTTAACAGAAAATTCTCTTTCTTTTGATAATTTTCTTCATATTCTTTTTTCAAATAGTTTCAGATAAATAAAAATAAAGTCACCTGTCAATGAGGCTTGCAGCAACAGCATATGGAATTTGCTCAGCCATTCTTCAAAGGAAATGAGTCAAGACAAATATTTAAAAGTGACTACTGAGTTTGGTGATTGCAATGAATGGAGCTAGCAAAGGCAATGGGAGATAATATATTACATGATGGATACCTACTACGCTAAAACAGTAGCACACCAGTGATGACTTTTATAAAAGGACTAATTCAAAGTTGTATAAACTAATCTCATGCTTAATTTTTGTAACCATATCCATAGTTTTTGTTTGACTTATTTAACACATATATAAGTGTGTTTGATTATTTTAGACGTGTAAACTTTAATTGTATTGTGTTTGATTTTAAAACTGTTCTTTGAACAAGACAGATTGGTATGCAATGAACTATACGAAAAATGAAACTATTATCCCTCATTAAATCATCGGACAACTTTTTGTCCAAATACAAGATGTCTTTTTGCTCAAAGTACAAATTGTCTGAAAATTCAAAATAACTTTTGTTTATGAAAACATCATACAAGATAAAATATATTAATCGAAATATCTTAAAAGTTTGTCTTGTATGTGTTATTTTGAAGTGATGTCCAATATTTACCATATGCGAATCAAACGGACTCATGCTAATATTGAATTGGTCTAAGTGACAACCGTCTTAAGCCCCTTAAGCAAGAAATTATCATGGATTTGATCTGTGGACAAAATTCAGTTGAAAGGAAAGCACTTATTCTCCACAAATATTTTTCCGACAGAGATTAATCAACCAACAATTGAAATATTGTATCTATAAATCTATTTTGGTAGTAAAAAGAAAAATAAAATCAAATGGCCATATCACACATTATAAAACAAATATATTATATTTACAAGTTGAATTTTGGAATGGAAGATTTATTTTCTTTTTAAAATCAAGGACATTGTAAAATATTTTTAAATCAGCCAACATGACTGTATTAGCAAAGGAAGGGATTGAGTCAAATATTCTACATTGAAACTCCAAATTTAGCAAAATATGGACCACTTTATGAACATGACCAAAAGAGAATCAATATTAGTAGAAATTATGGTTCATATTGATGACATCTCATGGTACTATGTTTTTTTATAGTACGTTAGTTAGTTTAGGTGTTTTACATGGTCAAAGAGTGGATACTATGAAGAAAATAAAGTCGCACAAAGTTTAAAAACAAAGCAGAAAAATGGCAAAACTTGTTGTCAAATAGTAGTACGATTTTGGCCAGAGTGTGATACGAAGCAATGTGCCTGGAAGAAACAACAGATGATAAATGTAGAAAAAAGGAAAACAGACTTCGAAAAGAATTTGATAGTACATGGTTAATATAGAGAAGGATGAGCAAAGAAGAAAATGTCAACACATACTATTAGTCTCATTTGCCAGACATAATGTAGAAAAAAGGAAAACAGTGGAGGGGATTTTGAAAATTGACTTTAACGAAGACTAATAGTGGTATTGATGGTGGAAAATGAAACGAAGCTAGAGTCAAATTTGTAGTTAGCTCTTGCTATTATTTTTCAGACTTCTCATTATTTGACATAGGGCATCAAAGAAAATAAACTCTACACATGATATCTGGTGTGTATCATGAATCATGACCTTTCAACAAAAGACTACTGTTACTCTCAAATCTTCATCTGAAAATAACTAGAGCATTCAGAAAACGGACCATAGATTTTGAATTACTAAACTGTAATTCAACAAAATCGGGAATTCAAATTTAAAACCTAAACTTGTAGTTAAATCCCACGCATATTAGAGTAATCAATATAATTGTCCACGTTCAAGTATCTTATTCTACAATTAGGGTGTCCCCTAATGAATCAGTAGTTGTCTTAAAAGGTAAAAGAAACATAAAGAATTTACATGAGGTGACTTTCATGAGAACTTTGAACAGAAAAGCCAACATTTTGATGGGCAACTATATGTACTCCCCCACGCCTCTCCCCAAAAATCATATATCCATAAGTAACAGCAGAATAGTAATAGACTTTAGAAGGCTCAGATGTGCAATGCTAAATACATCTAAATGTAGACCAAAAGACAAATTCACAGTAGAATAAGTATCACAAAAGAGCAAATCAATAATTAATTAACATGAATTTTTCAAGCAGATTCTGGTACACAAACAAAACTGGAAATAAGAATGTCGTAATAGAAGAGTATACAGAATATCTCTCTTCTGTTATTACAATCCATAAAATCAGGACAAACAAAAAAACCTTGACATTCCTAACATGAGGTGTAAAGCCACCACAATGTCCCTCCTATTCAGAAATATCACCTGTAATACATATATTAACAGCAAATTACCCCATTATCAGAATCAATAAAAGTAGACGCATGCCTAAGAGGATGACATGATTTGATAACCATATAATTATACAGACAATCAAGTATGTATAAGAAAATACAAAATAAAATCAACTATGATAACGAGTTATCACTCCTATTTAAAGTCATAGTTCCTCAATTCAAATGATAGTAGGAGTAAGTGATTAAAGGTGTTTGTGACCAATACATGCAAATGATCCATTTCATATTTAATTTGTAATATCAATTACAAATTAACACCGGCATAAGAAATCAACACAATATCTTCCTAGAGTATAATCTCAAAACTTTCAAGAACAAACACTTCAACATCCCCAGAACAAAAACATTGTCATTATTTAACTTTTACAAGAATTTTGTCATAAGCCAAATGCTCCAGAATATTAGATAATTTGCTTCCACTAAGTTGAAAATCATTTTCCCACCTGGGCCCTGTTTGGATAAACAGCTTATAGAAAAAGCTTATCATGATAAGCGTTTATGTATAAGCTTACATAAACTATTTCCATAGCAAAAGATAAAATCAAATTTAATTGTTTTTATATGCTATAAGCTATTTTCACAAACTATCTTTGGAGAACTTATGAAAAACAAGCTGAAAAAAGCTTAGGAAAAATGTCATATAAGTTTTTCCAATCAGTCTCACAAAACTTAAGCCAGTAAATAAACTCAATATGAAATAAGTCAATCCAAACAGACCCCTGGAGTACATCGGAATTTAACGAAAATCACACATATTTTATCTGCACATAACTACACAAAAAATGCTCTTGAAAATTAAGACATTCACGGCTTTTAATTTGAATTGCTAACATAGTCAATAAGTATCACTTATAGTTATAAACAGATTTTATTATAAACACAAAATTGGGGATCTAATTATTCTTTTTTATTCCTCAAAAAAAAAAAAAAAACGCAACAATAATTAATACTAAAAATCGTTGATTACGATTTGGTGAGTGTAGGGTTAGGATACCTTTATTTGTGATGCTGAACGAATTTCGAATGCGCAGCTTCTTCCTCTGTAAGAAAAATGATGGAAAATTAGGTTTATTACAATAAAATCGAAAAGCCTAATTATTGAATAAAAAAAACCAAATCGAAGAAGAGAGAGAAAGAGAAGATCGATGCGGTGGTTTAATTACCGGTAAGGCCAAGGGAGAGTTTGGTGATGATAGTTCCGGTGACTGCGAATCCGACGAGGAATGGCCAGGTACGTTTCCCTTCTCGCTTGAAGAAAACTGGCCATGGATCGAACTTTCTCATTTTTTCTTCTTTTTCGCTTTGTTAATGCTACGTAATTGTTAGTTGCAGTTGCAGCTCTTTGTTTGTTCTTCGTCGCGTAATGAAAATGATAATGAAAAGTTCAACTATATGGATCTAATGTGAATTTAATTGGGCCTTAAAACAAGGCTATGAAGATGAGAGAACATAATTTCTTTTGGCGCCTCCCCCACCCTTCTCACAGTCACACGTCCTGCTCTTTTTTCATTTTTACCCCTTTTGCTATTAAGCGGTGTATGTTGCAAAAATGAAGAATTTAAAAATTACACTTTTTTATTTGTGTTGTGAGATGAGTTCGTTGCCTAAGTAGCAAATCGTTCAGGGGTCAAATGATGTGGTCTTGGTCACAGTCAAAGGTCTCGTTAAGTGACCAATTTTAATTGGCCTCTTGTGCAGGCATAACATGACATTTGCCAATGAGATCACCCCAAATATTATAAGCCACAAGGGTCCTCCCTCTCAGTATGCTCCTCCACAAAGGCCTCCATCTCAAGTGAAAAAATTCGACCAAATGTGAGCAAATGTGTACTAGCCTCTTGTTTGATTTGGTTGAGTAGATTTCGATCACCAATGCAAAGAAATCGATGGATTTTAAGTTTGTTTTGTGTGTTTGGGGTTTTGGAAAAAAATTTGAGTTGATTTTTGATTTTTTAAAAAAAATGATGAAATGAGGGGGAAGGTGGGAGGTTTCTTACATACATTGGACTTGTATGCTACTTAAGCAGCAAACACTTTCACCCTGTTCGTTAGGTAAGTAACAGATGGTAAAAAAAAAATATATGTGGAGTTTTTGGAAAGTGTGAAATCTTCAAACATTGTTAAATTTAAATTTTTTTACCTATCTTTTACTTGTGTAGCGAAATATGTGCGCTAATTAACTGGCAGACAAAAGTATTTTCATAATTTTACAGGGGGCGCGAGAAGGTATAGGAGGTGCCAAAAGAAATTTCTGTGAGCGAAATTTGTTCCTTGGGCCTAATTTAATCTTGCTTTGTAGGTATTACTTTTCCCACCCTTTTCAATATATGTTATACCTTTGATCTCGTTCGATCTCAATGGGTCTTTTAAGTCTCATTATGTGTGTGCTATTATTCTTTTTCACAAATTATATTGTAAAAATACAAAGGTTTCGTTATGTTACTAACATAGCAAAAATGGAGTTAGTAACTTATCTTACAAATCCATTTTTCATCTCTTACATGTACAAGAAGGGAGAAAGTGTTGCGTAAGAAAGGAGATGCATTGACTGCATGGCCCTAGAGTTATTCATATGTAGCCCTAATGTACATAATTCTCATGGAGAAATTCTCACAAACTTTCAATTCTCTTTCAATAATATTTGTCCTAAATCGTGTAATCTAATTCTAAAATGGTCAATCAACTCTATTTTCCATGTTATTCAACACAATTGATTAGTTTACCAAAATACATTCTAGAACGGATCAAAGCTCAACCCAATCTTATTAAACTCAAATGTGTTTAATTCGGATTTAGAATTATGAACATGTCGACCCGATTTGATCACATGTATTTTTTTATTTTTTTTGCTTATATATTTTTTAATATGCGTATGTTTTATTGTCATTTAAATTTTATGATTTTTTATTAAAATGTTCAAACATCAAAAGTAAATGTTTTTAAAAAATATTAATGAATTTCTTTTACTTTTAAGTATTAATCAATTTGTTTGTCATCTAATTGGTTTTATTCAACTTTTTAATAAAAATTAAGGATTGAGTACCCAACTATAACTAAAGAAATTATGTCATATAATTACTATTGTTTAGTTTCTCATAGGCCTTCTTTATATTAAAGAATACTCCATCAGTTTTAAAATAAGTAACGGATTTTTACTATGTATACTATTCAAGTAAATTACTTTGACAATTTTATTTTACCAATATACAAATACAAAATTTTAACATATAAATGTTTGTGAAACCCGACCCGATAGTGTATAGGAATATTATTGTAGCTGACTTGGTTTTTCCTTGACGTGTCATAACCATAGTCTTCCCACATGACTTTTACCTAATCACCTCATCCCATGTGCACTTCCACAAACACTACTTCGTAGATTCATTCTCACAACCTGCGGGTCCTACTTTCGTACGCAAAAGAAAACTTTGTATTATGGCCAAAACGAAAAAGGACAATACACCTGCATGCCCGATGAATATCTGTAATTTAATGTACATTTATTCAAGTTTATGGAAAATTTTAACATGAACTACTTCATGATGGATCATTCATAAAAAAGTATATAATAAATACGAATTTTACAAAATTTATCGTTAGATTTAAAGTTTATATCATATAGATTATTTATAGAAAATTTTAGAAAAATTTAAAATTATTTGATATGTTATTGAGACCCATCAATATTAACGGTTTATTAAATACTGTAAATCTTGATAAATTTCAATAAAATATCAAATAATTTTTAATTTTTCTAAATTTTTTTATGGATACTCTATATGATATAAACTTTCAATCTACCAATAAATTTTGTAAAATTCATATTCGATAGATCACTTGTCTACGGTTAACCACTAGCCCAAGTTTAAACATATAATAATCAAGCAATAAAAAATGAATTAACAAATAACAACAATATTTCTGTTTTACATTTGTGACATTGACAGGTTAAGTCGTTACCCGTTAGAAGCAAAAGTGGTAAACTAAAACCACTAGCGGAGTAGCGGTCACTCGGTCAGTACTTTTTTTATATATACATTTTTCGGATATACATTTTAAAATGTTCATCTAGTTTGGCCATCTAGTTTAAGAGAATTCCTTATTAGACACAACATTAAATAATATGTAAACACATAAACGGTTCACGTACCTGCTACTTTCTGTAGCAAGTGATGATGGAGTTTTCAAGTTTGAAAATTCAAAAATCAAGGAATAATATAGATATTGAAGTTGACCTAACACAATATAATCCAAAGCAACTTAGAACCAATCGAAAACCAGATTGAGGTATGCTCGATCAATGAAATCGAGCACTAGAATTACCAAAAAAACCAGCTAATCCATTAGTACGACGAACGACAACTACAGTTAGCAAGGTGTATCTACACGCCTATCCCTTTCGAGCATTAACAGCCCAAAGCAGGTCCTGATAAATCCAGCTCGTGGGAAACTTCCAACAAAACAGTGTGTGGAGATCCCACATACAGTTCAAGAGTGGAATGAATCAACTGTCAACACAAACGATTGAATTAGAACTCCCAAGCACTTATAACGGCCCTTTCGAGCCCAATAGTCTGTGGTAGAGACACGGACAAGACAGTGGCAGAGTTAGGGGTGTTCGCGGTGCGGTTTGGTTCGGTTTTGAGTCTAAATGTCATCCTAACCGCGAGATAAAATTGTATGTGGTTCGGTTGGTTTTTAAAAAGTCATCAAAATCAAACCAATGCGGTTAGGATTAATTGGTTCGGTGGTTGCGGTTTACACCATAATTAAAATTTACTGAAATTAAATTAAACTAAACACAAGGAGTGACGCGGTTTAGATGCATGCTCTTTCTTTTTTTTTTTTTTTTGAACAGCAAAAAGATTCATTAAAATCGGGGAACACCTAAATCCGCACTCAGTCAACTCGGGTTTTCCCCGTCAAAGAGGGTACGATTTGGAAGGATACCCACGAGTCCGAGTTTTATTGCGATGCTTACAGATCCACTAAATAATTGAATAATGAAACTATCAAAACTTGTTGCGAATTTTGATTCAATGATATATTTGTCCATTGTTATTGGGCTATGTATATTAGAATATAATAGAAACTTAATGTGGATTTAGCGGTATTTGGAATATAATAAAAACTTAATGCGGTTTTAGCAGTTAACCGCGGTGTTTGCGATTTTAGCGGACCGCGGTTTTGCGTTTCAATTAAAAAGTCATCCAAATACATCCAAATCAAATGCGATTTTTGCGGTTTCGATTTGGATTGGTTCGGTTTGCGGTTTTACTTTTAGATTGGTTAGGATACGATCACCCCTAGGCAGAGTCGACACCGTACTCGCTGATGACGAGCACGAAGACGACTCCATACCCGTTCAATCACAATATAAATATAAATACTTTATTTATTTTTATTGTATGATTCAGTAGTCTAGTGGCTAGACTCATATACTATAAACGTATAAAAGTGATAAATTTAGAATTCGAACTCCGACTCCTCAAATATTATCCCTGAAACACAAATAAATACTTCATATTAATCTGTATTAAGGTATATAAAAACAACATATTAGTGAACAAAAAAAAGAACACATATTATATATTTACAATATATTCTTAGCTTATTATCTTAATTTTATTATACTAATTTTTTTGGAATAATTTATCAAGATACTCGTGGTTCATCTACAAACATCTGGCTAAAAATCCTCATTAATGTGTGGACATATATTAATTTACTTGTTCTACCATACTTTTTTTGGTGAAATTGTTCTATCATTTTTTTAGGTAATAGATGAAGTGATAATCCACTAAAATTAAATTAATATAATTGTGAGATTTTGGATTGGAATTCGGATCACGACATCCGACCTAACAATTTCGGCATATTTATCGGTTGAACTACGACTTATAGAACTTCTAACATTTTTTAATTGCTCATTATATAATTAGATGCAATTGCTTGGTACGTTACCATATGTATATCAGCATATATTGTAATTATTTCTGCAAATTCAATGAATTCAACTTTTTATGACTAACGAGTTCAACTTTGTAATTTAAATTTTGAAATCATCCCCTAGAGTTTATAATGTTAATGTTGCTAGCTATTCCAAGTATTCTCTCTGCCCAAAATAAGTGTTATATTTACTTTATATATTCTTTATCTATTATTAAGATAGCTCAACTGATCTAAGATAAGAATTAAAAATATTATGATGTAAAAAGATCTGAATTCAAATTCTGATAAAAAAAATATTAATATTTATAACTAATTACTAAATTTAACTGTTTAAAATAATTATAAAAAACTGATAGTATTTTAAAAATATTTATTGAAAAAATGGGACAACATCTTACATACTACACGAATATATTTGGACAAGATAATGTCATAGCCTAGCTAGTTACTATCTTGAAAGGTAGTAATATACAAGTCAAAGACCCTTAAACTAGGTTCATAGCTTAGTGTTATAGCGTTGAACAATTACTATATATATAATCCTAATTTTACATGGTTTTTGCGTAAACGTTAGTATGAATTGTAATTGTGTTATTACTTCTACAATAAAAAGTCTTCTGCTTTTAAAATTCTAACTTAATCATCAATATACTGTAGTTATTAGAGTACACATCATTACAATTAGTTCTGCTAATTATAATAATTTGATTCTTTTTTTTAATTTTGCAACAATTATAATTTGATTCTACATGACAAAGGACTCGTCGGCCGCAGAACAGCATATACATATTCTATAATTAGTGTAAATCACATAATTAAGGGTCAACCTTCGGCGGTGCAATGTGAACAAAACAAAAATTTAGCATTGCTTACACGTCCAATCACATGTTAATACATGTCTTCAGACTCTTAGATACATTGCATTAAGAGGAAGGAGTGTCATGACATTAATTTTATTCATTTAAACTACCTTTTCTTTTTACAGCAATGCTAAGTAAGAATAATATTTATACGAAAATGAGAAGAATATTGGGGATAAAATTCAATGACAAAGAGCACATAAGAAAGAAAATGATAAAGAAGAAAATGAAACTTAAGAAAGAAAAGAGTGTTGTTAAAATCTTATTCACACACTTGTTATTTACATGTGAAATTACACCCGTATTTATACACAACTACCTAACGGATAACTACAAACTAACTACCAAAACAGAAAAACATAACTGAACAGAGGTTCAGAAAAATAGAGCTTCAGAACGAACCGAGCTTCAGAAGCTGCTGAGCTTCAGAACCTGAGACACTTCTGAAGCTTGAGAGCTTCAGAAGCTAGGAGCCTTCAGAAGCTGCAACCATGTTTCAAAGCTTGGCTTACAAAACCAATACTCCTCCTTAAGACAAGCTATCGAAACATACAATCCATATCTCCCTCCTGAGCTTGAGGAACTGATCTCTCTTCACAGCCTTAGTCATTATATCAGCTTGTTGATTTTCAATGAGGCAATACTCCAGAATCAATTTCCCCTTATTAACTTGGTCTCTGAGAAAGTGAAACCGAGTTTCAATGTGTTTGCTCTTGCCATGACTAACAGTATTCTTAGCCAAATTGATTGCTGATTTGTTGTCAAGCTTCAGCACCACTGTGATGTCTTCAGCAATGCCTATCTCACTGAGAAATGATTGCAACCAGTTAGCTTGACAAGCTGATATAGAACCTGCTACATACTCTGTCTCACAGCTTGAGAGAGCTATGACTGACTGTTTCTTGTAACACCAAGACACAAGTGCATTTTGGAACTTAAACAAGTAATCATTGGTGCTCTTCCTTTCTATCTTATCACCACACCAGTCAGCATAAGAGAATCCACTCAACTCTAGCTTTCCATTACCCTTAGAGAATGGAAATAGCACACCATAGTGGATTGTACCATTGATGTATCTAAGTATCCTCTTTGCTACTAGCAAATGACACTTCAATGGTTTGCTCATAAACCTGCTAACATAACCTACTGCATAGCTTATGTCAGGCCTGGTTTGACACAAGTATCTCAATGAACCAACTAGCTGCCTGAACATAGTTGGATCAACACTGTCACCACCTGCCTCTTCATCAAACTTGACCTTAGTATCTGCAGGTGTGACTGATGAGTTGCAGTCAAGCATCTCAAACTTCTTCAGAATCTCAGTAGCATACTTGAATTGATGCAGTATCATTCCCTTTGGAGTTTCCAAGAGCTCCATGACTAGAAAGTATGTCAGCTTCCCTAGGTCAGTCATCTCAAATTCACACTTCATTTGTGATTTGAACTCCTCTATTTCTGTAGGTGAGCTACCTGTCACCAACAGGTCATCAACATTCAAGCATATGATCAACATATGCTTGCCATCACTGCCTTTTACATAAACACCATACTCTACACTGCATTTCTTGAAGCCTTATGTGACAAGGAACTGATCAATTCTCTTGTTCCAAGCTCTTTGAGCTTGCTTCAGACCATACAAGGCTTTGTTCAGCTTTAGCACTTTGTCTTCCTTGCCCTTCAGTTCAAACCCTGGAGGTTGCTTCACATACACATCTTCCTCTAGGGGTCCATTCAAAAATGTTGACTTCACATCTAAATGAAATAGGGGCCATCTGTTACTGCAAGCTAAGGCCATTACTAACCTTATTGTCTCATATCTTGCCACTGGTGAGAATATCTCATCATAGTCCAACCCTTGCTTATGCAAAAACCCTTTTGCTACAAGCCTTGCCTTGTATTTTATCACTTTGCCTTCAGGGTTTTGTTTGACTTTGTATACCCATTTCACATCAATTGCTCTCTTGTCTGAGTTCTTCTCAATTGACTTCAACTCATCAATCATTGCCTCCATCCATACCTTACTCTTCAATGCAGCTTTGGTATCTATAGGCTCAGTGTCTGCAAGCATTGCATAATGCACAATTTCTCCTTCATTGTCTACTGCATTATCAGGAACAATCTCACAGTCAGCTAGCCTTCTAGGCAACTAAACATTTCTCTGAGGTCTTGGTGGTACAACATTGTCATCATCACTAGAGGTATGCATATCTTCATCACTGTTGGCACCTTGGTTGTGATTTTGGTTCACAAATGTGACTGTGTTGTTAGTGTTGCTTGATCCAACGTATAAGTCCATTGCACAAGCTTTCTTAGATGTGATCTTATGTTTCCAATCCCAACTTTCATCCTCTAACACTTTCACATCTCTACTAATCTCTACCTTATCTAAAGTAGGATTATAGAGCCTATAAGCACCAGTCCTATGATATCCAACAAATATCATAGGTATACTTTTATCCTCTAGTTTCTTCCTCTTAACATCAGGCACATGTTTGTAGCACAAGCTACCAAACACCTTCAAGTGACTCACACTTGGCTTACTCTTAGACCATACCTCT
Source organism: Trifolium fragiferum (assembly GCA_954870985.1). NCBI lineage: Eukaryota > Viridiplantae > Streptophyta > Magnoliopsida > Fabales > Fabaceae > Trifolium > Trifolium fragiferum. The sequence continues at coordinate 22,631,121 of OX940790.1, read as the reverse complement.
TCAGTACCTTATCCTTCAGTTTCTTAGTTGGACTTCTGTTTAGTATGTAAACAGCTGTGGCTACAGCTTCACCCAGAACCTTGATGGAAGGTTCTTCTGCTTTACCATACTTCTGGCCATATCTAGAATGCTTCTATTCCTCCTCTCAGCAAGACCATTGTGTTGAGGAGTGTATGGTGCAGTGACCTCATGGATTATGCCCTGCTCTTTACAGAACTTCTCAAATTCTTTAGAGGTATACTCGCCTCCACCATCTGTTCTCAGAATCTTCAAAGACTTGTCACTTTGCTTTTCAACCAGTGTCTTAAACCTCTTAAACACTTCAAAAGCTTCACTCTTGGCCTTGATATGATACAACCATATCATCCTTGAGTATTCATCAACAAATGTCATGAAGTACTTGTTTCTACCAGTTGATAAAACATCAAATGGTCCACATATGTCAGAATGCACAACATTCAGCACATCACTAGATCTCATAGGCACGTGACTTTTGAATGAAGATCTATGATGCTTTCCTAACAAACAAGTAGTACATGTGTCTACTGGAGTTATGACACTAGGTAAACCTAACACCATGTACTTTGAATTAAGCATTGACAAGCTTTTAAAATTTAAATGCCCATACCTCTTGTGCCATAGATCACTATCTCTATCCTCTGTGGTTGCAGACAAACATGTAGCTTCAATGGCTTTGATCTGAGTCTTGTAGATTCTGTTCTTACTTTGTGCTTTCTTGAAAACTAACCTTTTCTTAGAATCAAATAGTTGTAGAGTCTCATCCTCTATAACTATCTTGAAGCCCTTTGAGATCAATTGTCCCACACTCATGAGATTGCACTTCATCTCAGGAACATAGAGTACATTTTCAATTACAGCCTTCTTTCCATTAGACCTCTGAATCACAACATTTCTCATGTCTTCTGCCTTAATGGAATCACTATTAGCCAATCTGATTTTGGTGTTGAGACACTCATCAAAGTCAGTTAAGATGCTCCTATTGCCAGTCATGTGATTAGAACATCCTGAGTCAAAGTACCACACCATGGAATCTGCTGCTTCATCAGCAATTGTCACCATGAAACTTGTTTCATCATCTGAACTTGAGTCATCATGTGTTACCTTTGCCTCCTTTCTTTTTCTTTGGATTTCTACACTCATTTGCATAGTGGCCATATTTATCACAGTTATAACATTGGATCTTGCTCTTGTCAACCTTCTTCTTTGACTTAGCCTTATGTTTCCCTCCTCCTCCATCAGAGGATTCAGGTCATGTCTCACCATCATCTTTGCTCTTCTTGGAATCTTTATTTCCCTACCATTTCTTCTTGTCTTTTTGGTATTTCTTGAACTTTGTGAAAAGAGCTTGCTCATCTTCTCTGCCATGGCTTCTTTCACCATGCTTCAACTCATGAGCTTCAAGAGTGCTCTGCAGATCCTCAATCTTGATCTCATTCAGGTCTTTTGTCTCTTCTATTGTCATCACAATGTGATCAAACTTGGGAGTTAGGGTTCTCAATACCTTTTCAACAGTTTCTTGCTCATCAAGATTACTACCACAATTCTTCATCTGATTGGTGAGAGTCACCAATCTTGTGAAGTAATCTGAAACTGACTCATCATTCTTCATCTGCAACAGCTCATATTGTCTCTTCAAGGCTTGCAACTTCACCTTCTTGACCTTTGCATCTCCACCATAACATTTCTGCAAAATGTCCCAAACATCCTTGGAGGTTGTAGAATCTGCAATTTTCTCAAACACCTTCGCATCAACGCATTGATGAATGAGAAATAGAGCCTTCTCTGAATGTTACTCTCTGTTGATCTGTTGGATTTGCTGGTAATGGGTTAAGGATTGTATTCATTTGTTCATCCACTTCTTGAACAATGAATATCACCTTCATCTGTTTCACCCATGTATCCCAATTCTTTCCATCAAGAATGTGCAAATTCGCGTGGAAATTGCTTTTCCCAGCCATGGTTGATTCACCTCAACCTTTGATTCTCCTCTTGAAGAAGATTTGAATCAAAATCCCTTGGATCGTGCTTGCTCTAGATGCCACTTTGTTGGGGATAAAACCCAATGACAAAGAGCACAGAAGGAAGAAAATGATAAAGAAGAAAATGAAACTTAGGAAAGAAAAGAGTGTTGTTAAAATCTTATTCACACACTTGTTATTTACATGTGAAGTTACACCCGTATTTACACACAACTACCTAACGGATAACTTCAAACTAACTACCAAAACAGAAAAACATAACTGAACAGAAGTTCAGAAAAACAGAGCTTCAGAACGAACCGAGCTTCAGAAGCAGATGAGCTTCAGAAGCTGCGAAGCTCCAGAAGCTGCTGAGCTTTAGAACCTGAGACACTTCAGAAGCTTGAGAGCTTCAGAAGCTATGAGCCTTCAGAAGCTGCAACCATGTTTCAAAGCTTGGCTTACAAAACCAATAAAGAATGCATAGGTTAAACAAGCTCCACGATGATTGTGAAAAGGCTCGAATATGTGTTTATAAGTAAGAGATAATTTTCATTTTATAAGCCGGTTTTATAAGAATGAGTTAGACCCAAAACTCAGTTATATGATGATATCTGAGCATCTCCACGATCTGCCGGGCCGTCTGCTAACGGATTTCCGATCAACATCTCTTGCGAGAAGGTCACATGTGTTTATAATTAAGATGTAATCCTCATCTTACAAGCCGGTTTTGTAAAAATTAGTTAGATCAAAAAAAAAATTTTTTTTGGAAATTTATAAATAATACTCAATTCTAAGAAAACTTTTTTGAAAACTTTTTGTAAAGATGTAATACTCAATTCTAAGATCATAAAAATAAGAAATTTGATATTAGATTTGAGCTTACCATATATGAAGTATGAGTGATTAATATTTAAAAGAGTTGATTATATGATGCTATTTAAAAATTGATCTTATCTAATTGGAGTTGATCTTGTTTAGGGGAGCTCTTGTTCAACTCAAGTGAGTAGAGAAAGAATTTGTACCGGTAAATGCTCTGACGCTCAAATCATACATGAAACAACTCCGGCGTCGAGCCAATAACATCAACTTCCTTGATCGTTGAGCAGAGAAAACACATTTGGACTTTAGTGTTGGGCCGAGTTCGACATACAGAAGATAGATCTCGTCGGTTATTGAAGAACAAAATTTTTGTGTTTTTTGTAAACAATTTATGGCAACATTAAGTTTTTTTTTCTGTCCAACATTTTTTTTAATCTTATATGAAATGATAAACACACGTACGCTTAAATCTAAACTAAATTGATATGTTCAATTTAATAATACAATATTGATACATGATCAATTGAACTATATCTTACAAATATATATAAGATAGCACCTTTTTTTCTTCTAGAGATAACATGACAAATATTATTCAAAAATTTCCTCACCTTGCAAAAAAATTTCTCTTCCCCTTCCCTTTTTAACTTTTTTTTAACCTTTTAATTTTCAATTTTGCCCTTACGTAAAAATTTCGAAATGTGTTTTTCGAAATTTTTCTAATTTAAATTCAACAAAATTTTGGAAACCACGTTCCAAAATTCATATTCAATTTTTTTTTTTTTGAAAAACGCATTCCAATGTTTAAATTCAAGGACAAAAAAGAAAATTTAAGAAAGAGAAAGAGATGTGAGGTAGGGGTGATCATCGGTCGGGTTCGGTCTAATTCGGACCGTAAATCGTCAAATCGATAAAACCCGCGACCTCTTTGTTTGGACCCAATTTCGACCGCCTACGTCTTTCGGTTTGTTCGGGTGTCGGGTCATACGGGTGTTGAGTATAACGGGTCGGTTTTAACGGGTTATATTGAAATTTTATTGTTAAATCTAAAACTTAAATTCATTGATCAAAAAATTATTATTCTTCAAACCGTTCAATATTTCGTACACGCTGCAATAAATGATACAATATAAAAATGATGAGATGCAGTTAATTTATTTCAAATTTGTACATACAACGACAATAATAGATACCAGAGATGATAAGTAGAAATTAAGATAAATCTATAATATTATCTTTCGCATCTCCTTTATCAACATATTACAAGCATAAGCTTGTAAAATATAATATTTTTCTCCTCTATCAAAGATGAATAAAATTAACAAAGCGAAAAGTATAAGAAATTAAAAGAAAAAAGAAGCGCTCGAAATTAAAAAATAAAATTGTATTTTAGTAATGGTTCGGTCGATTTTGGTTATGAAGAAATAAATTTTTAGAGACCTGCACTCGTCCGTATACAACCGTTCATCTCATGACCGATTATTCACAATTATTGACCTGAAATCCGACCCGCATCTGATCGAGTGCTTTTATATGTTGGCGGTTATATTGGTTTCGAGTCGAGTTGCAGGTTCGTACTTACCCCTAATGTGAGGGTGGGAAAGAAGAGAAACCTTCACCTTACGAAATCTTGTATTTGAATTTTAATAAAACCATCTAACTAATTAATTAATACTCCTAAATCCTAATATTAACATGGACAATTAAACTAGAAGGTATTATAAATTAATAAAGTAGTTTTGTACGTTTCCTATAGCAAAAACAAAATCCATCTTAATAAAATAAAATACGAGTGAATAGTGTGATCATTATATTACAGCGACGTCAGTAACACTATCAATTTTTTTACAGTAATTCTACACGGTACGACTAATTTTTCGTTGGACTTGCACGACTAACATTTATGTTCGGTGGTTTTAAGTTTTTCCATCATCAAACAAAAGTTTACTCCACAAAAAGTAAAAACTAAAATGCATTTGCATGACCTCGCCTTCAAATGGTAGTATTGATTTATAGCATGTCCAATTGGAATATCATTTTGGGTATCATACATTACTAAAAAATGGTTCCTACAATGTCATATAGTATTTAGGACTTTCTATTTATATTAATTTTTTTTATAGTTTAATAATTAAAAATTTCACTTTTAAAAGTGAGATGTTCGAAGTTCAAATCCCGACACATACATATAAAATGCAATGTCTATACCAATTAAGCTAAATTCACAGGAACTATTTTGTATCTAAGTTAAATAATTATTTTTAAAAATATCCCCTCGATTCTTATTATAAGAAAAAAAATTACTTTTAGGTGTTTGATATATTGATTCATATTATAGATCAGATACATCAAATATTTTATGAAGCTAAAAATCAATTTATCTTATAATAAAGACCGAACTATTTGTGAACTTTAAACAAGCCGAACTTGAGTTGAAAAAAGAGTTTGTGTCGAACTAATTTCGAGTTGAACCAATATTTATCGAGTTGAGCTCAGACGAGTTCGACTTTACTTGACTCAACTTATTTTCAAACCTATTAAAAATTTAGGTTTAATTTAACATTTGGTCCCTTATGCTTGTTTTAGATTTCAACTTGGTCTCTTATGTTTTAAAAGTTTCAATTTGGTTCCTTACGTTTATTTTAGACTTAAATTTGATCATTTTCGTCAATTTTGTCACATTTGACTGACAGTTTGCATACGTGGACAAACAGCTGGACACGTGTCCAAATTAAACGGTGTTAAATTGTTAATCACAAAACTGACATAAAAGACCAATTTATGCAAACGGTGGAAATATAAGGGATCAAATTAAAACTTTTAAAATACAAAGGATTATTTTTGAACCTAAAATAAATATAAAGCATCAAAAGTTAATTAAGTCAAAAATTTATTAAAAGTATAATACTATATAAATGATATATATGTTGAATTAATAAGTCATGTTTTCGAGAAAACAGAGCTTCAGAAGTTGGAGAAGCTTCAGAAGTTACAGAGCTTCAGAAGCTGAGCAGAGCTTCAGAAGTCCTGGTGCTTCAGAAGCTGAGCAGAGCTTCAGAAGTTACAGAGCTTCAGAAGCTGAGCAGAGCTTCAGAAGTTCTGGTGCTTCAGAAGCTGAGCAGAGCCTCAGAAGTTACAGAGCTTCAGAAGTTGAGAAAGTTTCTGAAGCTAGTAATAGTTAGTTAGTTTGTTATATTTTGTATATAAATACAGTTGCCCCATGTGGATGAAAAAAAACTTTAACCCTTTTCCCTAATTCTCGTCTCAACTCTCTCGTTCTATTCTCTCTAATTTCGTCCAAATTATCACATTGTCCCAACAAATTGGTATAACAGAGCCCGGTTGTGATTCACGTTTTGCATTGATTCTTTGATCAAGAAACAATGGCGAACAATGGCACAACCTCATCACAATTTCCTGCAAATCTTCCAGTTTTCAAAGGTGAAAACTATGATCGTTGGTGTGCGCAGATGAAGGTCATTTTCAGGTTTCAAGATGTTCTTGAAACTGTTAATGATGGAGTACCAGACTTGGCTGCAAATGCTGATGAAGCAGCAAGAGCCTTGCATCGCGAGTTGAAGAAAAAGGATGCAAAAGGTCTGTTCATCATACATCAGTGTGTGGATCCTAATATCTTTGAGAAGATCATTGAGGAAGAGTCTTCTAAAGGTGCTTAGGATACATTGAAAAAGATTTATGGAGGTGATGAAAAACTGAAGGGTATCAAGCTGCAAGCTCTGAGGAGACAATATGAAATGTTGGTGATGAATGATCAAGAAACGATAGCTGAGTATCTTTCAAGAATGTTGAGTATCACTAATTCGATGAAGTCAAATGGTGAAGCTCTGTCAGAGAGGTCCAAGATTGAGAAGGTTTTGAGAACCTTGACTGAGAAATTTGATCACATAGTAGTAGCAATAGAAGAATCAAAGGATTTGGCCACTATGAAGATAGAGGAGCTCCAAGCTTCATTGGAGGCACATGAACTGAGAGTCAAGCAGAGGAGCTCAAATAAAGCTATTGATCAAGCTTTGCAGGCAAAGTTTCAGAAAGGTTCCAAAGGGAAAAACAAGAAAAAGAAAGAAGATTCAGAGAATGATGGCAAGAACCTTAAAGATTCAGAGTCTAGCAAAGGTAACAAGAAAGGTTCAAAGAAAAAGATTGATAAGAAGGATGTGAAGTGTTATAATTGTCAGAAGCTTGGCCATTATGCTAGAGAGTGTCACTCTAAGAAAGTTGAGAGAAGTGACAAGGATGAAGCTCAATTGGCAAAGGGAAATGGTAGTGACTCTGATGATTCCCTGCTCATGGCGATTACAAACACTGACTCTGATAAATCCAACTTGTGGTATCTTGACACTGGCTGTAGCAATCACATGACTGGCAACAAGAAGTGGTTCTTGAAGCTTGATTATTCAGTGAGACGGAATATCAAGTTTGCTAATAGCAGCCAGATCACTAGTGAAGGTATGGGGACAATTCTTGTGCAGAGAAAAGATGGTCAGGAATCCTTCATTAATGAGGTATTGTATGTTCCTTCTATAACAAGTAATTTGATTAGTCTTGGTCAATTACTTGAAAAGGATTATACAGTGACAATGGCTAATAAAGAATTGAAGATTCATGATGCTAAAAGTAGGTTAATCCTAAGAGCTCCATTGTCAAGCAATAGAACCTTTAAGGTTGAAATCAATGTGATTGATTTCAAGTGCTTAGCCTCAGTCACTAGTACAGAAGAGAATTGGATATGGCACCACAGGTTTGGACACTTAAACTTCAAAAGTTTAAGCATGTTGAATTCCAAGAAGATGGTTCATGGCTTGCCTCAGATCAGAGCACCAAGTGAAATGTGTGAAGAGTGCTGTGCAGCAAAGCAGGCCAGAAATTCATTCAAGAATGAATTACCTATGAAATCAACTCAGAAGCTAGGAATGGTGTACTCAGATGTGTGTGGTCCATTTGAGGTGAAATCCATTGGAGGCAACAGCTATTTTCTGACATTCATAGATGATTGTACTAGGCATGTTTGGCTCTACCTTATCGAAAAGAAAAGTGATGTATTTACCAAGTTCAAGAAATTTAAGACACTAGTTGAAAATCAAAGTGGATTTAGTGTTAAGAAATTGAGAACTGATGGAGGTGGTGAATACACTTCACATGAATTTGCAAAATTCTGTGAAGATGAAGGTATAGAGCATGAAGTCACTGCACCCTACACCCCTCAACACAATGGTGTAGCTGAGAGGAAAAATAGAAGCATCATGAACATGGCCAGAAGTATGCTTAACGCTAAGCATATGCCTCATAAGTTTTGGGGTGAAGCAGTCTCTACAGCAGTTTACATCATCAATAGAAGTCCTACAAAGAGGTTACAAGACAGGACTCCTCATGAAGCTTGGACAGGTTTGAAACCAAGTGTTAGTCACTTTAGAATATTTGGCTCACTTTGCTTCAAACATGTTCCTGATCAAGTTAGAAGAAAACTTGATGATAGAAGTCAGACAATGATATTGTTAGGTTATCATCCCACTGGTGCCTACAAATTGTACTCACCTAGAGATAACAAAGTTGTGATTAGCAGAGATATCAGGTTTGATGAATCAAAGGGTTGGGATTGGACTGAAGGCACAAGTGCTGAAGGCTCAATGCTCAACAGAAGACTCATGCTTGAGGAAACAAATCAAGAGGAGATAGAGGTTGAAGATGATCAACCTAATGCTGCACCTAATCAACAGTTGAGAAGATCAACCAGAGAAAGGGTACAGTCAATAAGGTTGAATGAGTATGATGTGTTTCCTGATCAAGCAATCACTGAAGATGGAGAACTGGTCAATGAAGCAATGATTGCAGAGTTGGAACCAGTGACTCTAAGTGAAGCTTTGAAAGATTCAAATTGGTTGAATGCTATGAAAGAGGAGCTGAAGTCAATTGAGAAGAATAACACCTGGACATTGATGAACAAAGCTGTAAACAAGAGACCTATTGATGTGAAATGGGTTTTCAAGCTGAAGATGAAACCAAGTGGTGAAATTGCTAAGTACAAAGCAAGGTTAGTAGCTAAGGGTTTTCTTCAGAAGCCTGGACTTGACTTTAATGAAGTGTTTGCACCTGTGGCAAGGCTAGAGACAATTAGGCTAGTTGTTGCAGTAGCTACCTACAAAGGATGGGCTATGCACCAGCTTGATGTGAAATCTGCCTTTTTGAATGGACCATTAGAGGAAGAGGTATATGTGAAGCAGCCACCAGGATTTGAGATTAAAGGTCAAGAACAGAAAGTGTACAAGTTGAACAAAGCTCTCTATGGTTTGAAACAAGCTCCAAGAGCTTGGAACAAGAGAATTGATAGCTTCCTGCTGAATTTGAGTTTCACTAGATGCACATCAGAACATGGAGTATATGTGAAAGGCTCAAGTCATGATGAGATTATAATACTGTGTCTGTATGTTGATGATTTGTTGATCACAGGATCAAACAAAGCTGTGCTAGAGAAATTCAAAGCAGACATAATGAAGGAGTTTGAGATGACTGATCTGGGAGAGCTATCATATTTCCTTGGCATGGAATTTGTGAAAACAGATAGAGGCTATTTCTTGCATCAGAAGAAATATGTCATTGACATATTGAAGAGGTTTCACATGAGCAATTGCAACCCTGCAATTACTCCTATGGAAACAGGTGTGAAGCTGAGCAAGAATACTGAGGATGAGTTGGTTGATTCAACACTGTACAGACAGATTATAGGATCATTAAGGTACTTATGCAATACTAGAATTGATTTATGTCATAGTATTGGTCTGCTGAGCAGATTTATGGATCAACCAAGGATGAATCACTTGACTGCTGCAAAGAGGGTCCTTAGATAAGTGAAAGGAACCATCGATCATGGCATTTTAATTCCAAACCAAAGGAACAGTAGCAAGAAGCTAATGGCTTATGGTTACTCAGATTCAGATTGGGGAGGAGATCAAGATGACAGGAAGAGTACTGCAGGATACCTGTTCATGATAGGTAATGCACCAATCTCTTGGTGTTCTAAGAAGCAAGGGATAGTGGCATTGTCATCATGTGAAGCTGAGTATGTGGCAGCTTCATTTGCAGCTTGTCAAGCAAATTGGATTGAGATGTTGCTCACTGAATTGAAGGCAGTAGAGACAACAAGGATGAAGCTACTTGTTGACAACAAGTCAGCAATTGATTTGGCTAACAACCCAGTTAGTCATGGAAGAAGTAAGCACATTGAGAGGAGGTTTCATTTTTTGAGAGATCAAGTGAACAAAGATAAGCTTGAGGTGGAATATTGCAATACTGAGATCCAACTTGCAGATATTCTAACCAAACCTATGGCTAAGGCAAGGTTTGACACTCTGAAGAAGCTTATAGGAATGAATGTTTTGGAAAACATGTCTTAGGAGGTGTGTTGAATTAATAAGTCATGTTTTCGAGAAAACAGAGCTTCAGAAGTTGGAGAAGCTTCAGAAGTTACAGAGCTTCAGAAGCTGAGCAGAGCTTCAGAAGTCCTGGTGCTTCAGAAGCTGAGCAGAGCTTCAGAAGTTACAGAGCTTCAGAAGCTGAGCAGAGCTTCAGAAGTTCTGGTGCTTCAGAAGCTGAGCAGAGCCTCAGAAGTTACAGAGCTTCAGAAGTTGAGAAAGTTTCTGAAGCTAGTAATAGTTAGTTAGTTTGTTATATTTTGTATATAAATACAGTTGCCCCATGTGGATGAAAAAAAACTTTAACCCTTTTCCCTAATTCTCGTCTCAACTCTCTCGTTCTATTCTCTCTAATTTCGTCCAAATTATCACATTGTCCCAACAATATAGTGCTAGATGTAAAATTGGTTCTGTCGGATAACCATTTCATTGCCCATAAAAAAATGAAGTAAAAAACAATATAAAAGAAACAAAAAAAAAATGTATAAGCCCCGCATATGTGTCGTGCACTTGAGACGACTTATTTGTGTCGTGCCATAAAGCATTTTCCATTTTTTTAATAATCTAGGTGTGTACGTGTACATACTTAGTCTATATAATTTATATTATTGGACAAATGAACGTATTGATTTTTCTTATTTTATTATTATTATTTTATTTTGACAGAAACGTACTAATACTATTTCTTTTGACTTAAGAAACGTACTAATACTATTGTTCATTGAGGATTGTACAAAAATAAAAATTAATTATTGAGGATGAATGAACGATTTTTTTCTCCTCTAAAATTTCTTTGTTGTTGGTAATCGATTTTTTCCCCTTATGTGGTACTAATTTATCTTTTGAGAACTAGAAACAGAATAATGTGAATTTGCTTTATAAACTAAATTGTATGATACTACATCTTTAATTTAGACCATTTTTTTCTCACTTAAGGTACGTTCTTCAGTTTGGGTTTATCGGGTAGTGACAACACAATCTAGTATGCTATTGCTAGATAATGTAAAGAATTGAAACCATCATGTGCTTTACATGATTAGCCATAGGAGGCATATATAACATTGTTTTTCGAGATTAATTAATAGAGAGTCACTTGCTACGTATGAATAAAGAAGTCACATTCAATTCATATAGGAAATGCATTTGTAAGAATTTAGCAAGCAAGAAAAGGAAGAATGAATCATGACCTTATAATTTCATAATCAACTTTTTTATGATTTCCTCTAACTTTTTATTTTATATAATTTTGGTTTTTTAAAAATAAAATAGTATATTTCTTCTCTTTCTTGTACTTTTTTATTCGTAACATATAGCATTGCTCATTCATATATACTTGTAACTTAGTAAAAGAAAATCTTGTAAAAAAATGAACACTACTACAAATATGTTATTGAGTACTCCTTCATCTCAAAGTTAATGCCATTTAAAGTTTTTTAATACGTATTAAGAAATATAATGATGTTGTAAAAAGAATTATTTTTACTAAAATTATTTTTATTCTTTGGGAATAATGCATATAATAATAATTAGGAGTATAATTAAAAAATATATGAAAAGTGAGAATGATATTTATTTTAAAACACAATTTTATTCTTAAAGTGACAATTATTTTGAGACGAAAGGAGTAATAAATTTGACGGCTAAAATAAATTGTCGATGTAAACCTATTTTGAGACCAAATAATAATAATAATAATAATAATAATAATAATAATAATAATAATAATAATAATAATAATAATAATAAATACACATTCAAGGATAAAAATAACTAATTAAAAATACACTTATTAATGTATTTGTAATTTTAATACATTAAAAATAAAAATAAATTATAATGATAATGCATCACACATTCATAGGGGTGTTCGCGGTGCGGTTTGGTTTGGTTTTAAGCATAAAAGACATCTTAACTGCGAGATAAAATGACGTGCAGTTCGGTTTGGTTCGGTTGCTTTTTAAAAAGTCGTCCAAACCAAATAACAAAAATGCGGTTAGGTTTGGTTCGGTTACCGCGATTTATTACGATAGAAAAAATAAGACAATATTACCAACATGTTACAAATTAAACATCGGAAATTTTAATTTATTTTATTGTTTACATGATATAATATGCATATACATAAATTGCACACATAAAAACTTATTTGTAATACTAATAGTATAGTTTTGAATCGCGTGAAATTATATTTTTTGACAACTTACTATTTTATGGACTTAATTTGGGTTTGACTTGCTAAGTTTGACTAGATAATAAGTTGATTACTAATAGTTGATATAGTTAAATTAACTTTTGCGGTTTGGTTTGGTTTTCTAAAACGAAAACCGCAAACCAAACCAAAACATGTGGTTTAGAAGAAAAATGACCCGTGCGGTTTAAACTAAATGCGATTTTTTGCGATTTTTAGTTTGGATTAATTCGGTTTGCGTTTTACTTTTGGATTGGTTCGAATACGATTACCCCTAAATATTTTTATATCGGAGACAAATTAGTCTTTATGTTATAACAAATCGAGGAATAATTTCTCCCAAATATGAAAATGTTAAGGATAAGTTTGGGATTTATTTTTGTTGGGGACTAAATTGTCCCGTCAAAAATTTGTAAGGGACCAAATTGTATAGTTAGATGAATACTTAAAAATTGCAATAATGTAAATTATATTATTAGTTTTTTTTAGACAGGTAATAAACACCACTTATTTTTTTATATGTATAATTACACCACTAAAACTTTTACATAAATACGCTCCAAAAACCAAAATGATATTTCTTAATGCAGCTGCATAGTGAAATACAATTACTTGCCACCTAAGACTGTTTCATAATCCTAAACTGGCGGTGGAATTTTATTTTTACCAAAGGTATATTTATGTTGCGTTATTAATATTTGATTTGATATTAAAGCGCGTAACACAACTAAACAAGCTGGATCAAAGAAAATATTAAAAAAATATATATATAAGGATTAAACAAAAAAATACTTATAGAGTTTTATTTTTAATTATTGACGGTGAGAGGGAATATATACTAGGAAAGTTATTTATTTCAATAAAAATATATTAGGAAAGTTTACCCGAAATAATTTCATTGACCACAAAAACATAAGAGACATGGTTCCTAAAAAAGTGGGAGGATTTTAGGGATTTTCCAATACTAGGATTTGGAAACTCCAAATTCTTCTCCAACGATGATTTTATTAACATTTATTCTTCACTATTTACCAATATATATTTTTACTTTTATATTAACCACTATATATATTTTTTTATTTTTTATAAATAAAAAAACGTGCACTTTTTCATCTATAAATAAGAGGGTATCTATACCTAGCCAATACTTTGCAATTCATTCTTCACTCTTCTCTTCTTTTTTGCTATCAAATAAAAAGTGCAAAGTATGGAAGAATTTAATTCAGTTTTTATTTACCAAGAGGTATGTTATTGCATATTTTATTCTTTTAACATATAGTTCTTCATCTCTATACTCTTTTCCCTTTGCATTTGTGGCTTCTTTCATTCCTTACTCTGTTTCATTCATTATTACTATTCTTTATTTGCATTATGTTGTTGGTTTGTTTATACCTATTTCTGTATTCATTTTATTTACTCATTCTTTTTAAATAGATTGTGGTTTTAAAGGCATCAAAAGTTTTTCTGAGTAATTTGGGTGGATGCTGTAATTGTTTGTCCTTAACATTCTTGTTTTTTTTGTCAAAAAAAATATTCTTGTTTTTTTATGACAAATAATAATCGTAATTATTTTATAACAAATATTAATATAGCTTGTATTATGTTGATAAAGAAATTATTGAAGATTTTTGTTTGAAGTGTTTTTTCATATGCAAAATCTGACATCAACACTATATTATGTATATAGAATTTCCATCTTTTATATTATTTTTTCTCTTTTTCTCTTTTACAAGGTGCAGTCTTATTAGTGTCTAATTTTTGTGTGTTAAATAAATTTTTTTTTTTTTTTGGTGTGTTTCTATCTTTGGTTTGGGTGTCTGGTTAAAGACCTTTTGCAATAGTGAAATCGAGTGTACATGGTCAAAAATATAATTTTCTATGCATTAATTTTCATCACTCATTGTTATTTTTATACCACAACTATTTTCCGCAATTTCATCATTGACCCTATCTTTTAATACCATATCCTCCTTCCTAATAAATTTTTGACAGTAATTGTTATTAATTATTACAGTGATTTTAGGAAAATTAATGTGACCTTTTTCTTGTCTAAGAAGGAAAGTTTTATCATTGACCCATATTTCCGGTAATTAGGTTACTGTCATTTTACAAAAATACCCATATATTCTCTCTGTTTCTACGACAATTATACTATTCTATTTTATCTTTACCATAAAAAAAATTTTAATTTATCTTGGAAAAAAAAATATTTTAATTAATTTTTTTTTAACGGTAATATTTCAATTAAATTACACTATAACTTTTCCTCTAGGTTTGTGTGAGATCATGTTGAAATTTATGTAGTACCATTGGGAATATTTTATAATCCAAAAACCAAAGTCATTGTCAAATATGCTTCTTTTTTAATGCCTAAATAATTATGACATTTCTACAAGTCATGTCATATCTAACGTGAAACTCTCAACCGTATCCGAACAACAAACCTTGATTGACGCTTACACTATTGTTCATTTAGCGACATATCACATAGGTTTAATTTAGGCTTCTTATTAATAGATTCAATTTCAGATTCTCATAAAAAAGATTCAATTTTGGATTCGCATTGCATGCCGTTGAAACTTTATAGTGTCGTCTAGAGTTCAGGACAACTCATCGATAACTATTTGATCAAAACATATATTTTATATATTGTACTATTTCGGCCTAATAGCCACCTATGTATTTATTGACTGCGTGAATACTTGAGATTTCGACAACTTACACAAGTCATTATTAAACTATTGGTTTCATGTAGAAGTGTTTCCTTGAATTCAAATTTTTTATTCCTTCAAAACCAACTAAAATTTTCATGTTTGATTTAGCAGAGGGAACTTGAACTAAGACAAAAACTCATGGAGACAACACTTGAACTTGAAACAGCGAAAAACATCAAAACAGAACTCTTCAATCTACTCAAAAGAGCTTACCAAGAAAGAGATGAAGCTAGAAATCAGCTACAAAATCTAATGTACAATCTTATTCCAACTAGTCCAATCCATTTACAAGACATGCTTGCTCAACAAGAAAGCCCTCTCATGTTTCATTCTTCAAAACCAAATCCAAGTATCACAGAATCAAGTAGCCTCTCACATGGTTCACCGCCGGTAGATTCATTCTACAAAACTGTTTCTTCACCTGAGTTCTCAAATACCAACATGGGCCATCTCCAATATCATCGAAATCAACAAAATTTGGTTCGAGTTCAAGACTTCAGTCATTTGATGGTGCCTACTCAAAAACCGGTTCCTGTGGATCGCGGAACTGTTGTCATAGATTCTATTGCTAAAGGAAAAGTTTTGCCTCAAAAGGGTAAACTTTTTCAAGCTGTGATTGAAGCTGGTCCTTTGCTTCAAAATATTCTACTTGCTGGACCACTTCCTACTTGGAGAAATCCACCTCCTTTGAAGGATATTAAAGTTCCATCTTTGAATATCAAAGAGTATGGTAATAGTACTAATAATGCTGCTGCTAGAATCATTGAGCCGGTTTCTTTTCCGAAGGTTTCATCGGTTTTGCAATCGCCAAATGCGGCTTCAAGTTGCTCAGCTTCTTCAATGCTTCAGTTTGCTAGTAATCATGTTCTTGGTTCGTGGAACGGTTCGCGGAAGTTTATTACTTCTGATTCTAGTTCTAGTTCTACTCTCAAGAATCAAGCTGGACCGAGTAAGCGGCAAAGGCATCAATGATTTTGATGAATTTTTCTCCCTTGTGTAAATGGAGTTACAGCAATTGGTGTAAATGGATTGGGATTGGCATACTCTACTTCTGATTGAAAACTTTTAGTTAGCGTTTTTGGTTATTATGGTTGGAAATGTTTGGATACTTCTATGAATTTGCAAGTTTTGGAAAAAATTTAATTTATATCACTAAATCTAATTTTCATCTTTGTCATGAAAATTGGATTTTTTTTTTGCCATCCTTGATTATTTTACGAGTATGAATCAAACTCGGTACTCTAGAGTTTACAACACTCGCACACTCTGCGTCCGCCAACCGCTTGTGCTAGACTTAGGTGGTGGCAATTTGTTATGTGGTTCAAATTGGCAGGAATTTATATTTAATTTTGTGTTAAAAGTCTTATGTTTACACTTTTGCATGTCACTAGATTCTCTATTTTTAAATCTTTGATTGTTAGTACCTAAGACAAGGCTAGTTGTCAATGTCCTTAATATTATCTCCAACCGTGTATACAAATTTGTTGTTTGCTAGCATAGTTATTTTCCTATATGGTTTTAGTGTGAACCATGAATCAACTTCATTTTCATTGAAATTTCTGAAAATGCGAAAGATCATGATAATAATTTGTATAGTTATTATATCATGGGTTATGTTCGTTATATTTATCTACCACAGCCTATTTAAGCATCTGTTCCAAGTAATTTACCGTGCAATAGCCGCGAGAAACTATGTTGAAAGGCGACTTCTAGACGAGTCGAATATCAATCCAAATGAGTGTTTTCAACAAGTTCAAAGTTGTGGATTGGAGTGGTCTATTTTACAAGCACTTCCTATGTCTCAGTTTAAGAAAAATGAGAGTGAACACAAACCAAGTAATGTGGATTGTTCCATTTGTTTAGGAGAGTTTGAAGAAGGAGAATGGCTAAAACATCTTCCAAATTGTACACATAGTTTTCATGCTTCTTGCATTGATAAATGGTTTCAATGTCATTTAAATTGTCCCCTTTGTAGATGTTATGTTCAACAAGATCATTTGTCCACATCTGACATTTTCCACTCCCTTTGAAATTTTTGTTTGGTTAAATTGCACGTTTATCCCCTTAATTCTCACAAATTTATGATTTTGGCCTCCTAACTTCTATAGTAGCACTTTTGGCCCCCTAGTTTAGTTTATTTTGCAAAAGGGTTACCCCCCACTAATCATTAACGTGAGAAATCCAACGGTTGGTGTAAATGGATTGACATGCTCTACTTCTGATCGAACATATTTAGTTAGCCTCTTTGATTATTACTGTTGAAAATGTTTGGATAAAAAAATTAATTTATATCACTAAATCTAATTTTTCATCTTTGTCAATAAAATTGAAAACTTTTTACCATCCTAATTATTTTGAGTAGGAATTGAACTTAGTTCCCTAGAGTTTACAATACTGACACATTTGGCGCCAACAACTTGTGTTGGACATTTTTCTTTTTTACGCAACTTGTGTTGGACATAGGTGGTCACAATTTGTTATTTGGTTCAAACTGGTGGTAATTTATATTTACACTTTTGCATGTCATGAGAATCTTAATTTTTAAATCTTTGATAGTTAGTACCTAAGACAAGGCTAGTTGTCAACGAATACAATGTAAAATCCTTAATATAATCTCCCACCAGTGTACAAATTTGTTGTTTGCTAGCATAGTTATTATCCTATATGGTTTGGTGTCAGTTAGCTTCATTTTTATTGAAACATTTTCTGGTAACACAAAAGGTCATGACAATAATCATTTGTGTAATTATTGTATTTTCGGTCATGTTCTTCATATTTATCTATTTCGGCATATTCACATCAAGAAACAATGTTCAAAGGAGACTTCTAGACGAGTCGAATATCAATCCGATTGATTCATTTCGACAGGTTCAAAGCCGTGGATCGGAGTGTTCAACGGTACAAGCACTTCCCATGTCTCGGTTTAAGAAAAATGAGGGTAAACAAAAGCCAATTAATGTGGATTGTACCATTTGTTTGGGAGAGTTTGAAGAAGGGGAATGGCTTTTTTTTTTTACAGAAGGAAGGGGAATGGCTTAAACATCTTACAAATTGCACACATAGTTTTCATGCTTCTTGCATTGATAAAGGGTTTCAATCTCATTCAAATTGTCCCATTTGTAGATGTTATTTTTGCTATGATCTGAATTTGACGGATGTCATGAGAACTGTGAGACAACTCAAATGTTATTTGTTTAGAGGTTAATCTTCAGTTTTTTCCCATATACACACCATCACAGTTGAAACTTGTCGATCAAGCATTAGTCAAAAGTTAAATTTTGCAGATCATACAGACCCTAAGCTTATGAAATCTATATGCTTGTTATCCTTGCAAAACAAGAAATTTTCTCTCCAGCCTACCACAGTTATCTTGTAATACTATAGTAATTGATGGTAATAGTATTTAGGGTGAACCTTAGCTTAATGATGGGAAACATTTGATGCCTTCTATAAAGATGTTACACTGCCAAGTCTTGAAATGAGTATGCTGTGCGAAATGTGTTCACATATGAGAAAGCACAAGAGGTCTTACAAGTGCCAATGTTGGACTCTGCTACACTGATAATTTGGGGTTCAAGCTCCAATAATTAACATTTGTTTATTACAGGCATATATACAGATCATGTAATTGCTGAAGATGAATTCTACCACAGATCAATACTTAAAAATGTTCAAAACTTCAATGCCAAAAATATGTCAAATAAAGATTTATGGTTTTCTATGGTTCTTTGTCAACAAAAAATAAAGATTTATGGTTCTCATTTCTAAAATCAAAATGATTTAATTGATACCAATTCAATAAAAACATAAAATAAATATGTAATTCTAAACCGTCATTAATTACATTACCATCTTAGCCATAAAGACGAAGAGGATAATAAGTTTTAACTTACGAGGAATATAGTCAATGTTCAATTGTGTACTACTTATAATGGCCTATTATGTACTACTTATAAAGGTTGTCCTTACAGAATAAAGTGACAAGTTGCATTCATGGTGAGATTATATTTACAAGTTACTTGTACATTATTTATTAGATTATATTTAGTCATGTTTAACGCGGGGTATCACTTTTACTGTGAAGCACCAACATATATACCAGACTAGACAACTTCGTTTACAAAACAAATAACAGTTTAAACAAAACCTAGGTGGCTTCGTCAAGCAAACATTCTATGAGTTGCATAAATACTCAAAAATTGGGAAAATTGGAAGTACTCATTTCAATCATTAATAACATTTCAAGTCAAAATTGAAACAAAAGATATAAGTGCCATCAATTGAAATTGAAACAAAAGATAGAAAACAAAAGAGCACAATATATAGAACTGTCTATAATCTAAATAGAATAAGAGTAAAATCGGGTACTGGTTTAGATAATCCCAATCTTGTTTGCTACATCCAACGCATCGTAGTCAGGAGTCAACCTAACATAGGCCTTCTTGGTTCCATCAGGCCTGCAACAAATTCAGAATTCAAGTTTAGAAATTGAAGCTAAAATCCACATATTGAACTATATTAATTAATTAAATCATACAGATAGTATAATTATGCATCTCACTAAGCATTATTTTCATATTTCATAAACCCAAACTACCAACCCTACTTCTTTGATCCAAATTATCAACTCACTAATGATAACATTGAACTGCACTATTAGTAATATGCTCAAACCAATTAAACAGAAATTTTATAAAACCCCAAGATAGTTCAGTAGGACTGAGAAAAAATCTACACGGACTACAAATAATCTCAGATATGCGCATAACCCTAAACAATAATGAAAATTATGATGAGCTATCAGACAATTTATTTCCATTGAACAATGACTGCATATATGCTCACCTGATCAAGGTGTTAACCTTCTTCGCCTGGATGTCGTACATCTTCTTCACTGCATCCTTAATCTTTTTCTTATCAGCGCGCAAATCAACAATGAAAACCAAAGTGTTGTTATCCTCAATTTTCTTCATTGCCGACTCAGTGGTGAGTGGGAACTTCAAAATTTGGTAGTGATCTAGCTTATTCCTTGGGACGGCACTAATGCGAGGGTACTTGGGGTTCCTGTCCTGTGTTTGTGTCTTCGGGCGATGGAAAGTGACAGTTGTTCTGATCTTCTTTGCCTTCTTCTTAATAGCAGTGCCTGACTTGACTGCCTTGGCAGCTTTCAAGGCCTGTGCCTTTGGATCAGCCTTCTTATCACCTGCACCAAAACCTCCCCGTCAAGTCACATAAAAAAACAAAGATCTAACTATTCCATGCACAACAGAACCTTCACCCAAATAGGGTATCATGACTATTTAACAAGAGTTTAAGTAATATAAAAAAAATAATTAAAAACAGCTTATAGAATAACATTAAGGGTCTATTTGGATTAGCTTATTTGAGTTCATCCACATACATAAGCATTTGCCAGACTATTTGGGAGAGCTTATGAAAATAGCTAAATGACATGCCCAGAAGCTAATTTCAGCTTAATTCCATAAGCTATTCTTCTTAGTTTATGAAATCAGATTATGTAAAAAAGAAAATTTAACTTAATTATAACTTTGGTTTTATAAATTAATAACTTCTACACACTTATGCTTTAAACGTTAAATTAAGCTATTGTCTAACTAATTTATAAGCTTTTCAAACATTATAAGTCCAAATAATCTCTCCTTACAAATTTTGCAAAATCAAATCACAATGAAAATGGAATGGATGCAAGCAGAAGAACACAAAATTATACACTATGCTCATATTTTCGATTAATTAACACATTGATTAAGTTCAGATTGAATTATACAATAAAAACCTAAAATAGTTGGAATGAATGGAAACTAAAAATTCGAAACGGAAAGGTAAAATTACCTTTAGGAGGAACCATTTTTGAAAACTCTACCTGTTAAATATCCCTAATTCATGAGAAAAAAATTATAAAGATTAAAAAAAAAATGAAATTGTTGAATGAAATGAAACAAAGTAAATAGCAGAGAAACTGTTACAAACCTTCTTCCGTCGGAGGCAGAGGAGGAAGAAGCCGTTTCTAGGGTTTACCGGTTTTTAGCGTGTGTGGAGGAATATATATACGTGTTCTTTTCGAAATGATCCACAAAATGAACCCGGCCCGGCCCATTTTCAGTGAAACGGATTCAGGTACAGTCATGTGCCAGCCCATGTTTATAGAAGATTTCTTTTCCCACCCCCCGGGACTCTTTTTCACCCCCTTTAAATCCCAGTTTGACTTTTTAAAAATTTGAAAGCAAAAGTTCGGTGGATGCGTACCGAGCTTTATGAAAGTTCGGAGGACGCGTACCGAGCGCGCTGGGGTTCGGTAGACGTCCACCGAACTAGATGTTTATAAACCAGACACACCAGGTTTCTTTCTCTTTTCTTCTTCTTCACAAACACACAATCAAAATCTCCATACGAGGAAATTGCGCGATTCCGTCCATTTAGGGGTTGAAATCAACATTGGAAGCTTGGCTAACTGTTTGTAGACGCATTAGAAGCTCAAAAACAAGGTAAATTTCAAACTCTACCGTTTATTTCACGCACACCTAGCTGCTAGGGTCGTAGGTTTCTGACACAGTATCGTTCGGTACACGTCCACCGAACTATTTGAAAAACACGGTGGACGCGTACCAAAGTTTTGCAAAATTTGAAGAGCAAAAGTTCGGTGGACGCGTACCGAACTTTTGCGAAACAAAAATGCAGTTGCAGTGCTCTCTGTAAGTTGCATAAAATAGATTTAAAATATGGTTTATGCATTGTATGCTTGGTTTGTTTAGGTATTGAATCATATTAATAGATATTGCCTTAATTAGTGATCATATTATGATTTATAATTGTTAAAATTATGGATTGCATTATTGATGGACTCAAGTTACTTATTATATTTGTTTTGGCATTTGTTGTAGTTATGGCCGATGAAGCTAAACCTCTGGACGAGTGTAGAAAAATAGTAGCGGTGGAGCCTCAAGTATCACCAATAAGAGTGGATACAAGGTCTCATTTTGTGACAGATAAAACTTTCGAAAACAAAGAGGCTTTGGTTGAGTGGGCTCGCGACATAGCTCTCCCGTTACAATTTGCAATTGTCATTGTAAGATCCGACAACGGCAAAGGTAGTAGGAAGCCGTTCATTGTGTTGGGTTGCGAAAGAGGCGGTACATACAAATCAAGTGCAAAGAAGGTTAAATTTGAAGAGACGGGAACGAGAAAATGTGATTGTCCATTTAGACTACGAGGATATTTCCATGCAACGGGAGAATGGCATGTTACTGTTGTTGATGGCATGCACAACTATGTGCTCGACAAAGCGTTGCAAGGTCATCTCGTCGCGGGTCGTTTGAAATCGGTAGAAAAGCAACTTCTATCGGAATTGACAAAGAATTTGGTACCGCCCAAGAACATCATTTCTACTATGAAAGAGAGGGATCTGAAGAATGTGACGGTTGTAAAGCAAATCTACAATGCACGTTACAGATTAAAACAAAGAGCGAGGGCGACAAGGACGGAAATGCAACATTTGCACAAGTGTCTTGACGAGAACAACTATTTTTTTAAAGCTCGAACCGATGGTGAGTCCGAGTTTGTTCAAGACATTTTCTTTGCACATCCGAAATTTGTATGTTTGTTCAACACTTTTCCCACTGTTTTGATTATGGATTCTACGTATAAAACGAACAAATACGGAATGCCTTTGTTTGAGTTAGTTGGCCAGACCTCGACTGAGGAAACCTTTAATATTGGGTTTGCATTTATGAGTAATGAGAAGGAAGAAAATTTCACATGGGTCCTTCAACAATGTGATTGTCTGTTAAGTAACAAGTTGAGGCCGAAGGTTGTTGTGAATTACAACGACGCAACACGTATTTACAAGAGGAAAGAGTTAAAAGATGATGATGATGTGGTGTCTAGGTTCGGCGTCTGCTTAATTGATCCGAAGTATCCACGTTTGTATACTACTTTGATAGCAGAAAATTGATGAACATGTTTGTCGTTTCAAGCTAGTATTTAACTTTCGCATGCTACTCGTTTTTATTCTTGTTTAATGTAATGTTGTTTGTGTTCAATGTAATGTTTTTATTTAACACTGCTGTAATGTTGTTGTTTATCCTGAATGTAATGTTTTTGTATTAAATTAATATCATATCAAGTGTTATTGTGTGGATCTATGTCTAACTTTCTCTTCGTACCAAAGTGTTTATCCTCATTGAACACAATTAAAAAAAAAAATCATTAATAATGCAAATAATAATAATAAGAATACAATTAATAATAAAAAAAACTTAAAAAATAAACCATATGGAACACAAAATTTTTCAGACACGTAAAGCTCGGTACGCGTTTACCGAACTATACTTCGGTACACAAATACTGAATTTTGTCATATTTTACCAAACTTCGGTACACATCTACCGAACCTGTTGTTACAGAAAGCAGGAAAAAATTTCAAGTTACAGAACCAGCTTGAAACATTTACAAACTCAATTCAATTCAATTCAATAGACCTGCAGCATATACCAACTC
Source organism: Trifolium fragiferum (assembly GCA_954870985.1). NCBI lineage: Eukaryota > Viridiplantae > Streptophyta > Magnoliopsida > Fabales > Fabaceae > Trifolium > Trifolium fragiferum. Next base: position 22,607,474 of record OX940790.1, on the reverse strand, counting down.
AATTCAATTCAATACCAATAAGAAATATTTTCAAACTACCAAACATAATCAACAAAATAAGCATTTATATTAGCAATTTGTGTTCACATAGTAACCATAACATCTATAAGCGCTAATCCAACCACAATAGTAAAGTTTAAGTTACAAAATTTTGCGCTCGATGCCAAAAGATAAAATACTAGTTCAAGTTACAAAATGGCGCGCTCAAGTCAAAGTCACAAGTTCAAATCATACGCGCTAATACAAAACAAACTAAAGAAAATGCGACTAAGTCTACTGAGTCGCTCTTCATCCTTGCCGGTGGGATCCTGCCCGACGACGCCTGGTTGAATACAAGAATCCTGGCTCAACCCAACCAAGAAGACGATGCATAGTAGTATTAATACACTACTAGAAAAAGTTGAAATACCGACGGAATTTAGAGACAGAATATATTTCGTCTCTAATAGAGATGGAATTAGAGACAGAAAAAGCAGTTAGAGACAGATATTTTTATTTTAGAGTCGGATATTTTCATTTTAGAGACAGATTTTGTCCGTCTCTAACAGTTTAGAGACGAGGAAATTACCGACGAGATCAAATCCGTCTCTAACCTGCTTAGTGACGGAATATTTGCATTTTAGAGACAGATTTTGTCTGTCGGCATTTAAGATTTTTCTAGTAGTGATAGACGTTCCCTCAGGCGCCTCACCATCGTCAAGAGCCCTCCGCACCTCTCTTCTTACGTTCTGACAAATCTCTCAAGTATCAACCACCTCATTTCTAGTCTGCTCCTCAATCAACACCTCCAGCATAGGTGGCCTAGGTGGTTGTTGCTCAGCCTCTACCCGACGCATAATAGGATGCGACACTTTGTAGTACCATGATATGTAGCCAGCTTCGCAATCCCACGGATTCACCACCACTCGGCCCCTCAAGTCTTCATCAATCATCCTCATCTACAATTCCTCCATCCACACTCGATCAATCTGAGCTACCGTCATGCCTGGTGTAGCTGACAAAGTTGGGTCTCTCGGAATTCCTTGCACATGCTTAAATTGACGGAGCACCCGTTCAGGCAAATGCTTTCCAAGCACTTTTCCACACCTTAACCACCCAGAAAAGAAACATTCATCAATCAACGGTCTGAAGGCTCGATGCGCATCGTACGGGCAGAAGACAACATCGGACATCTGCAGGTTATCCAAACTTTGTCTGTATGACGGTGGATCCTTATGGCCTTGTCCGGGTAAAAACTTTCTGCACCGTGGCAGACTCTCATTCCAGTTGTCAGCTATCCTCCACTGTGTCAGACTTGGGAAATGCTCAATTATCCATCCCTGAAAAAACATACATTTCATATTTAATGCTCATACATTTCGTAAAAGACATAAACATAAGTTACGAATTAATTGAAAAATTGAAGTACAAATAAATGAATTAATTGATAAATTTATATACCATAACAAATGATAAGTATCCAGCAATCTGACTAGTGCCCTACTCAGACGCATCGTCCAGATAATCTTGCAAATAAACCAGGCAATGCAGCACCCCAATTCCACTCATGGACGGTAGACAAATCTTGAAAGTACTACATGTATGAGGCATCCATGTAGAAAGAACTTTTGTTGGTGAAAAGTGTATAGATCACCACAAACAGCAAAAAAGCTTTCACACACCTCTCCCTATAAGGCATCATATCCTCTAACGGTCTTTCCTCATTCTCCATACTCTCACAAGTCTCCTTCAACTCATTATATATACCCTGTAGGTAGTTAAACCTCAGATGTGGCCCCTTATTCTTAGAAAATTCCTCCATAATTAATTCATTCTCAACACCCAAACAATCACTAACAATGTCAGCCACGTCACTTCTTCTCATCCTGTGATGGTTAAGAAACTTCCCTTGAATAGGGATATGCAGTAGGCACTGCACATCGTCAAGTGTGATGCCAAGCTCTCCAACGGGAAGATGGAATGTACTGGTTTCCGGATGCCATCTTTCCGCAAATGCAGTGAGCACTCCTTGATTTAGCTTGCCGAAATTGGTTTCGCATAGCCCTGCCAAACCAGTCCCCCTTAAAGTATCCCAAAACCACAACATACTAGGATTAAGTTTTGGGATATCTATCAACCTTCTTCCATTGGCAATCGAACGCATAACATCAGTCAAAACCTGTAAACAACGGATTAAAATGTATTAGTCGTTTATAGTTAAAAAAAAATTAAGTTAATATTTGTAATGATTTAGTATTATACCTCCGAACCGGGTGGTGCAAGCCAAATCGAATTTGCCCTATGCTTATAGTAAAGCGATAATATGGACAAATCTGATGGCCCTCCTCCGTAGACGACTTCCTCTTCTGCCTCAGGTGGTTGCTGATGTTGTGGTTCTGACTCTTGCGGTGGGTCTTGCTCGGCCCAATTTGCATTGTCGTCTAGGTATTGATCAACATCAGGTGCCTGAACCTGTGATGGGCGTGTGCGGGAGCGTGATCCACCCGCTTCAGCATCATGAGTTCCTTCCACAACAAGAGGTTGTCCTTTCTTGCGACGACCTCTTTTAGGCGCAGGCGGCACTTCTCTACGTGCTGAGCCATGAGCCCTGCTCTGCCTGCCGTGTCGCCCTCTGGCAATTTCTTCGTCCATATCTACACAAAACAATGATACATATTCAAACATCAGTCGTAATCAATATTTAACCGTATTCAAATTTAACCAAAACCTATGTCTAACCAACTTAATATTCAAAATTTAACCAAAATCTAACTATATCCAAATTTAACATTCAACATTGACCATAATAAACAATAATCAAAAACATAATAACTATTAATCAACAACCATTCATCATTCAAACCAACTCAAAGTTCAAAATTTAACCAAAACCTAAACCTAATGAAATTTCACATCAAACCTAACATGCAATCATCCAAAATCAACAATAAACCTCTAATCAACAATTTCAACATAATCAGCACTAAATCACGAATCAGAGATTAACATTGACATAAACTAATCAAAAACGAAATTGAGAGATATGAAGAAATATGAATGCAAATAAGGAACTAAAATCAACATAATCTTACTTCATGGAGTAGAAATTGATGAACTTTGTGGAAGATGCACTCAAAAACCCAAGATTGACGAAGATTTGACACTAGGGTTCGTTTTTCACCCTTCACTTTCTAAAACTTCTGTTTCAGCATGAATGGGAGAAGAGAGCGTACGCTCTGTTTCTATACAGAAACAGTTCGGTACCCGTCCACCGAACTATTTTAAAAACAGTTCGGTACGCGTCCACCGAAGTAGGGGGTACAGAAGAAGGAAAACCTCGGTACGCGTCCACCAAGTATCACTAAATATGACGGGTGCAAATCAATAACAAAGTTCGGTACGCATCTACCGAACGACTTTTCCCAGTTTTTCAAAGGTTAAAAACGGAAACCCAGGGGGTGAAAAAGAAAGCTGCGGGATGGGAAAAGAAATCTTCATGTTTATAGAATATAATAAGCCACTCCTATTTGTTTTTGTAAGTACAGTATATAATAAGCCACTCCTATTTCAAAAACTCGATTTTAAAGTATTTAGAATATAATAAACCACTCCTATTTGTTTTTGTAAGTACAGTATAGTTTATAGATGTAAAGGTATATAGGAGTCTAGAAGTTAGAGTTTAAATTCTAAATTTTTTATTTCTTTCACACTTTAAAGTGTTTCAGTCTAACCTTTAAATTATTTGACAAAAATAAAATAATAGGTTATAATTTTTTAAATTTATGAATCTTTTTGAAAATGTATATTCCAATTTGAAGATGTGAGTTCTTTATTTTCTTTTTCATTTTATTGTGCACATAAGTTTACAATTCATTTTTAAAAAAATGGAAATTTGAATTTATCAAAATATAAAAATGTTTCAAATAATTCAACTGAACTTTTTGTTTAAAAATTACATAAATAAATTCTAAAAAGTTTAAAATTTGAGTTTGCCTATTGTACCGTTGTAAATATTGTATGACCTCGGCTAATATTATAAAAGATGTATGGGTCTAAATTTCAAAGATCCTCTCATCAAAATCATGATGTGTTTCATCTCTCTTATAACCTCTAGTAATCTCTCCATTAACCTCTATAAATAATAGGCTTAAGGTCTCATATGAAAGAGGCCTTGTTTCAACAAGAAGCACTATTATTCTAATACCTAAGCTCGGTACCTCTTTGGCTTAATATCGAAAAACTTCAGCAAGAATATTTGGCGTCTATCATGGAGCTGCGGTAAAACTTTTCCCGACCAGACACTCTTAAAGACTACATATGATTGTTATTTGCCAACGTGAACCAAGGAATAGATGAGAGCGACCATGTTAAAAAAAGTTGTACCATAATCATGGGACCCGCGGACATTAGCAAGGTGAGCTAAGCTTAGTTAATATAATCTTGATGAATGGTGAAACTACAATCAAATTTCCATGTCAAGTGAAATATTATTACCCTCTGAATTTTTGTTCTAACAAGGATTGGCTTAACTCGTAGGATGCACCATAAAGGGGGCAACAAGTATTGAAAGTTAAGCTCCTAAAAATTGCTAGCTTCAATCAAGCTACTCACCATAATAGCAACTCTAAATCTTGTTGGAACAAAGTTGGTTCTAATATAACCCAAGTAGTTTTGATGATAACAATAGTATTAATATACAATAGGGAGTACTGATAATTTACTCTAGTGTGCAGGTATATAAGTTAAAATTTTATATACACTAGAAATTGAAGTTCTGGTTGCTATGCTAAGAAGCGCTCCCAGAAGCTGGGAAATGCAAGTTCTGGAGAATGAGACCAGAAGTTGTGGTCATCAGAAGTTGTCAAGTCAAAGTCAACCAGAAGTTGTACTCATTAGAAGCAGAACTCATATCTCAAGATTCTGATGACGATGAAACAACAAGATTTGCCAGAAGAACATTCTATTCTCTTTAACGACTATCATCTATATGGCAAAGTCTGAAGAGGCGGAAGAAATCTCTTACAAGACTGTTATCCTCATGATAATGACGTTTGTACAATTGTACTATCTTTATTTTCCTGATATGGGCGAATATTCGAAATCAAGGCTCAGATTTTATTCTTTACTTAATTTGAATAAGCACATTTCAAATGAAAATATTGGTACAGTACTACGTAGCTGTTTTCATCTTTGTCCGCTCAAATTCAAGACGCTCCAACATCATCTATAAAAGGAGGAAGAATTTGAAGACAAAAACAACACACTTACGAAGAACAAAAGCGCTGTTATACTGCTGAATTTCAAAGAGCAATTTTAACTTAGATACAACTTGAGCATATATCAAAATTCAAGACAGATAGCTTTCAACTTCTGACTAATGAGTTGTTGAACCTTAGTTTTCTTTTTAAGAATTTTAAGATAAGTCTTGTTTTCAAAGTTGTATTATTTTGTTCTAAGAACTCTGATATTGTTAATCTGTTGTTCAAACTTTGTATTTATTATTTGTGTTAGAAGTCTCTTGCTTGTGAGCTTGAGCATTGGAAATCTCTTGTATTGTGTTACTTGAGCAAAGGAAGTCTCTTGTAGTTGGCTTGAGCATTTGTAATCTTGTGTGATTATAGTGAAATCCCTTGGAAGTACAAGGGGACTGGACTCCTCTCGGTTTGTGAGAGGAACCAGTATAAATCTTGTGTGTTCATCTCTCCTTTCTCTGCTCTGTTTTTCTTTCACCATTGCCAGAAGTTGTTTGTGTTTAAAGCTATTCCGCTGCTAATTCTGATAAGTTGCAAAACTTAGAAGAAGTTTTTAAAACTACCAAAACACAATTCAACTCCCCCCCCCCCCCCCCTACTTGTGTTTTCACACCTTCAAATCTGTCCTGCGCAATTTGAGAAGCCAATTCAAGTATCCAAGGACCTCGCTCCATGTCACTAATGGCTAGCGGACAATCGAAGAAAATGTGAGAGTAACATTTTCTAGAACCACGGCCAGACGAACATGGATTTTGGGATGCGACCAAAATATCACAATTAAGAGATACCTTCCTTGACGAAATATCACCGTGATTCTTTAGGACCCCATGAAACCGAGGCATGATGTTGGATTTTGACACCGCATAGCTATGTTATAGTCAATGCTACTTGATTTGATGTTCAACCAGTTTGATGAAGTGATTTATACATTCTTTGTGATCCTGCCTAGGCATATTCAACCAGTTTGATGAAGTGATTTATACATTCTTTGTGATCCTGCCTAGGCATATCTCCTTGTTGCGAAACAATTTATCTTCTTGCCTTACGAAACAATTTATCTTCTTGCCTAACACGTTGAACCTACTTCGATAGTGCAAAATTACCTTGATTTGAATTCTCATATCAATAAAAGCATACATATTAAATCAATCAAATCATCAATATTTTCGCTATGAATAAATAATAAAAACAATAATGTTTATTAATTCTTTAAATGGTCATTCAATTTACACAAAGATACTTGCTTGGACACAATCCTAAATAAAATGCATTTGGCACACACATAAGTATGAGAAAGTAAGAGAAAAATTAATTAATAGGATATTGAAAAATTGAATTTAGATTTCCTTGCTACGCAATTATAGAGCTCGATTGTCTGATCTCAAAATGATGTCAGAGATCGTTTAACAAATCCACTAACTGTATAATTTGATTTGTCTGATCTCAAATCAATGTCATGATTGATTAATGTGTGCAACTGCGCAATAATTTTACCGCAAAGAATTTGGATCCTGAAAAACCATTATCAAACTAATTTCCAATTAATTAAACCATTTTTTGTTATTTTCAAAATCTTTTTTTTTTTTTCCATATTTAAATTTGTTTTTAAGTTAATGTTTGTTAACATTTCACAAAAGTTGTTTGTATGGGGTATCTGCTGGTATTTGTAACACCTTGAAGCTTGCAGGCAGCCATCATTGAGCATTTGAGCTCATTCAGACTGCAGTACAAGAATTCTGCGCGAATCCCATAACACTTTCATGGCACCTAACTTTTTTTCAGCCTCTGCAAATGAAGTGCCAGTAGCTTCTGATGGGAAGGGTAGCTTCATCCCTTTATCAGCATGTAGCTCATAAACATCCATAAGGTAGGCCCCTAATTCCTCCAATTTCTTCCCATACCACTTGCCATTCACCTGAATTACCCTTCCTTTGCCAATCTCCTCTCCTCGCACGTTTACAATCACAGCACGCTGACGAACAATATCTAGAAGACCTGCATCAACAAATTCAGCAAGTTAAGGTTCGCAACTATCACCGGAAGTTATTCTTGCGATATTAAGATATTTTCTTGCTCACCAAGATTGTCAGGTGAGTCAGAGGACACTGTTACTGGCCCTTTTTGCTTATCTGGCACTGAACTATCCTTGGTTGTGCGGGCTAGCTTAGCTTTTCGATTGTTTAACCTGATATAGCAAACATGAAATTCCACGACTAATAAAATTGGCTATAAACTAAATTAACATACCAATGTCCAGAAACTGCAAATAAATATTTAAAGTGAGAAGAGGATGTAATCTAACCAATTTTTAAGCTGAGAGGGGGTAACTTCACCCTGGAAAATATAAAGCAGGAATGTCTTAGAAAAGAAAATGTGTCAAATTATTAATTGTCGGTTTAGCTTAATTTACATACATGTTGACTTAATTTATCAGCCCATGATTGAAGTGAAGCTGCATTTCGCTGCATATCTGGCTCATCCAATAATGCCCTCTCCATCAACTCCACCATTTTATCATTCATTATAGTTCGTCGTTTTCTCTTTTGTAGAGTTTCAACCTTTTCATTCTCTGGGTCATCCAAGAGTGAGCTCTCCATCAATTCCACCGTTTTATCATTTGTTATAGTTCTCTTTCGTTTTCTTTTTTGTAGAGGTGCAACCTTTTCATCCTCTAGAGTTTCATCAACTACAACTTTGCTAAGACGCTCCGTTGATTTTGACTCACCGTTATTTGCATGATTAAGGACATTATTTCCTTTTGCAGAACTAGTATCTGAACCATTTGATTCAGCGTTCTGAGCATCCTTGTCCGTATCTCTTGCTCCTCTTGACACAGACTTATTAGTCACACCGTTACCTGCAACATGCTGATCTATGCTTCGAAATGCAGAATTCTCAGACATTCCCTCCTTCAAGTTGCCAACCTTCGTATCAAGTTCAGCAGGTTCTTTTACTTGTAAAGACGATGAGCGGATCTCTAGACTCTGATCTACCTAAAAGGAAAGAAAACTTTTTTGTTCAAGCCATTACATAAATGACCAGATAAAAGCCTAAAACTAGGTCACCAAATAGCACAATTTGAGGACTCACTTGCTTTGATCTTTAACATTTAAAGGTGTTGCCTAGTTGCAAAGATAGATTAATTTTAGTTATGTTTCCATTGGCACAATAACTATCACAAATCATAACTATTATAAAAACTTTGATCATGCTTAATAATGTTTGTTTGAGTTTAGAAAACTTATCACAAGATAATGATTTCCTCAAATTTACTATCCTGAATTTCTCCAGCATAACAGAAGCAAAAAGTTTTTAAGAAAATAGACTAGAAACAAATGACTTTAACAGCTCGGATTCAAAGAAAATAATTTACTTGAACAGGATTTTCCTCAGAGCCAGAAGTAAATTGTGTTTGTATTTCGCGAAAAAATACCCTGCAAGCAAATTTAAAATATATAAGTTTTTAGAGCACAGTACAGTGTAAATAAACTATGATTTTACAATCAATAGGAAAAAATGTATTATAAATTTTTTAAGACACTGTTTTGCTAGCATTTTTCAATTTCAAATAAGGTTTGAACAAAGTCCTCCTCTGAAGTTTTCACGGCATCAAAGTGCTTCTCAATATAAATCAACCACCAGTGAGTATCTTCTGCTCCATCAAAAACTAGAATCGATTTTCAATATTCCAATCCTGCCATCTAATTTCCACTTTTTTAAAACACCAGAAACTCCAAGAACCTTAGCTCTGAGCTTTAATAGGAACTAGATATATGTATTAGAAAATATATGAAAATATGGAGCTATGCTCCTTAGTCTTTACAATCAGAATACAAAACTGTAAACAGAGAAGAAAAACAAAAAGAATGCAAAGACTGCTCATAAGAAAATAAAAGACGAACTCCTCCCTCAAGCATAATGCTTGCCCAGACCTTCTCTAAAATATTTACTGTCTCACGATTACCCTGTCACTCTCTTTATAACCACCTCAGCTCATTTCCCATGACTACAAAATCACGCTGCTGAAAGTGCCACCTGTCTTGTTATATTGCAGCCCATATTGAGTGTTTGAATATAAGAAAATATCTATAGTGTTAGACTTAGTATCTTAATTTATCTCATAGGATTAGTTTCTAATCATAGAATAACTCCTCAAATTAGTTTCTATATTACTTGGTTATTATCATGATCTGTTTCCTAATTTTCCTATTTATTTAGGATTAGGAGTTTTGTATTTCTATAAATAGAGATTAGTGCTTATTTAGTCTTAGTATCAAATCATTATGAATAATATTTCACAGCTGTCATAAAGTTAGTTACAAAGTAGTTATGGTTTCTCTCTAATCTTTACACATTTTCCTCAATAAACTTTGGAGAAATTTAAATTTTATTTTAGTGGCATAAGGAGATGCCATTAACACCGTGTTGATCATACACAAATCATTATTATATATAATATGCGGCTGACACACGATCTACCATCAAAATAACTGCTCTATATTAGGCAACTACAGTAAACACTACAAAGCGAACTAAAAGAGGGACAAGTTACCTTAGAAGTTGGACGTCCTCCTTGTTTAAAAAGTTTGGCATCAAAGATTCTGCATGACTTAACAAAGAGCCTACAAAAGAAATTTATTTGTAAGAAAGTAGGAATATATTGCTGATAATTCAAAATTACTTTTTATAACAATCATTACGTAGGTTCTTGCTAACAGTAGCAGCTTTAGGAGCATCAGATTCGAAAGAAAACCCAGGCAGCAAATTAGATAGGTCCATTTGCAGGCACTCCAGGACCTTTTGAATGAAACGGTTCCTCTCCTTTTCTGAGTAGTAAATTTAAAATGACAAAATAGTAAATTATTTGAGGAAATGTATACAGCTGCCAAACAATCAAGTAAACATTAGCAAGCATTGGCAAAGAATCAACCTTCACAACAGTCGGGAACAAAACAATGAAGGTTTGCAATAACCTTGACAAATAATGATGTCCTGTTATGTGCATAAGATGTAGAAGACATGATGTTACGCGTCATCTTCAATTCCAAGACTGTTGGATTTTGTATATCCATTGATGAACTATTATCCAAAATCCATCCAACTGTAGCAAATAAATCATATTCAACACTTGCATCCTCCTCTGTTTCTGAGAGATCAGACGAACACCAAGAGGATAAAAAGTCCACATGGGAGAGCGATATTATTGCTGTCAGAACATTAGTCTGGAATCACATGGAAACGATTCAATCAAATTTGTAAAGCTGAATAAACATTTGACAAATCAAAGAAAATGAAGATAATGCATCAACTGTAATCAATCAGAAAAATGAAGGGTCGTTAATTAATTTTCTCATAAAAAATGAACTATCACCAACAAAAATCATTTCAAAGACAGAATGAGAATGAACTCCAAAACACTAAAGCAAGTTATTTGTCCTTAATATTCACATTATGATAACTTACAAAATAATCTGTTATGTAAGATCGAAAGTATGTATCATCAGAGAAAATGTCAGCTAGACGCATTGCATTAAGCTGTAAAAGCCCAGTTGGGTATCTTCTATCAGTAGTGGTGAGATGCCCGGGATTTCTTCCAAAAGCAGTCTTCAACAAGTTGACAACCTGCATCATGAAAACAATACTAGAATTTGGAACTGATAGGAACCAAAATATGAATAGGAAATACTAGATTATTTTGATACTGAAATAGCCAAACCAGAGAAATGAATCCCTATTACAGAACAATTGTAAGGAACTACAATGAAATAAAATGGATGGAGAAATCCACACAAATGATAATGGCACTCTCAAGAAGAGAGAAACCCTTACTAAGATAAGAACCGTCCCTACACCCAGCACCCACAATTTCCCACTTCATACTTCTCATGCCCCCATCTTTTCAGCTAGTTTCCTTGAATAAGTCATTATGTTTATAATTGGCCTATTAATAATAGTGGGTCTATCAATATTCCCCCTCTGGAATTCACCATGTCCTCAAGGTGAAACAAATACACTGCAGAAAAACAATTGTACCAAGATCCCACTGTTTGAAGTATAATGACCCAATGCAAATAGAAGAATTATTTTTTCTTTGTGCCTTCAGTTTCCCCTTGTTCCTTTTGGATCGGCAAAAGAACTTGTGGCCCCATATATGATGTTAGAAATAATATAAAACCATTGATGTGCCAAATCCTAACAGCTTAAGCTTTTGAGATAATTGGTTATTTGACATGGTATCAGAGCCTCTATGACTAAGTGGTCTAGGGTTCGATTCCCGCTCCCCTCACTTTCTAATTAAAAGTGGAATTTAAGCATATGGTAGGTGGGCCTATGCATTATCCACGCTTCAAGCCCAAGTGAGTTCTTGCGTGAGGGGGCGTGTTAGAAATAATATAAAACCATTGATGTGTCAAATCCTAACAGCTTAAGCTTTTGGGATAATTGATTATTTGACATATGATAATGCAACCCCATTTCTACTTTCTTTAAGGTCCATCGGCCCATTATCATCAGAAAAACTTGAACAACATCCCAATTCCATACGTGGAGTTGGGCTGGGGCCATTAGGTCGAAATAGGGATCAACTGTTAGGATACCATTCCACCTATTTGGTCAAACTATCTTTCCGGTGATTCTCTATGACTTCTCCAACATCCCTGAGTTGTCTTCTCAATCATAAAATAATATCTCATAATAACTTGATTTTGTGTTAGAATATCTTGGTTTATCTCCTAGGATCAGTTTTCTATTCTTACAGTATCTTAGATTATCATGTAGGACTCGTTCCCGGGTGAGTCTTTCACCTCGAGTTTGCAAAAACTTGGAAATTGATGAGAAACACCAACTGTAATTGGTTCAGCATTAGATATTTTTGTGTCCTCATAAAGTTCAATCCCAGAATTAGGAGGAAAATCTTTAGAACTATGGAGATCTCTAGATGTTCACAAGGATTATCTTCCACCATTGAGATCTCTCCCTCAAGAGATGTATCTATCTAATTGTTTGGTATGATTTTCAGTGGGGTTGACCACTCTGTTTCCTATCGCCATTCAAACAAAGGATGTATCTATCTAATTGTTTATATGGATGATGTGGATATAATCGGTGGAGATGAATATAGGATACTCTAGTTGAAACCACACATCTCTCATCAATTTCAGACTAAACTCCTTGGCAAGGTCCATTATTTATTGGGTACCGAGGTAGCTCACTCTAAGGATGATGCAGTGATTTCAGAAAGAAAGTATGCTATGAATATTCTTTTAAGAGTCAAGATTATTAAATGTCAAACCAGTTGACAATCCTATGGATTCAAACGTCAAACTTTTACCTAGTTGGAAGATGTTGTCAATATCACGGAGATTTAGAAGATTAGTTGGAAAATTGGCCTATCTCACTGTCACCCCATCCAGAAATTTATGTTGCATCAGTAAACCAATTCTTAAGTTATCCTTGCTAGGATCCTTGGTATTCTGTGATACAAATCCTAAAATACTTCAAATTTACTCGAAGAAAATGTCTAATTTATGAAGACAAAGAACATGCTTAGATAGTTGGTTACTAAGAGGTTGATTGGACAGGTTCAAATGTTAGCATGCGACCCATTGGAGGCAATTTGATATCCTAGAAAAGCAAAAAAAAACAAAGTGTAGTTGCAATATCCAGTGCAGAAACCGAATACAAGATCATGGTATTAGTGACTTGTGAACTTATACAGTTTGGAGAGACTATGTCAATGACGCTAATATAGTAATATTGCCTCAAATCCTGTTTCCATGAGAGGACCAAACATATTGAGATAGATTGACATGTCATCAGGGAGACAATCTCATCAGGAGACATCACCGCAAGTTTTATCAACTCAAATGATCATATGTAACAAGCTGGGTGCAATAGGAACTTTGTATTTATTGTAAAGGATATCATATCATGCAAATATGAATGATATCTCCTATATTTATTTGGAATTTATTTCCTTGAGCCTATATTATGTATTTTACAGAATATGAATGATCATATGTAACAAGCTAGGTGCAATAGGAACTTTGTATTTATTGTAAAGGATATCATATCATGCAAATATGAATGATATCTCCTATATTTATTTGGTATTTATTTCCTTGAGCCTATATTATGTATTTTACAGAATATCATATCATGCAAATAGGAATGATATCTCCTATATTTATTTTGTATTCATTGCCTTGAGCCTATATAAATATAAATTTGACCTCATTGATAGTTGAACACAGTTTCACAACATTGCGCCTCTATTTTCTCTCATTCAACAACAATGAAAATAAGAATGTGGTCAAAGAGTCGGTCCAAACAAAATTAAACTATTTCATGCAACAATTTCCATCACCAAAATCACACAAACACCGGAGACTGTTATCTTTAATGGGGTTGCATTATAAGCTGAAAACTAACCTCCAATGCAACAGACTTTGCCAAATCTAAACTTTGTGCTGAGGTGGCTACTTGATCGAGATAAGAAATGTTTTCAGCTTCACACAAACTCAGCAGCTGCAAAAAGGAAGTAGTGACAGTGTTATTCGTTCATAACATGCATCATTTGGAAAAAAGGAAAAACAGAAAAAGAAAAGGGAAAGGGAAAAAAAAAAGGAAAAAAGACCGCCAGATGCACATAGTTCTGACCACCATGATGTCTAGAGAGGGTAAAAAAACACATGGTCTTAACCCCCATTACAGAAGACTATTTCCAAAACAAGAATATGTGGCAACCAGGTAACATGGCAGCAACCTAACAGTTGTGCCAAGACATACCTTCTAATTTGAACAAATTATGTAGTAGATTAAATTCAAAATCAGGCATATGTGTAAGATTTTCCACATGACTCACAATGGATAGTATTTTGGATTTCAGCCTTGAAATTCCAGCCACAATCCTAGATGGAAAAGATGATTGAATGTTTAACTTCAAGACAGATTGAGCAAGGAAAAGAATGCCTCCCTTTTCACATAGTTCCTGTAACCAAAAAGAAAACATACATATAGTTCATGTATAAAGGGTAATTCATTGCATCAACCAGCCAAATAAGTAGAATGATATTAATCGTCTATTCATCTTTCATAGTTTCTAAATTGCAAGTAGCCAGACACCAAGTTCATCAAATTAAGTAATTGGCACCATGAACTCCCACTTCTCCCATTGATTATACATCCTTATAGGCGTGCAAGCTTTAACTTAGTTAGTTGATAGATCAGCTTTCAACAGGGCAGTAAGGGCAAGAGTCGGGATCGCAAAATGTCAAGCATTTTATGGAAAGTGATATTCTAGATAAGCACAAGGAAATGGCTGATATGAAAATAGATTTGCAAACCTAAAAGTGTTTAAGTTGGAGAGGAAAGTAGGCTTTGCTCTTCTCACAAAAATAAGGGTACAGAAATGAGCTTGTAGAGCTCCCTCAGGTCGATGTAAAAACACTGTTGTTGGAAAGAAAAAATGATAGCTTGAATACAAACCTATAATGACTCCCTTACCTGAGCAAAGTATATTTAGAACACTTGATTCACTTCTATTATAGGAGGAACTCCTCATGGTTAATTTATGGAGCAATTGGATTTTACTATATATATGGAGATTTGGAAAGGACAAAGGATGCAACTGGGGTTTCTATTGTATACATTTTCAATATCTATAAAGACATCAATTGATACTAGTGTAAGACTTGACATACTTATCTACCAGTATATTTCTATAGCATGTAATGTAACTTTCATCTATCTAATGGTTGAATGATTATTATCTATCATATTGATCTTACATCTGCAATTTCAAAAAACAAGGGACAAGAAAAACATAGATGTAATAACCAGTTCAAACCGGGCTGGTCTGATCATTTGGACCGGGATCATGCAATCGGTCTGAGCCACTGATGGTTTAGTCATAATTATAATTATTCTCTCTATTTAATACCGTTGATACAGTTTCCTTAGAGATCCTCTCATGTGTGTGTGTGTGTGTCTATATATATATATATATATATATATATATATATATATATATATATATATATATATATATATATATATATATATATATATATATATATATATAGTTGTACAGACTTTTTTGTGTAAGGCAAGTTGATTATTCTAAACTATTTACCTTGGTGGTATCCAAAGCAAGGTTCAAAACCATAGTTATTTGTCAAGGCTAACTAGTTTATTTTCCAATTTGGTTTTTGGGTGTCCAAGGGACACTATCGTCTGGTACCAAAACTGTGGAGAATCTTGCAATAATTATAGAAATATGTTTATTTAGGAAATAAATAATATCTCTTCTATTAGTGTACAGATTGATATGATTAGATGAGAACTCCTTTATTCAAGGGATCCTCAATTAGTGTAGTATATTTATTCCTTCCTTAATTAGCATAGAAACTATGTATATATTCTATGTACCTCTCAATGGAAATATATCAAAAATTATTCATTCAGCCCTAATTTCTTACATGGTACCAGAGCATCCGTTCTGGGTGCCTCTGTCCGCTGCATGCTGAAACCCTAAAAACACCAGCCTTCATTGCTGTTGCGAATTTCTGTGCATTTTTAGCACATAGTTTCTTTGACTGCTACTGCAGTTTCTATTGGTGGAATTGAATTTCAAACCATCAATTTTTCCACTCTTTTATCCTACAATGTCTGGATCTGGAACCCCTGAGGATAAGACCAAATCTGAGACAGGGGATGTCCCTTCTCAAAATCCTGCAGAATTGCAGAATATTCATTCTGCTTACAGGCTGAATGAGAAAAATTATCTCAAATGGTCTCAACTCATTAAAACAATCTTGAAAGGAAAGGGAAAAGTGAAGCATATAATGAATGCTGCACCTAAGGAGAATGATCCCAACTTTACCAAATGGGATGAGGAAGATTCAAGGATCATGGCATGGTTGTGGAACTCCATGGATCCGGACATCAGTGGCACATGCATGTTTCTAAGTACAGCAAAGGAGATTTGGGATGCTATGGAGGAAAGCTATTCCAAAGCCAAAGATGCTGCTCAAGTGTATGAAGTAAAGGTGAAAACTTTGGCAGCAAAGCAAGGAAACAGAACTGTTACTGATTATGCCAATCAGCTAAAGGCACTATGGATGGAACTGGATCATTATAGGGTCATAAAGACCCAGTGCTCTGCAGATGCAGCAACTCTGAAAAAGTTCATTGAGCAAGACAGGGTGTATGACTTTCTGGTTGGTTTGAACTCTGAATTTGACCAAGTTAGGATTCAAATTCTGGGAAAACAGGAAGTTCCAAGCTTCAATGAAGTGATTGCTATTGTGAGAAGCGAAGAAAGCAGAAGGAGTCTGATGTTAGACACTCCAACAGTTGAGAATTCAGCTATGATGGCTGATCTTAATAAAGGAGAGGAGAAAACAATGAGTGTAGACCAAAGAAAGGGAGAATCAACAAATATTGAGAGTGAAGGTGATGGTACTCGGTGTACCTATTGTCACAAGCCTCGTCATAATAGGGAAAATTGCTGGAAGTTGCATGGAAAACCCCAAAACAGAGATAAAGCATGGGGACACAAAGGGAACTTCCAAAGAAAAGGAGGACAGACCCGCATGGCTGCTGTTGGGACAAGTGAAGAGCATAAATCTGCTGAATCTGTGTACTTTAACCAGGAGGAAATTGAAAAAATGAAGACTTTCTTGAGTAAACTAGAGAAACCAGCAAGTTCCACCTCCTTGGCATATTCAGGTAAACTTCTATCTCTTAATTATGATAAGCTTCCAATTTCTTTTGGATTAAATGTCTCAGATACACCCTCTAACCGTTGTTGGATATTAGACTCCGGAGCCACTGACCACATGACACCTTTAGCTCGCCAGTTTTCTACCTATTCTCCATGTCCAAGCAACAAGAAAATTGCCACTGCTGACGGCACTCTTATAACCGTTGCTGGTCAAGGGGATGTCCAAATTAATCATTCAATGACCCTAAAAAATGTCCTCCATATTCCAAAATTAGCTATTAACCTGATATCTATACAAAAACTCACACAAGACTTGTCATGTAATGTTATTTTTCATAACCATGATTGTGTGTTACAGGACAAGATTTCGGGGAGGACGATTGGACATGCTAGAGAATGGAACGGCCTTTACTATTTAGAAGAACCTGATTTATCTTCCAAGAAAGACTTACCTCATTCCCTTGTATCTGTTTTGACAAACAAGGAAAAAATTCTCCTTTATCATTGTCGTCTTGGACATCCTTCCTTTGAAATAATAAAAATGTTATTTCCGTTTTTTTTCTCTAAGTTAGATGTTGCGAGTCTTCATTGTGAGGTGTGTGAGCTTGCGAAACACAAGCGTGTATCATTTCCAATGAGCAATAAAATAAGTACTTTTCCTTTTTATCTTGTTCATACTGATGTGTGGGGTCCCTCTAATGTTCCAAATGTGTCTGGTGCTAATTGGTTTGTAACTTTCATAGATGATTGCACCCGTGTCACATGGGTGTATTTGCTTAAACATAAATCTGAGGTTAGCTCTATTTTTATAAATTTTCACTCCATGATAAAAAATCAATTTGGTGCAAACATCAAGAGACTTAGATCAGATAATGCCAAAGACTATTTCAATAATGTACTTAATTCTTTTTGTCAAAAAGAGGACATTATCCACGAGTCTTCTGCTTATGTTAAAACACCCCAACAAAATGGAGTGGCAGAAAGAAAAAATGGGCACCTTCTCAATCAGACCCGGGCACTTTTATTTCAAAATAATGTTCCAAAGTCCTTTTGGGGAGAAGCTGTACTCACTGCAACTCACCTAATTAATAGGCTACCCACTAGAGTTCTAGAATCAAAGAGTCCTATGGATGTCTTATCCTCCTTCTACCCATGGCTGTCTACAACAAATAATCTCAAACCAAGAATATTTGGGTGTGTTTCATATGTTCATATTCATAGTACAAATAGGGGGAAACTTGATCCTAGAGCCTTAAAGTGTGTCTTTGTAGGGTACTCGTCTATACAAAAAGGATATAAGTGTTATCATCCTTCATCCAAAAAATTCTTTGTGTCTAGGGATGTTACCTTCAATGAACATGAGAGCTATTTTAGTCAACCTCATCTTCAGGGGGAGAACTTGAGGGAAGATGAGGAAAACTTCTTTTTAGATTTGACATTCGAACCTGCTGGCCAATCTGAGCAGGCTACTCAACCCGAGCGTGTTGAATCTGAAACTGAAACCAACCATTCCAAACAATCCAGACCTGGAATTGATGATGTCAGACATGGAAAAAATCTGGTTTATTCTAGAAAACTTAAGGCTGTTCCAGACACTATGCAGGTTCAAGAGTCCACCCATAGTCAAGATCCTAATGAGGTAACAATTTCTAATTCCCCTTCAACTTTTGACTTACCTGATGAGTTAACAATTTCTATGTCCCCTTCAGTTTCAGACTTACCAAATGAACCTGCAAGTACCAAAAATCATGACCTTCCAATTGCCATTAGAAAACAAACCAGACAATGTACTAAGCGCCCTCTTTACCCTCTCTCAAATTACCTATCCTTTAAAAACTGCTCACCTGCCCATAGAGCCTTCCTTACAAATTTAAACACCACTTCAACACCTACTACCCCATCTGAGGCTTTTTCTGATAGAAAATGGAAGCTTGCCATGGATTTAGAGATGGAAGCTTTAGAGAAGAATAATACTTGGGAATTGGTGACTTTACCAACAGGGAAGAAACCAGTTGGATGCAAGTGGGTATATACAATCAAATACAAGGCTGATGGTTCAATCGAGAGATATAAGGCAAGGTTGGTAGCCAAGGGATTCACACAAACTTATGGAGTTGATTACTTGGAAACCTTTGCACCTGTTGCCAAAATGAACACAATAAGAGTGATATTATCCCTTGCTGCTAATTATGGATGGGATTTGCAGCAATTTGATGTAAAAAATGCCTTTTTACATGGGGAACTTGAAGAGGAAATTTATATGGAGTTGCCCCCAGGATATAGTGGAAAAGGTGCTGCCAACACAGTGTGTAAATTGAAAAAGGCCTTGTATGGGCTGAAACAATCCCCAAGAGCATGGTTTGGCAGATTTGCCAAGGTTATGACAGGTCTGGGATATAAACAAAGTCAAGGAGATCATACCTTGTTTATCAAACACTCAAAGTCAGAGGGATTAACTGTGTTACTAGTATATGTGGATGACATCATACTAACTGGAAATGATGTTGAGGAGCAGAAAATGTTGGGTCAATGTTTGGCCAATGAATTTGAAATCAAGACTTTGGGGAAGCTGAAATATTTTTTGGGAATTGAGGTAGCTCACTCCAAGAAAGGGATCTTTATATCTCAGCAGAAGTATATAACGGATCTACTTAAAGAAACCGGGAAATCAGCTTGCAAACCTGCAAGTACTCCATTGGATCCGAACCTAAAACTTGGGCTTGCCGAAGAAGCTGCCACAGTAGACAAGGAGATGTATCAAAGACTTGTGGGCAGACTTATTTACTTATCTCACACTAGGCCAGATATTGCCTATGCAGTGAGTTTAGTCAGCCAGTTTATGCATAACCCAAAGGAAAATCATTTACAAGCTGCACTTAGAGACGTACAGTATCTGAAAGGAACCCCAGGGAGAGGAATTATATTCAAACGAAATGGGAATGTTAGTCTTGAAGCCTATACAGATGCTGACTATGCAGGATCAGTTGTGGATAGAAGGTCAACCACAGGGTATTGTACCTTCCTTGGAGGAAACCTTGTGACATGGAAGAGTAAGAAACAAAGTGTGGTAGCAAGGTCTAGTGCTGAAGCAGAATTCCGAGCCATGGCACAAGGTATATGTGAACTCCTTTGGCTGAAAATCATCCTTGAGGATTTGAAGATAAAGTGGGAGGAACCAATGAAGCTTTATTGTGATAATAAGTCTGCAATTAGCATAGCTCATAATCCAGTGCAGCACGATAGAACCAAACATATTGAAGTAGATAGACACTTCATCAAAGAAAAGCTTGATAGTGGCTTAATATGCACACCGTTTGTGTCTTCTCAAAATCAACTTGCAGATGTTCTAACTAAGGGACTAAACAGCCACAATTTTGAAAGGATTGTATCCAAGCTGGGAATGGATAATACCTATTCACCAGCTTGAGGGGGAGTGTGGAGAATCTTGCAATAATTATAGAAATATGTTTATTTAGGAAATAAATAATATCTCTTCTATTAGTGTACAGATTGATATGATTAGATGAGAACTCCTTTATTCAAGGGATCCTCAATTAGTGTAGTATATTTATTCCTTCCTTAATTAGCATAGAAACTATGTATATATTCTATGTACCTCTCAATGGAAATATATCAGAAATTATTCATTCAGCCCTAATTTCTTACAAAAACACTCACCAGCGCTGTCGCCGCCATCAGGAAACACACACCTCACCATCGGCACTGGAGGCCACTGATCTGTCACCCCCAAAATCCTCACTATAAGAGACCAGTTCACATACCCTCGTACGCCGCGGATGACTTCCGGCGCATGCGAGCCGCCCTTCAACCACTTGTTTTCATTGTGACTAGTTTTTGTCTAACACACATCCCTTTCTGGTTTTGTTGGGACCACTTTCAGTTTGGGGGTCCCGCGTTTAAGGTTTGTTCTTGAGGTTTCTTTGATTTGTATATATTTTTATTGTTGTGAGCACATCCATGAGGTTGTTAGTGTTTTGGTCTTTTGTCGTTGTGATGGCGTCCTAAGGTCTGCTGATTCAGTTTTTCAGAATCTTGGTCAGTGTTTTTTCCTTCCGTTGTGCGTATCTGCAGTTGTGTGTCTCTTATTGTTTGTTAGAATGTTTTCTGCGGCCGTTTGCACCTGATCTTTTGGTTAATTTCTTGATTGCTGATCAACAGGCTTCATCTTCGGGTGGATTGGGGTGCTGCTTTGGTGTATTGTTGTTTGGTATAAGTGTTTTATCACTTTACCTTTCGTTGTATGTTTTCAACAATTCCTTATACTTCTTGTTGAGGAATTGTTCTTTAATAAAATTTAGCCGTTTCAAAAAAACAGGCTTCATCTTCAACCACCTTGGCTCATTGTGGTAATTCTACTATATCCTTTGTGGGGTCATGGATTTTAGAATTTGGTGCTTCAAATCATGTAGTTGGTAATCCCTCTCTTATCTCTAGCTTGTCACCTCCTAAACTACCTCACAACATTACCCTTGCTAATGGCTCACAACATTTCACCTCTACCATTCTCTATCCCTGGATTATATGTTATTTGAATCATGTTGTCCTTTCGACTTGATTTTAATTAGTAAACTTATTTGCTCTCTCAACCATTCCATAAAATTTACTTATGAACCTTGCTTTATGCAGGACTGGAGTATGGGAAACGATTATAAAATGATCAAAATCGCGGGGACTATATCACCTTCAACCTCGTCCATCCACCGTTTGCGTTGTTTCTGCATCTCCGAATATCATTCATAGTTGTTTGGGTCATCTATGTTTGGGTAAGTTAAAAGTTTTGGTTCCTCGTCTATCATATCTAAAGGCTTTGAATTGTGAGTCATGTCAACTTGGCATAAACTTTGGGTGCCTTTTCCCAAAAGTGCTAATCAAAGATCCATGTCTCCCTTTGATATATCTTTTTTATGTTTGGGGCCCTGGTCGCTTGTCTATTTTAGGATACAGGTATTATGTCACTTTAATTGATAACTTCTTGAGAACACTTGGATAACTCTCTTGAAGGACCATTGAAAATTATTTGCAGCCTTTCAGACCTTTTTTCAGAGATAAAATGTTTGGAATTTTGACAAGTGACAATGCCAAAGAATACTTTTATGCACAATGCAACTCCTTCATAACTCCTCATGGCATCATACATCAGTCCAATTGTCCACACACACCGCCACAAAATGATGTTTCTAAATGAAAACACTTCCATTGAGTTGACAGTGCTCGTACCTTATTGATCAATGCTAAAGCACCTTTTAAATGTTGGAGGGACACTATTCTCACTACATGTTATTTGATAAACTGCTTGTTATCCTCAATATTGTATAATGAGATTCCTCACGATCTCTTGTTTCTTAGGGACACCTTGTATGTTGTCCCACCTTGAGTGTTTGCCTCCACTTGTTTTGTTCATGTTCATTCTCTAGTCATGATAAATTGTATGTGTGGGCTGTTAAGTGCATGTTTCTTGGGTATTCTAGAGTTCAAAGGGGGTAACAGTGTTATTCTTCATCTACACATGATTTTTATGTCTCTGCAGATGTCATGTTTTTTGAGGATACACCCTTCTTTGCATCCACCAACAGATATTACCCCATCTCGGGTACTGCTTATTCCTCTATTTAACACATTTGTTCCTTCTCACAGTTATCCACAATCACATGGTGATCCAGAATTTTGCTGGTTTGGCATAACTTATGAGCATCGGTGTGTTAAAGCTCCAGAGACTGTTCTTACTGGTTCCAGTGATTCAGCTCTTGTTCGAATCCCTTCTCCCATTGCGGTCCCATCTAATCTTTCTATTGACTTACATATTGCTCCTCGTAAAGGTAAGCAGCCTACTTCTAATCCACATCCTATTTATAACTTTTTGAGATATTACATATTGCCTCTTGTCCATTATGTTTTTGTTTCTGCTATATCCTCTATCTTTATTCCTAAGAATGTCCAAGAAGCATTATCTCATCTAGGATGGCGACAGACAATGATTGATGAAATGGCTGCTTTTAAGTCCAGTTGTGCTTGTAAGCTTGTTCATCTTCCTCCTGAAAAAACTATGGTTGGTTGTCAGTGGGTCTTTGCTATTAAAGTAGAGCAGGCCCTGTTGGACAGGTGAATCATTTGAAAACCCGACTTGTAGCTAAAAGGGTATACACAAGTTAATGATATGGACTATAGTGATACCTTCTCTCAGATAGCAAAAATGGCATGTGTTCTCCTTTTCTTGTCAATAGTTGCTATGGAATATTGGTCTTTGTATCAACTTGATATTAAAAATGCCTTTTGCATGAAGACTTAGTTGAGGAGACCTATATGAGCAACCACCGGGCTTCTTTAGACACTCATCGGTAAACAAACTTATTTATCTTGTAGTGTATGTAGATGATATTATAGGTAATGAGAAAGAAGGTATTCAAGACCCAAACCACCATTTTTTAGACATTTCTTGAACAAAATTTAGGTCGCATGTGTTATTTTCTTGGGATTGAAGTAGCTCAGTCACAGACAGACATTGTTATTTCTCAGAGAAAATATGTTCTTGACATCTTGGATGAGACGGGGATGCCTGATGTAAGACTTCTACCAAACCAGGGAGAGTCATAGCTTGACCCATACTGATACAAGAGATTAGTAGGGAGATTGAATTATCTCACTATGACACAAGACATCTTGTTTGTTGTCCGTGTTGTGAGTCAAATTGTACACTCACCTTGAGTCAATTTCTAAAATCACCTTATGATAGCCATTAAAATGCAGTGGTTCAGATCTTAAGGTATATTAAAAGGTCACCTAGGAAATGGTTTGTTTATACAGAATGAGGTCATACCAATATTGTTGGATTTTCAGAGTTGGATATTCAGACGCAAGTTGGGCAAGTGATAGGAGGTCTACATCATGTTATTGTGTTCAGATTGGAGCAATTAATTTCATGAAAAAGCAAGAAGAAAATTGTTGTGAGCTCAAGTACTGAGATAGAGTATCGTGCTATGACCCACATTCTGAAAGAGTGAAATGTTGTGAATCAGATCCTATGGAACTTTTGTGCGATGATTAGTAGGCATTGTAAGTTTCTTCGAACCTCGTCTTTCATGAGAGAATTAAACACAGAGAAGAGCTGATTTCCCCTTTATCAGAGAAAATATCATTTCAGACATCATGAAAACCTCTTCAAGAAGCTCAAATAATCAGTAGGCCAATCTTCACCAAATAGCTATGGGGACGTCAGATTATTCTATATGTAACAAGTTGGATGCATATGCTATATATATGCACCAACTTGAGGGGGAGTGATGATTATAGTAATAATTACAATTATCTTCTATTTAATATCGTTTATAACAGTTTCCTTAGATTATTATTTTTCTATATTTTGAGAGATTCTATCCTTTATAGATATTGTACATCCCCTTTGTGTAATGAAAGTTGATTATTCTAAAGTATGCAACTCTTGTATATTTACAAAGTACATATTAGAGAAGCAGTGGGTTTATCTAATGGAGTATAAAACAACTTTGGATCAATGTAAATTTATAAACCTATATAACAGAACATATTTAATCCAACTGGATTTCATGGGAAAATCATCCCGTGAAAAGTTATCTGTTAGTATAAGATTGATTTTGATTTAAACCGGTGTATTACTCTAGATTTTGATACACAAATTTAAAGACATAATCACATCTTAATGTGTTACTCCAAATTTTTAAAGAAGTCTAGTTTGGAAAACCTTATTATTGAGCAGGCGCTCCTTAAACAATTTCTGCTGGCACAATGACTGAATAAACTGTAGAGAAGCCTCACATTGCTGGCAGAGAAAATAAACTACTTGTTCAGACGAAAGATTTGATTCCATGGAAAAATCTTTGTAGTCAGCTATCAATGTAATCTCAAGACACCTAACAACCACACGAACTGATCCAAAAGCTGCATCCATAAATAAGTCAACCTATTACAGAAAGGTTCATAATTAGCTATAGTATAGAAGATGTGACATATTATATAATAAAATTGATTTGTGTCATGAGAGCAGAGATAATATAAGAAAAATAATCAACTCACTGGAAATAAATTGCTTATCGAAAAAGAAATATAAGAAAAATAATTAACTGACTGAAAAACAATTATATACGGCGCATTGTGTCCCTTTTTATATTTCATCACAATTGAGAGACAAGTAAAATGATTTTCAATAGTTACCCATAAAAAGGTTTTAAAAAATGTAAATGATTAATATAAATATATTACGAAAATCATTTCCGACCAGCCATGCCCAGGTCCAATGGATAACAATAGTAGTTTTAAATCTAGCAACTAAAGCAGCAAGTACAGGTAAACTTGTACCTTTGGGTGTGCTAGCAAAACATTGGCAATATCTTGAAACTGTGTTGATATAAACCCTGTCAATAGATGTAAGCTGCATGCTACAAGTGCAGAATGTGAAAGGTACTTAAATTTAAAAGCATGATCTTCCTGCAGCAAGAGCACAAACTCAATTCAGATAAACAGTACAGAACTAGGGTACAGATAAAAAGTCAATATAGTAAACTGCAGAGATAAGAACTGAAGAAAACCTGTCTGTAGGTACTAATAATAATAAGCATGTAGAAAACCAAATCAATCATCTGTTCCACCACTTTCACATCATGTAGAAAAATCTGTAATTATATTCCACACACAGAAATCAGAATCTACTATTTTACAAAGGGTGTGTTTGGTAAGTCCAATAAGCTAAGCATATTGGACTAGCTTATAAGCTTGTTTGAAAAAAATAGACGTGTTTGGTAGCGAGCGTCTTTAATTAGCTTATAGCGTTTTTTGAGATGCTATTAAAGTAGAGTAGCGTTTGAACTTATAGCTTATAGCCTTGTACATTTTATTGCATTTTTACCCTTATCATTATCATTTTATTATTATTTTTTATTTTAAAAAAAATAAAATAACTACCTGTTAACCATGTACTTTTTATGTCATTTTGCACTTACAACAACAGCTAAATTTGCCAAACACTTTAATTTCAATCTACTAGCTTTTCAGCTATCAGTTAGCTTATAGCTTATTTTTTACCAAACAGAGCCAAAATAAATTTGTATGCTTTAGCACAAAAGATCATCAATATCTAATACCAATAACATCAAGAGTCGGTTGATGGTTAGTGGACCATTATTTAATGCACAAGATATTATTCAAACTTCTGTGGAATTTCAATAATACTCAACTGTAAGATAACATGCCTTTTCCATAAATAAAAGCAAACGAGCACAAAAAACCACAAGAAACAAAATACAATAGATGTTAACAAGATCATAAGGATTACTACTGTTGACCTGATCAAATTTAGGAAGGCGGGGGGATAAATCGCACAAGGAATGCAACAGACGAATACCACGCGACACATATCTTAACATATCTTCATCTCTACTAGAAACAATTAGTACTGTAGTAAGATGCAATGGAAGAGATCTTGCAAGCTTGGCCATATCAATCTGTGTACACAAATACAATTAGAAAGAACAGTCTGATAAAAATAAATAAAATCAAGATGCTAGGAATGAGATGACCTCCAGCAGCGCTCCTTTTCCAGTACGGTAGAGAACAGAAAATTTTCCAGAATCAGTTACAGCATCATTTAATAATCTACAAAGGTCCCGAGAGTTGAGACTGTGCAATTCCTTTACTGCTGACATCAAGTTTAACGTCTGTTCAAGCAAATAAATGGAACTTATTCAAATTCCTGTCATTAAAACGGTTGATGTCGTAAAAAACTAGTATCATAGTCATACTCAATTGGTTACTACTTGCCTGTTTACCACTGCCAGATTGTTCTTCCTTAGCAATCATGATTCTTGCAAATTAATATGAAGAGATAAAAGTCATATGTCAGCAAAATAGATCAGAAAATTGAGGCATGCATGCATAGCACAGGTAATCAATGATCCAGTATGCATGTGTAAGCATAAGATAACTGTCACTTTAACATTGGAAAGAGAAGCAGCTAGTTTATGATAGTAGACCTACAATACATCAGAAGATATTAGTAGGGATCTAAAAGGAGAATTACTAGGTCTCTCAGACACTTGGGTACCAATACCATTGTTAGGATACTTTAAAACCATTCACGAGCTTTTGAGATAGTAGGTTCTAGATATGGTATCAAAGCCTTAATGAACAAGTGGTTTAGAGTTCAACCCTTGTCGCACCTACTCATCTAATTAAAAGCACAGTTTCATCACAAGATGACTCGACCTGGGCATTATCAACACTTCGAGACCAAAACCACTCATCTATCGTCACCTAACACCTTAAACTATTATGGCCATTGCTCTATGACAACCATTTCTGTAATCGCCAACCTTGACCTCTGTTCCTGTATTGCATTGTTACAGAAAACCACTGTTTACAATTTATATACGTTAGCACGGGAGTTTAAATAGAAAACGCGGATCGCAGAAACGGGCACGGATGTAACATCCCGGAATTTTAACCGCCTAATTAATTTTAATTAGAGCCTTTTCTAATAATTGAAATTGATTAGTGGCGACTAATTAAATTAAATTTTGAGAATTTAGTGTATTATGTGTGAGATTAGAATTTCTTTTGAACCTAGCTCACATTTTTTTTAAATACAATATCATTTCACATGTGAGCTAAGAAGCCAAGAGAATTACTTCCTTCTTCTATAACTCTCACGTGTTCTCTCCTCTCCACCCTAGAAACACCTCATTCAAGTTTTAACCACTTAGAATCATTTTCTTCTCTCTCAAACTCTTTCTCTAGTGACTCACTTGCAAACACCTCACCCTCTATTGCATGTAAAACACTCATAAAACTCTTGTGACCCAACTCATTCACTCATAACTTCACAAATCAGAAAATCCAAGTGAGCAACACCCTTCATTTTCTCTTCCCTTCCCACGCCAACCACAACAAAACCACCATTTCCTTCAATTTCTCATATGTTTCAACATCCTTCAATTCCCTCTATACTCAACTAGTCCAACCTCAGAAAACTTCTTGCATGCACTCATTCATGCTTCAGAATCAACAAATGGGAGTTAAGCTTCTGTTATTCAAGAACTTAAGGTAAGAAACCCAACCTTCATAAACTCATGAAATTCCTCTTTTTGATTTAATCCCTAAATTCTAACCCTTGCTCAAAACTCTTGATGGCATGTGTACATATAACCGAAAATACAAATCCTGAGGCATTGGGTATGTCATGGGTGCTGTAGAAGGTGAGGTTTTGAAGCAAACGACAGAACTCTGTTTTCAATCCTGTCGTGCTCGCCCCAGCGAGCTGTTACTCGCCCCAGCGAGTTAAGCAGCTGCTGCTGCATGTATTTCCTTCTGTTCGTGCCAAATCCCAATACCTGAGGTGAGATAGTCTGAACCACTCATTACTGTTTTAACCATCCTGATTTCTGTAGAACTTACCAAGTGATTCTCTTCTTTCCATTTCCTTGTTCCATGGCACAATTGGGGTTTCTAGTGAAGTTTTGATGCTCAAGGCTTTGTGGCTGTAGCTGAGCTATGATTCAGTGTCAAAGCTCCTAAGTTAAACTCAATACAGGTGGGTTCTTAGGCTAGTTAGTTAGTTTAATCAAATTTATGAAATGCATGCAATTATAGGAATTAATAGGTATAATTGTGCGTGTGGAAATTAAGCCCCAATTTCCACTCTATTATGTTCTATGTTATCTATTTTATGATTCTGCATTATCTCAGCTAAGGATTGTAGGTGATACTTTCAAAATTGATGATTTTCGTAAAACAAAGTCAATTCTGCAAGAACTCGCCATAGCGAGTTGCTAGCGAGTATTCATGGCGAGCTCAAGGTTCTGGGCTGATGAACTTCGTCATGGCGAGCTCTAGCTCGCCTAGCGAGTTGTTTAGGCCAGGACCTGTAAGTTCGCCATGGCGAGCTTGGTAACTCGCCGTAGCGAGCTAACCCAGAATTCACTCACTTTTTCTATTTTCAAAATACTTGTCACTCGTTTTATACCCTCGACTGAGATAGTTGTTTTGCAGTATTATGAAATTAAATAATATAAACAGGAGGTCATCACAGTCGGACTATTAGGTGATAACATAGGGAATTAGAATATTGTATGCTCCCCGGTTTTGGGAATTATTGGTAGAATGTTATGAACTTAGTGATCAGTCGATTAAATGTATGATTATGATATCAGTGTGGACTTCGTTTTAGATGTTCCATTAGAAATCTTTGTGAGCTGCACGCCGGAACGCTTTCTGTTCGCGGACAAGGCAGGCCTCTGAGACATGCTCACCTCAGAGTGCTTGCGGTTTAAAATCAACAAGACTAATCAGTGTTACACCATTATTTATTTATGCTTATGATGTTATGTTATGAAATAAATATGTTACGACTGATTAGGAGCCCCGGCTTATTAGCCTTTAGGAGGGTAGTAGAACTCACTGGGACGAAGTGACTGTCTCACCCCACTCCCTTTTCGATATAGGTAAGACAGGTTATTTCGGAGCAGGGACCAGGATGGATCTGACGATTGGAGCCGAGCTTGGATCGTCAGCATTAGAAGACTTAGTCTTCATTCTTGCTTTTATTTATCTTGTTATCTCTCTGTAGTTCTTTTTCCGCTGTTTGTATCAAATATTCAGTTATTATCTTAATAATAACATATTATTCAGTTATCTCCTTTTAATTTAATGTACTCAGATTCCAAATTTTAATGTTCCGTCTAAATATTCTAGACAATTTAGTTGGGGCGTTACAACGGAACAATAACAAAACAAAAAAGAGCAGACTGACGGGCACGGGAGTGTCCGTCTGGACGCTAGTACTGCACAAAATTTCCTATTTGTCATCACTGAAAATCTACTATAGGTGATGCTGCCATGTCCCCCTTGTGGGTAATCAGTTAAGTAGGGTGCACATACATTTAACCGATTAAAAATACGACTTTTGCAGAACCAGTGGTATCATCATTTATTTTATTTTTTGCAAAACCACCTGGAAGACTGTGCGACTAATGTTTAGACAATCTCTGGACTTGCATTTATGTTGGCTCTAGAGTTTCCTAACCAAGCTGATTATGCAAAATATCTTACTTTTCTTAATAAAAGATCATACAAGAATAATGAAAGGAATGTGCACATATTTCTTGCCGCTATTTCTTAATTCAATACCATAAACCCAAAATTTAGGTCACACAAACCAAATCACGAAAGCTCACAATTCAGATTGGGAAAAGAAAAAAAAAAGTAAACCCTAGGTATTGTACATCGTTTGAAACGTGGTCGGCAACAATATGTAATACTGACCTGGTCGCCATAGATTAGCTACTTGTTCGTGCAGTATCTGTCTGCGTTGTTTTGAAACCAATGTAACACATGCGGGTGGAAAGAGGGGGAGAGAGAGAGAGAGAGAGAGAGAGAGAGAGAGAGAGAGAGGCTAGTGGAGATAGAGGGGTTAGTCTAAAAGGGCATGACTGATTCAAAGGTTGTATCGTGTCTTGGATTACCCAATATCTTCGCACACAGATTTTACCATATGCCCGCACACGGGGTTTACCAGTTGACTACAACTGGTCCTGCCTTGTTTTCAATATACCTACATTTGACTTGATGCAAAGGTTGTATCGGGTCTTGGATTAGCCAATATCTTGACAATTACATATGCACGCGCACGGGTTTTACCATATGCCGCACACGGATTTGACCATATGCCCACACGCGGGCTTTACTATTTGACTACAATTGGTCCCGCCTAGTTTTCAATACACCTACACTAAGATTCTTCCACGTAATTGGAGATATGAAGTGATGTGTTTCATAAAGATGTGCAAAAAAATCACTTTTGTATATGTTCCATGTGCCGCGTTATACTTTACCAGTGGCACATTTTAGTTGGTTAGAATTTTAGTCTACATTAAATCAATTATCTATATCAATATGACACGGACATTATGTTGTCATTATATCCATGTAATTGAATTTACATATATTGAGAACATATGCTTATTGTTGCCATATATATACTATTACGACAAAACATGGTTTGTTTTTTAGGTGTCTGCTGCATACAAGCAGCGTTTAGTCACATTTTGAAGATTTTATTTAAACGAAAAACAAGAAATAGTAAGATAACATCTAAATGTTCCCAATCATAATCTAAGCACAAATTCCATTCCATCTAAAGTCCATCCCCATCATGTTGCACATTACTCAAAATGTCATATTGCACCTCAAAATGTCATGTTTCACCTCTACCCATATTATGCACCATAATAAGCCGCGAATTTAGTAACAATGCACATCCAGATATTAGTAGAGTTAAAATTAGCAAATCTAGTAAGCTAATGAGACTGAAGCTAATTTTCTAGGCTTGAGCTCCAATCATCTCAAGCCCACATGATGCTCAAACTGAGTAAAACAACCAAGCTTGCATTACTTGAGCCTTTATGCTTAATGAGCTTAGTTTCTATTAATAATTCAATAAACTTTTCTCACATATAATTAATAAAAAGATAATTTGGTCAGACCAAAAATAAATGAAATGTTAACATTAAATTAACACATTATATTATATTATTATTAACACATAATTACATATATACTCCCTCCAACCTTATTTATAAGCAAAACTCGTCATAAATTTCTTGGCCTCAAATATAAACAATAGTCACCAAATTCAACACTTTAATACCGTTGTTCCAAATATACCCCTAATTAATTCTCCTATTTTCTAAGATGAGTGCATAGTCCCTATGCAAATTTAATGTTATATAGTAAAGGATATTTTAGTAAATATAACAAAATTCTTAATATATGTGTGAAGCAACAAAATTTTGCTTATAAATAACGCCAGAGGGAGTATATAGGAGGCATGTCATGCAAAAGCATGAGATGAATTACTCTTGATCATGCAATGACACGTGGATGGCCAAGCCTATATTGACTTGCATACCATCCATGTATAGTCAAAATTAACTCTTCTCAAACTGCCATCAAATAAGCTCCCTCTGCTATGAAGTGTGGGTCATATAAGAACATGTTCTCATGAGAAGAGTTCATTTTGACCATACGACATAAATAGACAGTCAAGGGTATATTTAAATATAAAAAGAAATTACCATCTATGTGTAGTTGTATCGTCTCAAGAATAAGTCTTGTTATATCTCATGCTCACTAGATATACCCCCATGAATGTATGTAATGACTTGAACATGTGAAACCTCAGGTTCAACTCATTTAACAAATGTAACAAATTTCAGCTGTCGAGTAAAAATAACTTTACATCAGGTTCTTGAGAAAAAATAAACCATAAAAATAAATCACTTCACTACTTTACCTTAACATCTTCAATATATACCCATAGGACATAACTATACCATATGCCTTGTTGAGTAAATGAAGTATAATAACTTTAACCATCTTAGTCTTAGGTACCACCACATGTCCGCATAGAACAAAATTTCATTCTTAATTTGTTCAAAAATATTTAAGCTTCCATTCATAATTTCCTTAAATATGTCGGTAATAAATAATTTTGCATAAATTTTTAATGGGTATAGTAATTGATGACATTTAAACCTTTTATGAATATAATTATTGTTTTGATAACATTTGATATATAATTATGTGGATGTTGCGTTGGATGTGTGGTAAGAGTCTTACCGTAAGACTAGACGGGATAGGATTAGAAATGACAACATTTGATACAGAGTTGGGGGGTAGCACCTATAGTAAAGATGATGGTGGAAATTAGGCTTAGGCGGTTTGGGCATGTAGAGAGAAGACTTATAGATTATGTAGTAAGGAGAATAGATTAGATAGAGGGTAGTGAAATCACTAGAGGCAGAGGAAGACCTAGAAAAAACTATAAGAGAAACTATTAAGAAAGATCTAGAGATTAATGAGTTGGATAGAAATATGACATATGATAGAACATTATGGCGCCGCTTGATACATGTAGACAACCCTGCTTATTGTGATAAGTATTGGTTGTTGTTGTTGTTATATATAAAAAAAAAACAGCATAGTATGTAATTAGATATTATCTTGATAATTATGAAATTGTTGACTTGAGAGAAAGTATCCCTCGTATCAGGGACCCAAAAAGCATATCTTATTTCCCAAAATTTATAAATTTACTGACAAATTGTTAGCATAGGAAATGAATGGAAAGAGTACTGAGAACCATTCCTTGTATTGGATGGTTCACCCTCAGGGGAGAATAATAAACATATACACATTTGGGAACACGAGAAATTTAAAGGGAATAAAATTCTCTTACAAATGTCTCCTATCTTAACTGGTTTTCTTTCTACAGTCCAGCCTTTGTGGGGAGTGGGGGGTTGAAATGTTGGCAAAAGTGCTACCCATCTGAACACATTGGGTTTCCTTCGATCCCTTCATTATTGCATCCCTGCCCTCAATGTGAGCTTCAAAATTAATCGGTTCCTTGCTTCTTCCATTCTCTTCCATCCCACCCATCCAAATGATTAAAAAATAAACCATCCTAATATATCTCGGCCCGATCAAGTAGAAAAACTCTCCCCATTCTATCCACCTCCCCAGCTTGCAACCTCTACT
The DNA here is from genome assembly GCA_954870985.1 of Trifolium fragiferum. Classification (NCBI taxonomy): domain Eukaryota; kingdom Viridiplantae; phylum Streptophyta; class Magnoliopsida; order Fabales; family Fabaceae; genus Trifolium; species Trifolium fragiferum. Next base: position 22,573,940 of record OX940790.1, on the reverse strand, counting down.
TATTCACACTCTTTTGTCCCCCAGTTGTTGACACTACAAACACTCATTACTTTCTAACATATCCTTCTTAAACGCATTAAGATTTGCGTCGACATTTAACAACTCATACATTCCTCCTAAACATGCAACAACAATTTACACCAAAAAACCTGATTCTTTCAAGTTCCGGTTTTTCGACTACATTCTATTTTGAGCCAAGTAAATTCTACCAATAACTTGCACACTTACACTGTATTTATCATAATAATTATAATTTACAAAAAAAAATTAAAATAAATAAATAACCAGGGAGTGTATTTTCAAATACTGCTATTATTATTACACTAATTCACCAAAAAAATGCCATTTTTAGATACTAAAAAGAATAATTTTTAAAAAAAAAAAATCAATTTCAGTGGGAGTTCAATTGAATTCTTCTAAATCTCAAATCAACCAATTGAAAGTTAAAAGAAAATTCGATTACCTATGAAGTTATAGGTATGGATTTGTAAATGAAATAGTGATGTTGAGATGATAAAAGAAGTAAACTAAGTAGAATGAATCTATTCATGCATGGTTGATTCTAAGAATTAGAAATAACAATGAGAAGAGAATTAAAGAATAGTATAACGCAGAATCGGAAATAGTACCTTTGAAGCGCAGAATTTGAAGAATTGAGGTGTCAATGGCGACGGGAGAAGGAGGAAGAGGATGGGTGTGGACTGTGGAGTGGAGAGGGTGAAAGAATGGATTTTTTATTTTACAATCTAAAAAAGAGATGCGGATAAATTGAAAGAAAGGAATTTTAAAATGTGAGTTACTGTAGTATATATAGTTTTAAAAATCACTTTTGTAGTTTTAAAATTTTGTTTTTGAGAAGAGAGAAAAAATATCTGGTTGGTAATCTAATTTTTTTAAAATTGTTTGAGATTAGAAAATTTGTTTGCCTATTTAAGTTGTTTTAGGAAGAGAATAAAAAATTGTTTATTTAGGGTGCGTTTGATATGCTAAAAAAATGGATCGGACATGACAACTTCAGTTGTGTTGTGTTTGATTTTAAAAGTGTTTTTGGAATTGGACAAACTGGAGACTAAGGAACTAGACAAAATCCTAAATTTTTGTCCCTCACTGAAGCACAATATAATTTTTTGTTCTCTGCATAAATTGTCTAAAATACCAAAATAATATTTTGTCCACCAAAAATCGTACAAAGACAAAATTTATTCAACACCTTAAACTTTGTCTTGTGTTGTTCTGTACTGTTATGTCCAGTACTTATATTTTACTGATCAAACAGACACTTAGGGTATGTTTGGCTAGCCAAAAAAGCTAGCTTATAGCTTATGTCTTATAGCTTATAAACTAAAAGACCTGTTTGGTAACAGACTTTTCTGTATAAGCTTATATCTTATTTTACTGACTTATAGCTTATTTTCCAAACGCTATTTCAAGTAGCTTATGAGCTTATAGCTTATTATTTTTTCTTCCATTTTTACCCCTTATTATTTTAGCTAATGTTCACTCTTACCCTTTTTTTTTTTATTTCACTTTAAAATAAACCATACCTTTTTTTTGGCTACCTGATAAACCATAGTTTTTTTAATAAATATAAACCATACTTTTTTTTAATAAACCATGCATGATCATTCATTATTACCTTATGGCAATTTTTACGTGAATATAAACCTTATGTATGCACTACCCAAAAAAAAAAACCTTATGTATAATACTCACTATAAAAAAAATAATGTTGCTCAGTTTCATAAAATAACCTAATAATTATTGTTTTGGACCAAAATATAATAATAAACCATACCTTTTTAATCTTGTCAAAAAAAAAAAAACCATACTTTTTTAATAAAAAAGTCAATAAGAAAACCCATAATTTTTTGAAATTAAAATTTCAACCAATAACAATTAGTTTAGTAATATAAAAAATATATATTATATTAATACATTTAATTTTTAAATTTCAAGTATATTAAATATTAATTTGACATAAATTTTATTTTGAGTTAACAATACCCTTTTATGTCATTTTACATTTACCAGCTAGTTGAACCGCTAATTTTACCAAACACTTCAATTAACTTATCAGCCATCAGTCATCAGCCATCAGCTATCAGCCATAAGCTATAAGCTATCAGCTATCAGTTAGCTTATCAGCCAACCGCTAATTTTGCCAAACAGAGCCTTAATATTTGTTTTGAATTTAGGGTTTTGAATTTAGGGTCTGTTTGGCTAGCCAAAAAAGCTAGCTTATAGCTTATGTCTTATAGTTTATAAGATAAAAAACCTGTTTGGTAACAGACTTTTCTATATGAGCTTATAGCTTATTTTACTGACTTATAGCTTATTTTCCAAATGCTATTTCAAGTAGCTTATGAGCTTATAGCTTATAGCTTATTATTTTTTCTTCCATTTTTACCCCTTATTATTTTAACTAATTTTCACTCTTACCCTTTTTTTTATTTTACTTTAAAATAAACCATACATTTTTTTGCTACACGATAAACCATAGTTTTTTTAATAAATATAAACCATACTTTTTTTTTTAATAAACCATGCATAATAATTCATTATTACCTTATGACAATTTTTATGTGAATATAAACCTTATGTATACACTACAAAAAAAAACCTTATATATGCTACTCACTATAAAAAAATAACGTTGCTTTATATAAAATAAAAAAATAATGTTGCTCAGTTTTATAAAATAGTCTAATAATTATTGTTTTGGACCAAAATATAATAATAAACCATACTTTTTTAATCTTGTAAAAAAAAAAAAAACCATACTTTTTTAATAAAAAAGTCAATAAGAAAACCCATAATTTTTTGAAAATAAAATTTCAACCAATAACAATTAGTTTAGTAATATAAAAAATATATATTATATTAGTACATTTAATTTTTAAATTTCAAGTATATTAAATATTAATTTGACATAAATTTTATTTTGAATTAACAATACCCTTTTATGTCATTTTACATTTATCAGCTAGTTGAACCGCTAATTTTACCAAATACTTCAATTAACTTATCAGCCATCAGCTAGCTTATCAGTCAACCGCTAATTTTGCCAAATAGAGCCTTAGTGAAAGTCTATTTGTGAGTTTAACCGGATCATTCAAGTTATACTAAGCAATGTGGATTATCACATGGGCACGTCTTAGAAGTGCATCAAATCTCATCTTTATGGGATACGTAGATCTCCAATTTCACTCGCTAACACATATCTCATGCACAAGTCTAACTTATGATCTAAGTCAAATATGTCATATCTAAATTTTATATCTTTCGCGTTCAGCACTTTAATAACTTAATCATCGAACTATATGCAAATACCACCTTATTTTCAACTCGGTTCTTCAATCAATGGTCCAGCATCAACAACGCAAAGCTTCGCCATTCATATTTCAAATTCAAAATTGATCAAAAATCTATTTTATTTATAAATAAATAAAAAAAACAACTTACTCTGGTTCTTTTTAATAAATCTAGATATATAAAACATCTCTTATAAAAAAAAAATGAAAGAAGTATTTTTTGGAAATATAAAAATTCAAATAATGTACATTTAAGTGCATTAAAAACATTTTGTATACTCCATTGGTCTAAGTCATTATATGCCGTATAGGCATCAGCTATTTTGGATCCTTAATTCTATAATGACTTCATGACATGGTTCACTCACACTGGGTTCGGTCCGTTTGATTTGCAAATCAGCAAGTACTAGATAGAACAGTATAGTACAGAATAAGAGAATACATGACAAGATAAAATTGTACTGGAGAAAAATAGAGAGATAATATTTTTTATATTCGAACATAAAATAGATATTTTCGTATTTTTTATAGTTGTAGTGTGGATAAAAAGTTGTCATGTGGTTTAGTGGGGAACAAAAAATCTTGGTTTTGTCTTGTCCCTTACTGCCTCTTTTGTCCAGTCCCTTAATCAGTTTCTGAATCAAACAGAGTACAACAAAAGTTGTCCACTCTAGTCCTCTATTTTTTAGCAGATCAAACACACACACACACAAAGTTTTTGAAAAATAAAATGAAGTTCGTCAAAGGGAAAATTATTACGGTAGTACACTGTACACAGATAAACTTGCACACGATTTACAGTAGTACTAGTACGGATAAATTTGCACACAATAAAACTTACCGTACTTGACTTCGTCGTACTTTCGGGGCACGTATCTAGAGATGGCAATTACTATATAGTAACAAGGTATGATTACGATTGGAGTGTAAGCGGATCAGAAAAATTCAATTAAATCGATGATACAAACCAATTCAAACAAAAAAAAAAAAATTTTATGGTATGGACAAACTGAACCAAATCAATATATATTATATATGTTAATTATTATTTTTTTAGGCAGTCCATATCTATCAAAAACTACAACTGCTTCAACTACTTCTAAAAAATAAAATAAAATTTGCCTCACTTAGAATCACAGCCGCAAACACAAGCTCTGAACGTTGCTCTCACCTCACCCTCATTATCAAGCTGCTCTCACATCACATCATCCTCAAGCCGCTCTCAACAATATACAAACAACACTTACACATCATGCTGCTGCTCTCATTTCAAACCCTTATAACGGTAACTTCTCAAGCGTTATTTTGATTTTTTATTTTTTTTTTCAACTTGAGTGGGAATAGACTTGAAGTTTTATTTTTATTGCACTTTACTATTTGAAGAATTTATGAACTTAATTTCAATATGGTTGTATTTTGTATTTGATGAACTTATAAACTTAATTTCAATATGTTTTTTTTTTAAGCAAATTTTTTCAATAAGGTTGTATTATGTATTTGATGAACTTAAGCGAAAAGAATTGTATTTTGTATTTGTTTTCAATGTGATTGTATTATTCCATTTTCTGGAAACCCACTTGGCCGTCGCTCTCCTTTCCCTAACATTTAACCACCATCCTTCATCATGTAGCCTCCACCCGTGGTGGTGCAAGGAGCGGCGTTGACCCTCTGCACCACCCTCTTCCAGATCTGTAACGCGGAGTACAACCAGTTTCTCATCGGGCTCGGTTTCGGTTCGTATGAGTTTGTATTCCTTGGTTCGGATGTGGTTTACAGGCACCGCCTTCAGCGGCGGTGGTTGTCTGCAGATTCTTATAACAACTCGCTCTATTTTCTATTGTTTTGTGCGAGTTGTTGGATTTAAAACCCGGTGCGGGTTTGGTAGTAAAGATCGTCGGTGCTTGCCGCAGAGTTTTTCGCGTTATGAAGTCTTGCGGATCTTGTTTTCTTCGGCGGCGGTGGTTTTAATCACGTCTGCTGCTGTGTTGTAGGAAGTTTTTGGCATTTGGAGTGGTACTGCTATTGTTGGTACTGTTTCAATGTCATAGGCTTTTTGTGACCCTTACAAAGTTGTCTTATGCTGTTTTTTCAAATTCGATTGATTGCGGAGGTGCCACCAATGGCTACTGCTGTTGCACTGCCTTGATCGCTGATTCTTTCGGACCTGTTGAGCTCTGCAGTTTTCTTGTTGTTGTTGCTGCTTCGGTGCCATTGGTTCTTTTGGCTCGAAGAGGCCTTTTATGCTTGCTGTGTGTTGTCATAGGGGGCTGTGGTACGTGAATCTGTCCATGTTGGCGGTCGGTTCATTCGCCGTTCTATATCTCAACAAATGCCTACACATTACTTTTTTTGCTATTTGGTTTCACGCCCGTACGCGGGTTCGCTGGATAGTGTTCGATGTGTCGGCAGTGGCGGAGCAACACGAAAATGTTGGGGGGGGGGGGCCGCAACGGTTGCTAATTTTTTTTCTTAAAGGAGATAAAAGAAAAATTCAATAAAAAGTTAAAATTGCAGTCAATAGGACTTGAACTAAAGACATCAAGGTTGTTGGGCGCGCCTCACTACCACCAGACCAAAGAAAATTTTCTGCAAATCAATAACAATTACATGTATATATATCTTAATAGTTAATAAAATATGTATAAATACCTATAAAAAAATGAAAAAAATTATTTTGGGGCGGGCCATGGCCCTACCCAGCCCACATGGTCCTCCGCCCCTGTGTGTCGGTGTTTATTTTGGTTTGTTTTTACCTGTTAAGGTTGGATCTAAAACCTATTGTAGTTGGAATTAGTGTTTTATCTTTATTTGCTGCAAAAAGATTAACTGGGTCAAGTTGATGTCCCCCCAGTTTTTGTATTATCTCTTATTTTATGTTTAATATATTTGGGATAGGGTAGAGGGCTTCCTCTGCTCTCCTTTTGCTTAAAAAAAAATATGATTGTATTATGTATATATATTTGATGAACTTATGGAAAAAGAAATGTATTTTGTATTTGATGAGCTTATGAGAAAAAATATATTGGAAAAAAAAAATAGCATGGAAAAAATATATATATATTTGTGTGTGTGTGTGGGTGTGTGTGTGTGAATAAAAATGAATGTATATACTATATAATGATGTCAATAAAAAAAATATATATGCATTGGAAGTTTATTACATTAAAATGTATTTATATTAAATGAGAGAAATGTAGGTTTTAATATAAAAGGGATGGGATGAAATTCAATCTTCTTTTAAGGGAGATAAATGTGATTATAATTTGTAAAAGAGGTGAAGGAAGTGTATATTTTAACATAAGAGGGGAGATTAATGTAATCTAAGCATTTTTTAAGGGAGGAGAGTGAGATTATAATTTGCATCAGAAGAAAGGGGAGTGTATTTTTTAACATAAAATAGGACGATAATGTAATTTAAGTATCTCTCAAATGAGGGAAATGTAATTTACTCAAATAATAATGACATGTATGATTTAACATATTAATAATCAATAAGTTATAGTATTTTTTTTAATAGATTTTTGTGGTTTCTTAAATATAGTTATTGGTTTCCTTTTTTGAATAGAAATTTTTTAATTTGTTGGTTTGTTGTTATTATTCTTTTGAATATACATCTTGTATTAGTAGTAATCTCATATATTATTTGTTATTTAGCTGAAATATTAGGATGAATAAATTTTTTTTTTCTTCAATAATGCTTAATTTATTTATTTTTTTGATAAATCAAAACTATCATCCGCGCGCAACTGCAGAGACTAATCCCCTTGAGGTAACTGAGATCCATTTAAGGGGTTGATCTGTCCCAATAAATGCTTCTCCATACGCACCGGCCAGGAATTGAATCCAGGACCAAATGGTTAAGGGACACAAGCATCTACCATTTGTGTCATACTATATTGGTAATGCTTAAATTTTTTAGCCCCACCGATAATTCAAGTCCAGATCTGCCCCTAATTGGGCTACCCCTATATGCAATTACTATTCCCAGACTCATGTGACAATTGTTTGACCTTTTATAAAACTAAAAAACTCATTGGTAGAATCATTAACCATATACTTATATGAACATTGTAACTCATTTGTTTGATTAAGTTTTTGATGTTTTGGTTTAGTGGGAGTTTGCTATGGTATCTGATGTTTGGGTCATTGTTTAATAACATATTTATCTCATATGAAGGTATCGTTTGATGGTTTGACCTGACTTTTTTAGGTTTTAGAAGCTATTTGAAAGTTAAAGGTAAAAATAAGAGTTTTTAAACAAAGTTAAAGTTGTTTAATAATTGTTATCTTTTTTAGCTTCAAAAGTCCTTTATCTACGTATTTTACTCATAAAAATTAAGCAGTTTTTTTCTACAAACAACTTATTGAAAATTTGTTTTGCTTAGCTTCTCCTTTTATTGAATAAAATAGCATAAAATAAGCTAGGACAAACGATACCGAAATATTTTACTTTAATTTCATCATTTTAGTATGATATGTAAGGTTTTTTTTATTTGTATGATCTGTTTTTCCTTTCAGATTCATTTATGCAAGGTTGAAGTTTACTTTTGTTTGGTGAACAAGTGTTTTGACCATGAGAAATGCTAAGTTGTACGACAACTTTGTGTTGTCGTTATTGCACGAAAGGTTGTATTTGCAACTTTTTTTTATTTTTATCACTTTTTATTTGAGTAAAAGTCATTGATTTTGTCATTGAGAGATTTTTTTATGGAAATCTGCAAGTTCTTCTCACCATTGACATGTGGAACGGTGGTTATCCTTGCAATTTGCAACACCACAAACCAAAGTTATTGCCACCTCAATGTCTTGTATGATACTTGCATTTCTTTGGATAGGTGTGTGTATATAGTATAGGAATAACCAAACCAAGTGATAAGTTACCAAAAAGTTCATTAACAAATCAAATTGAATGTTATGTGAACATGTCGTGCAATCATCGTGCACATAATTCTTGTACCATATAGCGGTACTGTTTGACCATAGTTAAAATTTAGTATTAAAATTTATATTATTTTACTAAGTGATTATTGCCATCCAAGCCGAAGACTATTGAATTAACTATTTAATTAATCAATTATGAATAGTATGGAAATATGGTATAATAGAAATCATAGAATAAAAAAAACTTCATTTATATGGAAATGGGAGGATTAGAAATGAATTGGCTTTCTTTTGATTGATGTAATATGGTATAATGGAAATGAATAGTATGGAACGTTGTTCCGTTGTTTGGATTCTTAAAAAAAAAAAATAGAATGAAGTGGTATATAGTGATTTTTTTAACGGTTAAATTTTATTAATACCGTAACTGAGTTCAAGACGAACACAGTGCGCAAAACAAACACAAACGAGCACATCAAAAGAAATAAAATAAACTAAAGCAACACCTAAATCCACCAACACCCATAGTGGGCCCTTAAACCAAAAACCGACAATCCCGCTCATCCAACTCCAATTCCATCACGCCAATAACAATCAAAATGACAGCCCATAAGCCAAGCAAAAGCCACTGCACCATACGCCAACACCAACAGCTCTGAAAGACCTGAATCGAACAGTTGTCTCCGTAATAAAACCATCGGAAGCAAAACAAAAACACACCAATTCCAAGACACCAACACCAACTAGAAAACACAACTAAAGCAACCGGCACAATGTACATCGCTAAGCACCACAAAGCCAAACTCAATCGGATATCAAACCCAAATCCGCTCAAAAGAGAACTATCATCCGATGACAGTGCAAAAGCAGCCACGCCGGAGCACCAAACCCAAATTCAGAGAACAACAACCAGAATCCATAAACAAAACATAGAATCTGCGACGTAAAGGGCTAAGGACGCGGCGAAGAAATGTTTTGGAGGGAGGTTGAAACACCACAGTGGTTCTCTTGAGAGGGAGAGGGAAGATAAACAGTGCAACAACAAAACTACAACCGCACTTTGGAGTTGTGACAAAACGCATAACAATAACATCAGTAAAACCACACAAATCATTCCAACTCAAGCTTCCGAAACGCAGCTACAAAAAACATTCCTCCCCTGTCCATGGAAAAACCACTAAAACCAAGCCTGATACAAAAACCAGCACCACAACATGACACCCCATCGTGACCACCACCACAACACTGTTAAAAACAGATCCGACAAGCAAGACACTGTGAGTTGAAACAGAGCCACTGTCAGAAACAAACCCTTGATCAAACCACCGCCGGAAAAATCACAAGCGCATCACACCCCATATGAGTAGAGAAATACGACAGACAAGAAGGATAAGCGAAAGCACTCCACCAATGAGAACAAAAACACCATGAAGCAGACACGAAGGTAGAGAAAAAGCTTAGAGAGAAGCCAGAGAAAAAGCTATTTATTTGGATAAAGTAACATTGACCATTGGTACATGGTGATATTATTTCCATTTTTTTTAACACAAGTATCATTTCCATCTTATTCCCTCCTTTTCGTTTCCCTTCAATTCAGGGTGTACGCAATGAAATCAAACCTCTTTAAACTATGATTATCAAATTATCCATATTATAATAAAATACTTATTATATTCATCTAATACCTTATGAAACCTTGACTTTTGACCTTGTTTCACTCATATGGTCTTAAAAAAAAATTAGGTCTCATTATATTGTAATTCATCTCGCCAACTTTACATTTTTTTTTCATATCCCTCAACCATATTATTATTATTATTATTATGGTTAAATATGTTTTTAGACCCAACAAAATCATGAGTTTTTAAGTTTAGTTCCTTAAAAAAATTATTCATCTTTAATCCCTATTTGTATTTTAGAAGGACTAATTTGAGAGACTAAAAATGTTATTTTTTGTAAAAACTTTTCAATATAGGACTATATTCTTACAGCTGTATTAATCTCCCACCAACAAAAAATTATATTTAATAACTCAAATAATATTATTTTAAATAAAAATATAATAAAAAAGTTTCAAACTATTCCATCATAAAATATACAAACTAGGGGTGTCAAAATGGATGGATTGGATGAACAACTTGGATTGAATTGCTAATGGATGGATAAAAAAATCCATTAATCCATTGACAATCCATTAAAACTCATTTAAAATATACAATCCAATCCATCTATTGGAGATAAAATTCAATCCATCCATTATGGTATTTTAAATGGATGGATATTCATCTAATCCATCTACTAAATTACTTTTTCATTTTTTAAAAACATATTTATTAATTAAATAGATTATTTTTATTAATAACATAAAACCCAAAAAATCGGCTGATAACCCAAAAAAACCATAAAATCCTAAAATCTGTCGAAAACCCAAAAATCGGCCGAAAGCCCAAAAAAAACCCCAAAATCCATAAATCGGCCAAAAACACAAAAAATCGGTTGAAAACCCGAAAATCGTCCGAAAACACAAAATTGGCCGATTTTTGGGTTTTTCGGGTGTTTTTTGGATTTTCGACCGATTTTCAGTTTTTTGGCCGATTTTGGGATTTTCGGGTGTTTTTTGGGTTTTCGGCCGATTTTCGGTTTTCCAGTCGATTTTTTGGGTTTTCGACTGATTTTAGGATTTTCGGGTGTTTTTTGGATTTTTGACCGATTTTTGGGTTTTCGGCCGATTTTAGGATTTTCGAGTGTTTTTTTTTTTTTAATTGGTTGTTAGTTTTATTTTAAAAAAGTGGTTATCCATTGAATTTAAGATTATTGTAATATATGATCCATTGGATTTTCAAATTAAGGTGGATGAATTGGATTCATCCATTAATTAGATGGATAGATTAGATCCAATCTATTTGCTAATTTTTTTTAGTAATGAATGGATTGGATGGATCCATTAGGGAGTGAATTAGATGAATAATGGATAAATAGATAATTTTGACATCCTTAATACAAACAATAATATGAAAACTATATTTCATTATATACTCCATTCGACTTCACTTTATTCCATTTCATTTCACTTGTTTTGAAATATCCATACATAAATTTATTTTTATCAACAAGGGACATGAGATTTCATTAACCTAATCTAACTCTTATTCTTTTTTTTTGGGTACAAACTTTATTCTATGATGATAGACTCCACTAATGTTATTTTGACACCACCTTTTATGTTTTTTATTATTTTCATACTGTTTCGATTTGCGTGCACAGATAGAAAAATTTAATTGTCTCAATCAAATAACTTTTTGTGGTGTTCATATAACACTTCTCGATGGACTAATAGTGATGAAATGAGTGACACTGACAACTACTAGTTCCATTCATGGAGTACTATAACTTGAAAGATTCGAATTTGCAGGATTAACTCATTGCAAGTGTTGGCACTTCATTGCCATGTGTAGGGATTTGTTTATTTTGGCATTATCTCATGTGATTCCTTCCCGTCATGTCATCATAATTAAAATTACACCAAGTTAATGCCTACTTTATTCCTCAATCTTTTTTGTTAGGCAAGACTTTATTCCTCAATCTTTTATCAATCAATTAAGGACCAATAATATGCTTTGTTTAACTTTGAGTTAAAATTTTACTCTTAAAGTCAATAAGTGAAAAATCACTACAAGAAATATCGTTTTTGGCAGCGACATTTGTCGCTGCCAAAAACGCAAAGTTGTTGCAAAAAGTGTTTTTTGCAGCAAAAAAAATGTTGCTGCATGTCGCTGCCATAAGTGCCGTTGCGAAAAGTTTTGCAAGGACAATTAATGTCGCTGCCATAACTAGTGTTTTGCAGCAACAATTAATGTCGCTGACAAAACTAGTATTTTTAGCAACAATTAATGTCGCTGGCATAATTAGTGATTTTTTGCAACAACATTTATTGTCGTTGTCGTTACTAATGTTTTTTGCAACAACAATTATTGTCGCTGGAAAAAAAATGTGTTTTTTGCAACGAAAAAAATTGTTTTTCAAAGACAATTAATGTCGCTGCTATAACTAGTGTTTTTCGCAGTGAAATAGTTTTTTTTGTTAACGATATAAATTATTGTTATATCATTTTTACCTCGGCAATAAAAATTGTTGGAATATATTATATTTTCCAAAAATAAAAGATATACTACATTAACCAACAAATTAGATTCACAATAAAAGATATACAACATAAACCAACAAATTTATTTCCCAATATGTTTTTTGAAATAGATCAATTTAAAGATAACAAACAAGTGTTTTAAAAATCATAATAATACAATTCCTAAAGATAACAATCTAATGATAACAAATCAATCTTTAAAATATAGTCGGATAAGCTTCCTACTCGGAACTAGCTTGTTACAACATATTTCCTACTCGAAAAACTTGTAAAGTTGATCTCCATTCGTAAGCTCCCTTCTTTGTATCTCTTAATTAGTCATAAAAGCTTGTAATAACTCAACTCACAGAAACAACTGTTTAAAATCTTCATTTGTGTGACAAAGCTTAACAAACCTGAAAAGCACAACAAACTCAAAGAAAACTTAAAAAGAAAACGGCGACTTTTTCTTTTAGTAATGACTATTCAAAGGCAAGTTATTAATGCGATAAAAAAATAATCTATTATATTATGAATTAAAGTAACATATGAATTCTTGTACCAATAAAAAATAAAAAATAAAAAGTAACATGAATTTTTTTTGACAGTAAAAAGTAACATGAATTATTATAACAATAATTAGTAAGTAACTATCCATAATATTAGTTAACTTTACTATGTTGTTATTTGATTCCTCTCAATTAGTTACATCCTAACTAGCATAACTCCATTATACAAAAGCCACGAATTAATCAATAAAAACATATTATGAATAATAAACTCAACGGAATCAAAATATTAAAAAAAAAAGGGGAAACAAACAAGGGAAAACGGAAGGAGGGCAAGGTCCCCTCGACTATTCTTATGGTCAACACTACCCCTATGCATGAACAATCTTCCCCCTTACCTAGAATTTGCAGAAACTTCCTCCAGCTAAATTGGGATATCTACTGTGCCCTTGCTCCTACGGTCGTTCAGCAACAAACGGAATCGAATTCGGACTTCGGATGAGAAAGTTATGAGTATTTTAGTATTGCTCTCGAAATCCACTATTTGGTCATAAAGGGTACACGAATTTTTGTTTGTAAATTGTGGTAATCCTAATTCTAAGTTATTTTGCTCCATTTATAGAGGAAGTTTATGTTTTTTTTTCTTTCTAAAAACAAGCAAGCTTCATAACGGATTTGTTTCTATTTTAATTCCCTAAAAACTCTCATCTTATTCCTCATGAAAATTCAAATCTTTTATTTTGATGATATATTCCTAAAATATACTGTATTTCAAAATTATATCTATGATTCAAAAATATATCATAATTAATTCTATCTTTCAAATAATTCTCTTATTCTCACTGTATTAAATAAATTCTAATATATCAAATAGTTTACTTAGCACATAATCACCTAAATAAAGTATATTATAAATAACTATTTTTAAATTTTAGGGTGTTACAAAAATATTCAATTAGTATAAAAAAATAGAATAAAAATCATGCATATCCCAAATAACATGATTTCTATTTAATTAATAGATTTAGTAAAAAAATAATTAATAGATGACAATTGAACCTTTTTAGGCGTCAGTTAAATGTTTATGTCTATCCAATTAGTCAAAACATACAAATATTAATTTTCAATTAGAATTAAAAAAAAAACAAAAAAACAACATTGTAAATACTAACAACTAACATTGTCTATAAAAAGAAAACAAACAAAAAAAAGATCATGTGTATCTCAAATCCCAAATAACATGATTTCTTTTTAATTAAAAGATAACATAAAAAAATGAACCTTTTTCATTTAAATTAATTATTCTATTTAATAATTAACAATAAAAAATAAAGTAGTTAGAAATTAATAAATTAAATAATTAAAAAATAATTAAAGATAGTCATAAAAATATTATTATTAATAGCAATTTTAAAAATAGTAAGCATCTTGTCAAAGAATCATCTTGCTTTATTATATTCAAATTAATATAATGTATTTCTATTCTATTAACAATATATTAAAAGGAAAAAAAAAAACCTTAATTTGTTCTCATCAAGTATGATAATATTTCAAATATTCAATCCTTAAATGTAATTATTAAAAAAAGATGCAAAACATAAAAATAGTAACAAAAATAATAATTTTATGTTAAAAGAAATTTACGCATAAAAATAGGAACATAAACCATGATAAAAGATAATATAAAAAAAAAAAGTAATTGAGTGGTTTCCCAGCGACTTTACAAGGTTGATGCAAAAAAGTTATACTATTAGCGACAATAATAATTATTGTTGAGATAATTAACTTTTCCCAGCGATAATGTAATTGTTGAGAAAAAGACTAACTTATAACAACAAGTTTAATTAGTTGTTACTATATGTATATTTTTATCAACAATTTGAATGTCGCTGCGAAAAAGTCGCTGCCAAAAATCTTATTTCTTGTAGTGAATATGTAGTTTGAATTTTGTCCTATGTTGTATAATTAAGGATCTTAAAGTTTACATTTGTGACAGTTGAATCTTTTAAATTTTTTAAATAAAAAATTAAATCTTTAAGTTTTTTAAACAATAAATAAGTTCTTTAAATTTTTAACTTATTACACCATTCATGTTCCTTCAAATAAGTTCTTTAAATTTTTAACTTATTACACCACCTGACTCCATCATAAGCAATCTTTGTGCTAAAAATGCCACCAAAATTTCTTATGCATGTTTTAAGAGAACGTGATGAAGTGAACACTTTTATGGGAGCATATTATCCAAATTGATCACATTGGAATAAGTTCTTTAGCTTGGGAACTCTGGCATGTATCAAATGAAATTTATTGATCAACGACATTGGAAATATAGGTTGGTCTTGGAAGCTATTATTCGTGGCGAGGCCGTAATAGTCTCATATTTAAGCAACATATTGATATGACAAATACTCTTTGCTAGCTTCGATTCATGTTGGCTAAAACCACCCTAGACGTGTCCAAAATTAATGTTAATGGTTCACACATAAATGCTACTAGCTCTTCGACTTGAAGGGGCATCATGTGGGATCAGAACGTCACCTTCATGAAAAAAAAATTATTGCCAAGTTAGTTCTACCAGCTCCATCTTTGCAGAAGCTTGGGCTTTACATAGCTAAATCCTTCTTGCTCGTGATTTGGGTGTTAAGGACATCATATTTGAAATCGACTTTTTTGCTTTATTTCATAAGGTCATAAAAGGCTATACTACTTCTTTGATACTCCATCTGGTCTTATATATAAGAAACAATTGACTTTTTAGATACATTGTAAAATTGATGTATTTAGACAATAATTTTAGATACATTATAAAATTAATGTATCTAGACAATAATATTGTCTAAATACATCAATTTTACAATGTATCTAAAAAGTCAATTGTTTCTTATATATAAGACTAGAGGAATTATTTTATAATTATTGTGTACATGTGCTTGCTCAAAGTGGACACATTGTTCTTTTTCATATTATGATAGTGGTTATTGTCTTATTGATTATGCTCTGCACGCGGTTTAATGCACTCTTGATACTCCTACTTTGTCCTTTTATTTATTTTTTCTTAATTTTTTTTTATTACGGTATATTATTTTAGTCAACACTTCATATATTTGTTATTCCTCTGTTTCTTTTTATGTGTCTAAAAATATTAGGTTAATGTTTCTATTTAACGGTTAATTTGTTGTTTTACGGATACGATTTGTTAATGTATTCTTTGTCAACTACTCTTATATTTTTCAATAAAAATAATTAATGTTATATATTTGGAAAACTAAAGTCTTTTATTTTTATTTTTTTTTTACATAATATATTAAATTTATTGAAAAGAGAAAGTGTGTGAAAAAAATTAGCAATTTATTGATGGATTAAAATTATGATATAATAGAAAGATATAGTAAGATAAACAAATACACTTTCTTAACTTAATTTTACTATTCTAAACGGACACTTAAAAATAAATAAATAGAAAGAGTATTTGTTAATATAATTTTATCCATTTTCTTTCGACTATCACTTTGTTTATTTGTTGCTAGTTATTGTACTTTTTATAAAATTTAATTCATGATTATTAGACAAATTTTATAAATAACCACATTATCTATTTTTCTTTAACAAAACAGAAAAAAATTATTTATTTATTTTTGGAAATAAACAAAAAAGATAAGACTAACATCTCGTATCCTAATCCAAAATTGAATTTGTGTCTATCAATACATTTAAATTTCCAAATCTAATTTTTTTACCCCCCATTATTATGGTTCCAAAAATTATAATACAAATTTGTTTATGTTTATTCGATACATATCTTATTGTTATTGTTATACCATTGAAGTTGGATATGTAAAAAAAAAATACTGTTAAAGCGAATAATTATAATATAGTAGTTTTTATTAATTTTTGTACCTATCAAAATTATCCACTTCAACTATATTTCAATACATTTTTTTTGAAGGAACTATATTTCAATACATGACAAAATAAGATGTATACATAAATGTTCACTTTAATCTTATCCTAATTAATTAGTTAATGAATTATTAGCATCACTATTGGATGGTAACGAGTATTAATAGCGGATCAAGTCTATTCCCAAAACTCTGTACATTCTGTTACGTTTTCACTGTGATTCAAATACTTTCAAATCCCTATAAATACACACACAACACATTCACTCAAACACATCAAAATTTTCTCACTCTCTTCAATCTCAATAATTTCTTTGCTTTTTTCCTTGTGATCTTAATTTTTTCCGCTATGGATATTGATCTTACTCCTCAATTGGCGAAGCAAGTTTATGGTGGCAATGGTGGATCGTATCACGCTTGGTCTCCTTCTGAACTCCCTATGTTGCGTGAAGGTAACATTGGCGCTGCCAAATTAGCTCTTGAGAAGAACGGTTTCGCTATTCCTCGTTACTCTGATTCTTCCAAAGTTGCTTATGTTCTTCAAGGTACAACTTTCATCTAATTAATTTTTACGATTGCATGTCAGATATTATTGATGAGAATTATTTGATTTTTCCTGATTTATTTTAGTGTTTGATCTATTGAATCATCGATTAAGATCTATGTAGCACGAACACTTGTCGGATTAGACGTGTCCTGGTGTCGGTGTTTGACACCAACAAACACTGGCACTTGTGATTTTATTGAATTATTATGTAATTTTCTCAAATTATTACCAGTGTCACTATGCAATTTTATTGAATTATTATGTATTTTTCTCAAATTATTATCGGTGTTGCCATGTTGGTGTTTTGTATCGGTGATTTGTCGATTAAGATTCGAGTAGATTGGATTTGATCGATTGTTTTAAATTGCATGGTGATCCTTGATATTGCAGTCAATTGCGAACAAATTTTGTTGATACCGTTGTAATTGCAGTTATGTTGCCCTCTCAATTGGATGATTATATAAATATGCATGTAGAGATTCTTAAATTTTTTGTTTGATTTTGTTTTTGTGGTATGGTTAAAAGAAACATTATTTCATACATCATGATTTATTTGTTATTTATTTTTATTATGTATTTCATATTGCTAATGTGATTATTATTTGATATCGTAGTAGAATTATGTTGTGATGCTTAACGGTGAAGTTTTGTTGAAACAGGAAGTGGAGTTGCTGGAATTGTACAACCTGAATCAGAAGAGAAGGTTGTTGCAATTAAGACGGGTGATGCCTTAGCACTCCCTTTTGGTGTCGTGACATGGTGGTACAACAAAGAGGACACTGAGCTGGTTGTTCTGTTCCTCGGCGATACTTCAAAGGCACACAAGGCTGGTGAGTTTACTGATTTTTTCCTGACTGGTTCTAATGGAATCTTTACCGGATTTTCAACTGAGTTTGTCGGAAGAGCTTGGGACTTGGACGAGAACAATGTGAAGACCCTTGTTGGAAAACAGTCCGGTAAAGGGATTGTCAAGCTTGAAGAAAACATTACCCTTCCTCAGCCTAAAGAGGAACACAAGAAGGGTATGGCCTTGAATTGTCTAGAGGCTCCATTGGATGTTGATATTAAGAATGGTGGAAGAGTTGTTGTCTTGAACACCAAGAACCTTCCTTTGGTTGGTGAGGTTGGTTTAGGAGCTGATCTTGTGAGGCTTGATGGAAAAGCCATGTGCTCTCCTGGTTTCTCTTGTGATTCTGCTTTGCAGGTTACTTACATTGTTAGGGGGAGCGGCCGTGTTCAAGTTGTCGGCGTTGATGGTAAGAGAGTTTTGGAGACAACTTTGAAGGCTGGAAATTTGTTCATTGTGCCCAGGTTTTTCGTTGTCTCTAAGATTGCCAATGATGAAGGAATGGAGTGGTTTTCTATCATCACTACCCCTAAGTAAGTTTTTCTTAACATTTAAACCTCATTGAAATATTGTTAACCTTTTGTTGCTATTCTATATATACATGATTACATTTGATAACCTTTCTGTCTAGTGTATACATAGTTTTGGCTTATTCTGTACTCCAATTGTATGCGTCTTTTTGGTGTTTATTTAGAATTTGAAGTCACACAACATAAGTTTTCGCGTTTCTTTATCTGCATGTACTAAAATATATTTATCAGGAAGGGTTGAACAAGTAGTTATCATTGGCATACTATGCTTGTTTGGATTGACTTATTTAAGCTTTTCAATGAACTTATTGTCAACATATTATGCTTATGAATTCTTATTTTTGTTATGATTGTTGATTTTGCAGTCCTGTATTCACACACATGGCTGGAAGTTCTTCAGTGTGGAAGGCATTGTCACCCACAGTTCTGCAGGCTGCTTTCAACGTCGATGCAGATGTTGAGAAACACTTCCGTTCAAAGAGGACTGCTGATGCCATTTTCTTCCCTCCTCCAAATTAAAGTAGAATAGAATATTATGTTCATAAGTCATTATTGACAATAGTAGTTTTTATCTAGTAGCCGCGGTTTGAACTTGTTTGATGTTTTTATGGAGTTCTTAATAAAGTTCCTGCACATTTATTATGGGTTTATTATAAGGAGTTGATTGCTTGGTAATCAACTTTTTTCATCAACTAAATTTTTCATTATCAAACCAAAAAAGATATTGGACTCAAGTAGCTCCTTCTATGTAAGAATAATTTTTAGTCAGACTTTATTTACAACCGAATTTTAAATTATTGGGATCCCATTCCTTTGGGAGCATAAAGTTAACAAAAAATAAATAAATTCCTCATTACCCTAAAATGATAAAAGAATCTCTGATAAGAGAACTAGTGGGAAAGAAGAAAATCAAACACATGAAAAGAAGAAATAAAATATTGCTAATGTGATTGTGGGTAGTATCTACTATCTACAACAAAAAGAACATAGAGCGACTACTCTTTCTTTAAATCACATTTTCTTTAGGTAGTTATTTTATTATCCATACCTAACATCTATCCCACATTTTTTAGGCTAATTGCCAAAATACATTTCATTAAATAATGTATCATAAACTAGACCTCTACCCAGCGATGCAACAGGTCAATTATGAGATTTTATTGTTTAAACAAATAGTTTTTTGATACTTTGGATAGATATTCACATTTTTATATGGATGTCTTCTTGGCAAGTTGCATATTTAAATTCAGGAAGTTCCTTTGAAAGGAGAGAAATATAATCTATTTTTGTATTGTATTTGTTAATAATGTTCCACGAGCTATAAACTTTTTAAAACTTGGGCTCATACACCATCCCTTCACCTTTAAAAGAATATTCTTTTTAACATACTCTGATTAAATATTAAGATGTGGTATACAATATCTCTTTTCCAAAAGATAAAATAAAATCTCTTTTCCAAAATAAATAATGCCTATGATGAACTTACAGTGGCAAGTGGGAATTTATAAAGATGTTACTGCTTATTTTTTAATGTCTATGATGAATTTATGGTAATGGACAATAAATTCTACTATGTATAGATAGACTATAAATATGATTCTCATGTACTTTTCATATAACAACTTGAAAATCCATCAAATTTGAGAGTTTTTTATTATGAGAACTTTTCCGTTGTTTTTTAGATAAAAACTTTATAGTGTTGATTCTACCGGCATGTCGCGGTTAGGGTTGCACTTTGTTTGATAACTTTGGTTCTACCGACAAGTCGCGGTTAGGGTCAAATTCTCATTCTGTTTTTAATACGATCCTTAGTAGTCGCTTATCAAAATCAATTGATGTGACGTGAACTGATCGTCATTTGAGGGCTGAATATGGCTATGGATTTGCAGATTGTCATTTGTGCAGGATGGTGGTAATGTTTAATGAGAATTCAAGAAGTTACAAGATAGATTTAACTAGGTTAGAAGGCCATATACTACCACTTTCCAACAACATACATTGGCACCAAACTCAACTTAGAAGCAAAAAAAAAGGTCTAACATCAATTTTCTTAAAAATAGAAATGTGGAGAACATGCGTAGTTGACAAATACAATTTTACTCTCAACTTAATGTACGAGTAAAATGTTAGCCAACTAAGTCTAAAATGTGCATGAAGACCTATTCTATTTGATAATAAGGTTATGGAAAATGTGATTGACTGATATGGAAGTAAATAACTTAGCTAACACAATCTATATGGTTATTTATTTTAGGGAGATGCTATATGCAGCGAAAATTTCAACGCGAATTTTCACGAACTGCTTTTTTTGTTTTTTTATATATATTTCTTTCTAAAAGTATTTACAAAATTAGAACAGCAAATTAAATACGTGTCTACCATGCACAAAATCTCCTCTTGTTAAAACTACCAATATCTTTTATACACACAAGTCACCAATTAAACTTAAAAGAGAAGGTAAGATTATATGACAAAAACAAATTTGTTTGATAAATATTTTTTGAGTTTATGGCTTATTTTATAATTTATAGCATATTTTTCAAACGTTATTTTAACTAGTTTATGAGTTTATATTTTATAGTTTATTATTTTTTTTCTTTCAATTTATTCTATCATCTTACTTGAAAAAAATTAAATATTAATTAAATATATATTTTTATGTCATTTCATATTTATAAACTAGATCAACCGATAATTTTGGCCCGTTTGAATTAGTTTATTTTTTAGTTTATGCAAACAGCTTATGCAATATAAATTAGGTTTTATGCTATTTTATAAGTTCAAACTAATGAAAATTGTATTTTTATAAGCTATTTTATTATAAACTACCTTGACAAATTTATAATAATAAATATAAATTGCATAAATTGTTTGCATAAACTCAAAAATAAATTAATCCAAATAGATATCAAACACTAAAAATTCAAACAATTAGTTTATTTATTATAAGCTAAAATTTAACTTATAAATTATTTGCTATAAGCTAATTTATCAATTTTCCACTATTTTTTATCAAATAGAACCTAAAACATATTTGTGATTAATAGTTAACATAAACTACTTCTAAAAATGCATAGCTAGAGATATGAAAACACAACTATTGAGTATTGAGAGATGAATGCTCTTTTTTTTTTTTGTTGGCAAAATCAAATGTCATTGAACTGTGAAAAATATGAAGCGGCTGTATGTGGTCTTGTGGAAAAGAGATACTCCCTCCATTCCTTAATATAAGAAAAAAAATAGTTTTTTAGATTCATTGAGTTTCTAATATATTTAGATTATATTATAGACTAGATACATTAAAATCTCAATGAATCTAAAAAAGAAACTTTCTCTTATATTAAGGAATGAAAGGAGTATGCAAGTAAGACAAACAGTAATAATGCGTCATAATAAAAAAAACAAACAAAGAAGTCATGCCACGTCGTTTCGCGAAGGTTTCGTGAAAATAAGTTTCGCGAGATTGAGCATTTCCCTTTATTTTATTAGTGTTGTTAGCCATGATCTTGCATGATAATATGATTGTTCGTGGGCCAAAATCTGGCAAGCAATGTAACATAGATTGCTTAGTTATTCCAAATCTATAAACACTCCATAAAGATATATCCTTTCAACACACACAATCAACTGAACAAGTATGTACATATTTTTATCGTTTTTCTTTACTGCTTTCATTTATTTTTCATGTATTTTTAAGTAGTTCAACATTCAACACTAGACGCTTTTTGAATTAATTTAGAAACTCGCAACTAACAAACTAAGTCCTTTTCGAAGTGTAATCACTTGATATAAAATGAGATCATCGTCTATAATGCAAAATAACTTGCATAGCATCCAATCAATTGAGCAAACGAAAAATCAAACAAACAATGACTAATCTACTAATTACACAACTAATTAGCTATTAAACACCTCAAACATAAATATATCATACCTATAAATTCTAAGAAATATTATTTCTCGAATTAAAATAAACACCCCAAGCAATATTTTACTAGAATATGGCATCATCATGAAAAACCACAACCAAATTTACAACAAATAAAAAACCCACAAACTAAAAAAGGTAAAGAGAGTGACTTACAATTAAGTGATTGAGACGAATCGTTTTTAGTCAAACTTTTTAGCTGTCGAATTTTGAATTACTAGAGCTTATTCTTCAGATCTGAGTTATCTGCCATAGTAGAAACACAATATTTAACACAATAACAAATCACAACTATTGATATTTAATCTAACGGTACAAATCACACATCAATCAAAATATATTAAAATGTGAAGGTTTCTCATCTCACCCCCCGTCATTCTTTTTCACCCCTCAGAAATCCAACTTTACCCTTGATTTTATCCCCGAAAAGTTCGGTACACGCGTACTGAACTTTTTCGATATTGAAAAATAGGTGTTAAAAAGTTCGGTACGCGCGTACTGAACTTTTTTTCAAAGGTTAAAAATGAAAACCCAGAGGTTGAAAAAGAAAGCTGAGGGGTGGGGAAAGAAATCTTCTTAAAATGTTATCAACTGTCCATTTTAAATTAAACCGTCCTGATCTGTTATAGTTACAGCAGCAGGAAATTCAAATCCCTCATTCTCCTAGTAAGATTCACAAGTTAATAAAAAAATAAAAAATAAAAAAAGAGCGATTTGTTAGAATACTGTGTACGTAGTAGCAATACCAACACACTCGTACCAAGTGGGTGTGGCACAAGTGGTAAGCGGCTTGGACCCCTTAAGCATTTGGTCAGGGGTTCGATTCCTGATCGGTGTGTATGAAAAAGCATCGCTTGAGAGAGGCAGCCCTTAAATGCGCTCTAAATCCTCAAAGGGAGAGGATACCCTGGGAAAAAAAAAAATACCAACACACTCGTATGAATACGCTTTCTGGTGTTGGCGGCATCAGAAGAAGAAAATGGCGCCATTGAACTCTCTGGAGAAAGAGTATCCACTCATCGACTCCAACTTCCAAACCTTTTGCGCTTCCCACGCCATTTACTCCGGTTCCATTCTTCTCCTTCTTCTCTTCCCCAATTTTTTCAATTTCATCTAACACCACCACCATTCATTTTTCTTCTCAGTCGAAGATTTCCTCCTTCATGATATCGACGCATTACTCACTTCTGCAACTAATCGCTCCTCTTCACAGCGACTGAAGCAGGTTAGGGTTAGGTTTAGCTATATAATCAATATTATGTTTTGATTATTCTGTTATTAGTGTGATTCTAATTTGAATTTTGTAACTGTTTAGGGCATTCATCAGCTTCTTTCTATAATCGATGCTTTACGTCCACCATTGCTTAACGGTTTGCAGCTTGTGGAAGATGCTCAACGGAATAAGCGTGTTTTCTCAACTGGTTGTGAAGGGTATTCTCAGAATTCAACTCAAAATATAGTTGAATTATGTTGATTAATTAATATCTTATGGGGGCACTTGTTAACAAGTCAAAAATGGAAATTTTATCTTGAGGATTGTGCATTCAACTTCTTGAAACTTTAAAAATTGAGTTTTTCTAGGACGAAGCATTCTAGAATTTGCACGATGCATAATTTTTTAGTACTTATTGTTAAGAGTCCCACACTGGTTGAGAGATGACCCGAAAGAATGTTTATTTATCTGTGAGGACAATCTTCACCTTACAAGCTGGTTTTGTTGGGTTGAGTTAGGTACATCCCAAATTGTAAAACTTATGATGTGCATAATATAAGTGGCATAACAAGAATCTGGAAATGTTGAAAGTGAAATGCAACTTATTTGCATAATTACATTCAACCCTACGAATTTTAGAAAACCTAGTGTCTTGAGTAATTTTCCACAATTTGAATAGTGCTTTGCTTTATTTTGTTTTGTGGTGTTTGGAACTCTTGCTGTTTATATTGAGTTCTTGATAAATGTTATATTTGGTTTTAAATAAGGTATAAGTGTGGCCTGAAACTTGAAAGTAGAAATACTCAGTGTTTGAATCTGTTTAATTTAGGATTGATGCATTGATTGGAGGTGGGTTACGTGTAGGACAATTAACTGAACTTGTTGGACCATCCTCTTCTGGCAAGACACAGGTAAGAGCTCACTTATTTTCCATAAAAATCAACCATAATTATGAGTAGGAGTGTTAATGTGTTGTAGCGTGTTAATGCGTTGCAGCATGTTTGCCCCATCCCTATTGGGAATATCCATTTCTAATCATTGGGCGGACTGGAGATGCTTATTTGGGTATGCGTATGCCAGGGCACTCCCTCACGAAAAATTTCTTCATATTTGTTAATGTTTGGCCCTCCTCACATTATGTTTCTGACTCCCCCATTGTGTTTATCCATGTGTTTCTTTGGGTATTTAATAACTTAGAATGAAATTTCACAACAAGGAATTTAAATGGACAAAATTTGACATCATATATACTGATGTTTTAGACTCCTCGATTGTATTTTTCCTTTAGTCCCTTTGTCTTGTTCGAAGAGATAGGTCTAAGAAAGTTAAATGCCAAGGTTTGATATGAAGGGAGGTGAAATTGAAGAGATAGTTAGGGAGGAAGAGGAAGAAATATCAGGGGATGTAGATGAACTAAATGACATTGTGGGAATATAGCGTTGGTAGTAGATTATGTTCTTTGAGGGGTGGAACGCTTAAATTTTGTATAGCCAGACATTTTTTTGTTATTTGATCTGTGACTTTGGAAGTAAGTATTTGATATATCAACTTATGATTTTTTGCGCATGTCACTTGTTTTTCGTTTTTACTTCAAAATACCATATTTTTATTAATCTTATCTTATATGGTGCATTTATTTGATTAACGATTTGGAAAGTAAGTCATCCTATTCACAATTTGAATCTTGATTCCATAACCATTACATACTCATTTGGCAAAAAAATACAAAACCCTCTACAAAAGAATAAGAAATGGGAAAATTACATTGACCTCCCCTGAGGTCTCTTTAAATGACACAAACACCCCTTTAGTTTTATATTAGACACTAACCTCCCCTAAAATCTCTTAAATAGATAAACACCTCCCTTCTTAATTTAACAGCGTTACTTAATCCGTTAAATATAAACCCAGTATTCCTACCGCTGTCATTGTCGTACGGTTTTCAACAACAACAAAAAAAATTGTTCATTGGTTTGTTCTCCTTTGTTTCATATCTCTGCTGTCAGTTTTGTTGTATCTTATAACCTAAATCATAATTGTTAATCGCACAAAAAAAAGGAGTGGATGAGAGGCATTAACTTGCGATTGGAAGGGACAAGAAAAGAAACACATAATGGTGTTGTATGATGAGGATTGAAAAATACCTGATTCTTAAATTAGGTTTTATTTTATTAAGCTTTTGGTTTCTTTCTAACGTTAACTGACGGCTCTTAACAGCAGGGTAGGTGAGTGTCAAGTGATAAATTAGAGGGGGTGTGAGTGACATATAAACATAGTTAAGGGGAGGTTAGTGTATTTTTCCCATAAGAAATTTATGTTCTTATTCATCTGAGTCTGATAAGTGCAAACAAAATTTTCACTGGTAATTGCATGGTTAGGATCTTTTCCCCTACTCCTTGATATCACAGTTGCCCCACCAAGGAAGGAGTTTGTTTCACCCATAACTTTGAGTGTGTTAAGAATAAGCGTATACAAGTACAATTTACTTTTGTTCTGTTGATAATCTTTCTGCTACCATAGGTCTCCAGCTATATCATCATTGGCATGCACATAATGCTACCACATCATCTCTTATTTTGTTGACATAAGATAAATTGTTATCTTCTATTTCTTCATGTCATGTCTGTTGTGTTCATGTATAACTCGGCTTGTTTATGAATGATTATTAGGTTTGCTTGATGTCTGCCTCAACTGTTGCAAAGCATAATTGTTCAGTTATATATTTAGATACTGGCAACTCTTTTTCACCTCAGCGTGTTGCACATTTTATCGGACAGTCTTCTGATTATGTCTCAGGCAATCAGGTTACTCTGAACTCAGACTTACTGTTCATTGTTTGTTAACTGGTCTTAAAATTGTTTTTAAAT
Source organism: Trifolium fragiferum (assembly GCA_954870985.1). Lineage (NCBI taxonomy): Eukaryota > Viridiplantae > Streptophyta > Magnoliopsida > Fabales > Fabaceae > Trifolium > Trifolium fragiferum. The sequence goes on along the minus strand of OX940790.1, from coordinate 22,547,285 downwards.
AATTCATCATTTAGGTTGATCGCAGAGTTCTACAGAACGTATTGGACAGGATAATTTGCTACCCAGTGTTTGATGTATATCAGATGTTTGATCTGCTGCATCAACTGAAGAATAATTTGAGATCCGAGGTTCTCACTGACATAAATATTTGCAGCTGATGCAATTTAATTGTTTTATATTTTTTATCAAATAATTGACTTCTGTATACTGGCACAGATTGGCAAATCAGATCGTCATGTACAACTGCTTATTGTTGACTCAATCTCTTCACTGATTACTCCCATCCTTAGGGGCAGTGGTCCTCAGGGTATAGTACATATTTGCATGCAAAATTCCTTGGTATGCTTACCATTTTATTCACTGTGTATACCTTTAGATTTGTTTTCTAGTGTCCTGGCTTTCTTGACAAGCTCAGAATTAAAAGATACTGGACCGTCCTAGACTCCCAGTCAAATCACATAATCAGTAATCTAGTGTCAATCCTTAAATTTTTCTTGAGTTAATAATCTGTTGGACATTTATATGCTTGTGAAGGTCAAGTACTGAGTTTAATTTGCTCAGCTGTTCAGTTGTTGTCCATGTTCATTTTTTAAAGTTTCCATTCTAATTCCATTCGCTTTATCATATTTACTTATTATCTTAATTAAATTTTGTGAAGGAAACTGCCTGAGTTAATCAGCAGTGCTTGCTCCTCTACACTTTTAAGAAGGATGTGAAACGGTATATGCAAAGTTTTCAAACTCTGAGTGTTCCATAAACTTGTGGATAAGGTTTATCTAATATGAATTTAATATTAAAAAACTGATAAATGACATCCATACATGATATTAAGTTATTAACGCATTTCAACATTCCAACTTCATAATAAAGCAAAGTAGCAAACACAACATTAATGTTAATTGGAAATTCAGATTAAACGGTGAAACTAATAAAATTAAAAGAATGAAATCACAATACAAAGAATAAAATGTAATGGTTAAACCGAAAACCAGTAGAAACTTGAGATAGAGATTCACAGCTCCTTGCTCTGTCCAGTGGCAGGTTCTAAGTGAAGGTCAAAAGATAGAACAGGGTTTGTCAGTACTTCATCCTAGTTTTGAAGTTCAATGACTTGTTGCTATTTCTATTCCATTGGGGTAGATAATTTGATTGGACTGTTTTACAATGAGTAGTCTGGATATATGGATCCTAAGCCATTCCACTAATTGTTTTGAGGTCGAGGTCTCGTCTCTTATGTCTTGCTACATAGGTTGGATAATTATCTAAATGTACAAAAACTAAGAGATTTGCATATTATGGGTGATTTCAGGGCATGCTTTAATGATATCTGCTGGGTTTTTACTGAAGCAGCTAGCACATGAGCATAATATTACAGTGTTGGTAAGTTTTACTTTTGGTTTACTTTCCTCTCCCTTTCCTGCCAATAAATCGATCCCTATTCGAGAGTTCGTCATCATGGGAATGGGCTATTGTCTAAACCATAATCGTCTGACCTAATGCTTTGCAGTTGCACATATCATCCTTGTTTCTCCCTCATCCTTATTTTCTGAAATGTTATTATGATATTCATTTAAAATCATGTTTCTAGCCACATTACATTCTACAGTTGTTTTTTTTTCATATTAATTAATAGTTTCTACCATAGTTCAGTGTCAATGATTTTATTTTTATTTTTTTATGTTACATTTAGGACATTTTACATTAGTACCCTCAACTTGGTATATTTTATCAGGTTACACAAGGGACATCCCCTCTTAATTACATTGAAATGTTGCATCTATAAGGGATTAGTGTTTAGTCTTTTGTATCAAATTCGTATTAATTCTATTTCACTATAAATTATATTTCTTTTATCTAAAACCCATAACTTCAACGGTCAGATACAATTTACCTTGTATGCTTCCAATTGAAGCAAACAACTTAAACTTGTCAAATTGTGTAAATCATGCTTTCATATTATTATTATATTTAAATAGTTAACAAGATTGTCTGTTTAAAATATACCTAAACTTCCAAAAGACAAGACGATCCCCAAAGAAACCTCACCTCCATCCTTTTTCTTCCCATTGCTCTATTTGCACAGTTTCATCTTGTCATATTTCATGGTAGGCACCATTACAAAAGGAGGCCATATTTAGCCTATTATTGAGGATGCAGATTGGCTAAAGCTTGATGTGGCTAATGGGTGATGGCCATTCATTGTGGAGAACAAAGTGACTGATCTTCGCATTTCTTACTGTTCACTTCTGGACCTTAGGGTACATGGTTCCACTGAACTTAGGGGTAGCTTTGCCTTAAGGTAGGACTTATGGGTGCCCCAACACCGGGATGTAACCACCCTCCTCTCGAAATCACATTATGCCCATTTTAAAAAAGGCACATTGATTTTCTGCTGTAGTGTGAATTTTTTTTTTTTTTGGTGAACTGCTGTAGTGTGAATTTGATCCTTGGAGTTGAGTAGAAAAGTGTATGGTGTTTAAACGTAATTGTAATAATCTGTTTTGGTAGGGCATCTATATTCCCTCATATAACACATTCAATGGTACAAATTTTGCAGGTCACAAATCATGTGGTGGGTGGGGATGACGGTAATTCTAAACCAGCACTTGGAGAGAGTTGGAAGAGTGTCCCTCATGTACGGCTTTTACTTTCACGTGATTGCAGAGGCAAGGTCTGCAATATGTCAATAATAAAACATCCAGCTATGGTATGTGCTTGATCAGAAAATTTCTTTATGGTGTAGTATACATTATTTCTGTGTATGTTTTCCTTATGTTAATAAGAGATGTGGTTTTTGTTTCTATTTTTGAACCAACTTTGCTTTATGGGTATATTGCCCTCCATTTATTGGAGGTGCATTAATATTATTCTTAGGCTCATTGGGATTCTAATTTTCTTCAAGTCTCTGTCATAAAAGGGTAGTCTGTTTATTCTTAAAGATTTGAACCAGCTTTGGAAAATGGAAACGAATTAGCCTGAATTTACTGTTCTGTTTCAGGCTTCTGGTGGGACTGCAACTTCCATCCGTCTGTTTGTTTGAAACTATTATCACCGCAAAATGGTCATGCATCAAAGGAATGTTGCTTTTCATAGAAGTGGACGGAGAAGCCTGTTTTGTTAATGTTCTCGTGCAGGAAAATATGGACCAAAACTAACACGCCAATAGTTATATTTTGTAACGAAAGTTTATGATTTAATTTAATTAAAACTGTCGGAAATTAATTGTTAATGTTAATATTTTTTACTACTAAATCACATCTCATATATAGTCATTTCCTTAGTATTGGTTGGTCAGTTAGGAATTAGCTAGAAGTTATTCAATTGGTTAGTCAATTGAACCCTATAACTAGGACAATATGTACACTTTTATCATCTTTTTCAATCTAATTCAATGTCACCACAAGTATTCGTATTCATTTGCTCTCCCCATCTTTCTTATGTGTATAACTTTTGACACTCATGATTCTTTACATCCAACATTCAGTGGCTCTGTTGCAATAATCTTCATTCTGGTTTGTGGCTGTCAAATTCAAGCATAACATTTATATTAATTTGTTTTTTCAATAGTACAATCCAATCACTAATTAAGATTCATTAAACAAAACACAAGTAGTTTGCAATAGCTTTGTAAGCAGAAAACTGGAAATTCATTGATAACACATAAATCAAAAGAAAGTGCTACTAATAGGAAAGATAGGCAGTAAGGTGCAAGAGAGTTTCAAGTCCATCAGTGTTATGTTGTTGACCGTTAACTGGAAAAGTCTTAATAATAGCAAATCCATTAGCATTCACATACTTTCCCGTTCCTCCAATGATTGCAAGTTGTGATTGTGAAACTTGTGCTGTTCTGTGTACCCCAAAGAAGCTAAGACTATCTTCATAACCATTCTCTTCAAACTTTGCAGTGAAAGCCATTACTTGACTTGTTCCTTCCACTGAACTTGCTATATAAAATCCTTGTGCTTTCCCTACTAATCCTGATCCCAACTCTTCCCCTTCTGTTAGTTCATCATCAAACACTGTCATTGTACCAAACATCAGCTCTTGCACCGTCATTCCTTGAGGTATCTGATTCATATTCGTCACTGGAAAATTGTTGTTTCCGTTGTTATTATTGTTATTGAAGACGTTCCCTGTGTTTCCGCTGAGTCCTGTCAGGAAAGGAAGGTTATTGTTGTTTAGAATTCCATTATTGTTATTGTTCTGTGGAACTCCGTTGTTTAGAGGAAGGTTTGCACCATTTGGCTTTGCGAATGCAACTTGAGCGTTAAGGGCAGGGTTTGTAACGACTCCGGTCACTGCTCTTGCCGTTGGATTGGAGCCACCGAGAATGTCGTGCATGAAAAATGATAGTGTGTGGTGCTGGTCGGGAATATCAGTACCACCGGTTGTTGTTGCTGTTGAAGGAAGTGGAGGAAGAATTGTGGAAGAAACAGGAGACTCTGCTGCAGAATCAGTAATTGGTTCTTCTGGAGTTTCTAGTTCACCAAGGATTCGAGTTGAAGTTGTGGAAGTGAATGTAAGGAATAATATCAGTGCCATAATGGAAACAATAGTTTCAAGGTGTGCCATGCTTGATAATGTTTGATAGCTTTGATATTATGTTATGAATTGTGATAGAATGTTATGGGGACATATAAATAGTAAGACTTGAATTGAAGCATCATTAGCAGTAATCCATTACTATTAATTATTTTGATTATACAACAAAATGATGGAGTTGATGAGAGGAGTTGTTGTGTTGTGTATATATATGGAACTGATATCTTTCTCTTTGTAGTAGTAGTTATAACTAAACAACAAGTAAAATATATGAACTTAAAAATAATCTTTATCAAGGACATTATCATATTACTATAAATGTATGCACCAAAACCACATCCAAACACACTACATCAGCATTGAAGTTATTTCTTCAAATGCTGAAGAGTGAAGAAGCATATAGCAGCTCATATCTTTGACATAATATTACAACAATATTGGAATAACTACTTAATAACCTCTAATTCTTCCAAACACTTAACATTGAACTATTCTTTACATTTTCAAGGCACCTAAAAAACTAATTAAAGAAAACATTGTCCAAGATTGGGGTATGCTATGCACTTGCACAACCCCCACATCGAGAAAACATAGGCACAAGCTTTTAGACACATTATTTGGGCACACACACACAAATCAAAAAATTTAAAATGAAAATAATATAATCACATCAATCAACATTATTTTATTTCTTTTTTCTTTAATTTTTTTTAGTTTATGTAAATATACCTAACACATGTCATTTGTGTTTGTGTCTATATTAAAATTTCTCCGCCCACATCTATTCCATTTGCTCGACAACAAAGCTGCCAAAACAGTGCTATATTTAAATGGATGATTAAATCAAAGAAGAGTAGGCATGTTCAACATTTGATTTGGTTAGCAACTAGTTGGTGTATTTGGAGATTGAGGAACAACATATTATTTCAATGTGTCTGCGCTGGTGGATAATATCATGGCGATCTCTTGAATTTGGCTTAGTGGTCGGGTTGACCGCAAATCCAATTATTTTTTTAATAACCGGTGTATCAATCCAATTGTATGTTTACAAAGCATATAACTATCTATCTTGAATTGTAAGGGATTTGAGTACCCTTGTCCTTTATAATTCAATTTTGCTTATAAAAAAAAAAAAAAAAAACTGCAAAAACAGAAGGGAGATGACAAACCCTTAACATATTTCCATTATCTCACAACTCCTATTACACATCTATCTATTTACAATATATTAAAAGAAACTACTACCAAAAAACCTCTTTTGTCCTTAGCACGTTTAATAGTATTTTACCGTTTATAACCTTAAAAGTAATTTTAACTCTATACTCAAAAAAAAAAAAATACAAAACAAAAAAAAGAAAAGATAAACATAAAACAAATCTATTCATAAAAAAATATTAAAAAAAAAAGAAAAAGATAAGCATAAAACAAATCTACTCATAAAAAAAATTAAGAAAAAGAATAAAACAAACTTACTCATAAAAATAGCAATAGAAACCACTTCTAAAGATAGGCATAAAAATTAACTAATAGTTTTTTTTAAACAAAACAAGTAGTTCTTATCGATAAATATAAAAAATCATTGACAAATATTTTTCACTCATACATAAAAAAACTGGATAAATATTTATCACCGATAATTATAATTTATTACTACGTCCGTTTCTTTTTATTAGTTTTTTATCGTCAGATTTATCGTTCCTTTTTATTTGTCTTTTTTGTATTTTAAGGATACGATTTGTCGATTAGGATCCGTTTGGCCCAGCTTATTTTAGAGTTTATACAAACGGCTTATGCAATATAAATTAGATTTTATGCTATTTTATAAGTTCAAACTGATGAAAATTGAATTTTATAAGCTATTTTATCATAAAATACCTTGAAAAACTTATAATAATATATAAAAATTGCATAAGTTGTTTGTAAAAGCTCAAAAATAAGCTAGGCCAAACGGACCCTTATACTCTTTGTCAATTTATCTTACTCTTTTTTAATAAAACTAATTAATGTTATATATTTAAAAAACTTAATATTTATTTTTTATTTTTTTATGGGTACATAACATATTAAATATTGTTTTTTGATACATAATATATTAAATTTATTGGAAAAAGAAAGTGTGTGAAAAAAAATAGGAATTATTTTGTAAATTAAAATGAGGGTATAATAGGAAGATAATGTGCAAAAATATAATTCCTTAATTTGATGTTACTATTCTTAAAAGAATAATTAAAAGGAACGGAGAAGTATTAAAATATACACGGGACAATAACTTTAATAAAATAAATATAGTCATTTAATAAATTTATATAAACTACACAATTTATATTTTTAAAATATTTTATCACATATTTCTAAATATTTTAATCTAAATAAATTTTATACTTTAGTATAATATCAATCTTAAATATTAAAAAAAAAATAACGGACATGAATGATTCACAAATAGTTTTTTTTTTTTTTTTTAAATAATAGAAGACTCAACGATAATAAATATATACAAAAAAAATACAGGACAAAATATTTATCATGACACACGACAAAATATTTATCATCGATACATAAAAAAAATCAAACAATTTTGTTTATTAATAATTATAATTTATCACAAAAATCATACACGGGATTGTAGCTTTAGTAATATTTCTTTAAAAATTTAATAAAGTTTTACAAGAAAGAGCACAATGATTTCAATTATATTTTAATAATATTATATAACAAAATTTTAAATATTACGTTCTAAATAAACTTTATACCTTAATATAACGATGGACATAAATATTGAAAAAAAGTCAATGGATCCGTGTACTTTATTATAACAATATACATGAGACAATAACTTAAATAAACTAAATTTATTCTTCTAATAAATTTTACATAAAACTACACGAGACAATAGCTTTAATAAAATAAATTTTCTACTTTAGTATATAATATCAAAATTCCAAATCAAGAAAAATAATAAGCATGTGCATTCACAAATAATTTTTAGAAGCAACACAAGAATTAATTCTCATTGATAATTATAATTTATTACAAAAAATCATACACGGGACATTTGTTTATCATAAATCAATAAGCTAATTTTTTTTTTGCTTTTTAACAGCTTCTAAATAAAAATTTGAATAATTAGAATATATTAATTATAATTTATTTAAAAAATATCACGGGACAATAACTTTAATTAAATAAATTTATTCAGTAAAAGACTTATTTTGTAATTTAATAAATTTTACAAAAAAGAGTGCAATAGTATAACTTATATTTTAACAACAATTTTATGACAAATTTTTAAATATTTTATTTTAAATAAATTTTTAGATTAATATAATGACAAATTTAAATATTGAATAAAAATAATAGACCCGTGCGAATGCACGGGTCTCAAAACTAGTTTACAATATATTAAAAGAAACTACTACTAAAAAATCATTTTTGTCCTTAGCACGTTTAATAATATTTCACCATTTATGCCCTTAAATGTAATTTTAACTATAAACTAAAAAAAATACAAATACAAAACAAAAATAAAAAAGAAGATAAACATAGAACAAATCTACTCATGAAAAAAATATACAAAAAAAAAAAAAAAAAGATAAGCATAAAACAAATCTACTCATAACAAAAATACTTCTAAAGATGAATTTTAAAAAAAGATAATAAAACAAATTTATACATAAAAATAGCAATAAAAACCACTTATAAAGATAAACATAAAAATTAACTAATAGTTTTTTAAAATAACACAATTAGTTCTTATCGATAAATATAAAAAATCATGGACAAATAATTTTCACTCATGTATAAAAAATTTGGATAAATATTTTTCACGGATAATTATCATCTACTTACAATATATTAAAAGAAACTATTATTAAAAATCCAAATTTGTCCTTATCACTTTTAATGGTGTTTCAAGTTTTACGCCCTTAAATATAATTTTATCTCTAAACTAATAAAAAACACAAAAAAAAAAAAATAAGAAAGAAAGATACGCCTAAAATAAATCTTTCCATAAAAATAGCATTAAAAATCACATCACTAAAAAAAAAAATAAAAGAAATCTTCCCGTAAAAATAACAACGGAAAGCACCTCTAAAAACAAGATCATAAGCCAATCTATTTTAACATCAAAAATAGGAACAAAAAAAGATTAATTAAATTTACGCATAAAAATAAAAACAAAAATCACGATAAAAAATACACGCCAGAAATAGTAACTCAATCTAACATATAAAAACTTATATATAAAAAATAAAAATAGAAGAACCTAATAAAATAATATACAGTACTTATTTATGAGCTTAAAAATAAAAGAACATAAAAAAAAAACACAATTAGCCCGTTTGGATTGACTTATTTATGATCATACGCGAAATAACTTATGCAAATATAGAAACTTCTATGTATTATTATAAGTTTTTTAATGTTGTTTATGAAAACAGCTTATAAAGATATAATTTTTGTCAGTGAAAACTTATAAATTAAAATGCGTAAAAAAACCTAATGAAATAATATAAAACTTTATTTATAAATTAATAATCATAAAGTATTTTCATAAGCTTAAAAATAAGCCAAATTCAAACAGTCCAATATATTAAAGGTATTACTACTAAAAATCTTAATTTGTCCTCATCAATTCATAAAAATATTTCAAATCTTCTATTTCGTAAAAAAATAAATTATATTTTTCAATTTATTATTTTTCTATAAAATAGTTAAATTGTACTCTATATTTATTATAAAAAAAATATATTCTATTTTTGTTTACTCTTATATAATAAATACAGGAGCGTATTATTGATGAATATATATTAAAATAATTAAGGGGTAAATATATATTGCAATAACACACGGGACAATTGTTTCAATAAAAAAATTAATCATACACGGGACAATTGTTTTAATAAAAAAAAAGGAATTTAATAATATATTATAATAATACACGGAACAATTGTTGATGAATATATGTTATAATAATACACGGGACAATTGTTTTAATAAAAAAAATTAATCATACACGAGACAATTTGATTAATAAAAAAAAGGAATTGAATAATAAATATTTCTTATTATTAATTATTATTTATTACACAAAAATCATACACGGGACAATTACTTTAATAAAAAAAAGACTTAATTTAATAAGTTTTACAAAAATATCAAAGAATAATCTCATTTATCATTTTTTTTTGGTACACGACGTCACTTATATTTTAACAATATTTTATAAATAAAAGTCAATAGACCCGTGCGAATGCACGAGTCTCTAAACTATTAATTAATCTATTAAAAGAAACTACTACTAAAAAATCTATTTTGTCCTTAGCACGTTTAACAATATTTCACCGTTTATGCCCTTAAATGTAATTTTAACTCTAAACTGGGAAAAAGATATGTACAAAACTAAAATAACAAAAAAAGAAGAAGTGTATTATTGATGAATATATATTATAGTAATATAGAATTACGGGGTAAATATATATTATAGTAACACACACGGGACAATTGTTTTAATAAAAAAAAATTAATCTTACACGGGACAATTGTTTTAATGAAAAAAGAAATTGAATAATACATTATAATGATAGACGAAACAATTGTTGATGAATATATTATTGATGAATATATATATATTATAATAATACACGGGACAATTGTTTTAATAAAAAAAAATTAATCATACATGGAACAATTGCTTTAATAAAAAAAAGAATTGAATAATAAATATTTGTTATTATTAATTATAGTTTATTATACAAAAATCATACATGGGACAATTGTTTTAATGAAAAAATTACTTCATTTAATAACTTTTATAAAAAAATAGCAGAATAACATCACTTATTTTTTTTTTTTGTACACGACATCACTTATATTTTAACAATATTGTATAAATAAATGTCAATCCCATGGGTCTCAAAACTAGTACCTGTAAAAAATAAATAAAATTACACATATACATTACATATTACCCTCCAATATTTATTAATTAATTTTTGGTCCTTAATTTATTTCGGTGAAAGGTATGATAACACATTTAAAAGAAGTATTAATTTCACGGCTGAAGATACAATATATATTAAAATAATATTAACCATTTGTACTATTTTATTTTAATATTAACCATTAATACTCTTTAGCATTTACCATAAAAATAATATAGAATTACCAACTATTTTTTGTTGATGGAACCCCTATAAAATCGTGTAACTGAGACTAGAGAGAGAGAGAGAGAGAGAGAGAGAGAGAGAGAGAGAGAGAGAGAGAGAGAGAGAGAGAGAGAGAGAGAGAGAGAGAGAGAGAGAGAGAGAATATTTGAATGGTATATAATGGGAAGTAGAAAACACTTCTCACTACACTATTAAAAATATATATTGACTAATTAAAATTTGAATTCCGACTACGGGAGTTTTTCCATATTATGTGTACATCGTACTTTCACTATATTACATCCAACTGAAAAAATCTATGGGAATTGAAACCTAAAATAAATTAATATAATTTTAATTTTTTATAATCAATGGGTTTTTTATTTATAATTTCGATTTTAAGCTTTCCATAAACATTCGTTCAAATCTTTTTCTGGATGCTAATTTATCAATGTTAGTGAAAATTAATACATAGATTTTTCGATTTGACGCTCACACATGAAAATTGATTATTTGTGGTACAATGACAAAAAATAGTTTGAGTATAGAAACACGGTCAAAGTATGTTAATATTCATTCGAAAAATATTATAAAATTTACAATTATTTTTTGTTGATGGAGTCCCTATAGAGACGTGAGATAGAGGGAGGGAGAAAGAGTCTAATATAGTGTTGTTGAACGGGGAATGAGGGAGTACTTCTCATCCTACTATGTCCCTGTAACATCCTTAAACATATATCGTCTTTTCATACACAAGTAAATTAAATAAAATCAATTTCATAAATAATTGAAAGAAAAATATAGGAAACATTCAAAATAATATAAAATGAAAAATGACATAGACAAACTTCAAAATAAAATGAAGAACATAAGCAAATCAATATTATTAAAAATGAAAATGATCATGTGGGAGAAATGTAAAAATAGTGAGAGAGAGAGAGAGAGAGAGAGAGAGAGAGAGAGAGAGAGAGAGAGAGAGAGAGAGAGAGAGAGAGAGAGAGAGAGAGAGAGAGAGAGATAGAATCTCCCACTGGTGTAGAATGAGAAACGCGTAATACTTTCGATCCCACTATTAAAAATGCACCTAGATTAATTAAATATTCATTTGAGAATGAAGTTTATAATTATTTTATATTTAAAAAATCATTGTATAGTCCTGGAGATGAAGATGAAAGAAAAAATCTATCTCTTAATAGTGTATAATGGAAAGCGAAATAATATTTTTCATCTCGCTTTATCCTATAGCATTATTAAATATATATCATGCAAAATCTATATCATGCAAAATCTATATCAATTTTATCTTACTATTTTTAACTAAATTGTTCAAATAATATATTAAAATAAATACATAAATAATATTAAAAAAGAGAATAATCCCGTGCACGGCACGGGCTAACATACTAGTAAACTGTATTTTTTTAAAATAGTCTATAAAATATAAAAAGTTTATTGAAAAATTTCTCCAATTTTTTTTATAAAATAAAAAATTTATAATTTTTATAAAAAGTATTTCATAAACTACATAATAACAAAATAAAAAAATCTTTTTAATATATGTTTGAATTTTTTTAAAAAAAAAAAATTAAAATGTCACATAGGCAACTTTGAAGGTTGAAAAACACACAAGAAGGGGGGGGTTGAATTGTGTGAGACTTTTTCTAAGTTAAAACAAATTGCAGCGGATAAGGTATAACACACACAATATATGAGGATAGGGTTAGAGAGAGATGCTCAGAATTTTTATACTGGTTCCTCCCACTAACAGGAGTAGTCCAGTCCTCTTGTCCTTCACAAGAGATTTCACTATAATCACTCAGATTACAAATGCTCAAGCACTAAGCAAGAGACTTCAAACTGCTCAAGCACAAAGCAAGAGACTTCTAACTGCTCAAGCACAAAGCAAGAGACATCCAATGCTCAAGCACAAAGCAAGAGACTTCCAATGCTCAAGCACAAAGCAAGAGACTTCCAATGCTCAAGCACAAAGCAAGAGACTTCCAATGCTCAAGCACAAAGCAAGAGACTTCCAATGCTCAAGCACAAAGCAAGAGACTTCCAATGCTCAAGCACAAAGCAAGAGACTTCTAACTGGTTTTAATGTTAATAAAGATAAGAGATTAACACTTGATATACAATCAGAGGTGTTTACAAAATACAACTCAGTTACAAGACTAACTTAGAAAATTATCACAAAGTTTCTAAGTGTTTGATAGCTTCAGAATTTGACAGAGTTTCAGCACGTTCAGAAGCTTAAGTCTTGATTCCCATTTCTTCACAAATCTTCTTCCTTTTATAGATGATAAAATGAACGTTGAAGATTATAGCCGTTTGAAGAATTGAGACGCTCCTTTGTATAGATCAGTGAGCTTATTAGCTGTTCTGATTTGCAGTAGCTTAGGAGCTTAACGTTTACTACAAAATGAGAGATTCCTTTTGGCTTTTGATATTTGAACCTTGGTGAAAGCCAAATAAGGAAATAATCGTTTCTGAAGCCTGACTTGAAAAGGACCTTTCCATGGTCAAACCTTTTCATTCTTGGTTTCTGCGTTTGGACTTAGTCAGGCACAGTCTTCAATAAAATTGTACTCTCAAATGTAGCTTAACACTTATATCTGACGAGCCTTCAGATTTTGATAAGCTCAGAATTACTTGTTTCAGATCTGGTGAGCTCAGATGTTCTTCAGATTTTGATAGGCTCAGATTTACTTGTTTCAGATCTGGTGAGCTCAGATGTTCTTCAGATTTTGATAGGCTCAGAATTACTTGTTTCAGATCTGGTGAGCTCAGAAGTAATTCCTTCAGAAATTCTAAGGTTCAGATAATAACTTCAGAGTTTCACAGGCTCAGAATTACTTGCTTCAGATCTGGTGAGCTCAGAAGTAATTCCTTCAGAAATTCTAAGGTTCTTTAGTACACAAATTTTAACTTTTAATCCTGCACACTGAATTAAATTATTAGTACTCCAATTTAACCTTAAATACATTGTTATCATCAAAATCAATTAAGGAGATACAAAATCATAATTTTGTTCCAACAATCTCCCCCCTTTTGATGATGACAACTATATGTATTTAAAATCAATTGTTGTTGTTTTTATTTAACATCTTGACTTCAGGTTCTGAGGTTTGCAAGCTCCCCCTGAGTCTGATAAGCTTCAAAAGTTTATCAATGATAAATATAAAACAGTCTAAGAGTAATATTTAATGTCAAATATAATTTCATATATTCTACCTTCAGAATTAGAGGTTTGCAAGCTCTATTTCTTCAGATTGACAAATATAAGATATGGTTTGCAAGCGTATCTTATATTATATGAATTTATGTTGGACAAAATTTATTACTCCCCCTCATTAAAAGTTTAAAAGACTTTAATATAACTTAACAAGAGTAGAGTTCAGAAAATGTGATCTTTAGAGCTTCAGAAATAATTTCACTGCCATAGGAAATGAAATAATATTTTCTCCCCCTTTGTCATTATCAAAAACGGGTCAGTCAAAGCACAAGTTACAGGGTAGTAAATGCACACAGCAAACAACCACCAGCAGTAAATGCATTCAACGGTAAAACAGGGAATTGTTAAGTACCATGGTGAAACAGGGAATTGTTTCAGAATGAAGACGAGTTTCTTCAAGATCTGAATCAGTTCCAGGAAAAGGTGGAGTGGTTTGAATGGATGAGGGGTTTGGTTCAGAAGTGGTTGGCTTAGGAGATGAAGTCTGAAGGGGTTCAGTTTGGGATTCAGCAGGGACTTCAAAATTTTGAACATTTGAGGGTTCAGATTGGTCTACGTCCATTGCTATTGGGGTAGACTCAGAATCTTTAATAGGAGATTTCTGAGGGGATTTAGGAGTGTCAGAAATGGTTATAGTGGAAGTTTCAAAATATTGAAAACGTGAGAAGTGATAGTGACTAGTGTGTAGTTAAGTGATTATAGTGGAAGTTTCAAAATATTGGGGAAACAAGATAGTGACGTAATGGGGGCTTGGCAGTTACTTTTAATAAAATCATCATTAGCTCTCCTTCATTACCCAGCGGTTACTAGACATGATGGGAAGTTACACAGATAAGTAGTGTTTTCAGAAGCCAGCTGTCAGTTAGAGAAACTGAGTGGTCAACTAACACTTAGAGTAGGTATCTGAGTCACAAGAAATCATATTTAATAATAAATAATTCTGATTGCTTCAGATGAGAGAGTGCTTCAGAACCTATATAATAGTTTCTGAGCCGTCCAAACTTCTGAGGCCCTTCAGAACCAGTTTATTCATTCAGAGTTAACAGCATTCAGAGATATCATTCAGAAATAAAAACCATGTTCAGATTTTTCTTGATAAAATCGAAACGATCAATAGCAAGAGGTTTGGTAAAGATATCAGCCCATTGATGCTCAGTATCAATGAATTGAATCTTAATTACTCCCTTCTGAACATAGTCTCTAATGAAGTGATGTTTGATCTCAATGTGTTTAGCTCTTGAATGCAAAATAGGATTCTTAGACAAACAGATAGCAGCAGTATTATCACAGAGAAGTGGTATACTACTTATCCTTATCTGATAGTCCTCCAACTGATGTTTCATCCAGAGCAATTGCGTGCAACACTTAGCAGCTGAGATGTACTCTGCTTCTGCTGTAGATAGAGCAATAGTTGCTTGTCTCTTACTAGCCCATGATATAAGGTTTTCACCTAGAAATTGACAGTTTCCACTAGTGGACTTCCTTTCAATTTTATCACCAGCATAGTCAGCATCACAGAATCCAATAAGCTGATAATCTAAGGATTTCTTATAAAGTAATCCAAGATTAGTGGTTCCTTTCAGATATCTAAAGATTCTCTTAACAGCAGTTAGATGAGACTCTCTAGGATCTGATTGAAATCTAGCACACAAGCATACACTGAACAAGATATCTGGTCTAGATGCAGTGAGATAAAGGAGGGAACCAATCATACCTCTGTATAATTTCTGATCTACTTTGCCTTCAGATTCTTCCTTCAGAAGACAGCTAGAGGGATGCATAGGAGTTGACATTGGTTTACAATCTTCAAGACCAAATTTCTTCAGTAAATCCTTTGTGTATTTGGTTTGATGCACATATACTCCTTCTTTTCTTTGATTGATTTGAATTCCCAAGAAGAATGTTAGTTCTCCCATCATACTCATTTCAAATTCATCCTGCATAAGCTTAGAGAAATTCTTGCAAAGAGAAGCATTAGTTGAACCAAAGATAATATCATCAACATAAATCTGAACAATCAAAATATCAGTTTTTAAGATTTTTCTAAAGAGAGTGTTATCAACATGTCCTTTTTCAAAACCATTTTCTAGAAGAAATATACTTAACCTTTCATACCAAGCTCTTGGAGCTTGTTTCAAACCATACAGAGATTTCTTCAATTTGTAAACATGATCAGGACACTTTATATCTTCAAAGCCAGGAGGTTGTTTAACATAGACTTCTTCATAAATTACTCCATTCAGAAATGCACTCTTAACATCCATTTGAAATAGAGTGATGTCATGATTAACTGCATAGGACAAGAGAAGTCTAATTGCCTCAAGTCTTGCTACTGGTGCAAAGGTTTCAGTGAAATCTATGCCTTCTTGCTGACTATAACCTTGTGCAACCAGTCTAGCTTTATTTCTGACAACTTCTCCCTTTTCATTTGACTTGTTTCTGAATACCCATTTTGTTCCAATAATGTTCTTGTGTTTGGGTTTTGGTACCAGATCCCAAACATCATTTCTTTCAAATTGATTGAGTTCTTCTTGCATTGCAACAATCCACCCATCATCTGAGAGTGCTTCTTCTATGTTTGTGGGTTCAATTAATGAAATTAACCCAACTAGGGATTCATCCTCTTTGAAAGCAGATCTGGTCTTTCTTGGGCTATCCTTGTTACCAACAATTAGCTCTTCAGGATGAGATGATCTATACTTGAATTTACTCTTAGGTGGAGCAGGTGTCTGAGAGGGTTCAGTTTCTGAAGGGTCTTCAGTTTCAAGGCCTTCAGAGATATCTTCATTTTGAGTCTCAGATGGATATACAGCAATGGAGAGATCTTCACACTCAGAATTTGAGGAAACTTGAAATTCTGCAAAAGTCTCAGCTTGCTCTGACATTTTATCGTCAGGCTCTTTATCATCAAATCTAACATGTATAGATTCTTCAACTGTGTGAGTTTCAGAATTATACAATCTGTATGCTTTTGAGCGTTCAGAGTAGCCTATAAAGATACCCTTATAAGCTCTAGCATCAAATTTCTTTCGATAGACCTTGTTGTCTATAATATAACAAGTACATCCAAACTGATGAAAATAAGAAATATTTGGTTTTCTTCCTTTGAACAGTTCATAAGCAGTTTTGTTCAGAATAGGTCTGATGTAGATTCTATTCTGAACATAGCAAGCAGTACTCACGGCTTCTGCCCACAAGAACTTAGCTAGGTTAGACTCAAGCATCATGGTACGAGCCATTTCTTGCAAAGATCTATTCTTTCTTTCTACAACATCATTCTGCTGTGGTGTTCTAGGAGAAGAGAATTCATGGATTACTCCATGCTCTGAGCAGAAAGATTCGAAAGAGTCATTTTCGAACTCTCCCCCATGGTCGCTTCTAACCTTCAGAATCCGAAGATCCTTTTCACTTTGTATTTGTGTGCAGAAGTCACTGAACACCACAAGTGCTTCACTCTTAGAACGTAGGAATTTCACCCAAGTCCATCTACTGAAATCATCAACCATGACCAATCCATATTTTTTACCATTGATAGAGGCTGTCGAAACAGGACCAAACAGATCAATGTGAAGCAATTCTAAGGGTCTGGAAGTAGAGACAATGTTTTTAGACTTGAATGAAGTCTTAGCAAATTTTCCTTTTTGACATGAGCCACAAAGTGCATCTGAGTGATAATCAATGTCAGGCAAACCACTAACAAGCTTTTGTTTGCTAAGCTTAGAGATCAACCTCCAGTTAGCATGACCAAGACGCTTGTGCCATAGCCATTTCTCATCACCCAGAGACAAAAGACATATAATCTTTTGGTCAACCAAATCAGAAAAGTTTACTTTATAAACATTGCCAACTCTCATTCCCTTGAATACTACAGATTTGTCAGAGTCTTTTGATACAGTACATGATTCCTTATTAAATGTAACAACACACCCATTGTCACAAAATTGACTAATGCTCAATAGATTGTGTTTAAGTCCATCAACTAACCAAACATCTTTAATGGAAAGAGAAGAATTACCAACTGTACCTGTACCAATGATCTTCCCTTTTTGTTTTCCTCCAAATCCCACAGAGCCTCCCTCTTTCAGAGTTAGGGTTTGGAACATATGCTTTTCTCCCGTCATATGTCGTGAGCAACCACTGTCCAGGTACCAGGGCTGCTGTTTTACCTTTCCTTGCATGAGCATCTGAAGCAAACATTATTTCAGATTTTGGTACCCATATTCTGATGGGTCCTTTAGAGTTAGTCTTCTGAATAGTATTCCTTCTTTGTTTTCTATGATCAACACAAGATCTAGAATTAATTAAGCTTTGACAAGAATGTTTAGGCTTAATTTGATTCTTGGATTTTGATCTGGAGTATATCACAGTTCCAAAGGTCAAGCAAGGATCTGAAGTAACTTTACCTTGATTTCTCAGAGGTTCAGATGACTTCTGAGCCTTAACTTGAGAACTTTTGGACTCAGAAATTTTAGGTTCAGAAGAACTTGGAACTTCTGAGTCTTTGGGTTCAGGTTCAGAACCTCCTTCAGAGTTGGATGCCTTCAGATCAAGTGTACCGCTTTTAACAAAGGTAGAGAATAATTCAGGTGGAGTATCATCCTCACTATATGATTTCAGAGGTTTATCCCAGTTCTTAAACCGAGAATAACCAATGCCTTCACCATAGTTACGAGTCATATGATAAATCATGGAAGCCATTTTACTCCTATTGAAGGTACAACGAATAAATTCGTGAAGAGCATCTTCATGATCATCATTGAGCTTGTCTGCCAAGACATAGTTAGATTCAACATGACAAATACGAATGTTTAACGATTCATTTTCATCATAAAGAATCTTGGCATCCTTTTTCAATGATTCATGAACATTCTTCAGAATTTTGTGTTGACTTACTATACGAGAGTAATGTTTCACGGCAATCTTAAGAGAATCAATTAATTCAGATTTAGTCATGTTAGAGTATACCTCATTTTCATCATCTGAGTCATCTTCAGAATCTCTATCAGAGTTGTTACCTTCAGAAGTTCTTGCCATTAAAGCCAGATTGCCTTCTTCATCATCTTCTCCTTCAGAGTCATTCTCAATGGTCTCCCAAGTGGCTAACAAACTCTTCCTTACCTTTTCTTTGTACTTTTCTTTCCCAAAGCTCTTATTCTTTCCTTTGTCCTTGGATGACATTTCTGGACAGTCCGCAATGAAGTGTCCAGATTTCTTGCAGTTATAGCAGTTGTTCAGTTCTTCCTTTTTGTCCTTTGAAAAGGAACTTCTTGAGTTGTTTCCTTTGTTTGGAAACCTTTTGTATTTCTTGTTCCATTTCTGAAACCTTCTAACCATTAGTGCCATTTCTTCATTCTCAGAATTTTCATCCATCATATCATCAGAAGTTTCTTCCTCTTGTTCAGACACTTTGATCTTTGCAGCTTTTGAGGAAGTCTGAACAGAGCTTAGAGCCAAGGACTTCATCTTCTTGACAGGTTCATCTGACATAAGTTCTAGCTCATGACTTCTGAGTGAGCTTATTAAATCTTCAAGAGTCACATTGTCCAAATCCTTGGATTCCTGAAAAGCTGTAACTTTTGGTCTCCATTTGGAAGGTAAGCTCCTCAGAATTTTCTTCACGTGATCAGATGCAGTGTAGCTTTTCTTCAGAACTTGAAGACCAGAGACAAGGGTTTGAAACCTTGAATACATGGTTTCAATATCTTCATCTTCCTTCATTCTGAACAGCTCATATTGATGAACTAATAAGTTTGCCTTAGCTTCTTTGACTTGCTTATTTCCTTCATAGGTGGAACATAGAGAGTCCCAGATAGTTTTGGCACATGACTTGTTGGATATTTTTAAATACTCAGCATGAGATATTGCACCAATAAGCATATTCTTAACAGTATGATGCTTCTTATACTGTTTCTTCTTTTCAGCATCAAAGAACTTTCTGTAGGTATTTCTTACAACACCTTCATCATCCATGTGTTCAAAATGTATACCATCTTCAATGATATCCCATAACTCATCATCGGTCCCAATGATGTAACTATACATTTTGGTTTTCCAGAAAGGAAAAGTAGTAGGATCACTGTTGAAGTAAGGTGGTTTGTCTCTGTGATTATCACTGTTCCTTTCCCTATCATAGTTGTGAGGAGGTGGAACAGCAGAGTGATCAGGTCCAGAGGAAGCAGAAGGAGAGGTAACACCAGACATGTTTTTCAACTAAGTACCCCTAGATCTTTTACTGTTTCACTGTTAAGTGAAGAGCAACAGACCGGAGCTCTGATGCCAATTGAAGGTTGAAAAACACACAAGAAGGGGGGGGGGTTGAATTGTGTGAGACTTTTTCTAAGTTAAAACAAATTGCAGCGGATAAGGTATAACACACACAATATATGAGGATAGGGTTAGAGAGAGATGCTCAGAATTTTTATACTGGTTCCTCCCACTAACAGGAGTAGTCCAGTCCTCTTGTCCTTCACAAGAGATTTCACTATAATCACTCAGATTACAAATGCTCAAGCACTAAGCAAGAGACTTCAAACTGCTCAAGCACAAAGCAAGAGACTTCTAACTGCTCAAGCACAAAGCAAGAGACTTCCAATGCTCAAGCACAAAGCAAGAGACTTCCAATGCTCAAGCACAAAGCAAGAGACTTCCAATGCTCAAGCACAAAGCAAGAGACTTCCAATGCTCAAGCACAAAGCAAGAGACTTCCAACTGGTTTTAATGTTAATAAAGATAAGAGATTAACACTTGATATACAATCAGAGGTGTTTACAAAATACAACTCAGTTACAAGACTAACTTAGAAAATTATCACAAAGTTTCTAAGTGTTTGATAGCTTCAGAATTTGACAGAGTTTCAGCACGTTCAGAAGCTTAAGTCTTGATTCCCATTTCTTCACAAATCTTCTTCCTTTTATAGATGATAAAATGAACGTTGAAGATTATAGCCGTTTGAAGAATTGAGACGCTCCTTTGTATAGATCAGTGAGCTTATTAGCTGTTCTGATTTGCAGTAGCTTAGGAGCTTAACGTTTACTACAAAATGAGAGATTCCTTTTGGCTTTTGATATTTGAACCTTGGTGAAAGCCAAATAAGGAAATAATCGTTTCTGAAGCCTGACTTGAAAAGGACCTTTCCATGGTCAAACCTTTTCATTCTTGGTTTCTGCGTTTGGACTTAGTCAGGCACAGTCTTCAATAAAATTGTACTCTCAAATGTAGCTTAACACTTATATCTGACGAGCCTTCAGATTTTGATAAGCTCAGAATTACTTGTTTCAGATCTGGTGAGCTCAGATGTTCTTCAGATTTTGATAGGCTCAGATTTACTTGTTTCAGATCTGGTGAGCTCAGATGTTCTTCAGATTTTGATAGGCTCAGAATTACTTGTTTCAGATCTGGTGAGCTCAGAAGTAATTCCTTCAGAAATTCTAAGGTTCAGATAATAACTTCAGAGTTTCACAGGCTCAGAATTACTTGCTTCAGATCTGGTGAGCTCAGAAGTAATTCCTTCAGAAATTCTAAGGTTCTTTAGTACACAAATTTTAACTTTTAATCCTGCACACTGAATTAAATTATTAGTACTCCAATTTAACCTTAAATACATTGTTATCATCAAAATCAATTAAGGAGATACAAAATCATAATTTTGTTCCAACAAACTTTCGGTCAAAAATATCAATCGTAAAATAAAAGCAAAAGAGGGTAACTTACTTTTTTTGTACGCAAGAGGGTAACTTACCAAGAGGACCAAAATCAAACAAAATTTGAGGTCAAAATCAAACAATTGGGAAACTTGCAGGATTAAAATTGAGCATTAAAACTTGAGGGACCAAATTCATTTTTTTAGTTAAACAATTATAAAATTGGGGAGCCAAAGTTGGGCCAAATGTAACCTTAGGGTATGTTTGCTAACTCTAATAAGCTAGCTTATAGTTTATTGGATTAGCTTATAAGTATATTTAAAAAAAGGGTCATGTTAAGGGCACAAGTTAACATTTCTCTTAAAAAAAATTAGATGTGTTTGGTAAAAAGCTTTTCTCATTAGTTTACATTTTTTGAGATGCTATTTTAAGTAGCGTCTTATCTTATAGCTTATAGTCTTTTTTACAGTTTTTTCCATTTTTAACATTTAACTTAATTTTATTATTTTTTTAAAATAAAAAACTATCCACTAAAGAGAAAAACTATTCACTAAACATACATGTCCTTTAATGTCATTTTATATTTATCAACCACTTTAAAAACTAATTTTATCAAACGTTTTAATTTCAATCACTTAACTTTTCAAAATCTAGCTTATAGCTTAACTTTAACAAAGAGACCCCTTTTTGAATTAATTTATGAACTTAAATGTTTTTTTTTATAAATAACATATGGTGACCATTTTTCAATCACTTAGCTTTTCAGAAGCTAGCTTGTAGCTCAAGGCTCTGTTTGACAAGTACAAAAAGCTAGCTTGTAGCTTATAAGCTAAAAGTTTTGTTTGGTAATAGTCTTTTTGAGAAAGAACTTATAGCTTATTTTACTGGCTTATAGCTTATGAGCTTATAGCTTATCATTTTTTCTTCAATTTTTACCCTTTTTATTTTAACTAAAGCCCACTTTTACCCTTTATATTTTATTTTAATTTAAATTAAAATAACTATTTCTTTAGAATTTAAACCTTCTTCCATAATAATAATAAAAAATATTACAAATAATCTCATCTAAAAATTAACAATTATTTTTCATATATTTATACGCACAATATCGTTCATCGTTTATGCTCTGCTCTTAACTGTATGTCATATATTATTTTTTATTAATATAATTGTAATCAAGATTATCTTTTTTAGCAAACTTAGTTAATATTATCTTAATTTTTATCATGTGTTTAGTAACAAATTTACATAATTGTGTCAACTATATTATATTATTATGTTTATAAGTATATTTACATGGTTGAATCAATTTTAAGTGTCACAAGTTGTCAAGTGTATATGTACACTTTGCTGTAAAAGGTATATTACATTAAAATAAAAAAATTATTTTTTATTTTATTTTCACCACCAGTTTAATCTGGTTCGGGGGTCATTTCTGGCATCAATGTTTTAATAATATATAAAAAATGATTACATCAATACATCTAAATTATCATCTTAAATACTACATTAATAAATCTAAATTATCATCTTAAATACTACATTAATAAATTTAAATTATTATCTTAAATATAAATGTATATTATTAATTAGGAATGTCCTTTTATGTCATTTTACACTTATCAGCAAGTTGAACCGCTAATTTTACCAAACACTGCAATTAGCTTATCAGCTATAAGGTATAAGCTATCAGCTAGCTTATCATCCATAAGCTATTTTTGCCAAACAGAGCCTAAATGTTTGTTATGTCTATATAATTTATTTTTCTGTTGACATGCTTTTTAATAATATTTCACTTAATATACCAAAAAATATTCTCACTTATTGTGTATGTTTAGTAATTTAGAAGAAATTTTAAATAAAATAATACTCCCTCCGGAATATAGACTAAATATATTACTTTTCCAATGAACCTAAAAAACAACTTTTGCTTATAAATAAGGCCGAAGGGAGTAGTTTTTTTTTAAAAATATTTCATCACAGTTAAACAATTGTTTTAAAAGTAGATTTAATGTTAAGAAAAAATAAAATTTAAATAACTCTAACTTATATTTTTCAACTTTAAGCTAAAAATAACTTATAAATTGAAAATAAGTCAGGTTAACCATAACCTTATTATAACAAATAAGAGAACTCCAATAAAATCCTTGTAAACAAATTAAGGGGTATTTAGTTTTTACACTAATAATAAAAGCGATTAAAAAAAACTAATAGGGTCTTGCTAACAAGTGCACCTGGTGTATTCTTTAAGCATACTATTTAAAGAAATTTTTTAATCAAAAAGTTAAACAGCACAATTTTCAATACGTTGACTTTATATATTTTTATAAAAATTATATACAAACTTACTATTTAAGGAGTTTAAAAAATGCACCGGGTGCACTCTTTAGCATTTGTCTGATAAAAAAATATTACGACATGCTTTACCAATAAACTAGAACCAAAAAATGATTTTGACACAATCAACTAACCCAAAAATTCAACCGCATCTGCCCTAAACATGATGTCGTTCCTCATTCTCCAAATTGCACCACGATGCAGCAAGTAATGCTTAACTTTCATTTCTATATTATTCTTAAATAAATTACCAAATCCAATAAAATGTTTCCAACCCACAACCTAACGGATGGTTTCAAACCCCAACCATTTGAAATTGTTTCTCCATAAATGTTGAATACGACAACAAGTGAGGAATAAATGGATGCAATCCTTCATTCCAAAATAAATAAATAAATAAATAAATAAATAAACATAGAGCACACAATAAAGCACGAGATTAGAAATAATAATTATTCGTGTGTTTCATCCGTTAAAAAACAGAGAATTAGATTGGATAACTTTTGTTGTATCATGTTTGATTTATAAACTGATTATGAGATTGGACAAAAAATATAGCATGGGGCAGGACAAAAACAAGATTTTTTGTCCCTCACTAAACCACAGGATAATTTTTTGTCCACGTACAACTATAAAAAATACGAAAAATATCCATTTTATTTTCAAATATAAAAAATATTCTTTCTCGATCTTTCTAGTACAATTTTGTCCTGTTTTATATTGTCTTGTTCTGTCATACTGTTCTGTTAAGTACTTGCTGTTTTGCAAATCAAACGGATCCTATCTTAGTTAAGTCAAACTAATATCTAGATTTGAATTTTTTCTAATTTGTTCTCTCATGTTGGTTATGTTGTAAAATCTTAACCTTTAATTTACTTTTTTCTCTCTTTTTTAAGTGTTTTTTATTCTTTATAATTTACCAATTATTAAATTAAGAAAATGAGAAAAAAGCATGAGAAAAAATATTTGAGAGGATTAAAATCCGAAATCTTTTCTATTGCAAATTGTTGTAAGAAGATTTAATTGAAAACCATCTTGAACCATTCACATCCCAGCGTCAATTATCCTCCGTACTTGCATTCAAAGCTACAATCATTACAGTTGCTCTGATTCAACCAACTCGATTGCTTCTGTTTTCGATAAGCCACCTGTCAAAACCTAGTTCCACAAACTCCCATCGCTGTCCTTACCTACTTTCCCAGCTACAACATTTTTACAAACTTCTTTAAC
Source organism: Trifolium fragiferum (assembly GCA_954870985.1). Classification (NCBI taxonomy): domain Eukaryota; kingdom Viridiplantae; phylum Streptophyta; class Magnoliopsida; order Fabales; family Fabaceae; genus Trifolium; species Trifolium fragiferum. The sequence continues at coordinate 22,522,152 of OX940790.1, read as the reverse complement.
AAATAATATCAATCGAATCACAGGCGATTATCACATTTCTCCACAAATGGAAATCGTTATGACTTTAATGAACTTTATCCAAACTCAAAAGCGTCACGAGCATTATGTACGATGTCATGTTATATTTTTTTTTATACTTCACAATTTTTCTCTTTAGTTATGAGTCATGTTATATGATCTTTGGTGTTACAATTTTTCACCGGTTTTTCGATCCTTTAAAATATCGTTTTGACTACCTTACTTTCTATTGGTTTTGTAAGCCAAGCTCTGAAACATGGTTGCAGCTTCTGAAGGCTCCTAGCTTCTGAAGCTCACAAGCTTCTGAAGTGTCTCAGGTTCTGAAGCTCAGCAATTTCTGAAGCTTCGCATCTTCTGAAGCTCAGCAACTTCTGAAGTGTCTCAGGTTCTGAAGCTCAGCAATTTCTGAAGCTTCGCATCTTCTGAAGCTCAGTGTGTTCTGAAGCTTTGCTTTTCTGAAGCTCTGTTTCAGTGAGCTATGTACAGCTGTATTTTCAGTTAGTTTTTTTTGTCCTAGGTAGTTAGGAAACTCTTGTATATATACACCTCATCCAATCAATAAAATACATTTTTTCATTTTTCTCAATTCTTTTCAATTACCTAAAACTTTTCTCTACATTGTTCTCTTTGTTTTGATTCATCCCCAACAAAGTGGTATCTAGAGCATTGTATGTTCCAAGGGACCTTGATCAAGAAGTGATCAAGACTTGATCTTTACCAAGTCTTTCTGGTGTAGAAGGATTTGTTGGTTGATCACTACAATCAACCATGGCTGGAAACAACAATTTTCATGCAAACCTGCCAGTGTTTGATGGGAAAAATTGGGATACTTGGGTGAAGCAAATGAAGGTGATATTCACTTTTCAAGAGGTGTATGATCAAGTGAATGCAGAGGTTGCTCCACTCCCAGCAAATGCAAATGAAGAACAAAGAACAACTCACAGAGAAGCCAAGAGAAAAGACAACAAAGCCTTGTTCTTGATTCATCAGTGTGTGGATTCAAAGGTTTTTGAAAAGATAGTAGATGCAGAGACTTCAAAAGGTGCATGGGACATATTGCAGAAGTGTTATGGTGGTGATGCTAAGGTAAAGAAGGTCAAATTACAAGCATTAAAGAGGCAATATGAATTAATGCAGATGAAGGGTGATGAAAAGATCTCAGATTATTTCACAAGATTAGTGACACTCACTAATCAGATGAAGAATTGTGGAAGTAATCTTGAAGAACAAGAAACTGTAGAGAAAGTGCTTAAGACTTTAACTTCAAAGTTTGATCACATAGTGGTGACAATTGAAGAGACTAAAGATCTAAGTGAGGTGAAGCTTGAAGATTTGCAGAGTACATTGGAGGCTCATGAGATGAAGCATGGTGATAAGGACCAGGTCAAGGAAGATGAGCAAGCCCTGTATGCAAAATTCAAGAAGTTCCAGAACAATAAGAAAAATTGGCAGAAGAGCAAGAATGGCAAAGAAAGTGTTGAAGACAAGCCTGTTGGAACAAAATTATGATTTTGTATCTCCTTAATTGATTTTGATGATAACAATGTATTTAAGGTTAAATTGGAGTACTAATAATTTAATTCAGTGTGCAGGATTAAAAGTTAAAATTTGCGTACTAAAGAACCCTAGAATTTCTGAAGGAATTACTTCTGAGCTCACCAGATCTGAAGCAAGTAATTCTGAGCCTATGAAACTCTGAAGTTATTATCTGAACCTTAGAATTTCTGAAGGAATTACTTCTGAGCTCACCAGATCTGAAACAAGTAATTCTGAGCCTATCAAAATCTGAAGAACATCTGAGCTCACCAGATCTGAAACAAGTAAATCTGAGCCTATCAAAATCTGAAGAACATCTGAGCTCACCAGATCTGAAACAAGTAATTCTGAGCCTATCAAAATCTGAAGAACATCTGAGCTCACCAGATCTGAAACAAGTAATTCTGAGCCTATCAAAATCTGAAGTACATCTGAGCTCACCAGATCTGAAACAAGTAATTCTGAGCCTATCAAAATCTGAAGGCTCGTCAGATATAAGTGTTAAGCTACATTTGAGAGTACAATTTTATTGAAGACTGTGCCTGACTAAGTCCAAACGCAGAAACCAAGAATGAAAAGGTTTGACCATGGAAAGGTCCTTTTCAAGTCAGGCTTCAGAAACGATTATTTCCTTATTTGGCTTTCACCAAGGTTCAAATATCAAAAGCCAAAAGGAATCTCTCATTTTGTAGTAAACGTTAAGCTCCTAAGCTACTGCAAATCAGAACAGCTAATAAGCTCACTGATCTATACAAAGGAGCGTCTCAATTCTTCAAACGGTTATAATCTTCAACGTTCATTTTATCATCTATAAAAGGAAGAAGATTTGTGAAGAAATGGGAATCAAGACTTAAGCTTCTGAACGTGCTGAAACTCTGTCAAATTCTGAAGCTATCAAACACTTAGAAACTTTGTGATAATTTTCTAAGTTAGTCTTGTAACTGAGTTGTATTTTGTAAACACCTCTGATTGTATATCAAGTGTTAATCTCTTATCTTTATTAACATTAAAACCAGTTAGAAGTCTCTTGCTTTGTGCTTGAGCATTGGAAGTCTCTTGCTTTGTGCTTGAGCATTGGAAGTCTCTTGCTTTGTGCTTGAGCATTGGAAGTCTCTTGCTTTGTGCTTGAGCATTGGAAGTCTCTTGCTTTGTGCTTGAGCATTGGAAGTCTCTTGCTTTGTGCTTGAGCAGTTAGAAGTCTCTTGCTTTGTGCTTGAGCAGTTTGAAGTCTCTTGCTTAGTGCTTGAGCATTTGTAATCTGAGTGATTATAGTGAAATCTCTTGTGAAGGACAAGAGGACTGGACTACTCCTGTTAGTGGGAGGAACCAGTATAAAAATTCTGAGCATCTCTCTCTAACCCTATCCTCATATATTGTGTGTGTTATACCTTATCCGCTGCAATTTGTTTTAACTTAGAAAAAGTCTCACACAATTCAACCCCCCCCTTCTTGTGTGTTTTTCAACCTTCAATTGGCATCAGAGCTCCGGTCTGTTGCTCTTCACTTAACAGTGAAACAGTAAAAGATCTAGGGGTACTTAGTTGAAAAACATGTCTGGTGTTACCTCTCCTTCTGCTTCCTCTGGACCTGATCACTCTGCTGTTCCACCTCCTCACAACTATGATAGGGAAAGGAACAGTGATAATCACAGAGACAAACCACCTTACTTCAACAGTGATCCTACTACTTTTCCTTTCTGGAAAACCAAGATGTATAGTTACATCATTGGGACCGATGATGAGTTATGGGATATCGTTGAAGATGGTATACATTTTGAACACATGGATGATGAAGGTGTTGTAAGAAATACCTACAGAAAGTTCTTTGATGCTGAAAAGAAGAAACAGTATAAGAAGCATCATACTGTTAAGAATATGCTTATTGGTGCAATATCTCATGCTGAGTATTTAAAAATATCCAACAAGTCATGTGCCAAAACTATCTGGGACTCTCTATGTTCCACCTATGAAGGAAATAAGCAAGTCAAAGAAGCTAAGGCAAACTTATTAGTTCATCAATATGAGCTGTTCAGAATGAAGGAAGATGAAGATATTGAAACCATGTATTCAAGGTTTCAAACCCTTGTCTCTGGTCTTCAAGTTCTGAAGAAAAGCTACACTGCATCTGATCACGTGAAGAAAATTCTGAGGAGCTTACCTTCCAAATGGAGACCAAAAGTTACAGCTTTTCAGGAATCCAAGGATTTGGACAATGTGACTCTTGAAGATTTAATAAGCTCACTCAGAAGTCATGAGCTAGAACTTATGTCAGATGAACCTGTCAAGAAGATGAAGTCCTTGGCTCTAAGCTCTGTTCAGACTTCCTCAAAAGCTGCAAAGATCAAAGTGTCTGAACAAGAGGAAGAAACTTCTGATGATATGATGGATGAAAATTCTGAGAATGAAGAAATGGCACTAATGGTTAGAAGGTTTCAGAAATGGAACAAGAAATACAAAAGGTTTCCAAACAAAGGAAACAACTCAAGAAGTTCCTTTTCAAAGGACAAAAAGGAAGAACTGAACAACTGCTATAACTGCAAGAAATCTGGACACTTCATTGCGGACTGTCCAGAAATGTCATCCAAGGACAAAGGAAAGAATAAGAGCTTTGGGAAAGAAAAGTACAAAGAAAAGGTAAGGAAGAGTTTGTTAGCCACTTGGGAGACCATTGAGAATGACTCTGAAGGAGAAGATGATGAAGAAGGCAATCTGGCTTTAATGGCAAGAACTTCTGAAGGTAACAACTCTGATAGAGATTCTGAAGATGACTCAGATGATGAAAATGAGGTATACTCTAACATGACTAAATCTGAATTAATTGATTCTCTTAAGATTGCCGTGAAACATTACTCTCGTATAGTAAGTCAACACAAAATTCTGAAGAATGTTCATGAATCATTGAAAAAGGATGCCAAGATTCTTTATGATGAAAATGAATCGTTAAACATTCGTATTTGTCATGTTGAATCTAACTATGTCTTGGCAGACAAGCTCAATGATGATCATGAAGATGCTCTTCACGAATTTATTCGTTGTACCTTCAATAGGAGTAAAATGGCTTCCATGATTTATCATATGACTCGTAACTATGGTGAAGGCATTGGTTATTCTCGGTTTAAGAACTGGGATAAACCTCTGAAATCATATAGTGAGGATGATACTCCACCTGAATTATTCTCTACCTTTGTTAAAAGTGGTACACTTGATCTGAAGGCATCCAACTCTGAAGGAGGTTCTGAACCTGAACCCAAAGACTCAGAAGTTCCAAGTTCTTCTGAACCTAAAATTTCTGAGTCCAAAAGTTCTCAGGTTAAGGCTCAGAAGTCATCTGAACCTCTGAGAAATCAAGGTAAAGTTACTTCAGATCTTTGCTTGACCTTTGGAACTGTGATATACTCCAGATCAAAATCCAAGAATCAAATTAAGCCTAAACATTCTTGTCAAAGCTTAATTAATTCTAGATCTTGTGTTGATCATAGAAAACAAAGAAGGAATACTATTCAGAAGACTAACTCTAAAGGACCCATCAGAATATGGGTACCAAAATCTGAAATAATGTTTGCTTCAGATGCTCATGCAAGGAAAGGTAAAACAGCAGCCCTGGTACCTGGACAGTGGTTGCTCACGACATATGACGGGAGAAAAGCATATGTTCCAAACCCTAACTCTGAAAGAGGGAGGCTCTGTGGGATTTGGAGGAAAACAAAAAGGGAAGATCATTGGTACAGGTACAGTTGGTAATTCTTCTCTTTCCATTAAAGATGTTTGGTTAGTTGATGGACTTAAACACAATCTATTGAGCATTAGTCAATTTTGTGACAATGGGTGTGTTGTTACATTTAATAAGGAATCATGTACTGTATCAAAAGACTCTGACAAATCTGTAGTATTCAAGGGAATGAGAGTTGGCAATGTTTATAAAGTAAACTTTTCTGATTTGGTTGACCAAAAGATTATATGTCTTTTGTCTCTGAGTGATGAGAAATGGCTATGGCACAAGTGTCTTGGTCATGCTAACTGGAGGTTGATCTCTAAGCTTAGCAAACAAAAGCTTGTTAGTGGTTTGCCTGACATTGATTATCACTCAGATGCACTTTGTGGCTCATGTCAAAAAGGAAAATTTGCTAAGACTTCATTCAAGTCTAAAAACATTGTCTCTACTTCCAGACCCTTAGAATTGCTTCACATTGATCTGTTTGGTCCTGTTTCGACAGCCTCTATCAATGGTAAAAAATATGGATTGGTCATGGTTGATGATTTCAGTAGATGGACTTGGGTGAAATTCCTACGTTCTAAGAGTGAAGCACTTGTGGTGTTCAGTGACTTTTGCACACAAATACAAAGTGAAAAGGATCTTCGGATTCTGAAGGTTAGAAGCGACCATGGGGGAGAGTTCGAAAATGACTCTTTCGAATCTTTCTGCTCAGAGCATGGAGTAATCCATGAATTCTCTTCTCCTAGAACACCACAGCAGAATGGTGTTGTAGAAAGAAAGAATAGATCTTTGCAAGAAATGGCTCGTACCATGATGCTTGAGTCTAACCTAGCTAAGTTCTTGTGGGCAGAAGCCGTGAGTACTGCTTGCTATGTTCAGAATAGAATCTACATCAGACCTATTCTGAACAAAACTGCTTATGAACTGTTCAAAGGAAGAAAACCAAATATTTCTTATTTTCATCAGTTTGGATGTACTTGTTATATTCTAGACAACAAGGTCTATCGAAAGAAATTTGATGCTAGAGCTTATAAGGGTATCTTTATAGGCTACTCTGAACGCTCAAAAGCATACAGATTGTATAATTCTGAAACTCACACAGTTGAAGAATCTATACATGTTAGATTTGATGATAAAGAGCCTGACGATAAAATGTCAGAGCAAGCTGAGACTTTTGCAGAATTTCAAGTTTCCTCAAATTCTGAGTGTGAAGATCTCTCCATTGCTGTATATCCATCTGAGACTCAAAATGAAGATATCTCTGAAGGCCTTGAAACTGAAGACCCTTCAGAAACTGAACCCTCTCAGACACCTGCTCCACCTAAGAGTAAATTCAAGTATAGATCATCTCATCCTGAAGAGCTAATTGTTGGTAACAAGGATAGCCCAAGAAAGACCAGATCTGCTTTCAAAGAGGATGAATCCCTAGTTGGGTTAATTTCATTAATTGAACCCACAAACATAGAAGAAGCACTCTCAGATGATGGGTGGATTGTTGCAATGCAAGAAGAACTCAATCAATTTGAAAGAAATGATGTTTGGGATCTGGTACCAAAACCCAAACACAAGAACATTATTGGAACAAAATGGGTATTCAGAAACAAGTCAAATGAAAAGGGAGAAGTTGTCAGAAATAAAGCTAGACTGGTTGCACAAGGTTATAGTCAGCAAGAAGGCATAGATTTCACTGAAACCTTTGCACCAGTAGCAAGACTTGAGGCAATTAGACTTCTCTTGTCCTATGCAGTTAATCATGACATCACTCTATTTCAAATGGATGTTAAGAGTGCATTTCTGAATGGAGTAATTTATGAAGAAGTCTATGTTAAACAACCTCCTGGCTTTGAAGATATAAAGTGTCCTGATCATGTTTACAAATTGAAGAAATCTCTGTATGGTTTGAAACAAGCTCCAAGAGCTTGGTATGAAAGGTTAAGTATATTTCTTCTAGAAAATGGTTTTGAAAAAGGACATGTTGATAACACTCTCTTTAGAAAAACCTTAAAAACTGATATTTTGATTGTTCAGATTTATGTTGATGATATTATCTTTGGTTCAACTAATGCTTCTCTTTGCAAGAATTTCTCTAAGCTTATGCAGGATGAATTTGAAATGAGTATGATGGGAGAACTAACATTCTTCTTGGGAATTCAAATCAATCAAAGAAAAGAAGGAGTATATGTGCATCAAACCAAATACACAAAGGATTTACTGAAGAAATTTGGTCTTGAAGATTGTAAACCAATGTCAACTCCTATGCATCCCTCTAGCTGTCTTCTGAAGGAAGAATCTGAAGGCAAAGTAGATCAGAAATTATACAGAGGTATGATTGGTTCCCTCCTTTATCTCACTGCATCTAGACCAGATATCTTGTTCAGTGTATGCTTGTGTGCTAGATTTCAATCAGATCCTAGAGAGTCTCATCTAACTGCTGTTAAGAGAATCTTTAGATATCTGAAAGGAACCACTAATCTTGGATTACTTTATAAGAAATCCTTAGATTATCAGCTTATTGGATTCTGTGATGCTGACTATGCTGGTGATAAAATTGAAAGGAAGTCCACTAGTGGAAACTGTCAATTTCTAGGTGAAAACCTTATATCATGGGCTAGTAAGAGACAAGCAACTATTGCTCTATCTACAGCAGAAGCAGAGTACATCTCAGCTGCTAAGTGTTGCACGCAATTGCTCTGGATGAAACATCAGTTGGAGGACTATCAGACAAGGATAAGTAGTATACCACTTCTCTGTGATAATACTGCTGCTATCTGTTTGTCTAAGAATCCTATTTTGCATTCAAGAGCTAAACACATTGAGATCAAACATCACTTCATTAGAGACTATGTTCAGAAGGGAGTAATTAAGATTCAATTCATTGATACTGAGCATCAATGGGCTGATATCTTTACCAAACCTCTTGCTATTGATCGTTTCGATTTTATCAAGAAAAATCTGAACATGGTTTTTATTTCTGAATGATATCTCTGAATGCTGTTAACTCTGAATGAATAAACTGGTTCTGAAGGGCCTCAGAAGTTTGGACGGCTCAGAAACTATTATATAGGTTCTGAAGCACTCTCTCATCTGAAGCAATCAGAATTATTTATTATTAAATATGATTTCTTGTGACTCAGATACCTACTCTAAGTGTTAGTTGACCACTCAGTTTCTCTAACTGACAGCTGGCTTCTGAAAACACTACTTATCTGTGTAACTTCCCATCATGTCTAGTAACCGCTGGGTAATGAAGGAGAGCTAATGATGATTTTATTAAAAGTAACTGCCAAGCCCCCATTACGTCACTATCTTGTTTCCCCAATATTTTGAAACTTCCACTATAATCACTTAACTACACACTAGTCACTATCACTTCTCACGTTTTCAATATTTTGAAACTTCCACTATAACCATTTCTGACACTCCTAAATCCCCTCAGAAATCTCCTATTAAAGATTCTGAGTCTACCCCAATAGCAATGGACGTAGACCAATCTGAACCCTCAAATGTTCAAAATTCTGAAGTCCCTGCTGAATCCCAAACTGAACCCCTTCAGACTTCATCTCCTAAGCCAACCACTTCTGAACCAAACCCCTCATCCATTCAAACCACTCCACCTTTTCCTGGAACTGATTCAGATCTTGAAGAAACTCGTCTTCATTCTGAAACAATTCCCTGTTTCACCATGGTACTTAACAATTCCCTTTTACCGTTGAATGCATTTACTGCTGGTGGTTGTTTGCTGTGTGCATTTACTACCCTGTAACTTGTGCTTTGACTGACTCGTTTTTGATAATGACAAAGGGGGAGAAAATATTATTTCATTTCCTATGGCAGTGAAATTATTTCTGAAGCTCTAAAGATCACATTTTCTGAACTCTACTCTTGTTAAGTTATATTAAAGTCTTTTAAACTTTTAATGAGGGGGAGTAATAAATTTTGTCCAACATAAATTCATATAATATAAGATACGCTTGCAAACCATATCTTATATTTGTCAATCTGAAGAAATAGAGCTTGCAAACCTCTAATTCTGAAGGTAGAATATATGAAATTATATTTGACATTAAATATTACTCTTAGACTGTTTTATATTTATCATTGATAAACTTTTGAAGCTTATCAGACTCAGGGGGAGCTTGCAAACCTCAGAACCTGAAGTCAAGATGTTAAATAAAAACAACAACAATTGATTTTAAATACATATAGTTGTCATCATCAAAAAGGGGGAGATTGTTGGAACAAAATTATGATTTTGTATCTCCTTAATTGATTTTGATGATAACAATGTATTTAAGGTTAAATTGGAGTACTAATAATTTAATTCAGTGTGCAGGATTAAAAGTTAAAATTTGCGTACTAAAGAACCCTAGAATTTCTGAAGGAATTACTTCTGAGCTCACCAGATCTGAAGCAAGTAATTCTGAGCCTATGAAACTCTGAAGTTATTATCTGAACCTTAGAATTTCTGAAGGAATTACTTCTGAGCTCACCAGATCTGAAACAAGTAATTCTGAGCCTATCAAAATCTGAAGAACATCTGAGCTCACCAGATCTGAAACAAGTAAATCTGAGCCTATCAAAATCTGAAGAACATCTGAGCTCACCAGATCTGAAACAAGTAATTCTGAGCCTATCAAAATCTAAAGAACATCTGAGCTCACCAGATCTGAAACAAGTAATTCTGAGCCTATCAAAATCTGAAGTACATCTGAGCTCACCAGATCTGAAACAAGTAATTCTGAGCCTATCAAAATCTGAAGGCTCGTCAGATATAAGTGTTAAGCTACATTTGAGAGTACAATTTTATTGAAGACTGTGTCTGACTAAGTCCAAACGCAGAAACCAAGAATGAAAAGGTTTGACCATGGAAAGGTCCTTTTCAAGTCAGGCTTCAGAAACGATTATTTCCTTATTTGGCTTTCACCAAGGTTCAAATATCAAAAGCCAAAAGGAATCTCTCATTTTGTAGTAAACGTTAAGCTCCTAAGCTACTGCAAATCAGAACAGCTAATAAGCTCACTGATCTATACAAAGGAGCGTCTCAATTCTTCAAACGGTTATAATCTTCAACGTTCATTTTATCATCTATAAAAGGAAGAAGATTTGTGAAGAAATGGGAATCAAGACTTAAGCTTCTGAACGTGCTGAAACTCTGTCAAATTCTGAAGCTATCAAACACTTAGAAACTTTGTGATAATTTTCTAAGTTAGTCTTGTAACTGAGTTGTATTTTGTAAACACCTCTGATTGTATATCAAGTGTTAATCTCTTATCTTTATTAACATTAAAACCAGTTAGAAGTCTCTTGCTTTGTGCTTGAGCATTGGAAGTCTCTTGCTTTGTGCTTGAGCATTGGAAGTCTCTTGCTTTGTGCTTGAGCATTGGAAGTCTCTTGCTTTGTGCTTGAGCATTGGAAGTCTCTTGCTTTGTGCTTGAGCATTGGAAGTCTCTTGCTTTGTGCTTGAGCAGTTAGAAGTCTCTTGCTTTGTGCTTGAGCAGTTTGAAGTCTCTTGCTTAGTGCTTGAGCATTTGTAATCTGAGTGATTATAGTGAAATCTCTTGTGAAGGACAAGAGGACTGGACTACTCCTGTTAGTGGGAGGAACCAGTATAAAAATTCTGAGCATCTCTCTCTAACCCTATCCTCATATATTGTGTGTGTTATACCTTATCCGCTGCAATTTGTTTTAACTTAGAAAAAGTCTCACACAATTCAACCCCCCCCTTCTTGTGTGTTTTTCAACCTTCAAAGCCTGAATCCTCTAATGGAGGAGGAGGGAAACAGAAGAGCAACTCAAAGAAGAAAGACAAGAGTCACATTCAATGCTTCAAGTGTTCAAAGTTTGGACACTATGCAAGTGAATGTGGGAATGAGAAGAAAATCAAGAATCAGAAAAATGGTGAAGAAGGAAATTTGGCTGAGAACAAGGATTCAGATGATGATGTAAGTTTCATGGTGACTATCACTGATGAGACTGCAGAATCTATGGAATGGTACTTTGATACAGGTTGTTCAAACCATATGACTGGAAACAGGAACATTTTGACTGATTTTGATAGTTGTCTCAACACAAAAATTAAACTTGCCAACAGTAAATCCATTGATGCTAAGGGAATTGGCAATGTAGTCATTCAGAGGAAGAATGGAAGAAAGTCAGTGATTGAGAAGGTCTTGTATGTGCCTGGGATGCAGTGTAACTTGATGAGTGTAGGTCAGTTACTTGACAAAGGATTCAAGGTGGTTTTGGAAGATGGAACACTGAAGTTGTTTGATTCAAAACAGAATTTGATTCTTAAGTCAATTCAAAGTAAGAACAGGACTTTCAAGACACAGCTGAAAGCAATTGAACATGAGTGTTTAGCTGCATCAACTGAGATCAAGGAAAGTGAACTATGGCACAAGAGGTATGGTCATTTGAATTTCAAAAGCTTGTCACTATTGAATTCAAAGAACATGGTGTTAGGTATGCCTAGTGTAATAGCTCCTGTAGAGACCTGTACTACCTGTCTACTTGGAAAACAGCCTAGGGATTCATTCAAAAATCATCTACCAATGAGGTCTAGTGAGGTGTTGAATGTTGTACACTCAGATGTTTGTGGACCTATAGATGTGTTATCTACTGGTGGAAACAAATATTTCATAACATTTGCAGATGAGTTCTCTAGAATGACATGGCTGTATCACATAAAGGCTAAGAGTGAAGTCTTTGATGTGTTCAAAAAATTTAAGGCACTGGTTGAGAAGCAAAGTGGAAAGCCAATCAAAGTGTTGAGAACTGATGGTGGAGGTGAGTATACTTCAACAGAATTTGAGAATTATTGCAAGAGTCAAGGCATAATTCATGAAGTTACAGCACCATACACTCCTCAACACAATGGTCTTGCTGAAAGGAGAAACAGAAGTATACTTAACATGGCTAGAAGCATGGTTAAGCAGAAGCAGCTGCCAAAGAGGTTTTGGGGAGAAGCAGTGGCTACTGCAGTATACATCCTCAACAGATCACCTATAAAGAGATTGGTAGACAAAGTTCCAGAGGAGGTTTGGTCAGAAGTCAAGCCAAGTGTGTCACATCTGAAGGTGTTTGGTTCCCTATGCTATAAGCACATCCCTGATGCCAAGAGAAAGAAGCTGGATGACAAGAGTGAAGCTATGATATTGGTAGGATATCATAGAACAGGTGCTTATAGATTGTACAATCCCATCACTGATAAGGTTGAAATCAGTAGAGATGTGAAGGTTATTGAGAATGATAACTGGGATTGGAAACAAAAATCAACATCTAAGAAAGCTTGTGAAGTGGACTTAGTTGATGATTCAGATCAGAACAATGAACCAACCACATTTGTGAATCAGAATCATGGTACAGGCCTTGATGAAGATATGCAAACTTCAAGTGATGATGATGACATAGTTCAATCAATTAGACCTCAGAGACAAGTTCAAATTCCTAGAAGACTAGCTGATTGTGAGATGGCTTCAGATAACATAGTAGACAATGAAAGAGAAATTGTGCATTATGCTATGCTAGCTAATACTGAGCCTATTAATGTGAAGGCTGCACTAAAGAGCAAGGTCTGGATGGAAGCTATGAATGAAGAGTTAAGGTCAATTGAGAAGAACAGGACCTGGGATTTGTGTAATCTACCATCAGACAAGAAAGCAATTGATGTGAAGTGGGTGTATAAGGCAAAGCAAAACCCTGAAGGCAAGATAATCAAGTACAAAGCAAGGCTTGTAGCTAAAGGTTTCCTGCAGAGGCAAGGGCTGGATTATGATTGTCATACCCTTAATTTTGCCCGACTATTTTATCTAATCTTTTCATCTTTTAATATGAGTTAGTTTTTTATGTGAGTTTGTGAAGTCAAAAGTCAACTAACGTTGTTTGACTAAAAAAAAAAAGAAGAGTTTTTTTTCGTTGAGAGCTTTTTTAGCATGTTCTATTTGTATTTGCTTTATTTATTTATTTTATTTTTATTTTAAAAAAAATAGTAGAATTTTTATTTCATGCATTTTTAACTTTTTATGCATTTCATTAATTTTATGAATTTTTAAGAAAAAATCTAAAATATATGTGTAATAATACTTTTTTTTTATTTTTTTATTTTTTATTGTGAGTAATATCATTGTTATGCTAGTAAAAAATATATATGGATTTGAGTCCCTTTTATAATGATTAGTTGTTATGGTGTATAAGTTTTTTTTTTTTTGATTAATTTCTTCACAAAATCCAAAAATATATGTTAATTTATTCTTTAGCAATTTTATTGAAAAAATCCAAAAATATTCAATATTTTGTTTCCTTTTATAATTACTACTATTACTATCATTATTTATTTCCTTTATTATTTCCCTCTAGTGTTATTATTATTATTATTATTTTTTCTTTATTATTATTATTATTATTATTATTATAACAAAAGTGCCACAAAAATAGGAAAGAAAAGATTCAACGGCAATAGCAAAAACAGTAGTACGCTCCATCCTTTTCTTTTTTCCTGTTCCCTTTCTTATATTACTGTACTATTTCCATCCAGATTCTACTGTCAATTTGAAAACAAAAGGAAAATGACAAAATCCTTAAACCTATCAGACTGTGATCAAAAGCTTTAAATAGAAAAAATTAGACTTCACAAATAAAGGTCTTGTTTTTATGAATCATAAGAATAGAAAAAGTCAAAATCATATAGAGGTCAAATAAAATTTTAAACTAAATTGTGAAAGTATCAGAGGCTAGGGAGAAACAAATCTTGGACAGAGAATTCAATGCACAAAAGAGTGAAAATAATTGGAGAAATAAGATGGAGATGCAGAGAAAGAAAACAATAGAATAATGGATAGAAAACCCTAACTTTTGGGTATAAATTGAACCAAATCAGAACAAGAAGGGAAGGCAGAATGGAACCAAAAATCAACACTCAACATCACAATTATTATTCTGCATCATCTTTACAAACTATCACAATACTCCAATACCATCCATAACAGAACTTCATCTTCCAACACTACCTTCCACCATTTTCCAACCACCATCAAACTCATAATCAAAAGAAATCACAACCCAAAGAAACAAAACAAACAAAAACAAAGAAAAGCAAGAAGAAACAGAAGAACGATGAAGTGAGGAAGAAGATTAGCACCACCGCTCTGCCGCCGTGAAAAACTCACTGATTTCCTCTCTCGGCCGTCTCCCTTCCTTCTCTCACGCAGACCTCACATTTTCTCTCACTGGTTTCACGTTTTTTCTTTGTATGTTTTATCTTCCTATTTTAATTTGCTTTTATTTATTTATTCAGTTATTTGGTTTAAATTGTTAGTTTGGGCTGCTTTGTGTTTGTTACATAGGTTCTAAGTCTACTTATCTACACCTCCCTTAGTTTATTAATAATAACTAAAAATAATTTTAACAAGTAAAACCAACAAAAAGCATGTATGTAGTTTTTTTTTTATTTATTTATTAGATTAGATTTAGTTTAGTGTACAAAATTTATTCTCGAACTTAAATAAAAATTAAATCTTTCATGACATAAAAATTCCTCTTAACAAAAAAAAAAGGAAGACTTTTATTTATTTTTTATTTAATAAAATGCTTGTTCTTAACAAAATAAATCTTGGATTAAAAAAGAGATCGGCGAATGTACATTTGCTCGTCTCTCAAATAATCGACGCTTAGCGTGCGCTTTGTCTAATGATTATTTGTTTTCCACGAATTAAAATAAATCTCAACTCATTAAACTTCACCATTTTCGCGTCCATGCACGCTTTAACTTTTTATATCCTGTAAATCAAACAAATTTTTTTCACAAACCATTTTTGCTAAAATCAACCAACACACAATTATTTTTTACCCAAAGAACTACGTAAGCTTTGAATTTCCCATTGCACTTGGGAATACGTAGGAGCGGGATCCAACAACCGTCAAGCACAATAATAAAAAACTAATTTTTTTTTTTTTCCCTTTGTAAATATTTAATAATTAATAGAAATTAATGCAAACAATTAAAAAACAATTTTTTAAAAAACCCTAAAATAACAAGAAGGTTCCCGTTGAGTACAACGGATGTGAGGGGTGCTAGTACCTTCCCCTTGCATAATCGACTCCCGAACTCAGAATTTGGTTGCGATGTCCATTTTTCTTTTCCTTTTAGGTTTTATCGATATTTTCCTTTTCCTTCGAGAATAAATAAAATTCGGTGGCGACTCTGTGTCATTACCGAGTGTTCCGACGCCCGGGCATTTTTCGCGGCGCGACAATGATGAAGTGTTTTCTCCAGTGGCAAGGCATGAAACTATTAGGCTAGTGATTGCTCTAGCTTGTAGTAGAAGATGGCCCCTATTTCATTTAGATGTGAAGTCAGCATTTCTGAATGGACCCCTAGAGGAAGATGTTTATGTGAAACAACCTCCAGGTTTTGAGCTAAAGGGAAAAGAGGACAAGGTGTTGAAACTGCACAAGGCGTTGTATGGCTTGAAACAGGCACCAAGAGCATGGAACAAGAGAATTGACAACTTTCTTGTTATGCAAGGTTTCAAGAAATGCAGTGTAGAGTATGGTGTTTATGTAAAAGGCAGTGATGGCAAGCATATGTTGATCATATGCTTGTATGTTGATGACCTGTTGGTGACAGGTAGCTCACCTATAGAAATAGAGGAGTTCAAATCACAGATGAAGTGTGAATTTGAAATGACTGACCTAGGGAAGTTGACCTACTTCCTAGGCATGGAGCTCTTGGAAACTCCAAAGGGAATGATACTACATCAATCCAAGTATGCTACTGAGATTCTGAAGAAGTTTGAGATGCTTGACTGCAACTCCTCAGTCACACCTGCAGATACTAAGGTCAAGCTTGAGGAAGAGGCAGGTGGTGACAGTGTTGATCCAACTATGTTCAGGCAGCTAGTTGGTTCATTGAGATACTTGTGACAAACCAGGCCTGACATAAGCTATGCAGTATGTTATGTTAGCAGGTTTATGAGCAAACCATTGAAGTGTCATTTGCTAGCAGCAAAGAGGATACTGAGATACATCAATGGTACAATCCACTATGGTGTGCTGTTTCCATACTCTAAGGGTAATGGAAAGCTAGAGTTGTGTGGATTTTCTGATGCTGACTGGTGTGGTGATAAGATAGAAAGGAAGAGCACCAGTGGATACTTGTTTAAATTTCAAAATGCACCTGTGTCTTGGTGCTCCAAGAAACAGTCAGTCATAGCTCTCTCAAGCTGTGAAGCAGAGTATGTAGCAGGGTCTTTAGCAGCTTGTCAAGCTAACTGGTTACAATCACTTCTTAGTGAGATAGGGATTGTTGAAGACATCACAGTGGTGCTGAAGCTTGACAACAAATCAGCAATCAATTTGGCTAAGAATCCTGTTAGTCATGGCAAGAGCAAACACATTGAAACTCGGTTTCATTTTCTCAGAGACCAAGTTAATAAGGCGAAGTTGATCCTGGAGTATTGCCCCACTGAGAACCAACAAGCTAATCTAATGACCAAGGCTGTGAAGAGAGATCAGTTCCTCAAGCTCAGGAGGGAAATAGGAATTGTATGTTTCGATAGCTTGTCTTAAGGAGGAGTATTGGTTTTGTAAGCCAAGCTCTGAAACATGGTTGCAGCTTCTGAAGGCTCCTAGCTTCTGAAGCTCACAAGCTTCTGAAGTGTCTCAGGTTCTGAAGCTCAGCAATTTCTGAAGCTTCGCATCTTCTGAAGCTCAGCAACTTCTGAAGTGTCTCAGGTTCTGAAGCTCAGCAATTTCTGAAGCTTCGCATCTTCTGAAGCTCAGTGTGTTCTGAAGCTTTGCTTTTCTGAAGCTCTGTTTCAGTGAGCTATGTACAGCTGTATTTTCAGTTAGTTTTTTTTTGTCCTAGGTAGTTAGGAAACTCTTGTATATATACACCTCATCCAATCAATAAAATACACTTTTTCATTTTTCTCAATTCTTTTCAATTACCTAAAACTTTTCTCTACATTGTTCTCTTTGTTTTGATTCATCCCCAACACTTTCATGGTTCCAAAGGGGTCTATAAAATGGTAGTTCACTATCAATTAAGAGAGTCTAATAATATGTACAAATTTTTTAATCTCATCTATAATTTATTTAAGAGTATTGCTTTTAGTAAGAAATATTTAAACAAGAAAAAGAAAAATTCATAAAATTGAAAAATTTGACAAATTTTTTTGACTAATCATACCTAAAAGAAAAAGTAATTATAATTTATAAGTATTAAATGTTGCTAAGTAAGATT
This sequence comes from Trifolium fragiferum, assembly GCA_954870985.1. Classification (NCBI taxonomy): domain Eukaryota; kingdom Viridiplantae; phylum Streptophyta; class Magnoliopsida; order Fabales; family Fabaceae; genus Trifolium; species Trifolium fragiferum. The sequence goes on along the minus strand of OX940790.1, from coordinate 22,504,643 downwards.
CATCACTTTCTTGCATTAAAAATTTCTTATAAAATATTATAACATTGAATTTCAATTAATAAAGCACGGGGGAAGGAGATAAGTATACGAAAGAGAAAATACTAAACTAGAGTTTTCAACCAATATCTTGGTAAGGGATGTTGATAGTTCAACTAACCTGAAATTTGATTCAACAAAAAAGAAAAACTAATCTGCAGTAATTTATAGTCAAAACAAAAATAGTATTTCTTAGAACAACGACTTATTGGTTTAATAATCCATTTAAATGTATTATATTGATATTCTCATAAATTTATATAGGTATCGTTGGAGTACTCTTGTACCACAATTCTTTCCTTCTGAAATTTATATAGGTGTCGTTGGAGTACTCTTGTACCACAATTCTTTCCTTCTGAAAACATAGGATCAAATCAACACACACTCTACTTTTTTTATACGGGATCTTTGTACTTTCTTAAATTTCTTAAATAACATCTTTTGTTTATACTTTATAATATTTTTTTTAATCTTTTTTTAACAAATGTTAAAATTTATGTTGAAGAGCCAATTATAATTACGTTCATATCAACTGAAGGTGCAACTTTTTTGGTTATGATAATATAGGTATAAAATTTTGATGACTAATTTTTGTTGAGAGATCAATGAATCAAACTGTTAATCATTTTTTTAAAATGGTTTAAGACTCTAACTACTTAGTGTGTGTTTGGTTTCAATTCTGGAGTTGCCAGAATTGATTCTAGATGTGTATAATTGATTCTGGCTTGTTTGATTTCTGAAAAGTAAAATTGATTCTGCTTCCAGAATTGATTCTACTTGAAGCTAGAAATCGTAGCTTCTGATTCTAGAATTGATTTTTACACTTAATTTTTTTGCTCAATTCACTTTTACATGAATATATCCAAACATATATCAATTTTGGTCAGAATCAATTTTACAAAATCAATTCTGTCAAAATCAATTCTCCTCACCGCAGAACCAAACATACACTTAGACTACCTACAATGAGTGTCTTGAAAAGATGTTGAATGAGAGACTTCAACACAACAAAACATATAATGGGTGTGTTGAAAGTGACATGGAGGAGAAAAGTGTTGAAAGCTTTCAACACAGTTGAAACAATAATAAATGGACATTTGTCATGTTTTGATTGACTTGTTGGATTTTTATCACATCTTTATCTTTAAACTCAATTATTTCATTGCAAATTAATTTTTTTTACCAAAATTCGTTATTTTGTTTTTCTCTATAAATAGAGACTTGTTCATTTGATTTGAACACAATTTTTTTTTTTCACTATCTTAATCTTATTATTATCATTAAAACAAAAATATAAATTTAAATAAGAATATAAAATAAAAAATAGTGGGGTAGATAGTTGAATGAAAAACCATTTGAGAGGGTAAAAGTTGAATGAGTGTTGAATTATTAGGTGGAAGAGAGAGAAGATGATGTGGAGTGTAAAAGTAGATGTTGAATGTTGAAACCATTGTAGATGGTCTTAAATCAATGCATTATTGGTAAAGGTGGTCAAACGGGCCCTATCTACCGGATCAACCTATTTAACTCGTCATTTTTGATGGACTGCACCAAAGTTTTGAACTCAATCTCTTTAGTTGATCTGTCTCGCTAAACTCGCTTAAAAAATGGGACGGACGCAGGGCACGTTGGCCCACGCGTTAGATAAGATCTATCTTTTTTTTTTTTCAATTAGTTAGACAAAAGTCTTAATATAATAAGGCGGCCTAACAATATAAAATACAACACTTATTTAACTAAATTAAATATTTTTTTCTTCTATTCATTCATACACCGTGAGTGTGACCAGTGTCAAATTTAGGATTATTTATTGCCGTTTTATCCTCTTATTGCATGTGCATTGCTCCTCTTGTTTCTTCGTACTTGTGCTTCTTTTTCACTGAATTTCTTGTATAAGTTACTTTTTTTATTCTATTGATTTTTCTCACAAATTCATTTATTTCCAATTTTTTAAAAATAATATCAGCATGTTTTTTTTTTTTTAAAACAACACAAATGTCAAAATAAAAATAAAAAACTTTTTTTTTTGTTTGACGGATCAACCAAGCAACTTACTTGTCCACCAATAAATAGAACAATCAGCACCTAAATTTGCCCACCACATCTTATTCCACTCTTAGATAGGCTTAAATGCTTAAGTGAGGCGAACCAAATCGGACTTACTAGCTATGCCACTCTTAATTATTATTGGTGAGTTGCAAAATTTATTTGTAGGTAAATCGTAAAAAACATCATCTCTATCATTATCACATCAGGTTGGATAGTCATAGGCAACGAGTCAAACATTTTGGATTTTCTCTTCCGGCGATAGTTATCAATATTGACTTTATTTTGCAAAACCAAAATAGACTTTATTTTGTCAATATATAAATAAAAATAAATATTGACTTTATCTTTGAATTTTATAGTGTGAAATATTTTACGGAAAGAAATTGTGATCCCACCAATAATGAAATGGTATAAAGATAATTCTACGATTTTAAAAAACTTATTCTAAATTAAGATTTTAGTTCTATTCATGCATATCTTGTCAACAAATTACGATTTTAATTCTACGATTCCATTAAAAATAATAATTATGTCCAATGTCTTGGTACATAATTCTCTCAATTGATTATCAATCTCTAATGTCTTAGGATGACCTATAATCAATTGAGATTTTTGCCCTTTAATCTCTGAATTCTCAATTAACAAACCTATATTTCTAAAGCGAGAGTTAACTGAACAATTATCCCTAGGTCAATTGATTGCCTTTAATGTCTTAGCAAACAAACAATTTGATTCATTACACAATTGGCCAAATAATGTAAAGCATTAAGCATAAAAGATAATTGACTAGAACTAACTTCGTAATTCAATTAATAAGTCAAATGAAACTACATGGTTCAAAATAAAAACAACTATAATCCCCTATGATCCAATCATAGAAATTTAGCTAGACATAGTTGAAATAGAAATTACAACAATTAAGTAGAAAGAATTCATTACAAGAATGGATTGGATGTGTTTCCACAGTGAAATCCGCCCTTGAAAAGCTTTGAACTCGTCTGCAACTCTGTTCTTTCGCCGTCAAATTTCATAACCCTTGTTTTGACAAAATTATAGAATAAACAGGTTTGCTTCGCGTACCTGCGCCGCGCGCGCAGGTAGCAGAATGTGACATTTGCAAATTTTCGTGCTTGCGCCGTGCGCAGGTAGCAGACTTGAACTTCCTATTTTCCTTTCTTGCTTTATGATTCCAACCTACTTGAGCTTGTTGCAACTTCCTCTTATTTGTGTGAAAATAAACTAAAAACAGGCTAACAAACATTGTAATACATCTCATAATTAGCTTCAGGAACATGTAATGACGTAGAGTCATCACCTATCTTAATTCTTGTGTGTCTCATAAATTTTTCGATGAAGATAAATCATTGTTAAGTAACAATAGTAGAAACTTCATACCAATATTATAGTAAAATAAATAAGAAATTGCGATCTCATTCCTTTCGCATGTTTTAAGAATAAAAAAAATATTCAAGAGTCAACTTTAAAATAATGTTGAAATGTGTATTTTATATGAGTAATTGTTTATAGTGTATAATTGATTAAAATGTACGTTCATAACAATTGAAATTTAGACATTAGATAAATTGGGATCGTCGTAGCAAGAACATCACCGACCTCATTATTTGTCTTTTTATAAATTCAACACCGTAGTTTACACTAACAGAGAAAAAAAAAAAAGCATTACAATAAGCTTTATAATTTTGAAAAAATCACCAATTTAAAGTATAAAAATTGAGTTCATTCAGGTACCGTATAGCAAAGAGAAAATTCAAAGATTCTCCAATATAAACCTTTTAACAGTAAAATTTATCACTTAAAATAAACAAATTCAATGGTTAATCTAGGACTTGAATTAAATACACTTACGGGATGTTTAGTTAGCTTGTTTACTATATCTAATTTCAATTATCTTGGTGTTGTTTTTGTAATCTAATTAGTGATTACTAGATTTTAATCATAAGTCACATAAGGATACAAAAGTAACTTAAAATATATTTTTATGCATTTTCATGAGTTTTCAACATGATCCTACCATGCATATAATGTTATGCAAATTTCAAATAATTATTCTCAAATTTTTTGCCGAGTCACATGCATTGGAGATTATGGAGAGAAAACGAGTCACAGCCCACTATATTAGACTTAAGTTTTGAAATACATTAATCTATTATTATGCGAAAAGGACATACCCTCGCAATTTTCAATGTCCGTTAATAAACTAAGCTTTTATATCTTCAAGTTGTTGATGTGTGACCTAATGATAGAAGTATTCAAATGAATTAACCCTTGTTTTAGTTGTACCGTCTTGTGATGGATTTAGTCTTAGTTTGATGGCTCTGATTCTGCGCTTTTTTTTTTTGTTTTTGCTTCACATTACCTGAGAATACGAAGGGCTCACCACATAGTGACGTTATTTCTCTATATATCAAACTAGTCATGGGTAATTATTTTGAGAAAAATGATTATACATGATGTTGTAAAATAATTTTATATTATCAACCAATCACAATTATATTTTTAATCAAACTTTTTAAATATATATTTGTCAGTTTCATCCAATTAAGTTATTATCAACCAATCACAATTAAAAATGATTATATCAAACTTCACTTTTTAATATAATGTGAAAAATTGAATCATTTCTATTTATTGATATATAATGTGCAATAAATTTACACTGACGGCGTGTTCTTTAAAAAATGTTAACATATATTTTAAATATATATTCGTCAGTTTCGTCCAATTAAGTTGAAATTAGAGTGTGAACAATGTTTTAATGGAGAAATAGTAAATAGCAGTTGGTCACACCCACATCATATATAGTACTCATTTCGGATATATATATATATATATATATATATATATATATATATATATATATATATATATATATATATAGGTCAGGATCAAATTACATCAACTAGTTTGACACCAAATGTTACACCGCTCAATAACGCTTTAACGAAATCAAATTTTACAAAATTCACCGTTGAATTGAAAGATTATATCATATAGATCATTTACGTTAAATTTCATAAACATCTAAAACCGTTTAATGTGTTATTGAGACTCGTCAAAATTAACGGTTTATGCGTTGTTATTGAATACCGTTAATCTAGATTTTTATAAAATTTAACATAGATGATCTATACGATATAAACTTTCAATCCAACGGTGAATTTTGTAAAATTCGAATTCGTTGAAGTGTTATTGAGCGGTGTAACATTACTCAAATGTTATACCGGTGTAATTTGATCCCTCCCCTATATATATATATACACACGTTGACTTCAGGAGTAATTCTCTATTGACTTACTCCACTTAATAACTCGATATCGGCATTATATTTCTTCAATCAAACCGTTGAATTCAAAGATCTCATTGAGTAGATCAACTCCACAATTTTTTATAAAAATTCAAAACTGTTTGATACTTTTTTTTATAACTTCAATTGAACGTACGACAAACTTTTAAAAAAATCGTTGAATTTCAATGGTCTGAATACATAACTACAGATAAATTATAAAAAATTGTGGAGTTGTTCTACTCAATGAGGTCTTTGAATTCAATGATTTGATTGAAAAAATACAATACCGATATCGAGTTATTAAACGGAATAAATCAATAAAAACTTACTCTTGAAGTTAACTAATCCCTTCTTTATATATATATATATATATATATATAACCTCGCATATTTTTAAAAAGTATAGAAAACGCTAATTAGTGCTCAATGAACACTAGTTGAAGAACAATTAATATAGTAAAACAATATTGGAACTGATATAATGTATCTTTTCAAAATATTAAAAATTCTCTTTTTAATACAAAGTTTATCTTTTTTAATATATTTTTTTAATAATTAATCAGTGCCTAAAAACATTAGTTAACATAACCCAAAAATATTTAATCCCATAATTTTTTGCCTTGGTTTATGATATTTATCTAGTTTAGAAAAACTAATAAAAAGAATTAACGGGGATGGCAATTATGACTTATGAGTCACCACCAAAAAAAATTATGACTTATGAGAGATCGCATCCTTAGTTACCAACCATCCTTTTAAGATGTCAAACAATCCCAATCCAGCCTTATGAGTTTTCAAATGACACTTCCCTTTCCCTTTCTTTATCTTATCTTCCAAGACCAAGCCAAACTTATAATTGTTTAAAATAGAATTAAAATAGACTACCAATGTCAATGCTTGTATGTACTATAAAAAGCTATCATTGGTAACCCAAAATATCATTCCATGCATAAGTGTTTGGTTCACAACACTCCTCAATTTTTCTTTTCAAAGCCAATAACCAACATGATTTCTAATTCCTTCTTATTGGCTACGATTGTTCTCTCCATTCTTTTCCTTCTCCAACTTTTCTCCTACTTCAAGAGAAACAAAAAATCAAATAATTTACCACCTTACCCTCCAAGTCCACCAGCAATACCAATTATTGGCCATCTTCATCTCCTCAAACCACTCATTCATCATGCCTTTAGAGACCTTTCTGAAAAATATGGCCCTCTTATATCCCTTCGACTTGGCTCCGCTCGCTTTATTGTTGTTAACACTCCATCACTCGCCAAAGAGGTTCTCAAGACAAATGAGCTCGCATATTCTCACCGTAAAATGAACATAGCCATTAACATGGTTGTCTATGATGACGCTACTTTTGCTTTCGCCCCTTATGGGTCATATTGGAAATTTATTAAAAAGCTTAGCACCACTGAGCTCTTGGGTAACCGAACCATTGGACAATTCCAACCGATTCGAACTCAAGAACTCCATGGATTTGTTCAAACTTTGACATATAAATCTAAGGCCGAAGAAAGCTTGAACCTCACACAAGCTTTGATAAAGCTTTCCAACAACATAATATCGCGAATGATGTTGAGCATTGAGACCTCAGGGACAGACAATCAGGCAGAACAAGCTAGGGCTTTAGTTCGGGAGGTAACACAAATTTTTGGAGAATTTAATATTTCGGATTTTATAGGATTTTGCAAGAATTTCGACATACAAGGTTTTAAAAAAAGGGCCTCGGACATACACAAAAGATACGATGCTTTGTTGGAGAAGATTATTTCTGATCGCGAGGGATTGAGAAGGAAAACCAAGGTAATAGAGGCTGGTTGTGAGAATCGAGAAGAGAAACTAAAGGATTTTCTTGACATTTTGCTTGATGTCCTTGATGAGAAAGACCTTGAAGTCAAATTTACAAGAAATCATATCAAATCATTGATCTTGGTACGTATATACCTTCTCCTCCTCTTTCTGTTTTAATTAGTTTTACAAGATTGGTATTAAATAATTTCTTTATAAAAATGATTTTTCTTCGAAAGTATTTTTCATTTTGGAAGGTGTATGTTGAGAACAACTTTTTTTTTTTTTTCTCTATATAGGTTCCTCCACCGGAGGGTGCAAATGTTTTAGTAACATTGATTTATCATTGTGTCATATTTTAGGCTAAATTGTATTTTTGACCCTTTAACTTTTATAAATTTATAATTTTGAACTCTTAACTTTTAAAATAGCACTTTTGATCCATAACTTTCACAAACTTGCGATTTTGACCTTCTGATCAAGTAAAAGCACATTTGACAAGTGAGTCACATATCATGTCAGCATGTCTTACCGCGTGGACAATGAAACACATGTCACATCAGCATATGTGCTTATTAGAGATATACACCATAATTTTAAATCGTCGTCCATAACTGCAATTGTACTTGTAATCACAACTATATGTTGAGCACATCCCTTATAATATTTTTATTCACATATATTTCAGGATTATTTTACGGCAGCTACCGACACTACTGCCATCTCAGTGGAATGGACCATATCTGAATTATTTAACAATCCAAAGGTGCTAAAAAAAGCTCAAGAGGAGGTAGAAAGTGTTATAGGAAAGGAAAGACTAATGTCTGAAGATGACTGTCCAAACCTTCCTTATATAAATGCCATCATAAAAGAAACAATGAGGCTTCACCCCCCAATACCAATGATTATGAGGAAAGGAATGGAAGATTGTGTGGTTGATGGTAACACGATTCCAAAAGGCTCGATGGTTTGCGTGAACATTTGGGCCATGGGAAGAGATCCAAATATATGGGAAAACCCGTTAGAGTTTAAGCCTGAAAGGTTTTTAGAGAAGAAAGAAGGAAGTAATATCGATATGAAAGGACATCACTTTGAATTGTTGCCATTTGGCTCTGGAAGGAGAGGTTGTCCTGGTATGCCTTTGGCTATGCGCCAATTACCCACCGTAATTGGTACTTTGATACAATGTTTCGAGTGGAAAATGCTTGATTCTGATTGTAAAATCTTAGATCATGACAAAAAAATCGATATGAATGAACGACCTGGATTGACAGCTCCTCGAGCCAACGATCTTATTTGTATTCCGGTTGCAAGATTCAACCCCATTCCTCTTCTTTAATTGTAGTAAAAGGGAATTTGTGACAAAGGAGTGTAAAAGGAAATCCCATTCCTCTTCTTCAACTCTTCTCAGACGTCATTGGAAACATGAGACAAGATTTTAATTAGTTACTTTAGCATTTCTTGTATTTTAGTATAATGCAATTTACAGATGGAACAAAATTACCAACACAGTTGATGCATTTCTTGTACTTTAGGCTTTCATTTTGATTGGAAAATGTGTTCATATTTAATATCTGACAATACGTCAAATAAAGGTACTTTGTGTGGAAAAAATTATGTATACAGTTCAATTGATATTTGTTTTAAGGCTTAATTGTACTTTTGCTCTCTCTATTTTGTAAAATTTGCAATTTTGATTTCCCTATTTTAAAATCAAACATTCTTATACTCCTATTTTGATTCTTTTTGCACTTTTGGTCCCCACTCAATTTTTGATCTAGTTGGCAACAAAAAAGAGAATTTTAACATGCAGTCATTAAAATGACTTCACCAAAAAAGTCAAAATCTAGTGTGGCAAAGGCACAAAAAATTCCTATGTGTAAATCTCAAATCTAATGGTTAGAAACCAAGCAACCCATTAGCACAAATTTAGTAGCAAAATTTGGTAGCTAATCTATAGCAATTAAGATTAGTCCAATGAATAATATGATAGTAAAACGACACGGGAATAAATTCATAAGAAGTGTATGTGGAAGATTAATTTATCCAATAATCAGCTTTAAACCTAACCTAGCTGATCTTGCTCTATACAAAGTCCAAATTAGATGGTTTAAAAGACTACACTATTGGTTTAGAAACTCAGGAAACCTCTATTTAGCTAGAGAATATAAGGAACTAGCTGAAATCCTTCAGAAAAATCTTCAAAATATTGCCAGATGACTGAAGAAAGTCTAACAAGTAAATTACAGAAAGTTTTAGATAACTTCTCTGATTTACAAGATAGGATAGAAAAACAAACATCCTATTTAGAAACTTTACAGTCTGAAGAAGAAAGATATAAACCATATGAAACATGGAAGTTTCATAATGGAATAAACTTTGATTGTTATGAAGAAGATGAAACTCATAAATTTCCTCACCTTTTTCATACAATAAATCCACAGCTAAATAATATATCTTGTATGATAGCATACATGATAAAACTCTTAGAAGACAAAACTCTTCAATTCTCTCAAGGGGGGGAAGAGAAAGGAAAGGAACTAGAAATAGAAAAAATTCCTAGGCTTCTAGAAAACCTCGAAGAAACTTCTGTTTCTACACAATTAAAAATTAAACCACCATCTAAATTCTTTTAAGAATGGACGATACAGAAGAAACCCTTAATAGGCAATTAGAAAATTTAGAAAGACTTATGGTCTCTTTAGATATATCAGGAAAAAATCAAGTAGTTGACGAAGAACCGAAAGAGAAAAACCAAATCATTTATGATTTTAGCTCTGAAGAAGAAGTGGAGGAGGAAAGTGAAAATCCTCACTTCGTAAAATTCGAACCAGCAGAGACATCTGGTACAAAAAGATCTGCAGAATTCGAAAGAGAATTTACCAAACAAAAATTCCAAAAGGTACCCCATTATTATGTACGTACACAAAACCCATTTCAAGGGCAAGGAATTCTAGACATAGACTGTAGTTTCGATACAGCCAAAGATCTAAGAGATTGGTACAATACAAATAGTGTATTAGTCCAGTTAAATGAAGACCTTAAAAATTTAGGACCAATTGAAATTTTCAATTTCCTACAATATAAAACTAGAGGAAATGCTTACAAATACATTTCTACCTTACCACCAGAAGTTATGGGAACAATACCCCTAACAGGAGCTCTAGTAGTAGACTGGATTCATATGTTACTCGTAACAGAATTTAAAGGATGGAAGGACTCCATTCAATCTAAGATAGCATTTTCCGACCAGAATCTTTGGAAAATAACTAACCTAAAAATCTGCAACATGTGCTATGTAGATAATTTCATTTGTGAATTTCAGGACTATTATTACAACATAGATAATAGTACTAGAATCTCTAGAAACTTGATAGAACTATTCTATGACAAGTTACCAGAAAGAGTATCAGCTCAAGTTAAAACATTCTTTACTTCAGCATTAGCAGAAGGAAAAGTAAATGATACTTTAGGAGGAAGAATAACCACCTTAAAAATTTGGCTCCAAGAAATGTGTAGTCCAAAAATAGCCCAAAAAGAAGCTCAAGTATCCCTTTGTTGTAATAAACTACAAGACAAAGTAGGAAATTATGGTTGCAACTCTAGGAAAAAACCTAGGAAAACAAGGTTACAAAAACCCTATAAGAAAAAGAAATTTAAGAAGGTTCCTTTTAGAAAATTCAAAAAGGGAAACAAAAAATTCTTTAGGAAAAAACAACCTTACCCTAGGAAGAAAATATGCCCACAAGGCAAAAAATCATGTACATGTTGGTTATGTCATGAAGAAGGTCACTATGCAAATGAGTGCCATAAAAAGGAAAATCCTAAGAAAAATATCCTACATGTAATATATGCAATGGGATATGAACCTATAGAATCAGACATAGAGTCCGGTGAAGACATTTATGAATACTGCACAGAGACAGATTCAGATGTCGAAGAAGATACTTGGTAAAGGAAATCCAAGTGCTACATTTATTAAAATAGTGCTAAAAAATAGAAACCTTTTAGCCTATATAGATACAGGTGCAACTCTTTGTTTTGGGAAAAAATCTATCTCTAGAAATTGGGAAAGATTAACAAAGCCAAAAGAAATAATAGTTGCAGACAAATCAAAACATCAGATATGGTTTAACCTTAGAGATGTGTCTATAGAAATTGAAGGATATAAATTTTTTATTCCAACAATCTACCTCCATGATTCAGGATTAGATCTAATCATAGGAAATAACTTTTTAAAATTATATGAACCATTTACTCAAAGAAAGGATACTATATCACTTCATTGGAAGGATTTGGGAAATCCTGAAAATAGAAAAGTAGTAACCACCAAAATAGTTACTAGAAATGAAATCTTAAACCTTATTAAGGGAAACCTTAGGGAGTTAAGAACTATATGGGAAGAAAGAAGTTTCAATATTAGTATAGAAGAAAGGTTAGATGAAGTCTGTTCAGATAACCCTTTAGACAGTGTTAAAAACACTAATCATGAACTTATAGTCATTAAACTTAAAAACCCTAATGACGAGATAAATGTTCCAAATAGAATTCCATATTCTATTAGAGATGTTGAAGAATTTCAACAAGAATGTAAAAATCTACTTGATAAAGACCTTATTAGACCTTCATCAAGTCCACATTCTGCACCAGCTTTTTATGTCGAAAACCACTACGAAATAAAAAGAGGTAAGAGAAGAATGGTAATTAATTATAAGAAACTTAATCTGGCAACAGTTGGAGATTCTTATAAATTACCAAGAAAAGATTTTATTTTAGAAAAGATAAAAGGATGTAATTGGTTTTCTTCCTTGGATGCAAAGTCTGGTTATTATCAACTAAGACTAGCAGAAGAAACAAAACCATTAACAGCTTTTTCATGTCCACCTCAAAAACATTATGAATGGAATGTTTTGCCTTTTTGACTAAAACAAGCACCATCAATATATCAAAGATTTATGGACAAATCTCTCGCAGGTTTGGATCATATATGTTTAGCATATATAGATGACATACTCATTTTTACAAAAGGAGATGAAAAACAACATCTTCGAGATTTAGAAATTGTTCTTTTAAGAATTAAAGAAAAAGGTATTGTAATTTCAAAAAAGAAATCAAAACTTTTACAAAAAGAAATAGAATACCTTGGTCTAATTTTAAAAGAAAATGGGGAACTAGGTCTAGCACCTCATACCCAAGAAAAAATACAAGCTTTTCCAAATGAGTTTTCTGACAGAAAACAAATTCAAAGATTCCTTGGATGTTTGAATTATATTGCTAATGAAGGATTTTTCAAAGATTTAGCAAAAGAAAGAAAACATTTACAAAGAAAGATTTCAGAAAAAATTCCTTGGTCTTGGACTGAAACCGATTTTTGATATTGTTAAAACCATTAAAGAAAAAATTCAAGTTTTGCCTGAACTATACAATTCAACAATAAAAGATTTTTTGATTGTAGAAACAGATGCATCACAAACAACCTGGGCAGGTTGTATGAGAGCCTTACCCAACGGTAAAGCAAAACTCTCTCTAAATGAGAAGGGATATAAAATTGAAGAATCTAAAGATCTTCAATCAAAACAATCTGAAACTTCGAAAGAAGGAACAGATACCAAAAAAAGCATTGATTATAGTGTTTCTAAAATCCTGATAAAGGATACTGAAAAATTACATTTATGTAAATATATTTCTGGTACATTTACAGATACAGAATCTAGATACCATATTCAGGAACTAGAAACTCTGGCGTGTGTAAAAATACTAGAAAAATGGAAAATTGACTTATTACCGTCAAGATTCCTTCTTCGTACAGACTCTAAATATCTTACAGGATTTTGGAGATATAAAATTAAAGCTGACCATAAACAAGGCAGACTAATAAGATGGCAGATGAAATTACAACAATTCGAGCCATATATTCAATATATAAAATCTGAGCAAAACAGTTTTACAAATATACTGACGAGAGAATGGAGCAAGCCATAAAGCTACTTCAAAACAACATCAAGCAAAAGGACGAGCAACTTGTCGCCCTAGAAATCAAAAAAGCAAAAATCTCTCCCGAGAAGGGGGAGATGATTACAACACTTAAAGGTTTACAAAAAATGACAACAGATGAAAATCAATCAGCAAAAGGCTCAAGTGAAGTTCTTAAAAAAGAAGAAAACTGGGACCTCCTAGGACAACCTTCTGGAAAGTATGACTACTATGTAAAATATACAACCCCAGAAAGTTCAAAAATTCCTATTGAAACAATAGTACCCAGTGGTTGGAATATAGAACAAGAAGCAGAATCTTCAGAAACAACCTCAGACAGCAAGAAGTCTTGGGCTGACCAGGTCGAGGAAGAAGATGAAGCTAGAAAAAATGGTTTATCAACAACCATTCAAACAAGCGATCCCGTAGACAATGAGATGGGAAAGTTTGAAGCTTATGTCATTTTTGATGGTCCAATGAAGGGGATCTATAGAAAATGGGCAATAGCTAAGCAACACATCTTAGGCAAGAATGTGCGTCACAAAGGATACAAAATCATGAAGGAAGCTGAACAGGCACTTTACGGAGCATACAAGGAGGTTACAACAGCAAAAAACCTTCAAAAATCTCCAACAATGGAGTCAAAAAGGAAGCTGTCAATTGATAAAATTCGCCAGCTTGAAAATCAAAAGAATTTCCAGGTAACCGACCCAACTTACATGGAATTCAGCCTTAGGTGGAAATGGTTAAACCATTATGTAGAAGAATTCACCACTGAATGTTTCTACCCGGCCAACAAATTTAACTGTCCCAAGACAGTTACATTACCAGGAATAGATAGTACTACATGTCTATCTTTCTTTCAAAATGGTTTAATCCACACCATATATTTGGAAGAGCAACCAAAGAAAACTTTTGGAGAGCTTAAATTTCTTCCAAAAAATCTACAAAATTTGGCAGAAAAATTCAATAATTTATATGCCAAAGGAAAAGAGATCTTTCTAGAGGTCGATTCAACATATCCTTGGTATGATGAAAATACCTTGGAGCTGGTCACAAAACCAATATACTTAATCAAGATTGGGATATCCAACAAAGAATATCCGGTCATGAATAAAGAAAGCACAGATTGGCATCCAGCTATGTACGTCAATCAGATGAAGAATTTTCGTCGGAAAGTTTCAAGATTGTCATCCCAGACAAACTACAGAACAATCTACGAAGACTCATCAATGATCGTGTATAGCGATTCCAGAAAACCAGCAAAAGAAAAAGATATCAAGGCAATCAAAGAACTTGAAGAAAGAATTGACCAACTGAAGGATGGTCATGAAAAATTACCAAGGGTAATTCAAGAAGAATGCTGTAGATATTTTTTACAGTATCACAAAAATCATAACTGTAAAAACTGTCAAAAATCGTCGGCACAAGAGGACAAAGGGACTAACAGCACGGATCAACTGGCCACAATGTAGGACAGAATTGTGCAGTGGTACCTTATCACATCTGAGTCAGATGGGGACCACTTAGTGCTAAATAATGTAAAATACTATTTGTCGTATTTCTTAGTGCGTCTTTCTTTTTTGAGTGCGCATCACTTTTTCTGAGTGCATGCCACTGTTGCGTGAGTGCGTGTCACTTTTCTGAGTGCATGTACAATGTCATGGAAAGGGACGTCTACCTAATGTGAGCCATTCTCCACTATAAATAAGAGCATTCAGCTCAATGTAAATTACAGTTGAAAGAAATACGAAACTATTAACTAGTTTTTGAAGAATTATTTTCTTCTGTCCTTAGAATTATTTCTAAGAAGTAGCTCTTGAGGTAATACTCTGGAGGAGCTAGATCCTTGAGGTAATACTCTGGAGGGATCAACCACATAAAACAATATAATCAAACAGATTATATCCCAAAACAACACAAACATCTTCAGATCGAAGAATTCAACAAAACCAGAAACAAAGAAAAATCATATCAGGTATGATTGTTATTATTACATCACTTGTTTATTATATTATGTTGTTTGCATAACAGATGGAAAGTTCGAATTTTAGAACTCAAAGATTATTTTCAAATTTTTTTGAAATTGAACACACAGAACCTAGTTCTGGTCACAAATACTTAGAATTAGTCTTGATGGAAGACTATGATAAAAAGGTAACTTATTTACAAGAAAGAATTCCTGAACCAAATTTGGCTAAGATAATTTTAGACAAATTCAAATTTAATCATTATCAAGAAAAGGTTTTTCTTGAAAAAAATTCAAGAAACCATCGAAGGAGACTTCGAAGAATATGAATTAAAATGTTTAGTTCATGAGTTAAACAATTTTACTAAAAATTCTAAATACATAGAATGTTTTCAAGGACAGTTCTATGGGGACTTCGCAAGTATACATTATAGACTAAAAAACTCTCGATTTTATAGTCTAATAAAAACTTTAAATATTCTGCCCGATAATATTAGTGAAAATTCAGAAGAATTTTGAAAATTATGACTGAAATCTCACTATTTGAAGAAACATCTAGTTATTTTGCTGATAGTATACAAGATCACAAAATAGAAGAAGCAGATTTATCTCTAACTGCTGAAGAAAACTTTAAAAGAAAGTCTATAAAATTCAAAGAACTTCTCTTTAGGAAAAATATTTTGAAATTTGGAATAATGGTAGGAGAAGAAGCAATTCCAATTGATTCTACTTATGGAAATATATTCATATCTACCATAGATAGAACACAAATTCAAAAAAGAATTTCAAGTCTTTCTGAAAAAGAAAGAAATAAAATCGGTTATATTCACATATCAACCATTCAAGTTTTAATCAAAAGTACTTTCATGAAAGGTATTGATACACCTCTAAATATAATTCTAAGAGACTCTAGAATTACAAATGATAAACAATCTATAATTGCACAAGGAAGATGCAATTTAAAATATGGAAAAATTAAGTTTGATATAAACTTACAAATAGGATTATCCTTAAAGGATAAAGATCTGGACAGATCCATAATCTTTAATTACAAATTAGAAGATTCAAAATTTATGAAAAAAGGAAATCATCCTTTTACGATATGCTATAGAATTAATTATGCTTTAAGTAATTCACATCATAGCATAGAATTTACAGGAAAAGATATAATTCATATTGATGAATTATTCACCCCTATAGTGACATTAGAGTCACCTATATTTAAAACTTTGGCAAGAAAGAGTTGTTCATTAATAGAAGATGACAAAAATCTGTTTGAAGAAACAGAAGAAAAATCATTAATTAGAAGCCAAAGCCTTAGGGTGGCACCCCCAAAAAGAGATTTTGAAATCTCATAATTAAAAGAATTAAATAAGCTACAAAGCTCAGTAGCAGAGTTGTCCTTACAACTCGAAAAATTAGATAAAAGAATCTAATTAAACTTCTGCAACCTGTTACACTTACTGCCTACGCTAGCAATGAACTTAGCTGAAGAAAGAAAAAATCTAAAAGTCTATAGGAGAAGAATTCAAAAATTAGAATTCGAATATAGATGCTTAAAAAACCTGCTATATATGGATAGACCTTATGTTAATCCAAGAATAAAGGCAAGACTCATAGAAAGAAAATATCTATTGTCTAATTACAGACTTCTAGTACAATACACGAAGAATGAACTCCAACGTTTATCTTACAGCTAACGCGCGAAACTCTGTTGCTCAAACTCCAAACTCTGGTATCAGAGCTAAAAAATCTCGATCCTAGGATAGAGAAAGCTTACACCTTTAGATCTTTGAGGATACACAGAAACACAATTATGGA
Organism: Trifolium fragiferum; assembly: GCA_954870985.1. Taxonomy (NCBI): domain Eukaryota; kingdom Viridiplantae; phylum Streptophyta; class Magnoliopsida; order Fabales; family Fabaceae; genus Trifolium; species Trifolium fragiferum. The sequence continues at coordinate 22,487,694 of OX940790.1, read as the reverse complement.
ACTACACCATATAATTATGATTTGGTGGGACCAAATAAATACTTTACTCCTATTGGTCTATTTAAATGACTTTTCCAATATTGTCAAAATGCCAACTGCACCATAGAAGTACCCCAACAAAAATGGTTATGTAGCAAGAAGCAAAATAGAATTCCACATCATCACATTTTTTTTATCATTTAAATTAAATAAAAAAACAAAATATCTTAATAAAAAAATAAACAAAACAACTGTGTGTTCATCCTTTTCATTCTTCACCGTAATGACTGCACCTTGCCCATTGTTCATCATTTTCTCCTCATCGTTTATCATGGTTCATCACAAGCAAAACAACATCAAAAGTCAAGTGAAACTAATATTTTAAAAAATTGTGTGCTGTTCTTTGTTAGTCTCTTCCTTTTCACCTTGATTTCCTCACATGAACAACACTGTGCATCTGGAAATTTTTGGGTTGGTGTTTTCTGTGTTTGTTTGTTGGTGATGGTGGTTGAAAGAACAACATATATGTATTACAATTATATTTTGCACAGAACATAGAAACCAGAGTTTGAATTTTTTTTTCGCTTTCTTCTTCGCCTGTTTGGATTGAAAACGAGTCGCGATCGAACCCGGAAAACCCGATTTGATCTTTGTTATCTCTGCATCATTTTATATACTTTTAACCAATTTTTCATCGCACTATTATGATCAAACTTATCACCGAAGAAATTCTGATAATCGCGGAGAAACTAGCGTGAAAACGAGAATCAAATGTATAAGGGTTTTGAGATAATTATGGGTTTAAATTTTTATTAGATCTATATGTTGGGTTTGATTTAAATCTAAATTTGAAACAAAAGCAAACCCAGATTAGTATGGAATTTGGGATTTTGTTTTTTAGATTTGTATTTGATGAATATGGTGTTTTTGATGATTTTTTTTGAAACAAAAGCAATCCCAGATGATGATGATGATGAATATGGTGTTTCTGGTGATTTTTTTTGTTGACGAGCAACTGTTTTTTTTTTTTTTTTATTATTTCTTTATTATGATTTTTTGTCTTTTTATTTTATTTAAGTGATAAAAAAAATGATGATGTGGAATCCTATTTTGCTGATTGTTCTTGCCACATCAGCATTTTTGTTGCCAACTAGATCAAAAATTGGATGGGGGATCAAAAGTGCAAAAATAATCAAAATAGGAGGATAAGAATATTTGATTTTAAAATAGAGAAACCAAAATTGCAGATTTTATAAAATCAAGGGATTAAAAGTGCAATTAAGCCTTCTTTTAATTTCAGCGTTTTATTATATTGTAAGGAATTATGACGTAAAAACACGGTGACAACATTGCCGTGTATTGTCTATAAGGAATTTACTATGTAAAAAGATGGTGAAAATTATGCTATCAACAATAAAGTCATGCAATTTGCTTTCCCTAATGATAAAATTGTTTCGTATTAGTTGAAAAAAATTCATTTAAAATTGTTTTCATGGGACGAAGTAAATAATAGAGTTTCTTCTTTAATTACTTTTTAATTGAAAATATTGTAAATGTCTTTGCCGAATTAGAACTATAAATGTCCGAAGAAATTAATATAAACACAATTATTAGTGAGTTTGTATCAAGAAATGCTTGTATGAATTTTGTATGAGTATTTGAATATTAAATAAAAAATTCAAGATTTTTTGAGAATTTAAATTTTCTAAACTACTTAATTGTTAAAGTCTAAATTGTCTCGCCTCTAGATTACCAAAATCTCAAAAAGGGCCTTACTTCCACATGAATAGTTTTAATAATCTTATAGTTCATATGGGTTTGATTTGGTTACATTTCGAAAGATTGTCCTATTTATAATAGGAGTACATTTTTTTTTAAAAAAAAAACTAAAATTTGTGGATAAAATAAATATTCATCATCTTTTAATTAAATTAGTGTAAAATCTATTTTTAAAAATACATTTTTTTGTCAAAGAAAAACATTTTTCAAAAATTACTATAAGAGACATACCGTATATGATTTTGAAGAGGACTTAATAGTCTTTTTTCAAAGGATGATGTTATTATAAGATAAATCAATTATCTAATAAATTTTAAAAAAACATTTCTATTTAGTAAGAATTATTTTAGAAAATAAATGCAAGAATAAAACATGGCATTATCTTATAGGATGATGTAATTTTAATCTTCTTTTTTAGTGGAAATCATGAGGATAGTTTATGTAAACAAGGATGGAGATTTGTTCTTATAATTCTTCTCCATAGATTTTTTTATTAAATAGCATTTTCCATTTTAAAAGTATAAATATTTGCGAAAAATCACTATTATACGCTATGCTATGGCTTATGTTAGTGATTTTATTTAAAAAAAAAATCATAATACCCCCCATTTGAGAGATCCAAAGTCAAATTTTAAAGCAATGTCCAATTGGGTTGGTAGTTGGACTTGGAGACAAGACATGATACGAACACACGCTTACTAATTGGGCTAAAGTATAGCTGGATTTGACTTTTTTTTTTTGAAACTGAATTTGACTTTTTATATGTTTTAAAAATTACTAATATTTGATTTTTTTTAAAAAAATATAAATAATATTTGATAAGAGTAGCCCATTCACCTAATTTTTTTGTTGAAGCTGAATTTGACTTTTGTATATTTAAAAAATTAATATTTGTTTTAAAAAAATCATGCTAAATAGTGTCCCGAGACACTTGTTAAGCATGTCAAAAAGTAAATAAAAAATACTAATAAAAATAATGGTGATAAAATAACTTTTTATACATTTAAGACATTAAATGCACACATTATAAGATAAAATTTCTATATAAATCAATTTCGCCCTAGAATTATTCAAAATAACAAATCATCTTTCAATTTATTTTTATTATCAAATAAATCCCTCACTCAAGTTCTTCCATCAGATGTGCTAACATACACCGTCTGACGTGCCCATCCACGCCACTTAGAGATGGCAGGCAGACCCAAACCCGTGGGGTCCACCCGCATCCGAATTCGAGTCAGCGAGTGAAAATCCGAGTTTACTGGGTTCGGGTGCCACTCGATATTTTCAATGTTGTTATAGACCTTAATTTTAATTTAATTAAGAGACATTGATGGAATTTCAATGTTTTTGTATTTTTTAATTTTTTTTTCTTTTTTTTGCGACGGATTCATATTTGGATAAAAAACCCGAACCAAATGAGTGTGGATGTTAATTTATCACCCGAATAAATTTTGGGTTCGAGTAGCATCCGAAATTTCGAGTGCGAATTTAAGTGGTATAAAACTCGCATCTATAGGCACCCGTTACCATCCCTATCCCACTTTCCACATACGTATGTATGAACCAATTTGATAGTAAGTTTTACAAGGACCAATTTAATAGTAAAATTACAAAATCTTAAAAAATCAAAACATTCATAGGAAAACTCACAAACGTCATAAAAAAAACTAAGAAATTTATCTTCTCCTTTTTATCAAATCAACATCAATTTTCCAACAACATCACGAATCAACCGGCTATAAACTCCAACAACATCAAATTTTCATCATCTTTCATGATCTAAGAAATCTTTCAAAAGGAGGGAGAAAGTTAAATGTTTTTTTTGTTAAATATGTTTTTTGTTCCTATAAAATGGGGACTTATTAAGTTTAGTTTTTACTTTATTCTTATTATATTTTTAGTTTCTATAAAAAATTTCTTGCACATATTTTTAGTTCCTACTAAAACTAAATTTATTTAACTATCATCAAACTCTTTGATTTTTGGATGATTTTTTATAGGCATGTTTAAAATATCATATAAAGTTTATATACTAAAATTTAGAATTTTTTAACATGATATTAGTTAAATATGAATTATTTAAACAACAACAGTTCAAAATAAAAGTAACAAAAATCATGATCTAAAAATCAAATTTTGAGCTCATGTTTTTTGGAGGAACTTTTTATGATGTTCTAAACATACTTGCGAAAAAATTATTTAAAAATACACGATGACTTAACAGTAGCGACCAAAAGTTACTGCATGCTAATTTTCTAAGGACTAAAAATTTAATTAATATTAAGTAAAGACTAAACTTAGAATGTCATCATTTGTAACTTGTGAGGACCAAAAACATATTTAACCCGTGTTTTTTTGTCTACTAAGTTGTCTCCTATAAAACATGGGCTCTAACATAAACACCTAAAACAATACATATACAAATATGTCGACACTGATATAATGTAAAAAAGAAACATAAATAACTGACACACAGATTTTGATTCTTTATATTTAAAAGTCCTAAAGTCACCTACATTCAAGCAGATTTTACCTAAAAAAGTTAAAATGTGATATATTTAAATGAATTTATGTGTGTTGCAAATACCAAAATACCCTTAAATTTTACTTAAATATAAAAAATATAAGAAATTGTGACTAGAGAATCCAACGCTAAGTATTTACTAAGTATTTATAAATGAAAGATCTAAGAACGCACTTGGAGTAAATCAGATGGCAAAGATATGGATGCTAAACCGTATCAAATCTACTACTAGTTAAACAATTAAAGCATCTTTAATATTAAAATACATGTGGTGCTACTACTGCATGTTACCATGGTTCAAGTCTCTATAAAAGAAAGTAAAAAATTATTAGAAGTGCTTACAGCAGGTACCCATACTACTTTATACATGTGGTGCTAGTTGTTTGCATATTAGACAAATCATGTAATTAATAAAGACTAAAAAATATATTTATTTTTTACTAAAACAAAATTTTATCAGTTCATTCAAATTGGTAAGTTACATTGGATACAACCATAAATTCAACACTAATAGAAACAAAAATGGTTGAATTTGCCAATAAATTCAAAGTATTCAATTTTAATAGTATAAAATGACATAATCATACTTATTAATAATGTGATAAAATCAAATTGTTCGAATATTTATGATTTCAAATTTATATCATTGATAAAATTATAGTCATCACCAATAGTTGATCTGTCAATCTGAGCCAAACGAACAATGCAGCAAGACAAAAAATCAAATGAATATAACTATAACCTTCGCTAAATGATTTATAACATTGACAAAAAAATCAAATGTGGATCATTTTGTATTATACCGCGGGGATTTTGTAAAACCCCCTACTAAATAACCTCAGCTAAATGATGAATTATCTGTAGATAAATGAACATTACAACAAGATAAAAAATCTGAACCAAACGAATCCCTAATTATAATACATATTTATTTATAATTTATAATAAATATTTTAAAGAAAACATCAACCAATTCTATGTTTTGAACGATAAAATTTAAAAATAATATTATAATTAACTTTTTTTTAATTTCCGTGATTTTATAATGAGATCTTATATATATATATTTTTTTGACAAAAATGAGAACTTATATTTAAAGATAGAAGTTAGTAGTATATATATATATATATATATATATATATATATATATATGTATTAAAAGACCAAATATTCAATTGTAAAACGAAAGTCAATATAATTATTCGTCGAGATTGGAGAAATATTGTATCGTGCACTGCACCCGGTGTCCTCAATTGAATTTTTTTGATTCGTATACCCACTAGGCTGCTATGCATTATTTTCTTTTATATAATGTTTGCCATGCATTTCTTGTGCTCGTTATTACTAATAATTAATATACTTCTCTTATCACTGCGGTTAATTATTTAATTATTGTATATATGGATGGAGCATGATTTCTTGTAGTTACCGCACCATGTTCTGGATCGTCTAATTAAGAATTAGTAATTTAGATTGTTTTAATATATAAATTTGTGTTAAATTAGAATCGTCCGATATAAAATGGATGATTGTGATTTAATACTTTGTGAAACTGTATGAAATTCCTAAATCAGGAAATCCAGGTCCATTGTATATATTAGGCTAAACTATATTTTTGGTCCCTTATGTTTATTTTAGGTTTGAATCAGGTCTCTTACGTTTTAAAAGTTTCAATTTGGTCCCCCACGTTATCAACATTTGCATTAGTTAGTCATTTTCGTCAAATTTTTCGCTAAATCCGTTTGATCCTTACATGTGACTGACAGTTTGGACACATGGACACTATTTTGAACATGTTCAGTGCCATTTGTGATGCTAACTAAGTAAAAAAAAATAATATATATTACTTATAATAATGTAATTGGCCCCATAAAAAGTGTCCAAAATAGTGTAAACGTGTCCAAAATAACGTTCACGTGTCCAAACCATCAGCCACGTGTAAAAATCAAACGAAGTTAGTGAAATATTTGACGTAATGGACTAACTAATGCAAAAGTTAATAACGTGAGGGACCAAATTGAAATTTTTAAAACATAAGAGACCTGATTCAATAATAAAATAAATGTAAAGGATCAAAAGTTGTACGGTTTAACCTATATAGTACATAGTCTAACTTTCCTCCTTACAGAAGTTTTCGTTAATTAATGTAAGTACTATAAAAAGCATTTGGTGGCAATGCAAAATACCACGATCATTTCATAATTCTTCTCAAAATGATTTCTCAACCGATCTTATTAGCTTTGATTCTATTCCTCCTTGCTTTCCTTCTCCAACGTATTTTGTTTAAAAGAAACAACAAATCAAAGGAGCATTTCCCTTACCCTCCAAGTCCACCAGCAATACCTATAATAGGCCATCTTCATCTTGTCAAACCACTCATTCATCAAGCCTTCCGCGACCTCTCCGATCGATATGGCCCTCTTATATCCCTTCGACTTGGCTCGGTTCCGTTTATCATTGTTAATACCCCATCGCTCGCTAAAGAGTTTCTCAAAACAAACGAACTCGTTTATTCTTCGCGTAAAAAAAACATTGCCATTAACTTGGTTACCTATGATGATGCTACTTTTGCTTTTGCCCCTTATGGGGAATATTGGAAATTTATTAAAAAGGTGAGCACCTTTGAGCTCTTAGGAAATCGAACCATTGGACAATTCTTACCAATTCGAACCCGAGAACTCCATGACTTCATTCAAACTTTGGCAAATAAATCCAAGGCTGAAGAGAGTGTGAACCTTACACAAGCTTTGTTGAAGTTCTCCAACAATATAATATCACAAATGATGTTGAGCATTGAGACCTCGGGAACGGATAGTCAAGCTGAACAGGCAAGGACATTGGTTCGCGAGGTGACACAAACTTTCGGAGAATTTAACGTTTCAGATTTTATAGGATTTTGCAAGAAGATGGACTTGCAAGGTCTCAAAAAGAGGGCATTGGATATACATAGGAGGTATGATGCCTTTTTAGAGAAACTCATATGTGATCGCGAGGAATCGAGAAGGAAAGCCAAGGCTGAAGGTGGTTGTGAGGATGAAGAAAAAGTGAAGGATTTTCTTGATATTTTGCTTGATGTTTCTGAGGCCAAAGATCGTGAAGTTGACTTTACTAGGAACCATATCAAGTCATTGATCTTGGTAAGTATAAATACCTTCTCATCTTCATTCTATCTTACACTTATTCTTTAATCAACATACTATATTTAACATGTTATCTCTTATTGACTGAAATTCTCTTATTTTCCAATATTTTGAAATGAGTTCTACTAAATCATGTGTATTATGTGAAGATTTAGTGGTTATCATAAAGTTATAACAAATTTTACATGTACATGTCGAGAACGGATTTCTTGCTGTTACAACATGATGCTGTAATAGTTAAGGACCGTCCAATTATAATCGTGTGGTTACGATCGTTTTCAGTAATTTTGTAAACGAATGATTCTGATCCGTTCGATCTGATAATCGATGACTCATATGTAAAACAACGTGATTCTCTACAATAGGAAATTCAGATCGATACATATCCATTCTAATGCTTAAATATGTGGTTTATTATTGATTATTTCAGGATTACTTTACAGCAGCTACAGACACTACTGCCATTTCATTGGAATGGGCAATATCAGAATTGTACAACAATCCAATAGTGTTGAAGAAAGCGCAAGAGGAGATAGAGAGAGTAATAGGGAAGGAAAGACTTGTATGTGAAGCAGACATTTCAAATCTTCCATATACACATGCAATTATCAAAGAAACATTAAGACTTCACCCGCCACTACCAATGATTGCTAGGAAAGGAACAAAAGATTGCATTGTCGATGAGAAAATGATTCCAAAAGGCTCGATAGTTTGCGTGAACATTTGGGCCATGGGAAGGGACCCAAAGATATGGAAAAACCCATTAGAGTTCAAACCTGAAAGGTTTCTCGAATCCGGCATAGAGAGTGATATAGATATCAAAGGACATCACTTCGAATTGTTGCCATTTGGTTCGGGAAGACGAGGTTGTCCAGGGATGCCTTTGGCAATGCGTCAATTGCCAACGGTAATTGGAGCTTTGATACAATGCTTTGAGTGGAAAATGCTTGATTATGAAAATAAAATTTTAAATCAAGGCAAAACAATACATATGAATGAACGGCCGGGATTGACCGCTCCTCGAGCTGATGAACTTTTTTGCATTCCAGTTGCACGATTGAATCAAATTCCTTGTCTTCAAGTGTAGTGCAATGTAATATTGTGCCAAAATTAATAAAGTTACTTGCTAAAGATGTATTTCCATTCAACAAGTATTGTGAAAATTTCTTTTAAATTTGTTTATATGGCCATGTACCTAATATAAGACAAATTTAGTTGTGTTTGGCTAATAAATATGGAACTGGATTAAAATCTTTTTGCAAAATATATGTGTTTGGCCCATTTTTTAAAGCTCTAAAAGGTACTTTGTAACTAAAGTTAAAAATAAAAATTTTAAAAACAAAGTTAATTAGTTGTTTGGTATTTATTACTGTTCCAAAATATAAGTCGTTTTGACCATATTACACAAATTAAGAAATGTAATCATTGTTGTATAGAAATGAGAAATTATGAGTAAGTTTACAAAATTGTCCTTCATTAATTGTATGTGAAAAATAAATGAAAGAATTGAAAAAATAGAGAGAAATAAAAAGTTAAGGGTATAATAGGAAAAATAGCATTAAATATTTCATTGAAATTGTAAAGCGACTTATATTTTGGAACAAATTTTTTCTTTAAAACGACTTATATTTTGGAATGGAGGCTTTTAAGTGATAATCTATTTTGTAATTTTTTCTTATAAAAGTTTTGGTTTTATTACAAATTATCATAAAAACAATTAAAAAGATAATTTATTAAATATATAATTTTTTATTTTGAACAAAATTCATATACAATTAAAAAAAAAACTCATACACTATTATATAAAAAATTAGATGCATGTGTAAAAGTGTTTTACATTATTGGTGTATACAAATTAAATAAAAAAAATAGAAATATGTAAATATAACAAATGAAAGATGAAAGTTACAAAACCAAAAAAAAGGAAACAAATTAAATAAAACTAATAAAAAGGAATAAGGAAACAAATAATAAAACTAATAAAATAATGCAACTGGAGTTTAATTTTAAAACTCTAATATAAAAAAATAGGCATGGCTAGGCAACTTGACCAATAAGAAAAAGAATTACATGACCATGAAGAATTTTTTTTTTACGACAATTTTTTTTTTTACGGATGAAGAATTGGTATTTGTTTTTCAGATGAAGAAATGTATGATGAGAAAAATATACTAAACAAAATAATAATAAAATTAAAAATTTGGGGTTGGACAAATTCGAAGAATGGACCATGAAAATAAGTAGGCCAATAATGATATTTTGACATACAAAATGTTGACAACTCTAGACAACCACAATAAAATACTATAAAAATAACTTTAAAGTACAACTCTCATCAAAAAAATTGGTAGCTAATTTATAGCAAATAATCCAACCCCAATGAATAACATGATAGTAAAACGATATGAGAATGAATTCCTAAGAAGTCCATGTGGAAGATTAATTTATCCAATAATCAGCTTTAAACCTAACCTAACTGATCTTGCTCTAGTTGCGGGGGATCGAACCGTGGTCCTCCCTACCAAGTTCATCGCCAATCACCACTGAACCAACTAACGATTGATTTTTTTTTGCCAAATTTTTGCTAGAAAACAATTTATTTTTTTTTAAAAAAAAAAAGAAAAACGGGCCGGCCCGAAAGCCCGACGGCCCGTACCGGGCCGGGCTCGGACTCTATTTTATGGCCCATTTTTCATCCGGGCTTTTTTTGGCCCGCCCCGGCGAAGCACGAAACCCGACCAGCCCGTTTAGGGCCGAGCCGCCCGTTTTGACAGCTCTAGATCAGAGTAGCACCATCCTTTGACAATTGTGGCAATCAATAAAAAAAAAATGCACCAAATATTAATTGTTGTGTTGTCAATATATCATATTGCAAGTTTACTTCTTTTTTCAGTTTAGTTAAATTACAATTACAATTTACAATCTAACAAGGTGGTATGTTGGCCACCCATTTCATAAAATTGATTCATGTTACTCATTCTAAGTGTCTTAAATATAGTAGTTTATTAAAATGTCATTTATAATATTATTAAAATGTACAGTTAATTTTTGTGTAAAAAAAATATAGTTAATTTTTAATTGTGACAACACAACGTTTAACAATTGTAAATACACCCATAATGTTCCAATTCAGATTTATTTTTCTTCAATTATCCCTGTTATAAAGAAAATTACAACAATACCCTAGTTTTTAAAAATATTCATGTACTATCCTACTTTTTTTTGCACTTTCCATGCTACTCTATAGAAGGCAAATGACGACACTAATCTCTAAGAAGGTCTATGTTTTAAGTCATTAAAAAAAATCTATAACTTAACGGTGATCTTCAAAATGCATTGCGAATTGTATTCTCTCCAAATTTATATCACACGTTAATTGGTTTCAAAATAAGAGAAATCAATTGAGGTTGTTACTTTTTCAGTAATCTTTTATATTTAATCCAAATTTATACCACATACTTTTCATATATTATTTAGTGCTAATCATTGTATTTATTTGTTATATTTAGAATTAACAAAAGAAGGCAAATAACAATTCTTCAACTTGTGAGGATTCTCCATTTCTAAAAGAAGAGCACATGCAAAAGATGAAAAAACAAGTTCGGAAAAAGGTATTATAAATTTTTACAATGGATAATCCATTGAACAAATTAGATTGGATGGCAAGGACAAACTTATTTACCAATGGATTTTCCGTTGTATAAAATTTGTAATACATTTTTCGGGACTTCCTTTTTCATCTTTTGCATACGAAATTTGTGCTTTTAATTTGCAAATGAAAAAATCCCCAAAATTGGAAGATTTGTTATTCGCTATCTTCCTTGAATCTAAATGTAATGTAACAAATATATAAAATGATTAGCACTAAATAGTATATGAAAAACATGTGGTATAAATTTGGATTAAATAAAAAAGATGAGCGAAAATGTAACAACTTCAATTGATTTATCTTATTTTGAATTTGAAGAGAATATAAATCGTCATGCATTTTGAAGGTCGGTGATAAGACAAACCTTTAATAAGAGTTGCAAAGGTTATGGTATACGGTCGAAAAACACATCTTAAGAATTTTGGCCAATAGAGAAAAGTCAAAACTAAACTAACTTAGAGCAAGTAACAATTCATCAAAATATTTGAAGTAAAAAAGCCAAGGGTAATTGTTTTGAATTACGATTGTCGAAAAAAGGTTATGGCAGCAGGGTAATAGTTGTTATTCTTAACAAGAGAGCCTAATAAATCAATTTATAATAATTTATTAAAAATTCTAATTTATACAAAATAAAAAAAAAAAATTTGTTAGATAAAAATCTTTTTATAATGATACATTAAAACAACTTCCATAAATAAATTAATATTAAATCAAGAAATATATTTATAATAACATATTAAATCAACTCCCTTGCATATATTTATATTAAATCAAGAAAATTGTAGGAGAATTCTAATTTACCCTATAATAATATATTAAAACAACTATCTTAAATAAATTTATATTAAATCAAAACTATATTTATAGTAGGAAAATTCTAACATGGACCACTTCTTCAAGTGGTCCATGGTGGACCATTCATAAAAAATCCTATAACGAATACGAATTTTACAAAATCCACCGTTGGATTGAAAGTTTATATCATATAGATCATCTATAGAAAATTTTAGAAAAATTGAAAATCATTTGATATGTTATTGAGATCCATCAAGATTAACGGTTTATTAAATACTGTAAATCTTGATAAATCCCAATAAAATATCAAATGATTTTAAATTTTTTTAAATTTTTTTATGGATGCTCTATATGATATAAACTTTCAATCTACCAATAAATTTTGTAAAATTTGTATTCGGTTAGATCACTTGTCCACGGTGGACCACTTGTGAAGGTGGTCCACCGTAGCATCCATTTATAGTAATATATTAAAACAGATTCCATCCATATATTTAAATTAAATCAAGAAAACTATTTATAATAATATATTAAAACAAAAATACCTTATATAAATTTATATTAAATCATAACTATATTTATAATAATATATTAAAATAAATTCCATACATATATTTATGTTCTTGTTAACAACGTATTAACGACATATTACTTTGTTCTTATTAACAATAATAATGTAGCTGGATCCATTACTCTTAGTAGAGGACTCTGACGGATTGTCTTCTTATCTCCTTATTATTTGGGCCGAAGGGCTCTTAGCTCTCCTCGAAAAGGCAGAGGCTCGTGATGACATACATAGTGTTAAAATCAGTCGAAATGCTCCTAATGTTTCTCATTTTCTATTTGCAGATGATTGCTTTTTATTTTTCAGAGCCAATATTGTTGAAGCTGAGGTGATGAAGAACATTTTATCTACTTATGAAGTGGCATCCGAACAAGCTATACATTTTTAAAAAATCTAAAATTTTTTGTAGTCAGAACGTTCCAAATACTCTATAAATGTCTGTTGTTGAGTGTCTTGGAGTGCATGTTGTGCTTGGAAGTTGGAAGTGGAACTGAAAAGTATTTCACTACCCTCCATGACCCCGGTGATTGTTATCAAAACAACATTATAAAATTCATACATTATAAATCTAAGAATTTGCCCTCCACATTTTACACGGTCTTTCTTTCGATTCCAGTTTTTGTATTCACAACAAATCAATTTCAAATGCAAAACTAACTATTTATTATTATTATTTTGTCTCTAAACAGACATGAACAGATTGTGATGATAAGTGGTGGAAGTGGCATAACTCCTTTATTATCAATAATCAAAGATCTCATATTTCAAAGCCAACACCAAGAATTTCAAGCTCCAAAACTCCTACATACTTCAGGTTTAACATCGCAAATCTCAAACCTTCAACAACAAATTGAAGCTTACATCACAAGAGAAAAAAAAGAATCACTGCACCAAGAGATACTCAAAAACATATTCAAACAATATCGTTTAAACCAAACGTCTTAAACTCTCTTATTTCAGCTATCGTAAAATGACACAATTACAATTTGAAGCCGTCCAATCTAACTGAACTGTGAATATTGTTTTAGTGTGTCAAATTTAGATTTAAATATAAACTGTTCAATCTCAAATCAATAGTCAAACTTTATTACAACGTCAAACTGTGTCAAGATATTATCATAGTGAATCTATAGGATCATGATTTTGCCTACTGCGGTAAAGATTCCACGAAATTCCACACGATAATGAATATTAGTCGTTGATTTGAAATCGAACGGTATAAGTTGCACAATCAAATCATATAAACGATCTCAACCGTCAATTTAAATCGAACGGCTGAAAGTTGTAACTACATCAGGTAGTAACTACGCCACACCAGGAATCCAATTGCATGAATCTAGTCTAGATCCAATAACAAGGTTTTATTTTATGGGAATATATATAACGGTTTGTCAACAAAGTACAAACTCACTTGCACAATTAAACACTGTTATATGCACCCTTATAAAGCCTTCTTCAAATTTTCAATTATTCATCATCAAAATTCGATTTGAACGATGTATCAAAGAGCCAAATCGATTAACCGGAATCTATTATCCCTTAATTATAATTATCACTATGCTAATAACAATCAAAAAGCTTTATTCCACACCCACACACAACAACCTCAAAACCAAAAACCAAAATCAAACCTTCGAAATCTCAAACACATTCCATTCATAACTGAAATCAAACATGTTCAAACCTCAGAACAAGCTTTGTCTCTGTTTCACCATTACAAAGAACTCGGTTTCAAACACTATTACCCTTCTTACGCTGCATTACTCTACAAACTCGCACGTTCTAGAAACTTCGAAGACGTCGAAAAAATCCTCACACACATGAAAGAAACCAATCTTCAATGTAATGAAACACTTTTCATTGCTCTGTTTCAACATTATGGTCCTTTAAAAGCCATTGAACTCTTTCACACAATGCCACATTTCAACTGTGTTCGAACTTTACAGTCTTTTAATGCGCTTCTTAATCTTCTTATTGATCATTGCATGTTTTGTGAGGCTAATGATGCTTTTGATCGATCGTACGAAATGGGTTTTCGTCCGAATACTGTTACGTTTAATATTATGATAAAGGGTTGGTTGGTGAAAGGTGAATGGGAGAAAGCATGTGAGGTGTTTGATGAAATGCTTCAGAAGAAAGTGCAACCTAGTGTTGTTACTTATAATAGTCTTATTGGGTTTTTGTCTAGAAAAGGTGATTTGGATAAAGCGATGACGTTGGTTGATGATATGAGACGTAAAGGAAAACGAGCGAATGGAGTGACGTATGCACTTTTGATGGAAGGTTTGTGCTCTGTGGGGAAGTATGAGGAAGCTAAGAAACTAATGTTTGATATGGCGTATCGTGGATGTAAACCTCAGCTTGTGAATTTTTCTGTTTTGATGAATGATCTTGGAAAGAGAGGTAAGATTGATGGGGCGATGGTTTTATTCCGTGAGATGAGAAAGAGGCGGCTTAAGCCAGATGTTGTGACGTACAATGTATTTGTGAATTATCTTTGCAAGGAAGGTAAAACGGCGGAAGCTTACAAAATGTTAGTTGAGATGCAGATTGGTGGTTGCGAGCCAAATGCAGCTACCTATAGGATGATGCTTGATGGTTTGTGCCGGAATGGGGATTTCGAGGGAGGATTGAATGTTTTGAATGCAATGATGGCTAGTAGGCATTGCCCGCGACCCGATACGTTTAATTGTTTGGTTGTTGGGTTATTGAAGTCTGGTAATATTGATGGAGGATGCTTTGTTTTGGAAGAGATGGTGAAGAGAAAGGTAGATTTTGAATTGGACAGCTGGGAAGCAGTGATAAAATATGCTTGCAGTGAGGATGATAATGGTGGCAGTAGGCTTAGGACTATACTTGCATCTCAGTCCATCTAATGCAATAACTATGAACCGGTGGTAATTAATGACTAAATTCATTTCAAAACGATGAACAAATTGTTTTCATTGGGGATGCTGCTGGGAAAGATGAGATGAAATTGAAGTCTCGGGAGTTGGAGTCCGCAATTGCTGATATTTTTTATCCCTGATCTCCCATGGTATGCATAAAAAAAGTTATGATGAAAGTTGATTAAAAGGTTGAAATTGGTGTTTCTGTTTTCGTTTGAAAAATGGTTGGAGTCCTTATCAAGCATTTGCACCATACACTACCTAAAATTTTAAAATTTCAGCTCTTTGTAGAATTGTAATCTACCAAATAAGAAAGGAACCATACTGTTGTAAACTTGTTATGCAGTTTCATAATTATTTAAATTTAAAAGAATGATTTTTATTAGTATTAGTTTATATTTTTTTTCTATATAGTCCAAGTTAATTTATTAATTATTTACAATTATCAGCATTTTTTATTTCATTGGCTTCAGATTATCAGTATATATTTTATAATACTTGCTGCTGTTTAGTTATAACTACTACAACTTGATAGATATCAGCTCCATATATACACAAAAACAACAACTCCTCTCATCAACTCCATCATTTTGTTGTATAATAATAATACATCACTGCTAGTGCTGTTTCAAGTCTTAGTATATATATCTGTCCCCATAACTCTGTCATCTCATCTCATCAAAACACAATATCAATTATCAAACTATCGAACCCGAACAAGCATGGCACACTTTGAAACTCTTGCTACCACTATGTCTCTCAAAGCTATAATGTCTATGGCATTGATATTCCTTACATTAACTTCCACAACATCAAGCCGAATCCTTAGTGAACTAGAAACACCAGAAGAACCGATTAGTGGTTCTGCAGAGTCCCCTGTTTCTTCCATTCTTCCTCCACTGCCACTTCCAGCAACAACCACAACAACCGGTACTGATATTCCCGATCAGCACCACACACTATCATTTTTCATGCACGACATTCTTGGGGGCTCCAATCCAACGGCAAGAGCAGTGACTGGAGTCGTTACAAACCCTGCCCTTAACGCTCAGGTTGCATTTGCAAAGCCAAACGGTGCAAACCTTCCTCTAAACAGTGGAGTTCCACAGAACAATAACAACAACGGAATTCTAAACAACAACAACCTTCCTTTCCTGACAGGACTCAGTGGAAACACAGGCAACGTCTTCAATAACAATAACAATAATAACGGAAACAACAATTTTCCAGTGACGAATATGAATCAGATACCGCAAGGAATGACAGTGCAGGAGCTGATGTTTGGTACAATGACAGTGTTTGATGATGAATTAACAGAAGGGGAAGAGTTGGGTTCGGGATTAGTAGGGAAAGCACAAGGATTTTATATAGCAAGCTCAGTGGAAGGAACAAGTCAAGTAATGGCTTTCACTGCAAAGTTTCAAGAGAATGGTTATGAAGATAGTCTTAGCTTCTTTGGGGTACACAGAACAACTCAAGTTTCACAATCACAACTTGCAATCATTGGAGGAACAGGAAAGTATGTGAATGCTAATGGATTTGCTATTATTAAGACTTTTCCGGTTAACGGTCAGCAGCATAACACTGATGGACTTGAAACTCTCTTGCACCTTACTGCATATCTTTCCTATTAAGATGTCTTTAAATTTATATATGTATTATCATGAATCAACTTCCTGTTTTCAGCTTACGAAACTTTTGAAAAATATTTGTGTTTGGTGTAATGAATCTCAATTAGTGATTGCATTGTACTTTGAAAAGAAATATGTTGTGCCTGAATTGACTTTACCACGAGTCCATGACCGAACTATATTGCTTTGCATTGCATGATCTGTTTTTTTTTAATAGGCCTATTGTCTGCGATAAGAATTCCAATACTAGAATGGCAGGACTTGAAACATTTCCTGAGATTTCTTTTTGGCATCGAAAAACAGTTTTTGAGACTTAAGCATGTGATTTTGTCATCATTACAGTTTTACGATTGTGACTCATACAATTTCTTAGATAAATTGGGTCATCTGCTATTAGACCACTCTAGTCACACTCTAGATGTTCAGTTGTAGGCACGAGAGAGTGTGTTAATAGACAATAGTGGATACCCCCATAGATGAGTTTGTAAGTGAGTATTACACACCCATAGATGTTATTAAATTTGGCCAATTTTGGATACCCCCATAGATGCTCACTTACTAGCTGACATGTGTGTACTTAGCCAATTTTAGCCAATTTTGGATACTCACATAGATGCTCACTTACTAGCTGACAAGCATTGTTCTTTGGCTCTGTCTCTCCACTACCCTTAAAGGATTTTAGATTCTGGTTGATGAGAATGCCTGGTCTACCACTGGTTTTTTCTTTTTCCTTGGCTCCTCATTGGTATCCCGAAAACTACCAATGTGTCCCAATCCTCTTCTTAAGTAGAATACATGGCCCTGGCACATACTTTTGACGCTCAATGGTTTGCGTTTTTCCTACGAGACTTGCAGGTTCCTAACCCTTTATCCATGGTTGTCAACTGTCGTAACAAATATTACATAAACAAAATTTATGATAATAAATAAGCTCTTCACATTGCGGCCAATCCTGTAATTTATGAGCAAACGAAGCATCAAAATTGATTGTCTTGTAATCTGTGATAAAATCGAAGCTGGTTTGTTACATTTGCTGCATATACCATCCACAAATCAAGTGGCCAATATCTTCACTAAGTCTCTCCATCCTGAACCATTTTCATCTTTGCACAGAAATCCTGGAATGATTGATGTTCGTTTTCGAGCTTGACGAAGGGTGTTAATTGTAATAGATATGGAATTGGTTAATCACCTATAGTAACTACTTTGTTAGATTAGTTAGTCGCTGACCGGCATTTGTTTTTCTTTCTGTTCTTCTATTTTCAGCTAGTTACTTCTAACTGTGCAATTATAGCATAAATCAACTAACATATGTCTTGCTCTCATAGAAACAAAAAGTTGTTATCTAGTGAGTTTGGCGAAAATCACGCAATGGTGGATAAAACATTTAACCACTTTTTGTGAGTTAAAAATTCCGCACGTAAATAAATATTTTACACATTCATTCTGTTAGAATAGAGAGAATTGAGAGAATGAAGAAGATGAAAATTGAGAATTCATTGTATTGCTTAACTGAATCTGTTACAGAGATGATACATTGTTTATATAGATCAATGCTTATAGGTATTGTCAGTTACAATCTGTAACTGACAAGTCTAACTAATACCTAACTGAAAACTACCTCTCTTTGACTTAGTCAATCTAACTCTATTTGACTTAGTCTAATTACAAGTTATATTAGTGAACTATGACATACTCTAACATTCCCCCTTAGAAGCTGATGAGGCTTTGATCAAATGCCCTTTGTCAAACACTCTCAGCTTGTCACGAAGTGTAGTGAATCTGCTGGCAGATAGGGGTTTGGTAAGCACATCAGCCCATTGGTCAGCAGCAGGTACATGAGAGACAATTAGGCTCTTGTTGATAACTTTCTCCCTGACAAAAAATATATCTAACTCCATGTGTTTAGTGCGATGATGGAGAGTAGGATTGTGAGCCAATGAGACTGTGCTTAGATTGTCACATAGGATTTTTGGAGTATGGAAGTTGCACCCCAGCTCTGTTAGAAGTGATTGTAGCCATAGAAGTTCTGCAGAAAGGCCAGCTAAGCTTCTGTATTCAGCTTCTGCACTAGACCTGGCCACCAGTGTTTGCTTCTTTGACCACCAGGATACTAGATTTGGTCCAAGATAGATACAAGCCCCTGAAGTTGACCTTCTGTCATCAGGATCAGAGGCCCAGTCTGCATCACAAAATCCAATTAGGGACAGAGGTTGATGAATGGGAGCAGCCTGAATGAGTAACCCATGATTAAGAGTCCCACTTAGGTATCTAAGGATTCTTTTCACAGCCTTCCAGTGCTCTTCTAGTGGATTAGATAGGAATTGGCAGACTTTGTTGACAGAGAAGGAGATCTCTGGTCTGGTGAGTGTAGCATACTGCAGTGCTCCAACTACAGATCTGAAGTGTGTAGGGTCCTCAACAGGATTAGAACCAATTCTAGATAATTTTGAACTAGATACCATGGGAGTAGGCATCCCATTTGCTGAATCCATTTGCACTCTAGAGAGCATATCTCTAATATATTTTGTTTGAGATAGGAGAAGTGAGCCATTGTCCAGATGAAAAACCTCTATGCCCAAGAAAAAATCAAGAGTCCCTAGTTGTTTTAGAGAAAACTGATTATTCAGCTTTGAAATTAGTTGCTGAATGTGAAACATAGAATTTCCTGTGATGATAATGTCATCAACATATACCAGGACCATAATGTGAATAGTGCTAGTTTTAAGCATGAATAGGCTGGGATCACACTTACTAGCTGAGAAGCCATATAGAACTAGAGCTGTCTTCAGCTTATCAAACCAGGCCCTGGGCGCCTGTTTAAGACCATATAAAGCCTTGTTTAACTTGCACACAAGGTTACCATCTGAAGCCTCAAAGCCTGGAGGCTGCTGCATATAAACTTCTTCCTCCAAATTGCCATTTAGAAAGGCATTATTTACATCAATTTGCTGAATAGGCCATTTATTAGATACAGCAATGGTGAGTACAGTTCTAACAGTCACAGGCTTCACAACAGGTGAGAAGGTTTCAGTGAAATCTGAGCCTGCTTTTTGATGAAACCCCTTGGCCACTAACCTGGCCTTGTACTTGTTGATTGAACCATCAGAGTTTTCTTTAATTCTAAAAACCCATTTACATCCTATAGGCTTCTTATGAGTAGGAGCAGGCACTAAGGTCCAGGTTTTGTTCTTTAGAAGTGCATCATACTCTTCCTGCATTGCTTTTATCCAGGAAGGGGATTGAAAAGCTTGCTTAACAGTAGTGGGCTCAAGATGTGTTAGTAGAGCAGTAGGGTTCTGCTTGGCCTTAGACCTGGTAGTCATAGAGTGACCTTGAAGAGACTTTGTAGGAGCATTTTGTGAAGGGTTTTGGGACTCAACAGATGACTCAGAGGAAGGAGTGGAGAATATATGTTGTGATGCATTAGAGGTTTGTATGTTAGGACTCAGACCAAGAGAACTATTAGATGATGGTGATAACTGAGAGGTAGGAGTAATGGGAGAGTTATTTACAGGCCCTTGTGGAGATGATATGATAGGTGAGATGGGTGCATTGGCTGTAGGGTAAGGAATGGTTTGTAGAGGAGTAGGATGTAGTGGTGAAGGAGGTTGTTGTATAGCAGTAAAGGGGATAGTATTGAGAGGTGTAGGATTGAGAACTTGATTTGGTAAATGAAGAGGCACATGAGACATAGGAGATGGAGAAGTTTTAGGTGTGTCAGTGTCATTTTCCTTTGGAAACAGATCAGGATAGGGAAATTTTTGCTCATTGAATAGTACATCCTTAGATACATAAATGTGACCATCAGGACTGAGACACTTGTAACCTTTGTAAGTGGTTGAATAGCCTAGGAAAATGCATTCCTGAGATCTATAGGCTAACTTGGTTGTATGATAAGGCCTGAGGAATGGAAAACAAGCACAGCCAAAGACCTTTAGAGCTTTATAATCTGGTTGTTTATTTTGAAGAGTGAGATAGGGTGATTTATTTTGAAGTATAGGTGTAGGAAGTCTATTGATAAGATATGCTGTTGTACTGAAGGCATGGTCCCAATATTTTAAGGGAATATTGGCTTGAGATAATAGGGTTAGTCCTGTTTCAACCAAGTGCCTGTGCTTCCTTTCTACTAGGCCATTCTGATGGTGAGTATGAGGACAGGTAAGCCTATGTATAATGCCTAAATTTGTAAGGAATTTGGTAAGGGGTCTGAATTCTCCACCACCATCTGTCTGTACAATTTTAATCTTGCAGTTATACTGCAGCTCTACCATGTTTTTGAATTCAATGAATTTAGACATAGTGTCAGACTTAGCTTTCAAGGGATAGACCCAGACAAATCTAGAAAAGGCATCAAGACAAGTCAAAATATAAGTAAAACCAGAGGTTGATTTTACAGGAGCAGGGCCCCAAAGGTCACACACAACTAACTCAAGTGGTGAGGTGTAGGTAGTGTTGGATAGGGGAGCATGAAGTCTATGGCTCTTCCCTAAGCAACAGGCAGTGCAAACATCAACAATAGGCTTAGAAGGAACATTAATGTTGCAGGTTTGAAGTGCATATCTGAGAGAGTCATGGTGAGGGTGACCTAGTCTAGCATGCCACAAGTTATAGGTAGCATGAGATATAGGTGTTAAAACAGAAGCATTAACATTTATTCCATATTGAGAAAGATTTACAATAGGAGTAGGCTGAGCCAAACAACTAGAAACATTGGAATTGAAACAAACAGAACTAGCTAAGCAATTTGAATTCAAAGGTTTCATGCAAACTAGATTACATTCATTTGCAGATTTATTCAAAGTAGAAGTTGAACTAGGTGTAGTAGAGACAGATTCTAGGGGAGCAGCAAACTTATACAGTCCATCAGCTCCCACAACTCCATGCAAAAGGACTTCAGAAGAAGCCTGTGATTTCACAACACAGAAAGTAGGGTGAAATTCAAAAAACACTTTATTATCTTGAGCAAATTTAGAGACACTTAGCAGATTTTTGGTTATTGAAGGAACATGCAACAAGTTCTTAAGGACTAGAGTGTTTCTAGGGTTCAGATTAGAGGGAAAATTCATTGAGCCTACAGAGTTAATGCACAAACCTTGACCATTCCCCATATGCACTTGTTCTGAGCCTGGGAGAGAGACAGTGTCAGAAAGATTTGAAGGATCAGGAGTCACATGGTGTGAAGCTCCAGAATCTGGATACCACCAATGATTATTGAAGTGATTGCTCCCAGCAGTGAGCATAACTTGTGCACCAGGAAACATGGCTTGAGGTGCTTGTGCACGTGGTGGCCTAGGGTAACCAAAGCCATAGGGATTAGGAAATTGAGGCCTAGGATAGCTGTTACCATAACCATAGCTCTGAGATTGGCCTGAGTAACGGAAGTGGCAAATTGAAGCATCATGATTGTTCCTATGACAGATTTGGCATGAGGAATCACTTCCACCGCGTCCACCGCGTCCAGAACGGCCTCCACCTCTACCAGATCTGCCACCACCACGTGTGTATTGAGAGTTAGGGCCTTGATATTCAGGTGCAGCAGTGTGATTCGTTCCAGTAGGAAAATTAGGATTAGGAGGTGGAGTAGTATCTGAGTTGGAGTTTTGAGAAGACGCAGCTGAAGCCTGAGCAAGGTTAACACTTGCAGAATCAACTTGATTTTGCTTCTTGTTCTTGTCTAACCTAGATTCGTGAGCTAGGAGATGAGATTCGAGCTTGTCCAAAGAAACAGGGAAAGATTTGCTCGCTACAGCTGCTACAACGGGGTCATAGTCTTCAGGAAGCGCGTCGAGCACGATCTCGATGAGATTACGGTGAGGCACAGGATCGCCGATTGAAATCAACGATTCATTGATTTCTCTGACACGTTGGATGAATTCCGCGATCTTGCGATCGCCTTTGCTTAGTGTTCGCAATTCCGATCGGAGTTGCCTAGCTTTGGTGATGAGTAGCGTCTTGAAATGACGATGAACTTCATCCCAAACTTCTGACGAAAACGTATAATCCACTACCTTCGCAAGAAGAGGCTCTGACATTGTTGAAAGAAGCCATGTGCAGATCAATGCATCTTGATTTTCCCAAGCTTGATACAAGGGATTAACACTCCCTGAAGCACGATCTGCATCTGTGAGATACTGCTCAGGAATTACCGGTTCTGTGACGTACTTTTGGAGGCTGAAGCCACGAATAACGCCGAAAACTTGCTGTTTCCATTGTTTGAAATTCTTATCATCTAAACGTATTGAAACTAGGTTTGAAATTTTGCTTTGAGAGGAGGAAAAACCTCCTTCAGTGTTGAAGGGATTGGCCATGGATCATAAGGCTCTGATACCATGTTAGAATAGAGAGAATTGAGAGAATGAAGAAGATGAAAATTGAGAATTCATTGTATTGCTTAACTGAATCTGTTACAGAGATGATACATTGTTTATATAGATCAATGCTTATAGGTATTGTCAGTTACAATCTGTAACTGACAAGTCTAACTAATACCTAACTGAAAACTACCTCTCTTTGACTTAGTCAATCTAACTCTATTTGACTTAGTCTAATTACAAGTTATATTAGTGAACTATGACATACTCTAACACATTCAATCATATACATATATAGATAGTAGTATTGCATCTTTTCCTACAAAGAATAATTAGACTTTCTTTACCATAAAACAAAGGACAAAAAAGAACAATCTATGATCTATCTACATCCTAACTTCCTAAGTAGACAGTAATCTGAAAAAGTGTTTCCATCCCATTAGTATTTTTGTCGTCATAAGGTAAGTGTAACGTCTCAATTTTCGCATACCCTCTTGCATTTTCATATTTACCAACTCCCCCAACTACAGAAATATAGGACTCATGTGTAGCCATTCTATGCACTCCAAAGAAATTAATAGCATCATCATCTTCATGAGTTTCATTACCAAACAAAGCTGTAAATGCCATGGTTTGACTACTTCCATCCAATGAACTAACCAAATGAAATCCCTGTACTTTACCAATAACCTCTGAATTCAACTCATACCCTTTTGTAATTTCATCATCAATCACTGTAATTCTTCCAAATAAAAGCTTCTCTAATGTTGCTCCTAGTGGAAGATGATTCGGCGTAACGTATGGAAGTGAGTTAAAGTTACTATCTATAACCACCTTGTTTTTGTCAATGTTTTTAATCATTGTTGTGCTTGAGGTTGAGGGAGAGATATTTGTACTAATGCTAGTATCAAAAATTGGTATGCTACCTTTGATAGGGAATTTTCTGTTATTTGGTTTTGAGAAAGGAATGTTGGTGGTTTGTTGTGTGTTGACAATGATGCCATTCACAATTCTTTCTGAAGGTTTTGATCCACCTAGAATATCATGCATGAAGAAAGTGAGTGGTGTTGTTATAATTGTTGGTTTAGTTATACCATGATTCTCTTCTGTTTTGACATACCTTAGGGTTATGCTTAAGAGGGAGATGTGGAGTATTATGACTTTAATTAAGGAAAAAGAGGTGAAGTGAAGCCTTATGGCCATTTTGGTTTTTTGGGGTATATACCTTATTGGTGTTGAATGATTAAGAGTAATAATGGTAAGGATTTACTAGCATTGTATATATATGGATTATAAAGAGATTTAAGAGTGATAATGGTAAGGATTTACTAGCAACATTTGTATATATATAGATTATAAAGAGATTTTGAAATTGTAATTAGGAGTTGGAGTGGGTAGATTACTTTGCAGTGAGGATGGACTATTTGTCTATTGGAGTTGTTGCTGACCAAATTAGCTTTCAGAAGTGGAGTGGCTAATATCATAAGATTTTGAGAGTTTTTTTTTTTATGATTCTTAAAAATCGATTTCGTCCTGACTACAGATTTAGATAGAAGAAAAAAAAAACCACATATTTTCTCAATTCGAAAAGATGAAAAAAATGGTTTTTATTATGTTCGGACGTGTACTTTCAAACATGATTAATTTTTAAGAATTCAATCATATTATATTTGAGTTTTAGTTTAATGGAAAAATTTACACTATATTTGAAGTTAACTCAATTATATTTGAACTCAACTTAATTTGGAACGACACAAGTTAGTCCAATGAGCTCACACACGTTGAACGTGTGAGTCTTCTCCGGTAATTAAGGGTTAGGTTACGTGGAGGGTTTTGTTCTTCGCGTTGGATTGAAACGGAAGAAGTTGGGCCATAACTGAAAAAATTAATTAACTAAATGAAAAAATTTCAAAGAAAAAGAAAAAATATAAATAGACTGCTGAGATAAATTGGAGAAATACGAGATTCATCCAAATTAAAGCAAAAGGAAGTGTACCACAAAGTATATAACTATATATTGATAGAATGAAATCACACTAAAAATAGAATCACTACTTTTCTGAGCATAAGTACATGATGATCGCATTGTTTTAGGGGGAAATTAAGGGTAGGTGACCCAGTACTAGTAGTAGTATATTGTGATGTGAAGAGTGCAGAAAAAATGGTCCCTTTGGTATGCCCCACAAGCATCTAGCAGCAAACATTGATCATTAGGTGAAAAAGAATAACATGGAAATTTTTTTCTCTAACGAAATCTTAGATGGACACAAAGATTTAATAACTCTTTTTGTTTGTCAAATAGTTTAGTGACTAGAAATTTTATCCTTAAGATGGATAAGTGGGATGATCGATGTTCGAACTCCGACCTCCTACATATATAATGCATTGTCCTACCAACTGAACTAATTTGATTATAAATATATATTTGAGAAAAAATAGGAAAAATAAATAAATAAATAACATTTATTTTTAAAATAATTAAATAATATATTTTTATGTTAGTGGTGTAATTGTAACTAAATAGAATCACCAAATATTTGTGATGTATTTCTCATGTGTCCCAAACCAGTCTGTCCATTAAGTGCTCCCTGCTACCACTGTCAGTCTCGCATGCACTACTCTGTCTTCTATTTAAAGGAAAAGTGCACTTATTAATTATTTACAAGGTTCTCATGCTTAGTGAAGAGACATATATATGATTATGTACAAGGTTTTCTAGTGCTCATCAATTTCATGGTATTGATGATTGTTATGTTACTACTGCTTCTCTTGTTCTTTTTCAAAATATCAGTTTGAATTGCCTGGTCCTGTAAATTATTTTGAATTACTTACTAACTTCTTAGAAAACAAATTTTATATATGTAAATCAGTAATATTATATTTCGGATTGTGTGCGGTTGCAATTTTGTATGTCATCATATAGTTGTGGTCATAGTGATAAGACAGTCTAAATTTCAATGTAGATTTTGATTTTTTTTATAAAATCTAAAATATTTACCTTAAAATACGAACGTTTAATTGTGATTGAATGACCATCGATATATGATCATGTCAACGGTTTATGCATTCACAAATCCAAATTAAAAACTTGTAATTACTTCTAATCAAGTGAGGAGTGATAGTAAACAAGGAAAGAAAGCCTTCATTACAAGTTACATGGTGGTCCATCTATTAAATGTAAATAGTATTCATTTACATAACATACCTTGAGATTGACAAGTCATCAAACTTTAACTACAAATTGCAACAAGTTGAAGAAGTGAAAGTGAGGTTTGAAGTTATGACCCCCACCATTTTATTATGCATTCTTACTTTTTGTACTCACATTCTTGACAATTTCCACATAGCATTTAGCTGATGTTGAACTTCTAATCATACAAACACACACATTCCGTAAGGTACTTGTACCAAACAAAAGAAAACTAGATAGGAAAATACGTGCGAATTTATTAGTGTATGTTTAGATGGACGGTGTGATTTTGTTGAAAGCTCAAAACACTTTTAACAAAATCACACTAATTAACAAATTTTGTTAATTTCACCGTCAATCTAAACATGCACTATAGTAACCGATTGTGTTGATCATGAAAATGTTAGTCTAGATGATGATGAGGATGCCGATGTTGTAGATGGCCATAGTTGTGCACTCTTCACCTTGGATACACTTGCCAGTACTCCTAAGGGCGTCACGTCTCCGATAATTGTTACTTTCTTTGTCTCCATTTCTATGTTGAATGATCTCACTCCTAGACAAATTACACAATAGTATAGTATTAACCCAAAATTTTTGCTTTTAGCATAAATAAACTTTTATACATAAAATATACGGAGAGCGTAAACTATTCACGATACAATCTAACATCTGGAAGGTGAATTCACCTTCCATTTTCGAAATATGTTTTCTGACTTTTCCTTCGCAAGCTTTGCAGTGCAACGACACCCTTAGAACCACAACCTGCAAGTTTCAGTTAAGTCGAACATTATACGAAGCACCAACACAGATACAAATGATTAGTATATGACACTAACTCACACGGTGACACATACAATGACATGATATAGACACAAATATAGAGACACCGCAAATTATTTTGAAAAATAAAAATATTGAATGTAACCACATGTGTTGATAATTTGCGCAAGCACATATCGATTACTCAATAGGTCTTCAATATAAAGTATAACTATAAGTGCTATAGATTGTCAACCAAAAACAAAGTAATTAATAACCATAAGTTCATAACTATTTATATTATGGCAACTCAAATTTTCACATTTTTAAAAAAAATTGAAAAACAGAAAATTAAAACAAAAACCTGGTCCTTGGAGGAGAGAGCTGAAGAAGAGGACCTAACTAGAGCATGAGAATCATTTTTTCTTTTCTTATCCAATGACACAACTTCGGCATCACGCCGAGGAACCAATATTTTACTAGACTCAGATAACCAATCGATGAATGGCGCATCATCGAGAAGATATCTTCTCGATGAAAGATCATTAACATTAGCCGAACTTTTCCTACGAGTCTCAGTAGTACTACTATTTTGTTCATCTGATGAACTCTTTCTATGTTTCTCAAAGTAAGTGATAGGATTAATAGGTAATTGAGATGAACAAGGAACATGATGAAGTTGGTTTTTTTTTCGTTCATGATCGTAGGTTTTTGTGCTTCTGCTTCTTCGTAGCATAGAACGTTGATCCATAGTACTACTATGTATTATTGCTGTTGAAGCAGGGGAAGAACAGAACATGTCTATTCCTTTCATGGATATGTTGAATTGAAGTTAAGTTGATTTGGTTGTTAATTTCTTGCTTTGTGGATATAACTTATAAGTTATAAGCTAGAATGAATTATTGGAAGTAGTGGCTTTTTAAGAAGTAGCTGAAGGTAATGAAGGCTAAAGGGAGTGTAACGGAAGGATATTTTTCTAGTGAGGAAGGGAAAAGGTGTGTGATAAATGATAATGCATTTTAGGTCCCACTGTAATGATACCTTGGAAGATTTGGGATTAATCTCGATCTTCAAACTTTGTATTTTAATATTGCCATGTTTGTTTAGTTTATACATTGAAAGATCAATTTCAGTTAATTGTATATAGTCAATAATTTTGGTGTTAATGTTGCAGATTTGAAAGCATAGTAATTTTGATCGGTTTAAATTTATCATATTATTTGTACTTTTTTGTCATTGTATATTATTAATTTAGATGATGTAAGTTTGTTTATAGATTTATTCTTTTCGTTTTTAATGATGTTGAATTTATATTTGCGTATGATATACTCTATCTTTATTGGAATGAATAAATATCTTTATTTTAATAAAAAAAAAACTTGTATTTTTAAGATTAGCTGTTAAAAATTACTGGACTTGATAGAACAATTTTAATTATATATATTGTGTTTGTTTATAAACTGAACAAATCGGAAGATAAGGAAGTGCAAAAAAATTGAAATTTTTATCTTTAATAAAATTACATGACAATTTTTTTCTTTTAAGTACAAGTTATTTAAAATACGATAATAATATTTTTGTTTTATATTATATTTGGTACTTACCATTAACAAATAAAATAGATTCTACAATGTAATGATACTTAAAAATGGGATGAGTTATTATGCATAAGTTTATTCCTTACGCATATGCATGGTGCATAAATAAATTTTCACCATTAGATTGTATGTCACACTCTCACAAATTCATCTCGCTCGCTCACTCACCTGGTTCGGAGTTGAAATGACGGTGAATGACAAATTGATTGAACTTTTCTATAAGTATATCAATTACTCGATGCCAAAACCATTTTATTGTGGAGTGGTTTCACAATAGATGTACTTAATTGTACCAAAACCATTTTGCTGTAGAATGATTTGGTGTGTTATTTATGCATGCACCCACAACCGGACCCCTTAAAAATCATTTAAAATTTTAATGAAGATCAATGTCGTCTATAAGCACAAATCATTCTCACAATTGTGACAGAATCTATTGAAGCATGGCTACTTCTATGATTATATGTGTTGCGGTATTTGACATGTGTCGGTGTTCGATAGTCCTATGAGATTTGTCCGGTACGTGTCGGATAGCTTAGACAAGTGTCCAAAAATAATTCATTTTTACTTTGACTTCGACACTTTTTGAATCAGTGTCCGACACTTGTAAAGTGTCCCAAAGAATTTTTTCTTTGCTTTTACTCTCGTTAGACACATAATAGACATATTCACGAAGATTAAAGATGTGTCAAAACAATAATGCTGATCAATGAGGAATGAAAGACCTTATATTTTTATTACAATATTTTTAAATTCTTCTATAGTATAGAAGAATCAATAAAGATCAAATACTATCATATCTTGTTTTAAAACTTTTTTAAATGAAATAAAATGTTAAACTTAGATGCACATGTATATATTTAAATCCTCAATTTAGATATCAGGTGTCCATTTTGGAGTTTGTACTTCTTAAAACGCAATTTTTAAATATCAATCTACCGAATTAAGAACATGATATGAGACTTTCTCAAGGTAACAATTGCCCTAATCAAATATTTTCCTCATTATTATGTTTTTTTGTTGTTTTAAAACTAGAAAGTGTGCTAGCTATAGGCTTTGCTGTGACATGATTACTATATATCACTAGTTGTGGAATTAACAAAAGTTTAGAGATGACTATTACACCGACTTGTATTCTTCTATTATTGGTGCATCATTGTTTTCATATAAGACTCTTTTTCTACAAAACATACTAGGCTCCACATTTCATTTTGTTAATTCTATTATTCTTACTTTCCATGTCTTGGATGCAAATTTGTGGCCGGGTGCGCCGTAGATGTGGATGCCTAGAAATTAACAAGTCATGTTTTGGTGCATTTTAGCCAACAAACTTGGGAAGACACTTTAAGATCAAATTTTGGAAGTTTAGTAAAATGATGATCACTAAAGGACATATTGTGTGTGACACATTTCATTAAATTCAACAGACTCGGTTATTTAATTTTTGTTACAAAAAATTAAATTATCACACGATAAAGTCGTATAAAATTTTAACACTAAAGTTTTCATGTTACACGCTATGTTTTTGTTGGCGTCATTTTGTAAATAAAAATAGTTATCCCTTTGAACTTTATGAATATCTTGTACCATAATTTGGGGATGCTTGATTAGAGAGGACAAATAATAGGTCAAAGGTAGGTTTATGGACACTATACTTAAGTTTCAACAAAGATAAAAGTTAGTAATTTTTTTATTTAGCCGCTGGAATTTAGCAAAAGCAAAATGATGATTAGTATAAAGGAAATGCTAAAATCATCACGCCATGCATGCTCATTAGCTAGAGTCTGTTTGAATTTGATTAAATTAATAAAAATAGTTTATACAAATATATAGATTTTTATGTTATGTTATAAGTTTTCAGAAATAAAAATTGTATTTTTATAAGCTGTTTTTACATAAACTACATTAAAATCTTATAATACAATATAAAAACTTATTTGCTTACATGAGTTGCAAACTCTTGCACATCTTAGACCTTAATGTTGCTAATTCTCACTTCTTCCATCGATCCAACATTAAAGGCACTTAATTTTTGACCTACAAGTTGGTGTTTGGTTGATAATTTTTGACCCACAAATATGGTTTAATGTTCATCCGATTTTTGTGTTTGGTTAAAGTATTTGAGTATTATTTTGATGGTTTACAGATTGGTATTTAGATTTGTTTTTTTGCCAAACACAACAACACAAACAATCCAGTAAGGTATGTAAGAGCTTCCCAACACCACAAACAAACTTCATTTTGGGGGAAATTTTTTGGTGTTTGATTTTGGTGCTTAAATCCTCTTCCAATGTGGAAGGTTGGTGGTTAGTTTTGTATTTACTCTATAAGGCTTTTATTTATTTGAGAATTAGCTGGTCAAAGTTTTGCTTATCTTTAGGAAAATAAAATACATAATTTAAGAGGCCATTTTTCGACACAAATAGTATGACTGAATGAAATAAAAGGGTAAAAGGGTTAGTCCTCTTACAGTAGCTAGACATGGCATATGATCTTTAAAACAAGATTCAGAAGCATGAAAGAGTGATTCCTAAGTTTAAAGAAGCAATATTTGGCAATTAGGTTGAATTTGTTTTAGCCATAGCAGTACTTATTGCTTTATAAGTTATAACAGCATAATAACAACAATACTTTTATGCTTGCTTAGAACCAACTTCATATTCCTAATTTTGTTTAATAGTTTACAATAATTGGTTTCATTACTAGTAACAATAGGAGGTGATCAATAACAAGATACTGTGGGTATAGCGAAATAACACAGAACAAAACGTCTGTCGGTATAGGTTTTATGGTCTATATACCCACAGTTTTGAGACCTTTACCCACATAATTTCGCTGTGGCTATATGTCAAATTTGTTGTAGTGAAAAAATTCATATTTCCAAAAATATTAAACATCAATCATTTTATCATATTTGCTTTATCATATTTTAATATTAAACATTTTCAATATACATTAATATTAAACATAATCGTTTTTATCATATTTTAAAATATATTATCATTTAACTGTATTTGATTATACTTATTACAAATGTTATATTTCTCTATTAAAAAAAATTTAAATATGTATTCTAATTAAACTTGTGCAACGCACGGATTTATCTCTAGTATGTATAATGTCACACTGGACCTTAAATTTTAATTGCTGAACATGGTGTGAAATAGCATAATTGATTATTCTTTTGAGTAGATGAGGCTCAACAAGACCATTTTGGTCAAAATCGAGCTCCTGCAATCCGACTTTGGAATCACGAAGTGTTATGACCTTCGACACAACATTAGTGAATATCTTGATGGTTCAAAACTCCTTTGAATGCAATACAAGACGCGGCATTAGTTTCCAAAGATCCCTGAATCTTTGAGATAAAACGTACGTTTGAACCGCTTGTCTGATATTTGAAAAAGATAGTATGCAAAGGAGAAGATTCTCATCTAAGTTGCTTAGCCTGTCATTAGTCTTCATCATGATGAGGAAAGCGGAAAAAGATAGGTGACTTTGTTGAGACGAGAGAGACGGTGGTGCGGTAGTGATTGTGATTAGGTTAGGGTTCTTTCGTATCTTGTTTGTTTTCTTTCTCGTTTGGTACAAAAGTGACAAGGTTTTGGGTTTCAGAGCAAATTTTATTTAATTATTTTATTTAATTTCATATTATGTTGGCTTAATTGTATAATATTGGTCCCCCTATTTTCACAATTTTGTAGTTTTAGTTCCCTATTTTAAAATTCGACACTTTTGGTTCCTAAACACATATTCTGTGTAAACTATGATGATAAAACATGTTTTGAATTAACTTTTAGAAGAATTTTTCTTACAATTTCATCAATCTTTATATTTTCTTATCATTAGATCATATATTATGTCGTTTAAAACATATCACATTGTCAATTTATAGTAAAACAATTATGATAGGGTTGATCAAAATTGTCGAATTTTAAAATAGAGGGAACAAAATTTCAAAATAATGAAAATAGAGGACCAAAAATGCAATTAAACCTAATATGTTTAAATAGTTTTATCTGTTCAGTACTTTATTTAGTAAAAATTTATTTTTTGTGTAAGCTGTGTCGTTAACTTTAATTTGTGTGAAAAAAATCATATTCTTTTTATTTTTTATTATGTCAAATTTATTATTTTATTTGATATATATATATATATATATATATATATATATATATATATATATATATATATATATATATATATATATATGAATGTAAAAAAATTTTAGAATAAAATATTATGCTTTTTTTTTTTGTAAAAACTATTGTCTCATGTATTTTTTCATAATAAATTACACGAGTCTGTTAAATTATTATTTTTATATTTAAGTTCATTTTGTTTTGA
Source organism: Trifolium fragiferum (assembly GCA_954870985.1). Classification (NCBI taxonomy): domain Eukaryota; kingdom Viridiplantae; phylum Streptophyta; class Magnoliopsida; order Fabales; family Fabaceae; genus Trifolium; species Trifolium fragiferum. The sequence continues at coordinate 22,454,529 of OX940790.1, read as the reverse complement.
TGATAAATTTAAATTCTTAATTATATTAAGGTAGAAATTTATTTTATATTTTTGAGCTTAAGCAAAACAACTTACGCAAATAAATATGATTTTAAGTTAATTTATAAATTCCCACAAATAAAAACTATATGCATTATCCGACAATCTGAAAGGAATACATAAAAAATCAGATGAAGTGCATCATTGGAAAATTCCATTCACAACAGTTTTAGCAAGAATGATAGCAAGACACATATAGTCTATAAATTGTGTCATAATAATAAAAAGAAAATAAATATCAAGATGCAACCACTAGTATCTAAATGAGTAAATTAAAAATAAGGACCACAACTACCAGGAATATTATGACTCCCACCCCTCTACCAGGAATCTATAATCTAAATTACGTAAATAATTAATGGTTCGAAAAATAAATTTTGAATTCATTTTTTTTTTGAATTTTGTATTCTGCATTTTAAAAAATGTCAATCTACGAATTATTTCGGAAAGGCAAAATTACACCAGAGATCATTTATCTTATTTATTTATAACACCTTGGTGTTTTTTTTTTTCACATTTAAGTCATTTATTTTACAACATTTGTAATATTTTAGTCCTTTATATTTTTTTATTTCCATTTCGGTCATTTATCTTTTGTAATACGCACATATAAATCCTTTTTTTCTTATTTTTTTATTAAAAACATAAATTTGATTTTTTAAAACACTTTGCGCCTGCATTTTTCAAAATACCGGCAATGATTTCAGTTTTCTAAAAAAAAATTCAACAATTTTTTGATAAAGAATAAGAAAAAGAATGATTTATATGACCAAAATGAGAATAAAAAATATAAAGGATAAAAATGTTACAAATTTCATAAAATAAATGATTTAAATATTAAACGTGACAAAAAAAGATAAACGACCAATATATTACAAATAAATAAGATAAATGACCTCTAATGTAATTGTTTCCGTGAAAAAAGTTAATATAATGTTACCAACAAAATCAAACATAAATAAATACAACTAAATTAACTGCAGTGTGGTATTTGGATTGATATTAAAACATTGAAAACATGAGTACGTATTTATTTGCAAAGAAGTGAAAGTATAGTGAGTATTGTCTGTAACTATAAAATTTATTTTTTTAAAATAGAATCCGAAATTATTTTGTTACAAAAAATAGAATCCAAAACATGTCTAAGGGTAAAAACTGAATTTTGGGAGGGGAGAAGAGAAAGTTTCAAAACTAAAACAAATTCAGCCCATTTAACTCCCAACGAGGCCCATATCCATCTAAACCTTCTTTCATATTTACCTTTTTTTTCTCTTCAATTAGGGTTTTGGGAAGAAACCATATCAAACAAACTACACTTACATTTTCTACCAAGTTTTTTCGCGGCGGTTGAAGAGCTTCGAAATGGGTAAGAACAACCGAATTCTACTTCTCAATTTGATTCTCAGATATAATTTCTTTTTGTAACTGATTTTGTTGAATCTGAATCTTTCAATTTTTTTATCGCAAAAGCTAGAATCAAGGTTTATGAGCTCAGGCAAAAAACAAAAGTAGATCTTTTGAATCAATTGAAGGATCTGAAAGCAGAACTTGCTCTTCTTCGTGTCGCTAAGGTCACTGGTGGTGCACCAAATAAGCTCTCCAAAATGTACTTTCTCTAAATCTCTATTATAATTATAATTACTTGCATTTTATGATATTCTGTTGCGCCTAATTGTGTGTGTGTATTACTGTTTTTATTATTATTGTATAATGTATGTCATATGAATTTATCTAAATTTTTAGTTTTAATATCAATGTATGTTTTTGTAAGGGTAAATTTGTAAAAAAATTGATGCAACTAGAATTGATAGATACTTTTGGAGTTTCTTTATGTTATGGTATCAATAATATGAATTTTGTCATTGATTTTTTTGTGTTAAATATGTTTTTAGTTTGTTTAAATATATCAATTTTCATTTTAAGCCCTCTAAAATATTTCTTAGCTTAACAATTTAATCTTTAACTTGAAGTTATAGATAAATTAATAAAGATTCAATAGTTAAATTATTAATCTAATTATATTTTAAAGTCTTAATAATGATACGTGATGAAAAAAAGTCATTTGGACTCGGAGCATTTGACAACTCTTATTAAAAGTAGGGAATAAAATTGAAAACAAAAAATTTAGAGTAAATGAAGTTGTTCTTTTTAGAGGATCAAAATCATATTTAATCCTTGATCTTTTTTGTATAGAAATTTGATTTTTATTTGTTTGGATGCAGTAAAGTTGTCCGGCTTTCAATAGCACAGGTTTTGACTGTGATTTCACAGAAACAAAAGACAGCTTTGAGGGAAGCTTATAAGAAGAAGAAATACTTGCCTTTGGATTTGCGTCCCAAAAAGACAAGAGCTATTAGAAGACGTCTCACTAAGCATCAGGTACATTTTTATCGTTTGAATAATGTTTCTTTTTATGGTTGGCTCGGTAAAGGGATTTGGTAAAATTTGAGAACTTATTACTTAGTATGCAGAGGGGGTGATTTAATTGAGCTTTATGGTTGGCTCTGTAAAGCTGAAAATTTAGTGAGTAGTTTATTGTTGGCTCCGCAATAGCTGAAAAATTGAATTTAATATCAATTCTGTGTATCTGGGCTTATGTGTTTTTTTCTTAACTTTCATGGTGCAAGCCTCGCCATGTTATACAAATGATGGCACGTACTTTACTAAGTTTTTTGGTAATTGTATACATGGACAAAACATATGGATCTTTATTGTATACACTTAATTTTCATTATAATTGTATTGTGAGTACTGTTGTAGAGTTTCATTACAATGGCATGACTGTTGTCAGGAAGTTTACCTTGAAAATTACATTAATATCAAACTTCAGCAAACATTTTGTTTTTGTATGTTGTAAAGGTGATAAATACAACTTGAGTATACATTTAATCTCCTGTTTTGATTTTTGGGATCATATATTTTCTGGTGAGGTTGGTTTGAGAATCTTTTCATGAATTGCTTTATATGACGATGCTTCATGTGATGTTTTCTATGAAGCATCTGTGTGTTGACGTAATGTAGTTGGTATTTCTATTCATATAAGCTACCTTAATAACCTGACTTAATAAGTTGACTTCATTTTACTTTCAGCAATCATTGAAGACAGAGCGTGAGAAAAAGAAGGAAATCTACTTCCCATTGAGAAAATATGCTATCAAGGTGTAATGCTGGGCTCTTTTTACATGACTTTGGATATGTTATTTGACATATTTTGCAAAATATTTGTTCTTGGGTTTTGTTTTTGTTTCCTTATGAGTTTAACTAATCATTATGATACAGAATTTTAAGTTAACTTTTTCTCGCCTTTGTTTTACTTCTCCTTCCATATTCAGATTTTTCACTGCTTAAACTACATTATCTGGTTGTTTGCTTTATAAACTAATTTTTGAAAAACAAACAAATACATAGTAATATGTTCCAATAGGATCATTATAGTACGAATGAAATGAGTTTTTGTTCATCGTGAATCATTGGGTTTTACACGTCGTTTACAAACTAGAAAAATTTATCTAGAACCATTGCAGTGGTATCATTGTTAGTTGAAGTAGCACTGCAGAAGTAGAAGATGAAACAAGTTGATACCTTCATACTTCACAGTTTTGTAGTGATAATGGGTGAAGTTGGTAACTAGTCATTGTTGGAAATACCTTATTTGGGATTTTATTCTAGTGTCATGGTTGGACATGAAACTCTGGCACGTATAAATTCACTGCGCTTGTCGGGGTTTCTATGCAGAATGTGAAATCCTTAATCCTTTGTGAAGTAATTTACGTTATGTGTACTCCGTATCTTTCGCGAGTATATATAGTAACTCAGTCAGTTACACAATGACATTGTTGGCTCCCAATGTTGCAGCATTTGGGACATAGACTATCCTTATTTTGGTATACTTTAGACAATTGAAGACAGTGTTTTAAAAATCGGACCGGTCATTGAACAGGTGAGGGTACTGGTTCACTGGTTCATTGGTCGAACCGTCGAGTCATTGGTTGAACCGCACGAGTAAACCGGATAAAACCGGATAATTCGGTTGAATAAATCGGTCTCTATAACAAAATTATATAGGTATTAAACCGGATGACTCGTTGTCTAAAAAAATATGATAGTTACACAAGTTCATTATTTTTTTTAAAATATCATAATTTCACAAGTTCATTATTTTTTTTAGTTGAATATATAATGATAATTACACTTTAATGGACGAGAAATGGGTAAAAAGTTGCGCCGTTAAACCTTTTTTAAAATTTAAATTCTAAAAATAGTTATAACGCTCAATGAAATAGTACAAAATACAAATTTAAATAAGTTAATTAAGTCTAATTACAATATAAATATATTATTAGTAGTAAATATATAAATGAAAAATAGAGTAGAATTTTTTTTATACATAAACTAAAAAAATATAGAGTAGAATTGATAATACGGAGTATATTGCAGATTTATTATATAAAAAATATATATTGCAAATTTCCTTATAAAATAAATAAAGTATTAAAAATTTGTTTAAAAGAATAATGTTGTAGAGAAAATGAAGGAAATTAGTTAAATATTATAAGACAATTGTATGTATATGTATCAAGATTTGCAAGGATTTAACAAGTAATTTCGCTAGCCTAATGGCACAAGCTTGGTATGTCACAAGGAGGACATGGGTTCAAATCTCTCCTGGAGGTTTTTCTGTATTTTTTCACAGAATTTCTCTATTTAATCTTGACCCGCGAACCGGCCGGTTTTCAGCGGATTTGACCGGGTTAACTGCATCGGACCGGCCGGTCCGGTCCGGTTTTCAAAACACTGATTGAAGAAACTAAATTTAACAAATTTCAAATGATATTATTTGATAAAAATAAAAAGTTACTATTATAATAAATCTGATGGTAATATGAAAAGCTAAGTACTAAAGCATATATAGTACTGCTGATTAAATAATCCAGGTTAAATAGATATTTAAGATAATAAATAAACTATGTTCTATTTTCTTGAATATCTTGTAGTATTTTTAAGGTAGTAGCTAGCTATTATCCAACTTTCAATCATGTCTTGTGTCTCAAATATGCTATTAGTTCTTGATGAGGTAATCAAGGATGTGACGGTTTGCGATGAATAGGTTATTGTATGCCTTCTCTGTAGGGTGTATTGAATCCCAAAATACATATTTTGATGGATCAGAGCACACATGAGAAACACGATTGCACATATATGTTGCTTCAATGTAACCACTTCCACAACACCCACGATCAACCTCATCAAATCCTACCACAATAACATGCAAACAAATTAATTAGCTTATCATATACTTTGGAATTGAAACATTCTAGTATATGGATTTAGATCTTCTCCAAATTTTATAGATGAAATTAAAAGGCACACATATAATTTTAACAAGCAAAGGAGATATCATTAGTTTCGCGATAAATTACCAAGATGTCCATGCCCTTGAATCATGTTAGCTAAGGGTCCATATATGTCAATGTAAGCGATCTTAGCACCATGATCATGAGGACTAGAGAAGTTGAGTTGCATTAAGAACAACTCATGTTGAAGAATCATATTGTGAGCTCTAGCCACAGCGGAATATTTGTCCACACAACTACGTTCAAAAAACGCATCGTTAGAATGGAAGGTGATCATGATCGGCAAGCATCCCATCGGAGGTAGTCCAACAAAAGCAATTTTTCTAGCACCTTCTGTCCACAAATTCTACATGACATGTAACTTGTGTTAGTTAATCAAATTATAACTACAATTCTACAAATATCATTAGTTATTACAACTTTTTGTAAACTAGAATATACTCCTGTGAGCAACTTTATAAATGATACTATCTCAAAGTAAATAAAGATGTACTTGAGAGATTAAAATAACGTAATATATAGTTTTTCATATGCGCTATCACTTCTAGTTGGCTTCTATGGTGAGCAAGTGGATCATATAGCTCACCGATGCAACAATTAAACAATGAATATGAGACATTCATCTCTAACAATACATCATACATGTATAACACTTAATAATTGTCCATTTTCCTTACATGAATACTAGTCATTTTAATTTTATTAATCAAACATTTTATTTTCACAAAATAAATTAAGCGTTAAATTAAGAGGTAAAATTAAACTATAAATTATTTTCTTCGGTTCTTTTTATAAGAAACATTTTGGAAGAAAAAAAATTGGTTTATCTGAAGTCGAAACTTTTTTCCCCAAAATAATCGGGAACATTTTTTTGATAAAAAATCGAAAAAAATTTCCCAAAAAAAATCGAAAACTTTTTTCGGGAAAAATTGGGAACTTTTTTCAAAATAAAATATCGGAAATTTTTCCCGACAAAAGATCGGAAACTTTTTTCGGGAAAAAATCAGAAACTTTTTTTCCAAATAAAATATTAGATCTTTTTTCCCCAAAAAAGATTGGAAATTTTTTTCCGAAAAAAACTCCGAAATTGTTTTTTATCCGAAATCAAAACTTTATTCCCAAAAATAATCGGGAACATTTTTTGAAAAAAATCGAAAACTTTTTCGCAAAAAAAGATAAAAAAACTTTTTCGGAAAAAATAGGAATTTTTTTTTTCAAATAGGAAAAAATCAAATAATTTTTCGCAAAGACCGAATAATTTTTTTCCATGATTGAAAGAGCTATGTATCTTCATTTAAATTGGATGGTAATTTGTCACATGAAAATGATTTGGAAGAAAGCCGGAGAGAGAAAAAAAAATTAGCAACAAAAAATAATTGTGTATGGATAGCACATTATTTGATCTATATAATCTCATCATCAAACGGTTATAACACCAAACCACCGGTGAGAGACATGAGTTGCTCTCTCACCGTAGCTTCCACCATCACTTCTATCATATATTGAATCCTGTATATCACTTATGTCACATCATGTTGGTACAAAAAAATTCTTATTATATATATAGAAAAATTACCTGTATGAAATCTTTGACATGTTGAAGCACGAAATGACCATAGGTTACAATGTCATAGCTTCTTCTTCTTATTGGTACCGTAAAATAATTAATAACGAAGTCATTTGTACCAGCGCTTATGAAAAATAAAGCGTTGTTCATATGATTTTCAGTTTTATGCCTACCAAGCTTACTCTCCAACCTCTTTTTGTATTGTTTGAAATATTCCAGTTGCTTTGGTATTGGGACCACATTCTGCAATTGAGTACAATATTAGACACACGTATGATTAGATTCCAATATTAGTGGATACAACAATGGGAAATTCTAATTTGCCCTTTCATAATTTGAGGGTATATGCCCTTCAACCAATGAGAACAAACCATTTGTATGTGGTCCTCATAAGTTTGTTATAATTAGTTATGGGGACCACATACAAATCTACTGAGGACCACATACAAATGGTTTGTTCTCATTGGTTGAAGGGCATATACCCTCAAATTATGAAAGGGTAGAGGAGTAGTCACCTACAACAATGTATGAGACAAAGATAGTTGAGAATGAGACGTTTATATAAAAAATCTACAATCAATAATTTAACATAGAAGCATAAATCCTTAATTAAGATTATTAAAATTTATGTTTGGTATAAACCAATTCTATAAAACCGGTTTGTAAGACGATAACTGCCTTAACCGATAAATTTATGTCCGGAATTTATATATATCATCAAAAGTGTGACTCTTAAACCCCCACACTGTCGCCCTGACCCAATCATCTCACATGTTAAAATTCGGATAAATTCTGATCCCTTGTTTAAATTTGGACTGAATCTAACTTAATTTTACAAAATCTATTTATAGCGTAAACAATACTCCGCTTATAAACTAAATGTTAAAATTTATCTCATTTAACAACTAATCAATAAACATGCTTATAAAAAAAAAACTAATCAATCAACATATATAGTATTTCTTAAGCAACTTTTTCTGGTGTTAACTTAAAATTTGAAGCTGGTCCATAGTGAGTGTTTGAGAACAGTGGCATGCACAATTTTGAGTTGCCCATGCATTGCCGTCTTTAATGGGCCTGTTTGTTTCAGCTTTAAAAAATATGGATTTTTTTTAAAAAAATTTAGAGATTTTTTTTAAGAGATTTTGAAGAAAATCTAAAGCTATTTGCCGTTTGTTTACAATCATAAAAATCTATTTTTTTAAGATGGTGAGGGATGATGAGTGATAAAAAAATATATTTTGATAAAAGCTATTGAAAATAGATTCTCATTTTGATGAAAAAAATGATTTTTTTACCAAAATGATTTTTGAAAAATCTGAAACAAACACAAGTAGGATAAAAAAATAATTTTTTTTTATGAAAAAATTAGATTTTTTTAAAAAAAAATCTCAAACAAACGGACCCAATATCACGCGAAATTAATTGCAAATGTGGCTGATGTAGCATCAATTTCAATTGCAATGTCGTTGCAGAGACCTTTACAAAACCAAGAAAGAATACACAATGCCAAGAAAGAATATTGAGAGTTAGAGAGAGTTGTACACTTAGAGTAGGTGTGAGTGGGTCAAAACCAGAACCAGCAGATGCAAAACTAACTCCTGTCATAAGCTCTTCATCACTGAGATTTGGATCCAAATATGGTGGCACCAACTCTTTCAAGCCCAAATATGAAGCTGTACAATCCAAATATAGATATATAGAACATCAATCAAACAACGAATTGAATGCAGTCAAGATTTTCATGCATTTATGCACTCGGGATATCTGTGACCGTCCGATCTTGATTAAACGGGTCAGAAAAACTAAATTTACTTTTTAATTTATAATTTAAAATACCAATATTAAATTGATTAACAAGCCACAATGTCTTTTGTTATCATATTAATAAATATAACATAATTACATATGAACGAAAGACAAATAGGCAACAAGCTACGCCGCTAATCTTTTTGAATGACAAAACCAACTCTCTTAAAAAACAACATTCGTAGCTCTATGAGACACAACATTGTTATACATGACCTTTTGAACTCTTTTCAAAAGACTCACAGTCCCTGGTGCTAAGAAGTCAAAAATGTTAAATGCAAATGATATGAAAGCAAATTATTTGAACAATTCGATCTTGATCGAATGACTACCGATGTTATGAATGTGTGAATGCACAGACATGCGACTGCTAGGACTATTATAATTAAGAGTAATACAATTTTGCATTCTCTTAATTAAGTTACTATGTTCACGAGAGATGACAGTTTAGTGATAAGATTTTGAACATATAAACTCAAAGAAAGGAATGAAATCAAATTTCCTTAAAGAAAGTCGTAAAATGATCATTAATGTTTTTTCTATTAATTAATATAACAATTTAACATGCAAAAGGAAAAAAAAAGAAGAAATTAAGTACCAATAAAATCAGTGCCAAGCTTCCCATTTGAGAACCTTCCAGTAGGACTTTTGTTAGCAAGATCTCTACCATAAGGTGGAAAATCACTTTTAAAAGCTGTGTTCACATAATTGTTGTTTCCTGGGTCTACTGTAGAGTCTCCAAACACATATATGGCAGAGACCTTATTTTTCTTTGAAGCTTCAATTGTAACCATAAAGCATAATAAACTTAGCATAAAAATGTGCACATAAATAGAGAACAATGCACCAAGTGTTTCCATGATATAGCTAGATAGTGGAATGAGCAATAAAATTATGAGAACAATAAAAATGAAGATTTTGGAATATCTATCTATGTGTATAAATAAGCATAATATGGTTGTTGTGGAAGTTGGAGTGAATTTTTATTGACCAAAATAACCCTTAAGCCTTTGTTTGGTAGGAGAGAAAATGAGAAGAGAGAAATAGAAATACGGAAATCGATACATGTATTTTAACTACATGTATCGATTTCCGTATTTCTATTTCTCTCTTCTCATTTTCTCTCCTACCAAACACACCCTAAAAGTATGAAATGATTCACAATTTTGTCCATTTCTAATAACTTTGGGTAGCTAATTTGGTTGGAAAATTTAACAACACTTCCAAAACTTTCTTAGCTTCTTAACAACTTTTCTCAAAAAGTGAGGGGTTTGATAAGACATATGAAGAAAAATGGGTGACAAAAAGTATACTACAAGTATATTAATATATGATTTAAAAATTGTACTAAAAATATTATGATTTAAAAATAAAGTATATAAAGTGTGTGTGTGTTTTTTTTTTTTTTTTATATCTTATAAGTTAGAGAAGTGTTTCTATCATAGGATCTAAAATTTTGATACTAGTATACGAGTATATAGTTACATACATTTGATTAATATTTTTTGTTCACCTAAGAGCCTTGTGCTAAAGATTGCAAAAAAGAGTATGATGTTCCCTACTCTGCTAATTTCACGTACAGTACTATTTTAATTCTCCAATCATTTAGTTTAGTTGACCAAGGAATCATGATCCTCCATATAAGCATAAATCTGTCTTTGGTGACATGTCAAAACGTAGTATTATTTCAATAATTCAGCCACAATTTAATTTTATAAGTTACTACCTCCGTCTCAAAACATTTGTTACAATTTTATAGTACATTATTTATACAAGCTATTTTGATTATATTTGTTTTACTAATATAAAGATGAATATTAATATACGAGATCTTTGTTAATTTTGTCTTGACGAGCACTATCAAAATATCAATTTTTCATAATTTTTAATAATATACACACAACTAAAGATATTAATTTTTAATAATTTCCATAATTGTAAAATTTGTGCATCGACAAGTGTGCAGTAGTCACAAATCGTTAGTTGGTTAAGTGGTGATTGACGCTGAACTTGGTAGGAAAGACCACAGTTCGATCCCCTGTAACTGTGATCGGGAGAGGACTGAAACTACTTGATGCCAGAACTGATCCCCGAACCAGATTAAACTGGTGGTGAAAACAAAAAAAAAAAGTCTGCAGTAGTCAAATGCGATAATTATTTTGGGATGGAAGGAGTATCACCCATATCATATGGAAATGGAATCAATACATCTTATACTATAGTTGCTTAAACAGGCCATATAAATCATTATGAGTCTTTGCAATTTGTTTTATTTTCATTCGCACATTTATAGAACTTCACATAAGGTCATTCATCTAAAAAGTGCTCCAAAATAAGCGTGTTGAAATGTGGAGTTTTTATGATATGAGCTATAAAAGAGATGCATCTTTTGATATAAAATGGACAAATCAATTCTTAAAAGCATTTCTTCAACATTGCAGTCTCATGCATGTTCAATTTCAGTATCATTCTCATTTCGATGTGAAATTTGTTCATTTGTATGTCCCTATAACTAAAAACTTTCAAGAACCTGTGATTAACATCTCTTGTACAGTGGCGATTACTCCCTGCCATTGTTTACTTCAGGCGTCACAATTATAGTTGAAAATTGAAATATACAGTATAACCCCCTCACCTTAAATTATGGGTTTGTATAACATGTGCAACATTGCATATGTTAAATTAGCCAAAAGTAATAATTTTTTATTGGCAAACAAAAATTATTTATTAATAAATTACACATTTAATGCAAAATGCACAAGTTTTAATACAAATTTACTATTTTAAACTTGTTAGCATGTACAAATTTGCACATGATAGAAAAACCCTTATAAAATAATAAAATTGGAATATGTAGGCTAAACTAAAGCAGGATGGCACTAAATTGTTACTATTGGTGCATCCATTTTGGTTCATTTATATAATTTCATCTCTAATCCAACAACTTTCATCTAAATATATTCTAAGCTAATTAGAAAAATTGAATACTTTATAAGTGAAACGACCTATTACTTTAATATTTTAAAATTTTGTGTGAAAATATAATGTCAAATTCACCCAATCCGATAAAGTTCTCTTCAACGGCCTAACAATTCACTTATTTAGAACTAAGCTAGATAGGTACCACCATTATATTGTGGACTAAAGTATTTGGGTGTCTAAAGAGTATAAAGAATGATGGTTATTAAAACACCCTTTATTTTTTTCATTTTTCACAGACTACCTTTAATAAATTATAGTATTAAAATGAATAAATTTTATTGAATTTGTCTCCCATGAAATTCCAACCTTTCATTTTTTTTCTCAAGTATTTTAATGATAAAAAATAAATAAAATGAAAGGCAGTGATCAACGTACATTTTACCCCCTCTAGTGAAATTGTCACCAGAGACAATCCATTCCCAGTAAAGCAATATACAAAGTACAAACATTCTAAAGTTCAAGTTAGGTTTTGAGTGAGGTGGGTGTTGGGACTTTTAGAGAAGCAACATTGAATTGAATCATCACATTATTGAGCTAAAGTCAATAACATAAGTGATTTTGAACACCAAGTCTCCTCTTCAAATATTGAAGCATTAGGTAAATGAGTCAACTTATTTATATATTGCCCAACATTCTTTTATTCATTTAAGGTGAGACTTTTTGTTTTTGAACGACAAAATTATATATGTATATTAATATAGAGGAAAAAGTACAAGAGATATTCTTCCCACACCCGTAGAAAAAGTACATAGTACTCCAACCAAAACAAAAATCAACAATGGGTGGGAGTTTTAATAGAATATAAATTGTATCATTCTTCGGATGTGTATGTCCTTTTTGTAAAGATCTATCAAGTGTGAGTAAAAAGTCTCACATTGATTGGAAGAGTTTAGATTGAACATTATAAGTGACAGGATCCATAAACCTAATGCCTTAAGATTTTGAATGAATATGTGATGATAGATTCATTTTCGTGGATGTTCAATGTCCAACGTGTGGATCCAACACATTGAGATTGAGGCTTCCCCTAACAACAATCCAACAGTGGTAGTAGAGCCCGGTTGAGGAAGCGATAAGCAAATAGTGATTGATTGAAAGAGTTAAAGTTGAACACATTATAAATGTAATATCAAAATCACTTATATAGTTGTTTAATGTTCAATGTGTTGAACCAAGCCTGTGAAACAACCCAACACTTTTGTAAGTGGGAATTCAGGAAAATAATCCAATCTCTTAATTGGTCATGTGATTTGGTAATTTTCAATTGATCTATGGACCATACTCTACATCTATGCCATTTTTCTTGACCACATGTGTCTCACCTAGTATAGTTTGATTCAGTTTATTCTTTTTCACCACACCTTAAATTACACATGCGAAATTTATGTGTGATAAAGTGATGATTAATGAATGATCATTTTTACCAACACAAGCCGAAATTACTGGTTTCTCGTACCAACCTCATGATTCCTTCATTGTTGTTCATTGAAACCAAAAACAAAAAAAAGAAAAGCAAAATTACTGGTTGCTCGTACAGGCAAAGGACCAATGCTGATAATGATTGAAACCAGAAACCAATTATTTGAAAAGCAAAATGCCAAAAAAAGAAAAGAAGCAAGAGCAATTTTGATGAACATGTGTTTGCAATAAATAAAGAAACTTCTTTTGAAATGGATAGAATGAAGCATAAAATATGTTTGCATAAAATATGTTTTCAGTCTTTGTAAAATAAAATCACTTGTTTTTATTTTTGTAATTTTTTTTTGTTTTTAGTTTCTAATAAATAAAATTTTAATATGTTAATGTCAATATTATGACATTTTTATGTTCAAAATGGTTTATATTATGTCTATATATCATGGTAAATCTATATAATTCATATTATATAATTCATCTTTTAATTTATAAAAAAGTTTATATTAATAGTGCTTCATTTACCTCATGAGTATTACTAAAGTGGTTAAACTCAAGTGATTATAAACTTTAGATTAGATTGATCAGTAGTATTCGAGTTTAATTTAGAGACAGCTCTCACATAAAAATTACTAAATAATTACAAAAAAAATTACCTCATTCACATCAATAAATATTTAGTTCTTACTTTTTATTGAGACTAATTCAAACCTTCATTATGATAAAATTATACATTTTCACAGTTTTTTTTGACATACATGTACTGTAATGACAAAGTTAAGCATTATATAAAACTTTCAATTTATATAAATTAATAGTAATAAAAAAAAAGTTGTAGTTTCTTACTTTCACAACATACCAATTAATATATAATAAAAAATATATTCAAGTATAATTTATTATCCGTCAAAAAAAGATTTATTAAATTTTTATAAAGCTAGTATAGTTTTTATTTGTAGCAAACTATTATGTTATTTTCTAGGTTGTTTATTTAGGTTATATATATATATATATATATATATATATATATATATATATATATATATATATATGAGTCAGGATCCGTTGATACCAATTAGTTTGACATCAAATGTTACATCTCTCAATAACGTTTTAATCGATATAAATTTTATAAAATCCACCGTTGGATTGAAAGTTTATATCATATAGATCATTTGTGTGAATTGTCAGACAAATCTAAAATCATTTGATATGTTATCGAGATACATCAAAATTAACGATTTGGGTGTTTTTTTAAATGTCGTTAATCTTTATGCGTCTCAATAACATATCAAATGATTTTGAATTTGTCTGACAGTTTACACAAATAATCTATATGATATAAACTTTCAATCCAACGGTGGATTTTATAAAGTTTATATCGGTTAAAACGTTATTGAGAGGTGTAACATTTGGTGTCAAACTAATTGGTGTCAACGGATCCTGACTCTATGGGTGCGTTTGTTTCGGAGATTAAAATTATAATCCTTGAAATATTATTCCTAGGAACATTATTACCAGGAATATTATTTCACTCAATGTGTTTGGTAAAATAAATAAATTTCCTTGGAACATTTTTAAAATAAATTCAAATAAAATTTTAAAATATTAAATTTTTAACAAAATGAGTTAAAAATAATGGGGGAATGGGGAGTTATGGGTGGTTACCTCTTATTCCTATGGGAATATAAGATTCCCACTCTTTTAACATGGGAATAGAAAGTGGGAAAGTCATGTGTAAATTGTATTCCTTGGAATAAAAAATTCCAAGGCATAATTTATAAAAACTTGAAACAAACATAGGAATGAAAGATTCCCAAGTCACATTCCTTGGAATAAATTTGTAATCCATGAAACAAACACCCGATATATATATATATACCCACTCAAAATTTAGAAGGAGTATTTTAGCATGATAGACCTTCTTTAGTTGACAAAAATACCCTCTTTTTTGTATGAAATCAGTTCAAAAACTATACTTTATTGTAATTTTATGTTTTAGTTTTCTTTTTCTTTTTTTCAAATTTCATAATCTTTCTCTTTTCTATTATAAAAAAGACACTTTCTCTTTTCATTTTCTTTTATCGCTACAACTGCAACAATGGAGAGTGGAGACACAAAGATGGACCGATTTCTTTCTTTTTAATTTTATTGTTAGTTGGTTTTTTTTTTCTTTCTTTTAATTATTCTCTTTTTGGGAGTTTTTCTCAAGGCTTTTTTGTCCCGATCCCGATACAAATTATCACGATGATCGCCGCCATGACGGAGCTTCGACTCGGTCGCATAACTGTGCATTAATTCATGTCAACCTATATTCCATCAAACCCTGATTTTGACACCATTTATCCTGATTTTAACTTTTCTCTGTTCGCTATGTTGACGGAAACGGAAGATGTAAAGAAGATTAGATACACTATATACAAAGGAAAAAAGATGAAGGAGGCCTATTGCAGAGGTTCTAGAAAACACAAATCCTCTGTTATTTAGTTTCATGGCATTAGTATTGTTCCAAAAAACAAATCTTCGCATTAGCGAGAGAGAGAACATTGAGTGAGTCTATCAAGAACCAGATCAAATTTTATATTTAATTAATTTTAGATTTTAAAAATAAAAGAAATATTAAATTACAATAATACCTATCACTTTAGATTACTTTAAGAAAGAAAATGATGGGTATTTTTGTCAAACTAAAGAAGGTGTATCATGCTAAAATACTCTTTCTAAATTTTGAGTGGGTGTGTTATAGCATAACCCTGTATATATATATATCTATACTAATCTATAAAGGCAAAATTTTTAGTTTTGGTGTAGCTTTTTTTTATCTTCCAAAAACACCCTTTGTAACCATTCTCTTGTGACATTTTTTCACCAAATTCACTTTATTTATACTAATATATAAAGGTAAAACTTTTAGTTTTGGTGTAGTCTTTTTTTATCTTCCAAAAACACCCTTTGTAACCATTCCCTTTGTGACATTTTTTCACCAAATTCACTTTATTTAAAAAAGAAAAACAGTTACAAAACGCTGTCTAAATTCAAATATGCGGTTAATCCAACATACAACTGCAAGTGGCATTTAGTCAATTGCATGTACAATACATTAACCACAAGTGCATGCATATCAATGTCATGCCCATTGCAAGAAAAAGTAGCACTGAAAGATGAGAATACAGTACAACCAAAGAAAAGGACGATCGGCACATAGACACACCTGTTCTATTTGGTACTCCATTTTTTAACTACAATCCATGTCTTTTCTATATTGCCTTTGCCCAAGACAGTCATAAATTTCCATTTGGTTATTTTAATTATTAAGTTTTCATTATCATTCAATTGGCGATGCATAATTTTTGGTGTGGTCTTATGTACAAAGAAAACTATAGTTGATTAATTATATTGAGTTTACCACTAATGGAGTACTATATTCATTTTTTTAGTACTATATTCAACTACAATTCAATTATTGTGTCAAAAAAAAAACTATAATTCAATTATAATTATGTAGTCATTTTCTCCTTTGCATTAAACCAGTACTTATTATGTTATTTTTCTCTTTGATAATTAGCCACCCAATTTGCCAAAAAGCACTTCGGCATCTTTTTTATTTTCTTAACATTTGATATCCCATGATTTATCTTTAATTTTATTTAATTTTTTTGAAAACATAATAATTGTGCTCTTTTTTTAATTCATCTTTCTTTTATATTGATTTTCGATGCCAACCAATTTTTTATTTACTTTTAAATTGTTTTGGCGTGAACAAAATTATTTTTGCAGAAGATGTGTGGCATTGAGCATATATGCACGTGCTGTTGTAAGTAAAGTTTCCATTTCCATTTTCAATTTCTATATATTGAGTTTAATTGATATGTTATTCGCTAAGAATAAAAAGTCTGAAAGAGAGGGTGCACTCAAGAGAGAAAGGTAACAAGTCCGTGGAAGAAATGGAGGGAGGGACAGTTGAAGGAATAAAGAAAATGAACACCATAACATAGAGAGACATAGAATAAGACAGGGAAATAGCAGTTATTGAGATATGTGAAAGGTACAATAGTAATTTTTACAAGATATTCTATTCAATCATATTCACCACAAATTAATGTGTTAATATATAGTGTGTTGATTATTATAGTTCATTCTTTTTTATTCAACTTTGTCTTATTGATTAACGACTGATTAAAATTATCTCATTTAAATTATTTTTGTTGAATGTGTTAATTTTATTTTGCATAGAAACATAAAATTTACATACTTTTCTATTATGTTTTATGTTGCATATTTTTATAGGTATCTTGAAATTTTTATTCAACTTTCATTTTATTTTGTAAAAATAAACACCATTTCTTATTTGCCTCAACATGTTATCAAACCAATTGGTTGATTGCACGATAGTGTAATCCAAGAAAATTAAGAATCCGAAGTACAATATTGATGGGCACGTGGAAGAAAATTGGGCCAAAACTTGGCGAAAGACTTTAAAGTTTCAAATATGTGAAGGTATTCATTAAGACACTATCAAACAATTAGATTTTTTGACACAAAAAAAAAAAGAGTGATAAATTCACTACTTAATAAGAATGGAGCAGAGTGTTTGACAATGTCTTTCATTTGTTGCAGGTTCATAATTCTATGAAAGATCTTTCATGTTATTGAGGAAGAAACTTTGAAGACCATGTTACAATAGCAATTGTAGGAAAGAAAATGTGACCAGGTACTCATTATATTTGTGGGACTGGGAGTAATAGTTTATCAAACTCAACAAGTGGATTCTAATGGCTTAATTAGTCTAGGGGAAGAGACCATAGCAATGCATGTCTTTTTCATTTAAAATATTTTTTCATTAAGTTCTACCTCTGACTTAATTTGTTGTTTTCCAAAAGACAACATTGTCATACTTTTTAATAGATATCATACTTCTCATGTTCTTATTTATTTTGTACAAGTTAATGCATTTTGTCCGCATTTTATATTCTACTAACGTGTATATCCCGGATAGTGTGCATTTTCACTTAATGATTTCTTACATTTGATTCAATGTCTCTATGTGACCTAATTTGATGTTTTCTAAAAGCCAACTATTCATAAAATATATAAATTAGATGTTAAAAAATTTATAAGCATCTTCAACAAATAAGTTAGCATAATAGAAAATGCATATCACACAAACGAGCACTGACCCGCTAAACAAAAAAGAGCGGACTGATGGGCACGGGAGTGCCAGTCGGAACGCTAGTATATATATGTGGGAAATAGTTTTTAGTAATCTAAACTTCCGTCGCAAGATATAAGAAACATATATAAAGTATTATTCGAATTAAAGATCAAACTTAGATATTTGTAACCGATAATTTAATAATAAACTTAATATGAAATTAAAGATTTTAATTTAAAAATTTAATGATACGAATATTAACTAAAGGAAATATTAAAAAATTTAAAAAATTATTGATTTTAAATAAAAAAATCAACTTTGAATATTAGATAGTTCACACATTTTTTCTCATTCACATGAATTAAATATGTGACTAGTATCATGCATGACAATGATAAAGAATAGCAACAACTGTATTCCCTTCAATATATATTGTAAAAAATAAAATTTTCTTTTTCATGTATTAAATAAGATACTTAGAGTCATGCATGTCGTGAGAATGAATATTATATATGAATGTACTATAAAATGATTGTATATTCTAATCCTTTTTTATTTCTTTGGCCTCTTAGAGGTTCTAACCAAGGAGTACGCACATCCCAAAAATGTATAGTTTCACCCCCAAAAATGACTTCTCCGGTTGGAGAATGCATTATATATTTACATAAACCAATAGGTCCTTGAACAGATTCTACATTAGCTCCAATACGCCAACCATTCTTGACTTACCATCCTAATTTTAAGAAATACGGTCAATTTCTTTACTTTCTTGAGTGATAGGTCCACTACAAGAAAAAAACCGATTTAGTGGTAGCAGTTTTCCCTCACAAAGTGCTAAATTCTGTGAGAAAGTGTATATTTCCTGGCGGAATCAATCTGTCGGTAAATCGTATGCTAGTAAATTTATTAGGGGATATTTCTGCTAATAACTTTGTCTAGAACTAAAAAGCAGAATCCCTACACTTTGTCTAGGGGAATATTCCGCCAGTAACTGACAAGACAAATTCATACACTTTGTGGTGGAAAATTCCACCAGTAACTTATCTCTGTTTAAAAAAAAATCATTTTTTTTTGTTTTTAAAATAAAATAAATTAAATCGAAGGATTAATTTCATGGCAGCTTCAAAGATACAAGCTTTTTTGAATCATCTAGCATCCCATTCTTGCCTGATGATGACGAAATCTTTAGGCAGAGCTCGAACAACAACGGCTAGAGTAGCACCACTCTTTTAGGAGGAAGGTTATATTTTTTCGGCATTACTTTTAGGACTACAGAGCTTTTTTCTTAGCATTACTTTCAGGAGGAAGATTTTCTTCAGCAAACTGTAGAAATTCCTTCACTCCCTATTCGTACTAAACACTTACTCAATTAGTTCTCATCCAACTACGATCCATACTTATGTTCCGAAATTAATAATACTAAGTTAAAGTGTTATGACACCAACAAAGTATCAATTTTGTACCCAATGGGAATGCAAGTTAATGACAATATATCCTAATCTTATTTTCTTCGAATCTACCACTAAGATGACAAATTTTAATTTAATCACATTCACAATGAATATATAACTGACAACTAGTTTAATCGACAAGTAGCACTGAAATTGTAACAAATAAAATGGCACTACATAACAAGATTAAGATGATTTGAAAACATAAACAAATTTGAAAATAAAATCAGTACCTGTTTGTTATTTCAGTCGGAGGGAGACAAACTAGATGAGATGACAGAGCTTCAATTCTTTTCGATTATGGCTTCGTTTTTTGAATGACAAAATAAATAAATAAATGAATAAAAGGGGAAAAAAGGAATAAAAGAAAGAAAATCAAAAGGATCAGAACGCGTGCGTATTTGCAAAATCGATCCTTTCTTCCTCTGCAACCCTTCTCTCGTTTTCACTTTCTTCACCGACGACCTCGAGCATGACCCATAACCGGACGTCGATGATGGTGGCGCATCAATGGTGGTTGGTCGGAGCAGGGAGGCGGTTGATGGTGATGTTGTGCGGCAGCCACAGAAACAACGAGAGAAACTCTTATTCGGGACGGGGTGATGAATTTGAGAGAGAACGATAGTGAGGTACGAGATCGATTGAGAGGGAAGATCGAGTGAGAACGATAACGATGAGTGAGGCTAGGGTTCGCATGAGAGTGAGAACGATAGCAAGTGAGGCTTACGCGTGAGAGGCTTCCTTAAGACTAATTTCCATTAAAAAAAAAGACTTTTAAGACTTTTTACATTTGAGGATATTATGGTCAGATGTGAAATTGTTTTAGACAATTTTTACAATAATTATAGTATTGCAACCGCGTTTAGTTTTACATCTGAGGATATTATGGCCAGATGTAAAACGTTGTCTCTATGTATTTTTCAGTTATGTGAATATTGAAACTAGATGTAAAAAGTACTCCATATTCTTTTTCACATCTGTCATATCTTCCACCAATGTAAAATCCTTAGTAATAAGTCATATTTGTAATAGTGAGAAGACCCTTCTAAAGATGTCTTCATAGCTTTCGCTTGTCTTTTATCATTCTGGAAGTAATACATCATCATCAACTAGCTAGATGTTATACTTCTCTAGGAGGAACATCAAACAAAGTGATTCTTGTTATCACCGTTAAACTTCTTCTACAAAAACATTAACAATTTAAACACTAAACAACAACAAAAAAAGAATTTTTTCTTAAAATAATATAAAAAAAGTAGTTAAATTTACTTGATCAGTAGTTGATGATTTTTTTTTAATGAGAAAGAAGTGATTTAAACCATTAACTAGAAAGAAATGACATTACAAGTAATAATCTTGTATACTTGTTTCTATTTCTTAAAATTAATAATTTATTTCTTTCCAAAATTTTAATAGTTATTTTGTGTACTCAGTTTTTTTATTAATATATTTTTATTATGACCAAAAATGAATATTTTTTTATTATTAATGTTGAGGTTCAAGTGTGAGTAATAAGTTCCACATCGAATATATGGATGGAAAGAATATTTAATATATATAATGCTATAATGTTTTGTGTTGAGATGTGACGTCTCTCTCTTATTGGTATCAAAGTTGCAGTTCGACTTGGCGGAGGAGTAAAAGTGGACCTTGTATTTGATCAACTATAAAATGTGAGAGCATCAATAGCGCTGGTAGCTAAGTTATGAATTTCTTATAAATACAATTCCTAATAGTTGATCCCCATTGAAGAAGTGCCATTTGGCATAGTGGATACATTAAGTATAGTGAACGTTCATTATAGAACATACGTACTCTAACTCTTTTCTCTCTCATAAAAAAATATTTTTTATTCAATCAAACTCTTGCATAGTAAAAACCATTTCAATAAAAAATAATTATAAATAATAATTTATAAATATGTGGGGTTAAATTTTGGTTCTTTATAAACAACTACCACTATAGCAAAAATTACACAAGTCAACTATAAATTGTTTAAATCTTACATGGCACTTTGACCCCACAAAAAGTAACTTAGTTTACTCATTTTAGTCACTCCCATTAAAGATGTTCTGAGAACTAATACTTGGTGGTTATTTGATGTGTTTTATTTTCTAATTTTATACATAATAAAATTACATATAAAATATAAATTTTGAATTTATTAATTTTGTAAAAAAAGAATTTCATTGTTTTCTTATTTCTTTTTTTATTCTAAAAATATAATTTCATAATTTATATATATAAAAAAAAAACTTATTTACTAGGTTTATCCACTTTTGAGATAGTCTAATTTTGCAATGTATTATATTAATAAATAATAAATGTTAGGATTATTTTATTAAAATAAATACTCTAAATAAAATTATTACAAAACTATTGTAATTGTAATTAATCATGAGAATGGTAGCACATTTATGGAGGAGCGTCTCCGGAGTGTGGGAATTGGTGTGAAGCTAACATTGAAACGTTGGATCAAAACCTTGGAAAAGTGACACATGTTCGTTGTTGGTTGTCATGCTCTTTGGCTTTGGAGAAATAGAGATTGTCATAGGGATGCTCGGGTGAGGCCAACATATCTTTGGAAAAATATATTGTATATGGCTCAACAATATAAAGAGGCTGATACCAAGAGTATCACTATACCTGCCCATTAAAAAGTGGAGGTCCAAATTGGATGGAATAGATCGGAAGGAGATCGAATAAAATTATATATTGATGGTGCCCGTAATGCCTCAGCTGGTTGTGGAAGGCTTCTTAGAAATTCTAACGGGTAATGACTTGGTGGTTTTTTTGCGGTATTTGGAGTCGTGTAATGCTTATATTGCGGAGCTTTGGGGAATTTTTGACGGCCTTAAGTTTGCTTATTAAAGAGGATTTAAAAAAATTGAACTGCATATTAATTCTAATGTAGTGGTGCAGACTCTTCAAAGTGCGAGAGATGGAAGTGTTGTTGGTTGGAGAATTATTCAAGAAATTCGTCGTCTTCTTGCAATGGATTGGGAAGTCAAGATTTTTCATTCTTATCATGAGGCAAACGCTTGTGCTGATGCCCTTGCAAGTTTAGGTTGTGATCATGATCTGGGGTTGCGTTTGTATGATCAATGTCCGTCTAGAGTGAGCTCTTTGTTGTTAGATGATGTTATGGGGATAACTACCCCTAGAATTGCGGAAAATGAAATTAGTTATGGATTAGTTTTTACGGTTGGAGTGTGAGAGAGAGAATATTGAGCACTCTCTCCGGTCACATTTATAAGGAAATTTGACTTTTTTAGTACATTGAAAAATGAATGTATGTAGCTTATATTATAGACCATATACTTCCATTTTTCAATGTATCAAAAAAGTCAAATTTTCTTATAAATGTGATCGGAAAGAGTATTTAGTTAGACATTGGTTTATCTATGAGCCGTATTGATCAATTTTTGTTAACAATTTTTAGAGGAAGAGATTAAAAGAGCAGTGTGGGAATGTGATAGTTCAAAGAGTCCAGGTCTGGATGGAGTCAATTTCGACTTTATAAAAGAATTCTGGGAATTGGTAAAAGGCTATTTTTTGAGATTTCTTTCAGAATTTCATGCTAATGAGAGAAATATACGTGTAAATCTAAGAAGAAAAAAAGAATAACCACCAAAATGGACCTTAAGATCATTGGACAAGGCATGACCTACAAGGATCTTTCCGTGGATCAACTTTGCCACCTTCTTCTGAGCAGTAGAAAAGTCCTTTGCTACAATAAATGGAAAATAAAATTGCTGATCAATGTAGTAATCATATCACCAATCATGTAAATGATTAGAATAAACATTGATCCTCATCATAATATTAAGCTAGTATGGCAGCTTTTAAGAACTAAAACATGTCAATAGCTAAACCTCTGAACCTTAATCTCTAACATCAATACAGACTCCTTTCTAACAGTTAATGATATTAGCCTATACATCTAACATTATTGACGTGCATAGATTGAGCATAATGGCGACAAGAAGAGAGGTCGAGTAAGCTCGCATTTCCCTTGTTTTCCAGAGAAGGAACCGACGACCGGGTAAACTAATTGGAAAAATATTTTGAGGTGATATTGGCTATGGAGGGTAAAGCCCTATTGTGGTTTCACTACTAGAAATCTGCTTATTACCTGCGGCATTTCCTGCGGATTTGGACTAAAAATACGCAGGAAACACGTTTCCTGCGGATTTTCCTGCGAATTTTGGTTCCCAGCTAAAACCTTCGTCGATAATTCATTCCTGCGGATTTTGAGTTCTCAGAAACTTTCCTGCGGATTCTCCTGCTGAATATGAAAACAAATCCGCAGCAAACTTTCCTGCAACAAATCCGCAGATAATTCCACAGAAAATGTCGCAGGAAATTCCCCAGAAAACACCTCTATGCAGGTAAATCCGCAGGTAATTCCCCAGAAAAACTGTTTCCACAGGTAAATCCGCAGAAAATATACTTTTCTGTAGTTATATTAGCAGATGAATATATTTTCCAATGATTATTTTTTGTCATTAATTACTAAAATGCATATTAAAAAATATTTTAACTTGTTGAGTAATTCTATACATAACTAGGTAATTTTCAAAGTACATTTAATCAATCTTTATCAATATATTGAAAGAACTTCATCCAAAGTATTGAATACTAAAGCATTCATTTACAAACAGAAAGAAAAGAGACCAAAAGTATTTACAAAAAAAAAATACAAAGTAATATTTCAAATAAGCCTAATCCCAATAAGTAGGGCTCCCACGCAGTATGTCACATTGATGATTGATCTCATACTCTGTTCTTGTACTTTCTCTACAAAATCAAACAAATAAAAAATTGTCATGATATGGACAAATAAAATTACAGAGAAACAAGATATAAGGCAGAAAAATATTTAAAAAGACATTGTAAAAAGATATTTAAACAAGGTAGAACAAAATTAATCAACAAAACTTCTTCTCAGCTTACATGATAGGCTTACAGCATCAACGTATGAACTTGCAGGCTATTGATCTATCTATAGCAACCACAATCCATTATGCATCAACATCAGGTCTAGGTTCAACTATTCAACAAAATCATCAATAGGATCAATCAAAAGCACTTTTCAAGCTTTTAGTACATGAACAAAAGCACCTATCAATAAAAGCACAATTCTTCCACACACAAGATGAAACAGATGCACTGACAAGTAAAGGATACCACTCATCATTCAAAAAAGAGATCTACAAAATTGGAACCCTAACTTGAATGGAACAATAAAATTGAATAACAATAAGCCTTAATTAGCAATCCTTCGTTGAGAAAACATCAATTTCGAAATTCAGATTTTACCACAAAAACGTGCAAATTTAGGCTACTGTAATAGAGTTCATTACCTTCGTAATCGAATGACCAAACACCGAACCGTTGTGAAAACGAGTGAGAATATGAAATCAAACCCATGACAATTGATGAAAATGCGCGAAGGGATAAGAACGCTGACTGGTACACTGAACGGTGTTAAACGGCGCTGAAATCTGATTGTGATGGAGAACCACTGCTCGAAGAAGATGGATCACTCAAAGCAGAGGGATCTGCAACGGAGCAGGATCAGCGACAGAGGAGGATCTGCAACGGAGTAGGACCGGCGACGGAGGAGGATCGGTGAGGGTTAGATTGATGAAACCGTGAAAACGACGACGTTGGAAGAAAAAAGAGTGACTTTGATAAATATCTGATATTTGGTTTAGTTTTTCGACTGGGATCCTCAGCAGCAGCACCTCTGCTGCGGTACCTGCTGCTACATCAGAACGGTATGTAATTATACGCTGAAAATTTCTACGCCTATTAATATACATATACATTTATTTGTCAGATTTATACTATTCAATTATGGTTTTCTTTGTCCACAGTCTTTACAATCACACCGCCACTTTCCTGCACTGCAATAATATATATCCACATAAAGCTTTTGTTCCTCGAGTTTTTTTTTAAGTTGTGCACTTTCATAGTCGCAATTTTTCTGATGCCATCCACAAAGTTTGGAATCATACTTCTCTGATGCATCCACAAATATAGCTAGAATTTTATTGTTAGTATTGAATTTGAGAGAAATTGTGAGTGAATTTCAATGAATATCAATTGAATGAATGTTTTACAGCTTTATATAGCAGAGTGATCCTTAAGATAAACCGTAAACTTGCTCATGCTTTTTTTTAATCTCACACCAACTAAATAAACAATATTTAAATACTGATGAATTTCAGGATTATTGTAGAAGAATTTTACAATCTTAGCATAAATCCGCAGGAAAGTTGAGTGCCAAAATCCGCAGGAAGATCCTTGGGAATACCTGCGGAATTTCTTGAAACAAAAAAATCCACAGGAAAGTACTCTAAGTGGGAAAATCCGCAGGGAAAACCTTGGGTATACCTGCGAATTTTCCTGAAACAAAAAGTTTCGCAGGAAATTGTTTAGAATGATAAAATCCGCAGGAAAAATCTTGGAAATACTTGCAGATTTATTTCCGCAGGAAATAATCATTTTTCTAGTGGTGTTTCAATAGTGAAAAAACATCTGTGGAAGAACTTAGGGCTGTAGACAAACAAAATTACAATTCATAACTGATCAGAAAAAAGAAAAGAAGAAAAAAGAGAATAACAAGTTCAAAATCAATAGACAAATGATACGGTTCAAATTTATTATCATTAAGTTCTTCAATTACACCCGATGAACCTTTATTGGAGAGAGGACAACGAGTTAAAATACCATTTATGCGTTTACAAGGATTTGTTACTAACACTACTACAAGAATAAGCCCATCCAAGCCTTCACCCTCTTCAACAGTATGCTCATGTGATCCTTATTCCATAACTCATTATTTAAATTCTAATAAATTTTCTTTAGACCATAGTCTGTTTCTTGCTTCTATTTCACAAGAAAAAGAACCACTCACCTACGTGAAGCGGTGAAAGATCATAGGTGGAGAAATGCAATGAAAGATGAGATAAAAACACTCCAAAATAATGAAACTTGGACGATAGAGGATTTGCCTCCGGGAAATAAAGCATTGGGATGTAAGTGGATCTACAAAATCAAGCATAAATCTGATGGGAGTATAGAAAGATGTAATGATCCTAACAATTGAGATGATAACTAGTAAACTTTCAATATGGAATTCATAGTTAAGAGGAATAGAAAATATCAGAGAAGAAGAGAATTACCGTGAAAAAGAGAGAATATCAGAGAAAGAGAGAAGTGACTAATCAGCAATTACATATTCCATATTTTCTTACTAAGTCTTCCTTTCAATATATACGTCTTGTCACTCCTTAATGTGTACTTTGCTTTCAATTCTTACCATGTGTCTTTAGGATCATTACATTACCATTCCCTTTAAAATCAACATTGTCCTCAAGGACCAAGGTTGTGATTTACACAGGTCTTCAAAAAGTCAAGTATATCTTCTAAAATAAACTAAAAATCAACTTTACCCTTCCAACTAGAAATAAAAAAAATAATAATAATAAAATGGTTTAGTTTAGATTTCGACTGATCAATCTAAGATAACATAAAATTAATTCATGAATCAATGGAGGTCGGGTTTTATTAGGCTGCGTTTGGAATTAATTAGTCAGTTTAAAATAATACGTATTTAAATAATTTTTTTTACTAATATCCAATCAGATTTACTATTTAAATATATACTAATATTATTTCCTAAAATGCAATTTAATTTATTTTTTTTATAAATATCCAATCAGATTTACTATTTAAATATATAGATATAATAATTATTTCCTAAAATGTAATTTAAATTATTTTAATAAAAATAACCAATCAGATTTACTATTTAAATATATAATAATATTATTTCCTAAAATGTAATTTAAATAATATTTTTTACAAATATCCAATCAGATTTACAGTTTAAATATATAATAGTATTTCCTAAAATATAATTTAAATAATTTTTTAAAATATCGAATCAGATTTACTATTTAAATATACAATAATACTATTTCCTAAAATGTAATTGAAAGTATATACATGTGCAAAATTTTATAATTTCGTTACATATATACAAATTTAATTCTTAGAACAATTAATTCTTAGAAAAATATAATTATAGAAAAAATTCCTATAACAAAATAGAAGAATCTTTAATTAATTACGAAGCAATAAATAAATAATTGATTACATTACAATAGAAAAATTATTTCCTTTTTTAAAAAGTTTCCTTTCCAATTTTCCTACATTAAAAAAAAATTCTTTCCTTTTCTAATACATATTTTCGGATTTGATGAAAAGCACAATCCTAGTTTTCCCAATTCATTGAAAATTATAAGCAAAAAACCTAATAGAAAAAAGAAGCAAAATCAATTGAAAACTAGCATTGTTTGTGGTATTGGCAACATAAGAAGAGAAAGAAGAAATAGAAAGAGTACAATCTTCACAAGAAAGAATGGTGAATCGTCCTGCATGTGCTGCTTGGAGACACCAAAGAAAAAAATGCAATAGAGATTGCATTCTTGCTCCTTATTTTCCAATAAGCAAGCTTCAAGAATATGAAGAAGTTCATCGAGTTTTTGGTCACAGCAACGTCGCAAAAATGGTTCAAAACCTTGGTGTATAAGAAAGACAAAATGCCATCAATTCTATTAAATGGGAAGCCAAGATGTGGAATCAAGATCCAATCTTTGGTCCATTTGGTGTTTACAGTGAAGCTTGTAAGACCATTACACATCTATGGAATCTCCTCGAACAACAACAAGAACAAGCCCATTAAAAGGTTTCAACTTCTGAGCCCAACATGTTTATGGGTCATACCGAAGTTTCATTACCTTTCAGTAATGAAGCTTTACCAATTTCAAGTAATATCAATTGGACACATTTTGATTCCCCTTATGTGGCTAGTAACAATGTTGTACAAAATAATCCCAATTTTGAATATCCATGTGTAAATTTCTTTGGAGGTTCTTTGCAAAATGAGGAACCAAATGTATTGAAGTGTGTTCCTAGTGGTAACGTTGTGCAACCTTCACTATCCAATTATTTGCAAAGTGTGGCAAGTAGTTCTAGTACAAATGTTTCAATGGATCAACATTTTCATTATTGTAATGAGAATATTGTGACCAATGAAGAAATGGGAATGCAAAGAGATGGTCAAGGAAATTATGGTATTCACACAATAGCACAAAATAAAGTAAGGAGCCAAATTAGAGAAATTCAGCATCCTATTTATTCCCTGCTTCTGTATGTTGTTGAAAATTAATACTTCCTCCATTTGGTAAAAAAAACTCCAAACTTTTTAGGTTCGTTGAATTCAACAATGTATCTAGTCTATTATATCCATCAGATACACTATTTATTCAATGAACATGAATTTTAGGTTTACGGAATCATTAATGTATTTGTCTTATATTACAGACCAGATCATTTGGTCAACAAAAAAACCCCTCTTTAACTTTTTAGGTTAATTAAATAATCAATGTATTTGATTTAGATTATAAACCAAGTACATTATTTATTCAATTTTCAATGAATAATCAATGTATCTGATTTATATTATAGACCAGATACATTATTTATAAATCAGATTCATTTGTTGTTCAATGAACCTTGGAAATTGATGGTTTGTTATAAAAGGGACTGGATGGAGTATTTGCATATCATCATATTCTTTATATCTTTTTGCTTTGAAATTAAGTGTTGATGAGAATGAATCTCAATTTTTTCCCCTCAATTTTTTCCAATTTTCATATTGCAACCATCAATCAACTTTTTTCCATTTTTTTTAGTTTTAAATATTTGTTTTATTTTTAAAATTCAATGGTCTATTGACCACATTATTTTCTCAATTTTTCTTTTTTACTTGAGAGAATTCATTTTCAACTATTGATATGTGTTTTTCTTATCTTATTATCTAATGTTGTTATGGAAAATGATCTGAAAAAAACTATATTTTTTACTAAGATGTGTGCATTGTTATGTTATGTTATATGCGTATAATATCATTCTTAGGTTAAGCTTGCGAAGAATTTTTCCTGACTCTATTAGCTAGGTAGCAAGTGCATCTTTAAAATCATTTCTATAGGAGGTCAATTCAACTATTCAAGACACATAACTGATTTTGACATTTTAAGTATTTGAATAGAATTGATTTGTTTCAACTGTAGATTTTACCTTAAAGTTGGAATTTAGAGTTTTTGGCTTTCAAACATAAGCTGTTTTACCTCATGTTTATTGTTAAACTCATTTTTTTTTTATGTGAATGAATATTCATAATTTGGGGCATGAGAAAAAATCCTTTGACCAAAGTTGCTCCAAGAAAAGCAGACTCTACTTTTTTTTTTTCTTTTTTTTTTTATGTAATTTGATTTGTTGCTGCTGGTAAAATATTTTTGAGATGAAATATTCCCCGTCCTTTTCAGCCTCTTCTCTTCCAATATGGTATTGATGCATAATCCAATTAGTTTTATTAGCTTTTCCTTTCTTCGATGGTGTCATATAGAGAACCATGATCTTTTTACAACCTCGAATTCTATCTAAGAATATAGGTCTTGTTTTTCCTGTTTTGTGCCAACGAATATCGCCAAGATTTTGGCGATTTTTGTTTGCGCAAGACTGGAAAGACAAGACATATCTTCTTAGATGGGATTCAAAGAGGCTATAAAAAGATTATGCAACTCTATATTACACCATCAAATGATGGAAAAGCTGAGAAAATTAATTGGGTTGTGTATCAATAATATATTGGAAGAGAAGGGTACTGAAAAGGATGGAGAATATGTTACATGAAAAATATTTTACCGATAAGAGCAAGTCAAATTAAGTCAAAAAATAGAGTCTGCTTTTCTTATGAGCATTACTCCATTGCATAGCCAAAACAACTATTGTGTGTTGAGTTGTGTCATTAAAATTAGTGGGTCTGGCTTTAATTTCAATCAATAGCATAAAGCATATATATTAAGAAGTTGTTTTAGAGAATACGTTGCTGACACTCCGTTAGTCTCATTTTACAAAATCAGTGCATTTATCGTTTGTCATGAAAAAAAAAATTATCGTTGTTGAACCAAACACGAAAATTAGGTTCAACTAAAAATCGCAACACTTTATGAGATATGGCCATACAGGTACTAATACAACACCGGATCTCAATTCTGACTACACTACTTGTACAACTCTAATTATTTATGATTTTGTTGTTTATACTTTAATTACAATATTTGGTGTGGTTCACCTGACAAATTTTACTCTTTTTCTTATTTAGATTGACTTGGTGCATTTGTGCAAAGGAACTCCTAGTTCATTGCCTTTGTGTAAGCATTTCTCACAACTAAAATGATTTTGTTAGCTTTTTTATTTTTCACATACTATGATAATTAATTGTTTCATTTCATGCATTGATCATCTCAGGACTCTGATTTCATTTTATTTTTTATTTTTCATGTAGACCTGTTGAACAATGGAGTAACAGACAGCAGATTAATGACTGATACATGAGAAGATATAGGATCATTAGGAGAGAAATAGTTTTTCTTTAAATTTCTCTTATGCTATTTTTATATTTTCTTGGATAATATATCAACTAAGAGAGTACAATGAGTACTATAATATCCTTACTTTTAGACTTTGTTGCTCAGTTTTCATCACAGTCCTCCAAACTCTCTTTGGAAATCAAAGACTTGATTTGAAAGACTTAGTCCTCCTCTCTAGTATATTATTACATTCAAATATTTTCTTAGCATTAAGTTGGGGTGATCGTATCCGAACTATTCCAATATATATAGTCTAATTATTAAGTCAGTCCACCAAATTAATGAAACTTCAAGTCGTTCTTATTTTTTGTATTGTAATATTATTTTAGTATTGTAATATTATTTTATATCAACAACTTTTATCGATAATGTGATGTTATTTTGGAACTTCAAGCTCTTTTTTTGAATATTTAAAATTGTAAGGTACTATAATGTTATTTTGAATGAACAACTTTTATTGGTACTGTAATGTTATTTTGTAACAAGTTCATGTGTGTGTCAAATAATCATGATAGAAATTTTTTATGTCGTAAACTGCCGCCACCGAACCGATCCTAACCGCATTGGTTTGGTTTGGATGACTTTTTAAAATCCAACAGAACCAAACCAAACCGCATGCTTTTTTATCTCGCGGTTAGGATGACTTTTTCGCTCATAACCGAACCAAACCGCACCGTGAACACCCCTAGCTTTAAGCACTTTTTGTTTGCGCATGCTAATCCACTACAAGAAAATGTCAAGTTACTGCAAAAAAATAGAGACCAAAAAAAAATTGGTGACATAATTTATATTATTTGATCCCTAATTTTTGTCACTGATTCAACATTTTCTAGTAGTGACTATTGAACTTTGTGGTTTCAATTTTAATGACCGTGTTTTGAAAAAAATTTAGGTGCTCGCACAATTGGTATCTCTCTTTGTACATCATTTTCAAACCATTTGTACACAGGGCCGGCCTAAGGCCAAAGCCACTAAGGCTAGGGCTTTAGGCCTCACGAAAAAATTGATTTTTTTAAAGCTTATTAGGCCTCCAAATTGTTTCTGGTAAATAGGCCTCATGTCCAAAATATCATAGAAGATTTTTCTAGCTCAGTTGTCTTGAAAGCTTTACAACTTATGGAAATGGTTCCGTGTTCGATCCCTTAGTCCAGCAAAAAAGTTGCTTTCTTTCTTAATTTATCCATTTTTAATTGTTTTCTTGTCATTCAGCTGTGTGGTCAAAGCTTTATTGGACCTGTCTTATCCTATCATGACCCATATACATACTAATATCACATTTTCTTGTTGATTTGCACTTAATATTTTTTTGAAGACTTGCTCTTACTATTATTAATAATAATATACAACCTGATTATTAAAATATTGTAATTGAAAGGTTAAAAATAATCGCTATCTGACAAAAAAAAAAATTAATCGCTACGACAATTAACATTATCAAATATCATGCAATATGTCTAACAAATCTTTCCTTAAATAGAAAATTTTGTATCTCTTTATGTCACATAAATTGAAAAAAAAAAATGATAGAAAAATTATATTATAGTAATTGTTTTCGATTATTATGTTTACTCACCAATTAGATATCCGGTAGCTTTTTACTAAATTTTTTTTTCATTTATTCTTGTAAAATCAAATTTTTATTTTAAAAAAATATTAAAGGTCTCATTTCAATATTCGTTTTAGGCCACATAATATGTTGGGCCGGCTCTGTTTGTACAATTTTACCGGAAAGGGTGATCCAGATCCATCACTTGACAGTGAATATGAGTAAAATCTCAGGATATTTAAGTGCAAAAACATCAATGAAAATACTACAATAGTCGAAATGGACCCTGGAAGTCGTAAAACATTTGATATTAGTTACTATAATCAAGTTGTGAAGAGAAGGGGTTTGTTTGAATCTGATTCCGCCTTGTTGAAAAATCCAGTTACAAAAGCTCTTGTGACTCAATTGCTTCAAGGGTCACTTGAAAATTTCTATCCTGAGTTTGCAAAATCAATTGAGAAAATGGGCCAAATTAAAGTTAAGACAGTCACAAGGAGAGATTAGGAAACATTGTGCATTTGTAAATAGCTAAGAATCTTGACTTGTTGATTTTATGTTTTTGGGTTTGTTTAATTATGCCATGTGACCGTGTCATGTTTTGTCTCCATAAGATAGACCCCTATGTTATATGTCTTCTATGATTTCGTTTTGATTTTGAACAATTTATGGGTGTTTTATGTATGTTGTAATAATAATAAATTGGTTCAATTTCCTAAGTGATGAAATTGATAAGATGATGAACTCCTTTTGGTGGGGTCATAACAAAGAACACTCACAAGGTATTCATTGGCTTTTTTGGGAGCGTTTATCTATGCACAAAAATGTAGGTGGTTTGGGTTTTAAAAGCATCGCAGCTTTTAATTATGCAATGCTTGGTAAGCAAGCCTGGAAGCTTCTCACTAGTCCATACAATTTAATCACCAAACTTCTCAAAGCTAAATACTTTCCTAAAGGTGATTTCCTTAGCTCAAGTATTGGTCACAACCCAAGTTACGTGTGGCAAAGCATTTGGAGTGCAAAGTTCGTTGTCAAGAACGGCTATAAGTGGAGCACAGGGACCAACCATAACATTCCCTTTGGGATAGTAGATGGCTCAATGATGGTTCCATTTTATCAAAACCAACTCATATGGATGTGGACCTTAGCGACATGAAAGTCTCTGATATACTTGGATCCAATGAGAAGCAATAGAATGTCTCTGTAATTATTAATATGTTGGGTAATCAAGTGGGATAAAAAATTCTTCGAACTCCTCTCTTTGATTCGGTTTCCCAAGATAAGCTTATTTTGAGGTTTGAAAAGACTGGAAACTACTCAATTAAAAGTGTCTATCGGTACTGCATTGAGGATACACTTGACTTGTCTCATCTTCAAGTTCAAGGCAGCTGGAATCTGATTTGGCGAATAAAAGCGCTCCAAAAATAAAGAATTTTCTGCGGAGGCAGAAGACAGCATGCATATTTTTATGTCATGTGACATCATTCCAACTAGAACTCGTCTACTCCAAAAAGGTGTTAATTGTTCAGATAGATGTGTTTTATGTGATGTTGAGGCAGAAGACAGCATGCATAATTTTATGTCATGTGATATCATACGCAAGTTTGGCATAAGATTCAGCAGTGCATGACAAATAATAACAATATGGCAGAGCTGGTTTTCTCTATTTTGCAGGTGCTGACAGCAGAACAAAACTCCCTTTTTGCAACAACAATTTGGAGCATGTGGCAATCTCGTAACAACAAATTGTGGCGAAATAAAACAGAGACAATGTCAGCAGTCTATGACAGAGCTTGCATGGTTATCACGGAGTGGCAGATGGCTCAAGCAGAACATCAAAAAAGAATCAATAGACAACAACAACAACAACCGATAGAGGCCAAATATTGATGCGCTATAAATGTAATATTGATGCCGTTTTTTCACCAGGTATTAATAAAGTTGGAATAGGGACGTGCATCAGAGATGACCAAAGTAGCTTTGTCCTCGCCAAAACGGAGTGGTTTTCACCTATCTACACCGTGGAAATGGTTGAAGCACAAGGGTTGTTGCAAGCCTTTAAATGGGTCCGTGATTCACATTTAGAAAATGTTGATTTTGAGCTTGATGCAAAAACTGTTGTTATGAAATTCCATAGTAAAAATGATGACATATGATGACAGAAATTTCTACAGTATTTTAGGTAGTTATATTAGTAATAAATTGACCAAGACAGACCCAAATACGAAGAAAAACCTAAAGATTCGAGAAAAAGCATCAAGACAAAGCAAAGATACAGAAAAGACAAGAAAAAGCCAAAAAAAAGAGAGAAGAAATGTGTATATCTTCATAGCACGATGGCTCCCATCGTGCCACGATGGCTCCCATCGTGCCACGATGGGAGCTGCTTGCTGGCCAAGAAAACAGAAGAAATAAATCTGCAAAATATCTTTCCATCGTAGCACGATGACATAACTTGGCGACCAAGCTGATGAAATGCACAAGATCAGTTATAATTTTGAACTGAATCTTCCCATCGCAGTACGATGACTCGCTGAGGCCCAATAGGAAAATTATAAATAGAGCTCTTAACTCCGCATTTTATTCATTCAGAAATAGAAGAACATTCTCTATACTACTAGAGAGGTTCAGAGGAGCTCTAAAGGCATAGCTTTCTCCCCTTACGGGAAAGTTATCTCAGCAAAGTATGTTTTCTTTAGGCTTTTTTATTAGATTATTGTAATTTAATTATTTAGTCTTTTCTAATAGATGTCTTAGTTTGTGGTGGAGAAGATGAACTCCCCTATGAATATTTGGGTCATATTATTGAGGCAAAATTATAATAAAATGTTATTCAGTATTGTATTTGTTATTTATTTTCTTGCACTTTAACGACGTTGCCCGACATCTGGCCGGATAAGCGGGACCGCCCATAGAATAAATATTAGGGTTTGCTTTGGTATTTATATTGAAGTTACTTTAATTTTTGTTTGGAACTAGTAGTAAATATGCTAGATGAATAGAGACAGTAACATCCTGAATTAGTTTTGACATAGCAATTAGAGGAGGCATC
This sequence comes from Trifolium fragiferum, assembly GCA_954870985.1. Classification (NCBI taxonomy): domain Eukaryota; kingdom Viridiplantae; phylum Streptophyta; class Magnoliopsida; order Fabales; family Fabaceae; genus Trifolium; species Trifolium fragiferum. The sequence continues at coordinate 22,418,657 of OX940790.1, read as the reverse complement.
AGGAACTAGTTGTGACATAGCAATTAGAAGCTGAATAGCCCAAAACTAAGATCTAGAGGCATTGGATGATTGATGAACATAATGCATGTATGTTGAATAATTCGCTTAGTAATTAGGGTATGTGACACATCGAGGTTAGACTCTCGTAGGTACCTTAGTTATGAACGTAGGGGAACTTCACATATATAGGGTAGTAGTAAGGTAGTACCATAACAAGGATAAAATCAACGCCGAGTAATAATCTGAGTAACTATGTTGTACACTGATCATGCCAAGTATGATTAAGGGATGGAGTTAAACCGTCATACCTATCCTTTATATATCTAAATCACAAACCTTTACTTTTCTGCAAAGCATTTCGCTCTTTTTAATTAAAAACCTTTTTCAAAACCAAAGTGAATGCAAGACCACAGACCTAAATAATGTTGACGATGCTTTGGAACGATCCCTGTGGATACGAACTCATTCTAGACACCTAGTGTGTGAATTATTACTCGACGACAGACTGATACACTTGCCAGGATGCAGTCATGTTTTTGGCGCCGCTGCCGGGGATTGTGTTCACAAGGCGTTGTTAGATTTATTTAAGTTTGTCAAAAAAAAATTAAAAATACAAAAAAAATAAAAAAATAAAAAAATCTTGTTAATGATTGTGGATTTTGATCTGTGAAATTCTGGCTAAGGCAAAGTTTTGGTATTTAAGCGATCCTAGTGATCCACCTCACTTACCTGAGAATTTTCAAAGTGACAAAGACACATGAGGCAAACCAAAAATATTTCTTCCCATGCTACTAAGGTATTTGTTGAGTGCATGTAGACAGGTACCCCAGGGCAAGAGGGATTTATAGAGTTGGAAAAAACTAGTTAAAGACAGCAATCTCACTAGAACTCCCAAGGATAAGGAGGGGAGACAGAGCAAATTGTAAAAGAGAAGGCTGCAAAAGAACAGTCCATGGTCAGGAGGATCATTGGACTAAAAGACTTCAGGAAAAACAGTAATAAAAGAATATCACAGGAAGTAAGAAAGGGGTTGTAACAGAAATGGTTTCAGGACTAAGGAAACCATAGAAGAAGATGACGTAAGAAGAAAGAATCATCTGGAATGGAACACTTGCAAACAGGAGAATCAGTCAATTAAATCATCCCAGAAGAACAAATTCTTCCTCTTGAAGAAAGCGTCTCAAAGGAAGCCATGCATCAATATAAGTTTGGGGTGAAGACGCTACATTCTATGAAACTATACCGGAAAATAATTGGTCAACAGGCATAGTTGAGGGTGTGGCGAGATAGACCCGATACTATCTAATTGCGAGAATCAAGTATGGAAGATGGTAAGTGCTCCAGAGATGGAACAAGAAGAGCACAACAAGAGACACGCGAACCTATCCTCTGTAATGGAGGAAATGCGTCAAGCTAACGAGACGCTAAACAAGCGCTGTTTGGGAGGCACCCCAAGGATAAGTATTTTATATTTTCAGTAATTTACATTTCAGTTAATTGTTTTTAAATTCAATAAAATGTACTTTCAGAATTCTTTTTATATCACTTTCATCTATTTACCCCTGTCAAACTTATGAAAAAATTAAATAACTATTGTTGTTTATTATCTTGTGCATGAGAAATTGTTATAGGTAAGATTGCAGCGAAGTAAGTTATGGATTTTGATGATCCGAATTTCACGCCTTCACACAAATACTAAAGGTGAATGCTCTGAAGTGCGGAAGTTCGGGAGACAATGAGACGAGTGATGAAGCTGATGTCTGCGAGATAAGTGTTCAAGCCTTCAGATACCTAAGCCATGTGAGGATTTGAGCAAAATATTTACAAACGGTATTGCCAATTTCTTTCGTTCTACTATGAGAGTACCGTGCACATGTTTATTTTCTAGAACTTGCTCTAATTCTCTGCTGACTGGTTGATTTAATATTATATACATTGAGGCAATTGTTTATTATAATCCAGAGCCTTTTTCAAGTCACCCTCATAGTATTATTATCCTTTGCTAACCAAATTTGAGCCATGAAAAAATATATCCCTTTCTTTCGGTGACAAACCACGTTACAAGCCTATAGACCAGAAAAACAAAATTTTACCCTCTTTGGAGTTAGGTAGATAATAGTAGTTCTCTGATCTTGGCAACAACATAAGTTTGGGGTTACTCATGGAACTAGAAACATCTAAGTTTGGGGTGGGTATACAGAGAACTATCACTATACAAAAGATTTTTTTTTTGAAAAAGAGACGGGAAAACATAAAATTCCCTAAAAAATTAGGTCTCTTAAAAAAAATGAAAAAGAAAAAGAGCCAAAAGGCAAAATAGTGATAGAAAAGAACCATACAAAGACACATCCGGTTCTTATTATCTGATACCAAAAGAAAAAAGACAAAAAGGTACCCTAGGAAAAAGGTTGCGTACACAAAAAGGAAACAAAGTAGTACTTAACTCCAAGTTTAGCCTACTTATCCCAAAAATGTCATACCTTGACCCTAACCACGTTATAACCCTGAAAGACCTCCAAAAATGCATGTTTATTGAATTTTGACCGGTTGCTTAGAATTCTTGCAAGCCTATGGTAAAATGGCAGGTTGTACGATGATTGAGAATAACCCTTTCAATTTCAAGCGAAAATGTGAGAGAGAGAAAAGGTTGAACACGGACTCTTGCAGATACTTGTCTGACTCGCTACTATCAACGTCTCCTGAACCAAGCAGGACTAAGCATGAACGTTGCGGTAAGAATCAGCGGTACCATTGCTGAAATACATGCAAGGTTGTGAAATTCCTATCATCTTTATTTATCTTATAACTCACTAACGATCTTGTCTGACAGCATTTTACTTGAGGACAAGCAACCGTTTAAGTTTGGGGTTGTGATGACAGGAATTTCTACAGTATTTTAGGTAGTTATTTTAGTAATAAATTGACCAAGACAGACCCAAATACGAAGGAAAACCTAAAGATTCGAGGAAAAGCATCAAGACAAAGCAAAGATACAGAAAAGACAAGAAAAAGCCAAAAAAGAGAAGAAATGTGCACATCATCGTAGCACGATGGTTCTCATCGTGCCACAATGGGAGCTGCTTGTTGGCCAAGAAAACAGAAGAAATAAATCTGCAAAATATCTTTCCATCGTAGCACGATAACCTCCATCGTAGCACGATGACATAACTTGGCGACCAAGCTGATGAAATGCACAGGATCAGTTATAATTTTGAACTGAATCTTCCCATCGCAGTACGATGACTCGCTGAGGCCCAATAGGAAAATTATCAATAGAGCTCTTAACTCCGCATTTTATTCATTCAGAAATAGAAGAACATTCTCTATACTACTATAGAGGTTCAGAGGAACTCTAAGGGCATAGCTTTCTCCCCTTACGGGAAAGTTATCTCAGCAAGGTATGTTTTCTTTGGGCTTTCAGAGGAGCTTTAAGGGCATAGATTTCTCCCCTTACGGGAAAGTTATCTTTCTTTGGGCTTTTTTTTTATTAGATTCTTGTAATTTAATTATTTAGTCTTTTGTAATAGATGCCTTAGGTTGTGGTGGAGAAGATGAACTCCCCTATGAATATTTAGGTCATGTGATTGAGTCAAAGTTATAATAAAATGTTATTCAGTATTATATTTGTTATTTATTTTCTTACACTTTAACGACGTTGCCCGACATCTGACGGGATAAGCGGGACCGCCCATAGAATAAATATTAGGGTTTGCTTTAGTATTTATATTGAAGTTACTTTAATGTTTGTCCGGAACTAGTAGTAAATATGCTAGATGAATAGAGACTATAACATCCTGAACTAGTTGTGACATAACAATTAGAGGAGGAATCATGAATTAGTTGTGACATAGCAATTAGAAGTTGAATAGCCCGAAACTAGGATCTAGAGGCATTGGATGGTTGATGAACATAACGCATGTATGTTGAATAACTCGCTTAGTAATTAGAGTATGTGACACATCGAGGTTTGGCTCTCGTAGGTACCTTAGTTATGAACGTAGGGGAACTTCACATATATAGGGTAGTAGTAAGGTACTACCATAACAAGGATAAAATCAACGCCAAATAATAATCTGAGTAACTATGTTGTACAGCGATCATGCCAAGTATGATTAAGGGAGGGAGTTCAACCGTCATACCTATCCTCTATATATCTGAATAAAAAACCTTTACTTTTTTTCAAAGCATTTCGCTCTTTTTAATTAAAAACATTTTTCAAAATCAAAGTGAATGCAAAACCACGAACCTAAATAACGTTGACGATGCTTTGGCACGATCCATGTGGATACGAACTCATTCTAGACACCTAGAGTGTGAACTATTACTCGACGGCAGACTGGTACACTTGTCAGGATGCAATCAACATATCAGAGCTAGAAGATGTCATCAAAAATTGTCAACAGTTACACAACACTTTCTTCAGAAACTCAAAGGTAGAGTTTATTAGGAGACAAGCCAATGAAGCCGCTCATGTTTTAGCACGGGTAGCTCCATCCCTAGCTAGTTTCCACATTTTTACTGATTCTCCTACTTGTATACGCAACATTATTATTAATGAAATGCGTTAAGATTTTTCCCGTAAAAAATAAATAAATTGGTTCAATTAATTGTAATTTGTATTACTATTTCCTGGTTTGGTGGTACATTAATTTTATTTCTTGTTGTAACTTGTAATAAAAGTTATCCAATGACTTCCTATCAATTGACTTCCTGTCTCTCTAACCTTTTTTCTCTTTTCTCTTGTTTCTCTCTAACCCCGCCTACACAAACCACCGACAGCCGCCTCCCTCCACCCTCTCTCCAACCTTCCCTCCTCTATCTTTCTCCCAACACATCCAAACTTCATTTTTCCAACAATATTTTCTTTGTTCAACAATCTTAATGAAACTTCATCTCTCCAGCGAGAGTTTGTCTTTCTCCTTATTGCTTTAGAAGCACATTAATTTAAGCAAGGAAAAACATGACAAAATTATGTCATCTTAAATAACACCTCAAATAATGTTTCTGTAATTAAAACTTTATGATCACAGGACCTTCGTGATTAGGAGTATACTCACTTTTTAAACTTGATTCTCACTTTAAAATTACCGAATAGTGAGAGATAACTTGAGTTTCTCCATCTTTATCCAAGGTCTAGATTAAAAAAACATAGTGTTCTTCTTTTATTCCAAAGAGTTAGAATTTTAAGAATTAAAATTTCAACGTTATTTTGCAGATACATAAACTATATTAGTTTATGGAGAACAAAAATTACTCACCAAAATACCTAATGCACGATTGATGTCAAACCCTTGGAAAATCACATCAATTGCTAGTGGTATTTTGTGACAATAATCAAACACTGACAATCAATATTGACAAACAATAAATCCATATGAGGATCACGGTTGTCACATTTTTTTTTTGTAGATAGACCAAATGAAAAATTATTAAAAATTCATATGCATAAAGTGAAAAAATTAACATTCAAATTACTATCATGGTATTCAATATAATAATTTTGACCTTGTTAAAAAAAAAAAAAAAAAATTTGACATTTGTATTAATTAAGCTAAAATTTATCGACAGAATTGTCACATTTTATCTCATTTCAAACTCATCATTGGTATTTCTGATTGTATTCGGCATATTTTAATTTATCAAATGATTTCATTTTTTTTACTAAAAAAATATTTTCATATTTACTCTTTGACTTTGGTACAAAACATTGGCAAAATTCCTCAATCACTGGTATCGGTCTAACAAAGAAATAGTAGGAGTGTAATAATAGGTGGGTTCAGTTTGGTTTTTGTATTCTTTTTCATAAAGCGAACCAACCCAAACCTGTGAATAATGTTTTGATTTGGTTCAATTAAATTTGATATTTTTTTTATAATTTTTTACTAAATATTTTATAAAATTTAACAAACTTAATTTTGAAAAATAAAACAAAAACAAGAGTTTTTTTTTTTTAAAAATTTTCTATCTTAATATACGATAAACTTAAATATATCAAGCAAAAAAATCCGTGCGAATGCTCAGATATTTTACTAGTTTTATCAAAACACAACAAATTTTTTATACTATTAAAACAAGTATACAAGCTATAATGATAATTAGAATTTATAATGATTAAAAAAATATATGAATACAATACATGTGAAATAAGAATAATAATAATAATAATAATAATAATAATAATAATAATAATAATAATAATAATAATAATAATAATAATAAAATGGTTTAGTTTATATTTCGACTGATCAATCAAAGATAACATAAAATTAATTCATGAATCATTGGAGGTCGGGTTTTATTAGGTCGTGTTTGGAATTAATTAGTCAATTTAAAATAATTCGTTTTTAAATATTGTTTTTTACTAATATCCAATCAGATTTACTATTTAAATCTCTATATATATAAAATGTGAACTTTTTTTCAAATTCAAGTGTACACGTGGCAGTCTCTAAGTCATTCTTCTCCCATATTGTTTTGGCCATTAATGAATTAAACACTAAATTGATTTTTTAGTTTTTTTATTGCACTATTCCTCACTGTTTTTTTTAGTTTGACCCATGCCATAATAATAATTGATATTAATACCGACAAAAGGAATTATTTCTGAAGTGCTATATATAGCAAGAAATTATATAGTCATTATTTATGTCTATTGAAAATTATAAATTTAATTTACTATTTGTAAAAAAAAAATAATTTAATTTACTATAATAACTATTTTTATACCAAAGTAATTGTTTCTGTATTTTTTTAAGGAAGATTGCCGGCTGCCTATAATAATTAGGTATATTAAACAATAAGCTACAAACTAGTGTGCCTAAAAGAAAAAGAAGCTACATATTATAAAAACAAAAAATACGCTTAATTCATTTGTTATTGTCTTACTTTTTTTGGTACAGACTTTACAGTTTTTTTTCTAATTTAAAAAATAAATTAACTAAAGTAAATTAGGTTTGATGCTGAAACATTTTTAATAGGCAAGTTTTATTTAATTTAAATTTTTTTAAAAAATCGTGCATGTATAAATTGTCATAATGGAAAAATATAAAATAAATAAATAAATTGTCATAATGGTCCTAATAAAAAGGAATTTTTTTTTGTCATAATGGCATTTTTTTTTTTATTACAACATAATGGCATATGTTGTTAAATGTGATATATAATCTCATAATCTCATTGTCATAACTCATAATCAATGAATTTCTATAACCGGAAAAACAAAATCATGGAATTTCAAATACAAACATGGAAATATATTAGCTCTTAGTTCAATATTATTTACTATATAATAAAGCTAAATTCAAAAGCTCACTCATCCTTCCGATCTCTGAATCTTTTACCGATCAACTTCAAAATAAGCCGTCAAGAATAGTGTCTTTTCTTAAAAGTATTTGCTTTTTGTGTTCAATCGATTGCCGGTGTTTCTGATTTGTTTAGTTTAATATGCTTTTCTATATTTATATATATATATATATATATATATATATATATATATATATATATATATATATATATATATATATATATTTTTTATTTTTTTTTATTTTAATTTGTAGTTAATTATCTTTGCCTTTTGTTTTGGTGTTAGATGATTGTAAAAGAAATATGATAACATTTCGAATTCTTCACGTAAGTCCCAAGAGTATATTTGTTTAGTTTTATACTACTAAATCATTCTCTTCTATATTTCTTTTTTGTCTTTATTTTTTGATATAAAGTTAAATTATTTTGCCTTCTATTTTGATGTTATTTTTAGATTGTCTAGAAGAAAGATCAAAACAATATTCATTCTTCACATATGGTCCAAGACAAGAAAAAATGAATGAAATTAAGGCGTTGAGATCACCAACAAAAGAATGAGATATAAAATGACATCTATGAAAAGTGAACATGCGCCATAGGATATACTACTTTTATTTTTTGTTTAGTTTTATATATACTATTGGATCATACTCTTCTATATTTCATTTGTTGTCTTTGTTTTGAAACAAAATTAAATTATTTTGCCTTTTGTTTTGATGTTATTTTTAGATGACTTAGAAAAATCAAAACAATATTTATTTCACATAAAGTCTACGAAGGGAAAAATGGTTGAGAAACGTCAAGATCACAAAAAAAGTAATGAGATACCAAATTGATCATCTTAGATAAAAATATAAAAAAAACAATGGTTAGAATGAGTAACTTTTTATGTCTATTATGTTAAAAAAAATAAAAAATAAAAAAGTCAAGTGATTGTGCACCATAGCTTACAGAACCAATAGTATAATGTTGAGATACTTCTTTAATTCAAATACTGTCAATAGTTTGTAAATTTTGAATGTGAGCTTGAATAATAAACAATGATACACTAATTTTGTCATAGTTACAATACCATTTTCATGCTTTGGAAATTTATTAAAAATAAATTAAATTGCAATGTTGTAAATCACTAATGAAAAATGTATTTTTTTTATAAGGCGAATAGCATCTAGACATTAGGGGACAAAACAGGTTTCGCCTTAATCCTTTGTCTATATTTTCTTATAAAAAAATAAAAATATATATATATATACAAAAAACTGGAGGACATAGACCTAACCCAATGAGTCCATACACGCACGTGTAGGACAATAAAACATACCAACTCCTACTTAATCCTAAAAGACAAAATAGAATCCCTTAAAAATTTGAGCGAATGAAGCGACCGCCAACATGGAAACGGGTCACGAACCCACTACACTCTACTATAGCAGCAAGCGATGGTGGCTCTTTCGAGTCGAACTGTCCGAAATCCACCTCCAAGTCCTTTTTTTTAGAGAAATTATTTTCAATCAAATTTATAATTCTATGGAGAATAATAGAAACAACTATGATACATTTTTAATTTGATAAAAAAATACAAACTATAGAAATCTTGGCTAAATAATCTATCACATTATAAATAAATTTTACAGTTAATTTTTTTTTTATCACACAGTGTTATTTTAATTATTAAATTATAAATATTTATGTAGTTATCATTAATTATCTTTCATTAACAATTAAAATAATAATTTTTCAATTTAAAGTAAAATATATTATTTATAAGTCAATAAATCTTTAAACGTGTTTTTACCCGTGCTTGGCACGGGTCTGGATGCTAGTATATACTAATATTATTTCCTAAAATGCAATTTAAATATTTTTTTATAAATATCCAATCAGATTTACTATTTATATATATATATATATATATATATAATAATTATTTCCTAAAATGTAATTTAAATAATTTTTAAAAAAAAAAACCAATCAGATTTACTATTTAAATATATAATAATATTGTTTCCTAAAATGTAATTTAAATAATATTTTTTACAAATATCCAATCAGATTTACATATATAATAATATTTCCTAAAATATAATTTAAATAATTTTTTAAAATATCGAATTAGATTTACTATTTAAATATACAATAATACTATTTCCTAAAATGTAATTGAAAATATATACATGTGCAAAATTTTATAATTTCGTTACATATATACAAATTTAATTCTTAGAAAAAAAATTCTTAAAACAATTAATTCTTAGAACAAAATAGTTATAGAAAAAATTCCTAGAACAAAATAGAAGAATCTTTAATTAATTACGAAGCAATAAATAATTAATTGATTACATCACAATAGAAAAATTATTTCCTTTTTTAAAAAGTTTCCTTTCCTTTTTTCCTACATTAAAAAAAAAATTATTTCCTTTTCTAATACATATTTTCGGATTTGATCAAAAGCCCAATCCTAGTTTTCCCAATTCATTGAAAATTATAAGCAAAAAACCTAATAGGAAAAAGAAGCAAAATCAATTGAAAACTAGCATTGTTTGTGGTAGTGGCAACATAAGAAGAGAAAGAAGAAATAGAAAGAGTACAATCTTCACAATAAAGAATGGCAAATCGTCCTGCATGTGCTGCTTGCAGACACCAAAGAAAAAAATGCAATAGAGATTGCGTTCTTGCTCCTTATTTTCCAATAAACAAGCTTCAAGAATATGAAGAAGTTCATAGAGTTTTTGGTTACAGCAACGTCACAAAAATGGTTCAAAACCTTGGTGTACAAGAAAGACAAAATGCCATCAATTCTATTAAATGGGAAGCCAAGATGTGGAATCAAGATCCAATCTTTGGTCCATTTGGTGCTTACAATGATGCTTGTAAGACAATTACACATCTATGGAATCGCCTCCAACAACAAGAACAAGCCCATCAAAATGTTTCAACTTCTGAGCCCAACATGTTTATGGGCCACGCCCAAGTTTCATTACCTTTCAGTAATGAAGCTTTACCAATTTCAAGTAATGTCAATTGGGCACATTTTGATTCCCCTTATGTGGCTAGTAACAATGCTGTACAAAATAATCCCAATTTTGAATATCCATATGTAAATTACTTTGGAGGTTCTTTGCAAAATGAGGAACCAAATGTATTGAAGTGTGTTCCTAGTGGTAACGTTGTGCAACCTTCACTATCCAATTATTTGCAAAGTGTGGCAAGTAGTTCTAGTACAAATGTTTCAATGGATCAACATTTTCATTATGGTAATGAGAATATTGTGATCAATGAAGAGATGGGAATGCAAAGAGATGGTCAAGGAAATTATGGTATTCACACAATGACACAAAATAAAGTAAGGAGCCAAATTAGAGAAATTCAGCATCCTTTTGGACACGGTAAGATTTTATTCCCTGCTTATGCATGTTGTTGAAAATTAATACTTCCTCCATTTGGTAAAAAAAACTCCAAACTTTTTAGGTTCGTTGAATTCAACAATGTATCTAGTCTATTATATACATCAGATACACTATTTATTCAATGAACATGAATTTTTAGGTTTACGGAATCATTAATGTATTTTGTCTTATATTACAGACCAGGTCATTTGGTCAACAAATAAACCCCTCTTTAACTTTTTAGGTTAATTAAATAATCAATGTATTTGGTTTAGATTATAAACCAGGTATATTATTTATTCAATTTTCAATGAATAATCAATGTATCTGATTTATATTATAGACCAGATACATTATTTATAAATCAGATTCATTTGTTGTTCAATGAACCTAGGAAATTGATGGTTTGTTATAAAAGGGACGGGATGGAATGGAGTATTTGCATATCATCATATTCTTTATATCTTTTTGCTTTGAAAGTGTTGATGAAAATGAATCTCTCAATTTTTTTTCAATTTTCATATTGCAACCATCAATCAACTTTTTTCCATTTCTTTTAGATTTAAATATTGTTTTATATTTATAATTCAATGGTCTATTGACCACATTATTTTCTCAATTTTTCTTTTTTACTTGAGAGAATTCATTTTCAACTATTGATATGTGTTTTTCTTTTCTTATTATCTAATGTTGTTATGGAATATGATCTGAAAAAAACTATTTTTTTTACTAAGATGTGTGCAATGTTATGTTATGTTATGTGCTTATAATATCATGCTTAGGTTAAGCTTGCGAAGAATTTTTCGTGACTCTATTAGCTAGGTAGCAAGTGCATCTTTAAAATCATTTCTATAGGAGGTCAATTCAACTATTCAAGACACATAACTGATTTTGACATTTTAAGTATTTGAATAGAATTGATTTGTTTCAAATGTAGATTTTACCTTAAAGTTGGAATTTAGAGTTTTTGGCTTTCAAACATAAGCTGTTTTACCTCATGTTTATTGTTAAACTCATTTTTTTTATGTGAATGAATATTCATAATTTGGGGCATGAGAAAAAATCCTTTGACCAAAGTTGCTCCATAAGAAAAAAAGCAGACTCTACTTTTTTCTTTTTTTTTATGTAATTTGATTTGTTGCTGCTGGTAAATTATTTTTAAGATGAAATATTCTCCGTCCTTTTCAGCCTCTTCTCTTCCAATATGGTATTGATGCATAATCCAATTAGTTTTATTAGCTTTTCCTTTCTTCTATGGTGTCATATAGAGAACCATGATCTTTTTACAACCTCGAATTCTATCTAAGAATATAGGTCTTGTTTTTCCTGTTTTGTGCCAACGAATATCGCCAAGATTTTGGCGAATTTTGTTTGCGCAAGACTGGAAAGACAAGACATATCTTCTTAGATGGGATTCAAAGAGGCTATAAAAAGATTATGCAACTCTATATTACACCATCAAATGATGGAAAAGCTGAGAAAATTAATTGGGTATCAATAATATATATTGGAAGAGAAGGGTGAAAAGGACGGAGAATATGTTATATGAAAAATATTTTACCGATAGGAGCAAGTCAAATTATGTCAAAAAATAGAGTCTGCTTTTCTTATGAGCATTACTCCATTGCATAGCCAAACCAACTATTGTGTGTTGAGTTGTGTCATTAAAATTAGTGGGTCTGGTTTTAATTTCAATCAAAAGCATAAAGCATATATATTAAGAAGTTGTTTTAGAGAATACGTCGCTGAGACTCCGTTAGTCTCATTTTACAAAATCAATGCATTTATCGTTTGTCAAAAAAAATAAAAACTTTTATCGTCGTTGAACTAAACACGAAAATTAGGTTCAACTAAAAAGCGCAACACTTTATGAGATATGGCCATACGGGTACTAATACAACCCTGGATCTCAATTCTGACTACACTACTAGTATAATTCTAATTAATTATAATTTTGTTGTTTATACTTTAATTACAATATTTGGTGTGGTTCACCTGACAAATTTTACTCTTTTTCTTATTTAGATTGACTTGGTGCATTTTTGCAAAGGAACTCCTAGTCCATTGCCTTTGTGTAAGCATTTCTCACAACTAAAATGATTTTATCAGCTTTTTTTTTTGTTTCACATGCTATGTCTAATTAACTGTTTCATTTCATGCATTGATCAACTTAGGACTCTGATTTCATTTTATTTTTTATTTTTCATGTAGGCCTGTTGAACAATGGAGTAACAGATAGCAGATTAATGTCTGATACACGAGAATATATTTGTATACCTTAATGAGAGAAATAGGATCATTAGGAGAGAAATAATTTTTTCTTTAAATTTCTCTTATGTTATTTTTATATTTTCTTGGATAATATATCAACTAAGAGTACAATGAGTACTATGATATCCTTACTTTTAGACTTTGTTGCTCAGTTTTCATTTTAATCTATGTTTAATTAGAATGGAAAACAAAAAAAAGATATATAGCATTATATTTATCTTTTGACATGATATGTAGCTTTGATATAATTTGTTTTTTTTTTTATTATACAATTAATTTTGTCATTCAGATGTTACAATGTTTGGATACATTCAAATGTTCTAATTAGTGAATATATCATTCAAAGATGTTAAAAATCGGTGTGTTTTTACTATTCCAAAGCTATTTGCTAGTGTTCCTATTTACAACTTTCTGGACAATGAATGCAATTACTGCAGTATCATTATAATTAGGTGGTGTGTGATCTTCTTCTAGACCACATATATTACATAATTTTACATGGTATAAATAGAGGTGGTACTGCTTTCATCCTCCTTTGCTCTCTTTCCCCTATCCCGCCACGCCATCCATGGTATCAAATTGTAGTTCGCATATGCAATTGCGGTCACAATATTGCTGATGTGATACTCTCCGCATCGCACCGCGATTGTGGTGTGATCTTCAATCATGTGTATGACCGTACCAAAACTGTATCAAGATCTATATATTGCAAACAATTTTGATATGATCGCTCAAATATTGTCACCGAAAATTAAAATTGCAAAACCCCAAATTCGAAATCACTTCAAATTTAATGGAAAAAATTTACTTTAACAATCTCTCGATTATGCATTTTAACCAATCACAATCGGCATTTACAAAGATAAACAATTCACACTTTAACTTTGTGAAACTTTAAAATTATTTCATGCCGAAATTCATGTCTCTACAACCACAATGACTGAAATCTTAATGACCGCATTCGATTAAGATACTAAAAAGTAAAAATGAGTGACAAAGATGGTTAGGGAAAATCTTGATCAAACAAATCTATTTTGCTCATAAGCTATCCACTCTATGCTGATCAGTTTGACATATTTATATAGAGTCTTAGTCTCAGCAAAGGTAATAAAAATATTAATCAAGAAATTAAACTTAAATGATTAATGAATTCTCTTAGAGTTAATGTCATAAAAGAAGGTGATAAAAGTATTTCCTTCGTCTCATTTTTTAAACCCAAAAAAGAGAAATTTTTTATTAATCGATAGAACTATTTAATAATCATCATAAAATGGTTCCTAAGAAAATTCTAACTCATTATTTTAAGATTAAAAGACTAAACTCTTACCATTGAACTACCTTCTATCATGTTGTATGACCTTATATCAAACTAATTTTTCTCAATTTGATTATTACAATCTTACATTTTCAATAAAAGTACTAGTATCAAACAATTTATTTTGTTTCCACTTAGCAGGCAAAATACATTGCTTAGTATAATATTTTTCATTGCTGTTTCTGTTTTGTAATAAGGTGGAGTAAAAAACATTCACTTTTTTTTTGGCCCCTCCAATAAGAGTGGACCCATTGAAAGATAAAGAACCAATGTTAGCTAGCTCAATCCATTTAACCATAACTACCAATACATATAATTAGAATCAAATACATACCCAACAAACATGTCACAACAAACTTATTTGACTTACTTTACATCATATCATACCTCTTTTTTTTTCCTTAAACACATCATAGTGTATTAGCTAATTTTTATCTTTTCATAATTCACTACTTCCCTTCTCCCACACTTAACCAACTAACTAACACCTCCACTATACCTACTTTGTTACCATATCTACTTTTGTCCTTACACTTTAAGAAAAGTAACACCTTTTTTAATGGGTATAATTATAAACTTAATCACTTTCATGAACCACAACAAGTGGCCGGCCCTGCGGGTGTGCAAGGTGAGCCACCACGCAGGGCCTCAAAAATTTAGGGGCCTCTGATTATTTTTATCGGTTTATTAAATTTTTTATACATGTAAAAAAAATTACTGACTTTGTTAATACTAAAAATATTTTACTACTTGAACTAAAAAAAATTTAATAGACACATTGTTATTTTATAAATAACTTGCGATTGATTGTAAAAAGAAGAAACAACACTATTAGAAAGTTTTTTTTAAAAATGAACTATAAAGTTGATAATAATTTTTGTTTGAAAATGTATTTTAATGTAATTGATTAAAATATGTCTCTTTTAGATGTTATTTATGATTACTTTTGATATTATTTTTATGTTATTTATAATTAAAATAGAAAATGATTCTTTTCAAACAATTTTTTTAACTAAAATTTTATTCTTAATATTTGGTCCGGGCCTCCAAATCCTCGGGACCGGCCCTGACAACAACTAAAAGTAGGTAATAGACAAACTCCTGGGTTTGCTTAGTCACACCCCCCCTCTCAACTTCTTTCATAAATATTGTTTGTTTCAATTGTTTTTAACAACTATAGTTTGTGATCCTAAGATAAACAAAAGCAGAGGAAATGAGTACAGCTAGATTTATCAAATGTGTAACAGTAGGAGATGGTGCTGTGGGAAAAACTTGCATGCTTATATCTTATACAAGCAATACCTTTCCAACAGTATGTTTCTATTTAATTTTTTGTTATAGATTTATTTAATTTTTTTTACTCAATTTTCTTGTTATAGATAGAAAGTTCAATATGTGATGAATCTAATAATTTTTTTTTTCATGATCTTTGTATATAATAGGATTATGTTCCAACTGTGTTTGACAATTTCAGTGCTAATGTAGTGGTGGATGGTAGTACAGTTAATCTTGGTTTATGGGATACTGCAGGTTAGATTAAAGTTTTATAATGTCAAGTTTTGACGAGATTAAATTTTGTGTGAAATTGCGAGATTTTTTTTTCTAATAGCCTGGTGACTACACATACACGCAATAAGTGTGGAGAAATCGGGAATTTGGGGTTTCAATTCTGACCCCTTCAATAATGTTTCCGGTAGCTACCAATCCTTACGGACAATTGTGAGGTTATTTATTGGTGTGATTTGTGTGAATTACAGGACAAGAAGATTACAATAGATTAAGGCCATTGAGCTACAGAGGAGCTGATGTGTTTTTGTTGTGCTTTTCTCTTATCAGTAAAGCTAGCTATGAGAACATTTCAAAAAAGGTTCTAATTTCTTCTATGCCTTAGAAATTACTAATTAGATTCCTATTGTTTTGTCACTGTGATAATCAACCTTTTTAATGACATTAGTATTTTTATATGTATGTTTGATTCTTGACAAACAGTGGATATCTGAGCTGAGACACTATGCTCCAAATGTTCCTATTGTGCTGGTAGGAACAAAACTAGGTAAGTCTAATATTGTGCTTGTGCCTATCATCAATATCCTATGAACGACATAAACATCGACATTGACACGGCATTGATAATAATTTTAAAAAATTACATAATTTAATGGAATTATAACTACCAGTGTCGTGTCAGTGTCAGATACCGACACATATCCGACATCCGACATTGAAACACGCCTAATCTGAAGAGTGTCAATGGCTCTGTGTTTCATAGTCGGTATCTATCAAAATTTTATCTTTAAACTGTGGAGTCCTGGGATCGAACCCAGGCACTCACGTAAAATGTCCTCACAAATCACAATCAAACCAATAAGCCGTAACAACAAAGACTATTAACATTTCATTTGGTTGTAGCCTATTGAACATTCAAATACTCATAACTTTAACGAATAAACTTAAAACAAATTTTTTGATTATTTTTTTATCTTATGTCTGGACAGATTTGCGAGATGACAAGCAATTCTTAATTGATCATCCTGGAGCTACACAAATAACAACTGCTAAGGCATGTCCTCAAAAAATTAATTTTTTAAAAAATATATTTTTTTGACAATTATTAAAAAATATATTTGAAACCAATATCATTTAGCATGTACAATAGATTTAATCAATAACTGTGATGAACAGGGTGAAGAGTTAAAGAAAATTATTGGAGCAGTTACATACATTGAATGCAGCTCTAAAACACAGCAGGTAAAATAACAGCACTTCTTTTATGGATTCAGCTTTCTTTTGTGTGCAATATTTTTTTGCAAATTAAAGCTCTAAATAGTAAATATTCAATATTCTTTCATTCAAATATTATACATACACACCGTTAGTGTAAAGAGTGTTTACACTGTCAATCAATCATAACCGCTGGATTATTAAAAATGTTTCCTTTTTTGTTTACACAGAATGTTAAGGTGGTATTTGATGTTGCAATAAAGATTGCATTGAGGCCACCAAAGCCAAAGAAGAAACCACGCAAGACAAGGACATGTAATTTCCTCTAATTTGAGGGGGTGTGAAAATAAATATAATCACCCCATTTCATATATTCAGCTATATTTCACCCAATATCATTATATATAACAGAATTCTGAAATGAAACTATATGCTTCAATGTTTTATTTGTGATTTTAGTATATAAAAAAAAAAAAAAAAAAAGAGTCTTAGGGGTAATACTTATTGATGATTTCAGTGAAGAACTATTGAATTAATTATTTTTCTTGTACTCTTGTTTTTGTAGTCATATTTCACACACACACTCTAGTATTACAGAGGCCTCTTATTTGAAAATTAAATTGGGAATTCCTTTTGTATTTCATAATATTATGATTCTAGTTTTACGTTGTTTACTGGATAAGCATGGTGAAAGGCTTCGTCAAAGATGTATTTAGTCATAGCCTCTTCGACAATGAATGAGTTTTCCATCTTCCTCATCAATACAATACTTTGACAATACAATGTTTTAAAAATTGGAACGATCGGTCCAACTGAAGAGTTAGATAACCGATGAATTGACAACTTTTAAAATCGAATGGATCAATATATTTTTTTTTAATACAATGGACAGATAAGTCAATTGTTGTACTACTCATACCTTGCCTAATAAGACACCAAAGCTAGGCAATACACAAGCCAAGAAAAATCTGCCCAGCACAAGCACCACAGAAACACAGCTAACACTAGTCACCACAGGATTCTCTGCCTATGTCACAAGTGAGCAACGGCCGAGTGAAGAGATAAAACATAAACAAATCACCCTACATACCGAAGCCAAACGGACATAGAATTTGAGATGCGACTGAGTATTTAAGCAATGCATTCCCCTACACCCAAACCACAAGGATCGTCCCATGATGTCCAAAACAATAATCTACACTGCCACCTAACACCAATTCTCATTGCAAACCTTTATGAAAGAACCAATGCATTATCAATTTTGATCAATCCCTCCTCCTTCTGTGAATACCGCAGACACCCCAAACCATTTCAGCAACTCCTCCTCCAACAAACAGTAAGGATGGGGAAATTAAAAAATAAATGGGCTGATGTTTCCAACCGACTACATCCATCGACACAATATAAGGACGAATTCAATGTTACCTCTCTTACACTTAAGTTGTCCTTAGTAGGCAACTTGTTGTTAACTATCCTCCATGCTAGAAGCAGCATTTTTAGAGGGATCGTCGGATTCCATATATACTTGACCCAATCCACCACATCTTCATTATCTTCGTACAAATAAATTAATCTCCACCACATCTTCGTACAAATAAATTATTTACTTAAAAGAGCTAGATTAAAGAGACTAATGTCCCAAATCCCAAGTCCCCTTTTCTTTTGCCTTACACACTTTATCTCTTTCAACCCAATGCTTAATTTATGATATTGACTACAATTTTTGTTTTTTTTTTACAACCATAAACTTACACCATTTCATTAATCAATAAAGAAGAAATACACATAGGTAATGTCTCAAAAGCACAGCGACTAGACCATGATATAACCGCCCTAGCAAGGGTATGAGCTACCATATTCGCTTGTCGCTTAACAAACTCAACCTTAAAGTTTGGATTACAAGATAATATGTTATTAATATTAGAAACAAGTAAACTAAAATTAGAAATTCCACCACGGAGATAGTGAGTTGCATCCACCACACTTTGAGTCTGTCTCGAAAATCACTTGTGAAATGTGTTGTTGTTCCATTGCTCGCAAAGCTTCCACTAAGGCTAATGCCTCTCCTTCTATTATGGAAAACTTCCCATTCAGCCAAGTCGTCTCCGCCATGACAAACCTTCCCATATGATCGCGCAAACACCAACATGTGCTAGTCTTGTTCAATTCTTTGTGAAAATCAGCATCCACATTACATTTATACCAACCTTGATGAGGTTTCCTCCAACGATTTGTCTGCTGCTGCTGCTGCTGCACTTGATGAACACCTTCCTGCACATGTTGAATTGAGTTCCACTCATCCCATGAAAATTGTGCTTTCAATCCTAGAAATCTGTCTGGATCGTGAACTTCATTCCACACTTTGCTGTTGCGGTTTTGCCATAAAGTCCAAACTAACATTGCAAAAACTCCTGCAGTCTTTCTACTTTCGGCCGAACATATGCTAAGGATAGCATCACACGTGCTGCATGCTTGCTGAATATGATGCAGCAGAGATTGATCAAGGCCTCTACAAATCCTCCAAAGTAAATGTTTAGCCTTTGGTGGAGCTTTAATTTTCCAAAGGCTACTCCAATCATCTTGTGGAGTCAACCCATCAACTTTACCTGTTACATGCAATAACAATTTATATCCACTCCTAACACTATATTGGCCATGAGTACTATCAAACCATACAAGTCTATTCTCATCAATCATATTAAGTAATGGAGTTTCAATAATACGGTTAACAACATGCATAGGAAATAAAGACTCAATTTTTTCCGTGTCCCACATCGTTGTATTAGGAAGCATAAGGTCATTAATAGTAAGATTATGCACACCTTGATCATGGGGTGAAGGAAGCCATGCTCCATCTTCTCCTTTCAACCAAGGTTCATTCGTGATTTTAATGCTAGTTTCATTCCCAATACTCCACCTACAACCATTCATAAGAATTTGCCGTGCTTTCCAAATTCCTCTCCAAGCATAGCTAGGATTATGACCAATTTTTAATTCAAAGAGAGAGGTGTTTGGAAAATACCTTGCTTTAAATAGGCGAGCCACTAGAGAATGTGACTTTGTCATGATATTCCAACCATGTTTAGCTATCATTGCCAAATTAAAGGCATAAAGGTCACAGAAACCTAAAACTCCTTGATTTTTCGGTTGAGTCATCCGGTCTCAAGCTAGCCATCTTATGCCTTTATTATTAGCTCCTCCACCTCCACCAAACGGAATTCATCATTCTCTCTATATCCTTAATTGTAGATTCCGGCAAGAGATAGATACTCATAACATAAGAGGGGATAGCCTGTAACACTGATTTGATCATCACCTCCTTACCTGCTCTTGACAAAGCTCGACCTCTCCATGAATTAACCCGCTTCCAAATCCTATATTTAACATAAGCAAACACTTCTTTCTTCTTTCTCCCTATCATAGAAGGGAGGCCAAGATAGTTACCGGTCCCAAGCACATGTCTGATTCCCATTAATCTTGAAAGATCTTCTTGGGCTGCAATGCTCAAATTCCTACTGAAAAAGACCTCTGATTTTGATAGGTTGATTTCTTGTCCAGAAGCTTCTTCATAGGTCTTTAGGATTCTCATCAAATGGTTAGTTTCCGCAATTGTCGACCTGCAAAATAAGAAACAATCATCAGCAAAAAGGAGGTGGGACACGACCGGTACCCCTCTGCATATTTGGACTCCATGTATGTCGCCACTAGCCACTGATTTTTTAATCAAAGCTGACAATCCTTCTGTGATCAAAATGAAAAGGTAAGGTGAGAGAGGATCTCCCTGCCTTAGCCCTCTTCCTGGGAATATAGGACCAATTTTCTCAAAATTCACCAAAACTGAATAATTGACAGAACTAACGCATAACATCATCTAATGAATGCACTTATCAACAAATCCCAACCTTTCAAGCATACCACGCATGAAATCCCAATCAACTTTATCGTAAGTCTTGCTAATATCTATCTTGAGAGAAAGGTCACCTTTCATACCACATGTCTTCCTCTTAAGTGCATGAATGACCTCAATTGCAATGAGGGCATTATCAAAAATAGATCTTCCTTCAATAAAAGCTGATTGTTCCTCCGAAACACACTTCTCTAGGCAACACTTCAATCTATTTGCCAATAGCTTCGACACCATTTTATATAGCTCATTGCAAAGAGATATGGGTCGCAGGTCTTTCATGAAGGTCAGATTATCACACTTGGGAATCAAGCAAATATTGGTATCATTTAAGGTAGATGGAAAGTAACCTCTATCAAGCAAATATTGGTATCATTTCTCAAAAGATGTGCATTTGTATAATTTATTTATTTTAAGAGTATAATAATAGACATCTGTATTATCTGGAGAAATGGAGAGAATCCCTGCTCCTATTCTTTAAAGAGTTTTTGCTAGGAATCTCCCTGGCAGTATGCGTCTTTTTGTCTTTACTTTATGGAGTTAATAGTGGTAATAATTAATGGGCATTTTAGGACTTAAAAAAGTAGGACTCATGCTATAGAATCTCTTGTTCAATCAGTCAACATACCACAATGCTAATCGAAGCAGCAACATGCTATGGCCCCCAACAAACCTTCAATTAAATTGACAAGAAGAACAAGCATATAAACATCATTTAAAACTACATAGTAGCACACTGGTAATTGTGGTTCAGATAAGCAGATAAACAATCCAAAGAAATCATCTATAAGAAATCTTAAATTCATCCTAAGATGCTTACACAAGTGCATTGAAAAAAATACAATGATGAATGATATTCCAAAACATGAATGATCTCATAACAAAAATTTATTTCACCAGAAAATGCCCTATCATCATCACTAACCAAAAAAAACTAATAACTCACAATATAAATGCTACAATACACCTACTTGTTTTTATAAAGGTGTATTTTAGGAACATACACCTATTTCATTTAGACAATAAAGCCAGTTTTTTATTTTTTAAAGCAACTTAAAGAGATGGGCAGCAAGGTAATTTTGTCTTGTCCATTCTCCCCCTTTCTTCTGCCCTGTCGTTTTCTCTCCCTTTCTCTTTATCCATCCTTCAAGCTACACACTGATAACTTTGTCGCTCAAATCTGGGTAACATTCATCAACCTACAACTTTTTCTTTCTTTCGTTGAATCAAACTATAGGCATCCTTCAATTATTATTCATCTTCTTTCATATTGTGTTGGACAAAGTATGGTGATTGTGGGAACAAGTATTGTGTGTTTGATGGTACTTCCTTGGATCCCTATTCCATTCACCTCTCATTTTTTCCAATCTCGTCAAACGTTGAAATTTTTTCTTCTAAAAATTTTGAAATTAAAATTAAGTCCACAAACTTGAAACTTCAATTTTTGTTGTGTATTATAAAACTGAAATTGCAAAGAAATTTGAAATGCTATAATAATAAAGAAAGAGCTTGTAACAATACAGTAGCCATTTCCTTTTGTCTCCTATCTGCAGCAAGGTTGACGCAGAAAGTGAAAGAAGGAGAAAGAGAGAGAAGAGACCAGTTTACTTAGACAAGGCAAAATTACCTTTCTATCTATCCTTTAAGTTTCCTTAAAAAAAATTTGGTTTTATTATCTAAATGAAAAAGATGTTTGTTGCTAAAATACACCTTCATAGAAACAAATGGATGTATTGTAGCATTCCCATATATATATATATATATATATATTAAGGGACATATCACTACTACGTATATAAAAGAAAGGACTAATATTTATCACATTTACATAAAAAATACATCTAAAATATTTGTCAAAAATAATAAATATATTAAAATATGTGACAAATTTTTCATTATTACTACATATAAGTATTTGTATAAATATTTGTATGAAATATTAATCATTTTTTTACATTACAATTGTTTTTGCAATTTGGCAACGATAATAAAAAATTTTAATAATAATTTCCTTGTGATACTTGTCACTTTAATTAAAACAAATACTTCATCATCTTTGTCGCCGTCGTTATCCTCATGACCACCTTTTTTCACACTAGATCATAATTGTGAGAGAGTCCTAATTAACTAGATAATTAAAAGAACGACTAAGGAATGAAATAGATTTATTGAACTTAAAAGATTAAAATTATAGGAAAATATAAAGAAATAAGATGTCCTTTATTAAAATAATGCATAATTTAAGACGACTACAATCTAAAATACATAACAAAAACAACAACATTTTTATAATCCTAAGACTCGGTCTTAACCAAATCATATACATGAATCTAGTTAAGCTTGTGTGCTCTAATTAAAATCAACAAGAAAATATAAATGGGCATCTAAGGTGGCTTTTAAACCTTAGATCAAAAGAATGATCCAGAGGGTCCATATCCTCCTTCTCCTCCTCCTCCTCCTCCTCCTCCTCCTCCTCCCATGTTGTTGAAACCAAGGAAATAAGGTTGCACCATAGGGTTTTGAATTGGTTGTTCCATAAACATCTGAGATGCTGCTTGAGGATTAGGCTGATGATGGTCAGGCATGGTAGAGGTCGAACCATTTCCACCGAAATATGGCAGGGTTTGGGTAGGATCACCTTGAATTACGTGCCTATTGGCAGATTGAGCAATAAGACTCTTAAGATCCTCATTAATTTTTTTCAAAAATTCAAGTTCATCCAAATTCATCCCATCAAAAGGACGAGCCCACCAATACCAAGCCTCAGTCGTATTGCGAATTTGACTTAGTTTATCCTTAGTCATCTTCTCGGCCTCCATCATGATGTTGATCTCATTCAACCGAGAATTAAGCTCAATAATATTGGCTCTGCGTTGAGCCGCAATGGAATGGAGGGTACCATAGTTTTGATGCGGGACCCCTGATAGATAACGATCTATGACCGTATCAATATTGGGATGACCAAAGGAATACACCTTTTCACCCGGTGAAAATACAACCACAACAAGATCAGCACCACAGAGAGTGCTAAGCTCACTAGCTTTTTTGAAGAGCCCACTGCGACGCTTTGAAAACGTCACTTGCATGTTGCTCTTATTGGACATTCTTGTTAACTCAACCATTCGACGACCTTGAGTTTTTTTTCCGCTCAACATGGCTAAAGAACAACTGGAGAGAAGGGGGGACTAAAGGTGCAATGTGTTTGTGACTTTGGAATACAAAATGGCATATTTGAATGAGGTGTGAATGGGTTATAGTCCAATTCGATGTGTATGTCTTCACTCATATTGTGATGTGGATAAGTATGTGGTTCTTTGTTTTTGATACATTGTACCTATTTTCTACATTAAAATATTTTCTAGATCGAGAGATTTCATGAAATATATTTTTCATGGTTTATATGGTAGGTAATTTAATGTAAAAGTGAAACACTAATATATTATTTTATTTAATTATAATATATTATAATTGAAAAAGGAAAAGTCAATATATTATTTTATTTAATTATAATTAAAACAGATATTTTTAATACAATATTTTTGGAAATATATGCGTGGATCAAATAGAAACAGTTTTCTTTTAAAAATTCATTTGAATATCATATGAAATTAATTTGATATGTGAATTTTGTAAATAAAATTAGGTACCGTTTGACCTAGCTATTTTCAAACTTTTTTACTCAATATAATGAAAAGCTTACCACATAGATTTTCAATAAAAGACTTTTGAAGCTAAAAAAATAATTACCAAACACCTTTAGCTTATTCTAAAGACGCCTATTTTAAATTTTATATTATATAGATCATCCATATATTCTTTTAAAGAAATTGAAAAGCATTTGATACGTTATTGAGACACATCAAGATTAATTGTTTAGGGTTTTTTTTTATTTAATACAAATAATTTTGATGAGTCTCAATAACATATCAAATGATTTTCAATTTTTTTAAAAATAATTATGAATGATTTATATAATATAAACTTTTAATTCAACGGTAAATTTTATAAAATTTATATTCGTTATAATGTTATTCATGACTTGTGCATTATGCGCCACTTGAATGACTTTTCATGTTAGACAAAACCTTAATTAAAAAATTTATATACGGGCCTTTTATTTATGTAAAAAAAATCAAGTTTAATAAAAGAAAATTACTTTTTAGGCCCCCTGTGTTGCTACCAAGGTCCCCCAAGTCGACGAAATTATCCTTTAAATAATTTTGGAATGTAGCTTCCAAACGACAATAATTTTGGATCGTAGGTTCCAAAATTTAGTTTTTTTCTATTTTCTAATTCACAACAATAGCAACAAACAATTGCAGCGAGCTGGAACAACAACAACCAAATGTTATTCTTTTCCATGAGAAATAATTTAAAGGCCAAAGCTTAAAAAAGTATGTAAAAGTTACAAACTGTTCCTTTCTTTCCAAAACACAATTTTCATAGTGAAAATTCGGAATTTACGAACCATCGCAAATCAAGCTCCAAATCAAGTTCAACCAGTAACAAAATAACCAAGGCATTCAATTTTCACACAATAATGGCGCTTGTTGGATAACACAAGAAATTCTTCAAACTCCCAAAATCACACTATTGTTGGACCAAATCAGTAGCAGAGTACTCCAACATTAAGAAACTCTAACAGTAAGAAGCATGGCAAACTAGTGCATGGCGCATGATACTCCAATAGTTTGAAATTCCAGTAACTAATTATCGAAGATGGCCCAAAACTTCAATTGAAATTTCAAATATCAATGAAAACTAAACAAGGCAACAACTTAGCAGAGGAGCATATATCATAGAACCCAAATCTGTCTTCAAAAAAGATGTTTCTCGGTGATATGCTACTAACAGAGCACCATATTGAAATGATATTGCATGCCAAATGTCCAAAGTGAATAACCATTGCACCAAAGGAAACTACCAAGTCATTTTAGGTGGGTAACAATATCCACTAAACCATAAAAATGAATGTGTTGCTAGGCTTCATAAAAGAGAGAATAGCAACAACTTCCAAAACCACTAACCAACCAAGAATTTTGAAGAACTCTTCATTTATTGAATCTTGATGAAAAATATAATTCTTCCCGAATCTATTCTCACATTGAAACTTTTAGGAATTTAGATTCCGAAATATTCCAAAATAGGAATTCCCAATTCTCACTCCACAAAACTCTTCCATTTTCCACAACAAAACTACCCAGAACTAGAATTTGCATTAAAGCTATTTGTGAATTCCTTGGTTGGCAATTTGTGAACCTGAAATATCAATTTCAGGACCTATTGGTTAATGCTAAACAGTAAACACATATTACCTTCAAATTCATCATCTGGATGTTAAACAGAGGGTGCAATGCTTGACCTTCTATGTTTTTTAGGATTTTCTATCTTCTCAATTTCAGGAAGCAAAGTAAGTTTCAGGAAGCCACTATCTATTGGTAACTTTGGATTGCAGCTTCCGAACCTGAGCGAGTTCGGATTGCAGCTTCCGAACATAGGTGTTTTCGGATGTCATCTTCCGAAGTTGTTTTGTGCTAACCAAATAAACTCACAATTAAAAATCAACTTCGGAAGATTAAAGATAAGAAGATACTAACCGGTTTCAAGTGGGGTTGCAGTTGAGAAGAACATGGTGCGGCGGTGCAGCTGCGTTTCCAACGAGGCTGGGCGGAGAAAAGATGGAGCATCGTTTTCTGCTTCTGCATTTCGGATCTTATACTCCGAAGTTCTTGTGCGCCATTTTGATTTCGGATCATATGATAAACTTTGATCTAAAATTAGGGATATTTTTAGATTTCTAGGGGACCTGGTTGCACTATGGGGGCCTAAAGAGCAATTTTCTTAATATAATACAGTAGTTCGCAATTGGGGAAAATATCCAAGTCAGTTATAAAAAAAAGTAGGTCAATTATGTTTTACGGAGTATAAATTAATATATACCGTCAATATATATATATATATATATATATATATATATATATATATATATATATATATATATTTCATTTTGAATAATGTTTAATTTTGGATCAACAATTAAATTTACAGATCCATAAAAAAAAAAATTACAAAATATAAACAAGAATTCTAAAATTTTCAAATTTTAATTATTATTGATAAATTAGGGGCATAACTATAATTAGTAGAAAATCTATAATGGCATTGTACAAATAATTAACATATCTAAACGTTGATATGTTTTTACTCTAATAGAACTATTTCAAAGTGAGAGACGTGACTTTGTCTCTCACACGCTAGCTTGAGCCCTCTTTATTTATTTATTTATTTTCTAAATACTTAACACTATTTTTTAAAGTTTAATAATTAATAGTGTGCATTGGAAATCTGCACACATTAATTATAAATTCAATTTTCAATGTTTGCATCAAAAATTTGTACGCATTAATTATAAAGTTAGATTTATCAACGTTTAATCATAAATTGTGCATTGAAAATTTATACGCATTAGTTATAAAGTCATTTTTCAAAAAAAGTAAGATATAACATTTTATTTTTAATAAAGTCTTTTTATATATAATCTAATGGGATATTTTTTGAATCATTTATAACGCTGTTCATTTTAGACATTTGAGGTGAAAAATTAATTTACAAAAGAACTAGTTATGGAAGAAATTAATGAGGTTTTTTCGATAATTTAGCCTTGTTCTTATAAAATTATCCGTCTAACGGCTTGATTAAAACTCCCTTTGTGTAAGTCATTGAATTTGATCTAATGGTGAGAGATTTTGATGATACATTAAATGTTCTAGGTTTGATCTTCAACTCCATTATAAACTAAAAAAAACTCCTTTCGTGTGCAGTTTAGAATTTTTAAAAGTGTCTTCATTAAAGAAGTTCATCGAGGAATATTTGTTTTCCAATTCTTCCATGACATTTAGTTGCCCATCTTTTAAGAGATCCATGACATTTAGTTGGCCATCTTTTAAGACTCGTGACGGAGAAAAACCAAGTTGATTATATCCCTCTCTACAAGGTACCATTTTGGGTCCAAATGCACCATATGCCGATAGGGTTTATGTAGAGCTGTCAAAACGGGCGGCCCGGCCCTAAACGGGCCGGCCCGGACGGGCTTCGGGTCATATCGGGCTGGGCTAAAAAAGGCCGGATGAAATATTGGCTTTAAAAATAGGGCCCGAGCCCATCCCGAAACGGGTCGTCGGGCTTTCGGGGCGGCCCAGTTGTTTTCCTTTTTTTTTTTTTTTTTTTTTTTTTGTTGTCTAGCAAAATATATTGGAAAAAAACATACATTTATATTATACATAAATATATAGGATTAATAATTCTTGGGTGCTCTATTTTTGCTCATCTATTACTCACAAGTTTCTCGCGCGCCCTATTTTTACTCATCCGTTACTCACAAGTTTCTCGCGCGCCCTATTTTTACTCATCCACTACTTGCGAGTTTCTCGCGCTCCCTATTTTTACTCATCCGCTACCTATGAGTTTTTCATGCGTCCTATTTTTACTCATTCGCTACTTAGAAGTTTCTCGAGCCCCCTATTTTTACTCATCCGCTACCTATGAATTTTTCACGCGCCCTATTTTTACTCATTCGCTACTTAGAAGTTTCTCGTGCGCCCTAATTCTTCTTATCCTCTACCTATGAGTTTCTCGCGCGCACTATTTTTACTCATTCGCTACTTAGAAGTTTCTCGCGCGCCCTAATTCTACTCATTCGCTACATACGAGTTTCTCGCGCGCCCTATTTTTACGCATCCGCTACTTAAGTGGTAAAAAAATGATAAATTTGATAAAAAAAATAGTCCGCTACTTAAGTATCGGATTATATTTGAGAAACTCGTAGGGGGACAAAAAACTTTTATAATACAAATTAAGTTCAAATCATCCAAAACAAATTACTTATATTTATTTTTAATTTTTTATTATAATTTTGTCGGGCTTTCGGGCGGCCCATGGTCCATTCGGGCTA
This sequence comes from Trifolium fragiferum, assembly GCA_954870985.1. Classification (NCBI taxonomy): domain Eukaryota; kingdom Viridiplantae; phylum Streptophyta; class Magnoliopsida; order Fabales; family Fabaceae; genus Trifolium; species Trifolium fragiferum. The sequence goes on along the minus strand of OX940790.1, from coordinate 22,389,807 downwards.
GCCCATATTTTATCGGGCTTTATCGGACCGGGCTAAAAAAGGCCCGGATAAAATTTAGGCTACAATTTAAAGGTCCAAGCCCGGGAAAAATTCGGGCTATTCGGACCGGCCCATTCGGGCTAGCCCATTTTGACGGCTCTAGGTTTATGTTATAAGAATTAAGGAGTTGGACAACAATTGGATAATTTCAAAGGAGATTTGAGTATGATGCAAAACATAAATTTTTAATTTCTAAAGATCATTTCACGAGGATATGTGTTTTAATTGATTTGAGGAAACAATTGAACCATATGATTGAGGATCATGAAGCTAGGTGATTTTAAGGAGGTTATTTTCAAGCATGAGTGACTATGATCTTTTTTACTACTATTGTGGCATGTTAGGGCATATTGACCGCTAGAGTTTATCATAAAGCATCAATCATTCAATTAACTTAAAATAAACTTTTTTTAGACGGCGACAACAACAACAACAACAACGCACGAGGAGAATCTCTCTTTGGGAGGTAAGAATATAAAATATCATTAATTAAAATATAATGAGGCACGATCAAGTGAGTTTTGAATTCAAATTTACAGCATGTCTCCGGTGAACTTGGACGTGAAATTCACTCATCCATAGCCAACACCCCAATCAATCCTAACCCTAGCAAAACACCTCTAAATTTAACCCAACATTTGTCATCCCTACCACCAACTATTAACAACAATGGCACGAATGTTCACACTTTTATTGCTAGAGTCAGCCTTTCCACAACATATCACTAGTATATACGTTGTAATTTTCGTGCCTCAAAGTCTTTGTCAAAATCAATAAATTTGTCATTATTTTCCTTATTGGGACTATTGTTCGGTAAAACAAAATCTAACAAGGTTCAAATTTAAACCGTACGTTCAGAAAGGAATGTTCTGCTGGTGGATCTGATAGCTCTGGTGAGTTAGAAATGCTACTTTAGATGAGCAAGAGAAGGGTACCTGCAACAACGTTAGCACTTCAATGCTCAAGTCAGTATTTTCTCAAAGTGAGAGAGTATAAATTGGATAAGAATGTGTGTACCTTAAAAATGAATGCATGTGTGCATATAGGAGGATTACGTGCATAATTTTTTAATGGGTCCCTCTATGTGAGTGAAATGCGTCACAAATATCTTTTGAGTGGTCATTTATCAACTATTGTTGGTATATTATAAGAATATGTTGGTCCTTCAAATAGGTCATTTATACGCTATGTGTGAAGCTCTGTTGAGGATGATACATCTTAGTAACTTGTTGTGGAGTTGAGGTCTTCTTGGGCCTTTCGGTAATTGGGCCTTTGGCCAGTCCTGAACAAAATTTATTAAACAACTAGTCGGCTCCCCGTGTGTTGCACGGGTTCGGCCGAACGCCATATATATATATATATATATCAGTGATACAAATTGTCATCTCCCTGTGAATTATAAAATATGAGTAAATCAAAAAGAATAATCCAAATTCTTCGTTTAGCAACAAATAAACAATTGTCTAGAATTCATTAGAGGTGTTTATGTGCATGTAGTGATAAATGTAGTGTGATGTACCGAATATATCATGTTAAGAATTTTAGTGTTCCAAGTTGAGACGATTTAAAAGAGGCAGTATTTTTTACGCGTGCGCCTCCCTTAATGCTCTTAACTACTTGTAAAGAATTAGCTTTTATTTGGCGTTATTAAAATGTTGTTTTGTAATAATTCTTATCTCTGCAAACTTCAGTGAGACCCGCAATTAAATAATACACAATATCAAATTAGCGAGACGCGCAACTAAATAATACATGACCTAAAAATTCTATTTTTATAAGACATTTAAATTTTTATGTAGTTATTTTTTTATACAAATGAGATCTAAGCAAAAAAAAAAAGACTAAACAACAATAACTCCAAATCTAATCCTTCTTTTTTTTGTGTTTAGTCATCCTCACCTGTAAAATTAAACAGTTATGATTAACAAAAATAAAAGAAAGTAATGTTATTTATGAAAATGTCGATGGATTTTCACTTATACATCTTGCAAAGAGAGAGAGAGAGAGAGAGAGAGAGAGAGAGAGAGAGAGAGAGAGAGAGAGAGAGAGGCTAATGGAGATAGAGGGGTTAGTCTAAAAGGGCATGACTGATTCAAAGGTTGTATCGTGTCTTGGATTACCCAATATCTTCGCACACGGATTTTACCATATGCCCGCACACGTGGTTTACCAGTTGACTACAACTGGTCCTGCCTTGTTTTCAATATACCTACATTTGACTTGATGCAAAGGTTATATCGGGTCTTGGATTAGCTGATAACTCACTTTATGTGATGTTTCTATGCCCTTACTACTTTGATTATTACCTACTAATATGGTGATCATTTCCTTTATTGAGTCATTTTAGTTATGTTTTAGAATTATTGAGTCAAGCACATTATGTGCTATGTTTTGTGGATTTCACGTTATTTTGATGTGTAGAGTTTAGCTTAGTGATAATCAGAGTCAATACGCTTGATTCCGTACAGTTGAGACACATGGCAGTCAAAGAGAAGTCAAGACGTAAGCTGGCATCTGGATAAGATCAAATGGTGTATACCTAAGGGAAGACAGCTGGCGTCTGATAAGAGGCATATAAAAGGATAAGGCAGCTGGTTCTGTCAGGTGCTGGCAGTGTACTATCATAGTACATATCAAAGGAATATGCTTTATTCTTTGGGTTATTCTTTAAGGATAAGTAGAGAAGGCCCAATCCAAAACCCTAAGATAGAATTTGGTAGCCTCCATCTCCTTCACAACATTCATCCACCATTGCTGCCTAGTGAAGCTGTCAACCGGAGTCACGACTGTGAAGATCAGTAGCTCTTCTTGGTTGTGATCTACTAGGTTTATCATTTCTAATTCTCTTTTGATGTTAGTTATGTGTAAACTTAGATCTCTGTTTGTATGCTTTACTAAGCTCACCATGAGCTAAAACTCTTGTTGTTGGAATTATGTGATATTCAATGAGAGCCTAGTATTATTTATGTGAATGATTGTGGTGTTTATTGCATTTTTAGTTCTTTTGATTTTATGATATATATTTGATTCAAGGTCTGGCCAACTTAGGATTAAATGCAAGTTTATTATTATGAGACATCTAGTAATAAATGGAACTTATGAATTAATATGGTTAAGTAGAGGATGGACACATACTTCTTACTTAAGGACTTAGACATAAGCCTTAAGGCCATAGTGAGAATACAAAACAAGCTTTTCTGAACTGTAATGAAGTAAGTTTGACCTAGACATAGGATCCATCTTATCACGCATTGCATAATCTAACGTTGTAGACATACACCATAAGGTATAGCTTTGCTCGCAGATGTCTTGACACCCGTTATCAGTCACATATACTAGATTGTTAGTTGAATGGATCATACTTCCAACATCACTACCAAATTAGATCTTTAAATATCTTTTTAATTATTTTGTTTATAAGTTCTTAAACTATGATGTTATTTTGTTACCTTCTTGCTCATGAATTAGAATGCGATTTTGTGTGTTTAATGAAAAGGTTCCCTTAGACAATCCCTGTGGGTACGATACTCTTTCTTATCACTTGCTATAGTTTGACTGTGTATACTTGCACAGCTTCATTCGCAACAAGTTTTTGGCGCCGTTGCCGGGGATTGTACGGTTCTAATTATCATTTTAATTCATTTGAGCCTTTAATTTTTTTTTTCTTGTTGTTTAGTGTCTTGAAAGGTATTATCAGAAGCTTTGTCTGCATAGGTTGCTAACACTTGAACTCATACCAGATCCTATCATGACAGACCTTGACATCATTGGAATTGCCAATGATAAGCAGTCTTATCAGAGACTATGCTATTTTTGAACCAAGATCTATGAGTAGTGGAATCATCACGCCGGAGATCACTGCTCCTCAATTTGAATTCAAGTCGATGATGTTCCAAATGCTACAAGTTGTGGGACAATTTAGTGGTGCTGAAACCGAGGATCCACACTTACACCTTAGACAATTTCTAGAAGTGGCAAGCAACTTTAAGAATCTTGGAATTACTCAAGAAGCTTTCAGACTCAGACTATTTCCTTACTCATTGAGGGATCATGCTAAGAGTTGGTTGAACTCTCTAGAGCCAAATTCAATTGCTACATGGAATGCTCTAGCCGGGAAGTTTTTAACCAAGTATTTTCCTCCCATCAAGAATGCTAGAATGAGGATTGAAATTACCTCATTTAGGCAAGCTGAAAATGAGTCATTGTATGAAGCTTGGGAAAGATTCAAAGAGTTGCTAAGGAAATGTCCTCACCATGGAATTCCTTCTTGCATTCAGTTAGAGACTTTTTATCATGGGTTGTTGACATCATCAAGATACACTTTGGATACATTTGTTGGTGGAGCTATTTTAGCAAAATCTTACAATGAAGCATTTAATTTGATTGAAAGAATCGCTACCAACACTTATCAATGGCATATAACAAGGTCAATTGCTTCAAAGAAGATTGCTACTACTCAAGAAGTGAATGTCAATGCTGCCTTAGTTGCTCAAGTTTCCAAATTAACTCACATGTTAGGAACAATATGCGCATCACCATCAATTTCTACTATCAAACCTACATATGTTGTTAGTGATCCATCACCTTTCATTTCACGTGTGTATTGTGGAGGAGCTCATCTATTTGAAGATTGTCCATCAAATCCCATCTCAATGAGTCATATGCAGAATTTCAACATGGACAACAATCTCTACTCCAACACTTATAACCATGAATGGGAAAATCACCCAAATTTTTTTGAAACTCCAGAAGTCATGCCACCACCTGACTGTGCAGACTATGCTGTGACACCAGAATTCACTGCTGCACCAGATTATCCAGAACCACCAGGAGTCATGCCACCAGATTTCTCTGCACCAGATCCAAGAGCTTTAATGTATCAAGCAACACAAGCTGCAACTCCTGAACCTAATGTGTCTTTGGAAGCTACTTTAATGTCTTTCATGAATGAAACAAAAGCTTTCATGAATGAAACAAAGGCTTATATGAATGAAACAAAAGCTTTCATGGAAGACACTAAAGCTCAATTTCTCAACAATGGAGTAGCATGGAAAAATATGGAAGATCAAGTGGGAGAGTTCGCCACAACACTTAGTGTCAATCAAGCTTCAAAGAACAAGGAAACTTGTAAATTTATCTCACTAAGGAGTGGAAAAGAGAGTGAAGAACCAAGTATGGGAAAGATTGTTACCGGTGCTTTGGGAGAATATCAAACTGTCGAGTCTGTAGTTATCACCCCTGTTCCTGAAACACATCACTCTGCTTCAGCTGAAGCCAGTCCTAAAGTTACAAGTTCTGAAACTCTAAAGAAGGAAAGTCCTGGCGTATCACCCAGAAGTTCTGACAAGTCACCTGTTGCCTATGAAAATGCTTCAATGAAGATTCAATTTGTTCAAGAAAGACCTCCACCACCATTTCCTCAAAGGATCAAGAAAGCAAATGATGCCCTGAAGCATCCCAAAAAAGGAATGGAGTATTGCTACTTTATGAAGACTTTTGACACATTGGCTCATCAAAAAATCTTTCTTAATCATTGTGTGCTTGAAAAAGAATCAACTTATCTTGATGTTAAAAAGATAACAAAGGAGGAAATGTTGAATAAAGAGCTGAAGCCACTACCATTTCTCAAGGATGCTTATCAAGGAAGTCAGAGCACCTTGCATATGATTAATTATGCTCCAATCACTTCATCTCAAGAGAGAATTGTAGTTGTACTTCTCAAGAGGCTTTTGATGGAGATGTCAAAGAACCACACCAAAGAGGAAAAAGTCTACTGGGCTTTTGCTAAGAAGAATCACACTTGGGTTAATATGATGGTGAATATACTTCACAAGTACTTTGGTCACAACATGGGGTGTTTTGATAACATGATTCATGAAAAAAAGTCGATAATTGGTGTTAAGTCACTTGTTCTAGAGGCATATCAGCAGAAAACAACAACAGGCAAGGAACAATTAGCTGCTGCATCAGTTATTCAGGTTCAACTGAATGAAGACTGGATTCTACGTCCACCACCTGAACCACCACCACTAGAGAAGTCACAGAAAAGAGGTGTCAAGACACCTGTTCCAGAAAAGAAGAAGTGCAGGAACTTGAGCATGTACCAGAATTATCAATTGTTTACTGTTGCAACATATGCTCAAGGGGATCCACTTTATGGTGATATTAAGATGACCAATGAGATTGGTACCAAAAGAAAACGGATCTCAACCTACTATGATTATCAAAAAGCTTCAGGCTTATGTCCTATTGGTAACATCTTTCTATCTCTTGTTTTAGTTTAATTTTGCCTTAGCCATAATTTAGTTTTGTTTGGTATGTTTGCTGTCGAGTCAGTAGTTGCCTCTTCCTTTGTCAACAGTGGGGACACTGTTTAGTTTAAGTTTGGGGGAGAGGCAAAGTCAAAATAAACTGAAATAAATTGAGTCTGTTTAGTTTGTCTTGAGTCGGATAGCAATTAATTTGTTCTGATAAGCATTTTCTTGACATTATAACAAAGTTTTAAGACTTTAAGTGAATTTGGTTGTAGGATTGGTGAAATTTTTGGGAATTTTTGTTTGAATATGCTTGATTGATAATCTATGCACCCTTAATGCACAAATTGTTGATAATTGTTAAACATAGTATTGGCTAGATAGGTCTTTAAAATACACAGTCATGATGCTAAGTTATCTGAGTATGGAATATAATTAAGGGAATGATTAAGAATAAGTTTGGGGGAAGGAGTTAGGAAAAAGATTGAATAGCATGGCTAGATAAGAAAGTGATGGGGCACTACATATATATGTATAAAGAAAAAAAAAAAAAAGAATAAGTCCTTGTGCCTAAAACTGGAAGGACAAAGGGTTACTGTGCCTAATACTGGAGGAACATATGCTATGTAGGGTGCTCTACTCGGAGTAACAGGTTGGACTCATTACAAGTGAGATCCCGTCAGGTGAAAAGGTAGAGTAGCACCTAAAGCATGATAAAAATTGAACCTAAGTAGTGTCCCTGCATATAAAGATCAAAAAGCCTGTGAAAACATGAAAAGAATAGCTCCTCCTCCATGCAAAACTCTGAACTCAAACTCTGAAATTATAGGAAAGAAAATGGTAGCTTAATGTCTTGACTGTGTAGTTTTAGAGAAAGATCTTGTCATGACTCTTGTTGACAGTAGGATGCAATACACACACACACACACACACACACACACACACACACACACACGCATGATTATTATTGATAGATGACATACAAAAGTTATATCAATCTTTGAAATACAATCCAAGGTTTGCAGCTTAAGGTCTGAATGTGTTGTTCTTATGTCAATAAAGTGAGTAGCTTAACAAATTCCTTGCTATCTATCGCATCACCTGAGGACAGGTAATGATTCAAGTTTGGGGGTGTGATAACTCACTTTATGTGATGTTTCTAAGCCTTTACTACTTTGATTATTACCTACTAATATAGTGATCATTTCCTTTATTGAGTCATTTTAGTTAAGTTTTAGAATTATTGAGTCAAGCACATTATGTGCTATGTTTTGTGGACTTCACGTTATTTTGATGTGTAGAGCTTAGCTTGGTGATAATCAGAGTCAATATGCTTTATTCCGTACAGCTGAGACACGTGGCAGTCAAAGAGAAGTCAAGACGTGAGCTGGCATCTAGATAAGATCAAATGGTGTATACCTAAGGGAAGACAGCTGGCGTCTGATAAGAGGCATATAGAAGGATAAGGCAGCTGGTTCTGTCATGTGCTGGCAGTGTACTATCATAGTACATATCAAAGGAATATGCTTTATTCTTTGGGTTATTCTTGGAGGATAAGTAGAGAAGGCCCAATCCATATCAAATGCCTATATAAGGAGACCTAATCAGAGGTTGGAAAAAAAGGGAAGAGAGGAAAACCCTTAGAGATAATTTGGTAGCCTCCATCTCCTTCACAACATTCATCCACCATTGCTGCCTAGTGAAGCTGTCAACCGGAGTCACGACTGTGAAGATCAGTAGCTCTTCTTGGTTGTGATCTACTAGGTTTATCATTTCTGATTCTCTTTTGATGTTAGTTATGTGTAAACTTAGATCTCTGTTTGTATGCTTTACTAAGCTCACCATGAGCTAAAACTCTTGTTGTTGGAATTATGTGATATTCAATGAGAGCCTAGTATTATTTATGTGAATGATTGTGGTGTTTATTGCATTTTTAGTTCTTATGATTTTATGATATATATTTGATTCAAGGTCTGGCCAACTTAGGATTAAATGCAAGTTTATTATTATGAGACATCTAGTAATAAATGGAACTTATGAATTAATATGGTTAAGTAGAGGATGGACACATACTTCTTACTTAAGGACTTAGACATAAGCCTTAAGGCCATAGTGAGAATACAAAGCAAGCTTTTTTGAACTGTAATGAAGTAAGTTTGACCTAGACATAGGATTCATCTTATCACGCATTGCATAATCTAACGTTGTAGACAAACACCATAAGGTATAGCTTTGCTCGCAGATGTCTTGACACCCGTTATCAGTCACAGATACTAGATTGTTAGTTGAATGGATCATACTTCCAACATCACTACCAAATTAGATCTTTAAATATCTTTTTAATTATTTTGTTTATAAACTCTTAAACTATGATGTTATTTTGTTACCTTCTTGGTCATGAATTAGAATGCGATTTTGTGTGTTTAATGAAAAGGTTCCCTTAGACAATCCATGTGGGTATGATACTCTTTCTTATCACTTGCTATAGTTTGACTGTGTATACTTGCATAGCTTCATTCGCAACATTAGCCAATATCTTGACAATTACATATGCAAAAACATAGGTTTTACCATATGCCGCACACAGATTTGACCATATGCCCACACGCGGGCTTTACTATTTGACTACAATTGGTCCCGCCTAGTTTTCTATACACCTACACTAAGATTTGACCATATGCCCACACGCGAGCTTTATCGTGCATCTGCAAGGACGACTATGTTGTATGAGACCAAGTGTTGGGCAATAAAAAAACCAATACGGGAATAAAATAGCTAATAAGTGTAGTAGAGATGAAAATGATTTGTTGGATGTGTGGTAAGACCAGACAATTTAGGATTTGAAATGACAACAAGAGAGAGAGAGAGAGAGAGAGAGAGAGAGAGAGAGAGAGAGAAAGAGTTGAAGGAGAGAAAGTATAAATGGTGAGTTTGAAGAAAGTGAGTGGTGTAGTGTTAGGAGGAGTTAGTTTATATAGAGTTTATGGATTGATTTATGATAGACATTTGGAGCTCTCCAATTAGTGCAAGTAGAGGTCCAATAGCTTGCTGCCATTTTTGTGCTTCATGGAGCTCTATAATTGGTGCAAGTAGGGGTCCAATAAGGATATGATAAGCAGATGTTGTGTGACATAACTATTGTTTGCATGTATTATGATATGATAAGAGTGTTGTGTCACATTGATAGATTGATTTATGGGAGACACTTTGGAACTCTCCAATTGGTGCAAGTAGAGGTTCAATAGCTTGCTGCCATTTTTGTGCTTCATAAAGCTCTCTAATTGGTGCAAGTAGGGGTCCAATAAGGAGAGGATAAAGAGGTGTTGTGTGACATAAATATTGATTGCATGGATTATGATATGATAAGAATGTTGTGTCACATATTGGACCACATGATTCAAACAATGGAGGCAATACATTTGTCAATTGGCCATTAAATGAGTGTGTCACACAAGAATTGGATTATGAACACATGGGTTTCAATTGACAATAGGTCAATGCAACACTACAAGAAAATCAAGTTTTAGTGGCAGCAATTTGCAAGAGATGACATCATGATTATGTCACACATTACATCATGTGTTAGGGTTATTGAAAGGGAGCTAGGGTTGCACAATCCTCCTTTTAATATTTATATAAGAAGATAAGATAAGATAAGATAAGATAAGATATAAGATAAGATAATATTAACATAGAAATTCATAGACAACAAAATGACAATTCTATTTGTAAAATGTCGTTTCTTAAAGTATAAGATTCTCCTACACCTAAATCCATGTTGCTTTATGATGAGTCACATTATGTGAAGAATGTAGGCTCTTGATACTTGGATTACTTCCTGCTAATATTTATTCAAGCACACTATGGCTATGTTTTGTGGATTTCACGTTATTTTGATGCAGTCCTGCAAGATCCATACACAAAAAATCTTCAGTGCTATCGTCTGATAACAAGAGTCATGACACATGAGTTCGTACAACTAGAAATGCGAGCAATCATAGTGCAGTCCAAGGCATGCCAATTGGCGTCTGGATAAGGTCAAGAGGCTTTTAGAGAAAGGACATGACAATTGTCACCTCCCATGTGCAATTGCAATATCCTAGGATCAAACAAGTGAATATGCTTTATTCTTTGGGCTATGCTTGAAGGATAAATAGGGTTAGCTCAATTACCACATGAACTACTATATAAGTAGTCATAAACCCTAAAACTCAAAGAGCCAATCAATAGAGAGAAAAGATTTGGTAGCCTTCATTTCATTCTGAAGGTGTGAAAAACACAAGAAGGGGGGGGGGGGGGGGGGGGGGGGTTGAATTGTGTTTTGGTTAGTTTTAAAACTTCTTCTAAGTTTTTCAACTTATCAGATTTCGCAGTGGGCCAAAACTTAAACACAATCAACTTCTGGTAAGGTGAACAAAAACAGAGTATGAATGAATGAAAACAGAGAGAAGAGAGAAGAGATGACACAAGAGATTTTATACTGGTTCCTCTCACAAACCGAGAGTAGTCCAGTCCCCTTGCACTTCCAAGGGATTTCACTATAATCACACAAGATTACAACTGCTCAAGCTCACAGCAAGAGACTTCCAATGCTCAAGTAACTCCTTACAAGAGACTTCCAATGCTCAAGCTCACAAGCAAGAGACTTCTAATCACAAAACAAAATACAATGTTTTGAACAACTGATAAACAATATCAGAGTTCAGAGAACAAAGAAATACAACTTAAAATAACAAGACTGTTCTTAGAATCCTTGAAAAGAAAACTAAGGTTCAACTACTGACAGGCCAGAAGTTGAAGACTAATGTCTTGAATTTGAATATCAACTCAAGTTGTATCTAAGTTAAAATTGCTCTTTGAAATTTAGCAGAATAACAGCTCTTTGTTCGTTGTAAGTGTGTTGTCACGTCTTCAAATTCTTCCTCCTTTTATAGGCGTTGTTGGAGCGTCTTGAATTTGAGCGGACATTGATGAAAGCAGCTAGGTAGTACTGTACCATTGTTTTCGTTTGAAATGTGCTTATTCAAATCAAGTAAAGATCAAATTCTGATCCTTGATTTCGAATATTCGCCCAAATCAGGAAAACAAAGATAGTACAATAGTACAAACGTCATTGTCATGAGGATAACGGTCTGAATGAAGTTCTTCTGCTCCTTCAGATCTTTTTCCATATAGATGATAGTCGTTAAGAGAATGGAATGTTCTTTGACGTCTTCTGCTGTTTCATCATCATCAGAATTTGCAGATAATAAATGATCTTCTGATGACTTCATCTTCTGGTTGACTTTGACTTGCAACTTCTGATGGCTTCAACTTCTGTGTTGGCTTCAGAACTTGCATTTTCCCAACTTCTAGGGATACTTGAAACGTAGTAACCAGAACTTCAATCTTCTAGTGAATAATAAAATTTTTGACTTGTATATCTGCACACTAGAGTAAATTATCAGTATTCCCTATTGTATATTAATACTATTGTTATCATCAAAACTACTTAGGTTATGTCAGAACCAACTTTGTTCCAACACATTCCCATTCCATTTCTGCCATGTGAAGTTGACGACCAGAGGCATGAGGCATGACAATGAAGATCAGTGGCTATTGAAAGATAGCTCTTGGTTGTGGTGATTTCTTATGTTTACATTTCTTATCTCAATTTGATGTATAAATTTATATCTTTGGTTGCGTGTGAAATTCAATGAGAGTCTAGTATTATTCATGTGAATGATTGTGGTGTTTATTGCATTTTTAATTCTTTTGTGCTATATGTTTGATTCAAGGACTGACCAACTTAGGATTGAATTCATGTTTATTATATATTATGAGACATCTAGTAATAAATGAAACTCGAGAACTAATGTGGTTAAGTAAAGGATGGACACATACTTCTTAATTAATAACTTAGACATAAGTATTAAGGTCATAATGAGATACAAAGCATATTTTAAGTTAAGTGAAAAGAATTAAGTCAATCTAAACATAAAAACAATTTATCCCTTTGTCGTTTCATATTTTTACATTGCCAAAACAAGCACCATAAGGTTTAGTTTTGCTAAAAAATGACAGGACACCACTTTTCACTCACAAATACTAGATTATTAGTTGAAATGAATCATATTTCCAACATCATTGTAAAATTTGATCTTTAAATCTATTTTAATTATTTTGTTTCAAACTCTAAAACCATTATAGTATTTGGTTACCTTTTTACTCATGAATTAAAATGTCATCTTTTTTGTTTAATGACAAAGTTCCAGTAAACAATTCTCGTGTGTATGATCCCTTTCTTCACTTGCTATACGTTTAGATTGTCTTCACTTGCACATGTTTCTACACAACACTTGACAACGATGCTTCTTGCAAAAATTGCTGCTTCCAATCGGTGGTATTTGAGTGTGACAATAGTGTGTTGGTCCGGTTATTACTTGAAGGTCGTCTTCTTGTACCTCGATCATATATTTGAGAAACTTAATTAGAGGTTCACCATTCTATTGTATCTTTAGTTTGATTGGACTTGATCCATTAATTGGGCATTTTATAGCATTAAAAAAGAAATGTTAAGGGTGGAATTTTATATCATATTTTATATGTATAATTCGATATTCTAATTTTAAACACTCCATTAATTCACTTTAAGGATGAAATTCTAGTTATTAGGCTACTTGACAAAAAATTCAATAAAATAAAGTATTTTCATATTATCTTTAAACAAAATTGATATAATTTTGAAAGTAATAATAACTAAATACTAAGCCTTAACAAAATACCATTTTTTTACTACTAAACATAGATAAATAAAAAAGTTGGATCAAACAATATTTAGTGTAAATAAAAGAAAATTTAAAAATAAAAAATTAGCCCAATAAATTTTAGTCAAAATAAAATGAACAATAAAGGATATTATTTAAAGAAATTATTTTTCTTAAAGTATAATTTTAGTCAAAAACACTGAACAATAAATGATACTATTTAAATGAATTAATTTTTTAAAGTATAATTTTTTATCAATTTATACAAAAACCTTTATATTTTTCAAAATATACCATAAAAACTCTAGAAGAATACACCTTCTATCCTTAAATTATATATATATATATAGTACCCAGTCCAATCAACGATTAATATGAGAGATACGAAGTGAACACTTCAATACTAAATCAACTCATATGGGATAAAAGCTTATGTATTTAGTCAAGTTTTTAAATCAAATACATCAGTTTTTCTTAAATAACTAATTAACTTTTACAGTTAAAGACAGCCTGACAACAAGATAAAGACAAGTTTTTTTAGCTCATCCCTTAATCAAATAGAATCAGGATCTCTATATCATTCCCAAGGGGATTTGATTATCCTTGTACTCTTCAAGATCCCAAAACCCATACTCAATTGGGTTCGGATTTCTCCGCCCCATTTCTGCATGAACTTGAACCAAAAAAAACTTCATTTTGCAATTTTTTTTGGTTAAAAACAAAGTAAAAGGTCAAAAACTTCATCTTTTCAACCGTTTGATTTTTAAAAACAAAATATTTAATACTCTTTTTTAAAAGACAAGAATAAACAGATGAATATAATTTAAGAGCTTTCAAAAAGGCTTATCAATTAAGAAATGTAAAAATACAATTTTTATACAGACAAAGTGGTTCAAGATAAGTACTAGAGTTTTCATTACCCATCCCACATCCGTCTTTCCCGTCAAATTCAAGGCGTATTCAAATGTGTACATACAAATACAAATTTTGTTTTCATGCAAATGAGACATAATTTGAGTAATAAAGTGAAATATATGTGTGTATACGTAATATGGTAACGGATGAAAAATAAATGAGCCCCTTTTGAGTCATTACAGAAACTCCCCCTCACATTTTTGACTAGAAAAACCTAGAAGAAACAATTTCACCAATCACTCACTTTGAAACCTTCAGTCCACTCCACCCTCCCCTCCCCTATTTACTCATCATCTTCCATTACTACTCCTTCTCTTCATTGTTCATAAAAACAAGCACTTTCATTTGGAGTGTCTTAACAAAAATAAGCACTTGTGCATGTGAGTAAAATGTGGTTCTTGTCTCTCATTATTTTTCATTTGTTCATTTGTTTGTTTGTTTATTGCTGCTGATTTGTGTTTCATGCATCGATCTATGTTTCGTTTATGAAAATTAATTATTGTTTGCTATTTCTCTTCCATTTATTAATCTAGTGTGTATTTTATTAAATCATCTAATATTTTTCAATGTTTGACATATCTAATCTAAATTTCATTTCAATAACTCAGATATTGATCGATTGCCCTAATCAATAATCATCATGAGTTCGTACCCCAAACACTGGCCTAGCATGTTTAAGAGGTCAGATTATCAGAATTCACAACATGGCAACTCCTCCCTCACTGGTAAATTTACTTCTCCGATTTCAAATATAAATAAAAATTACTCAAAAACTTTATGTATTTGGTCGAAAATTTGGGTCAAAACATCTATTTCTTTTGAATAAATTTTTAATACATTTGAGATCTGGGATATTATTATTCTTATTCATTTTTTTAATTAATAAAATCAAATGCCTGAGTGTAAAAATCAAATTGATGAATAAATGAACTCGAAAATCGAATTCAAATTGGTTTGAGTTTTACTAATGAATCTACATTGAATCAAACCAAACAAATATTTCACATCTATTATTGGTTTGAACATTGGTTTCACCTTGTCGTTCAAATTTAATCAAATCAAACCATTATATTTTTGTTAATAATTAGTATTATTACTATTATTACTTTTGGTCAAAACTACAAGAAACAGTTTGGAGATTATTTAAAAATTGATTTTCATACTAATTAAGTAATATATAATTTTTTTTTTTTAAAAAATAATAGTTATCAAATAATGATTTTTTTTAGAAGCTACTAGAAAAAAAAACTTCTCATCATTTAAAGTAGTTTTCAAATTATTATTTTTTATAAAAAAATCTATAACAAAAAAAAGCTCTTCTAACCAAAAAATGGCAAACGGGCTTGCACAAATATCACAATAGTACATATATATTATATTGTGTAATTATGTTTGATTAGCATTATAACAAATATTGTTTAGGTGGTCATGATGAAGAGAGAACTTCACAACCACCAAAGCCAAGATGGATTCCAAAACCAGAGCAAATCCAAATTCTGGAAGAACTCTTCAACTCAGGGATGATGACTCCTCCAAGAGAAGAAATTAAGAAAATACATGAACGGTTAAGAGAATATGGCCCAATTGCTGAAATTAATATTTTCTATTGGTTCCAAAACCGCAAAGCAAGGAAAAATAAACATACACAACCCAACAATGTTATTCCAAGAACTAGAAAAAGAAAAAGCAAAAACTCTGCACCTCAAACCATAACACCACCTCTTAATTCATTTTCATCATCTTCCTCTTATTATCAAAATGCACCTCCCAATGAAATAGTGGTACCTAATCATGTTGAATTTCCTACTAATAATGAGGTGGTTAATTTGACTAATGATTCCCCTAATGACACAATCTTTGGGAACCAAAACCTAGCTGCTGATTATTTTCACACCCCCAATCAAACTGATTTTCAACTACCTACACCCCCTTTGTTCTCTTTCCCTAATGATCAGTTCTCTAATATGACTGAGCAGTTGCCTCAAAATGAGATCTTCATGAACTATGCAAATAGAATCCCAATGAATGACCAGTATGATCAGGGGAATATTCAAGACCAGGAAGTTGCAATGAATATGCTGTTGCAGCAGCAGCTGCAACAACAACATGATCCACAACCGATCGGTTCAGGTGTGACTTCCAATTCACTCGATGATGATTCGGGTCTTCCTCCTCTTCCTCCTATTGTCATTGAAGAACCTGTTGCAGATCCATTCTCCATTACTCAATTCCAAGGTAATCAATATCAATTTTTTTTACTAACAGAAACAATTTTTTGTCAAATTTTATTCGCTTTCTGGTGGAACTCCAGATTACTAGGGTTTCAGACGATCTTCTTGAAATTGGTTAGTTAAAAGAAGGAAACATCATTATTTACAAATATGAGCTGATAATTAAGTTTTATTATTATTCAACGTGTGCATGGCTTCAATTATAGAGTAGTAGTAGTTGATTGATGAATTGGTATCAATGGTGTGTTTGTCAGGTGTTGGTGAGACTGATCATTTTACGGGAAAATGTACGGTGAGGATTAACAATGAGATAGTTGAGGTTGATGCAGGGCCCTTTAACATCCGTCAAATTTTTGGAGATGAAGCTATTCTTGTTGACTCCTTTGGCCAGCTTGTTCTCACTAACGAGTGGGGTGAAACCCTTGATTCACTCCAACATGGTGCTTCATATTTTCTGGTATGCATATTTTCTTATAATCCATATGCTTTGCTATACTATTACATTTTTCTATATGCTAAATATAAGTGTAAATTAGGTCAACAAAAATTTGATGTGTGTTGTCTGAAACTTAAATTAAATATATCAATCGTTTGTCTACAAATCCTAGCTCAACTGGCAGAAATTTTGAAATTGCTAGTGTGTCGGACGCCATGATCAGGGTTCGATCCCTGGTCCCTCCACTATGTGTGTGAGTTTCAAATGGCTTACAATTTCGTCTATGTAACATATATATATATATATATATATATATATAAATAATAAGTGACGTTATTATTTATAAAATATTGTTAAAACATAAGTGACGTCATGTACAAAAAAATAAAAATAATAAGTGACGTTATTCTGCTATTTTTTTATAAAAGTTAATAAATTAAGTAATTTTTTTCATTAAAACAATTGTCCCGTATATGATTTTTGTATAATAAGCTATAATTAATAATAACAAATATTTATTATTCAATTCTTTTTTATTAAAGCAAGTGTCCCGTGTATGATTAAATTTTTTTTATTAAAACAATTGTCCCGTGTATTAATATAATATATTATTCAATTTCTTTTTGTATTAAAACAATTGTCCCGTGTAAAATTATTTTTTTTTTTATTAAAACAATTGTCCCGTGTGTGTTACTATAATATATATTTACCCCGTAATTATTTATTATAATATATATTCATCAATAATACACTTCTCATGTATTTTTAATATAAGAGTAAACAAAAATAGAGCAGATTTTTTTCTGTTTTTATTCATAAGTGTTTTCTATTGCTATTTTTATGAGTATATTTATTTTATTCTCTTTTTTTTTTAAAAAAAAATTAATTTTTTTATGAGTAGATTTGTTTTAGGCTTATTTTTGAATTTTTTTTGTTATTTTTGTTTTGTATCTTTTTTTAATGAGTATATTTGTTTTATGCTTATCTTCTTCTTTTTTTGTACTTATCTTTTTCCCAATTTAGAGTTAAAATTACATTTAAATGCATAAACGGTGAAATATTATTAAACGTGCTAAGGACAAAATAGGTTTTTTAGTAGTAATTTCTTTTAATATATTGTAAATAGATATTTGTTTTATGCTTATCTTCATTTTTTTTTTTTGTTATTTTTGTTTTGTACATGTTTTTTTCTCAATTTAGAGTTAAAATGACATTTAAGGGCATAAACGGTGAAATATTATTAAACGTGCTAAGAACAAAAGAGGGTTTTTTTGTAGTAGTTTCTTTTAATATATTGTAAATAGATGTGTGTGTGTGTGGCAAATTCTATGGTACAATAGACTAATCCTAATGTACTGGTACAATATATTTTCAAATTAATAGAAAAATGAGTATAATTTAGAAGAATTTTTTTTCCATTTTATTAAAATATTATAATAACTAAATATTATTCATCAAAGTTGTCAAAAAAATAAAATTTGATTTTTTTTTTATATTTATTATTCATAATAGTGAATATTGTATTTTTTAATGAAAAAATATAAAAACAATTAGTATCATGTTTATAAAAAATGAAATTGTGATTTTTTTTATGAAATTATGTTTTCTAAAATATAATAGTCAATAAATAACTTTTTAATTTATAAAATTTGTTGTTTATTTATCATTTAAAAAATCTAGTGTACCATAGAAGCTCCCATATACATATATATATATATATATATATATACCATAGAAGCTCCCATATATATATATATATAGAAGCTCCCATATATATATATATATATATATATATATATCAATCGTTTAATATAATGAGATTCAAATATTTAGTAAATGTATGCAATATATCATACATTAAAATTAATTTACTAAATTTATATACGTACATAAAGACATATTTTTGTAAAATTTATGAGTAAGAAAATCATCTACATTTTAATGTTATTAAAAATAATTCAACTTTTTTTAGCTTTGACGAGGTGAAGCTGGCCCAACAGCAACAAGCATGCCACCCAATTTGTCTGTGTGTTGGCTTTTCTATACCCCTGCTGTCTATGGAAAAAGCTCATCAGCCATCCTTTCCTCTAGCTTATTGTGGAGGCTTTTTAATCAAGTTTCTTATATGTAGTGAGTGATATTTGGACTATTCTATGTGCAAGAGCTGTAAGATTCCTTTTATTCATTTAGTGGTGTATTGTCTGCGACTTTTGTTTTTGATTTTGCTATGTAATCTTGTTTTGTCTTGGATCGAGTTAATTAGTTTTTTGAGTAAGATTTTTATTTATTTATATATGCGTGCCAAATATTTTTATTGTTTTTATTTAAAATTGTGTTCAAGTAAGTATTGTTTTCTCTCTAAATAATTTCTAAAAACTTCACCCTTACTTATTTTTTATTTTTTTTCGAAAAACTTCACCCTTACTTTATGCCATAGTTTAAAGAAAACTATATTCTTGTATTGGGGAGAAGAAAAAAAAATAGTTTACGCTTGATATGTGATAAGTTTTTTTTAACCAAATAAATTTAATGTATTTCATTAATTATCCAAAGTTTAATATATGAAGAAATGATTTTAAAGTTATCGAAATTAGTTCAAGAATTGGCCGCCCTAGCTAAAGTATGATCAGGGACGAATCTAGGATTTATATTTCGTGTGACCAAACTTTATTCGCATCAAACGCTTAGGCATGAAACATATACTTTGTTTGCCTCAATTTTTTTGTTCTTTTAGAATTTCTCACAAAGATTGAAAAATAATAAATATTGAAATATTAAGTTATTTTTACTCTTACTTTTTATTAAAAAGAGCAAAATTTATTTAATTGATGTTTTCAGTTTTTGTAATGGAACAACTCGTAAAATATTTGTACTTTTAGTTTTTTAAAAGAACCAAAGTTTTGGAACAAAAGTAAAAAACTAAAAGAACCAAAGATTAAAGACGGAAGGAAATGTAAAAGTTTAGTATTCTCTTCATGATACCTAGCATTGAACTTATGAAACTGCAAATCTACAACACTAAATAATTGTACTTCTCTTTTATTTATAGCATTGAACTTATGCGACTTCAAATTTACAACACTAAATAATTGTACTTCTCTTTTATTTATCATTTTTTGACATGATATTAATTTATTTTTTTGAATCGGCTAAATTTTATTGATAAACAAATCGCCTAAACAAGAAGTATAAAGAATTGTCGGATCAAACAAAGAAAGTCAAGGTGATAAAAACACCTTAACCAATCAACAACTACAACAAATAACCACCAATCCACCCCTTACAATAGTTTGTGCGTCAAAGATTAAAACGCAACAAAACAAAGCCAACAAAATTTAGTCCCCAATAAGATGTTCAACCAAAAATGCCGCTCCAAACCCAAGCAACACCAATTTAAATTCTATCATGACTCACTCTCGTCCTACTCCAACTCCAACTTAAAACCAAAGCAGAACATTGAACTGAAATGAATCAAAAAAGAAACATCTCCAACCGAAAATACCATTGTCAAACCAGACACTTCCTAAGTAAAAGAAAACGCCGACAACTAAACTCACTCCACATAGATCTGAGCAAACTGCAACCCGCCAAGGCATCTCGATAGAGAAAGTCGGAAGCCTTTGGTATGAGCAAAAGGTCCACATTTGTGATCTTATTACATAGCTGCCGAAGAAAAACTCGGAAGGAAAGCATCGACAAAGTTTTGACGGAGAAAAAGTATTTCGAATTGCAACAAACCAGTAAAAAACGTCACCATCAACCACCACCAAAAAACGGAAGTGAACAGCCACCACTCCCACCAAACAACCACCCAAAAAAATGTTGCACGCCATCCAGCAGACACACATCCAAAACCACCACTCCTACTGCAAACAACCACAAGCCACCACCGGAGCTACCGTCGGAGCAACATAACTCTTCCATCACCATAAACCAACACCACCACCACATCACCATCTCAACAGACACCTCCTCAGCCACAAGCTCTAACGCACCATCCATCACCACATCACTACCACGGCACCACCACGTCGGCAGAGGAAACGGTTTTGGTAAATATAAGCTGGGTTTAAGAACCACCACAAAAACTGCAAACAAATCACCACTACCAACAATCACCTGAACAATAACTCATAATTATCAACACTATCAAAACCAAAAGCCCTCTGATTACTAAATCATGCCAGATCCACCTAAACCACCCACTCCTCCAACACCATGTGACAAAAAGCAACAACGCGAAAGATAAATGTAATGGAAATCATAACTCAGAAATCAAGTTTTTTGAATTCTTTTTTGGGTTAAATATGTTTCTAGTCCCTACTTTTACGTGAGTTTCGACTTTTAGTCCCTATATTTTTTTAATTATATTTTTAGTCCCTCATGTTTTTCCCGTTTGCATTTTTAGTCCCTACCGTCAAGTTCTGGTGACTAAGCTAACAGAAAATGCCACGTAGGGTGCCACGTAGGATGCCACGTACATTATTGAACCTACGTGGTATTTTTTATGTTGATATATTTTTAGTCCATACTTTTACGTGAGTTTCCATTTTTAGTCCCTATATTTTTTTTATAATATTTGTAGTCCTTCACGTTTTCACCATTTGCATCTTTAGTTCCCTACTGTCAAGTTTTGGTGATTAGGATAACAGAATATACCACGTAGGAGAACATATAGGATACAACGTCATTTACCCCGCACCAAAACTGACCCGACCTAACTAAAACATAAATTTCAAAATTTTAAATACCTAAATTGAATTCATGATCTCTTTCTTCTTCTCAAACTCATAAATCACAGTAGCTTTTCTCATTTGAAAGTTGTTCATGATCTCTAGTATCTGTGACTAATAAACTTGCATTTAAAAACAACTAATTCAAAAAGTGCTAAACATTTCAAAAGTACTCATAATAAACGACCAATTCAAAAAGTTTGAGTTGTTGGTTAGAAGTAAGCATAATATTACATAAACTGAATTAAAACAAACAGGATTTGGATTCTCTCAATTTTTTCCCTCATGTTTTCTCTCCAATGGTAATCTTAGTCATTCATTCAATTTATTTATCTCCCTTCTTAAATGTTTTTATACTTTTTATAGTTTATCAACCATTAGATCAACAAAAGCAGAGAAAACATGAGAATTCCTAAACATTTAGGTTTTTTTTTTTTCTGTCCTTTATCTTGGTGCGTGTCACAATAAGGAATTGATCTTCTTGAACTTCAAAGTTGAGGAGGTCTCCTGGATGCAATTTGTATCGCTTTAAGAATTTGGACCAACCACTCCAAATATACTTCTCATCAAAAGATTTTTCCGTATACTTCTTTTTGATGTAATGATTGTGGCTGGGAGTTCAAAATTCTTTTGGATCAATACGAAATTAATGTTAGTTATGTTTTTAAAGTGGCTTCGAGCATGTTCTTTTGGAATGTGCTGATTTTGAAATAGAAAAAAAAAAAACAAAAAACAGACAGAGTTTCAGCTTCAAATGACTTAGTCATGTATGACTATAAATGTATAACGTCTTACAAATGATTTTATAACAATTATTTCATTAAATTGTATGGTTGGTTTTATTTTTTATTGTTTTATAATACACATATCAAATAGAATAGCTTCATTATTAGCTAAATATGTCATTTTAGGACCAGGTAAACTCGTTTATCTTAGGTCCAATTCACATCATAAAGGTCACGTAGATTCATTAATTGATCTAGTATCATCTGTGCCATCCCGCGTGACATAGTTTGTTATCCTAATCACCAAAACTTGACACTGGGGACTAAAGATGCAAACAGTGAAAACGTGTGGGACTAAAAATATAATAAAAAAATATAGGGACTAAAAGTGGAAACTCACGTAAAAATAGGGACTAAAAACATATCCACATAAAAAATTAATGCCACATAGATTCTTTAGTTGACGTGGCGTCCTATGTGGCGTCCTACATGACATTTTCCGTTTGTCTAGTCACCAGATATTGACGGTAGGGACTAAAAATACAAACGGAAAAAATATGAGGGACTAAAAATGTAATAAAAAATATGTAGGGACTAAAAGTCAAAACTCACATAAAAGTAGGGACTAAAAATATATTTAACCCTTCTTTTTTTTGTGAACTTTTTTATAAGCATATATACCTGCGAAAAAATAATTTAAAAATACACATTGTATTAATAGTAAGGACTAAAATTGAGTGCATGATATATTTCTAGGACTAAAAATTAAATAAAAACTAAGCTTAACATATCATCATTTTATAAGCACCAAAACATATTTAATCTTGGGATAAATATGTTCATGGTCCCTATAAATATTTCAAGTATTGTTTTTAGTCCTTTTAAAATTTTTGTTAGACTTTTGGTCCCTCTAAAATTTTCAATTAACACTTTTAGTCCCTACTTTTAAATGAAGTCATATGTAGACTTAATATTTTTTAATGCATTTCTTCAGAAAAGTCTAGAATATTTTAACAATCACTCACAAAAAAAATTAGAATTTTTTAACAAAACATGAATTAAATATGAATTTTTAAGTACCAAAAACATCAAAATTTATATTTAATTTATGCTTTGTTAAAAAATTGAAAAAAAATTTGGGAGAGATTCTTATAATATTTTAAACATTCATAAATAAAATTCATTCAAAAATGTAAAGCATACACATGAGTTGATTCAAAAATAGGGACTAAAAGTGTTAATTGAAAATTTTGAGGGACTAAAAGTAGAAGAAATTTTTTAGAGGGACTAAAAATAAAACTTTGAATATTTATCGGGATCAGAAACATATTTATCCCTTTAATCTTTGTACATATAAATGTATAAATAAAAAATTAAAAATTTATGTGTGGCCATGGCCACACTAAATCCGTTTCTAAGTATGATTCAATAACTGAATTCACTTATCTCATAATAAACTTAACTTCAAAGTTTATACATGATATTATTTTAACTGTCTCGCCATTTTGCATAAATTATTTCAACTAGCACTTGAGTTGAGAGTCGAATTAGACTCGTTCAAAACATTTATGCTTAACTTCATTCATGGCTTAAATGTCCATGTTTCTCCCTCTCCTGCTGATAAAAACATGCTAACACTTTGTGAATATAGCAATAAATTCCCTGGAGCTATTACGGAAAAATACACTCGTTGTTGTTCTTATTGAGTCGACAAAAAAATATATATCTATTTTGCATTGTAACCATTCTATAAGAGATTTTTTTCATCAACTTGCATTGCACAATTATTTTTAATTAAAACAATCATTCTAGAATATTTTTTATTATCAACTTTGTGCAAGTATTAGTTCAGTGTAAATTATTGATGATTTCAAGTTATCGAACACACCTAAAGTGTTATTTTAAAATATACAATTTAATTTTTTGATTATCGAATTTGTACTTATTATCAAATTTATATATTATAATTTTTTTAACAGACCACTCAAAAACAAAATCTGGTTCCACCACTTCCATACTAATTTAGTAAGATGACATGGACTACTTCTTCTAGCATTAATTATGAAACAAAAGTGTTTCAAATTTTATTTTTATTTATATATTCGAATTTTAAGATCAAATATGTTAATTTTTTTCACTCATTTTTATTTATAATTAAGATTAGCGGGAGCATTAATGAAAAAAAAAAATAGTGGGAGCATAGTTTGGGTCAAAAACAAAACCACGAATGTTATTTGCACACAAAATCTAATATCAAATATTGACGTCTTGTACTGTTCACCATATATTTATATGGTGATTGGTACCTTTTTTCAATTTTTTTTTTATTTTCTTTTAATATAAGGAATGATTTTCGTAACACAAAAAATTGAGTATTGTCATAACCAATTTGATTATTTTATTAACCATGAAAATGTATATTGTAAATCACGTTTTAAATTTAATCTATATCTCATTAATTAATTTGACTATTTCATTAATCAAGAAAATGTAATTAAGTCATCAATTACAATTACTTAGTTTACATAGTAAAGTAACACAATAAAAAGATGAGAGAGAGAGAGAGAGGGTAGAGAGAGAAAGACAGAAAGGGAGAAAAGGGCGGTCAAAGTCTCATTCCAGACGGCGCTACCACCATGGTTACATCCATAATGTTGACCAAGCCACCATCTCTTTCTTTGTGACAAACTTTCCAGCTGACTGTTCTTCGGAGATACTATGGGACGCGTTCGCAAGGTTCGGAAGGGTGGGAGACGTTTTTATTCCAAATAAGGTTGACAAATGGGGGAGAAGGTTTGGGTTTGTGAAATATATGGAAGTGAAGGATGAGGAGGCGCTGAGCAGAAGGCTTGATGATGTGTGGATTGACTCCTTTAAACTAAGAGTCAATCGATCATTTTTCAACAGGAATGAGGAGAAAAAAGGAAACGGTAACCAGACGACTCAAGTTAGGTTGTTAACAAGACCAGAAGGTGAGAGCAGCATTCAACCTGGGCGTTCGTTCAGAACAACCCTGGTTCACTTGACAGAAGGACAACTGGAGAAGGAAGAGAAGGTAGCTGACCCACAGGATACTCTGCACGTCGAGGCAGATGGCTCGGTATTAAAAGATCTACAGAAGAGTTTTGTTGGGGTGCTTGCTTTAGACGTGGAGGTTAACAAAATTAGAACAACTCTTTATATGGAAGGGTTACCGCATATCATGGTCACTGCAATGGGAAGAAACAAGGTCTTGTTGTTTAGCCCTAAGGTTGGTGAGTTGGAGGCATTGTGTAGGAAGAAAGAAGACTGGCTGTGTTACTACTTTAAAGAGGTAAGACCTTGGTTACCATCCTCCTATGTGGACAGGAGAGAAACCTGGGTTAGTGTCCTAGGGATACCACTTCATGCTTGGGGTGAAAACCTTTTCAAGCTTTTAGGAGGAAAATATGGGGAGTTCTTGGACTTTGATGAACCGACAGCCTCAAGGTCTAAACTTGATGTTGCAAGGATCAAAATAGCAACTGGTTTTAGAGACTACATCGATGAACCTGTCAAGATCAATGTTCTAGCTGTCACTTATACCATTTGGGTTGTGGAGGAGAGAAGCTCTCAATCTCGGTGCAACCTAGGAAACAAATTTGAAGAGCAAGAGTATAGCTGGGTTGAATCTCCATTGTTCCCGGCGGAAGCTATGGTGGTGCGTGGAGGCTCTTGCGGAGGCACGGTGGAAGAAGAGGAAGCGGTGGGCAATGTTGACCTACATGCTAGTAGACAACCTATGCATGGGGAGTATTCACTTGGTGATGGTGACTGGTCGGTGGTGAAGGAAGGTAGTGCCAAAAAGCACTTTTGTGAGTCAGAAGTTGAGGTGTTGGCTACAAAAGGAAATCTTTTTCAAATTTTGGCAAATCCTCAGGCTGGTGGGGAGGTTGACGAGGTTGTAGGAGGGTCCCAAGGAGATTTACAAGTACAAGAGAGTGGATATTTGGGAACAAAGAATGGGGAGCAGTAGGTGATAGAGACGTGTCATATTAGGGAGCAACCTTTTTGCTGTGGTGGGTCCAAGGAAGTACATTTGCAATTTAATGCTGCAGTTGGTCGGGTTTCACCAATTAACAAAAGGATCCGATCCAACTCTCTCCCACCCATCCGGGTTTGTGGATCTGGATCTCAGTTGGGCCTTCCCAAGGCTATTGGGCCAGAGTTTAGTGACTCCATCTCATTAGTTAAAATGAAAGGAGGTGATTTTCCTTGTGCAGAACAACTTCACGACTCCAACCTGCAAAATTGTAATACATAAATTAATCCCCAAATTCAACACCAACGTGGAAGATCTAGGAAACGTGGGGGCAGAACAAGATCAATAAAGCATAGTGCTCCAAAATTTATTCAATTGGCAGAAGCAGCAAGGGTAGGAGGTTCGAAATCAGGGAGGAGGAAGAAAGGGAGGTCAGTGGCGACACCTCTCAGTTCGGCCAACAGTGAAGGGGCGCATCAACCTTCAGCTCCAAACCAGGAGGACTCTCAAGCGATACCTGATTCCCCTGAAGAATTGAATTTAGAGGTGGTGCTGCCTATTTTTAATTCTGGGCTAGGATCGGGTGTGAATTTACTTCTGAATGATGGTGGAGATACTACACAAAACCCAAATGCTCACATTGACCTGGAAGCTGCAAAACTTCTCCATTTGCATAAACAAGTGGGGTTTAGTTACAATGAAGTTGATGAAGAAGTTGTCAAAGTTCTTACAAATGATGAGGTTCGTGATAGATTGAACAAAGAGGAATGGGAGCGAAGAAACGGTCATTAATGATTGTGCTGTCCTACAATGTCAGAGGCCTAGGAGGGAGGGTTAAACGAAGGAGGATCCGTGAATTGGTCAGAAATCAAAACATAGACTTTTTGGCAATACAGGAAACGAAGTTGGAGGTGGTCTCAGATAAGCTTTGTCACGGCTTATGGGGATCAAATGACTGTAGTTGGCTGTTTCAACCATCCCGAGGAGCTAGTGGCGGGATTTTATCTATTTGGTGTAAGTCGAACTCTAACCTCTTATTTTCTTTTGGTGGAGACGACTATGTTGGTGCTTGTTTTGAATGGGGAAGGTTGAAAACTATTAGTTGTGTGGTAAATATTTATTCCAAATGCGATTTGGCCTCTAAACGGAGATTGTGGAATAATATTATAGCTTCTAAACATGTTTTTGGTCTTCAAAATTGGTGCATTGTGGGGGATTTTAATGCGACTCTCTCGCCAGAGGATCGGAGGGGTGTAAGTTTGGAAGTCCCTAGTAATGTTGAAATGAGAGCTTTTAGGGAATTTATTGAGGCGTTGAATGTCATTGATCTCCCTATTTTGGGGCGGAGATTTACTTGGTACCATGCTAATGGGAGGGCGATGAGCCGTATTGATAGAATCTTAGTTTCATCGGATTGGCTAGACACAATGGGGGCGGCATCGGTGTGGGTTGGGTCTAGAGACATCTCGGATCATTGCCCGTTGATTTTAAAAAATATGTCCAATGATTGGGGTCCGAAACCTTTTCGTTTCAATAACTCTTGGTTGACACATAAAAATTTTAAGAAGGTGGTGGAGGAGGGTTGGAGGGAGCAAGAAACTAGTGGTTGGATGGCCTATGTGTTGAAGCAAAAATTGCATGGTCTCAAATTGAAGTTAAAAGGGTGGAGCAAGGAAGTTTTTGGGAATGTGGAGGAGAGGGTCAAGAAGCTTATTGATGATATTCAAGCCTTGGATATTAGAGGTGAGCACTCCGGGTTATCTACTATGGAGGTGAAATTGCGGAAGGATCTTTTTAGTGAGTTTTGGGACCTTCAAAAGATCAAAGAGGCCAACATTTTCCAACGATCAAGATCCAAGTGGCTATCCCAAGGCGATGCAAATTCAAAATTTTTTCATGGGTGTATTGCGTCTAGATTGAAGCGGAACTCAATTATGGCTCTTAAAGATGGTAATGAGTGGCTTGAAACCCCTTCTCAAATCCGGGAAGCGGTGAAGAGCTTCTTTAACAATCACTTCAAATCCAAGACCTCTATCCGGCCGTCTTTAGATGGAATCCCTTTTCCATCCCTATCTCCGGAGGAAAATCATCTTCTCTTGGTTCCGTTTTCTTATGAGGAGATTCACATGGTCATATCGGAGAGCGATGGTAACAAAAGTCCGGGTCCTGACGGTTTTAATTTTGCATTTTTAAAGAGTTGTTGGGATCTTGTGAAAGGCGAAATTAGAATAATGTTTGACCAATTTCATGGGATAAGGAGCCTTCCTAAATGCCTTCTTTCTTATTTTGTGACGCTTATCCCAAAGGTCTCTCTTCCTTTCACTTTGGGAGACTACCGTCCGATATCCCTCCTAGGGTGTTTATATAAGATTATTGCCAAGGTGTTGACGAATAGATTGGCAAAGGTCATGAACTCCTTAATAGCGCCTACCCAATCGGCGTTTATTAAAGGAAGACACCTTGTTGATGGTGTAGTGGTGATTAATGAGGTGGTGGACTTGGCTATTAGATCTCGGAAGGAATGCTTAATCTTCAAAGTGGACTTCGAAAAAGCGTATGATTCCGTTGAATGGGTCTTCTTAGAATACATGCTAAGGAGGTTTGGTTTTGATGAAAAATGGATTGGGTGGATGAAGGCTTATGTGTTTGGTGGGAACCTCTCGGTCCTTGTGAATGGTAGTCCCACGGGAGAAATCAATATTCAAAGAGGTCTCAAGCAAGGTGATCCCCTCGCCCCGTTCTTGTTTCTTTTAGTGCCGGAGGGCTTTGGGGGGCGATGAGAAATGCGGTTAACTTAGATCTTTTCAAAGGTTTTGCAATTGGTAACAATGGCCCTTATATTTCTCATCTCCAATATGCCGACGACACGCTTAGCATTGGGGAAGCCTCTATAGAGAACCTTTGGACTTTGAAGGCAATCCTTAGAGGGTTTGAACTTGCTTCCGGGCTAAAGGTCAATTTTTGGAAGATTTGTTTAATGGGGATAAATGTTGACGACAACTTTATGAATATGGCTTGCTCTTTCCTAAATTGCATCAAAGGGGTGGTGCCTTTTAAGTATCTTGGTCTTCCGGTGGGAGCAAATCCGAGAAGGCTCTCCACTTGGGAACCTTTGGTCTCTAGTATCCATAAGAAGCTCAACTCTTGGGGAAATAAGCATGTTAGCTTAGGGGGTAGGATTGTGCTCATTAATTCGGTTTTAAATGCAATTCCTATCTTCTATATGTCGCTCATGAAAATGCCGGCTCAAGTTATCAAGAAACTTACTCGCATCCAAAGAGAGTTTCTATGGGGAGGTGTGAAGGGTGGTAAGAAGCTTAGTTGGATCAAATGGAAGGTGGTTTGTCAAGAGAAGAAGAATGGTGGTTTAGGTATTTGCGATTTGAAATCGGTGAATCTTAGCCTCCTCACCAAATGGAGGTGGAAACTTCTTCAAAGGGAGGAAATAGATCTTTGGAAGGAGGTGTTGGTGGCAAAATACGGCGGTCATATTCTCCAAAAAGCGGTGTGGCCAAATAGGTCCTTTTCAAATAAGCCATCCCATTGGTGGAAAGAAATTTGTGACCTTGAGGAGTGTATTGATTCCAAGAATTGGATTGAGGAGTCTCTTTCCCGTTGTGTTGGAAATGGTGCCCATACTAGTTTTTGGTCCGATAGGTGGATTGGTGACTCCGCGCTTTGTGTTAGTTTCCCCCGGTTGTTCTCCCTTTCTATGTGGAAAGATGCTTCAATTAAGGATGTGGTGGTGGTGGAGGGGGACCGTTTGCGTTGGAATTTGGAGTGGAGGTGTAACATCCCCAATTTCCGAATTTGCCTAATTAATTTAATTAGAAATTATTCGTCTAAATTAAAATTAATTAAAGGTGACTACATGATTAAATTCATGGGAAATTAGGAATTTTATGTGTAGGATTTAGTAATTCTAATTAAAACTAAAGCTACATGATTACTACCTTAATCATGCTTATGAAAATTTAATTAGAATTCAAATTCCTCTCTCATGTGACTCAATTCCCTTTGGCTCTACACCTCATTTCTAAACTATGAGTCATAGTTCCACTTGAAACCATTGCCCATGACTCATAACTCTCCAAACTTGCATGCAAAATGAATTGTGTGAGGAGGATTAGCTCCCAAATCCTTTTCTATTCTGTTCCATATTGATTATATTATGTTTCTGCACTTCCTCAGAGTTTGATTGTAGGTGTTCCTCTTGAAAAATGTTGAAATTCGTAAAACATGGGTCTTTCTGACTTGACTCGCCGTAGCGAGTTGCTAGCGAGCATTCATGGCGAGCTCAAGGTTCTAGGCTGAAGAACTTCGCCATGGCGAGCTCTAGCTCGCCTAGCGAGTTGTTTAGGCCAGTACCTGTAAGTTCGCCATGGCGAGCTTGTTAACTCGCCGTAGCGAGCTAACCCAGAATTTCCTCACTTTTTCTATTTTTAAAATGAATGATCACTCGTTTTATGTCACTACCTGAGGAAGATAATTTGCAGATATATAATGTACTTAATATCGTACGGGAAGTCAGGCACAATTCTGAAAATTAGGGATAACTTAGAAATTAAGTTGTATGCCCCCGGGAAAGGAATTATATTGGTAGTATGTTAACCATTTAGAATCAGTCGATCATGTGCGGTTTAGTATGCTGCTTATGGGCTTCCAATGGAATAACCCATTAGGAAAATGATTGTGAGCTTAATGTCGTGGTCGAATCAGTCAGCGGATATGGCGGGCCTTCGAGACATGCTCACCTCGAAGTGTCTTAGCGGAATAAAATTAACAAGATACTTTTGTGTGTTACACTTTTATTAATTATGATTATGATATTTATTATGATAGATTATCAATTATGGACTGATTAGGTACCCCGGCTTTATAGCCTAGGAGGGTAGTAGAATTCACTGGGACGAAGTGACTGTCTCACCCCACTCCCTATTTGAAACAGGAAAACAGGTTGATTAGGTAAGCCTTGGTGTCGGAGTCGCTGCTGCTGTTTGGAGGATTGCATTTGATTCTTGCTTCCTTATTTATTTTATCGTGTTATCGTTTGTTTCCGCTGTTATTTCTTGAACTCTTGATGTTTTTGGCACCTGCGTGTGCATTTGAATTGTGTTGTAATAATAATGAATTCTCTTATCAATAATAATATTCCATGATTATTCTAGATTTATCTATGGGGTGTTATAGGAGGCGTCCCCTCTTTGTGTGGGAGGAGGATCTCATTTCTAATCTTTTGACCCGTCTTGTGGAAGCTAGATTCTCTAACCTTGATGACCGTTGGGTTTGGAATTTAGATCCGGAGGGTAGTTTCTCTGTGAAATCCGCTTTCCAAGCTCTCTCCAAGGACCTTGTGTTGGGTGCTAATTTGTCTAGTTTTGAGGCTAGAATTTTCAACGAGATTTGGGAGAGCCCGGCTCCTTCTAAGGTAATTGCTTTCTCTTGGCAATTGCTTCATGATCGTGTTCCGACTAAGGAAAACCTCTGTATTAGAGGAATTCTCCCCGGTAGTAGTGGAGGTAGCTGTGTTGGGTGTATTGTTCTTGTGAAACTTCCTCTCATTTGTTTCTACATTGTAGAGTGGCTCTCGAAGTGTGGTATCATGTTTTTAAATGGTTAGGTGTGGGTATAATTGTCCCCCCAAATTTATTTATCCTCTTCGATTGGTTAAGTGATTTGGCAAAGAGCAAGAAAGCTAGGAGAGGTTTCCGTTTGGTTTGGCATGCGACAATTTGGACTATTTGGAATGCTCGTAATAATCATATATTTAAGGGTAAATAGGTTTTTACCCCCTGCAAAATAGGCGAGTTTTGCATTTGCCCCCTGTAAATTTTTTTTGTAGGAATACCCCCTTACAATGTTCAAAATTTTTTTTGGTAGTGTATTTTACCCCCTTGTCGATTTTTTTTCCCAAACATAGGGGGGTAAAATACACTACCAAAAAAAATTTTGAACATTGCAAGGGGATATTCCTACAAAAAAAATTTACAGGGGGCAAATGCAAAACTCGCCTATTTTGCAGGGGTAAAGACCTATTTACCCTATATTTAATAATGTGAGAAAGGAGCATTTAGAATTGGTTGATGATATTAAGGTGTTATCTTGGAGATGGAGCGTGGATAGGTTGAAGATTACGCCATGTCTATTTTATGAATGGTCGTGGGATCCGGGAGATTGTTTCGAAAGGTAGGACGGGCTTAGTTTGCTTCGGCAATTTGTGTTGGGGGAGGCTGAAGTTTTGGTGGCGCAGCTGCTGTTATTTTTTCCTGGTTTCGACCTCTGCAGGTTGTTAGTGTGAGATGTATTTTTCTGCTGCTGTGTTTATTTGCCTCTGCTGTTAGTGTGTTTCTTCTGTTTAGGTGCAGCTCTGCTTCTGTTTTCACTGCTATGCGCCGCTGTTGGTTTTATGCCTCTTTGTTTTGGCTTAGTTTTTTGGTTGTTCTGTTGGTAGGCTCCCTTTGGTCCTATCTTGTACTAGTTTTCCTTTTCCCAAGTCCTTGGTATATCTTATGCTTTGGACTTTAGTGTTATTAATAAAAGTTTGCAATTCAAAAAAAAAAAAAAAGTTTACATAGTAAAGTATATAGTTTAAAAAAATGACAATACATTACATAAAATATGTGGTTATTGACTTGCATTTTTCTAGTTAATCAAGTAGTCAAAATAATTCTGAAATATATGTTAAAAAAGTGGTTGACAACATATATTTTTTAAGAAAAAAAATTTTTGTTAAGAAAATTTAAGGAGAATAATTATAAGAATAAATCTCTTTTTTTGTTTAAATCAACCACCATCCATGTTTTCACAACAGAAAGAAATTAATTAGATGACATCGTCCTTTAAATTTTTATCATGCATTGATTCTTGCATTTCTTGTGTAAACATTTTTTACTAAATAAATGCTCTATTTATAATTAATGAATGAGCCTTAAAATGGGTTAACAACGCAACTTATTTTTGTGTTACAAAAAACATCCTCTAAATTTTTTATTAAAAAAATGACAAAAAGAGTATTTTTTTACCGTGTAAGTATGTATTTGGTGTTAATATTTATGTTCCAAATCTAATACTAGTAGCATTTTTCAAGAGTTTATTTTTTGTAAGCATTTCAAAAGATATATGTTTAATGCTTGTACATGTAACGGATGAAAAATAAATATGGATCCCTCGAGTCAATCCAAAGAAACCCCTCACATTTCTTCCTCAAATCACAATTCCACCACCGCTTTTTCAATCACACACACACACACACTCTTCACATTTTTTCTCCACTTTGAAACCTTCACCCTTCCCCTCCCTTATTTACTCTCTTCAATTACATCATCATATTCCATTACAATTACTTCTACTCCTCCTCTTAATTAATCATATATACACCACTTACGTGAAAAACAAGCACTAGTGAGTTTCCTTTGGAGGTGGTTTTAAACGAAATTAAGCACTAGTGTAAGTAAAACACAGCTCTTGTTTTCTCATTATATGTTCATTCGTTTGATTATCCTTTCTTTTTATTAGATTATTGTTTTATGTTGTGTGTTTCATCTTTCATGCATATCCATGTTTTATTTATGAGTATTTAATTATTGATTACTATTTCGCTTCCATGTATTAATCTAGTATGCGTTTTATTAAATCGATGTATTATTTTTTGATCTATTGATCTATCTAGTCTAGATTTCATTTCAATAGCGTATCTTAGGTACGTTTTGATCGATCACTTTTAGCAACCATCATGGGTTCGTCAAGCAAACATTGGCCTAGTATGTTCAAGAAGTCAACTTATCAGAATTCGCAGCATGGCATCAACTCTTCATTATTATCTGGTGGTAAATATTACTCTCCCAATTTTAAATATAAATGAAAATTATTCTAAAAAATTGATGTATTTGACCTAAAATTTGAATTAAATGAATTTCCTTTGAATAATTTTTGCATATATTTGAAATTCGGAATATTTTATTATTATTATTATTAATTTTTTTTATTAATAAACTCAATTGTATGAGTGTAATTAAGAATCAAATCAATGACTAGATGAACTCAAAAATCATATTCAACATCTATTGAGTCTAAAAATTGAATAAAAAACATTTTGATAAATCTTCTATAAACCGGAACACTTTATACATACCAGAACACGTGATGTGGAGGTGAAAAGTTGAAAATAGTGTAAAATGTTACATGTAAAAAGGGTAAAATCAAAATATCACGTGGTGTTTAGCGGTGAATGTAAAATTGTATCGGTGGAAGGAAAAAATTTCCTCTCCGCTCTTTTAAAAAAAAAGAAGGAAATTGGCTTAAACAAATTAATATCATAGTACTTCATACAATATAATTAGCATATTTCATTGTGTTATTTTTTAATTAGTAAAAAAAAAGCATATTTCATTGTCTAATTAAACTTTATATTTTTAGTTGGCTTATAACAAATATTTTTTAGGTTATCATGGTAATGAGAGAACTCCAGAACCAAAGCCAAGATGGAATCCAAAACCAGAGCAACTCCAAATTTTGGAAGCTATCTTCAACTCAGGGATGATGAACCCTCCAAGGGATGAAATTAAGAAAATACGTCAACAGTTACAAGAGTATGGCCCAATTGGTGAAGCTAATGTCTTCTATTGGTTCCAAAACCGCAAATCAAGGACCAAGAACAAGCATAAACAAAGACAAATAACATTGAACCTTGCAAAAAGAAAAAACAAAAACTCTCCAACTCCTAATAATAATTCCATAATCTCATCTCAAACCATCACAACACCTCTTAATGATGGGAACCAAAACCTAGCTACTAATTATTTACACACTCCCATTGAAACTGATTTTCAACTACCTACACCCCCTTTTTTCTCTTCCCCTAATCAATTCTCTAATATGATTCAGCAGTTGCCTCAACAAAATGCTGATGTCCCTAATTTGCTTAATCATGAGATTTTTATGAATTGTGCAAATAGAATCCCAATGAATGACCACTATGATCAAGGGAATATCCAAGATCATGAAGCTGCAATGAATATCATGCAACAACAAAAACCTATCAATTTAGGTGTGACTTCAAATTCACTCAATGATGATTCAACTCTTCCTCCTCTTCCTCCCATTGTCAATGCACCTTTTACTGATCCATTTTCCATTACTAAGTTTCAAGGTAATCAATATTAATTTTTTTACCAACTGAAATAATTTTTTATCGAACTTTACTTTTCTTCCGGTGGAACTCCAGATTTAGGGTTTGGAAGGCCTTGAGTATAATTATGTTTTATTATCATTCAACGTACGCATGGCTTAGTGGCAGTTGAATGATGTTTGTGTTTTCGATTCGCGTGTGAAAAATGAATTTGTATCAATCGTGTGTTTGTGTATGTGTGTTTGTCAGGTGTTGGTGAGACAGATGATTTTACGGAAAAATGCATTGTGAGTATTAACAACCGCATATTCAAGGTTGACGTTGGGCCCTTTAACATCTGTCGAATTTTTGGTGATCGGGCTGTTCTCGTAGACTCCTCTGGCCAAACTATTCTGACCGACGAGTGGGGCGTAACGCTTGACCCACTCCAACATGGTGCTTCTTATTACCTGGTGTGTATATTTTTATTTTTTTTTTTGACAAACAATAACTTATATCATTTCATTAATCAAAATAGAGGTAATACAAAGAGGTAGAGTCTCAAAGATACAGCGACTAGCCCAAG
This sequence comes from Trifolium fragiferum, assembly GCA_954870985.1. Taxonomy (NCBI): domain Eukaryota; kingdom Viridiplantae; phylum Streptophyta; class Magnoliopsida; order Fabales; family Fabaceae; genus Trifolium; species Trifolium fragiferum. The sequence continues at coordinate 22,354,036 of OX940790.1, read as the reverse complement.
AAATGGCCGCCCTAGCAAGAGAGTGAGCTACCATATTCGCTTGTCGCTTAATAAACTTCACCTTAAAGTTTGAATTACAAGATAAAATATTATTAATATGTGAAATTAAGAAACTAAACTCGGAACTACCGTCGCGAAGATGATGAATTGCATCCACCACACTTTTAGAATCTGTCTCAAACATCACATGAGAGATGCCTCTATTCTCCATTTCTTTCAAAGCTTCTAGTAAGGCAATGGATTCCCCTTCCAATATAGAGCAATTCCCTTCCAACCACGAAGTTCCTGCCAAGACAAACCGTCCGAAATGATCCCGTAGGCACCATCCCAAGCTAGTCTTATTCAGCTTCGTATGAAATCCCGCGTCTACATTAAACTTATACCAACCTAGAGGCGGTTTTTGCCAACTACGAACCTGCTGATGTTGTTGGAGATGTTGTTGACCGTGTTGCACTAATTGGACTGAGTTCCATTTTTCCCATAGATGACGTGCTTGCAACTCCAAATGTCTTCCCGTCTCATTTACAACATTCCAAACCTTATTATTTCTATTGTTCCATAGTACCCAGACAAGCATTGCAAAAATTCCCGCCGTGTCTTTATCTTCCTTGGAGCATACAGTGTGGATTACTTCTCTTGCGGACAAGGCTTGTTGAAACCAAGGCATAAACATGTCGTCCAAGCCTGCTGATTGTCTAGCTTGAATACTAACCTCACAACCAAATAAAACATGCCAATCATCTTCATAGTCATGGTTGCAAAGAGCACAAGTCAAAGGGCAAGGTACACACCTTTCTTGTAGTCGCATACGGGTAGGTAAGCACCCTTTACTAATCCTCCATAAGAGATGTTTTGCCTTTGGAGGTGCATGAATTGACCAAAGACTATTCCAATCATCTTGATGGGACACAACATCAACCTTCCCTGTAATATTCAACATCAATTTATAACCACTTTTGACACTATTTTTGTTTTTTGAATCGGCTAAATTTTATTAATGAACAATTCCTCAACAAGAAGTATAAGGAATTGTTGAAAACATACAACGAAAGGTAAAGTGATAAAACACTTTTACCAAATAACAGTACACCAAATCAGCACCCCAACCCACCCATACACCAATAGTGATTCACTAAACCCACCAGAGAAAACCCCTACCCAACCCTAGGAGAGACCACTAGACACTAACTTTCGAACTCGAATTAAAATTACTCGGCCCATCAGGATCTAGAAAGCAGCACCAAAGGTCGAAGGTTGGGGGACACCGGTAGAAAGAGAACCGACAGTCAACACCGATGCAGTAGAGTTCGACCAGATACCAGAGACCTGCAAATCTCAACAGATTTGAACACCCTCAGCGACTCAACGAGTCCTGCAAATCTCACCAGATTTGAAAATGGTCAGAGACTCTAGCATCGTAAAGACTCTACTCACACTCGGCTTAACCATCCAATACCTCATCCGAACACTAACCACTGCCCCAAGACACCACCTCTGACAAACACCAGCATCCCTTGTCAACACCAATAACAGGGCCTCCTAACCCTCCCACATCAATACATCTTGAAGGTACAATAAAACAACCACATCCGTCAACACGGAGTGTCTACGAACTTCGTCCTTTCGAGCACGCTAGGACAAAAATCCAAGGCCAAGAACATACCCAAACAGCACCCAGCCTCCGTCCACCCCACCATTCCACATCGCCTCCGGCCACACCACCCTTGCACGAGACCCCACCATTCCACGATTCCACGCCAAAACGACAACACCACCTCACCTCCTCCACCGTCACCAAACCTACACCGAGCCACCCCAGCTGCTTCGCTACCGCCTCCACTAAACACCACAATAAGCTCCCCTAAACCAGATCCAACCACCAGAGCACAACAACCACCAATAACAGAAACCCACCGCCGGATCCAAACACCAGAAACCAAAACCGCCAATGACAGAGACCCACCGCCGGAGACAAATGAAACTCCGGCGAGGAACAAACACCAATCCTCGCAGAGACAGGGCTACGCAGCAGCAAGACATAGACGGCCGGAGAGAAGCACAACGGAGGAGGCAACGAGATGCCAAACCCTTGCCAAAGAAAGCCGTCACCAACGCAAACACAGAGAAACGGACCAGATTTGAGACGGGATGACGGAGAACGAATCGCAGACAAAACCTGGTGATACGGAGCCAAGCAGGCTCGTCGCACCACCACTACCGGCGTCTACATCGTGCCGTCACGTTTGGATTTGGGGCAAGGGTACAGCGGCGGCGGATTAGGGTTCGCTGAGAAGAGAGAAGGTGGAGAAAGAGTTTGGATGAGAGAGAAAAGAGTTGTTAAAATTTGCTATTCCATTATATTAAATTATACTTTTGACACTATATTGACCATGTGTATTATCAACCCAAACAAGTTCATCCACATCAAGCATATCAAGTAAAGGGATGTTAAGAATTCTTATAACCTAGATTGTGTTAATTACTTTTTTCGTACTAGAATTATGTCAACAAAATTTGTCGTGTTTTGTCTAAAACTTGAATTAAATCTATCTTGCTAATCAAAATTTTCTTTAATATTTAAAATTCGGGGGTAATTTATTTATTTATTCCAACACTTCAAAATATTCGAATTTTGATTCTTTTTAAATCAAGACACAATTAATGTGTGCTCATTATCTAAAATGACCAATGACATGGGACCAAATAGTTATTTCTCTCTTAGTATAGTATTATCCAATTTGTTTAATGTCATGTATTTTTTATATTTATTTAATTTAAAATAAATTTAAATTTTGAATTGATTATAATACCAAACAAAATTTTAGGTACCAAATAATTGTGTGTGTGTGTGTGTGAATTTAATTGGTATGTTATAAAAAAGCATAAACTATTTATTGTGATAGTTTGATAGTGTTAAATATTTTATCATGGAGTATAATAAAATTAAATTTACTAAATTTATATATTGCATACACACATATTTTTGTCAACTTTTTTATGAATAAGAAAAACATCTACACTTAATATTATTAAAAATAATTCAATCTTTTCAGGTTTGAGGAGGTGAAGCTAACCTAGCAAGCATAGCATGCCACCCAATTTGTCTATTTGTTTCGAATGTTTGAGTGGGGAGGCAACAAATAAGAAATTCTGTAAGGCTTTTAGATTGATATGACATATGAGTGTGTGGGTAATTTGGAAGATGAGGAATTAAATTATTTATAATATGGATTAAGAGATAGTGAACGGATTTTAAAGTTGTATCTTGGAGATGGAATTGAAAAAATTGAATATAGCACTGTGTTTGTTTTACGAATGGTATTGGAACCTAGATACTATTTTGACAAATAAATGGTATCTTATTATTGATTTATATGTGGTTTTTTTTTTTAACAGCGATATATATATATATGGGGAATGATCAAATTATACCGGTGTAATATTTGAGTGATGTTACATATCTCAATATCGCTTTAATGAATACAAATTTTACAAAATATACCGTTAGATTGAAAGTTTATATCTTATAGATCGTCCATGTTGAATTTTACAAAAATCTAAAACCGTTGGATATGGTTTTGAGATCGATCAAGATTGACGGTATTCAATAAAATCGAGTAAATGTTACGGTATTCAAGATCACTCAAATGTTACACCGGTGTAATTTGATTAATCCCCATATATATATATATATACAGTGGCGGAGACAAGGCCCAGTATGCCCGGGCACTTGCCCGGGCTCGGCCAAATTTTTTTGGTATTTTATAGTTAGTTTAAGACAAAACTGAAATTTTTAGGAACTAATTTAGGGTAAAATTGAGATATTTTGTTTGAAACTAAGATTATTCAGTGCAAAATTGAGATTTTTTGTTTAATATTGAGATTTTGCCCAGGCTTTAGAAATTTTCTAGCTCCGCCACTGTATATATATATATATATATATATATATATATATATATATATATATATATATATATAGAAAAGTACAATAAGTACTCGGCCAATTATGGTAAGACAAGTATATGTAGTACTCAACTCAAAACTCCGAAAATTATCTAGTTATACAATCAAAGGGATTAACGCGCACCACTCATAAAATAGACATGGTGAGTTAATTTTTTTAGCTAACAACCAATTTCAAGAAGTGTATTGTATCCTATCAAATATTTTCGATGGTTCTACAATTTTTCTCAAAAAAATTATTTCATTTCTCTACCGCCAAAGGACCCAAATCACGGCGTGTTAAACCATTAAAACACCCTTTAAGCCCTTCTTCTTTTTCCGATAACAAGTGAGGAAGCTTTCTAGAAGAGAGGAAATGAAATCCGGCACTACAGAGGTCAATTCAAACCAACGGTGAACCTTAGACCAAACCAACCATGCCGTGACACATGAAGAAAATAGATGGTTTTCCGATTTTCTACCTCCGGCACACAAAACACAACTCGCGCCCTCCCCGTCAAGGATAACCCGTCTTCGAATCAAGTTCTCACGCGTTGGCAATCGGCCGAGAAGCGCTTGCCAAGAGAAAACTATTACCTTCATCGGGGCCCAACTCTCATTGATTTATATGCGGTGATATTTTGGATGTGCAAATTGTAAGGGCTGGTAGGATTATTTTGTGTGCAAAGAGTTGGTAGGTTGAGTTTCGGGTGCAGTTTTTTTACTCATTTTAATTAGTTGTCCATTGTTTGTGAATTTTTTGTTTTGATTTTGTCTTGTAATCTTTGTTTTTCTTTGGTTCGTATTTAGTTTTTTGAGTGGAAATTGTATTCATTTGTAAGTGATCAAATATTTTTTATTTGAGGTTGTGTTCAATTTTTAAAAAATTTGTCCTTATTTTCTGTCTTAGTTTAAATAAAACTAACTATTTGCTACGAGTTTTATTCTTTTTTCTCCTTCATTGAAACAAATTATTTTATAGATAAAGGTTTACAACTGAGAGTGCTTTAAATTAATTAATATACAGCTATACTTTTCAATTTTCATTCAAAAAATAAGAAATTACTATCATATACATAGAGATGCAAATTATTTTGTAAAAAAAAATCCAAAATCTTCCCTCATAAAAGAAAAAGAGCTACAAATGTTTCTATCAAGCTCACTATTATTTATTGATTATTGATAATAATGATAATAATAATAATTATTTAAAAGAAACCAATATAAAGAAATTTACATTGTTTTTTATAGACAGTGAATAATTATTCTCCTTTGAGTTATACAAAAAAACAAAAAACAAAAAAGGAAAATGGTTAAAAGCAAGAAAAATATAAAAAACAAAAAACAAATAGAAAGAATTAAAATAAATGAAAAAGAAAATTGACAACCTATACAAAACGTCATGTTTTTGCTTTAATTGTGTAATACCAACCTAGAGAAATGCTAAAGACACACTCTTTATCACACTCTTTTAACACACACCAATTATATTTTGCCATGTCATCCATTATTTTAATTTGTGTTACCTGTCACCTATTTCTATTTTATTTATTTAATTAATATTTATATTTTAACTGTTCATCTTCCTCTTATTCTGTACCGCAACTCCCACCACCAACACTCTCCTTTACCTTTTGATTCAACAGCCCCAAAACATGTTCCAGACAACAACGTTGTTGTTTTACTTTTGATACATGAGTTTTATTTATTTTTTTTATGGCTTTTATACAAACATGTTGAAACAAAAATGGAAATGGATTTCTTATAAGAAAGTGGAACAACTTTTTTGAATGGCTTTGATATAAACACAGATCTCTTCAATTACCAGAGTAAATGATGTTAAATGAGAAACAAGATAGGAAACGAGATCTGGAAATGAAATAGAAAAAGTGGGAAGAATTGTAACTTTAATCTGGGTACAATAAAGAGATCTTTTCATTTACCCGATCTGAAACAAAATTGGAAACGAGATCTGAAAAAAATCTTCAACGACGATATGGTGACAGTAACAAAAACAAGATGGATAGATCGGAATGAACCGAACCATGGACAGATTGGAAGGAAGAGCCATGGACAAATGAGAAGGAGAAAGAACCAAGGAGTGGAGGAGACAGTTTGCAGTTAAATGTTTTTTAGAAATAAAAAATAATAGGAGTAATTGTTGTTCAACTTGTAGAACCGCGTAAAAGATTAAAAAAGTTAGATGATGTGGCTTTTTATTATTGGAGTCTGTTAAAAAAGTGTGTTAGAAAGTGTGATATTAACATTTCTCTACCAACCTATACAAAATATGAAGTAAATGATAAATTACCTTTGATCTCTGTATGGCAGTTTTAATTTTACATTTTCTACGTGAAATGAAACTGAAATTGGAGTAAAAGAATTAAAAATAAAATAATTGTTGTTAATTGATGATTACTTTCATAGTTTCTTAACACAAATAAAAAAACAACAAATAACCAAAACTTTTTTTTTTTACTCCAAAACTTTCATAAAAAGAAAACCAAAACTTTTACTGAAAAAATAAATAAACACATTAATGAAAAGAAGAAAAATAATAAATTGGGGGAAAATTAACAATTGATAATTACCATTAATTGGCAACGGTGGTCTCCAATCTTCATGGCCCTATTTCTATCATTATCTTTGTGTTCTTCTTTCATTCTTTGCTTTTGACCATTTTTTTATTTTGAGTGGGTGTTTACCTGTTAATCCTTTTTTGATAATATGAATAGTATTATTTTAAATATGTGAGAGGAAGTTGTATTTGGTTAACTGTGAAGCAGTTTTAGAGGTTAAGGATCTGAGAGTGTTTTATTTTATTTTTTTCTTTACATGGATGTGAGAGAGTTTTAACCATATTATTAGATTTAATGTGTAAAGGTATAGGCAATATGGAAAGTTCACTCCAAAAAGTTGAATCCTCTTTATATTATATAGGTAATATAGGTAATAAACCCACCTCGGAATTTTAGCATAGCTCAGCCACTGATCACAGTTGCGAAAGATCGAATAATGATCCTCCTTACTAATTAGTCAAATGTCAATTACATTGAACCAACTAACGATTGGTATTCTCCACTATGTTTTACTAAACTCAAACTCAATTCATTGCCTACTAAACTGAAACGCACCATTCGTGAATTTGTCGTGAAGCATATTTCGCTTCATTAACTATTTTCCATCTAATTTATCTGGCATCAAGATTTACGCTTTAAATGTTACTCTAGATATATTATTTAGGGTGTTATAATTGCTCCAATTGGCGCATGTTTTTTAGAGTTACAATCTTTGCAATCATAAATAAGATGTATCTTATTAGTATAGGTAGTACAAAACTACAAATTAATTTTATACTCCCTCCGTTCCTTTTTGTTTAATGTTTGGGAAAAAAGATGCCAAATTAAGAAAGTGTAATTTTGCATTTTATTTTCCTATTATACCCTTTTTTTGGAATATATTATACTCAAATTTTAATCACAAAAAAATTCCTACTTTTTTTCTCACTTTATCTTTCCAAAAAAACAATAAAAAGATTATATGAAGAAGTTTAGTAAAAAAAAAAGATACAATAAAAAGATTATATGAAGAAGTTTAGTAAAAAATAAAAATACAATAAAAAAATTATATAAAATTTAGTCAAAAAAAAATAGGAAGGAGGGTATAATAGACAAAATATAAACTTAAATTATCAAAACATCAAACAATTTGAAACAATTTTTGTTTTCTAAAACATCAAACAAAAAGAAACGGAGGGAGTAAATCTTTTCAACCATACGCTCTCATATTTGTCTATCTAGTTGTAAATTTGGGTGTTTTTTTCCGGTTAAAATGACGATGTAAAACTATCTTATATTGTCAATGGACATTATATTTTCTTTTCTTTCTTTATGAAACACATACTCATTGTTAAATTAATGGATTTAATTTGTATATACTTAATAGTGGGAAGAAAAAATTTACCCATACATTCGATACATTCAATTAAATTATATAATAAAAATATTTGTTGAGATATTTATGAACTCTATAAAAGTGGCGACAGTAACCGTACCATCGTAAGTTTGATTATACGCAACTAAACGTATATATACCAATAAATTTCTAAATTAGTTATAAAACAATTAATCACTAAATTAATTATAAAAAAAATAGCATTCATATAAATTTTAAAAAATATTTAATTAACATAAAAAAATTAATATTAAAATATTTTTAAGGATAAATAGGTCTTTATCCCTGTAAAATATGTGAATTTTGCGTTACCCCTTGCAATTTTATTTTTTTTAGAAATACCCCTTCAATATTTTTTATTAAAAGATTGCCGGGATAACGCAAAATTCGTCTATTTTGCAGAGATAAAGACCTATTTAGTATTTACCCTATTTTTAATATAATTTTTTTGGTTATAATGAACTTGTGATTGAATCAAAGACTCATAACATGTTATCCAAACCTCTCGCCACTAGACGATACCTATTTAGTATTTACCTATTTTTAATATTAATTTAACTAATGATTACAGATTTATCATGTAATCAAAATACACGTTGGAGTTGTTATCAAATGCCAAATCACATTGATACGGTTAATACTCTTATTTTTCATCATCGTTCGTCTCTCATATTCATACTCATGCCTTATTTTAGTGCAATTCTTAGACTTAAAAGTATCAATTTTTATCTAGTTCATTCGCTCTTAATACTCTTAATATTTTATACCCTATGGTTAATAAAAGAAATGATTATTCTTTTAGAACTGTTAAATACTCGATCGTGCGGTTGACCGTAGAATACATAGAATCAGAGTCATCGGAAGAAAAGCGTCCAAGTTAAGGGCTTTTTTCCCATACACTCATGCACTTAGGGTTTATATTATAACTTAATAATGGAATTGTGAACTTAAAGAGGAATGATGATAGAAGGAATGATAGAATTATTTTTATTACGTTTTATGTTATTTCAATATACATTGAGTGATATGTCTGGTTGGTTCTGTGTTTAATTATGTGCTTTCTTGGTAAACAGATCTTTATTTTCTGCAAAATAGGTGAATTTTGCGTTACTCCTTGCAAAATTTTTTTAGAAATACACAATATTTTTTATAGTGTATTTTATCCCACTGTGTTGTGGAAAAAATTCGATTGGGTGGCACTATAAAAAAATTTAAAATATTGCAAGGATATTTTTACAAAAAAAATTACAGAAATAACGAAAAAGTCTGTTTATTTTGCAGGGTAAAGATCTATTTACCATATCTTTAATAGTAATTTAACTGATGATTACAGATTTATCATGTAATCAAAATACACGTTGGAGTTGTTATCAAATGCCAAATCACATTGATACGGTTACCGTTGCCAATGTCAAATTAAAATTAAGTTACTACTTTATTTTTAGCATATAGCATCACGCACCACAAAATCAAAACAAAAATAATTTTGTCTCCGTTTGTGGCTGTTTTCCCTCATCAGATCATCAAATGGGGGCATATAGAGCCGATGACGATTACGATTATCTATTCAAGGTGGTTTTAATCGGTGATTCTGGCGTTGGTAAATCAAATCTTCTTTCTAGATTTACAAAAAATGAATTCAGTCTCGAATCTAAATCTACCATTGGTGTTGAATTTGCTACCAGAAGCATTCGTGTTGATGATAAGGTTGTTAAGGCTCAGATTTGGGATACTGCTGGTCAAGAAAGGTATATTTTTTCTCAATTTAGGAAATCAAGAATCCAAAGCGGACACTTCTCGGATTAGGCGTATGGACACGTACCGACATTTATGATTATATTGAATTATGTTATTTTTTCAAATTATTACCGGTGTCAGTGTCTGTGTTCGTGTTTCATAATCGATTGTTTAAATTTTGTTCTAATTATAATTGTTTTTAAATTTTCCTTGCATAATAAGATTAGCCGCCGTTTTTGTTGTTATATGATTATTGTATTAGCCATTCCTAGAGAAGAAAATTGTTAGAATTGTCTATATTCGAGCTATTAAGGATAGTATCATACCATAAGGCACGCGGTTTAAATTGTGGTTCTAAGTTGCGGTTACAGCAAGTTACACTGCAAACCTTTATATTGCGGTTAAATGTGGGCAAATGTGGTTGATGTTGCCACAATTGCGATTGTGATGCCATTGGAAGGACCTCTAAAACCATTATGTTGCGGCCACAATTGCAGTAGCAGATCGCAATTTAGAACCATGTTTACTCATATTAGAAAACGGCGGAGAAATAGGAGTGGTAAATCATTGAATTCAATCTGAGTGGTTGAAATGGAGAAGGGTATCAGGTGTTTTATGTGATATAAAAATACCACTCAAACTAAAGGGTAAATTTTATCGTGCATCTGCAAGGACGACAATGTTGTATGAGACCAAGTGTTGGGCAATAAAAAAAACCAACACAAGAATAAAATAGCTAATAAGCGTAGTAGAGATGAGAATGTTTTGCTGGATGTGTGGTAAGACCAGACGATTTAGGATTTGAAATGACAACATGAGAGAGAGAGAGAGAGAGAGAGAGAGAGAGAGAGAGAGAGAGAGAGAGTGTGTGTAGATTCTGTAGAGAGGACCTGTAGATTCTGTAGTAAGGAGAGTTGCTAGGATGGAGGATAGTCAAATCGCTAGTGGCAGATGAAGACCTAGTAAGACAAACTATTAAGAAAGATCTAGATTGTAACGAGTTGGATAGAGATATGTTATATCACATAACATTTTGGCGTTGTTTGATATATGTAGCCGGCCCTAGTTAGTGGAATAACACTTGATTTTTGTTGTAGTATTGTTATTAAACATGAATTTGGAGAGATGTGTTTAACCCCGTAAATTTGATTACTCTTACTTCTTGAGCAAGTTTTAGGGATTGAATTTTAGGCCTAATGTGCTACAAACGAATTACTAATATATTTTCTGTACCACGCTTCAGTGTTAAATGTCATCATCATTCCATTTTAATTTTCGTATAATGCTTGTTTAGCTGTTAGGTACCATCCAGTGCATTCGAAAAACATGCTTCTTTTCTAAAATGATGCATTTCATTTTTACAAAGTTGAACATGTTACCTTCTGCTTTTCTTTATGCAATGAAGTTGGAACTCATGACTGCTTGCCGAAGTTTATAATTATAGCATGATGGCCGTAAAGTTTCTGGTAATTTGATAGAGGAAATTGGGATGTGTCAATATAGTAAATAGTAATGTTGTAAACAAACTAGTTACCAAAAAGTTCTAATAACATAGTCACTGCTAAGGTTAGTCAAAAAAACTAATCACTGCTAAGGTAGCCTCCTGGCAACTTCTCTAATTGATTTCCTTCTAATCAAACACTGATTTGAAGGGAACTGTGATAAAGAGACTTGTATTTCCTTTATTTTGTTATGCACTCTGTGCCACCAGTATTTGCTCTCATTGCTAGTTTAACTGTATTGTTTAATTTGTGATTTGATTGTATTAACAGGACTTATTTGTTATAGCTTCCTATCATGGTGGCGTAATTTTTCAAGAATCCAGCCTTTTAAAATGTTCAATGCTGTTTTTTTCCGAAATTTAACCTGCAATGGTTCTTTTTTTGTCTGCTTTAGTACAACTAAGTTAAAATCTTTGAGCCATTAATGTCTTTTTCTTATTAACTGATATATCTTTCCAAGGACATTGGTCCTATCTCCCAGGACTTGGAGACTAGTAAACTAGAGAAATATAAGAACAGAGATAAAACTAATTATTAATACTTGAGGAAGGATAAGCATAAGGGAGAATACTCAAGAAGCTATAAACAAAACTAAAAAGACAAAGTTCTGGTTAATTACATTGGTTTTGATATTATTTAACTTCATTATCCTAATTAGGCTGTCCAATTACTAAAAAAGCGAGAATAATGTGAAGGTAATTTAGTGACTATGTTTCTGGATTCCAGGTTACTAATGATCTACTTCAATGTATTTTATCAATCTTTCAAGTTACAGGTTAATCTTAGTTTTTGCCTAAAAAAAATGTTAATCCTAGTTTACTTTTCTTAACTAAAGGTACCGAGCAATTACAAGTGCTTATTATCGCGGAGCTGTTGGCGCTTTGTTAGTCTATGATGTTACCAGGCATGTTACATTTGAAAATGTGGAGAGATGGCTAAAAGAGCTGAGAGATCACACAGATGCCAACATTGTCGTGATGCTTGTAGGCAACAAAGCAGATCTACGTCATTTACGAGCAGTTTCAACCGAAGATTCTACAGCTTTTGCAGAACGCGAGAATACATTTTTCATGGAAACATCTGCCCTTGAGTCCTTGAACGTTGAAAGTGCCTTCACAGAAGTGTTGACGCAGATATATCGTGTTGTAAGCAAGAAGGCCCTTGAGATTGGTGATGATCCAGCTGCCTTACCTAAAGGACAGACTATTAATGTTGGGTCCCGTGATGATGTATCAGCTGTGAAGAAATCTGGATGTTGTTCTGCTTGAGAATGTTGTAAAAGTCTCTGTATTTTTACCCTGAAAATGATGTCCTGTTAATACCATGTAGAGGGATTGAACTGACAGCATGAAGATGGATTGTTTAGAGAGTTCTGTTCAATATTAGCCAAATGTTTAGGAAACATGCACATTTATTTTGCGTAATTTATATTTTTGGCATTGTAAGATACTCATTCATCTAATTTCAAAATTTTCATTTCTGACCTTTTCTCAGTCTTAGCCATACTTTTATGCATTCACATGATTTTGACCATGTATTCTGGTGGATTTAGTAGGGGCTGCTGTCATGGACTTGAAGTCGTGTAGCAGGATACTTCTAAGGAGCCTTTTGTTGGGATTTAGTTTGCTTATCCAGAGATAATAGGTATTTAGTTTTTAAGTGTTGGTATTGTGAACTTTGTATCCCTGTTTCTTGGCTCTATGCACACCTTGTATAGAATTGCCTTAAAAAAAATATTTGATTATAAAAAAAAAAATATAACTGAAACATTTGCAACAAAAAAATTTCAAGGGAGGTTAGTGCAATTTGCCCTTGAATAAAAGAAGAAGAAGAATTATTGAGGTTTTTGCATCTCTTTAATAGCCAACCAATTCTAAATCCAATTTGTTATCATAATCTTCACTTTCAAAACCCCATTTGGAAATTGACTTCCCAAAAAAATAGGCTCCAATTGGGTACCATAGTTTGAAAGAAAAATTATGAAAGAGAGAGATCAAGATAGGGGTAATAATTTGGGTGAGATTAATTTGAAAGAAAAACAAGTGGAAATTGAAGAGAGATATAGAATGGACCGTGGAGCAAAAGGAGATGAGAAAGAGAAATAAATTGAAAGCGACATGTCATTTGTGATGCATCAAGTATTTCTCTATATATTATAGTATTTGTTGAGTTCTCAATCGGATATTTGAATATTTCTTTGATGTTATTTGTGAAATAATAAGATGATATAAATTACTACTCTAATTATATAATACTATAAAAATACATAATACTAGGATTTATTAAACTAAGGAAATGAAGAGAGGAAAAATTAGGATGATGTATTTTATATTTCTCAACCAAAAGGGAGGTATTTATACAACTAAAATTACTACTATTATATGAATGAAATCATTTACATTAGTATTTTAAGAGCATCTACAATAAGGGTATCATAGAGAGTATCATAGATTAATGATCCGTACCTTATTTATTTTCATCATTGGAGTTCCATGACGTGGCATAGAGGGTATCAAAATTGATGATACCGGTATCTTATTTAATGTACCGTATCATCAATTTAATGTTACCTTTTTTTTATATAATCGAATTAAATAGAATTAATAACTTGTTAATAATGTATGATACCTAGAGTGGTATCACCATTGGAGCAAAACACATATGAGTCGCATAAATATTATATGGCATTGTAGGGACCACTTTTTAGTGATGTATGATACCCAAAGCGGTATCACCATTGGAGATGCTCTAAGTTGACAATATTTCAACATTAATAATAAAACATGTGTTTCATATCATTATGAAATAATTGAGGGTTTTATAATTTCTTATAATAGTATTCTAGTTTTTGTATTAACTCGTTTTGGCTAAGTGGAATCAAAACATAGATTTTACTCATATAGTTTACCTCATATTAAAATAAATAAATATAATATACTCCTCACGGTCCTTTTTATAAGAAACAAAAATGGAAAGAATAAAAATTGGTCTTTTTTATAAGAAACTTTAACCGAATTTCAAATATTTTAAATGTTTAATTTTAGTTATGCCCTTTATGAGAGAGAATATTAAAAATAAGTAAGTTAGTTGAATTAAGAATGATTACATAAGGATATACATGCAATAAATTTAAATTTATAAAGTATTAAATGAAAATAACTATGTACAATGTGCTTCTTTGGTCTATGTGATTTTTTCAAAGTGTTCCTTATAAAAACAACCGGAGAGGGTATATTTTAGCTTATTTAATTTTTGAACAAAATCAAAAATTAGTAATTTTATTTTGGGTAAAAAGTGTTTTTCGTCCTTGAAAATTGACAAATGTGGGTTTTAGTCCCTGTCAAAAATACTCCTCCCGTTTTGCCCTTATAATGTCAAATTACTTTTGTCCTTAATTACTTAGTTTTTCATCCCTGTAATTTGTGCAAATTTTGGTTTTCATCCTTGTAATTTGTGTAATATTGTCACATTAAGGACTAAAACCTAAGTAATTTCAAATTAGAGGGCAAAATAGTAGAATTGTTTTTTACAGGAACTAAAGCTCAAATTCACCAATTTTAAAGAGACGAAAAACACATTAGATAATTCACTCTTAATTGATTTTCTCTCATTCTCATTGGTTAAATATGAATAAAGTCATGCATTTCAATAATTTCAATAACAAATAACACAACAACTATATACCTATAATATATCTCTTGTAAAGACATAATATCTCTCATTTTTTCACGTAATATGACTCTTTAAATCATGTATTTCATGTGAGATTCAATATTATATATGATTGAAATACAAAGTGAGTATATATTTTAACCCAATTGTTTTATTTTATTTTTACGAAATTCCTATCAATCTTTTTTTGACAATATTTATGTATCTATTATTTATCAAATAACTTATTATTATATTTAAATCTCCACAAATCTTAGCTCAACTTGCAAAAGTGTCGAAATTATTAGGCCGGACACTATTTCGTGTATCTACAAAAAAAAAAAACTTAATATATTTAAATAACCGCATAAAATTTTGTTATATTATATTATTTTATCAAAATATAATTATTTATTTGTTTTGTTTCACACTTATTTTCATCTATTCTTTCTTTTGCACACATGCATAAAAATAGATGACATTGCTAGGAACACACGAGAACTAAAAATAATTATCTATCTAACTTTTAATTTTTAATGTACCCCTTCTGTTTCTCCATCCATTTTTATAAGTATACTATTATAAAAAATACTAATCAATAGTGTAAATAATTGTTACCCCTATAATTATTAACATATCCGATTATAAAATTAAGTGTTTCTCTACATATGATACTATATTTAGTACTAATATGATAAGAATTGAACTTTTGAATTTCCTAAAAAAATTAAGTTTTTGAATCGTTAGGTGAACACATGCGAGTTTTTATTGACTTTATCAAGAGTTAAATCGTCTAAACTCATTTTGACTTTCGATTTTACTCAAAATGATTTTAATTTTGATTTAACGTGAAAGTCATACCGAAACACACAAAACCATAGAGTTTACAATTTAAAACGAGATTTTAACAACCTTGAAACCAGCTTTAGCATGTTCATGTCTTAGGCATTGGAAGACAGAATGATTTTACATAGGAAAGGTTTTTTAATGCTTCACTCTTTAAACAATTTAGAAATCAAAGCATAAAACTAAAAACAATTGAATCATATGCTCTTTTTTTTTTTTTTTTTTGTCTCCACCGAAGAATTGATGACCAACGAAAGTTGTGACTATTAGTTGCTTCGATGCTAACTAACAAAAAATTTTATTTTTTATTTTTTCATAAATAAGAGGGCCTAAGTCCAAAAAAAAAGATGATTACAAAGTAATTAATTTAGAGTAGATATCCCCATCATGTTCTCAAGTAGCAAGCTACTTAACTGGACACCTATGATACACAACATTACAACAACCCAACTTACCTCCAATATTAGCAAGGACATTTGCACATTTATTTGACTTCCGATAAGAATGATGCACCACAACCTTCTAATCAAGAGCCAACATTGGTTTAATTTTTTACACCAGAGCACTTCTAACCGGGCTCTCTCCCAAAAATGTACAGAGTTGCGTAATCATAAATGGATTAATAAAGATGTATCAGATTTGTTCAATCTGGATTTCACATAATCATTTGTAAATTTGCACACATTGTATACTCCCTCCATAATAAAATGTACTAGGATCAAAGCATGCTAAGAATCCTCGGTGTATAAACCAAGGTCAATGGTCAGATGCCGAAATAATTTTTTTATGCAAAATGGGTTTAAAAAATAAAATGTTTTTTTGTCTAAAATAAGTCAATGTGTTTGTCTAAAATTTGTTAAGAAGAAAATATGATACCAAATAGTTCAGAAAGTTAATAGTGTTGTCAGTACTCTAAGAGCAAGCTCTTGCACGAATACTGTGACAAATAGTTCAAAAAGTTAATAGTGTTGTGAGTACTCGAAGAGCAAGCTCTTGCACAAATACTGTGACGAATGAAAGCCGAAAAATTCATGATGATCACTGCTTAGCATTTTTCATAAATTAAATATAAAAATTATATTATGTACATATCTTTAAGTTAATAAAAAATTGATTATCGATAAAACAAATTGCATACCATTTTTTTTGACAATATCAAATTGCATATCTTAAATAATACTCTATGCGTCAAGTAACTTAAAATAATTAACAGTAGAATTTGAACTAATATTTACACAAAGTTGATTATTAAAAAATTATATTTTATTATATGACATGTATATTAAAAAGAAAATAATTGTTTTTAATTGATTGAATACTTAAATACTGAATGGTTGTGAATTTTTCAAAAAAAATAAACAAATAGAAATTGTGCATTTTTTATTCTGATATTTGACAGAGATCCGCTTGGCTACGCTTGTTCCTTTTACTCCCAAACAAATATAGTATACATTTTTAATTTTATAAAAAATATCAAGGATATTATAGTAATTTCCCATTTTTTTTGAGGTGGTCCTAGTTCCACCATTTCTTATATGCACAGCAAACAAAACATACTTAAAAGAACTGGATTTTGGTTTTGAAACTGAAAGCCACAAACGTAGAAAAAAAAAAGCATATATAATCAAGATTTCAAGTCATTAAGTGAAGGAGTAATTGCACTACATGCTACCAACATGGAATGTTAATATTCAATATAAAGAAGCTAAACAGACATATAAAATGATAAAAATATAGCGAGAGCAGATATTCCTCCAGAAAATTGGAGAAAAACTTGACCGCGCGACATGCCCCACGAAATTTATTTGCGAGCTTCAGCCTTCTTTTGTTCTTTGGCTGAAACAATTGTTTAGAATTATCAGTTTCAAAATTCATTCTTGAGAATATGTCGGCAAAGAATAAGCAGGAAAAATAGTGTTAAAAACATACCCGCTTTCTCTTCTTCTCGCTTTTTAGCAGCTTCAGCTCTTTCTTGACGTATAAGAGCTAAACGATCTGTAAGACAAGGTTACAGAACATTAGTCATCAGGGAATTAAAATCTCACGTAGTTAAATAACTTTTATTAGTATATGGCATATTAAGTGGTTTAGGTTCGAGAGCAACTAGTACCTAAATCTTTCCTGGATTGTTCTGTTTTTCCTTGCTCTTGAAGTTTCATGTAGCGCTCATGAGCTCTCTGTTTCTCTATCTCCTCTCTGAAAACAGAAAGCAAATTTTCAAAACATTAGAAAATCTGTTAAAACAGAAAATTCATCTTCAATACTTTTTCAATTTATAACTGACGTGTGATCCCTGTAAACAGTAAGCAAATGAAAAATAAAGATACCTTTCGCGCCTTGAAAGCTCACTTGTTTTCCCAATCTGCATTGAGAAGGAAATAGCATTATTCTTTTCATACGATTTTATTGTTATAAAGATATCTAAGAAAGGACAAAAAATGGAACGTTAAACTCACATCAATGTCTCTAGCTTTAATGGTCTTGGGCTTTACCAAGTTGGGGTTTTGAATCTCAATAACCCCTTGAACACCTTTTGCCTTCTGCAGACATTATATAACATCATCAATTTCATATTATGGGGGCAGACCATAGAAACAACTGAAACATATAAAAAATGTACAAAAGAAGATTGTAGAGACTTCTTATTGTAATGTACTGACAGTATTTTCATCTTCAGATTCTTCTTCGGATTCTTCCTCGGAAACTTCATTAGTTGGCTCTTCTTCATTCTCAGGTTCTTTCTAATAAGATTGTAGAGAAAATTAGCATGTTATACAATACTCATATGTAAAACATATAACAAAAATCAAGACAAGCAATGCATAGACAAAAATGAACTAGACACCCCGCAGAATAAAGAACTAGACACCCTGCAGATCGTCCCACACAAAAGGTTTGACGTAGGTCTGTACTCTTGACAATATAGCACTAACTAATGTTGGTGCATGTTAAATTTTGAGTTCAAATTTCAAAAGTATATTTGGCCCTTGCCTTTATCAAGCATGTATTAATTTATTACATAGCAAAATGTCCAAATTAACTGTCATTCAGCTGTTTTACCCTTAATATTAATCAACAAGCATTTTCCACATCTACAACTCTTGGCCAATTTCAATAAACTTCTACTTTCTACTTCTCTTTTTCTCTCTGATGACTAATATGAAACAGGAATAAGTAGCAATGTCAGGTTCGGCAATGGTACCCAAAGTTTGAATCAATGTATGACAGTATCCATTATGATATTGATGAGTTCTCATCTAGTTTGAGCTAAAGGTTAAAGGAGTTAAGGAGTAAAAAGTCCAAGGTTCAAGTCCTCGTGAAGAAGAAACATACTAATATTAACAAATAATTACTATGACAGTTTCAAAAAAAAAAATATTGAAAATATTGATGACTCAATTCATCAACCTCCAAAATCTTCTATTCAATAACTTGTCAACCATTCATTGTGTCCTTCACCAAACCGAATGACACAACATAAAGAGAAAATTAAACAACCCAGAAGGGATGCAGCGCATGGGCTAGGTAATTGATTGGTCAGTTGGAGCCAACCTGTTGAGCTTCAAAGAGATAAGGTGTTTGATGCGACACTGTGGTGGATGGTTTACATGATTACATGGTGTATAACAGTGTGACTATTCATGTGTTTATATATGGTGGAAGAAGAAAAGTGGGTAGGGGACGTTGCAATACAAATACGAATGGCATATTGGCATGTGCCAAACATGACTTCATAATTTGCATGTCTTCTGGATCCAATTCACTCAACTTACAAGTCTAATACACAAATTAATTTAAAAACCAAAAGGAACCAGAATTAAAAAGTAATGTGTTATGCAAACTAAAAAAAACAGGACATGAAAACATGTTCTTTCGGATTTTAACCTAAGAAAACGTGAAAATTATATTGCTAACATATTTTGTGCAGGTAATCAACCAGTGCATGCATGTCAATGAACAAAAAAATAAAAGGCGAAGTAGGAGGCAGAAAAAAACCTGTCTAAAAGTCTTCGGACGGGTTGAAGTTCCAGCAACTGCATTGATCATAAAAAAAACATCAAATTTTCAGAACAGCTTGTTGAATCGATGTAAATTGTAATCAAGACATATTTTTTTATCCATCAAAGAAGTCACTCACATCTCATTCAATTAAAGTACATCTTGTAGTTACCACAAAAAATAATAAGTTACATATAAGGTGTGTTTGATCTACAAAAACTATGTACTAGACAGAACAGCACAAACTTTTAAGATATTGAACAAACTTGTTATGCTGTACGATATATTTGGTGGACAAAATGTTATTTTGGTATTTTAGACAAGAGTTTCATTTTGTGAGACACAAGAGTTTCATTTTTGTCCAACCCCTTGCCCCCAATTTGTCAAGACCCATAACCAATTTTAAAATTCAAACACAGTACAACCAGAGTTGTCCTATCGAGTCTCCTTAATTTTAAGGAGATCAAACACATCCATAGTGAAAGCTACAAACCAAAATTTTATTTGATAAACCAATCAATCAGGCATGCAAAGATAGTGATCTCAACTAGGTCAGCACCACAAACCCTATCTTCAATTCTAACAACAAATCTTCAGAAAGCCTCAAATTTGCAATCCATTCAGATCTAACAGTCCCATAAAAAAAATCATTTCTTTTAACAACAAACCTTCGAATGAAAAAACTGAAAGTATTAAAAGCATACCCACAAGCAAAATAACTTTATTTTAAGCTAAATTATCAAATTTTGCAACAACAAAAATCATGGAATCATACTATATGTGAAGGAAAATTAAAGCATACCCACAAACCAAAATCTATCAATCAAACCAAAGATGCAAAATTTAATCGGAAATCGAGCAGAAAAATGAAAAGGGATTGATTGAATTTGACTTACCCATGTCTTCATGGGTAGAAAAGTTGCGGCGACCAGTAGGCTTAGCCTTGAATTTTCCCCTTCCCATGGTGAAAATTGCAGAAGTAATTGGCTCTCTTGATTTTCAGTGAGCCTTTGATGGATTGAATTTGAAGAGTAAAGGACTAAGGGGGATGCACTTCGCCCAAATCCTTTTTGCTTATCGGAAAACCCTAATTTAATAATTCTGACGTGCTTAAATATAATTTTGCTTTGCCTCATTTTTTTTATAAAAAATAATACGTTTAATTGCAGTTTTGGTCTCGCTATTTTTAATTTTTTACAGTTTAGATCCCTTTATTTTAAAATTCAACAGTTTTTGTCCCCTATCATAATTTTTAACTATAAATTGTTGATATGATATGATTCAAACGATGTGTTATATGATTCGATGATAAGAAAATGTCAACATCAATGAAATTGTAAGAAAAATCTTTCATAAAATTAATTTAAAACATGTTGTATCATCATATTTTAGACAAAATATGTCTTAAAGGAACCAATACTGTTGAATTTTAAAATAAGAGGACAAAAACTGCAAAAAATTGAAAATAAAAAATCAAAACTATAATTAAACCAAAATAATATTGACGATATTTATTTTATCATTTCAAACTGTCTATTTTCAAAAAAAAAATTGTTTTTCTTTACCGGTTTTTTATTTAATAAACCCTTATAATTTTGAAAAAATAAATTAATATAAGGAAAGAGTGTCCTAACACTTTACCACGAGATAAATAAAATTTGAACAAAAATTATTCATAAAAAAATCAAATTATAGTTCTTCTAAATAATTTTCGTTTGATAAAACAAATTAATCAATTGAGGCTAATTATATTTGTGTTTTATGTTTGCAATCATTTTAATCTCCTAGTAAAGTCTAAAAAATCCAAGAAAATATGACTCTACTTCATCTCTGTTAAATCGAATTAAAAATAAATAAATTACAACATATGATTAGAAAAATATAATAAAAATAAAAAATTATAGCAAGGGTCATTTACCTTTTTTATTTTCCGCTTAAGTTATTTATCTTATGTAACATGCACATATCATTGTTTTTCCCATTTTTTATTAAAAAAAATACTAATGTGCCAAATGACATAGAATAAATTTATTAAAAATTACTTCATTATAAACAAATTTTAACTTTTTAAATACATTGAAAAAGTAATGTATCTAGTCCATATATAAACTAAATACATTATCTTTTTTTGGTAGATAAATACATTACATTTTTAATATATTTAAAAAGTTAAAATTTACTTTTATATATATATATATATATATAAAATCGGAATTAGTATAGTGATATCTTCGGAATTCCAATGGCAATTGTTAAGGTGAGTAAGATCACTCAATGGAGGACATTCAAAAAGATATTATTTTTTTTTTTTGATATCACAAAAAGATATTATTAAGTACAAGAGGAGTGTTATTTGAATATTCAAAAAAGTTGTCTCATATAGACAATTGATTTTTTCTTTTTATACATGCAAATCGAAGAATGCCAAAAATAATAAAAAATAGCAAAAAGGTGGCAAATCCTATATTTTTTTGTTGTCGGATAACTATTTAGTTGATAAAATAACGTCAGTGTAAGTACAATTGTAGTGGATGTAATTTTGGAACGGATCATAAAATTTGTAAGTAGATCATGTGAAAATGAGAAGTTTAGTCAACTATTTTTAAAATTTAAAGTAGAAGCTCGTTTTGATTTCAATGACAACATTCATTTTTATAGTAGTTTTGAAAGGAAAAAAAAATCCTCAAACTTCTTATTAGTATTATTTTATCATTTTTCAATGACAAAATATATAAATATGACCACCCTTTTAATAGGATAAATGGATCAGTAAGAGAAATCTTGAATGATTAAGCAAGTCCAGAGCAATGGGCAAAATGAATATTAATACTCCATTTATAAAAAAATATGTCATTGTGTATTATTCCCTCGGGTCTCGAATGTAAGTAATAAAACAAAAAAATTTAAAATCTTAAATATAAGTAAAAATTTATCTTAATTATAATGTTTTATGTTATTATTCCAATTTTACCCTTAAATTAAATATTGATTCAACCATAAAAACAATATTCTACACTTTTCAAGAAGAGTATAATTGAAAATGAAGTGTTTTTTCTCCTCAATCGGAAAATTAATCATCAGAATCATCTACATTAAATTAATTTAGAACACCATATCTTGAGTTTGAATGATTTATCTAGAAGGGACAAATATATGAAATTCAAAATATCATATTTCATGATGTCCAAATATTGGTTACTAATAACCAGTATACAATATCTAAAAGTAAATGTAGTTGATTGATGAATTAAAGTTCACATTTGAAGGAAATCATCAAAATAAACATATCACATGGGGAATATGCATTTTGATAAGCAAAGGAAAAACCATTAACTTTGTTTTTTTCTTTTTTTGGTAATTTACTCCTCAACTTGTATTTTAATACAAAATAAGGTACACAAAACTTTTGTTCATTCTCATATTTTATTGCTTTATAATTGTCATTCCAATCTTTTATTTGATTTTGTTCTTATGCATATATTTGTGGTAGTACGTTATAGACTTTTACTCTCTAGAAATTTAGTTGTTTGGTTATTATTGTTATTGTCTAATGTATAATTGTCACTTTTTGAAAAGTCTTGATACACTTCTCTTTGTGTATCTTTAATCATGAGAAATGTTATTTCGACACTAAATTGGTTGTCCAACAATTATATTTACACTATCTAATTATAACATATATTATTTTATTGATTTCACTTTTATGTGAGATGGTTGTCTAATTGACAATCATTTTGAGTTGTACAAATAACATAACTCATCATTAATATTTTTAAATTCCTACTGTCTATCAACTCTATTGTGTGTAACCCTCGATTTAAACTTTGTTATTTTTATTTTGAAAAGTAAATCAAATCAAGTTTTTTTCTTCTCCACACTCTGAAATTGTGTGAAACGGTTGAAGACATTAATTAATCATTATCATTAAAATTAATGTAAAATTGATCTTACTTTCTTATGCTATTTTCTTCTATTTAAACTCATGTTTTCTCAAACATTTTTCACGTCAAAAACCTCATGTTCAACAGCAATACACAAACACAACCCACATGTTCTCTCCAATTCCAAACATTTTCAACCCAAAATTCATTAAACTAAATCATCTCCCAACCTCTGCTAAGTCTCGTTTCTATTTGGTCACCTTCTTAAATTGTACATTCAGAAAATATCAATATTTTTCCTTCCCTTTCTAGAACGTGGGTTAGTAAAGGAGGGAAAGGAAATCGTCATTTTTTTTTAAAAAGCGGAAGGAAATCATCATTGCATTGCATGCATCGTTTTCCCTAAAAAAGAGAGAAATAGAAGAAGGAGGTGTTGAAGACTTCATGATTCAAATTCATAACACTATTTTTATTATTAAAATTTTGGCTTAATAAAAACTAAAAAAATCTTAAAATTTTAGTTTACCTTTTAACCAAAATGTATTTTAATTTACCCTTTAGTGAGAGATTTTTCACTTAATTACAAATTTAGATTTGCTCTATTTATTTATGCTCAATTGTTGTTCATTTATAAAAAGATAAAGATAAGTGAAGGATTAATGAATTCATTTCAATAATAAATATATTTTATAAGTGGATTTACTATAATCTCTTATTAATGTTTATCTTTATTATAAACGGGCAATAAATAAAACATAGATTAATGAACTTTCAACCGATAAATTGCCACAAGAAAAAGAAATAAAAAAAAAATAATTAACATTATCTATACACACTTCTCTCTCTAAAATTTGAAAAGCTCTCACTTCTCTCTAAAACCCTAATACCACCACCCAACCTTTTCCCTTTTTCAATCCAAACATTTTGCTTAGCCTCTCACGGTCGCACCACCGTCTCTCCTAGTCAGTAAGAGCCTTTCTCCTTTCTGGCGGCCATCACCTTTCCGAGTGGTTCTTTCTCCGCCGTCATTTTCTTCTGGTTCATCGGAGATGGCTTCGATTTTCGATGGGTTTGGCTTTTCATAAGGCGTTCTGGTTGTGCTAAGGTGGCGGATTTGGGTTTTTTCGGCCTTTTTTGTTTTGTTTCATTCTTCCTGTTGTGGTTTAAGGGTGGTGGTCTCAGTGGGTGTTGGTTTCTGTGGGCTGAAGGTGGAGGTTTAGGGGACGGTGCGGCTCCGATGGTGCTTGTGGCAGTGGTGTGGTGGTGGTGATGTGGTGGTGGTAGTGATGTGTGGTGGTGGTACGACGAGGATGTATCCAGCCATCCACACCACCGTGTTTCATATCAGCGTCGGGTTTTCCTTCTTCTTTGGTGCAATTTCTATTTGGTTTTCTTCAGTTTGCAGTGGGGGTTTCGAGGGTGTGGTGGTGGTGGTCGAAGGTGCGGAGGTGGTGACGTGGTGGTAGGTGGTGAAGTGGTGAGATGCTGATGTGGTTGTCTTACTCTGGTTTTTGCTGGTGGTCGAAGGCATTGGTGGTTGGTTTGTTTGAGTTCAAGTAGTTTTTTCTCTCCACCAAAACTCTATCGTTGCCTTCTTTTTTGAGTCTTCGCAAGCAACTACGCAATCATATCGTAAATGTAGACCATTTGCTTATACCAGAGTCTCACCAAAAGTAGTTTTTATCACTTTGCCTTTCTTTGAGTCAGTTTGTTTCAACTTTAAAAAAATTGATTTATTTATTTTTTTTGTATTTTTTAAAATAGATTTTGTAAAACCGTTTTTCAAAATACTACAAGTTTTTCCTAATTTGAAACACTAATTTTAGCATCATATAACATAAACATACATTATTCAATATCAAAACACAGTCAAAATCGCAATTTTTTCAAAAAGTAGTATTTCAAAATTAAGTGATTTTTGAAATTTTGATATCAAAAAAAAGTTTCAATAAAATGATGAAATATTTAAAATAATATTTTAAGAATAATTATTCAAACCAAAATTATGTTTCACTATAAAATATATTTTTAAAAACAGCCAAAACAAATGGACCTTTTATTTGATTCGACAATTCATTATCCTTCTTGTTTAGAAATTTGTCCATTAATAAAATTTAGTCGATTAAAAAAAAAAATCTAATTTGTAGTTGTTTTTTAAATTTTTATCTTTTTTCCCTATTGACCATGAAGCGAACAGGACAAATATGAGAGCATAAAACCCCCGCTTTCGCTCTATCATTAACCCTTTCAATTTGTGCACACACTCTCTCTGATCTCTCCCTACATCCAACGCTGCTTCATCTTCGATTTCTTCCTCTCTGATCGAATCATCGGTTAGTCCTATCAATTCTTCATTCTCCTTTCTTCAATTTCATCTCTCCTATATTTTTCCCCTTTTTGTATCGGTTAGGGTTTCGTTTCGTTTGATTTTATTTGATTCCT
Source organism: Trifolium fragiferum (assembly GCA_954870985.1). NCBI lineage: Eukaryota > Viridiplantae > Streptophyta > Magnoliopsida > Fabales > Fabaceae > Trifolium > Trifolium fragiferum. Next base: position 22,328,082 of record OX940790.1, on the reverse strand, counting down.
TTCTCGATTTTTCTTCCCGCCGTTCGACGACGGAGAATTTCCGGTAACCAGAAACGATTCCAACAATGATATCCTTCGATTCATAAATCATTTCGGCGATTCAGAATTTGGATCATTGGTTGCATGATATATGTCTTGAAACTCTTTTTTTTTATTGAATTATTGTTAATTCGATGAAGAAATTGTTGTTTTGATATTAACTAAAAATTCAAGGAAAAACATGATATTACCTTCATAGCATTAAGTTTCGTATTTATTTGGCTTGAAATCATGATTTTGTATAGAAAGATGAATTTCAATTGACATAATAGGTGATTTTATTTAATGTTTTTTGTCTAAAATTTTGTGTGCTTGAATATACAGGATTTTAGCTATGGGAAAAAGGAAGGCAAAAACAAAACCACCTCCAAAGAAAAGAATGGACAAGCTTGACACTGTTTTTAGCTGTCCTTTCTGCAATCATGGCTCTAGTGTCGAGTGCCGCATGTAAGCAAATCTTTAGTACCTAGAAAACGATATAGCATAGCGTGGTTTTAATTTCCTTGCATATTCATTCATGCAATCAATCCTAGCCCTACATATTTCATTTTAGATTTGAATGGTACTCCGTTCAATGCTCATTCGTGGCATTTCTTTACAGTGATATGAAGAACTTGATAGGGGAAGCTTCTTGTGGAATATGTCAAGAGAGCTTTAGCACTTCCATCACAGGTTTGTTTTTTCTGGATTGTGTTTTTTTTTTCCTTAAAGAAGCAATAGATTCTGTAGGGTACTGCATAGTATGATTGCTGACAGATGACATGGAAATAATATATGTTGCTGGTGATAGTGAACAATTTGATAGCGATGATAATCACATGAGACTTACTATTATCAATAATCGCAGTGCTTTTAGTTTTACTTTTTTCTACGAAGTCGATTGTTTTGTGCATTAACCTTTTAGACCTTTGGTCTCAATATCATGCCATTTAGAAAACATGAAAAAAATTTAAAAGTTATATCGTTAAAACTACTAATAATACTAATAGCCTAATAATCGTTAAGGAAGTTTTCTTCACCGGAACTACCTAATGGGTTGTGACTTTAAAACGTTCTACAACAGAATCCTTGTATGGTGGCTAGAGGCTGCAATGTCATGCATTATACCACTATAACATGCGATATAATAACTATGCTTCTACTTATTTGTATTATGAGAAGTGAGATATTCAGTGTTTTATATATATCTGCTGGGACAATATTCACTGTGATATAGCTAACGATCTTATACTTTTGTTTTCTTTGCAGCTTTATCTGAGGCAATAGACATGTAAGTTCAATTACTTAATTGAAAATCTACTCTTTCACCTCTCCTTTTCTCCCCCGCACTCTCTTATACACCCACATGACTCAAATATCTTAATTGTAATGTTGCAGATACAGTGAATGGATTGATGAATGTGAACGGGTGAACACCGTAGAAGATGATGGTGCTTAGCGATTGCAAGGATCCACTTATATAGTGATAGTAAATGGATAACTGTCCAACATTATAATATCTCCACCCTGTATTTATGTCCATTTATGTTGTGAGCACTAGTACGAGTGTACGACTATAAGCTTTTAGTTTGAATGTGGATTTGTAATGCTTGTAGACATGAATATTAAAATAATTGTCTATTTAGGTAAGCCACTTTGATGGAAAGCTGATATTTTAGTTTCTATGTTTACACTTTATGTGATAGTAGCTGAAAGCAGCAAGATCTTATTTTGAAATGAAGCACCGTTATTTTTTATTAATAAAGGCCTGTTATATATATGAAAACAAAGAGTGTTACAAAAAGAGGGAGGGCCAAACCAAGCCCTCAAGGAAACTAACATAGCCTATAGAAAGGGAAACCAAGCCTGTTCCTACAATGATCAGCTCTAATCTCCTATGGAGCATAATACCACTAAGTGTAGTCTATTATAAATAGGCCAATAGAAGTAAGTTTGGCGGCACACCACACACGACTACCTTCCCTAAAGATATGTGAGATGATAAAAATCCATGGATTGAAGTTTAAATAGATGATTCAATTCAACCATCTATTCTTCCTTGCAAAGGAACAATATCAAAAGACTTGAAAGCTAAGGTAACTATTTTTGAATCACTCTCGGGCCATATGTTTCTCCAATTTCTATCAAAAGCAATCTCAAAAGCAACAATAACTCCCAAAAGGGCATCAACATTGAATTTGGGTTTGCTCCATTTGTTATCCTTCTATTTATTCTTCATTTGGAGAAAGATAGACAAATTAAAAATTAGTGAGGTTCACAAATTAGTGGGTTAGTGGGACCCACTTTTTAATGGGTCCCACTAATTTTTAATGTGTCTATCTCTTTCCAAATGGAGGGATAACAAATGGAGGAAACTCAAACCCACCAACATTGCCCAAATTAAGAGAAGCAACCAATATTAGCACCAACATTGTTTCTAAAAATACATGATCAAGTAGCTATGCTTGGATTTCCTAGACAGGCGCCGTGAACATTACACTTGATCCCACCATTCAAGCGAGGTTTCCAAAATATGAGGAACTCTAGGATGGTGTAATTTGATCTTGAAAATCTTTTTAAGATTGTAAACTCTAAGATAGAAGAACTAGATGTCAAGGAAGACCATTACCGGTAAGTGAAACATTAGAGATTATTTTAGTTATCACTCTACTCATAGAAGGTGGAATATCTTTGAATCTCAAATTATTCTTGTAGAATTGAATTTCGTTGCAAATAACTATAACTGCAGCTATGATAGTAACTTGACATTGAGGCTTCTAGCTTCTATTGCAAATGCTCAACACAGACGTGATCGAGCTGAGATCAACCCTGCATTTAATAATAGAAGACAACCAAATCCAAAGAGCTAAAGAGAATGTATAGTCCAAAAAAAAGTGATGGGAGGATTCTTCTTGCTTGTTGCACAAACTACATCTGGAAGGCAGGATAATACCTCTAGAAGCAAGAATTGATTTAAAAGAGTCTCCATACCATGAATGATTTTGATGGTAGAATTGCAGCATTACAAATGTTTTAGGTCCAAGAAACCTTCTGACCTAACTGAGCATAGAAGGCATAAGCATCTTTGATTGGCAAATCCCCAGATGTAGATAGTTTCCAAATGAGCTTGTCTTCCTTGATCTCCAAGGGAATACTAACTTGGTCTAAATAATTCATAAGTAAAGGAAACATTTGTTGCAGCTCCCAGCACCTAGTTAGTACATACTAATAATAATTTAAAGGATAAAACTTAGAAACAGTACCCTTAGGTACTGTTCATCCTGTTTGCCACTAAAAACAGGACATGTGTATTAATGATCCATGTCATACCATCTCAACTAAACAATCAAAACTCCCGTTAATTCTTTTACGGCTCTGTTAAGCTTTGATACATATTCTTCCTCCTTTTCTTTATTATTTTCTGTAAAATTCAAACTCTAGTTTTCAGCCCTTAAACTCTCCCGCACAACAGTTGATAAGCACACAAATCAAATTGCTTTTTGTCACTTTCATCTCTAATTGTCTGTGGGGGAAAACTCAATCAATCTATCAACACGAGAAGTCATGATTATAGAAACAAGGGAATTAATCTCTATATTTCCATCTTGTGGGGTTCTTGCAAGAAATCTCAATAAATTGAAAAATTGTGACAAACCATCATGGAAGCATCTGTTGTTATTCACAAACCCTCCCTTTCTAACAAACATTAATCTGGACACCCATGTCATTCAAGGTTAATAAGCTATGGGTACTGATAGCCTTGTGCCGTTAACAAAAATAAAGGATCGATGTAAATGGAGATTATTTTTTTTTTTACATGATGTTAACGGAGATTTAATATGGTTAATGGAATAACAGGGTATTAGTATGACATGGATCATTAATACACATGTCCTGTTTTCAGTGGCAAACAGGTTGAACAGTACCTAAGGGTACTGTTTCTAAGTTTTCTCCTAATTTAAACCCATTAAAAAATATAATGTGTTAGGTACTTCTTTTCTCATTTTTATTTTTTTAAGTATAAATGTTTTTAGGTTAAATTGGAATTTTGGTCCTCTAATTTATTTATTAGTTTTGTTTTTGGTCCTTTAACCATATTTTTGTCTAGAGCTGTAAAAATGGGTCGGGCTATCGGGCCGGCCCATTAGCCCTATAGTTTTACACGGGCCGGGCTTTTAAAAAAAGGTGATCGGGTCTTATCGGGCCGGCCCCTCGGGCCTATATTTTTAATGGGCCGGCCCCACGGGCTTTTGGGTCGGCCCCTTAAAGAGTTAAAAAAAATATTTTGAAAAAAATTCTAAAAATAATTTTAGCTAAAAATAAGGAGTTTTAGTTACCATTAAATCTTTAGATAATTAACTAACAAAAGATAAGATTTGTTAGTTAGGAGATAATTAATAAACCAATTTTTTTTTTTTTAAGATTAAACCAAGTTTGTTAATTGTTATGATTATCTTTATTTGAAAAAAACTAATAACATTTTAATTAATCATTATAAATAGAAAAGTATAAGAAAAAATTATTCAAATTATAATTGGTCACGAAATAAAAGTAACATAATATAACAACCTTTGAGTACTAGAGGTAATGTATTAATACTTTGTGGTTTTGTTCATTCATATAGTTACAATGTAGTGATTAAGTTGCCTTTAATTTATTAGCACATATGTATATTAATATTATGAGTTGCTCCAATACTTGTTACTAGTTCACTATTTATTTAGGTATATATGTGTTGTTATGTTTGTTTTAAATTATGTCCATATAAGAGTTTCAAGTATGTTGTTGATTGCTTCATTATGTGAACAGTATGACCGACATAAAATTTGATAATCTTATATACAAAATGTTATACGTCCAATGTAAATTGACCATGATTTATAGATGTCTGATATAGTGATATTGTCATGTTCGGTTCCGTGTATAAGCCAACAAGATAGAAAGAAACAAACATGACAATTGATTTATATATGTCTGATATTGTCATCTTAGATAATCCTTAACATTTGATTGTCTCTTGTATCTTTCTTGTGTATAACTTATAAGTAATTCTTGTGCTTACCTTTTATAATATTATTTTAATGATCAATTTAATTTTAATGTGTTTGTACTTTGTAATGTAGTCATGGTTAAGGGAGACTATGTTGCAAAAAATACTAATAAAAAAAGGCCAAGGAGATCTTCTGTTTGGAAACATTTTACAAGGATTGGTAAAGTTGACGGGGGAGAAAAATGTACATGTAATGGTTGTCAGGGTATGTATTCATGTGGTGCAGGCACTGGTCACTTAAAGCGCCATATTATTGCTTGTCCTAAAATTCCAAACAATGATGAAGATGATGAGGGACACATGTTGGATGACAAAGAAACATTATTGAAGAAGTTTCAATTTGATGATAAGGCTTACAGAGATTCACTTGCTAGAAGCATCATACGACATGATCTTCCATTTAGCTACGCTGAGTATGATGCGGTTTTGGCTACAAACAAGATATTGAATCCTGATTTTGTTCCTATTTGTAGAAACACTGCAAAAACTGATTGCATGAGTGTGTTTTCAAGTGAAAAGGAAAGACTAAAGAGTGTTTTAGCATCCATTCCAGGTAGAGTTTGTCTAACTTCTGATGTATGGACAGCTGTAACAACGCAAGGTTATATGACTGTCACTGCTCATTATGTTGATCGAGATTGGAAGTTAAATAGTAAATTACTTTCATTTTGTCACTTGGATAATGTACATACAGGGTACGAATTATCTGGAAAATTGTTTGGTGCTCTTAAGGATTGGGGAATAGACCGTAAAATATTTTCACTCACATTGGACAATGCATCTTCAAATGATAGCATGATAAAAATTTTGAAACAAAGGCTTAATTTGCAAGATGCGTTGTTATGTAAAGGTAAATATTTTCATGTCCGTTGTTGCGCCCACATCTTGAATCTAATTGTTCAAGATGGTTTGAAGGCGGCGGGTGATGCTTTGCATAAAATCCGAGAGAGTGTCAACTATGTGAAGGCCTCAGAGGGGAGATTGAGGGTGTTTAGAAAATGCATTCAAGATGTGCAACTAGATAATGTAGGAGGTGGATTCTTAAGGTTGGATGTTTGCACTAGATGGAATGCCACATATATGATGCTTGAAAGTGCTATTAGGTATCGACGTGCATTCATTAGCTTGAGTTATGAAGATAAGAACTACAACATTTGTCCAAGCACTGAGGAGTGGGAAAGAGCATAAACCATTTGTAATATCTTGGCTCCATTTTATAATATTACATGTTTAATTTCTGGGTCATCTTACACAACCTCAAACTTATACTTCATGCAAGTTGCACTTATAGAGATGGATTTGAATAAAAATTTGATTAGTGAAGATGAAGTGATCAAAGATATGACCAAGAGGATGAAGGAGAAGTTTGACAAGTATTGGAGTGAATATTCGATTACTCTTTCACTTGGAAATGTTCTTGATCCAACATCAAAGTTGGACTTTTTGAAGTTTTGCTTTAAGAAACTTTACCCAAATAATTATGAAGACAAGATTAAAAAAGTGAAGGATGGTTTGCAAGATCTCTTTGATGCATATAAAAAAGACACAGTTCCAGCAAGCTCATCTTTAGATAGTTCATCAAGAAACACTCAATCTCAATCAGTTGATCAACCATTGAAGAAGACGTCGTTTTTGAAGGTAAGGTTTATAAATTGTTACAAATCCTTATGAAAGTACTTATTTCTATTGTTGTAAGTCAAATAATAAAAGTTTAAATAATAGTAAATTTGATAATTCTATAATTAAAGTCTAAATAGTAATAAATGTGTCAAATAATTATTGTACTGCTGTCATTGATATATTAATATGTTCCCCTTAGAAAAGTTAAAATAAGTTAATATAAGTTAACTCTACTATTGTACTTATTTCTACTATTGTTGTCAAACAATTGTTGTATTGCCCTCTTAGTACTGCTTACATTTTTTTTGTTTACATGAATGGGGTTGATTATATTCCATTCAAGTTTAATTTGAATAATTTTTGTATGTCTAATTCTAGGAATACCGTCAAGAAAAGATACAAAAGATCTCAAATGATGGTAAGTCTGAACTTGAAATATACTTGGATGAAAAGTGTCTTCTGGATGATGATGTGGATATTCTTCAATATTGGAAGTCAAATAGTGTTCGATTTCCTCAACTTGCAATAATGGCGTGTGACATCTTAAGCATTCCAATCACAACAGTGGCTTCTGAATCTTCTTTTAGTATCGGAGGTCGTTTCTTAAATAAGTATAGGAATTGCTTACTCCCTAAAACTGTGCAAGCTCTCATTTGTACACGTAATTGGTTGCATGATTTTAAAGAAATTGGACCTTCTGGTAAGTTTAATTAATAACCCTTTTGTATTATTTGCGATTTGTATTTGCTTCTTAGTTGTTGACTAATCAAGTTATCGTGTATTATGAATTGCAGATATACCCGAAGTAGAAGAGATACAATTATATGAAAAATCAAGTGTTCAAGAAGAGACTTAGGCCGAGAAGTTGCTTAATTTATAATTTACTTTATGTATTTTGAATTGTTAGGTTAAAAGTTTAGTTGGTGATGTAAGCTTGAAATTTATTAGCTTTGAAGGTGCACTTTATGAATCATCATCGACATATTTGTGACTTTTGCGTGAATATTTTGTAGTATTTATTATCTCGTGAAATCATGACATCCACTTTTTTATGGTTATTAATTTGTGTGTGATACATATGTAATTTTATTATCCATTGAATTTATTTTGTAAAAAAAAAAAATATGTCAAAAAAAATATGAAAGTTTGTCGGGCCGGCCCATCGGACCATGTAGGCCTTTGCTTATCGGGCTGGGCTTAATGGGCCGGGCCATGAGGCTTATTGGGCCGGCCCACTAAAGCCCCTTTATATGTTATGGCCCCCGGGCCGAGGCGGGCCGGGCCGGCCCCTTTTGACAGCTCTATTTTTGTCTACCAAATAAGTTTTTTTTGGTTAAATGTTGTCAAAAAAAGTTAACCCAATAAAAATTACCTAAATAGACAACAAATTCATAAATTCATCACCTTATTCTTCATCAGATCATGAAAAATTGAATACACAACAAACACGATAATTTATCAGCAAACCCTTCCATCAATTTTGTTCCAACTCACCCCATTCTCTTTCTTCCAATTTTGTCTAGAAGAGAATCAAGCAATTCAAAAATCTTTTCATTTGTCTTATCGAAATCAAAAATATCAATAGACTTCTCAATCTCTTTCAAACAATCTGTTTGATGCGAATTCATTAATTACTTGAGCTCGATATTTGGGTTAAACATGAGTTAACTTAAAAATAGGACAAAAAAATTGTGACTAAAGAAATTTGAGACCAAAATTTAAGACATTTATTATAGAAACCGCAACAATATTTTTAGTACCAAAAAATAAATCGGCCATAAAATATATTTAGTCGTGTACCAAAAAATTTATTTAATCTTAAATAAATAAAAATAGATCTTTTTTTTTACCAAAAAAATAAGATTTTTGCTAGTCACACCCCAAAAAAATTTAGTTACACCCAATTTTCAATAAAATTTAATCTTAATACCAAAATTGTCCTCCTTTATATAAATTTTTTAAAAACCGTTTCTCATCTTTTTATGTTTTTGTTTCACGCTTCTCTCTCTTTCTCATGAACCCCATTAATGAGTTCTCTCTCAAAACTCACAAACTCCATTAATGTGTAATTAATCACAAATTCACAATAAAAGATTGAATTTTGAAGATATACCATTAAGACTTTATTGCATAGGTTAGTGAATTTATACTTTTTCAATTCTAGTCATTCTCTTTTTCATGTGATTTCATGTTTCCCTGTGATTTCAATCGTTAGCAGATCTAATCTAAATTAAATGTTTATGTGAACTCCTAATGTAAAATAAGATCACGTACTTTTAAAATAGACTTCAAATTATATGTAAACTCAATTTACATAACCTTTTGTAAACTCAGTTCACATTTACACTAGGTTTAAGAGGTTCATGTTAACTCAATTTACAAAAGGTTATGTAAACTCAGTTTACATAAATATTTTGTAAACTTAATTTACATTGCATGCATACTAACTATGTTTAAGGGTATTTTAGTCGTTTTGGGGTGTAATTAGGTTTTTTGGGGGTGTGGTTAGCAAATGTCAAAAAATAATCTTAAACGGTTAAACCCATAGCGAAACTTACCAACAAAAAAAAAAAACAAAAGCTTTCTTGGTTAAGAAGTAAGGATTCGTCTATATATAAACCTAGAAATCCTTTCTTTCTAACGACAGACACATAACATATTTGATTATTTTTCTTTTCAACCAGTCTAAAGAAAAACTCTGTAGAAGATCAAGCAATGGCGAAAGATTTAATTAGTACTTTACCAGACGAGATTCTATGCCACATTCTCTCTTTTCTCCAAACCAAAGAATCTGATGCCACATCCATTCTTTCCAAGAGGTGGAAACATCTCTGGCGTTCAGTTACCACTCTGCGCATCAATGCGGAAGTTGAAACCCTAAACTCACATTCTGCCTTTACCCACTTGGTTGACTCCATTTTATCCTCGCGAGCCCGACATCCTGATTTACCCATTAAAACTCTCCACCTTCAGGTTACATATTGTTATCTTCATGACTCCCCAAGTGAGAATATCACCAAGTGCGTTAACTTTGTGGTTCAACGCGGTGTTGAGTGCCTTGATCTCGATTTGACTTCAGATCTATTTGGCCTTGCCCATCACCGTTCTCACCTGCAAAACCCTTGTGGTTCTCAAGCTTTCCTTTTTTTATGTGGAAAATGGTTTTTATGATATTCTACTTCCTTCTCTCAAAACCTGTCATTTGGACTATGCTAGGTTCCCAAAATTTCGAGATTTTATTATGTTTCTATCTGGATGTCCAATACTTCAATATTTATGCACATATCATGTGGATTTTGATCCTGCGGAGGATTTTACTTGTAATGAGTGGAAGAGTTTGTTATCAACTAATTTGACTCGAGCCAACATTGATTGCTATCATTATTATTTTCCTGTGAAAGCAGTTCACAATGTACAATCTCTGCGCTTTGACTATCGTCAGGTTTGTTTACAATAATTACTGATGATGGAATGGAAAAGGAAAAAATGTGGTTCATATGTATTTTGTTTTCCTTGTTTATTTTGTGTGAGAATTATATATTCTGATTTCTAACAATTAAACATTTTATTTATTTGAACCAGAAGTATTACCACAATGATTTGATTCCTACTTTTCATAATTTGACTCAACTGGAGCTTTCTTGTTATGATTATAGTAAGGAATTCTTACTTGATGTTCTCAACCACTGTCCTAAGCATCAAAGGCTTGATCTTGATGATGAGGTTTGTTAAGGAATTTAATTAATTTATCGTTTCATACCATACTCTTAGAATTTGGGTTGGACCTAACTCATCCAATGTAGGCCCTCTAACACACACCTTTATGGTTTTTATTTTATGTGCACTGTCATGGTGAGCTTATGCCCAGATGTTGTTCCGCAATGCCTTTCATTACATCTTAGAACATGTAATCTGCTCTACTTCTTAGGCTTACATGGTGAGCTTATGCTAGCAAGGTATATTTTGAAGAATGCAAGTGTTTTACAAACCATGAAAATCAGGAACTATGGAAAGCCCGGAGTAAAAAGAATATTATCCGCAGTCCCAATGGCCTCTCCAATGTGTAAACTTATAGTTTTATAATTATTCATGATCCATGTAATTAGTAGTTATTCTGTCATTCACGTCATTTAATTAGCTAATTAGCTTCTGTCATGCAATTGCTAGATTTTATGATTTGAACTAGAACTTTGATGCTCATTAACTTTGTCTTTAGTGCATAAGTTTAGGAAAATTATTCCTTCTATGATTTAGTACTTGCTTGCCTATTTTTGTTTTTCTATGACTTCATATCCACGTTAATCCATTTTGTAAGTAATTGTATGCTAAATTCTGATTTGATGCATAAACATATATGTTAAGAAGACTTCCAATAAAGAGGGATATCCTGTGTGCAGAACTTTTTTTTCCATATTCTACCAAGTTTTTAATAATACACTTCTATCATTCTTTCATTTCAATTTCTGTGTTTTATATATAGATTGTACTACTTTCTGTCATAGCATAGTCATCTACAGATCTAATGGATTGTATTATTAGCAACATAATTAGTAATTCAAATATTCTGGTCTTTGATCAGGATATTCCTAGCAGATTTCAGACTGTCGGTCAAATTTTAATGTATTGAATGTTACTTTGGTGTTTGATAGCAAGGTGATATGTGGCTGAATTGATTTTTCATTTCACCGTCATAAATATGGATTTACTATTATTGTTTGAATGCAGTGTTTTGGTGCACGGGGTGCAAAAGATTGAGACAGATTTATATCACTGAATTATATAATGAGATCATAAATAACATATAATAGATAAATTGTCATTACAATATAAGAAAAATAACATTAGAAGGTTAAATTTAAAACATAACATTACTTGACAACAACATACAACATAAAAGGATTCTTCAAATAGAGATACATAAAAACTACTTTGCATAACAAATTTAAAAATCAAGATCGATGACAACCGGATCGATGACAACCACATTTAACACTTCCGGTGGATTTGACATAGTTAACCTAAGTCTGGTACCGGCTTGAAACATTAGAGATGATTTTAGTTATCACTCTACTCATAGAAGGCGGAATATCATTGAATCTCAAATTATTCTTGTAGAATCGAATTTCGTTGAAAATAACTATAACTGCAGCTACGATAGTAACTTGACATTGAGGCTTCTAGCTTCTATTGCAAATGCTCAACACAGACGTGATCGAGCTGAGATCAACCTTGCATTTAATAATAGAAGACAACCAAATCCAAAGAGCTAAAGAGAATGTATAGTCCAAAAAGTAGTGATGGGAGGATTCTTCTTGCTTGTTGCACAAACTACATCTAGAAGGCAGGATAATACCTCTAGAAGCAAGATTCTCATAAGTAGGAATTTTTTTTATGAAAGAGTCTCCATACCATGAATTATTTTGATGGTAGAATTGCAGCATTCCAAATGTTTTAGGCCCAAGAAACCTTCTAACCTAACCGAGCAAAGAAGGCATAAGCATCTTTGATTGACAAATCACCGGATGTATATAGTTTCCAAATGAGCTTGTCTTCCTTGATCTCCAAGGGAATACTAACTTGGTTTAAATAATTCATAAGTAAAGGAAACATTTGTTGCAGCTCCCAGCACCTAGTTAGTACATACTAATAATAATTTAAACCCATTAAAAAATATAATGTGTTATGTACTTCTTTTCTCAGTTTTATTTTTTTAAGTATAAATGTTTTTAGGTTAAATTGGAATTTTGGTCCTTTAACCATATTTTTGTCTACCAAATAAGTTTTTTTTGGTTAAATGTTGTCAAAAAAAGTTAACCCAATAAAAATTACCTAAATAGACAACAAACCCATAAATTCATCACCTTATTCTTTATCAAATCATGAAAAATTAAATACACGACAAACACAATAATTTATCACCAAACCCTTTCATCAATTTTTTTTCAACTCACTCCATTCTCTTTCTTCCAATTTCGTGTAAAAGAGAATCAAGCAATTCAAAAATCTTTTCATTTGTCTTATCGAAATCAAAGGTGTCAATAGACTTCACAAACAAGTAGGCAAACCACTTTAATCATTGAAAGTGTTATTCGCTGTCATAGTAATTCCTTAATCATAAAAAAAATAAAAAAAAATTAAAGTCCCTGAATTTAACTTATGTTAGTCATAAAAGTCTCTAACGCTAACTTTTATCACATAACCGTTTGTTGTTACTAACATGAACTATTGTTTGACTATCTTGACCATGACATGTAATTTTTTAACACGAGCCCTATGCCACGTACCCAGACATCAAAGTAAAAGTACACTAAAAAAAAGGAAAGATGAACAATGAGGAACTAAAACAAAGAAAAAGAGAATAAGACTGAAATTTGTCATCAAAATCACCCCCACTCTAAAGCAATCTCCATCTTCTTCCTAGTTTCAAAGCTTACACCTGCTCCTCATTGTGGAATCCCCTGAGAGGGAGCTGTGATTGTAGAATCCACAGAGGGAGCTGAATACTCCTACTTTTTTGACTTGATCAAAGTCTCTATACTTCATAGCATTCGTTTTAGTTAGTTTTTGTTTTTCTTGTCTTTCTTTTAGGGCCCTGTTTTGTACCATAAAACAATATGACCTCAGTTTGCCAAATAAGCTTTTTGACCAGGTAGAGAGTATATTATGAACACGAACCAAGTTGACTCATTATAAAAAGAAGTTAGACTAAGTTGACAAATTTTTAAGGGACCAAAAGGCCACATAACACTTTCTTTTCATCAACTCCCACTATGTAGGGTCCTATGCATGAAATTATAAATGAGGCTTCTGTATTTTGGTCAATAGTACATTAGCATATTAACTAGAGCTCCGTACAACCTTGCCCATTTATTCTAACAAGAACTTTGTCATAAGCCTTATCATAGTTGCCAGTTGTTGCATGATTTCACAAGCAACAATCTCAAATAAGATGCAACACTTTAACCAGACAGTGGATTCATCCAACACAACACAAGGTAGCTCATATCAATGATGTCTTTCAAAGATTCTCATCATGAAAATGGTACATGAATTACTCAAAAGGAGACCGAAACATTTTTTTATTACACGGCCAATACTATGTACCTTTGAAGGTTTGTCCTGCGGCTACTGCCATAAAATAGTTCAAATGACTTACATTAGCATAATTTGGAAAATATAGTCAGCTGAATCACAGCAATAGAGCCTAAACAGCAGGGCGATTCCAATGGTGCTAATTAGATTCTAGCATCCGACAAACTGCTAATCATAAATGACACAGCAATTGCTGTAAGTTTTAAGTTAGAATCCAGCATCTTGCAGCCAGAAGCTTCCAATGCTGCACTCCAGTGAGAATGAGCTATTCACAATATCTTGACAAGGCAAACAAAAATGGCCTTGATTTCTTGTTACTAGGGAGAGGGAGGAAAGAAAATCAGAGAAAGGAGGTCAAAACAAAAAAGAAACTGCATAGAATAATTTATAAGCATGTTGCACATCACTCCAAGGTATCTTCATGTCCCATAATAATCGCCCATGTTCTCGACAAGATAGTCATATGGTGCAGCTAAACCATATTCGTATGTTCCATTTAGTGGGGCCACTCTGTGTGAAGCTGAATAGACAGCACCCATGCCAACTTTGGCATTAATCTTGGCTCTGCCTTTGGCAGGCCTTCTGTTATCAGGCGGAAACTCGGCAGAGAGCTTTACCATCTGCTTCTGCAGATCAGCAACTGAATCATTTGTTAATTTTGCCTTTGAGTTCTTCTTCCCATCAACAAGCTTCAGTTCTAAACGGTATAAGGCACATGCATCACACTTGCTAATCTCGTATTCGTACAGGTGCCATTCAAAATGGTTCAGTGGTTGTGGATCCATATAATAGGATCTCTTCAGACCTCCAAATTCATTAATGACTTGCTTTCTAGATTCATGCCAACCACGCCCACTGTAATCTGGCAATGACCTCTGCTTTCTGTTTCCACTTTCAAATGCTCTTCGAGGCTTATCGAAGAAGAGCCATTCCCTAATAGTCTCGCCCTCAAGAACAGAAAGATCAAAGAGCTCTGCATTCAAACAAGGGGGGAATAATTAAAGAAAGAACAATCCTGTCAACCCTTGTAGCAGATAAAGTTGTGCAAAACATAATAAACCAAGGAAAAGATTCTAAAAGATTGAATTACCAGGCGCATTCCATGGAGACTTTGCAGTTGCCGCTCCTTCGCATTCAGGGATGCCAACATCTTTTCCTTGTGCCTTTGCACTAAGAGCAGAAAAAAGTAAATTATCCTTTAAACCAATGCCCCCAGGTCGTAGAACTGGAGCCATGCCTGGTGGCCCTTCGTTCAAAGCAAGAGCAGCATGAAAGCTACTGCAATAGTCTTGACACCAGTCCAACCCTTGTGCGGGCCTTGGACAGTCCCAAAGTGCACACTTTGGACCCAAGAAAGCAGATGGAGGAGGGCATACACTTGGTAGATAGCTAGATATATGAGGAATAGCTTCCTCCTCAGAATAACCAGTACCATTGAAACCAGTATATAAGCCATGATCAAAGTCCTGATGTAAATCAAACTGGTGATATTCTAAAGCAGGCCCATCCTGGTTGACATTTGCCACGTTTTGAACTCCTGAGGTTGACTGTTTGCGCTCATCAACCAGTGGAAAATCATGTTGCTGTTGGCCCTGTTTAACAGTTAAGCCAAGAAACTTATTACAATTAAAGGTGATATGCAATAATGAAACCAGCTTAGCATTGAGATATGGATAAAAGTACAATGTGCTAGAGAAGATGTTGCTATGCAAAGAAATATGTAAATCTTTAAAAACAAAAGAAGCATAAACTCTAAAGAGTAACCAAAGCAAACCATCAAAGCCTCTCTCTTCTTCTCAATCACTTAAGACAAGATGTTGCTATTCGAAGAAATATGTCAATCTTTATAAGAAAACACGCATAAACTCTAAAGAATAACCAAAGCAAACTATCAGTTCCTCTCTCTTCTTTTCAATCACTTAGAAGAGGAAAATTTAAAATAGGACATTAAACTAGTATAACGCATATTACAATAGAATATAAATATAGAATTAGGGCAGATAATGTCATCTAATTAAGATAAAATCAGCTAACTAAAGAATCAGTTGTTTTCAAATAAAGCTTGATGTTTAATGACTGTTCCCTGCAGTCCATCAAAGCCTCTCTAAGCCAGGAAGCCCAATTTACAAAGTTCATGAAACCAATGAAATATTATAAAGCAATAATAATCACTTCAAAGTCCATATTAATTATTTATTTAGATAACCCTTCAGAGTCTATAAACTGAAATGAAATGTTATATGTTCTGAATTATGGATTGAAATGTTAACAAATCACAAGATTGATGATCAATCATAAAAACTAATATAAAATGTATTTATTATGCAAATTAAAATTAATAAACTATAAAATCATTTCTGAATTATGGATTGAAATTATAGCAAACCACAAGATTGAGGATCAATCATTAAACTAATATAAAATGTATTAATTATGCAAATCAAAATTAATAAACTATAAAAACAATATACAAAAAAAATAAAACCTTTTTTGTTTTCTATGCACGTTAATCTGTTTATTTTCCAGCATATCAATTATTAGGTTTCTCCATGCTCTTCACTAACTTCTAAAACCTAGCCTTCATTGTTTTCATTTCACCTCCCACCAGCCCCACTACCCTCACTGCCAACGCCAAACCATCCAATACCAACCAGCATAGGCTCACTATTGCTGGAGCACAGACTAGTCACTCACACCCAAGCCCCGATTGTCATTTTGCTATGTGCCTACACTATCCATCTGGGCAGCGTGTGATGGGAAAACCCAAGCCTGTCTTCGGGCTACTTCATAGAACTCTCCACTGGGGAGATTCTGGCCACAACCAACCATCGCCACCTTGTTTCATTTCCACACAGTGGATGGTTAGCTCACTATCCCTCCGATATCGGTACACCAAAATAACATAAAACTGTATCAATTGAGGGACGACGTGCGTTGAGTTGCACAAATCATATTGCAATCCATATCATTTGATTACAATGTTAAGAATAGTCAAAATGAGACTGTCAAGATGTTGGACAGCTAATAGATAAATGAGAAGGAACAAAAAAAAATCTAAGGCCGAGGGAATGGAGAAATTACTACTGATGCATGTAAAATGTGTTTTTCAGCTGTCTATTTGAACGTACCACGTTTTTGGCGTCTATAAAATAAAATAATAGATGAGATGTGCTATTCAAATACTTTGTTTTATCACACTGAATGTTCCAACTATAAAACGGCCCCATTAAATGTTCAGTGAAAACAAATTTAAAATGAAAAGCATCGTATCACTATCACCATTGTCTGGAGGAGAATAAACAAAATGTCCCACGATAATCTTTTCCGGTTTACATTGCATAATAGTAACCATTTGTGAAGCAATCCTCTATGAGACTAGAGAGAGAGAGGTTAAACCGCTAATGCTACAAACATGCAAAAATATGAAGCGCAAAATAGATTTTTTATCCCCAAAAGGGAATAAGAAAGTCACCTCTTGGAAAACGATCTTTCCCCCAGTCTGCAGAATCTGGTCATTAGGTTCAGGCTTAGGTGCAGCTAATGGACTAGAGGCATCATCTTCCTCCTCACAGAGCTGCAAAAGCCGACAGATATCGGTGGAGAATGATCCAAGACTTCCATCCTAAATTCACCCACAAACACCACAGTTCACAATCACAGCTTTACCACTAATATTGCCATTCAATTTCACACGCATCCATCACAATTCAAATATTGCCGGTTAGAAACAAAACAAGCACCGGTGATAGTTATCTCAAACAAACTTCATCCATTATAATTGCACTGAAGCTAATAAGAATAACACACAAATATGATCTTACTTGCTGCAAAGAAGAAGCAGGAGAAGGCTCATTAAGCTCCGACTTCCACTCACGAAGCATCTGATGGACTTGTTCCTCAAGGACCGCAGCATCAACCGTACGGCTCTCCTTCCTAGCAAACTGCAAATCCAGGAACATCAGCTGCAGATCATCAACACGATTCTTCGCCTTATCCTTAAAAAGCCTGTGTGATGCAGACTTGCAGCTGCTCTTCGAAATCTTCTTCATCGTCAAACCCGAAATTCTTCCTATAAAACCCTACACTCACAAATATAAACAACCAACAAAAAGTGAGAGAATAACCCAAAAAAACAGACAACTAGCAAATAAAGTGATTATCATGATCAGAAGCATATTCCAGTTCAAATCATTCACGACCCCTAAAGACTAAAAGAAGGAATCAAACAACCCCACTTGAAAATTAAGTTAAAATTGAATTATATTATAAGATTCCCCCAAATTACAACTAATTAACCAGCAATCAAATACTATTTTCCTAATGAAAAATAAACCCTAAAACATAGATCGAGTCAATCAAATCAAATAATCAAAAACTTGAAAAAAGCTGAAATGAAAAACGCAAAGTTAAGCATCATCGATAAAGTGAAGTATAGAACAAACCGAAGTGAAAATACAAGTATTGAGTAAGAAATAGAAAAGGGAAAATGAAATTGGATGGAAAATGAAGAGTAAAACGATGTTGCAGATCGATTAAAAGGTGCGATTGTTGCTTAGGGTTGAAAATAGATGGACGGTGGTTACCTTAGATTCTGTGATAATCGCTTTTTCCCCCAAAAATAAAGTTGGTGTGATGATTTTTGGGGCGAAAAAACAAAGGGTTCAGTTTTTTCTGACGTCTCTTCCAAAATTTGAGAAGGTGTGGAAACTGATATGATATATAAAGGAAATGAGAGAGAGAGAGAGAGATTGTGTTAGTGACTTCTCTCCCACCTTTCCCTGTGCTGAATTTCTGAGGCAATAAAGCAAAGACTAATACATTCAAGAATCACTCCTAATGTGCATCTTGCGAGGAAAATTGAATTTGACAAAATTGATTCTGTAAAGTTGATTCTGACAAAATTGAATTGAAAATAATTATTTGAGTGTAAAAATTAATTTTTAAATCACAATTTACAATTTCTAGTTCTGGAATCAATTCTAGAGAAAGAATTCATTCTACTTTTAAAAAATCAAACAAATTAGAATCAATTTTAGTCATTTTAGAATTGATTCTAAATATGTAGAAAATTCGTGATGAAACTCCGAATAATTAGCGTTTCTTTCTTCTTATAATTATACAAAATAAAACTAAAAATATATTCATTATTCTGCTCATCAGGGTGTCGAGCTTTGGAGGATCTAAACCACTTATTTTTGAATTGTGACTTTTTTGGGTCGGTGTGGAATGGTGTCATTCAGTGGTTAGGCATGCAAGGAGTTCTACCCAACAATGTTACTCCTTTTGCTCGTCAGTTTTGCGGAGCTCATTGTTTCCGCAAAGATACCAGGGTGTGTCTTCAAGCAATTTGGTTAGCTTCTGTTTGGACCATTTGGAAAGAAATAAATAACAGAGTTTTTGACCACAATGAATTATCACCTGACAAGTTGATTTACAATATGAAATTACTTGTGTGGTGGTGATTGAGAGCTAGGAAAAAAGACTTCTGTTTCAATTTAAATGTTTGGTTGCTTAATACATCCGCTTGTTTAGGCTTTTTTTATTGATGTTACTCCGTTTCTTTTGATTATTTGGCTTATAAACACTTTTTTCCTTTTTAAGCACATCTTGTGCTTAAATTATTTTAATATTATTTGGCTTCTTCAAAAAAAATATATATTGAAACTGTCATAACCAATAATTATTCATGTATAAAAATATAATTATAATTAAAAAAATTTAATCATTTTATCTTGGATTCGTTTTCTAAGTGATAAATATGAAATATATTATGGGAGCTCAATTCTTAAATCATCTTAAATATCTCAAGAGATTAATCTTTTTTGTAGTTATGCGTGAATGATACTTTATGGAGTATTTAGTAAAGCTATTTAGTCATCAAAAGCTATTATTGTAAATTAGTAATTCATTGCATAAATTATACCCAAAAAAATCAATCACATTGCATAATTTTATTTTTTTCAAATAAATCTTTTTGTTTATATATATAAAATAATTATACATTAATAAAATGTAGACAGGGAATAAGTTACGCCACTAAATTTTTTGATATAGCAAAACCTAATATTTAAAAAACTACATTCATAGACTTATGCGACATGACATTACTATACATCATCTTTTGAACTCTTTTCAAAATGTTTACAGTCTCTGGTCCTAAAAAACCAAAAATATCAAATACAAACAATATAAAAACATGTTAATTGTTAGAGTATGTTTTTTATATTTAGGCTTAATTACAGTTTTGGTCCCCCTACTTTGCTCTTTTCACAGTTTTAGTCCCCCTATTTTAATTTTAACCAGTTTTAGTCCCTCTTACTCAATTTTGATCTTATGTGTCATATTTTTAATGACATGGCAAACATAGTGATGAGGTGTTAAAATCCACATATATTAACACTTTCCATATCACTAACTATGTTTATTATTTTAATTTATAATAAAAACACAAAAATTTGACAAAAAAAAACACAAAAATTAAAATAGCAATTATTATAAAACAATAAAAAAAAATAGAAAATCTGATTGTTATTATTTGATTTCATAAATAAGAATCAAGAAACAAATTCCCAAATCTTCCAAATCTCTCATTCTTTCCCTGAAAACATCTCAGAGATCCCCAAATTGATGTCGCTCAATCAACCCTAAGAAGCAAAAGTATATGTTGCTATAACTCGACCCATTTGAAATCGTTCTTCGTTGTTGCTAGAATAATGTTCGCGAGAGGGGGATTTGTTTCGGTACACAAATACACTAGAAATTACAAAAAAAAAAAAAAACCTAAAAATTCCTAAAAAACTAATATTCAACTTTAAATCATCATGAGCCTTGTTGGAAACACCTTTTTCTTCACATCATTCATCTTCTGTTATAGGAATTTAGTACTTTATTTTAAATAATTATTTAGCATCATCAGTCATCTTCTCATCAAACTAGTCAAAAAAATCACAACCCTTTCTTCCTTGTAACTGAAAAGAAGAACTTTGTACAATCAGAAATACAGGAGAGAAAAATTGAAATTCATAAGGAGGAGTAACCAAACAACAATTTTCGAGCAACAATGACTTCTTTACCAACGAAAATTGAAGAAGAAAAAGAAATGGAACAAAGACAAGACAATTGAAGAGGAAGAATAAAAAGAGGAACGAAAAAGTGGAGCAAGGAAATTTGGGGATTTGTATGATTCTTACTTCGATGAAGAGAAGTAGAGATTTGAGAAATTTGGGAATTTGTTTCTATTTTAGGGTTCTTGATTCTTATTTATTTATGGAATCAAATAATAACAATTTAATTTTCTATTTATTTTTTTTGGTTTATAATAATTGCTATTTTACTATTTTAATTTTTGTGTTTTTATTATAAATAAATTAAAATAAACATAATTAGTGACATGGAAAATATTAATATATGTGGACTTTGACACATTAGCACTATATTTGCCATGTCACTAAAAATATGACACATAAGACCAAAATTGAATAAGAGGAACTAAAACTGGTTGAAATTAAAATAGGGGGACTAAAACTGTGAAAAGAGCAAAGTAGGGGGACCAAAACTGTAATTAAACCTTATATTTAACTATTTTAGTTGAAGCAGCTTTGAAGAATGTTCGTCCCATGGTAATCTTCCACCCACAATCCCACCAAGCCACAAAAGGGGGGAATTGCTATCATAAAGAAACTGATATTATTTATTTTCTGTTGACAAAAAACAATAACAATAGTTATTATTGGAAACTGGTGATTCACACACAAGGTAAAATGGTATTTTTTTTATTTTTTTTTTGGCTTTCAAGGTAAAATGGTATTTATGAACATTGAAGTTAGAGTAATTTGCGAACATTTAATATTCTTAGAATTAGTTTAGGACACTATTGAATTTGTTGTGTGGATATAAATGGTGGATAACCCGATAGCGGAAATATAATAGTAGTTGGTCTAACGGATCGTGAAGAGACTCTAATAACATTTTAAAATTGAGTTTTTGGTCTAACTCATTATTACAAAACCAACTTCACAATCAATGTAAAACTTCTTTAACATATTTCCTCAAATATCTTGATCAGTCTCACAAACACTTATTTCGTTTTTTCTCTTTTCATTTTTTAATTTTAGTCCATACTAAGTTAGAGGACAAATAGTGTCAGTACCTTGAGACTTTTTTGCAGGATGCATGAAGTCTTAGTAAATTGTTCTATGGTGTTGGTCTCAATTTCTATGACGAAGGAGAGTGTTTTTTCAAAGTCAATTTTTTCTCTTACTCTCTCAAAATCCAGATTCTTGAGGGAAATAACTCAAGTGACATCATGTAACATGTTTGCATTGGATTCAATTTTTGTCGTGGATAGCATAAAAAATAAGAAAAATGACGAAGTGTCAAAGTAAGTATTAAATTTATCGTTCTACAGCAATTGTAATATATCAAACGATGATAATTGATATTATATGTGAGTAAATTTGCAATTAAATAAAAGGGGAATTTGTTTGGAATTAGGGTTTCTTTGAAAAAATAACGGCAAGAAAATAGGGTTTTGAGAAAGCGATTGGATCTTTTCGGTTCATCTAACTACTATTGAATTACAAACTTACTTCCACGATTTGATTAAAATAAATAATTATGTCCAATGTCTTGGTACATAATCCTCTCAGTTGATTATCAATCCCTAATGTCTTCAAACCAATATGTCTAAAGTGAAAATTAATTGAACAAATATCCATAGGTCAATTGATTCGCTTCTAGTGTCCGTAAACAAACAATTATAATCATCACACAATTCATGACTTTGTGTAAAACATTAAGAATAAAAGATAATTGACTGAAACTAACTTCGTAATTCAATAAACACATCATATGAAATACATGGTTCAAAACAATAGTAATTAGAATCCCCTAGGATCCAATCTAAAAATTTAATTACGCATAATTAAAACATAAACATAAAATAGACAACCTTTTGTCGTGAAAATTGTACTATTAGAGTTTCAATTTGCTCTTTCATATTAATCTTAATTTTTATTTGGGTCACAATGATTAAGTTTATTTCTAATAGGTTTTGCATGAGAAATTTGCAACACCATTGACTCTCAAGCGGTGGATATCATTTCAATGTGTAGCACCAAAAGTCAAAGTTGTAGCACCGTCATTGCAATAGTATTTCTTTGAATACATCATAGTGGCTTGTATATATCATAGTGTCTCCTTAGCATATGTATACACAGAGACTAAAACCACTGATAAACTATAAAAACTCTAATAACAAATCTAATTGGATATTGTTTTGAACTTGTCGTGCACAGAATCCTTCGTGCCATCTAGCTCTCCTGCATAAAATAAAGTAAAAAAATTCATTATAAAGAAAGAATAATTACCTCTGAACTTGCTCTTAAAAGTTGTCTTTTTTCGCAGTAAAATTATGTCCCTCTTGAATGAATGAAAAGTCTAATTTATAGACCTAGGGTTACAAGCCGGCACCTTGCGCCATGCGCCACATACTGAAAGTATTTTTTTTCTTTTTTTCTTCTGTTTCTTGCGCTCCAAGCAAACTTGTAATGATTCTTTCTCTTTATTTCTTGCAAAATTCATAATAAAAATATACTATTTTACCTTGAATTTATTGTAAAAGCATAATAATCACGTGAAGTCATAAAAAACAAACTAAATATCCCTTGGAAGGGAAGCGCATGATGTAGTTGTTAAAATAATGATTTGGGTGAATGGGCGTGATAACTGCGACGAAAAATTTACATAACCGATCACAAATTTGGTCATTTTGAAAAATTAGCACAAAACTCAAAGTGGTATGTGCATGTGGTGAATGTAAGCGTGGATTGTCACTCGTTTTTAAGGCATGCATGGCTATTGCTACTTATTAAGGTACAACAATGGTACTCTCTCTGTGTTCTAGATTATAAGCAACAACAAAAAAAAAGGCACACTTTTTAAGAAAGTAGTCAAAGTAGTAGAAAAATAATGTCATTTTCAATTTTACTCTTACAAGCAAGCTACAAAAGTCTTGAAAACTACAAAGTAATTATTATAGGCTTGTATGAAAAATTATTTGAAAAGTAAAATCAAGGGTAAAATTGGAATATTCAAAATACATAAAATCATTGTAGTTGCTTTTTCTTATAATTAAGACTTTCTAATTTTTTTTTTATTTCTTATATATGCGACCGGAGGGAGTAATAAACGTGTACAAGTACTATTAATATTATCAATCATTTTTGGCATTGATATATCAATTAAATTGTGGTGATCTGATCAACAAGCGGTAGAAATTTGGATTCCTTAATCATTTGATTTTGAGTTCGATTCTTAATTGGTCCGTATGTAGAAATGTTTGTTGAAAGAGGCTTTAAGATCTTAGGTATCTCTCGAGAAAATCAGTCTCTACAATTGCGCGCATAAATACCTTTAATTTATCAAAAAACTAAAAATAAATTGTGGTGATCAACAATATTATTGAGAATATAAAATTTTAAGCTTCTTCTTCAATGTTCAGTTTGGTCAATTTTGTCAACAAATAAAGGAGAGAAAGACTATTTATGTTTTCCCTAATTTTCCCATCAGTTTCACTGTTTCACAAAATCTATAACGTGTGTTACTCAACGAGACCACTACTCAAAATGGAGAAGAAAAATCGAACAAAAGAATAAAACCTCACGGACATTTAAACAAAAGGAAAATAAAAGGGTGATTAATATTCCTTTTTTCTTTCTAGCTTAACATGAGAAATACAATTGAAATTCTTGTACTATTAGCCAATAATGATTGAATATGTGAAATATAATCGGGGTAAGGAAAGAATAAAGTACACTTCCACTACTATCAAACATATTCTTGTTTTGATGCTTATTTTGGAATTTGGAAGAACTTTAAAGGAGTGTGATTAATGGTTACAATCTTATCATTCTGACCAGCCATATGTATGGATGCAGGATAGATGGATGTCCATAATCCTTTGTTAATAAAATATTTGCAATTGGGTATGAAAGATATCATGGGAAAAAATGTAATTGAAGATTTGATGATGTTTGAACTTTGAAGCTTAAGTTATTCCATCGCATGAATTGGTGAATAAAAGGCAAAAAGTTGACTTTGAATACATTATGCATTTTCTTGGTTAATAGTAGTTCTCATTCCGTCTTAAAATATAAGTAAAAATAAGTTTAAAAAAATTAATGTATTTGGTTCAAAATTTGGTCCAAATACATTTACTTTTTTGATCGAATTTTGCTTATATTTTGGAACGAAAAGAATGATAATTATTTTTCTAAAAGTTATTATAAAAGTGAGTACATCATTAATTATTATTTTTAGTACATAATTTTTTCCTGTTCGTATGAATAACTTTTATTCCAACCCATTTTGGGAGGGAAAGTGCAAGTTTTTTTTTAGGGAATTAATTTTCTATCTTTGCAAGTTGTAACAAACATAGTAATCTATATTGAGTTTGGTCTAGTAGTGAGAGATTTGAGTAATATATTAAAGGTTTTGGGTTTAATTCTCAACTCCATTATAAACCATAAACGCAAGAATCTATATTTGTAACTTTTATATTTCAAAAAAATAAATTTCATTCATGAAACAAACATCCCCTATATTTTTCTCATTTGCACCTATAATTTTATTTTCTGTACCACTTACCTAAAGACTTAAAACAATTTTCACTACTCTATTTTTTTTCTTCTAACTTTTAAAATTAAATCCATTCAAATAAAAACACCAATCCAAAATTAAATCCTCTGCAACCACCAACATGGCCAGCTCCACCTAACTACTCTCAATATTTCCTTACAACTTCTCTTTAAAATTAAATTATCTCAAACAAAATACCAAACCAAAATTGAATCTTCAAAATCATTTATTGGAGGAGGTAAATTTAGTTTGCAATAAGCATGAAATTTGCATTCCCAATATTGATGATATATACTTTTGTAGAAAATCATAACGTGGAGGTAATGCTATCAAAATAGAAAATCATTATCGCATTGAATTATTTTATACTGTTGTGGACATGCAACTTCAAGCACTTAACAATTGTTTTAATGAGACAAATAATCAGTTGTTCATTTGTATAACTTGTCTGTATCCAACCAATTTGTTCTTTGCTTTTGACAAGACAAAGTTGATTGAATTTGCAAATTTTATCCAAGTGAACTTTGTTTAACTAGTTTGGTGATGGTTGCATCAATGGTATGCATATGAGTGTTGAATTTGCATATTTTAAAGAAATAAGTGAACTTTCAAAAAAATTGGTTGAAACTAAAAGACATATTATTTATCTGTTGCTATGAAGATTGTGAAGATTAGATTGTGTAATTGAACGATGGATGATGAATGGTTGAACAATTGTCTCGTTATTTATGTTAAAAATATGTGTTGAACAATATAGATAATGGGTATATTTATAGCAAACAGAACCGATTAATTTTGATTCCAAGTTTTATTTTCGTAGGTTTTGACCTGTCTGTCTTGTTTTTATTAGGGTAAATAGGCTTATACCCCCTGTAATGTAGGCGTGTTTTGTTTTTCCTTCCGGTAAATTTTTTTTTTGTGACTCGCCCCCTGTAATGTTGAATTTTTTGGACTCGCGCCCTTGGATGCACTTTTTAAATCGGTTATTTTGTTCAAACCGATTTAAAAAGTGCTGTTTTTTAAATCGGTTAATCTGTTTAACCGATTTAAAAAGTGCAAATTCCTTGCACCCAAGGGGAGAAATAAAAAAAATTACTTTGCAAGGGGCAAATCATAAAAAAAAAATTACAGGGGGAAAAACAAAACTTGCCTATATTACAGGGGGTAAAGACCTATTTACCCTTTTTATTGGAGTTCTACTTGTTCGATTGACATGATCTCTAATGCGTTTGGAAGCTAACATAATTTAGTACAATTCATTTGTTGGATACAAGACCAATTCGTGGTATTTCAGTATTTCATGATGTAAATGGGTTGAACTTGGAGGGTGTGATTAAATTAAGGGTTATGCTAACTAGTGCTCTCACAGTATTAGTTAAGGATACTAAAAGGAGTAATTTTTGTATTGAAAAGAATATTTTTTTATACTTACAAAATGTAGATTACACAAGTTCCAATATATTTATACACTAGTTAGCATTTTCCTTAAATTAATTGGTTGGAGATTGACAGCTGACGGACTTTCATCATGAATAAGGTAGGTTTGAGTATCGGTCGGTTTCGGTCGGGTTCGGACCGAAAATCATAAAATCGACAAAAATCGCAATCATTTAATTTGGATCCAATTCCGACCGACTATATCTTCGGTTTGTTCGGGTGGCGGGTCGTACGGGTGTCGGATAGAACGGGTCGGTTATTACGGGTTTGATTGAAATTTTATTATATTTAAAATTCTATTATTCAAAAACTCATATTTTTCCAATAATTCAATATCTTGTTCACAATGTAACAAATGATAGAAGAACTAAATGAAAAAACAAAGAGGGTGAGATGTTATTATTTTATTTAAAATTTGTAGATCAAATGACAATAATAGACTAAATAGAAAAATATAAATATATATATATATATATATATATATATATATATATATATTTTGCACCTCCTTTATCAACATATTTTTTTTGTTACATTCACTACACCTTCTTTATCAACATATTACAAGTTTCTAAAATATAACATTTCTCTCATATATCAAAGATGGATAAAAACAACAAAACAAAGTGTATGCGAGATTGAGAGAGGGAAGAATCAGAGAAGAAAAAAAAATTCATCTTAATGATTGTTCGGTCGGTTTCGGTTATAAAGAGATAGAATTTTAGAGACCCGTACCCGCCCGTATGCAACCATTCATGCCCGATTTTTTTGCAATCGTTGACCCGAGACCCGACCCGCGCCCGACCGGATGCCTCAATATGTTGTCAGTTATATCGGTTTCGAGTCGGGTCACGGGTCCGTGCTCACCCCTAGAATAAAGTGTCTTGATTGTCTATTTGACATTCAAAGTGGGATTTGATTGGCTAAATGGTTAAGAGAAGTTCACTAAATTGAGATTACTGAAACAACCAATTATTAAACCAAGGCTTTTGATTGGCCCAAACATCAATTTAGTGAGGACATGAAGAAATCCAACGCGCATTATTATTATTATAAGGCTATAATATGCCATTTATTTATATTTATATATATAGAGGATTGCTAATTTAGACCTACTTAAAAACATGTGGATCTAAATTAGCAAGATGCACCTTTTTATTTTGGACAAAAAATCCTTAATATTTATTTATTTTACACTAGAAAATTGAGGGTTAATTAAGTAAATTTTATTAAATGATGTGCATCCATTTTGCAAATTGTGACCCACTTAATTATAAATATATGTGCACCCACATTTACTAAGAG
This sequence comes from Trifolium fragiferum, assembly GCA_954870985.1. NCBI lineage: Eukaryota > Viridiplantae > Streptophyta > Magnoliopsida > Fabales > Fabaceae > Trifolium > Trifolium fragiferum. Next base: position 22,299,923 of record OX940790.1, on the reverse strand, counting down.
TTGTGGTAATGCTCGTTAGATTTCTTCACCCTCCAAGTTCAGCCAATTTTACATCATGAAATACCACGAATTGGGCCTTGTGTTGTGTCCAACAAATGAATTGTACTAAATTATGTTAGCTTTCCAGCGCATCAGAGATCATGTCAATCGGACAAGCAGAACTTCGATTATAATAAAAACAAGACAAACATGTCAAAACCTATGAAAATAAAAATTGGAATCAAAATTAATTGGTTATTTTTATTCCATGATTGAAATAAATCTTCTTGTTAAGTGATAGAATTTTAGGATCACTCACAATACCTGTTTTTTCCATGCCTGCGTAACAAATAGGAGGAGGGTGAATTCAATTGTGGCTGTAAAGCAAGGAAGCTTGTGGTTGATAAGACCGGGCGAGATTAGAGGGGATATAATGACTTACTTCCGGAAGCATTACGAAGAGGTGACATGGAAGAGACTATGTTAGGACGGAATTTTGTTTAAACATCTTTCAGAGAGTCAAGTCTTGTGCTAGAAGGGAGGTTCTTTGGAAGGTGAAATGGCGGAAGTAATAGAACAAGAAGATGGCAATAAGAGTCCAGGCCCAGTCCAAGCCCACACGAATTCAATTTTTTTTAAGAATTGTTGGGGATTATTGGGGGGGGGGGGGGGGGGGGGGTGCTTAGACTATTCGAGGAGTTCCATGATTCTTCCAAGCTACCAGCTTGTTTCCACTCTTACTTTGTCGCATTGATTCCAAATATCTCACACCCGGAAAAAAAAAAAAAAAGTGATTTCCGACCTATATATCTCCTTGAAGGCTTGTACAAGCTTTTGGAAAAAGTATTTGCCAATAGACTAGGTAAGATGATGAACTCTATTATTTCTCGGAACCAATCGACAATTATTAAAGGTCGTTCTTTGGTGGATGGAGTGGTTGTCTTATTAGCCCAGACTGCCAACAGACTAGGTAAGATGATGAACTCTATTATTTCTCGGAACCAATCGACAATTATTAAAGGTCGTTCTTTGGTGGATGGAGTGGTTGTCTTATTAACCCCATTTGGGCTTCAATCCCTATTTTTTCCCATTCTTTTTTCAAAATGCTGGTAAGTGTTAGGAAGGTTATTGTACAAATACAAAGAGACTTCTTGTGGGGTGGAATGTTAGGGGATAAGAGTAAAATTTCATGGGTAAGTTGGAAAGATGCGTGTCTGCCAAAAGCCGGTGGTGGATTGAGAATCAAAGATCTTAAATGGTTCTGTTCCGGTGTGGAACTTAGGGGGGATATATTTAGTGATAATGAGTAAAATAACAATTGTACTTAGGCTAATTTTCGGTGTGTCCATCAAATGTTTTTGGGGGTTGTATTTATAGGTGTATAGAGGAGCTAGGTAACTCCCCACGATCCCATGATCATTTGGTGGGTTGAGTCTGATTTTTACGCGTAGTGGGAGAAGACGTTGGCGCCAAGCTTCCCCGGATCGTGCTTTAGGCTTATTTTTCACATGGTATAGAGATGCGTTGCGTAATGGGCCTGATTAGGCTATATTGGGCCTGGGCGAACTGGATCGGGTCAATAAAGCCGAATGCGGGCGAGCTAAGTTGGATCGGGCGCGCCGCATGATTTATAGATATTGGGCTGTTAGCAATAGTGGGCTTGCAGTGTAATTGGGCCTAGGCGAAGCAGACCGGTACACAGCCCCCCAAGCGCAAGGCCGAAAGAGGCGCAACGCTGATAAGTTTCTCAGCTTGTTGCGTTCTTTCCTATTTCTTTGGTTTGTATATTTATCCGTAACATGACGAGCTCGGCCGTTCCCTTTTTCTGGGCTTTAGCCGTACTATATATACATTTACATTGTTTTGAATTAAAAACATATTTACAACATGAATGACCCTGTGGATCTTTTGATTAGCACACTGAAATCGGTGCTTCTTCAAGAACCAGATGATCTAATGGATAACTATGAAGATTTCGCCTCCATGGTTGCTGACCTCAGAGATTATTCGTGGCGCCTGTCCACCTCTCAACATCTGTTCCTTGATTGCCTGTTTGCTGTTAGAGATCAAATGATAAAGGACTTTCCCTTTATTGAATCTGTGGAGGCATCATGCCTTGATAGTCAGAGGTCCACATCTGCGTTACTTGAGGAGACCTGGTTGGTGAAGGAAGGTATGCGCATGTATGAAGGCACTCTCGCCGCTGCTTTTGACGAGGAAGATTCCATTGATCAACAAATTTGTAGACTGTAAGCGGAGATAACCCAACTGTCTTAGAGAAAACGTCGGTTGTGGAAGGGAATTCGTGATGATGTGGCGAAGCTTTTGGAGAAACGCAAGCTCTTGATAGAACTGAAAGATCGCCAGAAGGCTCATGGCGATGTGGCGGCCAAAATCTACGATGATGTAGATATTGCAAGGGAATGCTTGACGAACATTGAGGGCATGTGGGCGGATGCACGGGAGGCGGCTGATCGTCTTTAAGTTCATATACCATGATTATTTCTTGTATTTTGCATTTTTATATAGGTGACGCCTTTATGGCGGCATCCATTTTTAATGACAATAAATGTTTCATTTGGCTGTAAGTCTTTGGCGTTCTGTCTTTATTTTGGGCATTATCATTTTAACTCTTGGTCTCCTTTCCTGACACGTGTGTGTTGGCGTGTGCAATTACACGCTATTAACTGCTGGATAATTCCTAACGTTTCAACTTTCTCGCCTTTACCCATTGGGTAATGACTTTGTTTTTGTATATATATAACCGTTCTTTACGTTGTCTGCTTACGCTACCCTTAGCCTTTCGTTTACTTCTCAAAATCGCGTTTCTTCGTTGTTAGAGCCTTTAAAGTAACACATTCGTCGCTGCTCATCTATTTCTTAAGGTGCGTAAGGTATACCTCTCCTTCCTCTCTGTTTTTCTTATCTTTACTTCAATGGTTATCCTTCGCGACTTAGATGATGAGATTGGGGGATCTTCTACTTTTCCCTCTTTTGACTCCGAGTTAGAGCGACAAATTCGATCGGATTTTACTAGGGTAGATGGGTCGTTTAATGAGGAAGGGTACTTTTCGGAACTTCTAGGGTTTATTTTGAGTGATTCTGATAGTAGTGACGACGATGGTGTAATATTTCCTCGTTCTTCTTTCACAGGAAAGGAGTTGATTCTGTTTCTCCCTAAATGTGGTGGCGAGATGTTTATTTGTTCAAAATTTACTTCCGAGGAGAGCGTTCAGGTTCTTAGGAATGCTATAAGTCTATCTGCGTCCGGGAACGAGGGCGATGTTTGATGACAGTGTAGAGTGTGCTGGCGTGATGTTTGATGACAATGGGGTTGGTCTGTTCCCCTTTTATTGGTCTGATAATCCAAGGCTGGTGAAGGGCGTTGACGAAGAATTGTTAACGCCTTTTGAATTTGAGACAATCGCTTTTTTAAGTAGGTTCGAAATGTTTGAGACTAAGGATCTCCTTCGTCTAGAGCCTACTCCGGCAGGGGTCTTGGCCCTTATGAGTAAGTACTTTGCTTTGGTGTCTTTTTATTCCTTTAATTTGGGTACTAACACATATGTTGTTCCTGTTTCAAAAAGGATGAAGAAATTTGACGATAAGGAGTTCGTCTCTGTGCTGTTGGCCACCAAGAATCAGAAGTTGAAGCCGGATGATGATGTGAATCCTATGTCACAGCTCCTGATCGCCGAAGGTACTTCCTCCAAAATTCGATCAAAGAGGAAGAGGGGTGATGAAGAAGGTGATTCTCATAAGGTTGGCAAGGACGTGGCTAAGGATGTCGTGGATGAAGGTGTGGTTATTTCGGTCCCAATTCCATCTAGAGGGACTAGGACTACGCGTGCCCGTGTGAGCAGTTCTTCTGGTGGGGTGGTGTCTCCTTCAAGGGAGTGGCGCCGGTGACTGGCGTTGATAAAAACGAGGGCGCGCCTTTGGAATCTGCCCCTGCTTGGGGCACAAATTTTGATCCTGTCTCTTTTGTGGCCGAACATCTGAAGGGTGACACAAAGAGGTTCGAGGCTATGCCGCTGGAGGAGGTAAGGAAGGTGGGCTGTGGGGAATGGCCTGAGATGCATTGCCCTTAATGAGCTAGTCTACAGGCGCCAAGAGAAGGGAAATGGCGCCAAGTTGGATGCTGATGTGGAAGAGGCGAACCAGGGTAGGGCTGAGGCCCTGAAGAAGATGAAGACTGGCTATGAGAAGCAAATGCGGAGCTTGAGGGAAGAGAATAGGCTGCTGTCTAAGGATAACCGTAACCTTTTAGTGGGGCGCAACGCCGCCATAGTTACTTTGGTTAAGGCGTGGAAAGACTTATCTATCCGTGATCAGTTGCAGGTAGGTTGGGAAGAGGAGAAGGTTGAGATGGAGGAGGGGATTGTTGAGCTGAAGACTGCGATGGCGCAGAAGTTTGTTGATGGATTCGCCGCCGCCATCGAGCAGATCGAGGTGATGTTTCCTGATCTTGATCTTGCTAAGTTAAAAGAGGTGGATTTCCTGAAGAAGGTGGAGGACGGGAAAGTCGTGTCTCGCTTTGGTTGAATTTGTTTAACAGTTTTTAATGTTTTACTTAAATTTTTTTAACTTGTTTGTATTTTGTCCGCCCTCAGGGCGAGGATGTATTAATGTTGTTGAACTTTTAAGTGCCCCTTTGGGGCTGTAATATTATGCTATTTTGTTATACGTTTTCTTGTTCTACTATGTTTTAATAGTTTAGTGGTTTGATTAACGTTTGATTTTCCTAATGGTTATGTGGCTGACGTTGCTCCCTATAACTGAGGGCGCCAACGTTTATTTTTGGGGAAGTAACTTCTTTCTTCTTGGGTTGCTCTGATTGGTTTGGTTTCTGTGAGTCAATATTCCTTTTATCAAAACGCGCGTTAATAATAAATTTTGCCGGTTTCAAGACTAATTACTCTAGGCTTGCGTAACTGTTTACTATGAATTTATTGCGGGCTTGACTGAGTTTCCCTATAAATACTTATTTCTAGTTTTCTTCTTTTCACTCGTATCTTTCTTCTCAGTTACCTGTCCCTTCTATTGTTTTTCTTATTGTTATTCTGATGGAGAGAAAACCTAAAAGTAAGAATACTACTATCAAATCAAAACCTCAAAAAGGAAAAAAGAAAGTAGATGTTTCATCATCCAAGCGTAAGCGTACCAATGAGTCTAAGAAAATTGACTTGCAAGAAGCTTCTCTTTCGGTTGATTCTTATGATTCTGATAAAACGGATGAGGATTACGCCGAGTTCTTGAGGACTTATGATTCTCATGAATCTTATCTTGGGGCGTGCTCCTCTAGAGAAGAAGAAAACTCTCAAATCACTATGGAGTCTAAAAAACCTCCACAAAAGACGTTGAAGAAAAAATCCTAAGTAGTTGGTTCTCTGATGAGTTGTTCCTTTTACCGATTTCTTCCTCTTGCAGAAAAAATTGGGTCTAAGGATATTGAGGGACTGGGTATCCCGTCTCTTGGTTTCTTTCTCTTGGCGAAGGGGCTGGATCCTTTGGCAACTGAGGGATTGGGAATCCTGTCTTCAGGTTTCTTTCTCTTGGCGGCGAGGACAGTAGTTGTAGGATTTGATCATTGCTTTTTCATGTGTTGTAATTTTTGGTTTTATGTTTGTTTGTTTCTTCTATTTCTGAATGAAATGGTAGCTTTGGCTGCGTCTTTGCAAGCTTTTTGCTTGTTTTCTTTCTGCAATCTTCTACCTGCTCTTTCATTTTGATAATCCTGCAATTTTCTTGTTACATAATATGTGCGCTAAATCATGTATTTGATAATTCTGAAATTTTCTTACCATATGTTAAGTGCGCCAACGCCGTAGTCTTACATGGCGCCTCCCATGCCAAATAAATTTTGCACGCCAACGCCGTAGTCTTACATGGGGGCCTTCCAAACCAAATAAATTTTGCACGCCAAATAAATTTTGCACCCCAACGCCGTAGTCTTACATGGGGGCCTTCCAAGCCAAATAATTTTTTTTCTTACATGGCGGCCTTCCAAGCCAAATAAATTTTGCACCCCAACGCCGTAGTCTTACATGGGGGCCTTCTAAGCCAAATAAATTTTGCACGCCAACGCCGTAGTCTTACATGGGGGCATTAATAAATTTTCACGCCTCAAGGGTGGTTTTTCCTGTTGCAGTCTTTTAACACACAGGGGGCGTTATCAAAAATAAAAATGTATAAAAGATGCGAGAATAAATTTGCTCATGATGTTTTTTAAAATGATGGGCCTCGATAAAAACTCCTGCCCTTGCAGGAGAAAAGAGCGTCCCAACATTGTTTATTTATTTATAAAGTGGATTTTCGGTACATGGCATGGAAATGACTAACAATCCTAGAAAATAAGCAACAGTCCTAAAATATTCATTTTATGGCGCCTTTTAGATGGCGCCTTTCTCCCTAAGTGTGTTTAGCTGTAGTAGAACCTGAGATTGGACACGTTCCATGTTCTAGGCATCACCTCGTCCTTCAGAGTTTCCAACATGTATGCTCCATTTCCAAATGCTTCGTTGATCCTGAACGGTCCTTCCCAATTTGGTGCTAGCTTTCCTCCCTTGTCTTTTCCCATTGGTCTTTTTAAGACTAAGTCGCCTTCCTTGAAGTTTCTTGGTATTACCTTTGTATTGTACTTCCTTGATGCTATTTGCTTTAAAGCAAACTCCCTGAAGTGTGCTGCTTCTCTTACTTCTTCCAAGAGATCCAAGTTTTCCTGCAAGGCTGCGCTGTTTTCTTCTCCTGTTATTGTTTCTCTTCGCCAGCTGGGCGGGTCTATCTCTACGGGGATCATTGCGTCTGTTCCATACACCATCCGAAATGGGGTTTCTCCTGTTGTTGAGTGTGGTGTTGTGTGGTATGACCATAAGATTGACGCCAGAGGTTCTGTCCAATTCTTGTCCTTTGCTTCCAACTTCCTTTTGATTGCCTTCAAAATCACTTTGGTCACCGCTTCTGCTTGTCCATTGGCTTGAGGGTGTTCAACCGAAACAAAAGTGTTTCTAATTCCTTTTTCTTCATAGAACTGAACCACCTTCTCGCTCGTAGACCGAGTACCGTTGTCAGAGACTATGTATTTGGGTAGTCCAAGCCTGCAAATGATCCTTTTCCAATAGAAATGCTTCACTTTTTCTGCTGAAATCGTTGCTACTGGTTCAGCTTCAATCCATTTGGCGGGTTCAGTCCGATTTTGGCGCGTAGTGGGAGAAGACGTTGGCGCCAAGCTTCCCCGGATCGTGCTTTAGGCTTATTTTTCACGTGGTATAGAGATGTGTTGCGTAATGGGCCTGATTAGGCTATATTGGGTCTGGGCCAACTGGATCGGGTCAATAAAGCCGGATGCGGGCGAGCTAAGTTGGATCGGGCGCGCCGCATGATTTATAGATATTGGGGTGTTAGCAATAGTGGGCTTGCAGTGTAATTGGGCCTAGGCGAAGCTGACCGGTACAGGTTCAATTTGTGTTTATTAGCAAAATGGAGGTGCCAATTATTGGCGGAGTGAGATGCACTATAGAAACAAGTGTTGGAGTCAAAATATGGTTTGGTGCGGAATCTGAATTGTGTGCAAAGGGAAACAAAAATTCTCTATGGTGGAAGGATTTAGTGGGACTTGGTGTGGTGAGAGATGTATTGGGAGATTGGACTCATGACATATTTGCAAGAAAATTGGAAAATAGAGGGCAAAATGATTTTTTTGGAGTGATTCTTGGTTAAATGCGGCTCTTTAATGGTAATTTTTCCGCGCTTATTTCTTGTATCAAATCGAAAGAACTTGTCGGTTAGTCAACTGGGTGATTGGGTGAATAGAAGTTGGGTGTGGAATCTAAAGTGGAGAATAAATCTTTTCGAGCGAGAACTATAATTGTGGCGGGAATTGAAGGAATGACACTAAATAGTGGAGGTTTGTATACGGTACATGCCAACTATTCTTACCTATCTAAACGCTTTTTGCATTTGTCTCCAACAAATGCGGTCATAATGGGTTTTGTATCCAAAGTTTGGGGAAGTTGAACATCGTCGAAAGTCTTAGTTTTTTCATGGCAAGCTTTACTGGGTCGACTCCCTACAAGGCTTAACGTGGCTTATAGATGGATTATTCCCCACGGACAGGCGACAACATATATTTGGTGTGTTGGAACCTCAGAGTCGGAAAATCATTTGTTTTTGTTATGTATGGTGGCTTGAAGAGTGTGGATTGGATTGCATTAGTGGTTGAGTTCGGTGTGTGTACTGTCCGATACCTTGTATTCATTCTTTGATTGTTTTCTTGCGCCAATAAAGAAAGGGAAATCATTGCGTAAAGGGATATTGATGATTTGACATGCATCGATTTGGATAATTTGGCGTGCACGTAAGGAGAAAATCTTTTCGACCAACAAAATTCAGGTCAATGATATAATTAAGAGGATTAAATTGGTGTCCTGGAAATGGTCGTTAGCAAAGAAAATTCATGTGCCATGCCTTTTTTTTGAATGATATCATTAAGAGTGTGCCAGTCAATCCAATTACTTGGAGCACGTTTCTTGTTCTCCATATATGCACGTAAGTATGCTTGTAAGCCACTCTTCCCTTATTGCTTCATGTAATTATTACTTTCCATGTGTTTCCATATATGCATGCAAACAAATCTACAAATTGAAAACAGGATATGAATTTCTCATATGTTGAATGCTTTTGATATGTTGCAAGTCTTTCCATATATGATAAGAGGTGTGAATGACGATACTGACAAAACCTATGAATTTGAAAGAGTAGAAAACTCTTTAGAAGAAGAAAATGAAGACTATGAATTGGAAATAATAGAAGATTCTCTATAGTTTGAGAAAATTGTAGAGGAAGTAGAGAAAAATTATGAAATGGAAAGTGTAGAATATTCTTTAGAGTTTGAGAAAATTGCAAAGGAAGGAGATGAAAACTATGAATTAGAAAGAGTTGAAGACTCAATGAACTTTGAGGGAGTGGCATATGAAGAGGATGAATTGGGCAATTGTTCTTCTTTTTGCAAAATATCTTTTTTTATATGTAGAATGTCGTGCTTGTTCGAACTTTTGACCTTCATTATTTCTATCATGCATGTCTAAAGTGCCAAGAAAATTTTATTAGTCTCCAAAAAGGATTCAAATGCTTTCATCACCGCCTCAATAAGCTCGTCAATTGTCTTAGGTGTTTCTTTATGTTGTAATGATTGAGTAGCTCTAAAGAAACCAAGGTCTAAAATATTTAAGTCAGACAAGTTTGGAGGTTGACACATTAATCTGATATTGAACCCATCTTCCTTTGAAATTTGACAAAACTCACTGTGATTCTCATTAATATGACATCTTGCATTGTCTTGCTGAATGATAATGACTCATGTATCGCATCTCTTGGCCTTGTTTCTTTTATGGCAGAAATGACTTTTTCTAATAGGAACCTTCCCCTAACGCCGCTATTGACTGAATTAATGGGGTTTGTTTCTAGAGTACTTGAATTCTATTCACATTTGTTCGCCTTGCTTGCTCTTTGGTCATAAAAGGAAAGACTCATATTTTTCCATAGAAAGTTTCATTATCATTAGAATCATATCTTGGACGAGCAACTGCAACTAAAAACATTACCTTTCTGGTGAAATTTTTACTCTTACAATTGTGTTCCGACACATCTTCTTCTGGTAGCATGTAGTAGTTCATAGACTTTTTTGTCATGTAAAACCATTTCTCATCTATATGAACAATATTGTGCATGGCTTTGAAAGTTGAATCATGTGGTATAGTTTTACTTTCCAACATTGACAAACAAAACTCTAGCCTTTCTATTTTTTTTTTCTTCCTTTAAAAAAGGTTTAATTGCATTTGAGCGGCGTCTTATAACTCCAAACTTTTGAGCTTTTGACAATGTGTTTGAAAATGGTACTTGACGAAATTGAGCAGGTTTGATTTGAATTCTTTTTTGTTCACAATTTTTTATTTTTTTTGTGAGACGTGCCTATTTCTTTTGTTCTCCTCCAAATACATTTGATGACATCTTTACAGACGAGTAGAAAGAAACGACCATATCTATAGTGTCTCTTTTCACATGCCCATTTTGATTGTAGTGCTCTAATAAGAAGCGGGAGATTGTTCCATAACCGTCGTTGCCTAAAAATTTACGTCTTCTTTGATTATGCACAACTAGTTCACAAATGAAATAGAAACATTATTCAAAACCAACTAAATAAAAATAAATATTCAGCTTAAAATGTGAATTTTTTATTTTTTTAATTGCAAATTTTATTAATAAGTACTTTAATAGTACTTGTTTGATTTCAAGTTAATAGACCTCAAACGCACGTACAACCCTCCAAACGTGGTTCCAATAAAACATAAAGATGTTTGGATCTCATTTTATAAAGTGATTCAATTGATTGGAAGTGCTTCTACTTGAAGCTTCATTTCCTAGCTTCTGCTTTTTAGTGAAATCGATTCTATAGAAAATAAATTTGATTTGTCAACTTTGCCCCTTTCAACAAGTGTTGCAGTTCAACTATTTTTTTTATCATATTTCTTACACCGTTGGTTGTTGCAGACTACTTGCAACTATCCCTTCTCCATGATAGAGAAGAGGTTGAAATTGGCTCGAAAACCCATTATTTTTTATTTTATACTAACAATTTAGAATGGTCAATTAACTTATAATTTTTTTGTGATGGAATTTATTTTTTATTTTTTACGGGCTTGACATAATTTGTTTAAACCAAAAGTTATTATTTTTTTTTTATTATAATAAATAGGCTCTTTTTTATTAAATTTAAATAATTATCTATAGTATAATTGAAATATATAGTTTTAAATACAATTAAAACCCATTTTGTTAATTGTACATCCAAAAGCAATTTTAATTGAAACTATCCAAACATAAATCAATTTAACTCAACTCACTTTTAATCAAAATCAATTCTGTCAAACTCAATTTTACCAAAATCAATTATAGTCACCGCCAAACCAAACACACACTAAGAGGCCAAAGAAAACAATACAAACATGAGAGAACATAACTGTATGTTTAGTTTCGATTCTGAAGTAGCCAGAATTGATTCTGGACGTGTATAATTGATTCTGACTTGTTTGGTTTCTCAAAAGTATATATAATTGATTCTGTCTTCAGAATTGATTCTACTTGAAGCTATAAATTATAGCTTCTGATTGTAGAATTGATTTTTACATTTATTTTTTTTGTTCAACTCACTTTGCATGAATATATCCAAACATATAAACCACTTTAACTTAAAATTAATTTTGGCCATAATCAATTTTATAGAATCAATTTTATCAAAATCAATTCTTACCACCGCAGAATCAAACACACAGTAACAAAAGTAGCAACAAAACAGTAACAATTAGGCGCTACACAAACTCCCCCAAAAACTAGGAAAAAAACAACGAATCTAAGGGATGAAAAAGCAACTGGAGAAAGTAAAAAACAACTAATTTGCTGATACCAAATAAGCAGACAAGCATAGTAGAGAGGAAAACTAGCAAGAACAAAAAACGCAGAGATTATGCTCAAAATATATAAATATCCTCAATCTATAAGACGTACCATTAGAGCTCATCCCTACTTCAGATTCAACAAATTCTACATGTTGGTTTGGTTGCTAAAATTCTAGTTCAAAACCATCATTTGTTTATGAATCAATTGGATAAAAATCAAATGGCCGGTCTTTATGAATTTCAACCTCACTTTCATATTCAACAGATTCTACATGTTGGTTTGGTTGCTCAAATTATTGTTCAAAACCATCATTTGTGGAGTGAGATCAATTGGATAAAAATCAAATGGCTGGTCTTCATGAATTTCAACATTTTCTTTTAGATTCAACAGATTCCGCATGTTGGTTTGGTTGCTCAAATTATTTTTCAAAACCATCATTTGTTTATGAATCAATTGGATAAAAATCAAATGGATGGTATTCATGAATCAAATCACTTGGAGCAAAAGTGTGATCCAAGTCGAAATTAAAATCACTATTTGAAGGTATATTATCCTCAACATTAAATGTTAAGTTGAGGTTTGAAATCTCATTTAGACAAGATAATGAAATATTTAAATCCATATCAATGGGTGGTGGACTCGCGTGGTTGTTTTGCAGGTAAATGGTGTTCTTAGAATATGAAATGAGTGTTAAGCCATGGATCCATTTGCTACGTAAAATATAAGTATTGGACATAATAATATAGGACAGTACAAGACAGAAAAACACATGACAAAGTTGTGTTGAACAAATTTTATTTTTATACGATGTTTGGTGGACAAAAAGTTATTTTAGTATTTTAGACGATTTGTGCAAAGGATAAAAAGTTATACCGTGATTCAGTGAAGGACAAAAATTTAGGTTTTTGTCCAGTACCTTGGTCCCCATTTTGTCTGACAAGAACACTTTTAAAATCAAATACAGTACAACAAAAAATTTACTTTTACTGTAAAAAGGCAATTTAATAATCTTTACATATAAAATACACATTAATTATACTATCAATATTTTTTAATATACATGAAATTAGTCCGAAGGGCTAATATATAAGGTCGGAGGGAGTATATAACAAGTGTATATGTAAATTTTTGAATACATTTAATTTTTTAATAGATATATGTATATTTTATTAAAGTATTTAATAAAAATTTGCATTTTCTAAGTCAAGATCCGATTAACAACACTAACTATAAACTATAATAAATTTAATTGCGGTACGTTGCGTAAACAAAATAATCGATCATGCTAACATAATAATATGTATCTTAAAATATCTAAAAGTAGAAATTTGCATCCTTACATGTGCTATAACATTTTTCCAAAATAATTTGTTTTTATAATCAGTGAAATTTTAGATAAATGATTCATGTTAAATGTTCGATTAATGGGGATTAAATTCAAGCATTAGAGATTTTATGGTTTTCGGAAAAGATTTTGAAAGGCCGATAGTTCGAATTTTCGACTCATTTTCAAAAATCCGCTCAATAAAAGAACTCCAAACCCGCCAAAAGAAAAATTTCCCTTTCCTAATTTTCACTTCCCCCCAAGAAAACATCGATCCGCGTCAATCCATCAAATTCAATCTCCACCGTCCATAACAACCAGATCAACGACTGTCATCACACTCTCCAAACTTATCTACACGCCACGTCATCAATCCGCGTGCCACAACAATTCCAAACAAACAACACCCGTCGATAACCCAACTCAAATCAACGGCCAGATCATAACCCACTCACTCCCTCTCAATTTCAAAACCGCACTATAAATTCACTCGTCTTCACCCCCTTCAATCTCATCAGTCTCAAACAATCGTAGAATCTCAAACTCCAAAGTTATAATCTCTTAGAAACCGTTTTTCAGTTATTTCTCAATCTCTCAATGGCACGTACCAAGCAAACCGCTCGCAAGTCCACCGGCGGCAAGGCGCCAAGGAAGCAATTGGCAACAAAAGCTGCTCGCAAGTCTGCTCCGGCCACCGGAGGAGTGAAGAAGCCACATCGTTTCAGGCCAGGAACCGTCGCACTCCGTGAGATCCGTAAGTACCAGAAGAGCACTGAGCTTTTGATCCGCAAACTTCCATTCCAGCGTCTTGTTCGTGAAATCGCTCAAGATTTCAAGACAGATCTCCGTTTCCAGAGCTCCGCCGTGTCGGCACTTCAAGAAGCTGCTGAGGCCTATCTCGTTGGTCTCTTTGAAGATACTAACCTCTGCGCCATTCATGCCAAACGTGTCACTATCATGCCTAAGGATATCCAGCTTGCTAGGCGTATCAGAGGCGAGCGTGCTTAATGATCTTGTTGTTCGTTTTTCTGTTAGGGTTTGTGTAGATAGTTTCAATGTGTAGTTAATCACAAACCGTTATCAATTTCACTATGGATCTTGTTATATTGTATTTGTGCTGAATGCTTAATCAATGGAATGAATCGTCTTTTGTTCAATTATTATTTCTTGTTTAGATCTGTTCTTTAACCCTAATTTTGGTTCAATATCTGTGTACGAATTCGATTGGGTTATTATTTTCACAACTAAATATTAAACAGTTTATTATTAATCACTGGAATTATTTGTCTGTTGTTCAATTATTCCTCTCTCTGGTAACTTAATTTAAATCAATTTGTTCCGCTGTTCCTTTTACAATTCATGAATACACGTTGCCTAAGCTTGAAAATCTTGATGATTATTGACTAATAAAATACAATTATTGATATCAAAGTTAAATTTAATGTTGCTGATAATAATTTATGAAATCTGAATATAAATGTCTTGAATTTTAATAATCCTTGTTTTGATCTGGAAACTTCTGTCACTAGATGTTTATACTTGGGAATTTGCAAGAAGCTTGACCTGTTTCAATAGCAACAATTACATTAAGATACTTATTGAAAGCAAATATCAAATTTTAACTGTGAAATTAGAGAAAAAAATTACCCTAGGAACTTACTAGGGTCTTTGGTTGTTTCTGTAGCAAGGCCATTGAAATAGCAAGTAGCTCCATCCCTCTTAAACTTAGCCCAATAGGTGCTAAAAACATAACTTGCATGATTAGTGACTGAAACTGGTTCATAGCATTCATTTCCTGGTGAAAGTGCATCACAGGTCATGTTTGCTACATTGCAGGCATAGGACAAAGCGGCTGCTAATTCCATTTCGTTTGCTCCATTTGCCGCGACACACCAAACCTTACCTTTGTATGGTGCATTGTTCTTTGGAACTGGTAATGGTTCATATTCTATGATGGGTTTTTTTCCTGTTAAGTCTAAATCATACATTGGGGTTCCGTCTGTGTGTAACAAACCCCAATGTCGTTCTGTTCCGTGACCTAGCTTTTGGTTTTCGTCGAAGAGTGAGAAGATGAAGGTTGGTATTTGGACTCCGGGTCTTGCTGGGGTTCCAATTGGTGGTTTTGTTGTCATTCTTTGGATGAGATTTCAATTGTATGTGGCTGCGTTGAAAATGTTTGCGCCTGTTTCTTCTATGTCGCCGGAGTTTGGCCATCCTGTTTCTGATATTATAAGCTTGATGTTGGAGTATCCTAATTTAGACATGGCAAATATAACTGAGTCAAGCATTTGGTCTAACAAGTTTCTGTAGATTAAGCCACTACTAGGGTCTTGTGTGGTGAAATCCCCCCTGAAGAGTGCAAAGTCTAGGTTAATATTTTTTGGGTCCTGTGACCAAGGGAAATATGGGTATGCATCAATGAAGAAAAAGGAATTGGTTGAGTTTAAGAATTTGAGCATCGGTGCGATCACACTGTCTCTTATGTCGGATCGGAATGTCCCGCTTGATGGTGGGAAGGTTGTTTGTAAGACATCCATGGCTAATGGGGTGCCAATTTTGACGCCTCTAATGTTCAGAGTATTAAGAGCTCTTTTGATGCTTCTCATTGCTGGCACAAGATCATGCCACATTTTGTGGCCTTGTTTTGAATTGTAGCTTAGCACTTCATTTCCTACAAGTAAGTAGCGAATCAGGGTTTTCGGGTAGAATGGGAGGATATTGTTTCTCACCCATTCATCTGCTATGCTTTGGTTTGCAGCAATGCTTGAGATTTCATGGTTTGGGATCATAATGGAAACTTTGAGATTTGTGGTTGATAAAAGCCTTAAAATATCTGGGTTAGCGTCATAGATCTTCACGCGACCAGCTTTCATTGTTGTTAGTAATTCAATGGATCGATATAGAGACGGTAGGTTGTTCCCAAGCACACCATAGTTCACACCAATGTTGCTAGAGGCTTCAACACCTGCAGAGTTAGGAAAAGCTTTATATAGTTTAATGAGACAAGATACTGAAATAGAAAAAGAATGTATGTGTTTCAAACTTACTTGATAATGAAAGTAAACAGATGAAAAGTATAACTACAGAATCCATTTCTATTATCTCCCAACAGTTGCAGTAATGGTTATAAGCAATTGAGTGATATGAAGAGAATGTTTAGCAGCATCAATTTATACAAATGCAATAAATATTGGTAGCAGCAAGAAACCATATTATCTTTAGGAAAGGATCTTTATGAGGTGTAAAAGAGAGCATTATTTTTTTTACTGTTCAAAGGGAGCAACTGAATTAAAAAAGGAATGAATGGATTCAACAGAAACATTCACTTATATTAAACTAGTAGTGAAGCAAGGGTGTGTTCTCTTTGTTTCTTGGTTAAACCTGTTTCTGAACCTAGTTTATTACAAGAAATGAAGTTAAATTAGTCACAAACTTTAGAAGGGGAAGAAGATACTAATATATGAAAAATAAGATATGAATATGATAGTAGTGCCACGTATCTCTCGTGAAATGGGACAATTTGTAGGAACAATTTGAGAAGAGCCACATTGTATATTTCGAAAAGGTCATGTATTTGTTCCACAAAATGAAAACTAAACAGTCATAGAGGTCTCTCTTGGCCTTTTTATTTTGCTAGATTTCTTTGATGTCTATTAGACTATTACTCCAGCCAGCCACTTGAAATGAAAGTGCTTGACTAAAAGCATTTCAATTTGTCCATTTATCTACGCTTTATTTGTTATCAATCTATGAGACACAGAAACATTAGGAGATTAGTAAGACCCACTAGTTGGGTCTATTTATTGAAATGGTTTGAATTAATTCATTATTTGTGCCTAATTTTCTCAAATATGAATAAAAAATGAAGCATAAATTAATGGAGTGAATCCGAATCCCTTATATGTAGATCATAATATTATTTTTAAACTTTTTTAAACAAAAAATAAAATTATTATTATTATTATTATTATTATTATTATTATTATTTGACACTTGATTATATGATTATTTTATTACCAATAACACGTATGATTTTTCACCAATTTATATGATAGATAATAAATTAGTCACATCTATATGATAGATAATAAATTAGTCACATCCTATAAATACTAATTCAACTAAAAATGCTAATATTGTTATGTTAAACAAACACATTTTTTGTTACCCCTAATTATATGCTTAAATAGTCAAAATCTCTTGCCACTTCTATTAACCCATTTGCTGATATTTATATTATTGTATATGTGTTATAAATTAACAAGCACAAATAAATTTGGACCATTTTTCTCTTAATTCTTTTCAATAGAAAAATAGTGTCTTGTTAAAGAGTCAAACATAGTAAGACTCCCTCCTTCATAAAACGATTGTCTCTGATTTAGTGTGTGCACTATTTATATAATTTACTTTGAACATATTTTATTATTAAAATATAAAAATAAAATATTAGCATATAAGATTTCATTAGATTTGTTTCAATAAATACTTTTAAAATATCAAATTTTTATATTTTTTAATAGTACAATTAGCATATCCATTTTATATACTATTTTTTTTAAATTTTTTTTTAAATAATGATAAATAACATTTACAAATAAAGTTTTTGGTACATTACAATAAATTTTTTTTTTGTCAAGTAGTCTAATGGCTAGTAATAGGGCTGGAAATGAGTTGACTCAACTCATCGGAGCTCGACTCAAGTTTGACTCAAACTCTTTTTTCAGCTCAAATTCGGCTGGTATAAAGTTCATGAACAGTTCGGTTCGACTTGTTAGATTCAAGTTGTTAAGTCAAATCACATAATTTTAAATTCAATTTTTTGTCAAAATTTGATCTTTAAACTCTTAAACTATTTTTTTTTAAAAAAATAAATATTAAATCAAAATAAAAGTCATTCCAAATATATAATGAATAAACAAGTACATACTACAAACGGACATTAATGATACAAGTAACAATGAATTTTTTTTTAGAAAGAGAGGGTGGAAAGTTATATATATATATATATATATATATATATATATATATATATATATATATATATATATATATATATATATATATATATAACCGATATGATTCATTAGTCAAAACGAGTCGAACTATATATAGTTTATTTATAATCTTAATTTTTAACTCAAGTTCAGTTTATTTGGTTTGTGAATTAAGTTCACAAGTTAATTATTAAATTAAACTTCGAACTATTCATAAATTGGCCCAGATTATTGCTAGCGCTAGCTAGGAAAATTAACAATTGTCAATTGTGGTGATTGTGTTGGAGGAAGGGAGATAGATGAAAAGAGTGGTTGGTGGAGGAAGAGAAATAGAATGAAAAATTTGGTGAAATGGAAGAAGATGAAAAAATAGAAAAGATTTTTTTTGTCATTTTGGTCTCTGGCCATGTCATCATGTCACTTGTCCAATTAATGCCTACTCAGCTTGTCACGTGTTTTCAGAAAAATGCCACATCACATTTTTTGTAAAATTAACAGTCAATTTTAACGCCAGGGATCAAAATAACTATCATATTGCAGAATCAAAAACTATTTTGTATTTTTTCTTCGGTCATGGAAAAAAATGAGAGGGGGTTGTAGGATTAAAATGATTATTTGGCCATTGTGTTATTTACTATTTTAGGATGAACCAAAAAAACTTGTAAAAACAATATGGCTTGTAAAAATGAAACGCAGCATCCGAACTGTGACATCCCCCGGAAATCGAAATCGAGACCACTCGTGCGCAATGCTGGCCAACAGCTGTAGAGGTTCGCTTTCAGTGGTTTGATTTGATATTTTCTCAGTGTTCCTCACATTTATTTGATTTCTCATGATGAATCCCTCAGTCTGTTATCACCATTCTGCATTTTTATCAAACACTTACCGTCCATAGATATGAAATTCATAAACCAAGTAGAAATTATGATCTTGCAGGTTCACATAAAGAAAAAAAATGCTTCACTTATTTTTAGTATTTACTGATTTAATCTATAAGCAATTACAGTTATGGATATATGATTAGGGCTATACCTTTAATTAGGAGTTAAACAACTATGACAAATAACATAGCTACCTTTCTAATTTATAAATCATATCCCATTCTATTTTGTTCTATTCCGCTCTGCTCCGGTAGTTTTAAGTTATCCAAACAGAGCGTTAAGTTAATCAGATACTACAAAGTACACACTTTGAAAAAATCACGGTGTCGCCACGATTTTGGTTGATCCACCATGATACCAAACATGCACTTAGTTTCTGTGACATATATTAGTGAATGACTTGTTAGAGAAGGAGATTGTTGATGTTTCTGGAGTAGAGCTACATGTATCTTCTACTGCACAGGTATATTTGATCGTCTCTTTTTAGATTACAGAAATGCTAGAACATTGAT
The DNA here is from genome assembly GCA_954870985.1 of Trifolium fragiferum. NCBI lineage: Eukaryota > Viridiplantae > Streptophyta > Magnoliopsida > Fabales > Fabaceae > Trifolium > Trifolium fragiferum. Next base: position 22,280,779 of record OX940790.1, on the reverse strand, counting down.
GTTGAAAATAAATGCTAAGATGAATAATTGTTTAACCACTATCATATACTGAAACCATCAACATGACTTTTAGGTGACATTATTATCTTGAAATAGGAAAAAATACTAATTGTGTTAAGGCATTGAGAATTAATACTTATTATGTTTAGGCACCCGAACAGTTATGAAAATGTAGTTAGCTAAATGATTTTGCTGTTTAGTTTTATATTCATTATGGAAACCTCTTAAGAATTTAGGCTAGTGCATTATGTATTTGTTGAAGATCATTGCATTTAGTTATACAAAAATTCAACAGAAAGTGAGTTCTGCAGTCACAGAACTTCTTCAGGTCTTAACTGAAAGATTCTTAGATAGGTTTCACTTTTTATTATGCGGCTTAATCTTAACATGACAGTAACAAGTTTAGATTGATATCAATTTATTACATCAGGTAATGGTAGTTTGGTGAATACTCCTTAGGAAAACTGTATATGGCAGAAGTATAAACAATCAATGGATACTTGGTTATTGATTTTGAGCAAAATGCTTGTTTCAATTATACCCTGGTATTTATATGTCTATTTAATGCTTTATTAAGAAACTTGGCTCGACTCAATTCAAAGAATAACTCATTTACTTCTGGTTGTAGGTTGACAAAGCCTACAAAGTACAAACAGATAGATCCCTCATGGGCCTCTATTTTGCATTTAAAGTTAGATTAACCATTAATTTGGTTTACTCCAATTCATGTTGAGAATTAGCAATAAAGACTCAAACTTCTTATACTTTTGAGTTATAACTTCTATTATATTTTTATTTGTATGATGATTAAATCTTAATGTAGGCACTAGACAATTATTAGTAACCTTCCCTTTCAAAATTTCTTATGATTTATTCTCCCAATATTTCATATAAAGTTAATTTTCAAAGGTAACTAATCTGTTTCTCGTTGATAAAAGTTCAAAATGAGATAAAATCAAAGTTAGAGACTTGGTGAAGATAAAATGTACAGCAATATTACTACTTTTTGATTAACTGCACTTCATTTAAAATGAAATCTCTTACAACTTGTAATAGTTAAAAGACCAAACTACAAACTTCATTTATGGCTCTTAGGTAAATAGTTAAAATATTTTTTGAATCTCATACTTCAGTAATGACAAAACACTTATATGAATTTCTATGCATATGTATGCCAATACTGTCATAATCTTTATACATCCTCTTTTTTAAGGTTCTTTCTGTTTCTATCTTATGTTTTCAGAGTGGTAAATCAACACTGCAGAATGATGCCAACGAAGCTCTTGTAGACACATGGACATTTTAGGATTATCTAAACCTTGATTCGATTTTTTTTATCAAAACCTTCAATCTCATCCTCCGCGGTGGACTCTGGTAAAAAAAGATACTCAGAGAAAAATGGCAGTGGCGATTGAATGTTTATCATGTGCTCATTTCGTCAGTCAGAGGAGCCCGAACTTTTCCTCTGCAACAAAAACTTCTTCTCTTCTCCATCACTCTTTCTTCTAGCTCTCAGAATCTCCACTCCTCAATTCTCACCGCTTCTTCCAAAAAGAAAAATAACAAGGTTATCACTTATCTCAAATTTCAATAATATTATTCAAAATCCAATACAATTCATAGTTCACAAGTGCTTAATTTATATTATACTTTTTATTTTTTGCAGAAAAAATTATCTCATGTTACCGGGGGGAACGATAAAGAGGAAGACACATTTGAGTTGCTCTTCAAGCTAATGTGATGATGAATGAGAAGGCTGTGTTGAAGTTTCTAGTGCAGAGCTGTGTATATTGTATTTAACAGGTATTCTTGATCATCTTCATATAAAAAAGTCCATATAAATGAAAACTGAAAGTAAATTGCTAAAATCAGTGATTGATTACCACTATCATATACTGAAACCATCAACAGATTCTTACGTGACATTATTTTCTTGTAAGATATAGGAAAAATATCATCTTTGTTTTGAGGTATTGAGAATTAGTATCTTAAATGTTTACTGAAAATCATTTCATGTCTAGCTATTTTCCCTTTACGCCTGGCTGATAGACACTAAGTAGAACATCTATTTATAAAACGTCTAGTTATCTTAGGCTTTGTTTGCGAGTTGATTTTTGGAGGGGAGGACTTACTCCTCTTTTTTAAATTAAGAACACTAGGAAATGTTTTTTAAAATAATCTACGCTGATTGAAGTATTATATGATCATTTATTATGTCTTCTTTCAATTATTTTAAAATATGAACTATACATCAAAATATAGACCTAGCTCTCCAAAATCCAACTCAAAACAAAGCCTTAAAGTTTTTACTTTTTCTTGCTTAATATTGTATTTCATTAAGGAGACCTTTTTAGAGTTTAGTGTATTGTGTACTTACTGAAGACCTTTGCATTTAGTTCTTAAAAAACTGACAAAAAGTTTAATAGAAAGTGAGTTCTTCAGTCATATACCATCTTTTGGTCTTAATTGAAAAATGATTTGAGAAGTTTAACTTTTTGTTCTGCATAATCTTATCATGATAATACTATTATATTATATTATTAAATGAACTTGATAGTATACTTTAGACCAAAGTTCATTCTTTTTCATTAGCAAGTACGGTAACAAATTAGAGTGATACGAATTTATAACACATCAGATAATGGAAGATCTGTAAAAGCTCAATGGATACATGGTTATTGACTTTGGGCAAATGGCTTATTTAAACAATACCCTGTCCCTGGCATTTGTATATTTGGTTTAATGCTTTATAATTTATTAAGATTAGATACTTGACTCTGTTCAATTCAAAGTATAATTTATTTACTTCTATTTATAGGTTGATAGAAGTTATAGAAACAGATAGAACCCTCCTTGGCATATATTTATAGACTTGCTGAAATTAGATAAATTCAAAATTAAGGACTTGCTGAAAATCAAAATTTATTGACTACTAACTTAAGTGGCCAAGCAACCACCCTATATCACTACTTGGGTGCATTGAGTGATTCCACTTATCACTTTATTTTGGGAAAACATACACATAAAGTTGTTTCTTAAAGGGATGTAAGGCTTAACTAAACATAAAGCTCGATAAGTGATCTAAAACCAAATATGGGAAATATTTTGTAGTGTGTGAATCCCGCTTTCGTGAAGATTTGTTTCCAGTTTCTTTCATCTCTTTCTCTTCCATTAAAACTAGCCATCATAACTATGTCAAAGAAGAGCTTGACTTCTGTCATTTCATGCTTATCTTGCTTTTCATTTATCACAATATCTATTATGATCACTTTTCCTCCTTTGCCTTTTCTTAATACAGCTTCTTTACAATTTTGGAGTATCTTGACACAGTCATCGTCATTTCAGTCATGCAAAATCCACTACAAGAGTAAACAACAATAAAGATTATTAGATTAGAAAGACTCAATATATAACTTTTTTATGATTCAATTACTATATAAAATAGTTAAGCTAATTAATAGTGTCACAGCAATATTATTCCCATTTAGATGAGTGAAAGCAAGTAATTTGTTTGACTAGCCATTTCCTAATTTTGCGTACCTTAAGTAAGATTGCATCAGCTTGAGGGATAGAATTGAACATGTTTCCGCCAATAAAACTCAAGTTTTCATTTCCTGGTAAGCCTGCTACCACCTGCGGAAGGTCCAACACTGTGCATTTTATCATAGGAAATGTCTCGCAGATGATTTTAGCTGTGTTTCCAGTTCCACCTCCAACATCAACCAGAGAGTCCAAGCCTTCAAAAACAGACTTGCAATCACTCAGTGCTAATCTCATCACATGAGAATCACTTTCCATAGCCTCATTGAAGGACTTCAAATGCGTGGGATTTTGATGAATAAAACCCCAATAGTCTCCTGGGCCTGATGCAGTCTCAAAGATTGTGAGCTCGTCCCCGGAAGTCCATTTACTTAAATGATTATACAAATCAACAAGATTTGGATTTGTTATTAGCTGAACCATTGATGATAAACAATGGTCGGTGCCTTTGACAAGCAGCTCTGATGGCGGGGCAAGAGCATACGCTTCTTTCCCTTCCATTTCCACAATTGTAAAGAAGTTATTGTGTGCCAATAAACGCATGAAACTTCGAACACAAACGGCTTTTGCTTCAGGAATTCGAAGTGCCAAGAGGAGTTGGGGAAGAGTAACGGGTTGGCCATGATTGTGGATGATATCAGGTATACCAAGTTCAACAACCCACTTGATGGACATTGGTTTCAAGAAGCTAAGAATGTGATTGTATAAGTGAGCTTGAGCTTGAAATAGCTCACTTGCTCTGCGCCCATTCTCAGAACCCATGAAATGATTACTGGATTTAATTGAGTTGTGTTTGGTTTAAGGAGTGGCTAAGTTTGCTTGATAGTGTTGATTGGTGAATGCTATGTTTTCACTTGCTAGAGTTTGGTATGCTTTTATAAGCATCCATGGACACTACAAATTGAATAAAATATGTATTTTTTGTTTTGACTAATATTTAATAAAATAGTTAAGTTATAGCATTGCATGTGCACATGAGAAAAATGAATCCCACTTCTTGCATGTTTAATTGACGTGTAACCATCATATTTTTTCTCTCTTTTTTAAGCCATGCATAAGCTTAAACGGTTCCTGTAGTGTGGGAACGCTCATGTTTGTTGAAGCTAACAGCGAAACTGACTTATGAAATCTGTAAGCTCATCTACGCTGCATTTGTTTGACTATTAAAATAAGTTTTATCTCATGCAGTATTTTTTGAGTTCATTCCTTTCAAAAAAAGAAAAGTAAAAGTTCATAAAGAAAGATAGAACAAAAGAAAACAAATAAACATCATCCCGTAATTTTTTTGGATTTAGCATGCAAAGATTAATCTTTTAATAGAATTCTCATTGTGGCTTAATTAAGACTCTATTATTTCTATCTTTCAATAGGATCTTGAAGAACTCACGTGATCCCTAACCAAAAAATGATGCTGCTCCAAACCATGCAAAAAATGAGACAATTTAAGAATAAATGGTGAATGACTGTCCTCCATAGCATCATCACAACCGGCCGCTGAGAATAACATGAAATCATTTACGTAAATATCCATGAGCAAATAGATTAGATTTCGCAGGTAACCTGTCATCAACAAATCGCCAAGCAAAAATTGATATCTTTGATGATACAAGTTTATTTCAAATAAGATCCCAATGAGCAGACGTCTCTGTTGAAGAAAAAGACAAATGAATCAAAAGATGATAAGCACAACCAACTAAATAACTTCATGTGTTGAAGTTTATTTGTTTAGGTCCAATTTCACTTTTAACCCTCTTAATATTGCAATTGTGTGATTTTGTCTCCATACTTATTTTGTGTTCGAATTAATCCTTTGTGATTTGGTCGTTTTTCTCCAAATTTACGTTAATGAGACATTTTTTATCGATAGTTTTAAATATCATTTTCGTCCTTATATGTTTCTGAATTTTTGGTTTTAGTCCCTGTATGTTTTTTTGTTGCAAATTCATCCCTAATATAACATTCATCTCTCATAGCTAGCATGATTTTTCTTTAAAATTAAATATAAAAATGCAATCATCCCCAATACGCGAGAACAAATGAAATCTCTAAGAGCATCTTCAATAAGAGTATTAAAGAAAGTTTCATAGACTAATGATCCATACCTTAATTTTTTTTATCATTATAGTTCCATGACGTGACAGAATACAATATCTTGTTTACGGTACCATACCATCAATTTATTCCTTTTTAGTGATGTATGATACACAAAGTAATATAACCATTAGAAATGCTCTAATTAAGATTTCAAACTGGTTTTTTTTTTTTTTTTTTTTTTTTTTTTTTTTTTTTTTAATGTGTTTTTAATGTTTAAGTGCCACGCCAATAAATTAATGGCTCTACAATAAGTAAATTTGAAGGAGGATTACCAATTTAAATGGAAAATATAAGGGTTAAAATAGTAGGGGACAAATATTCCACAACTGCAGTGTGGAAAACCAGTAACTTCGTTGTTCAGTTATGATTTTGTCATTGTGGAAGAAAATATATTGAATTTGCTCACGAAACTGATTGAGTTGAATTTCATATATAGTTTAAAGTTTAACTCATTTATTTAATGATTTTAAATTTCACTCAAGTTTGACTCATTTGATTTATAAATAAAATTCAACGAATTAACTATCAAAATAAATTTCAAATTATTTTCGAGTTCGTTTGATTCATTGTCAATTTTAACCCTGTATTCTTTTTCCTATGTTAGAATTTATCCTTATGAGTTTTCCATACCGGATAATAAGGTAATTAATACTAAACCATAGTTTTTACATTAATTATTTCTAATGTCAAATAAAACAATGTTGTTAGTGATAGCTTAATTACCGTTCTCTAACAACATTGACATTTACAAAACAAGGGACCCAAAGCTTATATGAATGACCAAAATGCCTGGAGTGTTTGTACCCATTGACTAACATAACAGAAGGCTTGAGTTGTTGGAAATTCTACCTACAACTTCTATTCCGGGTTCATTTGATTGTATTACTATCTTTCCAAACGAAATTGATACCTTCAAAAACAAACATTTCAATTATACCTTTACATTTTTTTACACATCTGTACAACATAACAAAACAATTGACTTTTTAGCCCAAAGAAGAAGCTCAAAAATATAAAGCACATTGTTTTAATTTTCATAGCAGAAGAATACTGGTATCATTATTCACGTTGGCAATTTATTGCTACTAGCCTACTACTCATTCAAGTAAAAAACCACACTTGAATACATATAACATATATATGGCTATGATTATTATCCTAAACAGCAAAGCACATTCAGAAATCAAGGCACAAGAAGCAACAATGTGTGATAAAGAAAAGTAAACGTGAACGATTAAACGGTGAGGCACAAGGAAGAGATACAAAGCTAATTATTTTTATTATTATTTATCTTTTAGCATTGTGTTTTTGAATTTTACACTTATGTCTGGTCTTGATTTCTGTAAGTTTTTACCACAAATCAAAATTAAAACAATAGTTCCCAAATTATACAATTTTAATCAAACTTATATAAACAAAAATAACAAAAAAGTGTTGTTGATTGAGAAAGAGCTAGTAACCTAACCTCTTTGGTTGAGACGGAGATTCAATTGCGATGAACGATGGTGAACGTGGTGAACGATGGAGGAAATCGTTTTGCGGTTTCAACGAGTTTTCTAGGTTCAATTGATTTTTGTTTTTAGGGTTTCAAGCAGGGTTCAAACTGGGTTGAATCGATAGAGTTTCTAGGTTTCAAGTTTCAACAAGTTTTCTGGATGAGTGATGATGGGAGAATGAATGCGATGGCAGAGAAGAAGAAAAAGGATATGGGAGAACGAGTGGCGACGGTGGAGAAGAACATTAGAAGGTCAAGAAGATGAAAGGGTGAGAAGAACACGAGGGTTTGATGAGAGTGATGATAGATTTGGGAAAAGGAAACGGTGAAGAAAAGGAAACTATGTTTGGTTTTGCTGTGTTGATAAAGGAAACTGTGTTTGGTTTTATTGTTTTCATGTGTTGCTGTGAGTTGCTTTATAAATCTATGATTTTTATTAAAATCAATTTGTGATGTGAATCTATTTGATTTGTTTTTTTGGTAAGGTAAATCTATTTGATGAAGAAACTGAATGGAAAAAGAAAAAGGAAATTATAAGTTTTTTTTGATGAAATTATAAGGATTAACAAAGAGTTAATTTGGAGTTTAGGTGGGTGATGAAAATAAAATATTTGTTTTAGCGTTTTTTTTTTTTTTTTTTTTTTTTAAAATGAAGCATATCTATACCTACATTTAATAATTTTTCTGTAAGTATAGATTGTCTATACCTACGGCATATGCAGCTGTCACTAAAAACGTCCGTTGGTATATGGCAATTTTGTTGTAGTGTGCAAAAATGTGAAATAAACCTAAATTTATTAATTAAAGGGTAAAATGGAAATACAAATATATATGAGGCAAAATTAGGGTATGACACATGCATCATGGTTCTAGCCATTTCTTGCAAAGATTTGTTCTTTCTTTCTACAACTCCATTTTGCTGTGGAGTTCTAGGAGAAGAGAACTCATGGAAAATTCCATGTTCTTCACAAAAAATTTCAAAAGGTCCATTTTCAAATTCTCCACCATGATCACTTCTAACTTTTAAAATCTTTAAATCTTTTTCATTTTGAATTTGGGCACAGAAGACACTAAACTCTTCATATGTATCATTTTTAGATCTCAGAAATCTTACCCAAGTCCATCTACTATAATCATCAACAATGACTAAACCATACTTCTTTCCATTGAGTGAAGCAGTGCTAACTGGTCCAAACAAATCAATGTGGAGAAGTTCTAAAGGTTTATAAGTAGAAACAATGTTCTTAAGTTTAAATGAGCTTTTGTCAAACTTCCCTTTTTGACAAGAGTCACAAAGAGAATCTGAGTGATAAGTCAATTTAGGAAGGCCACTCACAAGATTGTCTTTGCTAAGCTTGGAAATTAATCTCCGATTAGCATGACCTAATCTTTTATGCCAAACCCATTTCTCATCACTTAGAGTCAATAAACAAAGCACATTCTGATCTTCCAGATCAGATAAATTAACTTTATAAACATTGTCCTTTCTACAACCTTTAAACAAAATGGATTTATCAGAATTGTTAATTACAGTACATGAATTCTTATTAAACACAACATCATAATTACTGTCACATAATTGACTTATGCTAAGTAGATTATGTTGTAGTCCATCAACCAACCAAACTTCAGAAATAGTAAGAGAAGAATTACCTACTTTACCTATACCAATGATTTTGCCTTTTTGGTTCCCACCTGTCATACCCTAATTTTGCCCCATATTTTTTTATTCCCATTTTGCCCTTTCAAGAAAATTAATTGATAAAAATTAGTTTTTTCACATTTTTGCATAAAATCCATAAAAATACATAAAAATGCATAAATTTTTACAAAAATTCCTAAAAATATTTTTTTGGCTTATTTTATTATTTTTCATGAATTTTCCTTTTTTGTTTGCATTTTTTCTCATTTTTTTTTATATTTAGATTACTTCATGAACAAGTAACACTTTTTCTTCATTATTTCTCATGACAAATTCCAATCAACATCATTCCCATTTTAAAATCAAAATCAAAATTATCATTCATTTTTATTTTATTTTTTTATTTATTTTTAATGCATAATTAACCATTTTTCTTTTATCTCAAAAATTAAAGAAAACTCACAAAAATTCTCCGAATCATTGACACATCATCATTCTCATCATTAGTAACCTAGAACTTTCCATCTAATAACACATCATCACAAAAATTGGTTTGAGATCAAAGGATCACATTTTCCACAAAAATCACAACTTTGAATTCTCCTAATTACCCTCAACTTTGATCCATAACTTCCAAACAACCTTACCCTAATGATCCCATATATAAGCATCAATTTTTGCTGCTCAGCAGCAGGGAGAGACTTGGGAGAAACAGATCAAAAACACCAAATCACAAGAATTCTCTCATATTTCTCCATTCTCACAAAAACTCAATCTCACTCAAATCTCAACCAAGTTTCAAAATTATTGGTTCAAACCTTCATCAAATAATTCCAGAAACTCAAACAACATCATCAAAGCTTCAAAAAGCAAGGAAATCAAGAGAAATTCGTAGCTCAAAGGTGAGGAAAAATCAAGTTTCTAACATAGCGATTCAGAGGCCTATTCAGGTACTTTTCAGCTCTGTTAATCTTAGTTTTACTTGGGTACGCTTTTCCATTAACTATTTGTGCTTGATTGGGTCTGTATTGTGATTTTGAAAATTTTCCATAAACTTTGATTGCATCGTTTTTCATTATATAAGCATTGTTTGAGAAAAATATTGATAGATTCATGATCAGCGCGAAAAATCGTGCGATCTAGTATATTTGTTCGTAACTTTTGGTGAGAAATCGTGAAAATCATTGTTTGGCCGAGAGACTCTTTTTCTCTCGTGTTCATCGTGTTGTTGTTGCTGCTTGAAGGTGGGGAGGTTGAAGACGATGACGTGGCAACACGTCATTGGCTCCCTCCCCAAGTTTAAATTGCGGCTGTTTGATCACTTTAATTGCCCAGATTTGTTTGTTTTAATTTTAAATCACAGCCACTGGATTAAATCGGAGGGCTTATATCTGCAGTCCATATCATGTACCTCACCTGACTTCCGCACATGATTACACGTTTTCTTTCTGCACCCCCTCCCTGTTGCTTTTGACAACCCCGTCTGAAACTTAATTTTGATTAAATTTTTAGCTTATTTCAAAAAGCACTTTTGTGAACTCTAGCTTACTTAAGCTTATTGTTCACATGTTTATGCTAAAATTATGTTAGTCATTTTTGAATGCATTTCCAAATTTTTTTAAACTTATTTTCATAAGTGATTTTGAATTAAGTTGTTTTGTTCATAAGTGCTTATTTGTGATTTCAAAAAGCTCTTTAGCTTATTTGAACCAAATTTTTGCACAACATTGATTCATATATAGTAGTTACTGTATACAAATTTTTTCCAAATTTTTTTAAACTTATTTTCATAAGTGATTTTAAATTAAGTTGTTTTGTTCATAAGGGCTTATTTGTGATTTCAAAAAGCTCTTTAGCTTATTTGAACCAAATTTTTGCACAACATTGATTCATATACAGTAGTTACTGTATACAAATTTTTTCCAAATTTTTAAACTTATTTTCATAAGTGATTTTGAATTAAGTTGTTTTGTTCACAAGTGCTTATTTGTGATTTCAAAAAGCTCTTTAGCTTATTTGAACCAAATTTTTGCACAACATTGATTCATATATAGTAGTTACTATATACAAATTTTTTCCAAATTTTTAAACTTATTTTCATAAGTTGATTTTGAATTAAGTTGTTTTGTTCACAAGTGCTTATTTGTGATTTCAAAAAGCTCTTTAGCTTATTTGAACCAAATTTTTGCACAACATTGATTCATATATAGTAGTTACTGTATACAAATTTTTTCCAAATTTTTAAACTTATTTTCATAAGTTGATTTTGAATTAAGTTGTTTTGTTCACAAGTGCTTATTTGTGATTTCAAAAAGCTCTTTAGCTTATTTGAACCAAATTTTTGCACAACATTGATTCATATACAGTGGTTACTGTATACAATTTTTTTTCAAATTTTTAAACTTATTTTCATAAGTGATTTTGTATTAAGTTGTTTAGTTCCTAAGTGCTTATTTGCGATTTCAAAAAGCTCTTTAGCTTATTTGATCCAAATTTTTGCACGAAATTAATTCATATACAGTGGTTACTGTATACAAATTTTTCCCAAATTTTTGTGACTTATTTTCATAAGTCCTTTTCAACGTAATAGCTTTTTAGCTTATGTGTGAAAGTGCTTATTTGAACCAAAAGCTCTTTAGCTTATTTGAATCATTTTCTTTGCATTAATAAAATTGTTCCAACATCAGTCATTCATTTTAATTCATGTATTGTGCATTGAATCTTGTAGTTTAGCTCTCTTTAGTGCTTACTTAGTTTATTCTATCCATTGTTTACGACTAGCTTGCTTATTTAAATCATAATTGTTGCCTGCATTATCATCCTCTCTCGTCAATTTATTTTATCGTGTTCTCTTTTCTTCTATCCATATTTGCTTGGTCTGTTTGGTTCTTGTTTTCATAATAAAAAACTAAAATAACATTTTCATAATAACGAGTGAAAAAGGGGGAGTCTGACGTATGGCTTTCTCACCCCCGGACGATCTAGGCCCCTGACGTATGACTCGTGGCACTAGATCGTTCTCGCTCAAACGCTAAAATCAACCCAACCCCCCTTAAATCTCATTTATTTCAAAATAAAACCCGGTATTGCTTTATCCATTCCTCTAACATATACAAAGCTTAGTTCCTGATTAGGACATACAAGCGATGTTGTATCAGCGGAATGCAAAATAAGCTTTATCCGTTAACAACTCTTTCTTAAAAAATGGATACATGTTTTATCTATTCCTCTGACACATACACAACTTAAGCTCCTGATTAGGACATACAAGCAATGTTGTATCAGCGGAATACGAAATAAATGTTATCTGCTAAAAACAAACAAACATGCAAGTCTTTTTTACCAGAACTACGTGAGTTTTGAGTTTCCCATTGCACCTGGGAATACGTAGGAGCGGGCTCCTGCAACCGTCAAACTCGATATTAATTTTTTTTTTAATTAATAATTGGAGTAGAATTGAATAGGCAGATAACCGGTAATAGAGCAGTTAATGTAAACCTGAAAGCAGTCAACCTTAAACATCTGAATGGTTCCCATCGAGTACGATGGGTGCGAGGGGTGCTAACACCTTCCTCTCGCACAACCAACTCCCGAACCCGGCATGGTTCTTTAACCATGCTAAGCAAAGGTATTCGCGGTATTTTCCTTTCCCTCTTTGGGATAAATAAACGTCGATGGCGACTTCATTGTTACATGAGAATTTTCCAGCCGCTACAGCTGGCGACTTCACTGGGGACTCTTGAGAGTTAAGCCTAGTTTAGGGGTTTTTTGCTTGCTTGCTTTTTTCCAGGTTTGTCATATATGCTCTATCTTTTATTATATTGTTATTACCTGCTTGGATTATGTGTTTCTTCTACTTCTACTCCTTCTTTTTTCTTTTTTGCCCTTGTGGCTTGGTTACTCTGATGTGTCAAGCTCTGCACCCGAGCTTGAGAAAAACTTAAGTTAAGTTAGGGATTTTTGTGCTAGCCTCCCTGACGTATGACTCGTGAGAGTTGACACAAAAATTCCGCCTAAAGGTAGATTCTCTTAAGAGCGTCGGCCTTCCTGACGTATGACTCGTAAGAGTCGATGTTCTCTTGTGGGGTCCGAGACCTTAGGAACCATTTTGACCAGTCTAGAACCTTGAACCTTGTTACCAGGGACCTCTGTTTGGAACCTGTGTCAAGGTCACACGATGTTGGCCCACCCGGGTGGCACGGTGATCTCACCTAGAGGAGGTTTGCTTTTTGGCGATATTCGTCGTGAGCTCTTGCAACAACAACGTTGTTTCCAAAGAGCGAACCGAGTCTGTCAAACCTAGAACAACATGTGAGAGGGATGGGTTGCAGGTAACTTTGAGCCTTCCAACCTCATAATGTGTGCTTTAACCGATGCATCACCGTGACATGATCTGCTACACAATTGCATCCGCATCCATGAAAAATAATTTTTGCATACGCATTTTACTCTTCACAAATAAAATAGTTTGGCATCCGCATGCATACATGCATCCTCATGCACTTGCATATCATTCAAAAAATAAACTTATTACCATTCATTTCAAACCCTACAGCTTCATTCCCGACATTGATACCGGACTAGAAGCACTTCAAAAATTGTCATGGAGAATTGGCAAGAACAGCATGACACTCTAAAGGAAATGGTGGCTCAGCTAGCCAGTAAGATGGATCAAGTGTTGGATAGACTGGCTAATCAACCACCACTACCACCACCAGCTACCGAAGTTCCCTTAACTACCAATGTTGATTTGCAATGGCCACGATATGGTTCATCACAAGGCTATGTGCTTCCCACAAGTGGATTGGTTGTTCCACCATCAAATGGAATCCCGCAAGTGTCACAGATGCCAGCTGTTATTACTGAAGGCCCACCCAGAGTGACTCCGCAGCTAGAGGTTGAAGATGATCCCCGGTTTGTTTACCAAGGTCCTGAGACGCCTAGAGGTGGAACCAAGTTTGACTTTGCCATCCCACAGTTGGAAGAGGCTAATCTGAAGTTCAAAGCTATTGAATAACGTTTGAATACAATGGAAGGAGGTAGTGACCCTCTTGATTTCTCCAGCATGTGCTTAGTGCCTGACTTGGTACTACCACCCAATTTCAAGGTCCCAGAATTTGAAAAGTACAAGGGTTTGAGCTGCCCAAGAAATCATCTAGTTATGTATAGCAGAAAGATGGCATCATATGCCAATGATGACAAGCTGATGATCCATTGCTTTCAAGACAGCCTTGTTGGGGCTTCTTTAAACTGGTATATGCAGTTAGAGAGTAGTCGTATCCACTCATGGAGAGACTTGGCCAATGCTTTCATCAAACAATATCAGTACAATCTAAATATGGCTCCAAGTCGCACTCAGCTGCAAAATATGTCTCAGAAGGTGGGTGAATCTTTCAAGATGTATGCCCAGAGATGGAGATAACTAGCTTCTCAAGTGCGTCCTCCACTTTCAGATTCTGATTTGATAGAGATGTTCACTAATACTCTACACGGTGTACACTTTGAAATGATGGTAGGAAGTGTGGTGACTAGCTTCTCTGATTTGGTCTTGATAGGGGAAAGAATCGAGAATGGAATCAAGAGTGGTAGAATACAAGCTGCTACCCATGCACAAAGCAACATGGGAAAGCCTGTTAATAACTTTGCCAAGAAGGAAGGAGAAACAAATGTTGCTTCCCAAAGAAATGAGTATCCTCAGCAAGCTCAAAGAGCACAAAAGCCACAACAACAAGTAAGAAAGGTTTTTGATCATATCCCGGTGTCCTATGGTGAGCTGCTACCTTACTTGATACACAACAAAATGGTAGTTCCCAGAACTTTGAGGCCACTCACTACACCATTCCCTGCTTGGTATGATCCCAAAGCTAAATGTGAGTTTCACTCCGGGGCAGAAGGACATACTATTGAAAACTGCATGGCACTCAAGCACAAAGTCCAAGAGCTCATTGATCAAAAAGTGTTGACCTTCAAGAAAAGTGAACTCGGATGTGAAGCATAATCTGTTGCTCAGTCACGCAAGCTCGTCTTTGGATGCTAGTTGAAGAAATCAAGGATTGAATCAAGCCATGAAAGTATCATGCAAGCAGTTTCCCGTTTTGTAATTTCTTTATTTGCTAAGTTTGTATTTGCATCTAAACTTTGTTTGTTTGAAACGGTAATCATAATGAAATAATAATGCATGTTTTGAATTTATCTCTTCATGTCCATTCGGTTTTCTCTCTGCTTCTTCGCAAAAACAAAAAAATATTTCACCCATTTCACTTCTTTCATTATCAAATCTGTTTGAACAAAGATTGGAACGAGGATGATGAAAACGAAATAATTAAAGTTGCTATAGTATGCTTTGAAATAAGACTTTGCTGATGATGTAAGGCATTGTTTCAATTCCCAAACACCGGAGAAATAAGGGAGATAATCCGTAATCAACCCCTTTGAGCTTAGAAGTTGGTGTTTCTTTCTATACGAAAAAAACCACAATTTTAACCCGGGGCAGGGTAGTGTTCAGTTAATTCGGCCATGCGTTCGAGTTTCAAGAAAAGAGTATCTCATCCGAGGATCAATCACATCTTGCACCTTGCACGCATCATGTGATGTCAAGGAGATCATAAAAATCCAAGAGAAGAATTAAAAAAACAGAGAGAGTGGTTTATTCCTCACAAACAATCCAAAAAGGCAGTCACAATTCGCCAATGAAAAACAAAAAATAATAAGAAGAAAGAAAAGCCCGCTAAGTCCAAACACAAGGATTGACTTAGGCAAAAATAAGAGTATCCCGGTGGGCTGAAAACTCAAAAAGAGAAGTCCAGGCAAAAGTTAGGTGAAATTCTGGTGGCAAGTGTCAGATGTGCAGCACGATGTGTACACTTTAGGAATCGTACGATGTGTAGCCTAATGTGTCAACATCGTGGACATACTGAACTTGATGAACAAGTAAACAATTTAAAGTGCAGGAAACAATAAAACACACAGAGTTTGTTAACCCAGTTCGGCACTTATAACAAGCCCTATTCTGGAGGATACCAATCCAGGGATGAATCCACTATGGTAGTATCAATTCAAAGTTAAACTCCCCCGTTTACAACTTCTCACTTAATCACTACCCATGCTAATCCTACCTAGGAACTCCTAGATATGAGAACCTCTGCTCACTCCCCCTCAACCTTACCCAGTAAGGATTTAATAACAAACTCAATTGGAGACACACTCCTAGACAAGCAAAGCACTCGTACCTAAAGGCTTAGAGCGTTGCACAATCTAACTCCTTGCTTCAAAGCTTTGGAGAAAGACAACTAGAGATTACAACTCTATAAACTCAGTCCTTACTTGTATCAAAACTATGATCCAAGTGAAGGCTCACAAATAAAAAAGAACAGACTAAAAACCTAAGACTCAATTTCTTCAATACTTGGCTTCGTGAATAATAATGTCTTCAGTCTTCCTTTATATAGAACAAGCTTCATGGGCTTTGACGAGTTGACCTTCATAAATTTTCCCTTGAGATTTATTTGATCATAATCTTTTAATTGTTTGTTTCAAATCTTTTTGATCAAAGTCGGCCAATAAAATAAAACATATCCATGAAAGATTATCTTGTTCCTTGGCACGATTTAATTTGAAAAACAAATCTTTTTCAAAAGATCACGCGTAAAAGAATAAAGGCGCGTCCAGCTAGGGTGTCCAGATGTGAATCCTGATGTGCCACACATCATGCTCCACATCATGGAATTAGGCTTATTTTACCAAATGAAGCCAACACCCTAAAATCCTCAACAATCTCCCCCTTTGGCAAATTTTGGGCTAAAATAATCTTTGTGTCACCCAACAAGACTTGGAGAGATGTGTAGGCACATCAGAGGCATGCAGCAGCGGATATGAGCCTCACATATTTGGAGAGAAATAAACTCTCACACAATAGGAAAAATAAATTCCTAAAGACTGAGAAAAATAAATTCCCAGACACATACAAGCATGAGATTCCATACACACATGAGGGAGGGTAGCAAACACAGCTATGCATAGATTCATGCAAACATGTAGTTGTTTACTCCCCTTTGTACCAAAGTACTTTCTAAGTACTCCCCCTAAATATCATATCCCCTATAGGCTTCTTCAGAATGCATGACCTAGTAGAGAGACATGAAGATGTTTTAAACCTGGCTTCTTGAGAATGCATGACCAAGTTAAAACTTCACAGATGTATCAAACATCACACAAATAGCAATTTCTACAGGCTTCTTAGAATGCATCACCAAGTAGAAATCATACAAATGTGTCAAACATTACACAAAGAAACATCTTCAAGTGGACTTCTTAAGAATGCATCACCCAGTTGAAAATGTACAGATTAATTCTTCAGAAAAACATGTTTTAGAAAACTAATTCTTCAAAAATTTGTTGAGAAAAACATTTGAAGAAAAATAAGCATGTATGCCAGATGTGTAGTCAGATGTGCACACATCACAAGTTGCTGCAGTTAAGACTTCAAAGAATTGTTCATTTTAATTTTTACTCCCCCTTTTTAGCCAGAATTTTGACAAATAAAGTCAAACACATAGAGAGTAAATGAAAACACCATAGAATGCAGATAGCATAGATGTAGAGATGATGGTGCATGAATAGTAAAAGGCACTCAGGCCATTAATAGTGCAGCAAGTACAGAACAGGCACGCATAGGTGCTACAGAAATCCAGGGCACAACCCACAAAATACAAGCAAAACAAAGGAAATACTGAATACAGGGAAATAATGAATTACAAAGATTCAAATATCCTGGCTCCCATCAGTTTCCTCAGCCTCAGAGTCATTGGGCTCCTCCTCCTCCAATTCCTCATCCTCAGTCATTGTTTGCTCATCCTCAAGCTCCAGTCCAGCAATGACTGCTTCCAGCTTGGTCTTCTTCTCATCCAGAGCCTTACAAGTCTCCCTTAAAGCAGCAATCATGTCTTTCCTAGACATTGCACCAGTTGAGCTGGATGTGCCCACATCAGGAGTCACATCAGACTGCTTGAGACTAAAAGAGATAGCAGACTCTCTTCTGCAAGACAAATCATCCTTGCCCAGAACATCAGGTCTCTGGCTCAATATGATTCCACACAGCAGGGAGGGAAAAGCAATGGGCAACTTAACAGCTAAGGTTTTGGCATGCTTGACAGTCTGGTCAAAAATATAAGTACCAAAATCATAATTAATTTTGCTACCTACAGTATAGATAAACCTAGCCAAACCTGTAGCCACATCACAGTTGTGTGTGGTTGGTACCCAATTTGCAGCAGCAATCCTGTTAAGGATGTTGTAGATTGGAGTGAGCTTGCTTGCTTGCAGTTTCCCTTTCTTAGGCCAGGACTTGACCTTTCCACCAGTGATGGCCTTGATAATGTAGTTGTCATTGGCCTCCATCTCTGCATAGGGCTCTTCACTTCTGCCCAAAAATTTGTTGATAACAGCAGGAGAGAAATTGATTTCTTTTCCTCTCACAAAAACAGTCTGGTATTCCTTGTCCAGAGGATTGTCACAACCAGTAGGAATGTTTACCAAAAATTCCTTGACAATTTTCTCATAGCAGTCACTCAGCCCAGAAACAGTCTTCATCAAGCCAGCATGCTTGATCAACCTCATAACTTCCTTGCACTGCAAGGCTTCAGCACTCAGCTCCCTTTCCAGAGCTAATCTTCTGTGAGCAATATACTTCCATTTGCCAGCATTGGCAGGATTGTGGAACGAAATTAGATCAACAGGGATATCAGGAATTCCCTGAGGAATTTTCTTCTTCCCATAGCTCTTCTTCACAGCAGACTCAATGTGAACTACATCAAGCTCCACATTACGCTCTTCAGCAGATTCTTCTTCAGACTCACTGATGTGAGCTACATCCTGCTCCCCATCATACTCTGAGTCACTTGTAGGTGCCTCTTTTCTTTTCTGAGTCTTCTTCTTTGTTGGTGGAACCACAGCTTTACTGTATCCCTTCTTGGGACCATACAACACTTGCCTCTTGACAGGCTTCTTCTTCTCCTTAGCAACAACAGAAGAACCACTAACAACAACAACAGAACCTTTACCACTTCTAGTCCTTCTAGCAATACTCTCCTCAGCAACTTTCTTCAAAGGGAGGTCAGAATCATAATCCTCCACATCCACAATAGTAGTGTCTTCATCAGCATCCTTGTCAGAAGGATTGGAGTCTTCCACATCTTCAGAGCCCTTGGCTTCTTCACTCTGGTCAAACTGAGTGTCATCGTTGGGTTCTTCAACCTCATTAGGTTGATCTTCTTCAACAACTTCCTGTTCTGGAGAATCAGGAATGACATGATGTTCTTCAGCAGTATGAGCCTTTTCTTCATCAGCATGAGACTCTTCTTCTCCTTGTGGCAATGATGTGCCAACATATGCCACAACATCAGGCTCTTGTAGGGCTTTGAGCACAGAATCAATAACCATCTGGGTCATGGGGTGTCTTTGATCACCAGAGGTCCTTAGAACAGCCTTCTCAGGGTTAGGGTTTGAAGAACCTTCACCAATAGATGCTTCAGTAGCAGCATCAACATTCTCAGAGGGAAGGGGATCAATATGCAGGCTTGCCATAGTGTGAGCCCTCTTGGATGATCTAGTCTTGGACTTCTTGCTCTTCTTCTTCTTCTTCTTCTTCTTCTTTGATTTTTCTGTGGAAGGAGAAGGAATAACAGCTTCCTCTACAGCAATGGGGGTTGATTCCCTTCTTGATCGTTTAGACTTCCTTTTCTTTGATCCTGATGGTTTGATCATAGAAACAGGGGTTGCATTGACGATCATATCACTTTGAATATCTTCATGATGTGGGGAATTAGGTTTTGGTGATGATGGAGGAGTGTTGGATTTTGTGGAAGGAGATGTTTGATTAACGGTAGACATGATGATTTGTGTTTGTGAGATGAAGATTCAAAGAAATTTGCAGAGAGATGAACAGAGAGGGTTTGAGAGAGATCAAGAAAATTTTCAGTTTGTTTGAGTGTATGAGGAACAAATGTAGTGATCAATGTGGTAGGCAATGAGAAAAATCTTGAACAAATGGATTTCTTGGAGATATGATCGCGAAATAGCCGTTGGAAATATTTGATATGATTGCCTTTGGATTGCGTGCAACTATGAATGGAGGGAAAGGCAGGTAACCGTTGCACGCCGGAATAGCTATTATGGCTATTGATCCTCAAAGAGGCAAATACTAAGTTTGCCCCTTAACACCTCAAACCTATTTGCATCTAAAACCTTTGTGAAAATATCTGCCAGTTGATTCTCAGTGGCAACATGCTCTAGAGTCACAACATTGTCTTCCACAAGATCTCTAATAAAATGGTTACGAATATCAATGTGCTTTGTCCTACTATGTTGGATATGATTTTTGGAAATATTTATAGCACTTAGATTGTCACAGTATAATGTGAGCACATCTTGCTGCACATTGTACTCACCCAACATCTGCTTCATCCAAAGTAGCTGAGAGCAACTACTTCCTGCTGCAATATACTCAGCCTCAGCTGTAGAAAGAGAAACACAATTTTGTTTCTTGCTGAACCATGAGATAAGGTTGCTTCCCAAAAAGAAACATCCACTAGAAGTGCTCTTCCTATCATCTGCACTACCTGCCCAGTCAACATCACAATAACCCAACAATCTTGTGTCTTCACCATGAGAGTAGAGAATCCCATAATCACTTGTACCACTGACATACTTCAGAATCCTTTTGACCTGATTCAAATGACTCATCTTAGGCTCAGCTTGGTACCTTGCACACACACCAACAGCAAAACTAATGTCAAGTCTACTTGCAGTGAGATAGAGTAGACTGCCAATCATGCTTCTGTATAGACTTTGATCAACACTGACACCATGCTCATCTTTAGAAAGTTTGAGATGGGTTGCTGCAGGAGTTCTTTTGTGATTTGCATTCTCCATTCCAAATTTCTTTACAATGTTCTTGGCATACTTGCTTTGAGAGATGAAAATTGTGCCTTCCATCTGTTTGACTTGCAGACCAAGAAAGTAGGTAAGTTCACCTACAAGGCTCATCTCAAATTCAGATTGCATCTGATTCACAAACATCTTGACCATGGTTTCAGACATTCCTCCAAACACAATGTCATCTACATAGATTTGTGCAATCATGAACTTGCCTTTTTCTTCTCTGATAAACAAGGTTTTGTCAGTTTCTCCTTTTCTATAACCTTGTTGTACAAGAAATTTGGTTAGGATCTCATACCATGCCCTAGGAGCTTGCTTTAATCCATACAATGCCTTCTTCAATCTGTAGACATGATCTGGATAATTTGGATCAACAAATCCCTTGGGCTGCTCCACATATACTTCCTCATTCAAGTATCCATTGAGGAAAGCACTCTTCACATCCATCTGAAATAGCTTGAACTTCAAGATACATGCTACTCCCAAAAGTAACCTTATGTATTCAAGACGTGCCACAGGAGCAAATGTCTCATCAAAGTCTACTCCTTCAATCTGAGAGTAACCTTGAGCCACAAGCCTAGCCTTGTTTCTAGTTACAACACCACTTTCATCAGATTTATTCCTATAAACCCATTTAGTACCAATGATGTTGACTCCTTCAGGTCTAGGAACTAAATCCCACACTTCATTCCTCTTGAACTGGTTAAGCTACTCTTGCATGGCTTCAATCCAAAACTCATCTGTCAAGGTTTCTTTCACATTCTTTGGTTCTACCTTTGACATAAAACAAGCATTGGATACAACCTCTCTTGACCTTGTCATAACACCTGAATCAGGACTCCCTATTATGAGTTCTTTTGGATGATTCTTTTGAACTCTAACAGAGGGACCTTTATTCACTGGAGTCACATCCTCTTGCTGATCAGTCTTCTCAGGAATCTCTACAACTTCAGAGTCTTCAGGCTGGGGTGAGATGTGTCCACATCAGGATCAACATCAGGCACATTGTCAGAACAGTCATCTATGACAGCATTGATGGATTCCATCATAGTTTTTGTTCTGTTGTTGAAGACTCTATAGGCTCTGCTGGTTAAGGAATAGCCTAGAAACCTGAGGCCTTTTCTTGGGATACCCATAGAGTTTGTAGCAGAAGGGCTTGATGTGACCATTCTTCCCACAGTAGTGACATCTCCAAGCATTAAACTTCTCTTTGCCAGCAGGTCTCTGATGTGGGGTGTGATGTGTCCACATTCTGCCAGGGTCAGGTTTCTTCTAAGCAGGAACAAACTTAGTATTTGTATTCTTGTTGTGATGTTTGTTCTTAAATCCTACACCAGATGAGTCACCAGCATGCTTTCCAACTTTCAAAATCTCATCAAGCATGTCAGTTCCAGTATTGAGCATCTTTACAGACTTGGTCATATTCTTCAAGTTGGTTGACAGTAACTTGACTTCACTTTCAAGACTAACTACTTGGTTTTGCAGTTGAGCCTTCTCTGTCTCTAGTTGACTGATAACCCCCTTCTGTTCTTCATTGATTCTGCACAGTTCCTCACTTTTGATGGACAGCTTTTTGTAGACTGAGGCCAGTTCATCAAAGGTGAGTTCTTCATCATCAGAATCAACATCAGTACTGCACACACCAGTCATGACACTCACATGATTAGCAGCAACATTCTCTACACTCATGCATACATGCGTGTGCTTATATTCACATACGGCATATAGAACATCCATCATCAAATATATTTCCAGTAGCGAATGCTGCGCATCATCATTCAAATTCCCGAGAAAGGTCATTCTCAATACATCTGGTCAATTCAGCTCCTCCTTTGTATAACATGTCTTGCTCCCTTACAGTGTCAGTTAACAATTCATTCCCTTGATTAGGTCTCTTCCATATCCCAAGGATTGGTAAACACTTTATTGCTTTCTGTCTTTATCGCTTCTGTCCGCTACAGGACTTTACCGCTTCTGTCCGCACACAGGACTTTATTGCTTTCTGTCTTTACTTCTGTCCGCTACAGGACTTTACCGCTTCTGTCCGCTACAGGACTTTACCGCTTCTGTCCGCACACAGGACTTTATCGCTTTCTGTCTTTACTTCTGTCCGCATACAGGACTTTATTGCTTTCCTTGTTATGTCTTGCTCGCCTACATTGATAGTAGACAATATAACACCCTTTTGTGTCTTTACTATCCTGCAGTGTTAGTAGACACCGTCTTTACTTATGTCCGTTCACAAGACTTTATTGCTTTCTGTCTTTACTTCTGTCCGATACATGACTTTATTGCTTATGTCCGTTCACAGGACTTTACTGCTTATGTCCGTTACAAGACTTTACTGCTTATGTCCGTTACAGGACTTTACTGCTTCTGTCTGCTCACAAGACTTTACTGCTTTTGTCTCTATTATCCCCAGGGAGTCTGTCTCTTTCCTGTCAGATAGTTCTGCCTAACCTTGCATTTTCAAATGTTTACAAGCATAGCATTCATAACATAACATCATGGCATTTCCTGTCTGGTCGGTCAAAAATGGTGTATTTTGTATTTAAGTTTCTTCTACCGTCCATTCAAAACAACAAAAACATCAAAATTATCTTTTTCTTTTTTCAAATTCCCGGTAGAAGAAACTTAAATAGGGGCATCTGTCATACCCCATTTTTTGACCTCCTTAATTTTTTTTCATATTGATTTCCATCATATTAATATTATTTATTAATTTAAAAATGTCAAAAAATAGTATTTTTATCCTGTTTACGCTGCTTAACTGTTTCATTTTTAGATAATTAATTATGTGACTTTTTGAACTTTTTTCTTCATTATATATTTCCAAATATACCCTTGTACCAAAATTTGCTCATAAACCATTTTTTATACCCATTTTGCCCTTTTCAAAAATTACAAATAAATAGGTTACTTCTTTTGCAAGTAATCTCATTTTTTTTATCCTTTCCTCAATAATTTTGACTTATAATTTTATTCCTATCATTTTTATATTTTATGAATATGCTAAAAATATTTTAATCACATTTTATTTTATATTATATTATTTTATTCATATTATTATTACATTTAAAATTCAAAAATTCATTTCTTCATCTACAAGTAACCTTTTTCATTCAAACTTTTTTCAATCATTTTCAATTTAACTCATGCATTTTATAAACCCTAAAAAAGGACATTTTTGCCCTTGTTCATAAATATTTTCATTTTCATATAATTATTTATTTACAATAATGGTTTTAAATTGATTTAAAATTATTTTCCTTCACAAATTAATTGCCAAAAATTCCTTGATCCTCTCCTAACCATTTGATCTCAGAATATACCCTCAAATGCTCAATGCATCAGATCAAAACACATGTACCCTTGATTGATCAAAAATCACAAATATCCACTTTGCAAAAATTCAAGAATACCCCTCTCATTCACACAAAATCACTCTTCTCATGACCTAAACCTATCCTATAAATAACACATCATTTTTTCTGCATCAGAGGTTGGAGAATTGGAGAAGGAGGCAACTAAGAACAAGTCATTTTTCACTCACTTTTCAAAAATTCCCAAACACGAATTCCTCATTGTTTCTTGCAATTAACACGTTAGTAACCTTCTATAAGCCTTCAGAACCAAAACCCAAGCTCCAATTTGAAGCTCCAGCGGTGATTTGAAGCTCGTGTTGAAGGTGAAAGCTCGTGAAAAACTCAAGTTGTTCTAGCTCGTTTCTGGTAGCTTTCCTCTTCCTTTTTAATTCCTTCTACCTTATTTCAACATGATAAAGCTATCTGGGTTGTTATTTGAACGTGATTCTTGGTTATTTGTGTGTTTGAGTTTTGATTGATTTTTCTTTTTCCGTTCGTTTTTTGAATTACAGTTGTTATTTTAAAAAACTAATTGTATATTTGAAATCCTTGTGAAAAAACGAACAAAACCATATATGATTTGTCCATTTCTGGGTTGTTTTTGTTACTCCGGTGCCGAAAACGGCGCCGACGACGGTGAGGGACGAACGGAGACAATGATCCATCGTGAGTCTCCGTCCTCACCAAGTTTAAATCGCGTCCGTTGGATCAATCGTGCGACGCGTGTGCGCCTTTATTATTAGTGCACAAATTAGGTTTTAATTAATTAACTTTTGATGATATGATTTTGTTTACTAATCCATGATATAATATGCATGATATATGTATGTTTGAAGATTTTTGTCTTGATAAACATGTAATTATGTGTTATTTTAATTTTTGTCATTTATTAATTAATTATAAGTGTTAATAATTAGTTTTAAATGATATTAAATTCATTTTCCTTTATTATTATTTTGTATGAACTCTTAAATATTTTTTTATTAAAAATTGCTCTCTGCCCTTAGTTCATTTTACCATGATTTCATGATTTCCTTTGTTTATTTTATTTTAATTGTGTTCATTAATCATAGGATTTATATGTTAGGTTTTTTTAATGATCTTATTTGATGTTTTACTTGTTAAATGTTATTAAGTTTGTTCTATGCTTGTTGATATGCTTGAATTTTGCTCCCATGACTTAGCTCTAGGCTTTTGATTTAAAATGTGTTTAATCTTTAATATCTTGATTTAATTGTGAAGTATATTTCATTTAATTAAATCCATAAGTATGCATGTATATGGTTTTGAAAATGCTTGATATTTTGTAATGTTAATTACCATGGCATGATATTTTAGTCCTAAGTACCTTGATTAATTTGCAATTTTTATTTTATTTAATTAAGATAAATATATACATGAGTATGGATTGAAAATGCTTGGTATTTGTCTAGTTTATCTTTCATGACATGATAAATTATTGTTTTTGATTGTCCTTAGATATCTCTACCCCTTATATGTCTTGTATACTATTTTAACATTAAATGTTGTTTGTTTTGGCGCTTTACATTATTATTCATGATGCTTACATTTTATCACTTGCTTTACATTTATTATTTGTTATATGTTTTATATTCATTTCATGATTTATGCTTGTTATGCTTTATATTTTATATTTTGCATTTATATTATATTGTGTATGCCTTATATTTATCTTATTATTTATAATTATGTCATCATTATTATTATCATTCAATCCCCTTTGCATGTTTCCCCCTGGTTGTATATTTTAATGCGCGTAATTGGCGCAATTTATTTTCAGTCATTATTATCACTGTCATTATTTAATTCCCCTTTGCATGTTCCCCCCCGGATGTATTGTATGGTTTAAAGTTTTATACTTATCGTTATTCGTTTGTATGTTTATTATATTAATCCGGAGAAAGGGAGACGCCTCGACTTATATGTCGTTGCAAAATGTCTTTGCGCGATCTAATATTTTAGGTTGTTAGTTTAAACGATAGAACCCTCGCTAGAACCATTAACTCTTTTAGCCAAAAAATAGAGGTCAACACCTCTTCTCAAAATACCCAAAGCATGTCATCTCTCAAAAAACATTTTTCAAAACAACTTGGATTTTAAACCAAGTCATTCAATCAATCAAACAATCATTTTTCTTTAGGTAAAAACACTTGGTTTTTTTTCAAATCGAGTTGTATTTTCAAACCCAATCAATTTTTCTTAGATTAAAACCTTGGACCTCAAGCCAAGAGCATTTTGTCATTGAAAAACCATTTTCCTAATTATCACTCAATTTTCCTAAATCTTGTACATTTTTGCAAACAAATAAAAACAAGCGCTTAGATTAAAAATACAAGAGGTTCCTATAGGATACTATAGATGCCTAGGGTGCTAATACCTTCCCTTCGCATAACCAACCCCCTTACCTCGATCTCTTTATTTAGGGTGTTTAACGGACTTTCTCCCTTCTTCGGAAAAATCAAAGCTCGGTGGTGTAATTAACAATTTTGAGATTCAATGCTTCTCAATAGCTTGATATCCAAAAATCACCGCGACACTCTTCATCTTTGTTGGTTACGATGCATTCAGAGTTATTGAAGCTAACTCTTAGTCCTTGGTCACATAGCTGACTTATGCTTATTAAATTAGCTGTAAGTCCCTCTACTAGGAGAACATTATCAAGACTTGGTAATTCAGGTCCATTCAGCTTTCCTATTCCTTTTATTTTTCCTTTAGCTCCATCCCCGAAAGTAACATAGCTGTTGGAATAATTTTTAATTTCTTGAAGATAAGCCTTTTCTCCAGTCATGTGCTTTGAGCATCCACTATCAAAGTACCAATCATCTTTGGAGGTTACTCTGAGCGATGTATGAGCTATTAGACAAGTAAGCTTGCTTAGAGAGTTCTTTGCTTGTCTTCCAGCTGTATATCTGTTCCAAAATTGTTCATGAAATCTTGGGAAACCATATAGCTCAAAGCAAAATGTCCTTATGTGTCCTTCCTTCCCACAGTGATGACAAGTCTTCTTTCTTGTTTTGGATTGAGTCTTGTCTTCAGTTGATCTTTGGTTCAGATGGTAGGACATGTGGTTCGACATGTGCTTCTTTCTCTGCTTCCTTGATGATTTTGAACTGGTGCTCTGAATTTTCATTGATAGAGCAATCTCTGAGAGTTTTGTATTTAGCAGAGAGATTTGTTCCTTGATATCATTGTGGACTAATTCTTCATGAAGAAGAGAATCTGAGGGTTTTCTCTGTTGTGGTATGCATTTGCTGGTGAATGCAAGGTTGATCTCTGTGTCAGGTTCTTTGGGCAGACTGCTACTCAGTCCCTTCTGTTGTTTTTCCAGATGATTAGGACATTCATATATGTTGTGTCCGTATCCTTTGCACTCAGAACATCTATTTTCTTGATGTGTCTTGCATTGATCGTTGTTTTTCCTCTGAAGCTTGATGTCGGACCGGATGACTTGGACATCTGACTTTTTGTTCTTTCCTAGCTTTGCCAAGGACCAGTTGAAGTCGTTGCTTATAAGGGCTATGGCTCTAGATAGGTTGTCTTCGTCTGATTCTTCTTTAGTCAGAAAGGCTTTGTCTTTGATTTTCTTTTCTGATCTGTCATCGAACGTCATCTCAAAGGCTTGTAGTGATCCAATGAGTTCATCCATCTTCATTGTTTTCAAGTCTTGAGATTCTTCAATTGCAGTTACCTTCATGTTGAATCTCTTAGGTAGTGATCTAAGAATTTTTCTTGTCAACTTTTCTTCAGGTATTTTCTCTCCCAGAGCAATCGACGAGTTGGCTATATCTCGAATTCTATTGTTAAAATCTGATATAGTCTCATCATCCTCCATCTTAAGATTTTCAAATTTCGTGGAGAGAAGCTGCAGCTTTGACATCTTGACCTTGGAGGTTCTTTCATGAGCAGTTTGAAGAATTTCCCAGGCTTGCTTTGCTTCTGTACAAGTGTTGATTAGTTTGAATATATTTTCATCAACACCATTAAAGATGGCATTTAGTGCTTTAGAATTGCCACTGGCCTCAGTTTCTTCTTCAGTGGTCCATTCTCCTTCGCCTTTTAATGTTGAAGAGCCATCTTCTGCAGAAACTATTGGGTGATTCCAACCTGTGATGATTGCCTTCCATGATTTTTGATCCATGGACTTGATGAATGCAATCATTCTTGCTTTCCAATAGTCATAGTTTGATCCATTCAGAACTGGTGGTCTGTTTATTGATCCTCCATTCCTGTCCATCTTGAACAAGATTTTGTCTCCCTGGAGCTCACCCAGCAGGTTAGGGTGCCTGCTCTGATGCCAATTGAAATTCTGTTCTCTGGCAGGACAGATGTCTTACACAATGTCTAGGACAATGTGTCAGTAGTCCAGATGTCCTAGACAACCGGTTCGATAACTGGTATGAGGATCACACGTTATTGCAGTACTGAAGATAAACGAAAGCAATAAACAACACCAGTGATTTGTTAACCCAGTTCAGCAGTTATAACAAGCCCTACTCTGGAGGATACCAATCCAGGAAGTGAACACTACTAATCCGAATTATTACTTAGCCTTACAACACTACCAAACACCTTTTGGCATGTACGCCTTTTCTTAATCCTAGTAATCTTCTACTCAAGGGCTAGCTCCCCCGGAATATGAGAACCTACCCAACTCCCTCTAATTACTAATCCCAAGTGACGAAACAACTTTAAACTTAACAAATTAAAAGACCAAGTTGAATGACAACATTCAACGACACAAGCATCAAAGTACCAAGAACGATACTAAGAGCTACTAAGTGTTTTGCACAGTGGGTACAAAACTTTGGACTCACAATCTTCAGTTATTGTGGGTTGAGTTTTAGGCTCTATGTTGAGTACTTTATATAGGCGTGCAATTCTTCAGATAATCTTCAGTCTTTCAGATGCACTCAAATAAGAGTTAGTTTTAAAACAAACTTGTTTCAAAAATAAACTCCACAAATATAAAGATTTAATCTCTATCCACTAATTAAATACGAATCCAATCGTATCTAACACATAGGATTAATAACAAACTTTATCATTAATCATAATCTCAGCTTGTTACTAAAAGATTCGCGTTTTATCCAAATTAAAACAAACACGCGTGCTTAATGGATAAGCATTATCTTTTAAGCTGAACTGGGTCAAGATGTCCTACCCACATGTCTTGGGACATCTTGTTCAATATGCTGCCTATGCATGCTCTGCACCAGTGACAAGATGTCTAGGACATCTTGTTCAACATGTTGCATCTGCACATCTTCAATATGCACAAGTGGTTTAGACTTAACTACTTCAACATTCGTGCTTCAGTTAAGTCACTTTGACCAAGTTGTTTTAGCCTTATGATGCAGCCAATCTCAGAAGAACTACAACAAGTATGTAAAAAAAAAAAAAAACCAAATTCATAACACTATCCACGTTCAAAATCTTTAAATGAGTTGGTTAAAACCCCTTACTTCTTTTTGCAGTTATTTCCCTAAGGTTGAAGTTTGAGAACTCCCTTCCTTCCCTTCTCTTCTTCTCCTACGTGCCCTCAAATTCTCACACTATTTTTTTGTTTGATTTGATCAGTATTCAGGCATATACCTACCTTCCTTTTTATATTAATGTCAAGAGACAATTACATTATTAAAAATAAATTGTTTTAATGGGAATTAAAATTATGTTTATTTCTTATTTTTTGCATCTCTATTATTTCCCCATCTATACCCCCTTAACTTTCCAACACCTCTTTATTTTATTTTCTACTTCTTTTTCTTTTAATTATTGGCTTAATAGGTTGTTACCCCCTGCTAAGTGGGCGTGTTTTGCGTGACCTCCTGCAATAAATTCCTTGAAGATTCCCCCCTTGCAAAGTAAAAATCTGCTAGCTCAAATTCACATTTTCTTAATGTATTATAACAACCCCATTATTAAGCTTCAAGACTCACATGCTTTTTATACTATAACAGGGATAAAATTTTATCAACACGGATAAGATTTGCACCATCCAACAGCGACACATTGGCTACAAGAAGTTTAAATTCTAAGAATCTTAACAACAGCGACATACTAATACGAATAACAAGTATGTAAAAAAAAAAAAAAACCAAATTCATAACACTATCTACGTTCAAAATCTTTAAATAAGTTGGTTAAAACCCCCTTACTTCTTTTTGTAGTTATTTCCCTAAGATTGAAGTTTGATAACTCCCTTCCTTCCCTTCTCTTCTTCTCCTACGTGCCCTTAAATTCTCACACTATTTTTTTGTTTGATTTGATAAGTATTCAGGCATATCTCTATCTTCCTTTTTAAATTAATGTCAAGAGACAATTACATTATTACAAATAAATTGTTTTAATGGTAATTAAAATTATGTTTATTCCTTATTTTTCACATCTCTATTATTTTCCCGTCTATACCCCCTTAACTTTCCAACACCTCTTTATTTTATTTTCTACTTCTTTTTCTTTTAATTTTTGGGTTAATAGGTTGTTACCCCCTGCTAAGTGGGCGTGTTTTGCGTGACCTCCTTCAATAAATTCCTTGAAGATTCCCCCCTTGCAAAGTAAAAATCTGACAACTCAAATTCATATTTTCTTAATGTATTATAACAACCCCATTATTAAGCTTCAAAACTCACGTGATTTTTATACTATAACTGGGACAAAATTTTATCAACACGGATAAGAATTGCACCATCCAACAGTAACACATTGGCTACAAGAAGTTTAAATTCTAAGAATCTTAATAACAGCGACATACTAATACGAATAACAAGTATGTAAAAAAAAAAACCAAATTCATAACACTATCTACGTTCAAAATCTTTAAATAAGTTGGTCAAAACCCCCTTACTTCTTTTTGCAGTTATTTCCCTAAGGTTGAAGTTTGAGAACTCCCTTCCTTCCCTTCTTTTCTTCTCCTACGTGCCCTCTGTTGGAACAAAGTTGGTTCTAATATAACCCAAGTAGTATTTCTTTGTTCTTAGAACTCTGATATTATTTATCAGTTGTTCAAACATTGTATTTTCTATTTGTGTTAGAAGTCTGTTGCTGGTGAGCTTGAGCATTTGGAAGTCTCTTGTAAGGTGTTACTTGAGCAAAGGAAGTCTCTTGCTGTTGGCTTGAGCATTTGTAATCTTGTGTGATTATAGTGAAATCCCTTGGAAGTGCAAGGGGACTGGACTACTCTCGGTTTGTGAGAGGAACCAGTATAAATCTCTTGTGTTCTCTCTTCTCTCTTCTCTCTGTTTTACTCATTCTTGCTCTGTTTTCGCTTTCACCACCCCAGAAGTTGTTTGTGTTTAAACTTGGCCCGCTGCGAAATCTGATAAGTTGCAAAACTTTGAAGAAGTTTTTAAAACTACCCAAAACACAATTCAACCCCCCTTCTTGTGTTTTCACACCTTCATACTTTACCAGAGTCACTCTGGGGAGAGGCACTAAAGACTGCAGCTTACATTCTGAACAGAGTACCAACGAAAGCAGCCGCTAAAACACCTTATGAGCTTTGGACAGGAAGAAAGCCTAGTCTGAATAATTTTCATATATGGGGATGTCCGGCTGAGGCAAGGCCTTATAGGCCAAATGAAAGGAAATTGGATCCCGGAACAGTAAGCAGCTACTTTATTGGCTATTCTGGGCGATCTAGGGGCTATAAGTTTTATGATCCCAAATTAAAGACCATTTTTGAGACGGGAACTGCCACATTTTTTGAGGATATTGAATTTGGGGGGGATAAATAAGGTTAGAGACTTTGTCTTTGAGGAAGAGTCAGTTTCAATTCCGATACCAATCCATACAATTGCTTCTGATGAAGTAAGTACAAGACCTCCTCAAGACATTGTTTTTCAAAACCCCATGCTTTTTATACTATAACAGGGACGAAATTTTATCAACACGGATATGATTTGCACCATCCAACAGCGACACATTGGCTACAAGAAGTTTAAATTCTAAGAAACTTAGCAACAACGACATACTAATACGAACAACAAGTAGGTTAAAAAATAAAAAAACGAAATTCATAACACTATCTACGTTCAAAATCTTTAAATGAGTTGGTTAAAACCCCCTTACTTCTTTTTGCAGTTATTTCCCTAAGGTTGAAGTTTGAGAACTCTCTTCCTTCCCTTCTCTTCATCTCCTACGTGCCCTCAATTTCTCACACTATTTTTTTGTTTGATTTGATCAGTATTCAGGCATATCTCTACCTTCCTTTTTAAATTAATGTCAAGAGACAATTACATTATTACAAATAAATTATTTTAATGGGAATTAAAATTATGTTTATTCCTTATTTTTCTCATCTCTATTACTTTCCCATCTATACCCCCTTAACTTTCCAACACCTCTTTATTTTATTTTCTACTTCTTTTTCTTTTGATTTTTGGGTTAATAGGTTGTTACCCCCTGCTAAGTGGGCGTGTTTTGCGTGACCTCCTGCAATAAATTCCTTAATTATTTTTGGGTTAATACCTTATTTTGACAAGAGCCCCTGTAAAAAAAAAATTTTGATTTTTGTCCCTGCAATATCTCAAAACTTTCAAAATAGCCCCTACCTGAATTTAGAGCTGACGTGCGCAATTTTTAAATATGTTTTTCGCCACTGCCTTTATTGTTTGATTTGATCAGTATTCAGACATATCTCTAACTTCCTTTTTAAATTAATGTCAAGAGACAATTACATTATTACAAATAAATTGTTTTAATGGTAATTAAAATTATGTTTATTCCTTATTTTTCACATCTCTATTATTTTCCCATCTATACCCCCGGATCTTTCCAACACCTCTTTATTTTATTTTCTACTTCTTTTTTTTTTAATTTTTTGGTTAATAGGTTGTTACCCCCTACTAAGTGGGCGTGTTTTGCGTGACCTCCTGCAATAAATTCCTTGAAGATTCCCCCCTTGCAAAGTAAAAATCTGACAACTCAAATTCATATTTTCTTAATGTATTATAACAACCTCATTATTAAGATTCAAGACTCACATGCTTTTTATACTATAACACGGACAAAATTTTATCAACACGAATATGATTTGCACCATCCAACAGCGACATATTGGCTACAAGAAGTTTAAATTCTAAGAAACTTAACAACATCGACATACTAATACGAACAACAAGTATGTAAAAAAAAAAAAAAAATTAGTAACAATATCTACGTTCAAAATCTTTAAATGAGTTGGTTAAAACCCCCTTACTTCTTTTTGCAGTTATTTCCCTAAGGTTGAAGTTTGAGAACTCTCTTCCTTCCCTTCTCTTCATCTCCTACGTGCCCTCAATTTCTCACACTATTTTTTTGTTTGATTTGATCAGTATTCAGGCATATCTCTACCTTCCTTTTTAAATTAATGTCAAGAGACAATTACATTATTACAAATAAATTATTTTAATGGGAATTAAAATTATGTTTATTCCTTATTTTTCTCATCTCTATTACTTTCCCATCTATACCCCCTTAACTTTCCAACAACTCTTTATTTTATTTTCTACTTCTTTTTCTTTTGATTTTTGGGTTAATAGGTTGTTACCCCCAGCTAAAAATTCATTGAAGATTCCTCCTTTGCAAAGTAAAAATCTGACAATTCAAATTCATATTTTCTTAATGTATTATAACAACCCCATTTTTAAGCATCAAGACTCACATGCTTTTTATATTATAACAGGGACACAATTTTATCAAC
This sequence comes from Trifolium fragiferum, assembly GCA_954870985.1. NCBI lineage: Eukaryota > Viridiplantae > Streptophyta > Magnoliopsida > Fabales > Fabaceae > Trifolium > Trifolium fragiferum. The sequence continues at coordinate 22,247,009 of OX940790.1, read as the reverse complement.
ACGGATAAGATTTGCACTATCCAACAGCGACACATTGGCTACAAGAAGTTTAAATTCTAAGAATCTTAACAACAGCGACATACTAATACGAACAACAAGTATGTAAAAAAAAAAAAACCAAATTCATAACACTATCTACGTTCAAATTCTTTAAATAAGTTGGTTAAAACCCCCTGACTTCTTTTTGCAATTATTTCCCTAAGGTTGAAGTTTGAGAACTTCCTTCCTTCCCATCTCTTCTTCTCCTACGCGCCGTCAAATTCTCACACTATTTTTTTGTTTGATTTTATCAGTATTCAGGCATATCCCTACCTTTCTTTTTAAATTAATGTCAAGAGACAATTACATTATTACAAATAAATTGTTTTAATGGGAATTAAAATTATGTTTATTTCTTATTTTTCACATTTCTATTATTTTTCCATCTATACCCCCTTAACTTTCCAACACCTCTTTATTTTATTTTCTACTTCTTTTTCTTTTAATTTTTGGGTTAATAGGTTGTTACCCCCCTGCTAAGTGGGCGTGTTTTGCGTGACCTCCTGCAATAAATTCCTTAATTATTTTTGGGTTAATACCTTATTTTGACAAGAGCCCCTGTAAAAAAAAAATTTTGATTTTAGTCCCTGCAATATCTCAAAACTTTCAAAATAGCCCCAACATGAATTTAGAGCTGACGTGGCCAATTTTTAAATATGTTTTTGGCCACTGCCTTTATTGTTTGATTTGATCAGTATTCAGGCATATCTCTAACTTCCTTTTTAAATTAATGTCAAGAGACAATTACATTATTACAAATAAATTGTTTTAATGGTAATTAAAATTATGTTTATTCCTTATTTTTCACATCTCTATTATTTTCCCATCTATACCCCCGGAACTTTCCAACACCTCTTTATTTTATTTTCTACTTCTTTTTCTTTTAATTTTTTGGTTAATAGGTTGTTACCCCCTGCTAAGTGGGCGTGTTTTGCGTGACCTCCTGCAATAAATTCCTTGAAGATTCCCCACTTGCAAAGTTAAAATCTGACAACTCAAATTCATATTTTCTTAATGTATTATAACAACCCCATTATTAAGCTTCAAGACTCGCATGCTTTTTATACTATAACTGGGACAAAATTTTATCAACACGGATATGATTTGCATCATCCAACAGCGACACATTGGCTACAAGAAGTTTAAATTCTAAGAAACTTAACGACATCGACATACTAATACGAACAACAAGTATGTAAAAAAAAAAAAAAAAAAAATACAACCAAATTCATAACACTATCTACGTTCAAAAGCTTTAAATGAGTTGGTTAAAACCCCCTTACTTCTTTTTGCAGTTATTTCCCTAAGGTTGAAGTTTGAGAACTCCCTTCCTTCCCTTCTCTTCATCTCCTACGTGCCCTCAAATTCTCACATTATTTTTTTGTTTGATTTGATCAGTATTCAGGCATATCTCTACCTTCCTTTTTAAATTAATGTCAAGAGACAATTACATTATTACAAATGAATTATTTTAATGGGAATTAAAATTATGTTTATTCCTTATTTTTCTCATTCCTTATTTTTCTCATCTCTATTACTTTCCCATCTATACCCCCTTAACTTTCCAACACCTCTTTATTTTATTTTCTACTTCTTTTTCTTTTGATTTTTGGGTTAATAGGTTGTTACCCCCTGCTAAGTGGGTGTGTTTTGCGCTACCCCCAGCAAAAAATTCATTGAAGATTCCCCCTTGCAAAGTAAAAATCTGACAACTCAAATTCATATTTTCTTAATGTATTATAACAACCTCATTATTAAGATTCAAGACTCACATGCTTTTTATACTATAACACGGACAAAATTTTATCAACACGAATATGATTTGCACCATCCAACAGCGACATATTGGCTACAAGAAGTTTAAATTCTAAGAAACTTAACAACATCGACATACTAATACGAACAACAAGTATGTAAAAAAAAAAAAAAAATTCGTAACACTATCTACGTTCAAAATCTTTAAATGAGTTGGTTAAAACCCCCTTACTTCTTTTTGCAATTATTTCCCTAAGGTTGAAGTTTGAGAACTCTCTTCCTTCCCTTCTCTTCATCTCCTACGTGCCCTCAATTTCTCACACTATTTTCTTGTTTGATTTGATCAGTATTCAGGCATATCTCTACCTTCCTTTTTTAAATTAATGTCAAGAGACAATTACATTATTACAAATAAATTATTTTAATGGGAATTAAAATTATGTTTATTCCTTATTTTTCTCATCTCTATTACTTTCCCATCTATATCCCCTTAACTTTCCAACACCTCTTCATTTTATTTTCCACTTCCTTTTTTTTGATTTTTGGGTTAATAGGTTGTTACCCCCAGCTAAAAATTCATTGAAGATTCCCCCTTTGCAAAGTAAAAATCTGACAATTCAAATTCATATTTTTTTAATGTATTATAACAACCCCATTATTAAGCATCAAGACTCACATGCTTTTTATACTATAACAGGGACACAATTTTATCAACACGGATAAGATTTGCACTATCCAACAGCGACACATTGGCTACATGAAGTTTAAATTCTAAGAATCTTAACAACAGCGACATACTAATACGAACAACAAGTATGTAAAAAAAAAAAAACCAAATTCATAACACTATCTACGTTCAAATTCTTTAAATAAGTTGGTCAAAACCCCCTTACTTCTTTTTGCAGTTATTTCCCTAAGGTTGAAGTTTGAGAACTCCCTTCCTTCCCTTCTTTTCTTCTCCTACGTGCCCTCTGTTGGAACAAAGTTGGTTCTAATATAACCCAAGTAGTTTTGATGATAACAATAGTATTAATATACAATAGGGAATACTGATAATTTACTCTAGTATGCAGATATACAAGTTAAAATTTATATTCACTAGAAATTGAAGTTCTGGTTGCTATGCTAAAGTATCCCCAGAAGTTGGGAAAATGCAAGTTCCGAAGACAACACCAGAAGTTGAAGTCATCAGAAGTTGCAAGTCAAAGTCAACCAGAAGTTGAACTCATCAGAAGCAAATTTAATATCTGTAGATTCTGATGACGATGAAACAGCAGAGGACGCCAGAAGAACATTCTATTCTCATTAACGACTATCATCTATTTGGCAAAGATCTGAAGGAGCAGAAGAATTTCTTCCAGACCGTTATCCTCATGATAATGACGTTTGTACTATTGTACTATCTTTGTTTTCCTGATTTGGGCGAATATTCGAAATCAAGGCTCAGATTTTGATCTTTACTTGATTTGGATAAGCACATTTCAAATGAAAACAATAGTACAGTACTACGTAGCTGATTTCATCATTGTCCGCTCAAATTAAGACGCTCCAACTTCATCTATAAAAGGAGGAAGAATTTGAAGACGTGACAACACACTTGCGAAGAACAAAAAGAGCTGTTATTCTACTAAATTTCAAAGAGCATTTTTTTTTTAACTTAGATACAACTTGAGATTATATCAAAATTCAAGACAAACAGTTTTCAACTTCTGACTTGTCAGTTGTTGAACCTTAGTTTTCTTTTCAAGAATTCTAAGAATAGTCTTGTTATTTAAGTTGTATTTCTTTGTTCTTAGAACTCTGATATTATTTATCAGTTGTTCAAACATTGTATTTTCTATTTGTGTTAGAAGTCTCTTGCTGGTGAGCTTGAGCATTTGGAAGTCTCTTGTAAGGTGTTACTTGAGCAAAGGAAGTCTCTTGCTGTTGGCTTGAGCATTTGTAATCTTGTGTGATTATAGTGAAATCCATTGGAAGTGCAAGGGGACTGGACTACTCTCGGTTTGTGAGAGGAACCAGTATAAATCTCTTGTGTTCTCTCTTCTCTCTTCTCTCTGTTTTACTCATTCTTGCTCTGTTTTCGCTTTCACCACCCCAGAAGTTGTTTGTGTTTAAACTTGGCCCGCTGCGAAATCTGATAAGTTGCAAAACTTTGAAGAAGTTTTTAAAACTACCCAAAACACAATTCAACCCCCCCTTCTTGTGTTTTCACACCTTCATACTTTACCAGAGTCACTCTGGGGAGAGGCACTAAAGACTGCAGCTTACATTCTGAACAGAGTACCAACGAAAGCAGCCGCTAAAACACCTTATGAGCTTTGGACAGGAAGAAAGCCTAGTCTGAATAATTTTCATATATGGGGATGTCCGGCTGAGGCAAGGCCTTATAGGCCAAATGAAAGGAAATTGGATCCCGGAACAGTAAGCAGCTACTTTATTGGCTATTCTGGGCGATCTAGGGGCTATAAGTTTTATGATCCCAAATTAAAGACCATTTTTGAGACGGGAACTGCCACATTTTTTGAGGATATTGAATTTGGGGGGGATAAATAAGGTTAGAGACTTTGTCTTTGAGGAAGAGTCAGTTTCAATTCCGATACCAATCCATACAATTGCTTCTGATGAAGTAAGTACAAGACCTCCTCAAGACATTGTTTTTCAAAACCCCATGCTTTTTATACTATAACAGGGACGAAATTTTATCAACACGGATATGATTTGCACCATCCAACAGCGACACATTGGCTACAAGAAGTTTAAATTCTAAGAAACTTAGCAACAACGACATACTAATACGAACAACAAGTAGGTTAAAAAAAAAAAAAACGAAATTCATAACACTATCTACGTTCAAAATCTTTAAATGAGTTGGTTAAAACCCCCTTACTTCTTTTTGCAGTTATTTCCCTAAGGTTGAAGTTTGAGAACTCTCTTCCTTCCCTTCTCTTCATCTCCTACGTGCCCTCAATTTCTCACACTATTTTTTTGTTTGATTTGATCAGTATTCAGGCATATCTCTACCTTCCTTTTTAAATTAATGTCAAGAGACAATTACATTATTACAAATAAATTATTTTAATGGGAATTAAAATTATGTTTATTCCTTATTTTTCTCATCTCTATTACTTTCCCATCTATACCCCCTTAACTTTCCAACACCTCTTTATTTTATTTTCTACTTCTTTTTCTTTTGATTTTTGGGTTAATAGGTTGTTACCCCCTGCTAAGTGGGCGTGTTTTGCGTGACCTCCTGCAATAAATTCCTTAATTATTTTTGGGTTAATACCTTATTTTGACAAGAGCCCCTGTAAAAAAAAAATTTTGATTTTTGTCCCTGCAATATCTCAAAACTTTCAAAATAGCCCCTACCTGAATTTAGAGCTGACGTGCGCAATTTTTAAATATGTTTTTCGCCACTGCCTTTATTGTTTGATTTGATCAGTATTCAGACATATCTCTAACTTCCTTTTTAAATTAATGTCAAGAGACAATTACATTATTACAAATAAATTGTTTTAATGGTAATTAAAATTATGTTTATTCCTTATTTTTCACATCTCTATTATTTTCCCATCTATACCCCCGGAACTTTCCAACACCTCTTTATTTTATTTTCTACTTCTTTTTTTTTTTAATTTTTTGGTTAATAGGTTGTTACCCCCTGCTAAGTGGGCGTGTTTTGCGTGACCTCCTGCAATAAATTCCTTGAAGATTCCCCCCTTGCAAAGTAAAAATCTGACAACTCAAATTCATATTTTCTTAATGTATTATAACAACCTCATTATTAAGATTCAAGACTCACATGCTTTTTATACTATAACACGGACAAAATTTTATCAACACGAATATGATTTGCACCATCCAACAGCGACATATTGGCTACAAGAAGTTTAAATTCTAAGAAACTTAACAACATCGACATACTAATACGAACAACAAGTATGTAAAAAAAAAAAAAATTAGTAACACTATCTACGTTCAAAATCTTTAAATGAGTTGGTTAAAACCCCCTTACTTCTTTTTGCAGTTATTTCCCTAAGGTTGAAGTTTGAGAACTCTCTTCCTTCCCTTCTCTTCATCTCCTACGTGCCCTCAATTTCTCACACTATTTTTTTGTTTGATTTGATCAGTATTCAGGCATATCTCTACCTTCCTTTTTAAATTAATGTCAAGAGACAATTACATTATTACAAATAAATTATTTTAATGGGAATTAAAATTATGTTTATTCCTTATTTTTCTCATCTCTATTACTTTCCCATCTATACCCCCTTAACTTTCCAACAACTCTTTATTTTATTTTCTACTTCTTTTTCTTTTGATTTTTGGGTTAATAGGTTGTTACCCCCAGCTAAAAATTCATTGAAGATTCCTCCTTTGCAAAGTAAAAATCTGACAATTCAAATTCATATTTTCTTAATGTATTATAACAACCCCATTTTTAAGCATCAAGACTCACATGCTTTTTATATTATAACAGGGACACAATTTTATCAACACGGATAAGATTTGCACTATCCAACAGCGACACATTGGCTACAAGAAGTTTAAATTCTAAGAATCTTAACAACAGCGACATACTAATACGAACAACAAGTATGTAAAAAAAAAAAACCAAATTCATAACACTATCTACGTTCAAATTCTTTAAATAAGTTGGTTAAAACCCCCTGACTTCTTTTTGCAATTATTTCCCTAAGGTTGAAGTTTGAGAACTTCCTTCCTTCCCATCTCTTCTTCTCCTACGCGCCGTCAAATTCTCACACTATTTTTTTGTTTGATTTTATCAGTATTCAGGCATATCCCTACCTTTCTTTTTAAATTAATGTCAAGAGACAATTACATTATTACAAATAAATTGTTTTAATGGGAATTAAAATTATGTTTATTTCTTATTTTTCACATTTCTATTATTTTTCCATCTATACCCCCTTAACTTTCCAACACCTCTTTATTTTATTTTCTACTTCTTTTTCTTTTAATTTTTGGGTTAATAGGTTGTTACCCCCCTGCTAAGTGGGCGTGTTTTGCGTGACCTCCTACAATAAATTCCTTAATTATTTTTGGGTTAATACCTTATTTTGACAAGAGCCCCTGTAAAAAAAAATTTTGATTTTAGTCCCTGCAATATCTCAAAACTTTCAAAATAGCCCCAACATGAATTTAGAGCTGACGTGGCCAATTTTTAAATATGTTTTTGGCCACTGCCTTTATTGTTTGATTTGATCAGTATTCAGGCATATCTCTAACTTCCTTTTTAAATTAATGTCAAGAGACAATTACATTATTACAAATAAATTGTTTTAATGGTAATTAAAATTATGTTTATTCCTTATTTTTCACATCTCTATTATTTTCCCATCTATACCCCCGGAACTTTCCAACACCTCTTTATTTTATTTTCTACTTCTTTTTCTTTTAATTTTTTGGTTAATAGGTTGTTACCCCCTGCTAAGTGGGCGTGTTTTGCGTGACCTCCTGCAATAAATTCCTTGAAGATTCCCCACTTGCAAAGTTAAAATCTGACAACTCAAATTCATATTTTCTTAATGTATTATAACAACCCCATTATTAAGCTTCAAGACTCGCATGCTTTTTATACTATAACTGGGACAAAATTTTATCAACACGGATATGATTTGCATCATCCAACAGCGACACATTGGCTACAAGAAGTTTAAATTCTAAGAAACTTAACGACATCGACATACTAATACGAACAACAAGTATGTAAAAAAAAAAAAAAAATACAACCAAATTCATAACACTATCTACGTTCAAAAGCTTTAAATGAGTTGGTTAAAACCCCCTTACTTCTTTTTGCAGTTATTTCCCTAAGGTTGAAGTTTGAGAACTCCCTTCCTTCCCTTCTCTTCATCTCCTACGTGCCCTCAAATTCTCACATTATTTTTTTGTTTGATTTGATCAGTATTCAGGCATATCTCTACCTTCCTTTTTAAATTAATGTCAAGAGACAATTACATTATTACAAATGAATTATTTTAATGGGAATTAAAATTATGTTTATTCCTTATTTTTCTCATTCCTTATTTTTCTCATCTCTATTACTTTCCCATCTATACCCCCTTAACTTTCCAACACCTCTTTATTTTATTTTCTACTTCTTTTTCTTTTGATTTTTGGGTTAATAGGTTGTTACCCCCTGCTAAGTGGGTGTGTTTTGCGCTACCCCCAGCAAAAAATTCATTGAAGATTCCCCCTTGCAAAGTAAAAATCTGACAACTCAAATTCATATTTTCTTAATGTATTATAACAACCTCATTATTAAGATTCAAGACTCACATGCTTTTTATACTATAACACGGACAAAATTTTATCAACACGAATATGATTTGCACAATCCAACAGCGACATATTGGCTACAAGAAGTTTAAATTCTAAGAAACTTAACAACATCGACATACTAATACGAACAACAAGTATGTAAAAAAAAAAAAAAATTCGTAACACTATCTACGTTCAAAATCTTTAAATGAGTTGGTTAAAACCCCCTTACTTCTTTTTGCAATTATTTCCCTAAGGTTGAAGTTTGAGAACTCTCTTCCTTCCCTTCTCTTCATCTCCTACGTGCCCTCAATTTCTCACACTATTTTCTTGTTTGATTTGATCAGTATTCAGGCATATCTCTACCTTCCTTTTTTAAATTAATGTCAAGAGACAATTACATTATTACAAATAAATTATTTTAATGGGAATTAAAATTATGTTTATTCCTTATTTTTCTCATCTCTATTACTTTCCCATCTATACCCCCTTAACTTTCCAACACCTCTTCATTTTATTTTCTACTTCCTTTTTTTTGATTTTTGGGTTAATAGGTTGTTACCCCCAGCTAAAAATTCATTGAAGATTCCCCCTTTGCAAAGTAAAAATCTGACAATTCAAATTCATATTTTTTTAATGTATTATAACAACCCCATTATTAAGCATCAAGACTCACATGCTTTTTATACTATAACAGGGACACAATTTTATCAACACGGATAAGATTTGCACTATCCAACAGCGACACATTGGCTACATGAAGTTTAAATTCTAAGAATCTTAACAACAGCGACATACTAATACGAACAACAAGTATGTAAAAAAAAAAAAAACCAAATTCATAACACTATCTACGTTCAAATTCTTTAAATAAGTTGGTTAAAACCCCCTGACTTCTTTTTGCAATTATTTCCCTAAGGTTGAAGTTTGAGAACTTCCTTCCTTTCCATAGCTTCTTCTCCTACGCGCCGTCAAATTCTCACACTATTTTTTTGTTTGATTTTATCAGTATTCAGGCATATCCCTACCTTTCTTTTTAAATTAATGTCAAGAGACAATTACATTATTACAAATATATTGTTTTAATGGGAATTAAAATTATGTTTATTTCTTATTTTTCACATTTCTATTATTTTTCAATCTATACCCCCTTAACTTTCCAACACCTCTTTATTTTATTTTCTACTTCTTTTTCTTTTAATTTTTGGGTTAATAGGTTGTTACCCCCCTGCTAAGTGGGCCTGTTTTGCGTGACCTCCTGCAATAAATTCCTTAATTATTTTTGGTATAATACCTTATTTTGACAAGAGCCCCTGTAAAAAACAAATTTTGATTTTAGTCCCTGCAATATCTCAAAACTTTCAAAATAGCCCCTACCTGAATTTAGAGCTGACGTGGCCAATTTTTAAATATGTTTTTGGCCACTGCATTTATTGTTTGATTTGATCAGTATTCAGGCATATATCTAACTTCCTTTTTAAATTAATGTCAAGAGACAATTACATTATTACAAATAAATTGTTTTAATGGTAATTAAAATTATGTTTATTCCTTATTTTTCACATCTCTATTATTTTCCCATCTATACCCCCGGAACTTTCCAACCCCTCTTTATTTTATTTTCTACTTTTTTTTCTTTTAATTTTTTGGTTAATAGGTTGTTACCCCCTGCTAAGTGGGCGTGTTTTGCGTGACCTCCTGCAATAAATTCCTTGAAGATTCCCCACTTGCAAAGTTAAAATCTGACAACTCAAATTCATATTTTCTTAATGTATTATAACAACCCCAATATTAAGCTTCAAGACTCGCATGCTTTTTATACTATAACTGGGACAAAATTTTATCAACACGGATATGATTTGCATCATCCAACAGCGACACATTGGCTACAAGAAGTTTAAATTCTAAGAAACTTAACGACATCGACATACTAATACGAACAACAAGTATGTAAAAAAAAAAAAAAAATACAACCAAATTCATAACACTATCTACGTTCAAAATCTTTAAATGAGTTGGTTAAAACCCCCTTACTTCTTTTTGCAGTAATTTCCCTAAGGTTGAAGTTTGAGAACTCCCTTCCTTCCCTTCTCTTCATCTCCTACGTGCCCTCAAATTCTCACACTATTTTTTTGTTTGATTTGATCAGTATTCAGGCATATCTCTACCTTCCTTTTTACATTATTCCTTATTTTTCTCATTCCTTATTTTTCTCATCTCTATTACTTTCCCATCTATACCCCCTTAACTTTCCAACACCTCTTTATTTTATTTTCTACTTCTTTTTATTTTGATTTTTGGGTTAATAGGTTGTTACCCCCTGCTAAGTGGGTGTGTTTTTCGTTACCCCCAGCTAAAAATTCATTGAAGATTCCCCCCTTGCAAAGTAAAAATCTGACAATTCAAATTCATATTTTCTTAATGTATTATAACAACCCCATTATTAAGAATCAAGACTTACATGCTTTTTATACTATAACAGGGACACAATTTTATCAACACGGATAAGATTTGCACTATCCAATAGCGACACATTGGCTACAAGAAGTTTAAATTCTAAGAATCTTAACAACAGCGACATACTAATACGAACAACAAGTATGTAAAAAAAAAAAATCAAATTCATAACACTATCTACGTTCAAAATCTTTAAATATGTTGGTTAAAACCCCGTTACTTCTTTTTGCAATTATTTCCCTAAGGTTGAAGTTTGAGAACTTCCTTCCTTCCCTTCTCTTCTTCTCCTACGTGACGTCAAATTCTCACACTATTTTTTTGTTTGATTTTATCAGTATTCAGGCATATCCCTACCTTCCTTTTTAAATTAATGTCAAGAGACAATTACATTATTACAAATAAATTGTTTTAATGGAAATTAAAATTATGTTTATTTCTTATTTTTCACATTTCTATTATTTTTCCATCTATACCCCCTTAACTTTCCAACACCTCTTTATTTTATTTTCTACTTCTTTATCTTTTAATTTTTGGGTTAATAGGTTGTTACCCCCTGCTAAGTGGGCGTGTTTTGCGTGACCTCCTGCAATAAATTCCTTAATTATTTTTGTGTTAATACCTTATTTTGACAAGAGCCCCTGTAAAAAAAAAATTTTGATTTTAGTCCTTGCAATATCTCAAAACTTTCAAAATTGCCCCTCCCTGAATTTAGAGCTGACGTGACCAATTTTTAAATATGTTTTTGGCCCCTGCCTTTATTGTTTGATTTGATCAGTATTCAGTCATATCTCTAACTTCCTTTTTAAATTAATGTCAAGAGACAATTACATTATTACAAATAAATTGTTTTAATGGTAATTAAAATTATGTTTATTCCTTATTTATCACATCTCTATTATTTTCCCATCTATACCCCCAGAACTTTCCAACACCTCTGTATTTTATTTTCTACTTCTTCTTCTTTTAATTTTTTGGTTAATAGGTTGTTACCCCCTGCTAAGTGGGCGTGTTTTGCGTGACCTCCTGCAATAAATTCCTTGAAGATTCCCCACTTGCAAAGTTAAAATCTGACAACTCAAATTCATATTTTCTTAATGTATTATAACAACCCCAATATTAAGCTTCAAGAATCGCATGCTTTTTATACTATAACTGGGACAAAATTTTATCAACATGGATATGATTTGCATCATCCAACAGAGACACATTGGCTACAAGAAGTTTAAATTCTAAGAAACTTAACGACATCGACATACTAATACGAACAACAAGTATGTAAAAAAAAAAAAAAAATACAACCAAATTCATAACACTATCTACGTTCAAAAGCTTTAAATGAGTTGGTTAAAACCCCCTTACTTCTTTTTGCAGTTATTTCCCTAAGGTTGAAGTTTGAGAACTCCCTTCCTTCCCTTCTCTTCATCTCCTACGTGCCCTCAAATTCTCACATTATTTTTTTGTTTGATTTGATCAGTATTCAGACATATCTCTACCTTCCTTTTTAAATTAATGTCAAGAGACAATTACATTATTACAAATGAATTATTTTAATGGGAATTAAAATTATGTTTATTCCTTATTTTTCTCATTCCTTATTTTTCTCATCTCTATTACTTTCCCATCTATACCCCCTTAACTTTCCAACACCTCTTTATTTTATTTTCTACTTCTTTTTCTTTTGATTTTTGGGTTAATAGGTTGTTACCCCCTGCTAAGTGGGTGTGTTTTTCGTTACCCCCAGCTAAAAATTCATTGAAGATTCCCCCCTTGCAAAGTAAAAATCTGACAATTCAAATTCAGATTTTCTTAATGTATTATAACAACCCCATTATTAAGCATCAAGACTTACATGCTTTTTATACTATAACAGGGACACAATTTTATCAACACGGATAAGATTTGCACTATCCAATAGTGACACATTGGCTACAAGAAGTTTAAATTCTAAGAATCTTAACAACAGCGACATACTAATACGAACAACAAGTATGTAAAAAAAAAAAATCAAATTCATAACACTATCTACGTTCAAAATCTTTAAATATGTTCGTTAAAACCCCGTTACTTCTTTTTGCAATTATTTCCCTAAGGTTGAAGTTTGAGAACTTCCTTCCTTCCCTTCTCTTCTTCTCCTACGTGACGTCAAATTCTCACACTATTTTTTTGTTTGATTTTATCAGTATTCAGGCATATCCCTACCTTCCTTTTTAAATTAATGTCAAGAGACAATTACATTATTACAAATAAATTGTTTTAATGGGAATTAAAATTATGTTTATTTCTTATTTTTCACATTTCTATTATTTTTCCATCTATACCCCCTTAACTTTCCAACACCTCTTTATTTTATTTTCTACTTCTTTTTCTTTTCATTTTTGGGTTAATAGGTTGTTACCCCCTGCTAAGTGGGCGTGTTTTGCGTGACCTCCTGCAATAAATTCCTTAATTATTTTTGTGTTAATACCTTATTTTGACAAGAGCCCCTGTAAAAAAAAAATTTGATTTTAGTCCTTGCAATATCTCAAAACTTTCAAAATAGCCCCTCCCTGAATTTAGAGCTGACGTGACCAATTTTTAAATATGTTTTTGGCCCCTGCCTTTATTGTTTGATTTGATCAGTATTCAGTCATATCTCTAACTTCCTTTTTAAATTAATGTCAAGAGACAATTACATTATTACAAATAAATTGTTTTAATGGTAATTAAAATTATGTTTATTCCTTATTTATCACATCTCTATTATTTTCCCATCTATACCCCCAGAACTTTCCAACACCTCTGTATTTTATTTTCTACTTCTTCTTCTTTTAATTTTTTGGTTAATAGGTTGTTACCCCCTGCTAAGTGGGCGTGTTTTGCGTGACCTCCTGCAATAAATTCCTTGAAGATTCCCCACTTGCAAAGTTAAAATCTGACAACTCAAATTCATATTTTCTTAATGTATTATAACAACCCCAATATTAAGCTTCAAGAATCGCATGCTTTTTATACTATAACGGGGACAAAATTTTATCAACATGGATATGATTTGCATCATCCAACAGCGACACATTGGCTACAAGAAGTTAAAATTCTAAGAAACTTAACGACATCGACATACTAATACGAACAACAAGTATGTAAAAAAAAAAAAAAAATACAACCAAATTCATAACACTATCTACGTTCAAAAGCTTTAAATGAGTTGGTTAAAACCCCCTTACTTCTTTTTGCAGTTATTTCCCTAAGGTTGAAGTTTGAGAACTCCCTTCCTTCCCTTCTCTTCATCTCCTACGTGCCCTCAAATTCTCACATTATTTTTTTGTTTGATTTGATCAGTATTCAGACATATCTCTACCTTCCTTTTTAAATTAATGTCAAGAGACAATTACATTATTACAAATGAATTATTTTAATGGGAATTAAAATTATGTTTATTCCTTATTTTTCTCATTCCTTATTTTTCTCATCTCTATTACTTTCCCATCTATACCCCCTTAACTTTCCAACACCTCTTTATTTTATTTTCTACTTCTTTTTCTTTTGATTTTTGGGTTAATAGGTTGTTACCCCCTGCTAAGTGGGTGTGTTTTGCGTTACCCCCAGCTAAAAATTCATTGAAGATCCCCCCCTTGCAAAGTAAAAATCTGACAATTCAAATTCATATTTTCTTAATGTATTATAACAACCCCATTATTAAGCATCAAGACTTACATGCTTTTTATAGTATAACAGGGACACAATTTTATCAACACATATAAGATTTGCACTATCCAACAGCGACACATTGGCTACAAGAAGTTTAAATTCTAAGAATCTTAACAACAGCGACATACTAATTTGAACAACAAGTATGTAAAAAAAAAAAAAGCAAATTCATAACATTATCTACGTTCAAAATCTTTAAATAAGTTGGTTAAAACCCCCTTACTTCTTTTTGCAATTATTTCCCTAAGGTTGAAGTTTGAGAACTTCCTTTCTTCCCTTCTCTTCTTCTCCTACGTGTCGTCAAATTCTCACACTATTTTTTTGTTTGATTTTATCAGTATTCAGGCATATCCCTACCTTCCTATTTAAATTAATGTCAAGAGACAATTACATTATTACAAATAAATTGTTTTAATGGGAATTAAAATTATGTTTATTTCTTATTTTTCACATTTCTATTATTTTTCCATCTATACCCCCTTAACTTTCCAACACCTCTTTATTTTATTTTCTACTTGTTTTTCTTTTAATTTTTTGGTTAATAGGTTGTTACCCCCTGCTAAGTGGGCGTGTTTTGCGTGACCTCTTGCAATAAATTCGTTAATTATTTTTGTGTTAATACCTTATTTTGACAAGAGCCCCTGTAAAAAAAAAAAATTGAGTTTAGTCCCTGCAAAATCTCAAAACTTTCAAAATAGCCCCTCCCTGAATTTAGAGCTGACGTGACCAATTTTTAAATATGTTTTTGGCCCCTGCCTTTATTGTTTGATTTGATCAGTATTTAGTCATATCTCTAACTTCCTTTTTAAATTAATGTCAAGAGACAATTACATTATTACAAATAAATTGTTTTAATGGTAATTAAAATTATGTTTATTCCTTATTTATCACATCTCTATTATTTTCCCATCTATACCCTCGGAACTTTCCAACACCTCTTTATTTTATTTTCTACTTCTTCTTCTTTTAATTTTTTGGTTAATAGGTTGTTACCCCCTGCTAAGTGGGCGTGTTTTGCGTGACCTCCTGCAATAAATTCCTTGAAGATTCCCCACTTGTAAAGTTAAAATCCGACAACTCAAATTCATATTTTCTTAATGTATTATAACAACCCCATTATTAAGCTTCAAGACTCACATGCTTTTTATACTATAACTCGGACAAAATTTTATCATCACGGATATGATTTGCATCATCCAACAGCGACAAATTGGCTACAAGAAGTTTAAATTCTAAGAATCTTAACAACATCGACATACTAATACGAACAACAAGTATGTAGAAAAAAAAAAAAACCAAATTCATAGCACTATCTACGTTCAAAATCTTTAAATAAGTTGGTTAAAACCCCCTTACTTCTTTTTGCAATTATTTCCCTAAGGTTGAAGTTTGAGAACTTCCTTCCTTCCCTTATCTTCTTCTCCTACGAGCCCTCAAATTCTCACACTATTTTTTTGTTTGATTTTATCAGTATTCAGGCATATCCCTACCTTCCTTTTTAAATTAATGTCAAGAGACAATTACATTATTACAAATAAATTGTTTTAATGGGAATTAAAATTATGTTTATTTCTTATTTTTCACATTTCTATTATTTTCCCATCTATACCCCTAGAACTTTCCAACACCTCTTTATTTTATTTTCTACTTCTTTTTCTTTAATTTTTGGGTTAATAGGTTGTTACCCCTTGCTAAGTGGGCGTGTTTTGCGTGACCTCCTACAATAAATTTCTTAATTATAAATTCCTTAATTATTTTTGGGTTAATGCCTTATTTTGAAAAGAGCTCCTGTAAAAAAATAATTTTGATTTTAGTCCCTGCAATATCTCAAAACTTTCAAAATAGCCCCTGCCTGAATTTAGAGCTAACGTGGCCAATTTTTAAATATGTTTTTCGCCCCTGCCTTTATTGTTTGATTTGATCAGTATTCAGACATATCTCTACCTTCCTTTTTAAATTAATGTCAAGAGACAATTACATTATTACAAATAAATTGTTTAATGGTAATTAAAATTATGTTTATTCCTTATTTTTCACATCTCTATTAATATTTTCCCATCTATACCCTTAGAACTTTTCAACACCTCTTTATTTTATTTTCTACTTCTTTTTCTTTTAATTTTTTGGTTAATAGGTTGTTACCCCCTGCTAAGTGGGCGTGTTTTGCGTGACCTCTTGCAATAAATTCCTTGAAGATTATCCACTTGCAAAGTTAAAATTTGACAACTCAAATTCAAATTTTCTTAATGTATTATAACAACCCCATTATTAAGCTTCAAGACTCGCATGCTTTTTATACTATAATAGGGACAAAATTTTATCAACACGGATATGATTTGCACCATCCAACAGCGACACATTGGCTACAAGAAGTTTAAATTCTAAGAAACTTAACGACATCGACATACTAATACGAACAACAAGTATGTAAAAAAAAAAAAAAACCAAATTCATAACACTATCTACGTTCAAAATCTTTAAATGAGTTGGTTAAAACCCCCTTACTTCTTTTTGCAGTTATTTCCCTAAGGTTGAAGTTTGAGAACTCCCTTCCTTCCCGTCTCTTCATCTCCTACGTGCCCTCAAATTCTCACACTATTTTTTTGTTTGATTTGATTAGTATTCAGGCATATCTATACCTTCCTTTTTAAATTAATGTCAAGAGACAATTACATTATTACAAATAAATTATTTTAATGGGAATTAAAATTATGTTTATTCTTTATTTTTCTCATCTCTATTACTTTCCCATCTATACCCCCTTAACTTTCCAACACCTCTTTATTTTATTTTCTACTTCTTTTTCTTTTGATTTTTGGGTTAATAGGTTGTTACCCCCTGCTAAGTGGGCGTGTTTTGCGTTACCCCCAGCAAAAAATTCATTGAAGATTCCCCCCTTGCAAAGTAAAAATCTGACAATTCAAATTCAAATTTTCTTAATGTATTATAACAACCACATTATTAAGCATCAAGACTCACATGCTTTTTATACTATAACAGGGACACAATTTTATCAACACGGATAAGATTTGCACTATCCAACAGCGACACATTGGCTATAAGAAGTTTAAATTCTAAGAATCTTAAGAACAGCGACATACTAATACGAACAACAAGTATGTAAAAAAAAAAAAAAAAACCAAATTCATAACACTATCTACGTTCAAAATCTTTAAATAAGTTGGTTTAAACCCCCTTACTTCTTTTTGCAATTATTTCCCTAAGGTTGAAGTTTGAGAACTTCCTTCCTTCCCTTCTCTTCTTCTCCTAAGTGCCGTCAAATTCTCACACTATTTTTTTGTTTGATTTTATCAGTATTCAGGCATATCCCTACCTTCCTTTTTAAATTAATGTCAAGAGACAATTACATTATTACAAATAAATTGTTTTAATGGGAATTAAAATTATGTTTATTTCTTATTTTTCACATTTCTATTATTTTTCCATCTATACCCCCTTAACTTTCCAACACCTCTTTATTTTATTTTCTACTTCTTTTTCTTTTAATTTTTGGGTTAATAGGTTGTTACCCCCTGCTAAGTGGGCGTGTTTTGCGTGACCTCCTGCAATAAATTCCTTAGTTATTTTTGGGTTAATGCCTTATTTTGAAAAGAGCCCCTGTAAATTTTTTTTTTTGATTTTAGTCCCTGCAATATCTCAAAACTTTCAAAATAGCCCCTGCCTGAATTTAGAGCTGACGTGGCCAATTTTTAAATATGTTTTTCGCCCTTGCCTTTATTGTTTGATTTGATCAGTATTCAGGCATATCTCTACCTTCCTTTTTAAATTAATGTCAAGAGACAATTACATTATTACAAATAAATTGTTTTAATGGTAATTAAAATTATGTTTATTCCTTATTTTTCACATCTCTATTGTAATACCCCACATTATTATCTAGAATATAATGCAGAATATTATAAATAGTACTGAGTTCATTACAATTACATTATTCAAATATGCACGCGCAGGTGCAGAAATACAAACGAGTTCAAATAACATAGCGGAAACGAAAGACAACACGATTAGATAATGAGAAGAGCATAGAAAGACTAAATGCGATCCTCCAACAGCAGCAGTTACTCCAACACCAAAGCTTACCTATTCCACCTGTTTGCCTGTTTCAAATAGGGAGTGGGGTGAGACAGTCACTTCGTCCCAGTGTATTCTACTACCCTCCTAGGCTATAAAGCCGGGGCTCCTAATCAGTCATATCATAATCTATATCCATAGAATAATTATCATAAGCAATAATATAAAGGTGTAACACAAAGTTTATCTTGTTCATTTTAAACCGCAAACCCTCTAAGGTGAGCACGTCTCAGGGGTTCGCCTTATCCGCGAGCAGAATGCGCTCCGGCATAAAGCTCACATAAATTTTCTAATGGAACATCTAAAACGAAGTCCACACTGATAACATCAACATGTTTTTATTTGACTGATCACAAGGTTCATAACATACTACCAATAATTCCCAAATCCGGGGAGCATACAACTTAATTCTAAGTTATCCCTAATTTTAGAATTGTGCCTGAATTCCCGTACAATATTAAATACATTATACAACTGCAATTTATCTTTCTCAGGTAATAATATAAAACGAGTGATCATTCATTTTAAAAGCAGAAAAAGTGAGGCAATTCTGGGTTAGCTCGCTACAGCGAGTTAACAAGCTCGCCATGGCGAACTTACAGGTACTGACCTAAACAACTCGCTAGGCGAGCTAGAGCTCGCCATGGCGAAGTTCTTCAGCCCAGAACCTTGAGCTCGCCATGAGTGCTCGCTAGCAATTCGCTATGGCGAGTTAAGGCAGAAATGACTCTGTTTTGCGAATTTCAACATTTTTCAAAGGTATCACCTACAATCAAACTCTGAGAAAGTGCAGATATATAATATAATCAATATTTAACAGAATAGAAGAGAATTTGGGAGCTAATTCTCCTCACACAATTAATTCATAATTTCTTAAGTTAACATGCAAATTCATAAATTAAGGGAATTCTAACTAAACTAGCCTAAGAACCCACCTGGTAATTGAGCTTTAACCTTTAACTAAGCTCTACAGACAGCTACAGAGCTTCCTAGCTAGCCCCACGAACAGAAAGACCAGAATTGGAGACTTGAACACTCTAAACCCTCTAGTTTTTGAACTACGAATTTGAATGTGTTAGATGGTGGAATTACTGGAACTAGGTGGTTTATATAGTGTTGTTTCTGATGTTTCTACAGTAAGGGTCTTGGTTTCACTCTTGGCTTGCATGTGATTTCATTGGTTGATGAAGGGGTGATGGGAAGCTTGTTGGTTTTATGTGTCATGTGGTGTTTTGGGAGGAAGATTATCAGAGATTCTTGCTCTGATAGCTACTGAAGGAATCTCTGCATTTTATTAGTGTTTTGAGCTTGTGATAGAAAGAGACAAGCTCTTGTGTTATGTGAAGGAGGGTTTTGGAATTTTGCCACACTTATTGTTGTTGTTGTTGTTGTTGTTGTTGTTGCGTGTGAGGAAGAGAGAATGGAGAGGTTGCTTGCTTCAGTTTTTTGCTGAAGTGAGAATGAATGAATATTGTGTTGTTTGCATGCAAGTCCTAATGGGTTAAGCTAGTGGAGAAGTGAGTCACACTTGAAGGTGAGGTGTAGAGACAAGGGGTAGTGAGTCATATGAGGGAGGGAGTTTTGAATTCTCTTAGTGTTAATTAATCACAATATAGGATCAAGGTATTAATTGTGTAGTTTAGGCTTAACTAATTTTGTTATTCAATACACATAATACACTCAAGTCCCATGAGTCAGTTAATTACCCACCTCTAATTAATTTCAATTTAAATAGATTTATTCTAATTAAAATTAATTAGGCAATTTAGAAATTTGGGGATGTTACATCTATTATTTTCCCATCTATACCCCTAGAACTTTCCAACACCTCTTTATTTTATTTTCTACTTCTTTTTCTTTTAATTTTTTGGTTAATAGGTTGTTACCCGCTGCTAAGTGGGCGTGTTTTGCGTGACCTCTTGCAATAAATTCCTTGAAGATTACCCACTTGCAAAGTTAAAATCTGACAACTCAAATTCAAATTTTCTTAATGTATTATAACAACCCCATTATTAAGCTTCAAGACTCGCATGCTTTTTATACTATAATAGGGACAAAATTTTATCAACACGGATATCATTTGCACCATCCAATAGCG
The DNA here is from genome assembly GCA_954870985.1 of Trifolium fragiferum. Classification (NCBI taxonomy): domain Eukaryota; kingdom Viridiplantae; phylum Streptophyta; class Magnoliopsida; order Fabales; family Fabaceae; genus Trifolium; species Trifolium fragiferum. The sequence continues at coordinate 22,226,596 of OX940790.1, read as the reverse complement.
ACACATTGGCTACAAGAAGTTTAAATTCTAAGAAACTTAACGACATCGACATACTAATACGAACAACAAGTATGTAAAAAAAAAAAAAAAAAAAACCAAATTCATAACACTATCTACGTTCAAAATCTTTAAATGAGTTGGTTAAAACCCCCTTACTTCTTTTTGCAGTTATTTCCCTAAGGTTGAAGTTTGAGAACTCCCTTCCTTCCCTTCTCTTTATCTCCTACGTGCCCTCAAATTCTCACACTATTTTTTTGTTTGATTTGATTAGTATTCAAGCATATCTATACCTTCCTTTTTAAATTAATGTCAAGAGACAATTACATTATTACAAATAAATTATTTTAATGGGAATTAAAATTATGTTTATTCCTTATTTTTCTCATCTCTATTACTTTCCCATCTATACCCCCTTAACTTTCCAACACCTCTTTATTTTATTTTCTACTTCTTTTTCTTTTGATTTTTTGGTTAATAGGTTGTTACCCCCTGCTAAGTGGGCGTGTTTTGCGTTACCCCCAGCAAAAAATTCATTGAAGATTCCCCCCTTGCAAAGTAAAAATCTGACAATTGAAATTCATATTTTCTTAATGTATTATAACAACCACATTATTAAGCATCAAGACTCACATGCTTTTTATACTATAACAGGGACACAATTTTATCAACACGGATAAGATTTGCACTATCCAAAAGCGACACATTGGCTACAAGAAGTTTAAATTCTAAGAATCTTAAGAACAGCGACATACTAATACGAACAACAAGTATGTAAAAAAAAAAAAAACCAAATTCATAACACTATCTACGTTCAAAATCTTTAAATAAGTTGGTTTAAACCCCCTTACTTCTTTTTGCAATTATTTCCCTAAGGTTGAAGTTTGAGAACTTCCTTCCTTCCCTTCTCTTCTTCTCCTACGTGCCGTCAAATTCTCACACTATATTTTTGTTTGATTTGATCAGTATTCAGGCATATCGCTACCTTCCTTTTTAAATTAATGTCAAGAGACAATTACATTATTACAAATAAATTGTTTTAATGGTAATTAAAATTATGTTTATTCCTTATTTTTCACATCTCTATTGTAATACCCCACATTATTATCTAGAATATAATGCAGAATATTATAAATAGTACTGAGTTCATTACAATTACATTATTCAAATATGCACGCGCAAGTGCAGAAATACAAACGAGTTCAAATAACATAGCGGAAACGAAAGACAACACGATTAGATAATGAGAAGAGCATAGAAAGACTAAATGCGATCCTCCAACAGCAGCAGTTACTCCAACACCCAAGCTTACCTATTCCACCTGTTTGCCTGTTTCAAATAGGGAGTGGGGTGAGACAGTCACTTCGTCCCAGTGAATTCTACTACCCTCCTAGGCTATAAAGCCGGGGCTCCTAATCAGTCATATCATAATCTATATCCATAGCATAATTATCATAAGCAATAATATAAAGGTGTAACACAAAGTTTATCTTGTTCATTTTAAACCGCAAACCCTCTAAGGTGAGCACGTCTCAGGGGTTCGCCTTATCCGCGAGCAGAATGCGCTCCGGCATAAAGCTCACATAAATTTTCTAATGGAACATCTAAAACGAAGTCCACACTGATAACATAAACATGTTTTTATTTGACTGATCACTAGGTTCATAACATACTACCAATAATTCCCAAATCCGGGGAGCATACAACTTAATTCTAAGTTATCCCTAATTTTAGAATTGTGCCTGACTTCCCGTACAATATTAAATACATTATACAACTGCAATTTATCTTTCTCAGGTAATAATATAAAACGAGTGATCATTCATTTTAAAAGCAGAAAAAGTGAGGCAATTCTGGGTTAGCTCGCTACAGCGAGTTAACAAGCTCGCCATGGCGAACTTACAGGTACTGACCTAAACAACTCGCTAGGCGAGCTAGCCATGGCGAAGTTCTTCAGCCCAGAACCTTGAGCTCGCCATGAGTGCTCGCTAGCAATTCGCTATGGCGAGTTAAGGCAGAAATGACTCTGTTTTGCGAATTTCAACATTTTTCAAAGGTATCACCTACAATCAAACTCTGAGAAAGTGCAGATATATAATATAATCAATATTTAACAGAATAGAAGAGAATTTGGGAGCTAATTTTCCTCACACAATTAATTCATAATTTCTTAAGTTAACATGCAAATTCATAAATTAAGGGAATTCTAACTAAACTAGCCTAAGAACCCACCTGGTAATTGAGCTTTAACCTTTAACTAAGCTCTACAGACAGCTACAGAGCTTCCTAGCTAGCCCCACGAACAGAAAGACCAGAATTGGAGACTTGAACACTTGAAACCCTCTAGTTTTTGAACTACGAATTTGAATGTGTTAGATGGTGGAATCACTGGAACTAGGTGGTTTATATAGTGTTGTTTCTGATGTTTCTACAGTAAGGGTCTTGGTTTCACTCTTGGCTTGCATGTGATTTCATTGGTTGATGAAGGGGTGATGGGAAGCTTGTTGGTTTTATGTGTCATGTGGTGTTTTGGGAGGAAGATTATCAGAGATTCTTGCTCTGATAGCTACTGAAGGAATCTCTGCATTTTATTAGTGTTTTGAGCTTGTGATAGAAAGAGACAAGCTCTTGTGTTATGTGAAGGAGGGTTTTGGAATTTTGCCACACTTATTGTTGTTGTTGTTGTTGTTGTTGTTGTTGCGTGTGAGGAAGAGAGAATGGAGAGGTTGCTTGCTTCAGTTTTTTGCTGAAGTGTGAATGAATGAATATTGTGTTGTTTGCATGCAAGTCCTAATGGGTTAAGCTAGTGGAGAAGTGAGTCACACTTGAAGGTGAGGTGTAGAGACAAGGGGTAGTGAGTCATATGAGGCAGGGAGTTTTGAATTCTCTTAGTGTTAATTAATCACAATATAGGATCAAGGTATTAATTGTGTAGTTTAGGCTTAACTAATTTTGTTAATCAATACACATAATACACTCAAGTCCCATGAGTCAGTTAATTACCCACCTCTAATTAATTTCAATTTAAATAGATTTATTCTAATTAAAATTAATTAGGCAATTTAGAAATTTGGGGATGTTACATCTATTATTTTCCCATCTATACCCCTAGAACTTTCCAACACCTCTTTATTTTATTTTCTACTTCTTTTTCTTTTAATTTTTTGGTTAATAGGTTGTTACCCCCTGCTAAGTGGGCGTGTTTTGCGTGACCTCTTGCAATAAATTCCTTGAAGATTACCCACTTGCAAAGTTAAAATCTGACAACTCAAATTCAAATTTTCTTAATGTATTATAACAACCCCATTATTAAGCTTCAAGACTCGCATGCTTTTTATACAATAATAGGGACAAAATTTTATCAACACGGATATGATTTGCACCATCCAACAGCGACACATTGGCTACAAGAAGTTTAAATTCTAAGAAACTTAACGACATCGACATACTAATACGAACAACAAGTATGTAAAAAAAAAAAAAAACCAAATTCATAACACTATCTACGTTCAAAATCTTTAAATGAGTTGGTTAAAACCCCCTTACTTCTTTTTGCAGTTATTTCCCTAAGGTTGAAGTTTGAGAACTCCCTTCCTTCCCTTCTCTTCATCTCCTACGTGCCCTCAAATTCTCACACTATTTTTTTGTTTGATTTGATTAGTATTCAAGCATATCTATACCTTCTTTTTTAAATTAATGTCAAGAGACAATTACATTATTACAAATAAATTATTTTAATGGGAATTAAAATTATGTTTATTCCTTATTTTTCTCATCTCTATTACTTTCCCATCTATACCCCCTTAACTTTCCAACACCTCTTTATTTTATTTTCTACTTCTTTTTCTTTTGATTTTTGGGTTAATAGGTTGTTACCCCCTGCTAAGTGGGCGTGTTTTGCGTTACCCCCAGCAAAAAATTCATTCAAGATTCCCCCCTTGCAAAGTAAAAATCTGACAATTGAAATTCATATTTTCTTAATGTATTATAACAACCACATTATTAAGCATCAAGACTCACATGCTTTTTATACTATAACAGGGACACAATTTTATCAACACGGATAAGATTTGCACTATCCAACAGCGACACATTGGCCACAAGAAGTTTAAATTCTAAGAATCTTAAGAACAACGACATACTAATACGAACAACAAGTATGTAAAAAAAAAAAACCAAATTCATAACACTATCTACGTTCAAAATCTTTAAATAAGTTGGTTTAAACCCCCTTACTTCTTTTTGCAATTATTTCCCTAAGGTTGAAGTTTGAGAACTTCCTTCCTTCCCTTCTCTTCTTCTCCTACGTGCCGTCAAATTCTCACACTATTTTTTTGTTTGATTTGATCAGTATTCAGGCATATCTCTACCTTCCTTTTTAAATTAATGTCAAGAGACAATTACATTATTACAAATAAATTGTTTTAATGGTAATTAAAATTATGTTTATTCCTTATTTTTCACATCTCTATTGTAATACCCCACATTATTATCTAGAATATAATGCAGAATATTATAAATAGTACTGAGTTCATTACAATTACATTATTCAAATATGCACGCGCAGGTGCAGAAATACAAACGAGTTCAAATAACATAGCGGAAACGAAAGACAACACGATTAGATAATGAGAAGAGCATAGAAAGACTAATTGCGATCCTCCAACAGCAGCAGTTACTCCAACACCAAAGCTTACCTATTCCACCTGTTTGCCTGTTTCAAATAGGGAGTGGGGTGAGACAGTCACTTCGTCCCAGTGAATTCTACTACCCTCCTAGGCTATAAAGCCGGGGCTCCTAATCAGTCATATCATAATCTATATCCATAGCATAATTATCATAAGCAATAATATAAAGGTGTAACACAAAGTTTATCTTGTTCATTTTAAACCGCAAACCCTCTAAGGTGAGCACGTCTCAGGGGTTCGCCTTATCCGCGAGCAGAATGCGCTCCGGTATAAAGCTCACATAAATTTTCTAATGGAACATCTAAAACGAAGTCCACACTGATAACATAAACATGTTTTTATTTGACTGATCACTAGGTTCATAACATACTACCAATAATTCCCAAATCCGGGGAGCATACAACTTAATTCTAAGTTATCCCTAATTTTAGAATTGTGCCTGACTTCTCGTACAATATTAAATACATTATACAACTGCAATTTATCTTTCTCAGGTAATAATATAAAACGAGTGATCATTCATTTTAAAAGCAGAAAAAGTGAGGCAATTCTGGGTTAGCTCGCTACAGCGAGTTAACAAGCTCGCCATGGCGAACTTACAGGTACTGACCTAAACAACTCGCTAGGCGAGCTAGAGCTCGCCATGGCGAAGTTCTTCAGCCCAGAACCTTGAGCTCGCCATGAGTGCTCGCTAGCAATTCGCTATGGCGAGTTAAGGCAGAAATGACTCTGTTTTGAAAATTTCAACATTTTTCAAAGGTATCACCTACAATCAAACTCTGAGAAAGTGCAGATATATAATATAATCAATATTTAACAGAATAGAAGAGAATTTGGGAGCTAATTCTCCTCACACAATTAATTCATAATTTCTTAAGTTAACATGCAAATTCATAAATTAAGGGAATTCTAACTAAACTAGCCTAAGAACCCACCTGGTAATTGAGCTTTAACCTTTAACTAAGCTCTACAGACAGCTACAGAGCTTCCTAGCTAGCCCCACGAACAGAAAGACTAGAATTGGAGACTTGAACACTTGAAACCCTCTAGTTTTTGAACTACGAATTTGAATGTGTTAGATGGTGGAATCACTGGAACTAGGTGGTTTATATAGTGTTGTTTCTGATGTTTCTACAGTAAGGGTCTTGGTTTCACTCTTGGCTTGCATGTGATTTCATTGGTTGATGAAGGGGTGATGGGAAGCTTGTTGGTTTTATGTGTCATGTGGTGTTTTGGGAGGAAGATTATCAGAGATTCTTGCTCTGATAGCTACTGAAGGAATCTCTGCATTTTATTAGTGTTTTGAGCTTGTGATAGAAAGAGACAAGCTCTTGTGTTATGTGAAGGAGGGTTTTGGAATTTTGCCACACTTATTGTTGTTGTTGTTGTTGTTGTTGTTGTTGTTGTTGCGTGTGAGGAAGAGAGAATGGAGAGGTTGCTTGCTTCAGTTTTTTGCTGAAGTGAGAATGAATGAATATTGTGTTGTTTGCATGCAAGTCCTAATGGGTTAAGCTAGTGGAGAAGTGAGTCACACTTGAAGGTGAGGTGTAGAGACAAGGGGTAGTGAGTCATATGAGGGAGGGAGTTTTGAATTCTCTTAGTGTTAATTAATCACAATATAGGATCAAGGTATTAATTGTGTAGTTTAGGCTTAACTAATTTTGTTAATCAATACACATAATACACTCAAGTCCCATGAGTCAGTTAATTACCCACCTCTAATTACTTTCAATTTAAATAGATTTATTCTAATTAAAATTAATTAGGCAATTTAGAAATTTGGGGATGTTACATCTATTATTTTCCCATCTATACCCCTAGAACTTTCCAACACCTCTTTATTTTATTTTCTACTTCTTTTTCTTTTAATTTTTTGGTTAATAGGTTGTTACCCCTTGCTAAGTGGGCGTGTTTTGCGTGACCTCTTGCAATAAATTCCTTGAAGATTACCCACTTGCAAAGTTAAAATCTGACAACTCAAATTCAAATTTTCTTAATGTATTATAACAACCCCATTATTAAGTTTCAAGACTCGCATGCTTTTTATACTATAATAGGGACAAAATTTTATCAACACGGATATGATTTGCACCATCCAACAGCGACACATTGGCTACAAGAAGTTTAAATTCTAAGAAACTTAACGACATCGACATACTATTACGAACAACAAGTATGTAAAAAAAAAAAAAAAAAAACCAAATTCATAACACTATCTACGTTCAAATTCTTTAAATGAGTTGGTTAAAACCCCCTTACTTCTTTTTGCAGTTATTTCCCTAAGGTTGAAGTTTGAGAACTCCCTTCCTTCCCTTCTCTTCATCTCCTACGTGCCCTCAAATTCTCACACTATTTTTTTGTTTGATTTGATTAGTATTCAAGCATATCTATACCTTCCTTTTTAAATTAATGTCAAGAGACAATTACATTATTACAAATAAATTATTTTAATGGGAATTAAAATTATGTTTATTCCTTATTTTTCTCATCTCTATTACTTTCCCATCTATACCCCCTTAACTTTCCAACACCTCTTTATTTTATTTTCTACTTCTTTTTCTTTTGATTTTTGGGTTAATAGGTTGTTACCCCCTGCTAAGTGGGCGTGTTTTGCGTTACCCCCAGCAAAAAATTCATTCAAGATTCCCCCCTTGCAAAGTAAAAATCTGACAATTGAAATTCATATTTTCTTAATGTATTATAACAACCACATTATTAAGCATCAAGACTCACATGCTTTTTATACTATAACAGGGACACAATTTTATCAACACGGATAAGATTTGCACTATCCAACAGCGACACATTGGCTACAAGAAGTTTAAATTCTAAGAATCTTAAGAACAGCGACATACTAATACGAACAACAAGTATGTAAAAAAAAAAAAAAACCAAATTCATAACACTATCTACGTTCAAAATCTTTAAATAAGTTGGTTTAAACCCCCTTACTTCTTTTTGCAATTATTTCCCTAAGGTTGAAGTTTGAAAACTTCCTTCCTTCCCTTCTCTTCTTCTCCTACGTGCCGTCAAATTCTCACACTATTTTTTTGTTTGATTTGATCAGTATTCAGGCATATCTCTACCTTCCTTTTTAAATTAATGTCAAGAGACAATTACATTATTACAAATAAATTGTTTTAATGGTAATTAAAATTATGTTTATTCCTTATTTTTCACATCTCTATTGTAATACCCCACGTTATTATCTAGAATATAATGCAGAATATTATAAATAGTACTGAGTTCATTACAATTACATTATTCAAATATGCACGCGCAGGTGCAGAAATACAAACGAGTTCAAATAACATAGCGGAAACGAAAGACAACACGATTAGATAATGAGAAGAGCATAGAAAGACTAATTGCGATCCTCCAACAGCAGCAGTTACTCCAACACCAAAGCTTACCTATTCCACCTGTTTGCCTGTTTCAAATAGGGAGTGGGGTGAGACAGTCACTTCGTCCCAGTGAATTCTACTACCCTCCTAGGCTATAAAGCCGGGGCTCCTAATCAGTCATATCATAATCTATATCCATAGCATAATTATCATAAGCAATAATATAAAGGTGTAACACAAAGTTTATCTTGTTCATTTTAAACCGCAAACCCTCTAAGGTGAGCACGTCTCAGGGGTTCGCCTTATCCGCGAGCAGAATGCGCTCCGGCATAAAGCTCACATAAATTTTCTAATGGAACATCTAAAACGAAGTCCACACTGATAACATAAACATGTTTTTATTTGACTGATCACTAGGTTCATAACATACTACCAATAATTCCCAAATCCGGGGAGCATACAACTTAATTCTAAGTTATCCCTAATTTTAGAATTGTGCCTGACTTCCCGTACAATATTAAATACATTATACAACTGCAATTTATCTTTCTCAGGTAATAATATAAAACGAGTGATCATTCATTTTAAAAGCAGAAAAAGTGAGGCAATTCTGGGTTAGCTCGCTACAGCGAGTTAACAAGCTCGCCATGGCGAACTTACAGGTACTGACCTAAACAACTCGCTAGGCGAGCTAGAGCTCGCCATGGCGAAGTTCTTCAGCCCAGAACCTTGAGCTCGCCATGAGTGCTCGCTAGCAATTCGCTATGGCGAGTTAAGGCAGAAATGACTCTGTTTTGCGAATTTCAACATTTTTCAAAGGTATCACCTACAATCAAACTCTGAGAAAGTGCAGATATATAATATAATCAATATTTAACAGAATAGAAGAGAATTTGGGAGCTAATTTTCCTCACACAATTAATTCATAATTTCTTAAGTTAACATGCAAATTCATAAATTAAGGGAATTCTAACTAAACTAGCCTAAGAACCCACCTGGTAATTGAGCTTTAACCTTTAACTAAGCTCTACAGACAGCTACAGAGCTTCCTAGCTAGCCCCACGAACAGAAAGACCAGAATTGGAGACTTGAACACTTGAAACCCTCTAGTTTTTGAACTACGAATTTGAATGTGTTAGATGGTGGAATCACTGGAACTAGGTGGTTTATATAGTGTTGTTTCTGATGTTTCTACAGTAAGGGTCTTGGTTTCACTCTTGGCTTGCATGTGATTTCATTGGTTGATGAAGGGGTGATGGGAAGCTTGTTGGTTTTATGTGTCATGTGGTGTTTTGGGAGGAAGATTATCAGAGATTCTTGCTCTGATAGCTACTGAAGGAATCTCTGCATTTTATTAGTGTTTTGAGCTTGTGATAGAAAGAGACAAGCTCTTGTGTTATGTGAAGGAGGGTTTTGGAATTTTGCCACACTTATTGTTGTTGTTGTTGTTGTTGCGTGTGAGGAAGAGAGAATGGAGAGGTTGCTTGCTTCAGTTTTTTGCTGAAGTGAGAATGAATGAATATTGTGTTGTTTGCATGCAAGTCCTAATGGGTTAAGCTAGTGGAGAAGTGAGTCACACTTGAAGGTGAGGTGTAGAGACAAGGGGTAGTGAGTCATATGAGGGAGGGAGTTTTGAATTCTCTTAGTGTTAATTAATCACAATATAGGATCAAGGTATTAATTGTGTAGTTTAGGCTTAACTAATTTTGTTAATCAATACACATAATACACTCAAGTCCCATGAGTCAGTTAATTACCCACCTCTAATTACTTTCAATTTAAATAGATTTATTCTAATTAAAATTAATTAGGCAATTTAGAAATTTGGGGATGTTACATCTATTATTTTCCCATCTATACCCCTAGAACTTTCCAACACCTCTTTATTTTATTTTCTACTTCTTTTTCTTTTAATTTTTTGGTTAATAGGTTGTTACCCCCTGCTAAGTGGGCGTGTTTTGCGTGACCTCTTGCAATAAATTCCTTGAAGATTACCCACTTGCAAAGTTAAAATCTGACAACTCAAATTCAAATTTTCTTAATGTATTATAACAACCCCATTATTAAGCTTCAAGACTCGCATGCTTTTTATACTATAATAGGGACAAAATTTTATCAACACGGATATGATTTGCACCATCCAACAGCGACACATTGGCTACAAGAAGTTTAAATTCTAAGAAACTTAACGACATCGACATACTCATACGAACAACAAGTATGTAAAAAAAAAAAAAAAAACCAAATTCATAACACTATCTACGTTCAAAATCTTTAAATGAGTTGGTTAAAACCCCCTTTACTTCTTTTTGCAGTTATTTCCCTAAGGTTGAAGTTTGAGAACTCCCTTCCTTCCCTTCTCTTCATCTCCTACGTGCCCTCAAATTCTCACACTATTTTTTTGTTTGATTTGATTAGTATTCAAGCATATCTATACCTTCCTTTTTAAATTAATGTCAAGAGACAATTACATTATTACAAATAAATTATTTTAATGGGAATTAAAATTATATTTATTCCTTATTTTTCTCATCTCTATTACTTTCCCATCTATACCCCCTTAACTTTCCAACACCTCTTTATTTTATTTTCTACTTCTTTTTCTTTTGATTTTTGGGTTAATAGGTTGTTACCCCCTGCTAAGTGGGCGTGTTTTGCGTTACCCCCAGCAAAAAATTCATTGAAGATTCCCCCCTTGCAAAGTAAAAATCTGACAATTGAAATTCATATTTTCTTAATGTATTATAACAACCACATTATTAAGCATCAAGACTCACATGCTTTTTATACTATAACAGGGACACAATTTTATCAACACGGATAAGATTTGCACTATCCAACAGCGACACATTGGCTACAAGAAGTTTAAATTCTAAGAATCTTAAGAACAGCGACATACTAATACGAACAACAAGTATGTAAAAAAAAAAAAAACCAAATTCATAACACTATCTACGTTCAAAATCTTTAAATAAGTTGGTTTAAACCCCCTTACTTCTTTTTGCAATTATTTCCCTAAGGTTGAAGTTTGAAAACTTCCTTCCTTCCCTTCTCTTCTTCTCCTACGTGCCGTCAAATTCTCACACTATTTTTTTGTTTGATTTGATCAGTATTCAGGCATATCTCTACCTTCCTTTTTAAATTAATGTCAAGAGACAATTACATTATTACAAATAAATTGTTTTAATGGTAATTAAAATTATGTTTATTCCTTATTTTTCACATCTCTATTGTAATACCCCACATTATTATCTAGAATATAATGCAGAATATTATAAATAGTACTGAGTTCATTACAATTACATTATTCAAATATGCACGCGCAGGTGCAGAAATACAAACGAGTTCAAATAACATAGCGGAAACGAAAGACAACACGATTAGATAATGAGAAGAGCATAGAAAGACTAATTGCGATCCTCCAACAGCAGCAGTTACTCCAACACCAAAGCTTACCTATTCCACCTGTTTGCCTGTTTCAAATAGGGAGTGGGGTGAGACAGTCACTTCGTCCCAGTGAATTCTACTACCCTCCTAGGCTATAAAGCCGGGGCTCCTAATCAGTCATATCATAATCTATATCCATAGCATAATTATCATAAGCAATAATATAAAGGTGTAACACAAAGTTTATCTTGTTCATTTTAAACCGCAAACCCTCTAAGGTGAGCACGTCTCAGGGGTTCGCCTTATCCGCGAGCAGAATGCGCTCCGGCATAAAGCTCACATAAATTTTCTAATGGAACATCTAAAACGAAGTCCACACTGATAACATAAACATGTTTTTATTTGACTGATCACTAGGTTCATAACATACTACCAATAATTCCCAAATCCGGGGAGCATACAACTTAATTCTAAGTTATCCCTAATTTTAGAATTGTGCCTGACTTCCCGTACAATATTAAATACATTATACAACTGCAATTTATCTTTCTCAGGTAATAATATAAAACGAGTGATCATTCATTTTAAAAGCAGAAAAAGTGAGGCAATTCTGGGTTAGCTCGCTACAGCGAGTTAACAAGCTCGCCATGGCGAACTTACAGGTACTGACCTAAACAACTCGCTAGGCGAGCTAGAGCTCGCCATGGCGAAGTTCTTCAGCCCAGAACCTTGAGCTCGCCATGAGTGCTCGCTAGCAATTCGCTATGGCGAGTTAAGGCAGAAATGACTCTGTTTTGCGAATTTCAACATTTTTCAAAGGTATCACCTACAATCAAACTCTGAGAAAGTGCAGATATATAATATAATCAATATTTAATAGAATAGAAGAGAATTTGGGAGCTAATTCTCCTCACACAATTAATTCATAATTTCTTAAGTTAACATGCAAATTCATAAATTAAGGGAATTCTAACTAAACTAGCCTAAGAACCCACCTGGTAATTGAGCTTTAACCTTTAACTAAGCTCTACAGACAGCTACAGAGCTTCCTAGCTAGCCCCACGAACAGAAAGACCAGAATTGGAGACTTGAACACTTGAAACCCTCTAGTTTTTGAACTACGAATTTGAATGTGTTAGATGGTGGAATCACTGGAACTAGGTGGTTTATATAGTGTTGTTTCTGATGTTTCTACAGTAAGGGTCTTGGTTTCACTCTTGGCTTGCATGTGATTTCATTGGTTGATGAAGGGGGTGATGGGAAGCTTGTTGGTTTTATGTGTCATGTGGTGTTTTGGGAGGAAGATTATCAGAGATTCTTGCTCTGATAGCTACTGAAGGAATCTCTGCATTTTATTAGTGTTTTGAGCTTGTGATAGAAAGAGACAAGCTCTTGTGTTATGTGAAGGAGGGTTTTGGAATTTTGCCACACTTATTGTTGTTGTTGTTGTTGTTGTTGTTGTTGCGTGTGAGGAAGAGAGAATGGAGAGGTTGCTTGCTTCAGTTTTTTGCTGAAGTGTGAATGAATGAATATTGTGTTGTTTGCATGCAAGTCCTAATGGGTTAAGCTAGTGGAGAAGTGAGTCACACTTGAAGGTGAGGTGTAGAGACAAGGGGTAGTGAGTCATATGAGGGAGGGAGTTTTGAATTCTCTTAGTGTTAATTAATCACAATATAGGATCAAGGTATTAATTGTGTAGTTTAGGCTTAACTAATTTTGTTAATCAATACACATAATACACTCAAGTCCCATGAGTCAGTTAATTACCCACCTCTAATTAATTTCAATTTAAATAGATTTATTCTAATTAAAATTAATTAGGCAATTTAGAAATTTGGGGATGTTACATCTATTATTTTCCCATCTATACCCCTAGAACTTTCCAACACCTCTTTATTTTATTTTCTACTTCTTTTTCTTTTAATTTTTTGGTTAATAGGTTGTTACCCCCTGCTAAGTGGGCGTGTTTTGCGTGACCTCTTGCAATAAATTCCTTGAAGATTACCCACTTGCAAAGTTAAAATCTGACAACTCAAATTCAAATTTTCTTAATGTATTATAACAACCCCATTATTAAGCTTCAAGACTCGCATGCTTTTTATACTATAATAGGGACAAAATTTTATCAACACGGATATGATTTGCACCATCCAACAGCGACACATTGGCTACAAGAAGTTTAAATTCTAAGAAACTTAACGACATCGACATACTAATACGAACAACAAGTATGTAAAAAAAAAAAAAAAAACCAAATTCATAACACTATCTACGTTCAAAATCTTTAAATGAGTTGGTTAAAACCCCCTTACTTCTTTTAGCAGTTATTTCCCTAAGGTTGAAGTTTGAGAACTTCCTTCCTTCCCTTCTCTTCATCTCCTACGTGCCCTCAAATTCTCACACTATTTTTTTGTTTGATTTGATTAGTAATCAAGCATATCTATACCTTCCTTTTTAAATTAATGTCAAGAGACAATTACATTATTACAGATAAATTATTTTAATGGGAATTAAAATTATGTTTATTCCTTATTTTTCTCATCTCTATTACTTTCCCATCTATACCCCCTTAACTTTCCAACACCTCTTTATTTTATTTTCTACTTCTTTTTCTTTTGATTTTTGGGTTAATAGGTTGTTACCCCCTGCTAAGTGGGCGTGTTTTGCGTTACCCCCAGCAAAAAATTCATTGAAGATTCCCCCCTTGCAAAGTAAAAATCTAACAATTGAAATTCATATTTTCTTAATGTATTATAACAACCACATTATTAAGCATCAAGACTCACATGCTTTTTATACTATAACAGGGACACAATTTTATCAACACGAATATGATTTGCACTATCCAACAGCGACACATTGGCTACAAGAAGTTTAAATTCTAAGAATCTTAAGAGCAGCGACATACTAATACGAACAACAAGTATGTAAAAAAAAAAAAACCAAATTCATAACACTATCTACGTTCAAAATCTTTAAATAAGTTGGTTTAAACCCCCTTACTTCTTTTTGCAATTATTTCCCTAAGGTTGAAGTTTGAGAACTTCCTTCCTTCCCTTCTCTTCTTCTCCTACGTGCCGTCAAATTCTCACACTATTTTTTTGTTTGATTTGATCAGTATTCAGGCATATCTCTACCTTCCTTTTTAAATTAATGTCAAGAGACAATTACATTATTACAAATAAATTGTTTTAATGGTAATTAAAATTATGTTTATTCCTTATTTTTCACATCTCTATTGTAATACCCCACATTATTATCTAGAATATAATGCAGAATATTATAAATAGTACTGAGTTCATTACAATTACATTATTCAAATATGCACGCGCAGGTGCAGAAATACAAATGTGTTCAAATAACATAGCGGAAACGAAAGACAACACGATTAGATAATGAGAAGAGCATAGAAAGACTAAATGCGATCCTCCAACAACAGCAGTTACTCCAACACCAAAGCTTACCTATTCCACCTGTTTGCCTGTTTCAAATAGGGAGTGGGGTGAGACAGTCACTTCGTCCCAGTGAATTCTACTACCCTCCTAGGCTATAAAGCCGGGGCTCCTAATCAGTCATATCATAATCTATATCCATAGCATAATTATCATAAGCAATAATATAAAGGTGTAACACAAAGTTTATCTTGTTCATTTTAAACCGCAAACCCTCTAAGGTGAGCACGTCTCAGGGGTTCGCCTTATCCGCGAGCAGAATGCGCTCCGGCATAAAGCTCACATAAATTTTCTAATGGAACATCTAAAACGAAGTCCACACTGATAACATAAACATGTTTTTATTTGACTGATCACTAGGTTCATAACATACTACCAATAATTCCCAAATCCGGGGAGCATACAACTTAATTCTAAGTTATCCCTAATTTTAGAATTGTGCCTGACTTCTCGTACAATATTAAATACATTATACAACTGCAATTTATCTTTATCAGGTAATAATATAAAACGAGTGATCATTCATTTTAAAAGCAGAAAAAGTGAGGCAATTCTGGGTTAGCTCGCTACAGCGAGTTAACAAGCTTGCCATGGCGAACTTACAGGTACTGACCTAAACAACTCGCTAGGCGAGCTAGAGCTCGCCATGGCGAAGTTCTTCAGCCCAGAACCTTGAGCTCGCCATGAGTGCTCGCTAGCAATTCGCTATGGCGAGTTAAGGCAGAAATGACTCTGTTTTGCGAATTTCAACATTTTTCAAAGGTATCACCTACAATCAAACTCTGAGAAAGTGCAGATATATAATATAATCAATATTTAACAGAATAGAAGAGAATTTGGGAGCTAATTCTCCTCACACAATTAATTCATAATTTCTTAAGTTAACATGCAAATTCATAAATTAAGGGAATTCTAACTAAACTAGCCTAAGAACCCACCTAGTAATTGAGCTTTAACCTTTAACTAAGCTCTACAGACAGCTACAGAGCTTCCTAGCTAGCCCCACGAACAGAAAGACCAGAATTGGAGACTTGAACACTTGAAACCCTCTAGTTTTTGAACTACGAATTTGAATGTGTTAGATGGTGGAATCACTGGAACTAGGTGGTTTATATAGTGTTGTTTCTGATGTTTCTACAGTAAGGGTCTTGGTTTCACTCTTGGCTTGCATGTGATTTCATTGGTTGATGAAGGGGTGATGGGAAGCTTGTTGGTTTTATGTGTCATGTGGTGTTTTGGGAGGAAGATTATCAGAGATTCTTGCTCTGATAGCTACTGAAGGAATCTCTGCATTTTATTAGTGTTTTGAGCTTGTGATAGAAAGAGACAAGCTCTTGTGTTATGTGAAGGAGGGTTTTGGAATTTTGCCACACTTATTGTTGTTGTTGTTGTTGTTGTTGTTGCGTGTGAGGAAGAGAGAATGGAGAGGTTGCTTGCTTCAGTTTTTTGCTGAAGTGAGAATGAATGAATATTGTGTTGTTTACATGCAAGTCCTAATGGGTTAAGCTAGTGGAGAAGTGAGTCACACTTGAAGGTGAGGTGTAGAGACAAGGGGTAGTGAGTCATATGAGGCAGGGAGTTTTGAATTCTCTTAGTGTTAATTAATCACAATATAGGATCAAGGTATTAATTGTGTAGTTTAGGCTTAACTAATTTTGTTAATCAATACACATAATACACTCAAGTCCCATGAGTCAGTTAATTACCCACCTCTAATTAATTTCAATTTAAATAGATTTATTCTAATTAAAATTAATTAGGCAATTTAGAAATTTGGGGATGTTACATCTATTATTTTCCCATCTATACCCCTAGAACTTTCCAACACCTCTTTATTTTATTTTCTACTTCTTTTTCTTTTAATTTTTTGGTTAATAGGTTGTTACCCCCTGCTAAGTGGGCGTGTTTTGCGTGACCTCTTGCAATAAATTCCTTGAAGATTACCCACTTGCAAAGTTAAAATCTGACAACTCAAATTCAAATTTTCTTAATGTATTATAACAACCCCATTATTAAGCTTCAAGACTCGCATGCTTTTTATACTATAATAGGGACAAAATTTTATCAACACGGATATGATTTGCACCATCCAACAGCGACACATTGGCCACAAGAAGTTTAAATTCTAAGAAACTTAACGACATCGACATACTAATACGAACAACAAGTATGTAAAAAAAAAAAAAAAAAACCAAATTCATAACACTATCTACGTTCAAAATCTTTAAATGAGTTGGTTAAAACCCCCTTACTTCTTTTAGCAGTTATTTCCCTAAGGTTGAAGTTTGAGAACTTCCTTCCTTCCCTTCTCTTCATCTCCTACGTGCCCTCAAATTCTCACACTATTTTTTTGTTTGATTTGATTAGTAATCAAGCATATCTATACCTTCCTTTTTAAATTAATGTCAAGAGACAATTACATTATTACAGATAAATTATTTTAATGGGAATTAAAATTATGTTTATTCCTTATTTTTCTCATCTCTATTACTTTCCCATCTATACCCCCTTAACTTTCCAACACCTCTTTATTTTATTTTCTACTTCTTTTTCTTTTGATTTTGGGGTTAATACGTTGTTACCCCCTGCTAAGTGGGCGTGTTTTGCGTTACCCCCAGCAAAAAATTCATTGAAGATTCCCCCCTTGCAAAGTAAAAATCTAACAATTGAAATTCATATTTTCTTAATGTATTATAACAACCACATTATTAAGCATCAAGACTCACATGCTTTTTATACTATAACAGGGACACAATTTTATCAACACGAATATGATTTGCACTATCCAACAGCGACACATTGGCTACAAGAAGTTTAAATTCTAAGAATCTTAAGAGCAGCGACATACTAATACGAACAACAAGTATGTAAAAAAAAAAAAACCAAATTCATAACACTATCTACGTTCAAAATCTTTAAATAAGTTGGTTTAAACCCCCTTACTTCTTTTTGCAATTATTTCCCTAAGGTTGAAGTTTGAGAACTTCCTTCCTTCCCTTCTCTTCTTCTCCTACGTGCCGTCAAATTCTCACACTATTTTTTTGTTTGATTTGATCAGTATTCAGGCATATCTCTACCTTCCTTTTTAAATTAATGTCAAGAGACAATTACATTATTACAAATAAATTGTTTTAATGGTAATTAAAATTATGTTTATTCCTTATTTTTCACATCTCTATTGTAATACCCCACATTATTATCTAGAATATAATGCAGAATATTATAAATAGTACTGAGTTCATTACAATTACATTATTCAAATATGCACGCGCAGGTGCAGAAATACAAATGAGTTCAAATAACATAGCGGAAACGAAAGACAACACGATTAGATAATGAGAAGAGCATAGAAAGACTAAATGCGATCCTCCAACAACAGCAGTTACTCCAACACCAAAGCTTACCTATTCCACCTGTTTGCCTGTTTCAAATAGGGAGTGGGGTGAGACAGTCACTTCGTCCCAGTGAATTCTACTACCCTCCTAGGCTATAAAGCCGGGGCTCCTAATCAGTCATATCATAATCTATATCCATAGCATAATTATCATAAGCAATAATATAAAGGTGTAACACAAAGTTTATCTTGTTCATTTTAAACCGCAAACCCTCTAAGGTGAGCACGTCTCAGGGGTTCGCCTTATCCGCGAGCAGAATGCGCTCCGGCATAAAGCTCACATAAATTTTCTAATGGAACATCTAAAACGAAGTCCACACTGATAACATAAACATGTTTTTATTTGACTGATCACTAGGTTCATAACATACTACCAATAATTCCCAAATCCGGGGAGCATACAACTTAATTCTAAGTTATCCCTAATTTTAGAATTGTGCCTGACTTCTCGTACAATATTAAATACATTATACAACTGCAATTTATCTTTATCAGGTAATAATATAAAACGAGTGATCATTCATTTTAAAAGCAGAAAAAGTGAGGCAATTCTGGGTTAGCTCGCTACAGCGAGTTAACAAGCTAGCCATGGCGAACTTACAGGTACTGACCTAAACAACTCGCTAGGCGAGCTAGAGCTCGCCATGGCGAAGTTCTTCAGCCCAGAACCTTGAGCTCGCCATGAGTGCTCGCTAGCAATTCGCTATGGCGAGTTAAGGCAGAAATGACTCTGTTTTGCGAATTTCAACATTTTTCAAAGGTATCACCTACAATCAAACTCTGAGAAAGTGTTGAGACCTTTTAGGGTGTTGGCTTCATTTGGTAAAATAAGCCTGATTCCATGATGTGGAGCATGATGTGTGGCACATCAGGGTTCACATCTGGACGCCCTACTGGACGCGCTTTCATTTATTTAAACGCGATCTTTTGAAAAAGATTTGTTTTTCAAATTAAATCGTGCCAGCTTTCGCGCCAAGGAACAAGATAATCTTTCATGGTTCTGTTTTATTTTATTGGCCGACTTTGATCAAAAAGATTTGAAACAAACAATTAAAAGATTATGATCAAATAAATCTCAAGGAGAATTAACAAAGGCCAGCTGTCAACATTGAAGATCCAAGCCCATGAAACTTGTTCTATATAAAGGAAGACTGAAGACATAAAGGAGTACGAAGCCAAGAGTTGAAGATATCGAGTCTTAGGTCTTAGTCTGTTCTTTGTTCTTTGTGAGCCTTCACTTGGATCATAGTTTTGATGCAAGTAAGGACTGAGTTTATAGAGTTGTAATCTCTAGTTGTCTTTCTCCAAAGCTTTGAAGCAAGGAGTTAGATTGTGCAACACTCTAAGCCTTTAGGTACGAGTGCTTCGCTTGTCTAGGAGTGTGTCTCCAACTGAGTTTGTTATTAAATCCTTACTGGGTAAGGTTGAGGGGGAGTGAGCAGAGGTTCTCATATCTAGGAGTTCCTAGGTAGAATTAGCACGGGTAGTGATTAAGTGAGAAGTTGTAAACGGGGGAGTTTAGCTTTGAATTGATACTACCATAGTGGATTCATCCCTGGATTGGTATCCTCCAGAATAGGGCTTGTTATAAGTGCCGAACTGGGTTAACAAACTCACGTGTTCTTTTGTTTTCTGCACTTTATATTGTTTACTTGTTCATCAAGTTCAGTTGTCCACGATGTTGACACATTAGGCTACACATCGTACGATTCCTAAAGTGTACACATCGTGCTACACATCTGACACTTGCCACCAGAATTTCAATTGGCATCAGAGCAGGCACCCTGCCTGTTTGAGGGTGAGCTCCAGGGAAGTTACTTTCTGGAAACATGGACAAGGATGGAACAACGGTCAACAAACCACCCCTCCTGGATGGAACCAACTATGACTACTGGAAGCCAAGGATGATTGCCTTCCTAAAGTCACTTGACAGCAGAACTTGGAAAGCTGTGCTCAAAGGCTGGGAGCATCCCAAAATCTTGGATGCTAATGGTGTTGACACTGGTGTACTCAAGCCAGAGGAAGATTGGTCAGCTGCAGAAGACACTGCATCACTTGGAAACTCCAAAGCTTTGAATGCTTTATTCAATGGAGTGGACAAAAATATGTTCAGATTGATCAAGCAGTGTACTGTTGCAAAGAATGCTTGGGAGGTACTCAGAACCACTCATGAAGGCAATGCCAAGGTAAAAAGCTCAAGAATCCAACTTCTCAACACTAAGTTTGAAAACCTCAGAATGAAAGAAGAAGAATCAATTCATGAATTTCACATGAATTTGCTTGAGGTAGACAATTCCTTTGAGGCTCTAGGTGAAAAATTGTCTGAAGAAAAGCTGGTGAGAAAGATGCTTAGGTCCTTACCTAAGAGATTTAACATGAAAATCACAGCCATTGAAGAAGCTCAAGATATCCCAAGTATGAAACTTGAAGAACTTGTGAGCTCTCTTCAAACTTTTGAGATGAACTTAGGTGAGCAAACTGAGAAGAAAGGAAAAGGCATAGCTTTTGTATCTTGTGCTGGTGAAGAGGAAGAAGCTGTTGAATCAGATGATGACCTCTCAAATGACTTAGCCATGTTGGGAAGACAATTCAACAAGCTTCAAAGGAGGGTGGACAGAAGACCAAGGAGGAATGTGAGGAACATCCAGACTGACATCAGTAAACTAGGTAACACTTCAACAAAAACCAAAACTGATGATAAGTCAACTCAGAACAAGGGTGTTCAATGTCATGAATGTGAAGGCTTTGGTCATATAAGATCAGAATGTGGCACATATCTGAAGAAGCAGAAGAAAGGCCTAACTGTTTCATGGTCTGATGAAGACTCTGACACTGACTCAGAGAATGTTGCTGCTAATCATGTTAGTGCCATAACTAGGGTGGATAATACTGATGTTGAATCTGATGATGAAGAACTTACCTTTGATGAACTAGCCTCAGTCCATAAAAAGCTATTTATCAAGAGTGAGGAACTGTACAAGGTCAATGAAGAGCAGAAGGAAATCATCAGTCAACTGGAGACAGAGAAGGGTCAACTACAGAGTCAAGTTGCTAGTCTTGAAAGTGAAGTCAAGTTACTGTCAACCAACTTGAAAAATATGACCAAGTCTGTAAAGATGCTCAACCCTGGAACCAACATGCTTGATGAAATTTTGAAAGTAGGAAAGTATGCTGGTGACTCATCTGGTGTAGGATTTAAGAACAAACATCACAGCAAGAAGACAAATACTAAGTTTGTTCCTGCTCAGAAGAAACCTGACCCTAGCAGAATGTGGACACATCACACTCCACATCAGAGACCTGCTGGCAAAGAGAAGTTTAATGCTTGGAGATGCCACTACTGTGGGAAGAATGGTCACATCAAGCCCTTCTGTTACAAACTCTATGGGTATCCCAAGAAAAAGCCTCAGGTGCAAGCCAAAACAGCAAGGGTCACTCCTAAGAAGATGTGGAAGCCTAAAGTTTCTGAAACTGCACATATTGCTCACACTTCTCTTAGAGCATCTTCTAGTAATGATTGGTATTTTGATAGTGGTTGTTCTAGGCATATGACTGGTGTTGAGAAATTTCTCACTAATATCAAGCCTCATACAACAAGCTTTGTAACCTTTGGTGATGGAGCAAAAGGTGAAATCAAGGGCAGTGGTAAACTCAGCAGCAAAAGCTTACCTAACCTAGAGGATGTGCTACTTGTTAAAGGCTTGAAGGCTAATCTTATCAGCATAAGCCAATTGTGTGATCAAGGTCTCAAAGTCAACTTCACAAAGAATGAATGTCTTATTACTTCTGACAAAGGAGAATTGCTGATGAGAGGATCTAGGTCAAGAGACAACTGCTATCTATGGATTCCTGATGAAACAGCTCACTCCACTACATGTTTGATAAGTCAGGAGGAAGAAGTAAAGCTTTGGCACCAAAGACTTGGCCATTTGAATCTGAAGGGAATGAAGAAGATTGTGTCCAAGGAAGCTATTAGAGGTCTACCAAAGCTTAAGATTGTTGAAGGCAACATATGTGGTGAATGTCAAGTTGGAAAGCAGGTTCAGATGTCACACCCAATGTTACAACATCAGGTGACATCCAGAGTTCTTGAACTGCTACATATGGACTTGATGGGACCAATGCAGGTAGAGAGTATTGGTGGCAAAAGATATGCTTTTGTGGTTGTAGATGATTTCTCAAGGTTCACTTGGGTTAGCTTCATCAGAGAGAAGTCTGACACTTTTGATGCATTCAAAGAATTATGTCTTAGACTACAAAGAGAGAAGGATAGTGGCATTGTTAGAATCAGAAGTGATCATGGGAAAGAGTTTGAAAATTCAAGATTCTCTGAGTTTTGTGCTGATGAAGGAATTGGGCATGAGTTCTCCTCACCAATCACACCCCAACAAAATGGTGTAGTTGAGAGGAAGAACAGAACCTTGCAAGAGGCTGCAAGAGTTATGCTACATGCCAAGAAGCTACCTTACTACTTTTGGGCAGAGGCCATGAGTACTGCATGCTATATACACAACAGGGTAACTCTGAGAAAAGGTACCTCAATCACACTGTATGAGATATGGAAAGGAAGAAAACCAACTGTCAAACACTTCCATGTCTTTGGTAGCAAGTGCTATATCTTAGCTGACAGAGAGCAAAGGAGGAAGATGGATCCCAAGAGTGATGAAGGAATCTTTCTAGGCTATTCCATAACCAGCAGAGCCTATAGAGTCTTCAACAACAGAACAAGAACTATGATGGAATCCATCAATGTTGTCATAGATGACTGTTCAGATAATGAACCTGATGTTGATCCTGATGTGGACACATCTCACCCCCTGCCTGAAGACTCTGAAGTTATAGAGATTCCTGAGAAGACTGATCAGCAAGAAGATGTGACTCCAGTGAACAAGGGTCCCTCTGTTAGAGTTCAAAAGAATCATCCAAAAGAACTCATGATAGGGAATCCTGAGTCAGGGGTTATGACAAGGTCAAGAGAGGTTGTATCCAATGCTTGTTTTGTGTCAAAGGTAGAACCAAAGAATGTGAAAGAAGCCTTGACAGATGAGTTTTGGATTGAAGCTATGCAAGAGGAGCTGAACCAGTTCAAGAGGAATGAAGTGTGGGATTTAGTTCCTAGACCTGAAGGAGTCAACATCATTGGTACTAAATGGGTTTATAGGAATAAATCTGATGAAAGTGGTGTTGTGACTAGAAACAAGGCTAGGCTTGTGGCTCAAGGTTACTCTCAGATTGAAGGAGTAGACTTTGATGAAACATTTGCTCCTGTGGCACGTCTTGAGTCCATAAGGTTACTTCTGGGAGTAGCATGTATCTTGAAATTCAAGCTATTCCAGATGGATGTGAAGAGTGCTTTCCTCAATGGCTACTTGAATGAGGAAGTTTATGTGGAACAGCCCAAGGGATTTGTTGATCCAAATTATCCAGATCATGTCTACAGATTGAAGAAGGCATTATATGGATTAAAGCAAGCTCCTAGGGCATGGTATGAGAGGCTAACCAAATTTCTTGTGCAGCAAGGTTATAAAAAAGGAGAAACAGACAAAACCTTGTTTGTCAGAGAAGAAAAGGGCAAGTTCATGATTGCACAAATCTATGTAGATGACATTGTGTTTGGAGGAATGTCTGATCCAATGGTCAAGATGTTTGTGAATCAGATGCAGTCTGAATTTGAGATGAGCCTTGTAGGTGAACTTACCTACTTTCTTGGTCTGCAAGTCAAACAGATGGAAGATACAATTTTCATCTCCCAAAGCAAGTATGCCAAGAACATTGTGAAGAAATTTGGAATGGAGAATGCAAATCACAAAAGAACTCCTGCAGCAACCCATCTCAAACTTTCTAAAGATGAGCATGGTGTCAGTGTTGATCAAAGTCTATACAGAAGCATGATTGGCAGTCTACTTTATCTCACTGCAAGTAGACCTGATATTAGCTTTGCTGTTGGTGTGTGTGCAAGGTACCAAGCTGAGCCCAAGATGAGTCATCTGAATCAAGTCAAAAGGATTCTTAAGTATGTCAGTGGTACAAGTGATTATGGAATTCTCTACTCTCATGGTGAAGACACAAGATTGTTGGGTTATTGTGATGCTGACTGGGCAGGTAGTGCTGATGACAGGAAAAGCACTTCTGGTGGATGTTTCTTTTTGGGAAGCAACCTTATATCATGGTTCAGCAAGAAACAAAATTGTGTTTCTCTTTCTACAGCTGAGGCTGAGTATATTGCAGCAGGAAGTAGTTGTTCTCAGCTACTTTGGATGAAGCAGATGTTGGGTGAGTACAATGTGCAGCAAGATGTGCTCACATTATACTGTGACAATCTAAGTGCTATAAATATTTCCAAAAATCCTATCCAACATAGTAGGACAAAGCACATTGATATACGTCACCATTTCATTAGAGATCTTGTTGAAGACAATATTGTGACTCTAGAGCATGTTGCCACAGAAAATCAACTGGCAGATATTTTCACTAAGGCTTTAGATGCAAATAGGTTTGAGGTGTTAAGGGGCAAACTAGGTATTTGCCTCTTTGAGGATCAATAGCCATAATTGCTATTTAGACGTGCAACGGTTACCTGTTTTTCCCTCCATCCATAGTTGCACGCAATCCAAAGGCAATATTTCCAACGGCTATTTCGCGTTCAAAACTCCAAGAAATCCGTTTACTCAAGATTTTTCTTATTGCCTACCACATTGATCACCACATTCGTTTCTCAACCACTCAAACGACCAAAAATTTTCTTGATCTCTCTCAAACCCTTTGTTCATCTTTCTGAAATTTTCTTTGAAATCTTCATACAAAATCATCATCATCATCATGTCTACTGCAACCAAAACATCTCCTTCCACAAAAACAAACACTCCTCCATCATCACCAAAACCTATTTCCCCACATCAAGAAGATATTCAAGGTGACATGATCGTCGATGCCACTCCTGTCTCAATGATCAAGCCATCTGGATCAAAGAAGAAGAAGTCTAAACGATCAAGAAGGGAATCAACCCCCATTGCTGCAGGGGAAGATGTTGTTCCTTCTACTTCCACAGAAAAATCTAAAAAGAAGAAGAAGAAAAGCAAGAAGCCAAAGATTGGCTCAGCAAAGAGGGTTCATACCATGGAAAGTCTGCATGTTGAACCTCTTCCTGCAAAATCTGGTGATGCAAATGCTGAAGCATCTATGGGTGTAGGTTCCTCAAACCCTAACCCTGAGAAGGCTGCTGTGAAGATTTCTGAGGGTCAAAGGCACCCCTTGACTCAGAAGATCATTGATTCTGTGCTCCAGGCCCTGCAAGAACCTAATGTTGCGGCAGATGTTGGCATATCATTGCCACAAGGTGAAGAAGAGTCTCCTGCTGAAGAAGAGACTGCTGCTGTTGAAAGACCTGCTGTCATTCCTGATTCTCCTGATCAGGTATTTGTTGAAGAAGATCAACCTGCTGAGGTTGAGGAACCTGAAGATAATATCCAGTCTGACAAAGTTGTTGTGGATGTAGAAGGCTACAATTCTGACATCCCCTTGAAGAAGCTTACTGAGGAGAGTATTGCAAGAAGGACTAGAAGTGGTAAAGGTCCTGCTGTTGTTGAGATTTCTCCTGCTGCTACTAAGGAGAAGAAGAAGCCTGTTAAGAGGCAAGTCATGTATGGTCCCAAGAAGGGATTTAGTAAAGCTGTGGTTCCACCTGCAAAGAAGAAGACTCAGAAAAGAAAAGAGCCACCTACAAGTGACTCAGAGTACGATGTGGAGCAGGATGTAGCTCACATCAGTGAGTCTGAGGAAGAATCTGCTGAGGAACGCAATATGGAGCTTGATGTGATTCACATTGAGTCTGCTGTGAAGAAGAGCTATGGGAAGAAGAAAATTCCTCAGGGAATTCCTGACATCCCAGTTGATTTGATTTCCTTCCACAACCCTGCACATGCTGGAAAATGGAAGTACATTGCTCATAGAAGGTTAGCTCTGGAGAGGGAGCTCAGTGCTGAAGCCTTGCAGTGCAAGGAAGTTATGAGGTTGATCAAGCGTGCTGGCTTGATGAAGACTGTTACTGGACTAGGTGACTGCTATGAGAAGGTAGTCAAAGAATTTTTGGTAAACATCCCTGCTGGTTGTGACAATCCTTTGGACAAGGAATACCAAACTGTTTTTGTGAGAGGTAAAGAAATTCACTTCTCTCCCACTGTTATCAACAAGTATCTGGGCAGAAGTGAGGAGCCCTTTGCTGAGATGGAGGCAAATGACAACTACATAATCAAGGCCATCACAGCTGGAAAGGTCAAGACTTGGCCTAAGAAGGGAAAATTGCAAGCAAGCAAGCTCACTCCAATCTACAACATCCTGAACAGGATTGCTGCTGCTAACTGGGTGCCTACCACACACAACTGTGATGTGGCTACAGGTTTGGCTAGGTTCATCTATACTGTGGGTAACAAAGTTAACTTCGATTTTGGTACTTATATTTTTGATCAGACTATCAAACATGCCAAAACCCTAGCTGTCAAACTACCCATTGCCTTTCCTTCCCTACTGTGTGGAATCATATTGAGCCAGAGACCTGATGTTCTGGGCAAGGATGATTTGTCTTGCAGAAGAGAGTCTGCTATTTCTTTTAGTCTCAAGCAGTCTGATGTGACTCCTGATGTGGGCACATCCAGCTCAAACAATGCTATGTCTAGGACAGACATGATTGCTGCTTTAAAGGAGACTTGCAAGGCTCTGGATGAGAAGAAGGCCAAGCTGGAGGCAGTCATTGCTGGACTGGAGCTTGAGGATGAGCAAACAATGGCTGAGGATGAGGAATTGGAGGAGGAGGAGCCCAATGACTCTGAAGCTGAGGAAACTGATGGGAGCCAGGATATTTGAATTATTGTAATTCATAAATATTTCCCTGTACTCAGTATTTCCTTGTTTTTGCTTGTATTTTGTGGGCTATGCCCTGGATTTCTGATGCACCTTTGCGTGCCTGTTCTGTACCTGCTGCACTATTAATATCATCTCTACATCTCATGCTATCTGCATTCTATGGTGTGTTACTTACTCTCAGTATGTTTGTCATAATTTTTGGCTAAAAAGGGGGAGTAAAAATTAAAATAAAAAAACTTTGAAGTCTTAACTGCAGCAAATTGTGATGTGTTGGGACAATGTGATAATTTTGGGAGAAATTAGAGAGAATAGAACGAGAAAAGAGTTAAATTCTATTCATCCACATGGGGCAACTTCTGAACTTCTGAACTTCTGAACTTCTGAACTTCTGAACTTCTGAACTTCTGAACTTCTGAACTTCTGAACTTCTGAACTTCTGAACTTCTGAACTTCTGAACTTCTGAACTTCTGAACTTCTGAAACTTTCTCAACTTCTGAAGCACTACAACTTCTGAAGCTCTTCTCAACTTCTGAAGCACTACAACTTCTGAAGCTCTGCTCAGCTTCTGAAGCTTCTCCAACTTCTGAAGTTCTGATGTGTGGCACATCTGACTACACATCTGGTATACATGCTTATTTTTCTTCAAATATTTTCTCAACAACTTTTTGAAGAATTAGTTTTCTAAAGCATGTTTTTCTGAAGACTTATTCTGTACGTTTTCAACTGGGTGATGCATTCTTAAGAAGTCCAATTGAAGATGTTAATTTGTGTAATGGTTGATCCATTTGTATGATTTCTACATGGTGATGCATTCTTAAGAAGCCTGTAGAAGTTGCTATTTGTGTGATGTTTGACACATCTGTGAGTTTTAACTTGGTCATGCATTCTTAAGAAGCCAAGTTTAAAACTTCTCTATTTCTCTCTAGGTCATGCATTCTGAAGAAGCCTATAGGGGATATGAGATTTAGGGGGAGTACATGGAAAGTGCTCTAGTTCAAAGGGGAGTAGACTATTACTGGGTTTGCTACCCTCCCTTATGTGTGCATGGAATCTCATGCTTGTATGTGTCTGAGAATTTATTTTTCTCAGTCTTTGGGAATTTATTTTCCTATCTTGTGAGAGTTTATTTCTCTCTTTATTTACGAGGCTCTAATCCGCTGCTGCATGCCTCTGATGTGCCTACACATCTCTCCAAGTTTAGTTGGGTGACTCAAAGATTATTTTAGCCCAAAATTTGCCAAAGGGGGAGATTGTTGAGACCTTTTAGGGTGTTGGCTTCATTTGGTAAAATAAGCCTGATTCCATGATGTGGAGCATGATGTGTGGCACATCAGGGTTCACATCTGGACGCCCTACTGGACGCGCTTTCATTTATTTAAACGCGATCTTTTGAAAAAGATTTGTTTTTCAAATTAAATCGTGCCAGCTTTCGCGCCAAGGAACAAGATAATCTTTCATGGTTCTGTTTTATTTTATTGGCCGACTTTGATCAAAAAGATTTGAAACAAACAATTAAAAGATTATGATCAAATAAATCTCAAGGAGAATTAACAAAGGCCAGCTGTCAACATTGAAGATCCAAGCCCATGAAACTTGTTCTATATAAAGGAAGACTGAAGACATAAAGGAGTACGAAGCCAAGAGTTGAAGATATCGAGTCTTAGGTCTTAGTCTGTTCTTTGTTCTTTGTGAGCCTTCACTTGGATCATAGTTTTGATGCAAGTAAGGACTGAGTTTATAGAGTTGTAATCTCTAGTTGTCTTTCTCCAAAGCTTTGAAGCAAGGAGTTAGATTGTGCAACACTCTAAGCCTTTAGGTACGAGTGCTTCGCTTGTCTAGGAGTGTGTCTCCAACTGAGTTTGTTATTAAATCCTTACTGGGTAAGGTTGAGGGGGAGTGAGCAGAGGTTCTCATATCTAGGAGTTCCTAGGTAGAATTAGCACGGGTAGTGATTAAGTGAGAAGTTGTAAACGGGGGAGTTTAGCTTTGAATTGATACTACCATAGTGGATTCATCCCTGGATTGGTATCCTCCAGAATAGGGCTTGTTATAAGTGCCGAACTGGGTTAACAAACTCACGTGTTCTTTTGTTTTCTGCACTTTATATTGTTTACTTGTTCATCAAGTTCAGTTGTCCACGATGTTGACACATTAGGCTACACATCGTACGATTCCTAAAGTGTACACATCGTGCTACACATCTGACACTTGCCACCAGAATTTCAGAAAGTGCAGATATATAATATAATCAATATTTAACAGAATAGAAGAGAATTTGGGAGCTAATTCTCCTCACACAATTAATTCATAATTTCTTAAGTTAACATGCAAATTCATAAATTAAGGGAATTCTAACTAAACTAGCCTAAGAACCCACCTAGTAATTGAGCTTTAACCTTTAACTAAGCTCTACAGACAGCTACAGAGCTTCCTAGCTAGCCCCACGAACAGAAAGACCAGAATTGGAGACTTGAACACTTGAAACCCTCTAGTTTTTGAACTACGAATTTGAATGTGTTAGATGGTGGAATCACTGGAACTAGGTGGTTTATATAGTGTTGTTTCTGATGTTTCTACAGTAAGGGTCTTGGTTTCACTCTTGGCTTGCATGTGATTTCATTGGTTGATGAAGGGGTGATGGGAAGCTTGTTGGTTTTATGTGTCATGTGGTGTTTTGGGAGGAAGATTATCAGAGATTCTTGCTCTGATAGCTACTGAAGGAATCTCTGCATTTTATTAGTGTTTTGAGCTTGTGATAGAAAGAGACAAGCTCTTGTGTTATGTGAAGGAGGGTTTTGGAATTTTGCCACACTTATTGTTGTTGTTGTTGTTGTTGCGTGTGAGGAAGAGAGAATGGAGAGGTTGCTTGCTTCAGTTTTTTGCTGAAGTGAGAATGAATGAATATTGTGTTGTTTACATGCAAGTCCTAATGGGTTAAGCTAGTGGAGAAGTGAGTCACACTTGAAGGTGAGGTGTAGAGACAAGGGGTAGTGAGTCATATGAGGGAGGGAGTTTTGAATTCTCTTAGTGTTAATTAATCACAATATAGGATCAAGGTATTAATTGTGTAGTTTAGGCTTAACTAATTTTGTTAATCAATACACATAATACACTCAAGTCCCATGAGTCAGTTAATTACCCACCTCTAATTAATTTCAATTTAAATAGATTTATTCTAATTAAAATTAATTAGGCAATTTAGAAATTTGGGGATGTTACATCTATTATTTTCCCATCTATACCCCTAGAACTTTCCAACACCTCTTTATTTTATTTTCTACTTCTTTTTCTTTTAATTTTTTGGTTAATAGGTTGTTACCCCCTGCTAAGTGGGCGTGTTTTGCGTGACCTCTTGCAATAAATTCCTTGAAGATTACCCACTTGCAAAGTTAAAATCTGACAACTCAAATTCAAATTTTCTTAATGTATTATAACAACCCCATTATTAAGTTTCAAGACTTGCATGCTTTTTATACTATAATAGGGACAAAATTTTATCAACACGGATATGATTTGCACCATCCAACAGCGACACATTGGCTACAAGAAGTTTAAATTCTAAGAAACTTAACGACATCGACATACTATTACGAACAACAAGTATGTAAAAAAAAAAAAAAAAAAACCAAATTCATAACACTATCTACGTTCAAAATCTTTAAATGAGTTGGTTAAAACCCCCTTACTTCTTTTTGCAGTTATTTCCCTAAGGTTGAAGTTTGAGAACTCCCTTCCTTCCCTTCTCTTCATCTCCTACGTGCCCTCAAATTCTCACACTATTTTTTTGTTTGATTTGATTAGTATTCAAGCATATCTATACCTTCCTTTTTAAATTAATGTCAAGAGACAATTACATTATTACAAATAAATTATTTTAATGGGAATTAAAATTATGTTTATTCCTTATTTTTCTCATCTCTATTACTTTCCCATCTATACCCCCTTAACTTTCCAACACCTCTTTATTTTATTTTCTACTTCTTTTTCTTTTGATTTTTGGGTTAATAGGTTGTTACCCCCTGCTAAGTGGGCGTGTTTTGCGTTACCCCCAGCAAAAAATTCATTCAAGATTCCCCCCTTGCAAAGTAAAAATCTGACAATTGAAATTCATATTTTCTTAATGTATTATAACAACCACATTATTAAGCATCAAGACTCACATGCTTTTTATACTATAACAGGGACACAATTTTATCAACACGGATAAGATTTGCACTATCCAACAGCGACACATTGGCTACAAGAAGTTTAAATTCTAAGAATCTTAAGAACAGCGACATACTAATACGAACAACAAGTATGTAAAAAAAAAAAAAAACCAAATTCATAACACTATCTACGTTCAAAATCTTTAAATAAGTTGGTTTAAACCCCCTTACTTCTTTTTGCAATTATTTCCCTAAGGTTGAAGTTTGAAAACTTCCTTCCTTCCCTTCTCTTCATCTCCTACGTGCCCTCAAATTCTCACACTATTTTTTTGTTTGATTTGATTAGTATTCAAGCATATCTATACCTTCCTTTTTAAATTAATGTCAAGAGACAATTACATTATTACAAATAAATTGTTTTAATGGTAATTAAAATTATGTTTATTCCTTATTTTTCACATCTCTATTGTAATACCCCACGTTATTATCTAGAATATAATGCAGAATATTATAAATAGTACTGAGTTCATTACAATTACATTATTCAAATATGCACGCGCAGGTGCAGAAATACAAACGAGTTCAAATAACATAGCGGAAACGAAAGACAACACGATTAGATAATGAGAAGAGCATAGAAAGACTAATTGCGATCCTCCAACAGCAGCAGTTACTCCAACACCAAAGCTTACCTATTCCACCTGTTTGCCTGTTTCAAATAGGGAGTGGGGTGAGACAGTCACTTCGTCCCAGTGAATTCTACTACCCTCCTAGGCTATAAAGCCGGGGCTCCTAATCAGTCATATCATAATCTATATCCATAGCATAATTATCATAAGCAATAATATAAAGGTGTAACACAAAGTTTATCTTGTTCATTTTAAACCGCAAACCCTCTAAGGTGAGCACGTCTCAGGGGTTCGCCTTATCCGCGAGCAGAATGCGCTCCGGCATAAAGCTCACATAAATTTTCTAATGGAACATCTAAAACGAAGTCCACACTGATAACATAAACATGTTTTTATTTGACTGATCACTAGGTTCATAACATACTACCAATAATTCCCAAATCCGGGGAGCATACAACTTAATTCTAAGTTATCCCTAATTTTAGAATTGTGCCTGACTTCCCGTACAATATTAAATACATTATACAACTGCAATTTATCTTTCTCAGGTAATAATATAAAACGAGTGATCATTCATTTTAAAAGCAGAAAAAGTGAGGCAATTCTGGGTTAGCTCGCTACAGCGAGTTAACAAGCTCGCCATGGCGAACTTACAGGTACTGACCTAAACAACTCGCTAGGCGAGCTAGCCATGGCGAAGTTCTTCAGCCCAGAACCTTGAGCTCGCCATGAGTGCTCGCTAGCAATTCGCTATGGCGAGTTAAGGCAGAAATGACTCTGTTTTGCGAATGTCAACATTTTTCAAAGGTATCACCTACAATCAAACTCTGAGAAAGTGCAGATATATAATATAATCAATATTTAACAGAATAGAAGAGAATTTGGGAGCTAATTCTCCTCACACAATTAATTCATAATTTCTTAAGTTAACATGCAAATTCATAAATTAAGGGAATTCTAACTAAACTAGCCTAAGAACCCACCTGGTAATTGAGCTTTAACCTTTAACTAAGCTCTACAGACAGCTACAGAGCTTCCTAGCTAGCCCCACGAACAGAAAGACCAGAATTGGAGACTTGAACACTTGAAACCCTCTAGTTTTTGAACTTCGAATTTGAATGTGTTAGATGGTGGAATCACTGGAACTAGGTGGTTTATATAGTGTTGTTTCTGATGTTTCTACAGTAAGGGTCTTGGTTTCACTCTTGGCTTGCATGTGATTTCATTGGTTGATGAAGGGGTGATGGGAAGCTTGTTGGTTTTATGTGTCATGTGGTGTTTTGGGAGGAAGATTATCAGAGATTCTTGCTCTGATAGCTACTGAAGGAATCTCTGCATTTTATTAGTGTTTTGAGCTTGTGATAGAAAGAGACAAGCTCTTGTGTTATGTGAAGGAGGGTTTTGGAATTTTGCCACACTTATTGTTGTTGTTGTTGTTGTTGTTGTTGTTGTTGTTGCGTGTGAGGAAGAGAGAATGGAGAGGTTGCTTGCTTCAGTTTTTTGCTGAAGTGTGAATGAATGAATATTGTGTTGTTTGCATGCAAGTCCTAATGGGTTAAGCTAGTGGAGAAGTGAGTCACACTTGAAGGTGAGGTGTAGAGACAAGGGGTAGTGAGTCATATGAGGCAGGGAGTTTTGAATTCTCTTGGTGTTAATTAATCACAATATAGGATCAAGGTATTAATTGTGTAGTTTAGGCTTAACTAATTTTGTTAATCAATACACATAATACACTCAAGTCCCATGAGTCAGTTAATTACCCACCTCTAATTAATTTCAATTTAAATAGATTTATTCTAATTAAAATTAATTAGGCAATTTAGAAATTTGGGGATGTTACATCTATTATTTTCCCATCTATACCCCTAGAACTTTCCAACACCTCTTTATTTTATTTTCTACTTCTTTTTCTTTTAATTTTTTGGTTAATAGGTTGTTACCCCCTGCTAAGTGGGCGTGTTTTGCGTGACCTCTTGCAATAAATTCCTTGAAGATTACCCACTTGCAAAGTTAAAATCTGACAACTCAAATTCAAATTTTCTTAATGTATTATAACAACCCCATTATTAAGCTTCAAGACTCGCATGCTTTTTATACTATAATAGGGACAAAATTTTATCAACACGGATATGATTTGCACCATCCAACAGCGACACATTGGCTACAAGAAGTTTAAATTCTAAGAAACTTAACGACATCGACATACTAATACGAACAACAAGTATGTAAAAAAAAAAAAAAAAACCAAATTCATAACACTATCTACGTTCAAAATCTTTAAATGAGTTGGTTAAAACCCCCTTACTTCTTTTTGCAGTTATTTCCCTAAGGTTGAAGTTTGAGAACTCCCTTCCTTCCCTTCTCTTCATCTCCTACGTGCCCTCAAATTCTCACACTATTTTTTTGTTTGATTTGATTAGTATTCAAGCATATCTATACCTTCTTTTTTAAATTAATGTCAAGAGACAATTACATTATTACAAATAAATTATTTTAATGGGAATTAAAATTATGTTTATTCCTTATTTTTCTCATCTCTATTACTTTCCCATCTATACCCCCTTAACTTTCCAACACCTCTTTATTTTATTTTCTACTTCTTTTTCTTTTGATTTTTGGGTTAATAGGTTGTTACCCCCTGCTAAGTGGGCGTGTTTTGCGTTACCCCCAGCAAAAAATTCATTGAAGATTCCCCCCTTGCAAAGTAAAAATCTGACAATTGAAATTCATATTTTCTTAATGTATTATAACAACCACATTATTAAGCATCAAGACTCACATGCTTTTTATACTATAACAGGGACACAATTTTATCAACACGGATAAGATTTGCACTATCCAACAGCGACACATTGGCTACAAGAAGTTTAAATTCTAAGAATCTTAAGAACAACGACATACTAATACGAACAACAAGTATGTAAAAAAAAAAAAAAACCAAATTCATAACACTATCTACGTTCAAAATCTTTAAATAAGTTGGTTTAAACCCCCTTACTTCTTTTTGCAATTATTTCCCTAAGGTTGAAGTTTGAGAACTTCCTTCCTTCCCTTCTCTTCTTCTCCTACGTGCCGTCAAATTCTCACACTATTTTTTTGTTTGATTTGATCAGTATTCAGGCATATCTCTACCTTCCTTTTTAAATTAATGTCAAGAGACAATTACATTATTACAAATAAATTGTTTTAATGGTAATTAAAATTATGTTTATTCCTTATTTTTCACATCTCTATTGTAATACCCCACATTATTATCTAGAATATAATGCAGAATATTATAAATAGTACTGAGTTCATTACAATTACATTATTCAAATATGCACGCGCAGGTGCAGAAATACAAACGAGTTCAAATAACATAGCGGAAACGAAAGACAACACGATTAGATAATGAGAAGAGCATAGAAAGACTAATTGCGATCCTCCAACAGCAGCAGTTACTCCAACACCAAAGCTTACCTATTCCACCTGTTTGCCTGTTTCAAATAGGGAGTGGGGTGAGACAGTCACTTCGTCCCAGTGAATTCTACTACCCTCCTAGGCTATAAAGCCGGGGCTCCTAATCAGTCATATCATAATCTATATCCATAGCATAATTATCATAAGCAATAATATAAAGGTGTAACACAAAGTTTATCTTGTTCATTTTAAACCGCAAACCCTCTAAGGTGAGCACGTCTCAGGGGTTCGCCTTATCCGCGAGCAGAATGCGCTCCGGCATAAAGCTCACATAAATTTTCTAATGGAACATCTAAAACGAAGTCCACACTGATAACATAAACATGTTTTTATTTGACTGATCACTAGGTTCATAACATACTACCAATAATTCCCAAATCCGGGGAGCATACAACTTAATTCTAAGTTATCCCTAATTTTAGAATTGTGCCTGACTTCTCGTACAATATTAAATACATTATACAACTGCAATTTATCTTTCTCAGGTAATAATATAAAACGAGTGATCATTCATTTTAAAAGCAGAAAAAGTGAGGCAATTCTGGGTTAGCTCGCTACAGCGAGTTAACAAGCTCGCCATGGCGAACTTACAGGTACTGACCTAAACAACTCGCTAGGCGAGCTAGAGCTCGCCATGGCGAAGTTCTTCAGCCCAGAACCTTGAGCTCGCCATGAGTGCTCGCTAGCAATTCGCTATGGCGAGTTAAGGCAGAAATGACTCTGTTTTGCGAATTTCAACATTTTTCAAAGGTATCACCTACAATCAAACTCTGAGAAAGTGCAGATATATAATATAATCAATATTTAACAGAATAGAAGAGAATTTGGGAGCTAATTCTCCTCACACAATTAATTCATAATTTCTTAAGTTAACATGCAAATTCATAAATTAAGGGAATTCTAACTAAACTAGCCTAAGAACCCACCTAGTAATTGAGCTTTAACCTTTAACTAAGCTCTACAGACAGCTACAGAGCTTCCTAGCTAGCCCCACGAACAGAAAGACTAGAATTGGAGACTTGAACACTTGAAACCCTCTAGTTTTTGAACTACGAATTTGAATGTGTTAGATGGTGGAATCACTGGAACTAGGTGGTTTATATAGTGTTGTTTCTGATGTTTCTACAGTAAGGGTCTTGGTTTCACTCTTGGCTTGCATGTGATTTCATTGGTTGATGAAGGGGTGATGGGAAGCTTGTTGGTTTTATGTGTCATGTGGTGTTTTGGGAGGAAGATTATCAGAGATTCTTGCTCTGATAGCTACTGAAGGAATCTCTGCATTTTATTAGTGTTTTGAGCTTGTGATAGAAAGAGACAAGCTCTTGTGTTATGTGAAGGAGGGTTTTGGAATTTTGCCACACTTATTGTTGTTGTTGTTGTTGTTGTTGTTGCGTGTGAGGAAGAGAGAATGGAGAGGTTGCTTGCTTCAGTTTTTTGCTGAAGTGAGAATGAATGAATATTGTGTTGTTTGCATGCAAGTCCTAATGGGTTAAGCTAGTGGAGAAGTGAGTCACACTTGAAGGTGAGGTGTAGAGACAAGGGGTAGTGAGTCATATGAGGGAGGGAGTTTTGAATTCTCTTAGTGTTAATTAATCACAATATAGGATCAAGGTATTAATTGTGTAGTTTAGGCTTAACTAATTTTGTTAATCAATACACATAATACACTCAAGTCCCATGAGTCAGTTAATTACCCACCTCTAATTACTTTCAATTTAAATAGATTTATTCTAATTAAAATTAATTAGGCAATTTAGAAATTTGGGGATGTTACATCTATTATTTTCCCATCTATACCCCTAGAACTTTCCAACACCTCTTTATTTTATTTTCTACTTCTTTTTCTTTTAATTTTTTGGTTAATAGGTTGTTACCCCCTGCTAAGTGGGCGTGTTTTGCGTGACCTCCTGCAATAAATTCCTTGAAGATTCCCCCACTTGCAAAGTTAAAATCTGACAACTCAAATTCATATTTTCTTAATGTATTATAACAACCCCATTATTAAGCTTCAAGACTCGCATGCTTTTTATACTATAATAGGGACAAAATTTTATCAACACGGATATGATTTGCACCATCCAACAGCGACACATTGGCTACAAGATGTTTAAATTCTAAGAAACTTAAAAACATCGACATACTAATACGAACAACAAGTATGTAAAAAAAAAAAAAAAAAACCAAATTCGTAACACTATCTACGTTCAAAATCTTTAAATGAGTTGGTCAAAACCCCCTTACTTTTTTTTGCAGTTATTTCCCTAAGGTTGAAGTTTGAGAACTCTCTTCCTTCCCTTCTCTTCATCTCCTACGTGCCCTCAATTTCTCACACTATTTTTTTGTTTGATTTGATCAGTATTCAGAAATATCTCTACCTTCCTTTTTAAATTAACGTCAAGTGACAATTACATTATTAAAAATAAATTATTTTAATGGGAATTAAAATTATGTTTATTCCTTATTTTTCTCATCTCTATTACTTTCCCATCTATACCCCCATAACTTTCCAACACCTCTTTATTTTATTTTCTACTTCTTTTTCTTTTGATTTTTGGGTTAATAGGTTGTTACCCCCTGCTAAGTGGGCGTGTTTTGCGTTACCGCCAGCTAAAAATTCATTGAAGATTCCCCATTTGCAAAGTAAAAATCTGACAATTCAAATTCATATTTTCTTAATGTATTATAACAACCCCATTATTAAGCATCTAGACTCACATGCTTTTTATACTATAACAGGGACACAATTTTATCAACACGGATAAGATTTGCACTATCCAACAGCGACACATTGGCTACAAGAAGTTTAAATTCTAAGAATCTTAAGAACAGCGACATACTAATACGAACAACAAGTATGTAAAAAAAAAAAAAATCAAATTCATAACACTATCTATGTTCAAAATCTTTAAATAAGTTGGTTTAAACCCCCTTACTTCTTTTTGCAATTATTTCCCTAAGGTTGAAGTTTGAGAACTTCCTTCCTTCCCTTCTCTTCTTCTCCTACGTGCCGTCAAATTCTCACACTATGTTTTTGTTTGATTTTATCAGTATTCAGGCATATCCCTACCTTCCTTTTTAAATTAATGTCAAGAGACAATTACATTATTACAAATAAATTGTTTTAATGGGAATTAAAATTATGTTTATTTCTTATTTTTCACATTTCTATTATTTTTCCATCTATACCCCCTTAACTTTCCAACACCTCTTTATTTTATTTTCTACTTCTTTTTCTTTTAATTTTTGAGTTAATAGGTTGTTATCCCCTGCTAAGTGGGCGTGTTTTGCGTGACCTCCTGCAATAAATTCCTTAATTATTTTTGTGTTAATACCTTATTTTGACAAGAGCCCCTGTAAAAAAAAAATTTTGATTTTAGTCCCTGCAATATCTCAAAACTTTCAAAATAGCCCCTGCCTGAATTTAGAGCTGACGTGGCCAATTTTTAAATATGTTTTTGTCCCCTGCCTTTATTGTTTGATTTGATCAGTATTCAGGCATATCTCTAACTTCCTTTTTAAATTAATGTCAAGAGACAATTACATTATTACAAATAAATTGTTTTAATGGTAATTAAAATTATGTTTATTCCTTATTTTTCACATCTCTATTATTTTCCCATCTATACCCCCGGAACTTTCCAACACCTCTTTATTTTATTTTCTACTTCTTTTTCTTTTAATTTTTTGGTTAATAGGTTGTTACCCCCTGCTAAGTGGGCGTGTTTTGCGTGACCTCCTGCAATAAATTCCTTGAAGATTCCCCACTTGCAAAGTTAAAATCTGACAACTCAAATTCATATTTTCTTAATGTATTATAACAACCCCATTATTAAGCTTCAAGACTCGCATGCTTTTTATACTATAATAGGGACAAAATTTTATCAACACGGATATGATTTGCATCATCCAACAGCGACACATTGGCTACAAGAAGTTTAAATTTTAAGAAACTTAACGACATCGACATACTAATACGAACAACAAGTATGTAAAAAAATAAAAAAAATAAAAATACAACCAAATTCATAACACTATCTACGTTCAAAATCTTTAAATGAGTTGGTTAAAACCCCCTTACTTCTGTTTGCAGTTATTTCCCTAAGGTTCAAGTTTGAGAACTCCCTTCCTTCCCTTCTCTTCATCTCCTACGTGCCCTCAAATTCTCACACTATTTTTTTGTTTGATTTGATCAGTATTCAGGCATATCTCTACCTTCCTTTTTAAATTAATGTCAAGAGACAATTACATTATTACAAATAAATTATTTTAATGGGAATTAAAATTATGTTTATTCCTTATTTTTCTCATCTCTATTACTTTCCCATCTATACCCCCTTAACTTTCCAACACCTCTTTATTTTATTTTCTACTTCTTTTTCTTTTGATTTTTGGGTTAATAGGTTGTTACCCCCTGCTAAGTGGGTGTGTTTTGCGTTACCCCCAGCTAAAAATTCGTTGAAGATCCCCCCCTTGCAAAGTAAAAATATGACAATTCAAATTCATATTTTCTTAATGTATTATAACAACCCCATTATTAAGCATCAAGACTTACATGCTTTTTATACTATAACAGGGACACAATTTTATCATCACGGATAAGATTTGCACTATCCAACAGCGACACATTGGCTACAAGAAGTTTAAATTCTAAGAATCTTAACAACAGCGACATACTAATACGAACAACAAGTATGTAAAAAAAAAAAAAACCAAATTCATAACACTATCTACGTTCAAAATCTTTAAATAAGTTGGTTAAAACCCCGTTACTTCTTTTTGCAATTATTTCCCTAAGGTTGAAGTTTGAGAACTTCCTTCCTTCCCTTCTCTT
This sequence comes from Trifolium fragiferum, assembly GCA_954870985.1. NCBI lineage: Eukaryota > Viridiplantae > Streptophyta > Magnoliopsida > Fabales > Fabaceae > Trifolium > Trifolium fragiferum. The sequence goes on along the minus strand of OX940790.1, from coordinate 22,186,407 downwards.
CTTCTCCTACGTGCCGTCAAATTCTCACACTATTTTTTTGTTTGATTTTATAAGTATTCCGGCATATCCCTACGTTCCTTTTTAAATTAATGTCAAGAGACAATTACATTATTACAAATAAATTGTTTTAATGGGAATTAAAATTATGTTTATTTCTTATTTTTCACATTTCTATTATTTTTCCATCTATACCCCCTTAACTTTCCAACACCTCATTATTTTATTTTCTACTTCTTTTTCTTTTAAGTTTTGGGTTAATAGGTTGTTACCCCCTGCTAAGTGGGCGTGTTTTGCGTGACCTCCTGCAATAAATTCCTTAATTATTTTTGGGTTAATACCTTATTTTGACAAAAGTCCCTGTAAAATTTTTTTTTTGATTTTAGTCCCTGCAATATCTCAAAACTTTCAAAATAGCCCCTGCCTGAATTTAGAGCTAACGTGGGACAAAATTTTATACTATAACAGGGACAAAATTTTATCAACACGGATATGATTTGCACCATCCAACAGCGACACATTGTGTAACATTCCCAAATTCTAAATCACCTAATTAATTTCAATTAGAGATTATCTATTAAATTAGAATTAATTAGAAGTGATTGATTAATTAAATCATAGGAGTTAAGTGTGAATTGTGTGAGAATAAGTAATTCCACTTAAACTTGAGCTACACATTAAAACACTAACTACATGAATTTGATTTAATCAACACTACTAGAATTTAAAATTCCCTCCTTAGTGACTCACCTTCCACTTAAACCCATTTCACACCACTTATCAACACCTCATAATCAAAGTATGAGTCATTGTTCCACTCAACCAAGATACATACAAACTAGAGTACTCTTCCCTCAATTCATTTTCAGCAAAAATCTGAACACAAGCTCCCTCAATTCTCTCCTCTCTCTCACGCCCCAACAACAACAAGTTGGGCAAAACTCCAAACTCCTCATTCACACCAACACCCATAACTTGTTATTTTCTATCACAAGTATACTTGCCACCTTCTGCAGAGATTCCTACTGCAACACTAGAGCAAGAATCTCTGAAGTATCAACTTTCCAAAACATCACATGATACATAACAACAACAAGCTTCACCACACCTCATTATTCACCAATGAAAATCCATGCATGCACCAAATTAGAACAAAATCACTCCTGTACATAGCATCAGAAATCAAATATAAATAGCCCTCCATTCCAGCTGAATAATTCATCAATTCTACTTCAAATTCGTAGTTCAAATAGAAGGGTTTTCAAGTGTCAAGCTCAAGCCTTTGGTCTGTCAGTTCGTGGGTCTTGTTGGGGTTGCAGTAGCTGAATTTAGAGGAGCCCAGGAGCAAGGAAAAGCTTCTAACAGGTGGGTTCTTAGGCTAGGTAGTTAGTTTAATTCAAATTTATGAAATTGAATGCAAATTAGGATTGAATAGGTATAGCTGTGTGGGCGGAATTAAGCCCCAAATTCCACTCTATTCTGTCTTATATTATCTATTTTATATTTCTGCAACGCCTCAGATGAAGATTGTAGGTGAATCCTTTGAAAAATGATGATTTTCGCAAAACAGGGTCAATTCTGCATGAACTCGCCATAGCGAGTTGCTAGCGAGCCTTCATGGCGAGCTGAAGGTTCTGGGTTGAAGAACTTCGCCATGGCGAGCTCTGGCTCGCCTAGCGAGTTGTTTAGGTCAAGACTTGTATGTTCGCCATGGCGAGCTTGGTGACTCGCCGTAGCGAGCTAACCCAGAATTCACTCACTTTTTCCTATTTTCAAAACTTTTGATCACTCGTTTTATATCTTCATCAGAGATGGTTATTTGCAGTTGTACGAATTATATAATGTTAAACAGGAGGTCATCACAGTCGGACTATTAGGTTTTAACGTAGGAATTTAGACATGATGTATGCGCCCGGGAATTGGGAATTATGGTAGTATGAATAAATTTTAGAATCAGTCAATTATGTGCGAATTATTCTATCGCTTTATGGACTTCCTTCGGAAGCTTCCATCAGGAAAAATGTTAAATTGTGAGTTGTATGCCGGAAACACTTCGTGTTCAGCGGATAAGGCAGGCCTCTGGGAGATACTCACCTCAGAGTGCTTCGCGGTTAAAATGAACAAGACTAATAATCTGTGACACACCATTTATATTATGTTTTATGATATTATGTTATGAATTATGTATGTTATGACTGATTAGGAGCCCCGGCCTTAGTTGCCTTTTAGGAGGGTAGTAGAATTCAATGGGACCAAGTGACTGTCTCACCCCACTCCCTTTTTGATTCAGATAAGCAGGTTGGCTAAAGGTATGCTGGTTGGTGTGCTCGTGGCTATGCTTTGGATGGCATTTCTTTCATGCTTTCTTTTCCCGTGTTTTGTTGTACTAGTTATCCTCTAGGATTGTGACTCTCGTTGATTTCCGCTGTTATTTTCAAACTCTCTGATGTATTTGGCACCTTGGTGTGCATAAACTCTTGTTGTAATAATAATGAATTCAGTTACCAGTAATAATATTCCACTATTATTCTAGATATATTTGTGGGGTGTTATAATTGGTATCAGAGCAGGTCAATTCAGATCTTGCGTGAGTTCATTAGTATTACCATTCCAATCCCAGTAGTTGTCTAGGTTCCCTACATACGTTCTAAGTGTCATGTCACTTTAGGCCTAGCTAACTTGATTTGATATTGGCAGTTAGAGCGAAATGTCTGGATCGAGGCGAGGACCTGGAAGACGCCCAAGAAGGCACGACAGTGATGAGGAGCCAGAAGTGTTCGGTGATGCTAACGCCAACATGTGGGCGGAGATGCTGCATCAACATCAGCAGTTCCAAGCACAGCAGGCTCAGCAGCATCAGGAATTTATGAATATGTTACAGCAACATATGAACCAACCACCTCCTCCTCCTCAGCAGCAAGGCACCAGTGCCGCTTTCAGAGAATTCGGTAGGATGAGCCCTCCGGAGTTTTATGGGGAATACAATCCGGCTAAGGCCCGTGAATGGATCCAGCGCATGAGTGGAATCTTGGACTCAATGGATTGTTCTGAAGTTGACAAGGTTGTATTCGTCTCCCGCTTCTTCAGGGGTGACGCTTGCAACTGGTGGGACGGAACCAAGTCGTATATGGAAGCGAGTAGTATGGAGTTGAACTGGAAGAATTTCAGGCGGCTCTTCGTGGGACACTACATTCCGGAGAATTACCAATTCCAGATGGAACGTGAATTGACTGAACTGAAGCAAGGGAATATGACTGTAGCAGAGTATACTATGAGGTTTAATGAGCTAGTGCGCTATGTGGCTGATGGAGACAACGCTCCTACCGAGGCCTGGAAAATGAAAAAGTATCGGATTGGTTTGAGAGCAGACATTGCCCACGATGTGTCCATGCAGCGCATTACCTCTTTTGGTGAACTTGTGCAGAAAAGCTACCATGCCGAGGTTGATCTTGGCAATATTCAGAAGGAAAAGAATGAACTATTTCAGAAGAGAAGGGACTCGGGAAAGTTCAATCTGCAAGTGAGGACTAAGGGTTCTACAAGCAAAGGCAAACAGAGTTTCTCTCAGCGTTCGCCAAAGAATTGTTCAGACCGTGGTTTCCCACACAGTGGGGAATGCATGAAGGGAAAGAATATCTGTTATTACTGCAAGCAGCCTGGACACTTCAAGCAAGACTATCCAAAGCTCAAGAAGCATGGAGATTCCAGCGGTGCGCCTAAAAGCAAAGGTCGGGTTTACTCACTTGATTGTGCTGAGATTAAATCTAATAATGCTTTGATTATGGATGTATGTTTATTAGGACAATCAGAAGTGTTAGTACTGTTTGATTGTGGTGCTACCAACTCTTTTATAGCCGTTGACTGTGCTCAGCGACTTAAACTACCTTCAGTTCCTCTTGTACCCCAAATGGCAGTTGCTGTCGCCACTGGCGGCAAAGTCATCTCTAAACGTGTCTGCCAAAACTGTCCAATCTTAGTGGGCAGTAAAGTCTATCACATAGATCTGATCTGTCTACCTTTGAAAGATTTTGACGTAGTCCTAGGCATGGATTGGTTATCTGCCAATACCGTGTATATAGGATGTGCTGAAAAGAACTTGTTCATTCCAACTGAAACATCTACAGAAAGTAGAGCTCTTTTCGCCTTACTCCAGAATGCTCATCAAATGATCCAGTACCTAGGTGCGGGTACTAAATGTTTCAGTGTCTTGTTTACTGTTGATCCTGAACCTGATTTAAGTCCCTCAGATATTCCAGTAGTTAATGAGTATTTAGATATCTTTCCTGACGATATCATGACCTTACCTCCAGAAAGAGAGGTGGAGTTTTCCATTGATCTTGTTCCCGGCTCTCAGCCCATATCAGTTGCTCCGTATAGAATGTCTCCTCTAGAATTGCATGAACTCAAAGTTAGAAAAATTACTCCAAATGCATTTCATCCGTCCAAGTGTCTCTCCTTGGGGAGCGCCAGTTCTGTTGGTTAAGAAAAAGGATGGTTCAATGCGCCTTTGTATTGATTACCGTCAGCTCAATAAGGTCAAAATAAAGAACAAGTATCCTTTGCCCTGTATAGATGACCTTCTAGACCAACTCAGAGGTGCTACTGTCTTTTCAAAGATAGATCTTCGGTTTGGTTATCATCAGATTCGCATCAAGTCTTCTGACGTGTCCAAAACTGCTTTCCGAACGCGTTATGGACACTATGAATTCCTTGTCATGCCCTTTGGTCTAACTAATGCCCCAGCTGTGTTCATAGATTATATGAACAGGATCTTCCAACCTTATCTGGATAAATTTGTTGTTATCTTCATAGATGACATCCTAATTTATTCTCGAAGCCCTGAAGAACACACTGAACACCTGAGGATTGTCTTGGAGATTTTAAGACAAAAGAAGCTTTATGCTAAGTTCAGTAAGTGTGAATTCTGGCTGTCCGAAATCAACTTCTTGGGACATGTCATATCACAAGGTGGTGTGGCAGTCGACCCATCCAAGGTAGAAGCTGTACTCAATTGGGATAGACCCAGGAATGTGTCTAAAGTCAGAAGTTTCCTAGGCTTGGCAGGCTATTATCGGAGATTCATTTTGGGATTTTCGGAGATTGCCCTGCCTTTGACTAGATTGACAAGGAAAGGAGCTGCCTATGAATGAGATGCAGAATGTGAACTGAGTTTCCAGACGTTGAAGGAAAAGTTGACAAGTGCCCCAGTGCTAGTAATTCCTAATCCAACTCGGAAATATGTGGTGTATTGTGATGCATCGCATAAAGGGCTTGGGTGTGTACTAATGCAAGATGGTGCCGTGGTTGCATATGCCTCTCGGCAGTTGAAGCCACATGAACAGAATTACCCAACTCATGATCTGGAACTAGCCGCAATTATCTTCGCTTTGAAGATCTGGAGGCATCACTTGTATGGTGTCCAATTTGATCTTTTTAGCGACCATAAAAGTTTGAAGTATCTGTTTGATCAGAATGATTTAAACATGAGACAACGAAGGTGGATGGAATATCTAAAAGATTTCGACTTCAATCTTAACTACCATCCTGGTAAGGCAAACGTAGTGGCGGATGCCTTAAGCAGGAAAGCTTTGTATGCTTCTGAATTACTTATGCAACAGTGTGGGTTGTATGAGAAGTTCAGAGACCTCAATCTGAATGTGGTATACCGGAAGAGTGGAATAAGAATTAATCGGATGGAGTTATCGTGTGATCTGCGCGCCAAGATAGCGCAAGCACAACGTAGTGATCTGGAGTTGCAAAAGAAATTGAATAATCCTGAGTTTTCAATAGCATCTGATGGTGCCATACTGTATGAAGGTAGGCTGTGTGTACCAAGTGATGGTGAATTGAAACGATTGATCTTAGAAGAAGCCCATAAGAGTGGATTCTCGATCCATCCCGGATCCACCAAGATGTATCACGATCTGAAGCAGAACTATTGGTGGCCCAATATGAAAGCTGAGATTGCGGATTTTGTATCCCGTTGTTTGGTATGCCAACAGGTTAAGATTGAACATCAGAAACCTGGAGGTCCCTTACAGCCCTTAGACATTCCGGAATGGAAATGGGAACACATCACTATGGACTTTGTTGGAGGGTTACCGCGTAACCAAAGAGGCCAAGATTCGATCTGCGTAATCGTGGATAGATTAACCAAGTCGGCTCATTTCATTCCAGTCAAATCCACCTATAAAGCCCCGCAATATGCAACTATCTTTATAGAGCAGATTGTAAGGCTTCATGGTGTACCTTTCAGTATCGTGTCAGATAGAGATCCAATCTTCACTTCTAGGTTCTGGAAAGCCTTCCAAAAGGCGATGGGTACTCGATTGAAGATGAGTACGTCGCATCACCCTCAGACGGATGGTCAATCTGAGAGAACCATTCAAACCCTTGAAGATATGCTCCGTGCTTGTGTTTTGGAAGATGGTGGTAGTTGGAGTAACCACCTACATCTGATAGAATTTGCCTACAATAACAGTTACCATTCCAGTATAGGAATGATACCCTTCGAAGCTCTTTATGGTAGGAAGTGTCGAACCCCGTTGTGTTGGACTGAGGTTGGTGATCGTGGAATCTTAGGACCGGATGTTATTCAAGAAACGACTTTAAAGGTTAAGTCCATCCGAGAGAAAATGAAAGTCGCTCAGAGTCGGCAGAAGAGTTACGCCGACAGGAGACGGAGACCCTTGGAGTTTGAGGAAGGAGATCATGTGTTTTTGAAAGTTACTCCGAAGCTGGGTTTACGTGGTGTGTTTAGAACCAAGAAACTCTGTCCAAGATATATTGGACCTTATCAAATTCTTCGGCGCGTCGGTTCCGTAGCCTATTAGTTAGCTCTTCCACCTTCTATGTCAGGGCTACACGACGTGTTCCATGTCTCTCAGCTTCGAAAGTATATTCCAGATCCTTATCAGCCGATAGAAATTGAACAGATAGATCTTCAGCCAGACTTGACTTATCAACCTGATCCAATTCGAATCATTGATCGTGATGTCAAAACCCTTCGGAATAAGAGGATTCCTATTGTCAAAGTTGAATGGGCGCAGTCTCCGGACGGCGAATACACTTGGGAACTGGAATCTGATACGATGAAAAGTTATCCTCACCTATTCTAAGGTAAACTTCTGAATTTCGAGGACGAAATTTCTTAAGGGGGGTAGATTGTAACATCCCCAAATTCTAAATCACCTAATTAATTTTAATTAGAGATTATCTATTAAATTAGAATTAATTAGAAGTGATTGATTAATTAAATCATAGGAGTTAAGTGTGAATTGTGTGAGAATAAGTAATTCCACTTAAACTTGAGCTACACATTAAAACACTAACTACATGAATTTGATTTAATCAACACTACTAGAATTCAAAATTCCCTCCTTAGTGACTCACCTTCCACTTAAACCCATTTCACACCACTTATCAACACCTCATAATCAAAGTATGAGTCATTGTTCCACTCAACCAAGATACATACAAACTAGAGTACTCTTCCCTCAATTCATTTTCAGCAAAAATCTGAACACAAGCTCCCTCAATTCTCTCCTCTCTCTCACGCCCCAACAACAACAAGGTGGGCAAAACTCCAAACTCCTCATTCACACCAACACCCATAACTTGTCATTTTCTATCACAAGTATACTTGCCACCTTCTGCAGAGATTCCTACTGCAACACTAGAGCAAGAATCTCTGAAGTATCAACTTTCCAAAACATCACATGATACATAACAACAACAAGCTTCACCACACCTCATTACTCACCAATGAAAATCCATGCATGCACCAAATTAGAACAAAATCACTCCTGTACATAGCATCAGAAATCAAATATAAATAGCCCTCCATTCCAGCTGAATAATTCATCAATTCTACTTCAAATTCGTAGTTCAAATAGAAGGGTTTTCAAGTGTCAAGCTCAAGCCTTTGGTCTGTCAGTTCGTGGGTCTTGTTGGGGTTGCAGTAGCTGAATTTAGAGGAGCCCATGAGCAAGGAAAAGCTTCTAACAGGTGGGTTCTTAGGCTAGGTAGTCAGTTTAATTCAAATTTATGAAATTGCATGCAAATTAGGATTGAATAGGTATAACTGTGTGGGTGGAATTAAGCCCCAAATTCCACTCTATTCTATCTTATATTATCTATTTTATATTTCTGCAACGCCTCAGATGAAGATTGTAGGTGAATCCTTTGAAAAATGATGATTTTCGCAAAACAAGGTCAATTCTGCATGAACTCGCCATAGCGAGATGCTAGCGAGCCTTCATGGCGAGCTGAAGGTTCTGGGCTGAAGAACTTCGCCATGGCGAGCTCTGGCTCGCCTAGCGAGTTGTTTAGGTCAGGACCTGTATGTTCGCCATGGCGAGCTTGGTGACTCGCCGTAGCGAGCTAACCCAGAATTCACTCACTTTTTCCTATTTTCAAAACTTTTGATCACTCGTTTTATATCTTCATCAGAGATGGTTATTTGCAGTTGTACGAATTATATAATGTTAAACAGGAGGTCATCACAGTCGGACTATTAGGTTTTAACGTAGGAATTTAGACATGATGTATGCGCCCGGGAATTGGGAATTATGGTAGTATGAATAAATTTTAGAATCAGTCAATTATGTGCGAATTATTCTATTGCTTTGTGGACTTCCTTCGGAAGCTTCCATCAGGAAAAATGTTAAATTGTGAGTTGTATGCCGGAAACACTTCGTGTTCAGCGGATAAGGCAGGCCTCTGGGAGATACTCACCTCAGAGTGCTTCGCGGTTAAAATGAACAAGACTAATAATCTGTGACACACCATTTATATTATGTTTTATGATATTATGTTATGAATTATGTATGTTATGACTGATTAGGAGCCCCGGCCTTAGTTGCCTTTTAGGAGGGTAGTAGAATTCAATGGGACAAAGTGACTATCTCACCCCACTCCCTTTTTGATTCAGATAAGCAGGTTGGCTAAAGGTATGCTGGTTGGTGTGCTCATGGCTATGCTTTGGATGGCATTTCTTTCATGCTTTCTTTTCCCGTGTTTTGTTGTACTAGTTATCCTCTAGGATTGTGACTCTCGTTGATTTCCGCTGTTATTTTCAAACTCTCTGATGTATTTGGCACCTTGGTGTGCATAAACTCTTGTTGTAATAATAATGAATTCAGTTACCAGTAATAATATTCCACTATTATTCTAGATATATTTGTGGGGTGTTATACATTGGCTACAAGAAGTTTAAATTCTAAGAAACTTAACAACATCGACATACTAATACGAACAACAAGTATGTAAAAAATAAAAACAAAAAAAAAAAAACCAAATTCATAACACTATCTACGTTCAAAATCTTTAAATGAGTTGGTTAAAACCCCCTTACTTCTTTTTGCAGTTATTTCCCTAAGGTTGAAGTTTGAGAACTCCCTTCCTTCCCTTCTCTTCATCTCCTACGTGCCCTCAAATTTTCACACTAATTTTTTGTTTGATTTGATCAGTATTCACGCATATCTCTACCTTCCTTTTTAAATTAATGTCAAGAGACAATTACATTATTACAAATAAATTGTTTTAATGGTAATTAAAATAATGTTTATTCCTTATTTTTCAGATCTCTATTATTTTCCCATCTATACCCCCGGAACTTTCCAACACCTCTTTATTTTATTTTCTACTTCTTTTTCTTTTAATTTTTGGGTTAATAGGTTGTTAACCCCTGCTAAGTGGGCGTGTTTTGTGTGACCTCCTGCAATAAATTCCTTGAAGATTCCCCCCTTGCAAAGTAAAAATCTGACAGCTCAAATTCATATTTTCTTAATGTATTATAACAACCCCATTATTAAGTTTCAAGACTCACATGTTTTTTATATTATAACAGGGACAAAATTTTATCAACACGGATAAGATTTCCACCATCCAACAGCGACACATTGGCTACAAGAAGTTTAAATTCTAAGAATCTTAACAACAGCGACATACTAATACGAATAACAAGTATGTAAAAAAAAAAAACCAAATTCATAACACTATCTACGTTCAAAATCTTTAAATAAGTTGGTTAAAACCCCCTAACTTCTTTTTGCAGTTATTTCCCTAAGATTGAAGTTTGGAACTCCCTTCCTTCCCTTCTCTTCTTCTCCTACGTGCCCTCAAATTCTCACACTATTTTTTTGTTTGATTTGATCAGTATTCACGCATATCTCTACCTTCCTTTTTAAATTAATGTCAAGAGACAATTACATTGTTACAAATAAATTGTTTTAATGGTAATTAAAATTATGTTTATTCCTTATTTTTCACATCTCTATTATTTTCCCATCTATACCCCCTGAACATTCCAACAGCTCTTTATTTTATTTTCTACTTCTTTTTGTTTTAATTTTTGGGTTAATAGGTTGTTAGCCCTTGCTAAGTGGGCGTGTTTTGCGTGACCTCCTGCAATAAATTCCTTGAAGATTCCCCCCTTGCAAAGTAAAAATCTGACAGCTCAAATTCATATTTTCTTAATGTATTATAACAACCCCATTATTAAGCTTCAAGACTCACATGCTTTTTATACTATAACAGGGACAAAATATTATCAACACGGATAAGATTTCCACCATCCAACAGCGACACATTGGCTACAAGAAGTTTAAATTCTAAGAATCTTAACAACAGCGACATACTAATATGAATAACAAGTATGTAGAAAAAAAAAACCAAATTCATAGCACTATCTACGTTCAAAATCTTTAAATAAGTTGGTTAAGACCCCCTAACTTCTTTTTGCAGTTATTTCCCTAAGATTGAAGTTTGGAACTCCCTTCCTTCCCTTCTCTTCTTCTCCAACGTGCCCTCAAATTCTCACACTATATTTTTGTTTGATTTGATCAGTATTCACGCATATCTCTACCTTCATTTTTAAATTAATGTCAAGAGACAATTACATTGTTACAAATAAATTGTTTTAATGGTAATTAAAATTATGTTTATTCCTTATTTTTCACATCTCTATTATTTTCCCATCTATACCCCCTGAACATTCCAACAGCTCTTTATTTTATTTTCTACTTCTTTTTCTTTTAATTTTTGGGTTAATAGGTTGTTAGCCCTTGCTAAGTGGGCGTGTTTTGCGTGACCTCTTGCAATAAATTCCTTGAAGATTCCCCCCTTGCAAAGTAAAAATCTGACAGCTCAAATTCATATTTTCTTAATGTATTATAACAACCCCATTATTAAGCTTTAAGACTCACATGTTTTTTATACTATAACAGGGACAAAATTTTATCAACACGGATAAGATTTCCACCATCCAACAGCGACACATTGGCTACAAGAAGTTTAAATTCTAAGAAACTTAACAACAACGACATACTAATACGAACAACAAGTATGTAAAAAAAAAAAAATAAAAAACCAAATTCATAACACTATCTACGTTCAAAATCTTTAAATGAGTTGGTTAAAACCCCCTTACTTCTTTTTGCAGTTATTTCCCTAAGGTTGATGTTTGAGAACTCCCTTCCTTCCCTTCTCTTCATCTCCTACGTGCCCTCAAATTTTCACACTATTTTTTTGTTTGATTTGATCAGTATTCACGCATATCTCTACCTTCCTTTTTAAATTAATGTCAAGAGACAATTACATTATTACAAATAAATTGTTTTAATGGTAATTAAAATAATGTTTATTCCTTATTTTTAAGATCACTATTATGTTCCCATCTATACCCCCGGAACTTTCCAACACCTCTTTATTTTGTTTTCTACTTCTTTTTCTTTGAATTTTTGGGTTAATAGGTTGTTAGCCCCTGCTAAGTGGGCGTGTTTTGCGTGACCTCCTGCAATAAATTCCTTGAAGATTCCCCCCTTGCAAAGTAAAAATCTGACAGCTCAAATTCATATTTTCTTAATGTATTATAACAACCCCATTATTAAGCTTCAAGACTCACATGCTTTTTATACTATAACAGGGACAAAATTTTATCAACACGGATAAGATTTCCACCATCCAACAGCGACACATTGGCTACAAGAAGTTTAAATTCTAAGAAACTTAACAACAACGACATACTAATACGAACAACAAGTATGTAAAAAAAAAAATAAATAAAAAACCAAATTCATAACACTATCTACGTTCAAAATCTTTAAATGAGTTGGTTAAAACCCCCTTACTTCTTTTTGCAGTTATTTCCCTAAGGTTGATGTTTGAGAACTCCCTTCCTTCCCTTCTCTTCATCTCCTACGTGTCCTCAAATTTTCACACTATTTTTTTGTTTGATTTGATCAGTATTCACGCATATCTCTACCTTCCTTTTTAAATTAATGTCAAGAGACAATTACATTATTACAAATAAATTGTTTTAATGGTAATTAAAATAATGTTTATTCCTTATTTTTCAGATCACTATTATTTTCCCATCTATACCCCCGGAACTTTCCAACACCTCTTTATTTTATTTTCTACTTCTTTTTCTTTTAATTTTTGGGTTAATAGGTTGTTAGCCCCTGCTAAATGGGTGTGTTTTGCGTGACCTCCTCCAATAAATTCCTTGAAGATTCCCCCCTTGCAAAGTAAAAATCTGACAGCTCAAATTCATATTTTCGTAATGTATTATAACAACCCCATTATTAAGCTTCAAGACTCACATGCTTTTTATACTATAACAGGGACAAAATTTTATCAACACGGATAAGATTTCCACCATCCAACAGCGACACATTGGCTACAAGAAGTTTAAATTCTAAGAATCTTAACAACAGCGACATACTAATACGAATAACAAGTATGTAAAAAAAAAAAAACCAAATTCATAACACTATCTACGTTCAAAATCTTTAAATAAGTTGGTCAAAACCCCCTTACTTCTTTTTGCAGTTATTTCCCTAAGGTTGAAGTTTGAGAACTCCCTTCCTTCCCCTCTCTTCTTCTCCTACGTGCCCTCAAATTCCCACACTATTTTTTTGTTTGATTTTATTAGTATTCAGGCATATCTCTACCTTCCTTTTGAAATTAATGTCAAGAGACAATAACATTATTACAAATAAATTGTTTTAATGGTAATTAAAATTATGTTTATTCCTTATTTTACACATCTCTATTATTTTCTCATCTATACCCCCTGAACTTTCCAACACCTCTTTATTTTATTTTCTACTTCTTTATCTTTTAATTTTTGGGTTAATAGGTTTTTAGCCCCTGCTAAGTGGGCATGTTTTGCGTGACCTCCTGCAACAAATTGCTTGAAGATTCCCCCCTTGCAAAGTAAAAATCTGACAGCTCAAATTCATATTTTCTTAATGTATTATAACAACCCCATTATTAAGTTTCAAGACTCACATGTTTTTTATATTATAACAGGGACAAAATTTTATCAACACGGATAAGATTTCCACCATCCAACAGCGACACATTGGCTACAAGAAGTTTAAATTCTAAGAATCTTAACAACAGCGACATACTAATACGAATAACAAGTATGTAAAAAAAAAAAAACCAAATTCATAACACTATCTACGTTCAAAATCTTTAAATAAGTTGGTTAAAACCCCCTAACTTCTTTTTGCAGTTATTTCCCTAAGATTGAAGTTTGGAACTCCCTTCCTTCCCTTCTCTTCTTCTCCTACGTGCCCTCAAATTCTCACACTATTTTTTTGTTTGATTTGATCAGTATTCACGCATATCTCTACCTTCCTTTTTAAATTAATGTCAAGAGACAATTACATTGTTACAAATAAATTGTTTTAATGGTAATTAAAATTATGTTTATTCCTTATTTTTCACATCTCTATTATTTTCCCATCTATACCCCCTGAACATTCCAACAGCTCTTTATTTTATTTTCTACTTCTTTTTGTTTTAATTTTTGGGTTAATAGGTTGTTAGCCCTTGCTAAGTGGGCGTGTTTTGCGTGACCTCCTGCAATAAATTCCTTGAAGATTCCCCCCTTGCAAAGTAAAAATCTGACAGCTCAAATTCATATTTTCTTAATGTATTATAACAACCCCATTATTAAGCTTCAAGACTCACATGCTTTTTATACTATAACAGGGACAAAATATTATCAACACGGATAAGATTTCCACCATCCAACAGCGACACATTGGCTACAAGAAGTTTAAATTCTAAGAATCTTAACAACAGCGACATACTAATATGAATAACAAGTATGTAGAAAAAAAAAACCAAATTCATAGCACTATCTACGTTCAAAATCTTTAAATGAGTTGGTTAAAACCCCCTTACTTCTTTTTGCAGTTATTTCCCTAAGGTTGATGTTTGAGAACTCCCTTCCTTCCCTTCTCTTCATCTCCTACGTGCCCTCAAATTTTCACACTATTTTTTTGTTTGATTTGATCAGTATTCACGCATATCTCTACCTTCCTTTTTAAATTAATGTCAAGAGACAATTACATTATTACAAATAAATTGTTTTAATGGTAATTAAAATAATGTTTATTCCTTATTTTTCAGATCTCTATTATTTTCCCATCTATACCCCCGGAACTTTCCAACACCTCTTTATTTTATTTTCTACTTCTTTTTCTTTTAATTTTTGGGTTAATAGGTTGTTAACCCCTGCTAAGTGGGCGTGTTTTGTGTGACCTCCTGCAATAAATTCCTTGAAGATTCCCCCCTTGCAAAGTAAAAATCTGACAGCTCAAATTCATATTTTCTTAATGTATTATAACAACCCCATTATTAAGTTTCAAGACTCACATGTTTTTTATATTATAACAGGGACAAAATTTTATCAACACGGATAAGATTTCCACCATCCAACAGCGACACATTGGCTACAAGAAGTTTAAATTCTAAGAATCTTAACAACAGCGACATACTAATACGAATAACAAGTATGTAAAAAAAAAAAAACCAAATTCATAACACTATCTACGTTCAAAATCTTTAAATAAGTTGGTTAAAACCCCCTAACTTCTTTTTGCAGTTATTTCCCTAAGATTGAAGTTTGGAACTCCCTTCCTTCCCTTCTCTTCTTCTCCTACGTGCCCTCAAATTCTCACACTATTTTTTTGTTTGATTTGATCAGTATTCACGCATATCTCTACCTTCCTTTTTAAATTAATGTCAAGAGACAATTACATTGTTACAAATAAATTGTTTTAATGGTAATTAAAATTATGTTTATTCCTTATTTTTCACATCTCTATTATTTTCCCATCTATACCCCCTGAACATTCCAACAGCTCTTTATTTTATTTTCTACTTCTTTTTGTTTTAATTTTTGGGTTAATAGGTTGTTAGCCCTTGCTAAGTGGGCGTGTTTTGCGTGACCTCCTGCAATAAATTCCTTGAAGATTCCCCCCTTGCAAAGTAAAAATCTGACAGCTCAAATTCATATTTTCTTAATGTATTATAACAACCCCATTATTAAGCTTCAAGACTCACATGCTTTTTATACTATAACAGGGACAAAATTTTATCAACACGGATAAGATTTCCACCATCCAACAGCGACACATTGGCTACAAGAAGTTTAAATTCTAAGAATCTTAACAACAGCGACATACTAATACGAATAACAAGTATGTAAAAAAAAAAAAAACCAAATTCATAACACTATCTACGTTCAAAATCTTTAAATAAGTTGGTCAAAACCCCCTTACTTCTTTTTGCAGTTATTTCCCTAAGGTTGAAGTTTGAGAACTCCCTTCCTTCCCCTCTCTTCTTCTCCTACGTGCCCTCAAATTCCCACACTATTTTTTTGTTTGATTTTATTAGTATTCAGGCATATCTCTACCTTCCTTTTGAAATTAATGTCAAGAGACAATAACATTATTACAAATAAATTGTTTTAATGGTAATTAAAATTATGTTTATTCCTTATTTTACACATCTCTATTATTTTCTCATCTATACCCCCTGAACTTTCCAACACCTCTTTATTTTATTTTCTACTTCTTTATCTTTTAATTTTTGGGTTAATAGGTTTTTAGCCCCTGCTAAGTGGGCATGTTTTGCGTGACCTCCTGCAACAAATTGCTTGAAGATTCCCCCCTTGCAAAGTAAAAATCTGACAGCTCAAATTCATATTTTCTTAATGTATTATAACAACCCCATTATTAAGTTTCAAGACTCACATGTTTTTTATATTATAACAGGGACAAAATTTTATCAACACGGATAAGATTTCCACCATCCAACAGCGACACATTGGCTACAAGAAGTTTAAATTCTAAGAATCTTAACAACAGCGACATACTAATACGAATAACAAGTATGTAAAAAAAAAAAACCAAATTCATAACACTATCTACGTTCAAAATCTTTAAATAAGTTGGTTAAAACCCCCTAACTTCTTTTTGCAGTTATTTCCCTAAGATTGAAGTTTGGAACTCCCTTCCTTCCCTTCTCTTCTTCTCCTACGTGCCCTCAAATTCTCACACTATTTTTTTGTTTGATTTGATCAGTATTCACGCATATCTCTACCTTCCTTTTTAAATTAATGTCAAGAGACAATTACATTGTTACAAATAAATTGTTTTAATGGTAATTAAAATTATGTTTATTCCTTATTTTTCACATCTCTATTATTTTCCCATCTATACCCCCTGAACATTCCAACAGCTCTTTATTTTATTTTCTACTTCTTTTTGTTTTAATTTTTGGGTTAATAGGTTGTTAGCCCTTGCTAAGTGGGCGTGTTTTGCGTGACCTCCTGCAATAAATTCCTTGAAGATTCCCCCCTTGCAAAGTAAAAATCTGACAGCTCAAATTCATATTTTCTTAATGTATTATAACAACCCCATTATTAAGCTTCAAGACTCACATGCTTTTTATACTATAACAGGGACAAAATATTATCAACACGGATAAGATTTCCACCATCCAACAGCGACACATTGGCTACAAGAAGTTTAAATTCTAAGAATCTTAACAACAGCGACATACTAATATGAATAACAAGTATGTAGAAAAAAAAAACCAAATTCATAGCACTATCTACGTTCAAAATCTTTAAATAAGTTGGTTAAGACCCCCTAACTTCTTTTTGCAGTTATTTCCCTAAGATTGAAGTTTGGAACTCCCTTCCTTCCCTTCTCTTCTTCTCCAACGTGCCCTCAAATTCTCACACTATATTTTTGTTTGATTTGATCAGTATTCACGCATATCTCTACCTTCATTTTTAAATTAATGTCAAGAGACAATTACATTGTTACAAATAAATTGTTTTAATGGTAATTAAAATAATGTTTATTCCTTATTTTTAAGATCACTATTATTTTCCCATCTATACCCCCGGAACTTTCCAACACCTCTTTATTTTGTTTTCTACTTCTTTTTCTTTGAATTTTTGGGTTAATAGGTTGTTAGCCCCTGCTAAGTGGGCGTGTTTTGCGTGACCTCCTGCAATAAATTCCTTGAAGATTCCCCCCTTGCAAAGTAAAAATCTGACAGCTCAAATTCATATTTTCTTAATGTATTATAACAACCCCATTATTAAGCTTCAAGACTCACATGCTTTTTATACTATAACAGGGACAAAATTTTATCAACACGGATAAGATTTCCACCATCCAACAGCGACACATTGGCTACAAGAAGTTTAAATTCTAAGAAACTTAACAACAACGACATACTAATACGAACAACAAGTATGTAAAAAAAAAAATAAATAAAAAACCAAATTCATAACACTATCTACGTTCAAAATCTTTAAATGAGTTGGTTAAAACCCCCTTACTTCTTTTTGCAGTTATTTCCCTAAGGTTGATGTTTGAGAACTCCCTTCCTTCCCTTCTCTTCATCTCCTACGTGTCCTCAAATTTTCACACTATTTTTTTGTTTGATTTGATCAGTATTCACGCATATCTCTACCTTCCTTTTTAAATTAATGTCAAGAGACAATTACATTATTACAAATAAATTGTTTTAATGGTAATTAAAATAATGTTTATTCCTTATTTTTCAGATCACTATTATTTTCCCATCTATACCCCCGGAACTTTCCAACACCTCTTTATTTTATTTTCTACTTCTTTTTCTTTTAATTTCTGGGTTAATAGGTTGTTAGCCCCTGCTAAATGGGTGTGTTTTGCGTGACCTCCTCCAATAAATTCCTTGAAGATTCCCCCCTTGCAAAGTAAAAATCTGACAGCTCAAATTCATATTTTCGTAATGTATTATAACAACCCCATTATTAAGCTTCAAGACTCACATGCTTTTTATACTATAACAGGGACAAAATTTTATCAACACGGATAAGATTTCCACCATCCAACAGCGACACATTGGCTACAAGAAGTTTAAATTCTAAGAATCTTAACAACAGCGACATACTAATACGAATAACAAGTATGTAAAAAAAAAAAAACCAAATTCATAACACTATCTACGTTCAAAATCTTTAAATAAGTTGGTCAAAACCCCCTTACTTCTTTTTGCAGTTATTTCCCTAAGGTTGAAGTTTGAGAACTCCCTTCCTTCCCCTCTCTTCTTCTCCTACGTGCCCTCAAATTCCCACACTATTTTTTTGTTTGATTTTATTAGTATTCAGGCATATCTCTACCTTCCTTTTGAAATTAATGTCAAGAGACAATAACATTATTACAAATAAATTGTTTTAATGGTAATTAAAATTATGTTTATTCCTTATTTTACACATCTCTATTATTTTCTCATCTATACCCCCTGAACTTTCCAACACCTCTTTATTTTATTTTCTACTTCTTTATCTTTTAATTTTTGGGTTAATAGGTTTTTAGCCCCTGCTAAGTGGGCATGTTTTGCGTGACCTCCTGCAACAAATTGCTTGAAGATTCCCCCCTTGCAAAGTAAAAATCTGACAGCTCAAATTCATATTTTCTTAATGTATTATAACAACCCCATTATTAAGCTTCAAGACTCACATGCTTTTTATACTATAACAGGGACAAAATATTATCAACACGGATAAGATTTCCACCATCCAACAGCGACACATTGGCTACAAGAAGTTTAAATTCTAAGAATCTTAACAACAGCGACATACTAATATGAATAACAAGTATGTAGAAAAAAAAAACCAAATTCATAGCACTATCTACGTTCAAAATCTTTAAATAAGTTGGTTAAGACCCCCTAACTTCTTTTTGCAGTTATTTCCCTAAGATTGAAGTTTGGAACTCCCTTCCTTCCCTTCTCTTCTTCTCCAACGTGCCCTCAAATTCTCACACTATATTTTTGTTTGATTTGATCAGTATTCACGCATATCTCTACCTTCATTTTTAAAAATCTGACAGCTCAAATTCATATTTTCTTAATGTATTATAACAATCCCATTATTAAGCTTCAAGACTCACATGCTTTTTATACTATAACAGGGACAATTTTTATCAACACGGATATGATTTGCACCATCCAACAGCGACACATTGGCTACAAGAAGTTTAAATTCTAAGTAACTTAACAACATCGACATACTAATACGAACAACAAGTATGTAAAAAAAAAAAAAAAACAACCAATTCATAACACTATCTACGTTCAAAATCTTTAAATGATTTGGTTAAAACCCCCTTACTTCTTTTTGCCCTTATTTCCCTAAGGTTGAAGTTTGAGAACTCCCTTCCTTCCCTTCGCTTCATCTCCTACGTGCCCTCAAATTTTCACACTATTTTTTTGTTTGATTTGATCAGTATTCACGCATATCTCTACCTTCCTTTTTATATTAATGTCAAGAGACAATTACATTATTACAAATAAATTGTTTTAATGGTAATTAAAATTATCTTTATTCCTTATTTTTCACATCTCTATTATTTTCCGATCTATACCCCCGGAACTTTCCAACACCTCTTTATTTTATTTTCTACTTCTTTTTCTTTTAATTTTTGGGTTAATAGGTTGTTAGCCCTTGCTAAGTGGGCGTGTTTTGCATGACCTCCTACAATAAATTCCTTGAAGATTTCCCCCTTGCAAAGTAAAAATCTGACAGCTCAAATTCATATTTTCTTAATGTATTATAACAATCCCATTATTAAGCTTCAAGACTCACATGCTTTTTATACTATAACAGGGACAATTTTTATCAACACGGATATGATTTGCACCATCCAACAGCGACACATTGGCTACAAGAAGTTTAAATTCTAAGTAACTTAACAACATCGACATACTAATACGAACAACAAGTATGTAAAAAAAAAAAAATAAATAAAAAACCAAATTCATAACACTATCTACGTTCAAAATCTTTAAATGAGTTGGTTAAAACCCCCTTACTTCTTTTTGCAGTTATTTCCCTAAGGTTGATGTTTGAGAACTCCCTTCCTTCCCTTCTCTTCATCTCCTACGTGTCCTCAAATTTTCACACTATTTTTTTGTTTGATTTGATCAGTATTCACGCATATCTCTACCTTCCTTTTTAAATTAATGTCAAGAGACAATTACATTATTACAAATAAATTGTTTTAATGGTAATTAAAATAATGTTTATTCCTTATTTTTCAGATCACTATTATTTTCCCATCTATACCCCCGGAACTTTCCAACACCTCTTTATTTTATTTTCTACTTCTTTTTCTTTTAATTTTTGGGTTAATAGGTTGTTAGCCCCTGCTAAATGGGTGTGTTTTGCGTGACCTCCTCCAATAAATTCCTTGAAGATTCCCCCCTTGCAAAGTAAAAATCTGACAGCTCAAATTCATATTTTCGTAATGTATTATAACAACCCCATTATTAAGCTTCAAGACTCACATGCTTTTTATACTATAACAGGGACAAAATTTTATCAACACGGATAAGATTTCCACCATCCAACAGCGACACATTGGCTACAAGAAGTTTAAATTCTAAGAATCTTAACAACAGCGACATACTAATACGAATAACAAGTATGTAAAAAAAAAAAACCAAATTCATAACACTATCTACGTTCAAAATCTTTAAATAAGTTGGTCAAAACCCCCTTACTTCTTTTTGCAGTAATTTCCCTAAGGTTGAAGTTTGAGAACTCCCTTCCTTCCCCTCTCTTCTTCTCCTACGTGCCCTCAAATTCCCACACTATTTTTTTGTTTGATTTTATTAGTATTCAGGCATATCTCTACCTTCCTTTTGAAATTAATGTCAAGAGACAATAACATTATTACAAATAAATTGTTTTAATGGTAATTAAAATTATGTTTATTCCTTATTTTACACATCTCTATTATTTTCTCATCTATACCCCCTGAACTTTCCAACACCTCTTTATTTTATTTTCTACTTCTTTATCTTTTAATTTTTGGGTTAATAGGTTTTTAGCCCCTGCTAAGTGGGCATGTTTTGCGTGACCTCCTGCAACAAATTGCTTGAAGATTCCCCCCTTGCAAAGTAAAAATCTGACAACTCAAATTCATATTTTCTTAATGTATTATAACAATCCCATTATTAAGCTTCAAGACTCACATGCTTTTTATACTATAACAGGGACAATTTTTATCAACACGGATATGATTTGCACCATCCAACAGCGACACATTGGCTACAAGAAGTTTAAATTCTAAGTAACTTAACAACATCGACATACTAATACGAACAACAAGTATGTAAAAAAAAAAAAAAAACAACCAATTCATAACACTATCTACGTTCAAAATCTTTAAATGATTTGGTTAAAACCCCCTTACTTCTTTTTGCCCTTATTTCCCTAAGGTTGAAGTTTGAGAACTCCCTTCCTTCCCTTCGCTTCATCTCCTACGTGCCCTCAAATTTTCACACTATTTTTTTGTTTGATTTGATCAGTATTCACGCATATCTCTACCTTCCTTTTTATATTAATGTCAAGAGACAATTACATTATTACAAATAAATTGTTTTAATGGTAATTAAAATTATCTTTATTCCTTATTTTTCACATCTCTATTATTTTCCGATCTATACCCCCGGAACTTTCCAACACCTCTTTATTTTATTTTCTACTTCTTTTTCTTTTAATTTTTGGGTTAATAGGTTGTTAGCCCTTGCTAAGTGGGCGTGTTTTGCATGACCTCCTACAATAAATTCCTTGAAGATTTCCCCCTTGCAAAGTAAAAATCTGACAGCTCAAATTCATATTTTCTTAATGTATTATAACAATCCCATTATTAAGCTTCAAGACTCACATGCTTTTTATACTATAACAGGGACAATTTTTATCAACACGGATATGATTTGCACCATCCAACAGCGACACATTGGCTACAAGAAGTTTAAATTCTAAGTAACTTAACAACATCGACATACTAATACGAACAACAAGTATGTAAAAAAAAAAATAAATAAAAAACCAAATTCATAACACTATCTACGTTCAAAATCTTTAAATGAGTTGGTTAAAACCCCCTTACTTCTTTTTGCAGTTATTTCCCTAAGGTTGATGTTTGAGAACTCCCTTCCTTCCCTTCTCTTCATCTCCTACGTGTCCTCAAATTTTCACACTATTTTTTTGTTTGATTTGATCAGTATTCACGCATATCTCTACCTTCCTTTTTAAATTAATGTCAAGAGACAATTACATTATTACAAATAAATTGTTTTAATGGTAATTAAAATAATGTTTATTCCTTATTTTTCAGATCACTATTATTTTCCCATCTATACCCCCGGAACTTTCCAACACCTCTTTATTTTATTTTCTACTTCTTTTTCTTTTAATTTTTGGGTTAATAGGTTGTTAGCCCCTGCTAAATGGGTGTGTTTTGCGTGACCTCCTCCAATAAATTCCTTGAAGATTCCCCCCTTGCAAAGTAAAAATCTGACAGCTCAAATTCATATTTTCGTAATGTATTATAACAACCCCATTATTAAGCTTCAAGACTCACATGCTTTTTATACTATAACAGGGACAAAATTTTATCAACACGGATAAGATTTCCACCATCCAACAGCGACACATTGGCTACAAGAAGTTTAAATTCTAAGAATCTTAACAACAGCGACATACTAATACGAATAACAAGTATGTAAAAAAAAAAAACCAAATTCATAACACTATCTACGTTCAAAATCTTTAAATAAGTTGGTCAAAACCCCCTTACTTCTTTTTGCAGTTATTTCCCTAAGGTTGAAGTTTGAGAACTCCCTTCCTTCCCCTCTCTTCTTCTCCTACGTGCCCTCAAATTCCCACACTATTTTTTTGTTTGATTTTATTAGTATTCAGGCATATCTCTACCTTCCTTTTGAAATTAATGTCAAGAGACAATAACATTATTACAAATAAATTGTTTTAATGGTAATTAAAATTATGTTTATTCCTTATTTTACACATCTCTATTATTTTCTCATCTATACCCCCTGAACTTTCCAACACCTCTTTATTTTATTTTCTACTTCTTTATCTTTTAATTTTTGGGTTAATAGGTTTTTAGCCCCTGCTAAGTGGGCATGTTTTGCGTGACCTCCTGCAACAAATTGCTTGAAGATTCCCCCCTTGCAAAGTAAAAATCTGACAACTCAAATTCATATTTTCTTAATGTATTATAACAATCCCATTATTAAGCTTCAAGACTCACATGCTTTTTATACTATAACAGGGACAATTTTTATCAACACGGATATGATTTGCACCATCCAACAGCGACACATTGGCTACAAGAAGTTTAAATTCTAAGTAACTTAACAACATCGACATACTAATACGAACAACAAGTATGTAAAAAAAAAAAAAAAACAACCAATTCATAACACTATCTACGTTCAAAATCTTTAAATGATTTGGTTAAAACCCCCTTACTTCTTTTTGCCCTTATTTCCCTAAGGTTGAAGTTTGAGAACTCCCTTCCTTCCCTTCGCTTCATCTCCTACGTGCCCTCAAATTTTCACACTATTTTTTTGTTTGATTTGATCAGTATTCACGCATATCTCTACCTTCCTTTTTATATTAATGTCAAGAGACAATTACATTATTACAAATAAATTGTTTTAATGGTAATTAAAATTATCTTTATTCCTTATTTTTCACATCTCTATTATTTTCCGATCTATACCCCCGGAACTTTCCAACACCTCTTTATTTTATTTTCTACTTCTTTTTCTTTTAATTTTTGGGTTAATAGGTTGTTAGCCCTTGCTAAGTGGGCGTGTTTTGCATGACCTCCTACAATAAATTCCTTGAAGATTTCCCCCTTGCAAAGTAAAAATCTGACAGCTCAAATTCATATTTTCTTAATGTATTATAACAATCCCATTATTAAGCTTCAAGACTCACATGCTTTTTATACTATAACAGGGACAATTTTTATCAACACGGATATGATTTGCACCATCCAACAGCGACACATTGGCTACAAGAAGTTTAAATTCTAAGTAACTTAACAACATCGACATACTAATACGAACAACAAGTATGTAAAAAAAAAAATAAATAAAAAACCAAATTCATAACACTATCTACGTTCAAAATCTTTAAATGAGTTGGTTAAAACCCCCTTACTTCTTTTTGCAGTTATTTCCCTAAGGTTGATGTTTGAGAACTCCCTTCCTTCCCTTCTCTTCATCTCCTACGTGTCCTCAAATTTTCACACTATTTTTTTGTTTGATTTGATCAGTATTCACGCATATCTCTACCTTCCTTTTTAAATTAATGTCAAGAGACAATTACATTATTACAAATAAATTGTTTTAATGGTAATTAAAATAATGTTTATTCCTTATTTTTCAGATCACTATTATTTTCCCATCTATACCCCCGGAACTTTCCAACACCTCTTTATTTTATTTTCTACTTCTTTTTCTTTTAATTTTTGGGTTAATAGGTTGTTAGCCCCTGCTAAATGGGTGTGTTTTGCGTGACCTCCTCCAATAAATTCCTTGAAGATTCCCCCCTTGCAAAGTAAAAATCTGACAGCTCAAATTCATATTTTCGTAATGTATTATAACAACCCCATTATTAAGCTTCAAGACTCACATGCTTTTTATACTATAACAGGGACAAAATTTTATCAACACGGATAAGATTTCCACCATCCAACAGCGACACATTGGCTACAAGAAGTTTAAATTCTAAGAATCTTAACAACAGCGACATACTAATACGAATAACAAGTATGTAAAAAAAAAAAACCAAATTCATAACACTATCTACGTTCAAAATCTTTAAATAAGTTGGTCAAAACCCCCTTACTTCTTTTTGCAGTTATTTCCCTAAGGTTGAAGTTTGAGAACTCCCTTCCTTCCCCTCTCTTCTTCTCCTACGTGCCCTCAAATTCCCACACTATTTTTTTGTTTGATTTTATTAGTATTCAGGCATATCTCTACCTTCCTTTTGAAATTAATGTCAAGAGACAATAACATTATTACAAATAAATTGTTTTAATGGTAATTAAAATTATGTTTATTCCTTATTTTACACATCTCTATTATTTTCTCATCTATACCCCCTGAACTTTCCAACACCTCTTTATTTTATTTTCTACTTCTTTATCTTTTAATTTTTGGGTTAATAGGTTTTTAGCCCCTGCTAAGTGGGCATGTTTTGCGTGACCTCCTGCAACAAATTGCTTGAAGATTCCCCCCTTGCAAAGTAAAAATCTGACAACTCAAATTCATATTTTCTTAATGTATTATAACAATCCCATTATTAAGCTTCAAGACTCACATGCTTTTTATACTATAACAGGGACAATTTTTATCAACACGGATATGATTTGCACCATCCAACAGCGACACATTGGCTACAAGAAGTTTAAATTCTAAGTAACTTAACAACATCGACATACTAATACGAACAACAAGTATGTAAAAAAAAAAAAAAAACAACCAATTCATAACACTATCTACGTTCAAAATCTTTAAATGATTTGGTTAAAACCCCCTTACTTCTTTTTGCCCTTATTTCCCTAAGGTTGAAGTTTGAGAACTCCCTTCCTTCCCTTCGCTTCATCTCCTACGTGCCCTCAAATTTTCACACTATTTTTTTGTTTGATTTGATCAGTATTCACGCATATCTCTACCTTCCTTTTTATATTAATGTCAAGAGACAATTACATTATTACAAATAAATTGTTTTAATGGTAATTAAAATTATCTTTATTCCTTATTTTTCACATCTCTATTATTTTCCGATCTATACCCCCGGAACTTTCCAACACCTCTTTATTTTATTTTCTACTTCTTTTTCTTTTAATTTTTGGGTTAATAGGTTGTTAGCCCTTGCTAAGTGGGCGTGTTTTGCATGACCTCCTACAATAAATTCCTTGAAGATTTCCCCCTTGCAAAGTAAAAATCTGACAGCTCAAATTCATATTTTCTTAATGTATTATAACAATCCCATTATTAAGCTTCAAGACTCACATGCTTTTTATACTATAACAGGGACAATTTTTATCAACACGGATATGATTTGCACCATCCAACAGCGACACATTGGCTACAAGAAGTTTAAATTCTAAGTAACTTAACAACATCGACATACTAATACGAACAACAAGTATGTAAAAAAAAAAATAAATAAAAAACCAAATTCATAACACTATCTACGTTCAAAATCTTTAAATGAGTTGGTTAAAACCCCCTTACTTCTTTTTGCAGTTATTTCCCTAAGGTTGATGTTTGAGAACTCCCTTCCTTCCCTTCTCTTCATCTCCTACGTGTCCTCAAATTTTCACACTATTTTTTTGTTTGATTTGATCAGTATTCACGCATATCTCTACCTTCCTTTTTAAATTAATGTCAAGAGACAATTACATTATTACAAATAAATTGTTTTAATGGTAATTAAAATAATGTTTATTCCTTATTTTTCAGATCACTATTATTTTCCCATCTATACCCCCG
The DNA here is from genome assembly GCA_954870985.1 of Trifolium fragiferum. Lineage (NCBI taxonomy): Eukaryota > Viridiplantae > Streptophyta > Magnoliopsida > Fabales > Fabaceae > Trifolium > Trifolium fragiferum. The sequence goes on along the minus strand of OX940790.1, from coordinate 22,159,719 downwards.
GAACTTTCCAACACCTCTTTATTTTATTTTCTACTTCTTTTTCTTTTAATTTTTGGGTTAATAGGTTGTTAGCCCCTGCTAAATGGGTGTGTTTTGCGTGACCTCCTCCAATAAATTCCTTGAAGATTCCCCCCTTGCAAAGTAAAAATCTGACAGCTCAAATTCATATTTTCGTAATGTATTATAACAACCCCATTATTAAGCTTCAAGACTCACATGCTTTTTATACTATAACAGGGACAAAATTTTATCAACACGGATAAGATTTCCACCATCCAACAGCGACACATTGGCTACAAGAAGTTTAAATTCTAAGAATCTTAACAACAGCGACATACTAATACGAATAACAAGTATGTAAAAAAAAAAACCAAATTCATAACACTATCTACGTTCAAAATCTTTAAATAAGTTGGTCAAAACCCCCTTACTTCTTTTTGCAGTTATTTCCCTAAGGTTGAAGTTTGAGAACTCCCTTCCTTCCCCTCTCTTCTTCTCCTACGTGCCCTCAAATTCCCACACTATTTTTTTGTTTGATTTTATTAGTATTCAGGCATATCTCTACCTTCCTTTTGAAATTAATGTCAAGAGACAATAACATTATTACAAATAAATTGTTTTAATGGTAATTAAAATTATGTTTATTCCTTATTTTACACATCTCTATTATTTTCTCATCTATACCCCCTGAACTTTCCAACACCTCTTTATTTTATTTTCTACTTCTTTATCTTTTAATTTTTGGGTTAATAGGTTTTTAGCCCCTGCTAAGTGGGCATGTTTTGCGTGACCTCCTGCAACAAATTGCTTGAAGATTCCCCCCTTGCAAAGTAAAAATCTGACAACTCAAATTCATATTTTCTTAATGTATTATAACAATCCCATTATTAAGCTTCAAGACTCACATGCTTTTTATACTATAACAGGGACAATTTTTATCAACACGGATATGATTTGCACCATCCAACAGCGACACATTGGCTACAAGAAGTTTAAATTCTAAGTAACTTAACAACATCGACATACTAATACGAACAACAAGTATGTAAAAAAAAAAAAAAACAACCAATTCATAACACTATCTACGTTCAAAATCTTTAAATGATTTGGTTAAAACCCCCTTACTTCTTTTTGCCCTTATTTCCCTAAGGTTGAAGTTTGAGAACTCCCTTCCTTCCCTTCGCTTCATCTCCTACGTGCCCTCAAATTTTCACACTATTTTTTTGTTTGATTTGATCAGTATTCACGCATATCTCTACCTTCCTTTTTATATTAATGTCAAGAGACAATTACATTATTACAAATAAATTGTTTTAATGGTAATTAAAATTATCTTTATTCCTTATTTTTCACATCTCTATTATTTTCCGATCTATACCCCCGGAACTTTCCAACACCTCTTTATTTTATTTTCTACTTCTTTTTCTTTTAATTTTTGGGTTAATAGGTTGTTAGCCCTTGCTAAGTGGGCGTGTTTTGCATGACCTCCTACAATAAATTCCTTGAAGATTTCCCCCTTGCAAAGTAAAAATCTGACAGCTCAAATTCATATTTTCTTAATGTATTATAACAATCCCATTATTAAGCTTCAAGACTCACATGCTTTTTATACTATAACAGGGACAATTTTTATCAACACGGATATGATTTGCACCATCCAACAGCGACACATTGGCTACAAGAAGTTTAAATTCTAAATAACTTAACAACATCGACATACTAATACGAACAACAAGTATGTAAAAAAAAAAAAAAAAAAACAACCAATTCATAACACTATCTACGTTCAAAATCTTTAAATGATTTGGTTAAAACCCCCCTTACTTCTTTTTGCCGTTATTTCCCTAAGGTTGAAGTTTGAGAACTCCCTTCCTTCCCTTCTCTTCATCTCCTACGTGCCCTCAAATTTTCACACTATTTTTTTGTTTGATTTGATCAGTATTCACGCATATCTCTACCTTCCTTTTTAAATTAATGTCAAGAGACAATTACATTATTACAAATAAATTGTTTTAATGGTAATTAAAATTATGTTTATTCCTTATTTTTCACATCTCTATTATTTTCCCATCTATACCCCCGGAACTTTCCAACACCTCTTTATTTTATTTTCTACTTCTTTTTTTTTTTAATTTTTGGGTTAATAGGTTGTTAGCCCCTGCTAAGTGGGCGTGTTTTGCGTGACCTCCTGCAATAAATTCCTTGAAGATTCCCCCCTTGCAGAATAAAAATCTGACAACTCAAATTCATATTTTCTTAATGTATTATAACAACCCCATTATTAAGCTTCAAGACTCACATGTTTTTTATATTATAACAGGGACAAAAATTTTATCAACACGGATATGGATTGCACCATCCAACAGCGACACATTGGCTACAAGAAGTTTAAATTCTAAGAAACTTAACAACATCGACATACTTGTTGGAACAAAATTATGATTTTGTATCTCCTTAATTGATTTTGATGATAACAATGTATTTAAGGTTAAATTGGAGTACTAATAATTTAATTCAGTGTGCAGGATTAAAAGTTAAAATTTGCGTACTAAAGAACCCTAGAATTTCTGAAGGAATTACTTCTGAGCTCACCAGATCTGAAGCAAGTAATTCTGAGCCTATGAAACTCTGAAGTTATTATCTGAACCTTAGAATTTCTGAAGGAATTACTTCTGAGCTCACCAGATCTGAAGCAAGTAATTCTGAGCCTGTGAAACTCTGAAGTTATTATCTGAACCTTAGAATTTCTGAAGGAATTACTTCTGAGCTCACCAGATCTGAAACAAGTAATTCTGAGCCTATCAAAATCTGAAGAACATCTGAGCTCACCAGATCTGAAACAAGTAAATCTGAGCCTATCAAAATCTGAAGAACATCTGAGCTCACCAGATCTGAAACAAGTAATTCTGAGCTTATCAAAATCTGAAGGCTCGTCAGATATAAGTGTTAAGCTACATTTGAGAGTACAATTTTATTGAAGACTGTGCCTGACTAAGTCCAAACGCAGAAACCAAGAATGAAAAGGTTTGACCATGGAAAGGTCCTTTTCAAGTCAGGCTTCAGAAACGATTATTTCCTTATTTGGCTTTCACCAAGGTTCAAATATCAAAAGCCAAAAGGAATCTCTCATTTTGTAGTAAACGTTAAGCTCCTAAGCTACTGCAAATCAGAACAGCTAATAAGCTCACTGATCTATACAAAGGAGCGTCTCAATTCTTCAAACGGCTATAATCTTCAACGTTCATTTTATCATCTATAAAAGGAAGAAGATTTGTGAAGAAATGGAATCAAGACTTAAGCTTCTGAACGTGCTGAAACTCTGTCAAATTCTGAAGCTATCAAACACTTAGAAACTTTGTGATAATTTTCTAAGTTAGTCTTGTAACTGCGTTGTATTTTGTAAACACCTCTGATTGTATATCAAGTGTTAATCTCTTATCTTTATTAACATTAAAACCAGTTTGAAGTCTCTTGCTTTGTGCTTGAGCATTGGAAGTCTCTTGCTTTGTGCTTGAGCATTGGAAGTCTCTTGCTTTGTGCTTGAGCATTGGAAGTCTCTTGCTTTGTGCTTGAGCATTGGAAGTCTCTTGCTTTGTGCTTGAGCATTGGAAGTCTCTTGCTTTGTGCTTGAGCATTGGAAGTCTCTTGCTTTGTGCTTGAGCATTGGAAGTCTCTTGCTTTGTGCTTGAGCATTGGAAGTCTCTTGCTTTGTGGTTGAGCATTGGAAGTCTCTTGCTTTGTGCTTGAGCAGTTAGAAGTCTCTTGCTTTGTGCTTGAGCAGTTTGAAGTCTCTTGCTTAGTGCTTGAGCATTTGTAATCTGAGTGATTATAGTGAAATCTCTTGTGAAGGACAAGAGGACTGGACTACTCCTGTTAGTGGGAGGAACCAGTATAAAAATTCTGAGCATCTCTCTCTAACCCTATCCTCATATATTGTGTGTGTTATACCTTATCCGCTGCAATTTGTTTTAACTTAAAAAAGTCTCACACAATTCAACCCCCCCCCCCCCCCCTTCTTGTGTGTTTTTCAACCTTCAATTGGCATCAGAGCTCCGGTCTGTTGCTCTTCACTTAACAGTGAAACAGTAAAAGATCTAGGGGTACTTAGTTGAAAAACATGTCTGGTGTTACCTCTCCTTCTGCTTCCTCTGGACCTGATCACTCTGCTGTTCCACCTCCTCACAACTATGATAGGGAAAGGAACAGTGATAATCACAGAGACAAACCACCTTACTTCAACAGTGATCCTACTACTTTTCCTTTCTGGAAAACCAAGATGTATAGTTACATCATTGGGACCGATGATGAGTTATGGGATATCATTGAAGATGGTATACATTTTGAACACATGGATGATGAAGGTGTTGTAAGAAATACCTACAGAAAGTTCTTTGATGCTGAAAAGAAGAAACAGTATAAGAAGCATCATACTGTTAAGAATATGCTTATTGGTGCAATATCTCATGCTGAGTATTTAAAAATATCCAACAAGTCATGTGCCAAAACTATCTGGGACTCTCTATGTTCCACCTATGAAGGAAATAAGCAAGTCAAAGAAGCTAAGGCAAACTTATTAGTTCATCAATATGAGCTGTTCAGAATGAAGGAAGATGAAGATATTGAAACCATGTATTCAAGGTTTCAAACCCTTGTCTCTGGTCTTCAAGTTCTGAAGAAAAGCTACACTGCATCTGATCACGTGAAGAAAATTCTGAGGAGCTTACCTTCCAAATGGAGACCAAAAGTTACAGCTTTTCAGGAATCCAAGGATTTGGACAATGTGACTCTTGAAGATTTAATAAGCTCACTCAGAAGTCATGAGCTAGAACTTATGTCAGATGAACCTGTCAAGAAGATGAAGTCCTTGGCTCTAAGCTCTGTTCAGACTTCCTCAAAAGCTGCAAAGATCAAAGTGTCTGAACAAGAGGAAGAAACTTCTGATGATATGATGGATGAAAATTCTGAGAATGAAGAAATGGCACTAATGGTTAGAAGGTTTCAGAAATGGAACAAGAAATACAAAAGGTTTCCAAACAAAGGAAACAACTCAAGAAGTTCCTTTTCAAAGGACAAAAAGGAAGAACTGAACAACTGCTATAACTGCGAGAAATCTGGACACTTCATTGCGGACTGTCCAGAAATGTCATCCAAGGACAAAGGAAAGAATAAAAGCTTTGGGAAAGAAAAGTACAAAGAAAAGGTAAGGAAGAGTTTGTTAGCCACTTGGGAGACCATTGAGAATGACTCTGAAGGAGAAGATGATGAAGAAGGCAATCTGGCTTTAATGGCAAGAACTTCTGAAGGTAACAACTCTGATAGAGATTCTGAAGATGACTCAGATGATGAAAATGAGGTATACTCTAACATGACTAAATCTGAATTAATTGATTCTCTTAAGATTGCCGTGAAACATTACTCTCGTATAGTAAGTCAACACAAAATTCTGAAGAATGTTCATGAATCATTGAAAAAGGATGCCAAGATTCTTTATGATGAAAATGAATCGTTAAACATTCGTATTTGTCATGTTGAATCTAACTATGTCTTGGCAGACAAGCTCAATGATGATCATGAAGATGCTCTTCACGAATTTATTCGTTGTACCTTCAATAGGAGTAAAATGGCTTCCATGATTTATCATATGACTCGTAACTATGGTGAAGGCATTGGTTATTCTCGGTTTAAGAACTGGGATAAACCTCTGAAATCATATAGTGAGGATGATACTCCACCTGAATTATTCTCTACCTTTGTTAAAAGTGGTACACTTGATCTGAAGGCATCCAACTCTGAAGGAGGTTCTGAACCTGAACCCAAAGACTCAGAAGTTCCAAGTTCTTCTGAACCTAAAATTTCTGAGTCCAAAAGTTCTCAAGTTAAGGCTCAGAAGTCATCTGAACCTCTGAGAAATCAAGGTAAAGTTACTTCAGATCCTTGCTTGACCTTTGGAACTGTGATATACTCCAGATCAAAATCCAAGAATCAAATTAAGCCTAAACATTCTTGTCAAAGCTTAATTAATTCTAGATCTTGTGTTGATCATAGAAAACAAAGAAGGAATACTATTCAGAAGACTAACTCTAAAGGACCCATCAGAATATGGGTACCAAAATCTGAAATAATGTTTGCTTCAGATGCTCATGCAAGGAAAGGTAAAACAGCAGCCCTGGTACCTGGACAGTGGTTGCTCACGACATATGACGGGAGAAAAGCATATGTTCCAAACCCTAACTCTGAAAGAGGGAGGCTCTGTGGGATTTGGAGGAAAACAAAAAGGGAAGATCATTGGTACAGGTACAGTTGGTAATTCTTCTCTTTCCATTAAAGATGTTTGGTTAGTTGATGGACTTAAACACAATCTATTGAGCATTAGTCAATTTTGTGACAATGGGTGTGTTGTTACATTTAATAAGGAATCATGTACTGTATCAAAAGACTCTGACAAATCTGTAGTATTCAAGGGAATGAGAGTTGGCAATGTTTATAAAGTAAACTTTTCTGATTTGGTTGACCAAAAGATTATATGTCTTTTGTCTCTGAGTGATGAGAAATGGCTATGGCACAAGCGTCTTGGTCATGCTAACTGGAGGTTGATCTCTAAGCTTAGCAAACAAAAGCTTGTTAGTGGTTTGCCTGACATTGATTATCACTCAGATGCACTTTGTGGCTCATGTCAAAAAGGAAAATTTGCTAAGACTTCATTCAAGTCTAAAAACATTGTCTCTACTTCCAGACCCTTAGAATTGCTTCACATTGATCTGTTTGGTCCTGTTTCGACAGCCTCTATCAATGGTAAAAAATATGGATTGGTCATGGTTGATGATTTCAGTAGATGGACTTGGGTGAAATTCCTACGTTCTAAGAGTGAAGCACTTGTGGTGTTCAGTGACTTCTGCACACAAATACAAAGTGAAAAGGATCTTCGGATTCTGAAGGTTAGAAGCGACCATGGGGGAGAGTTCGAAAATGACTCTTTCGAATCTTTCTGCTCAGAGCATGGAGTAATCCATGAATTCTCTTCTCCTAGAACACCACAGCAGAATGGTGTTGTAGAAAGAAAGAATAGATCTTTGCAAGAAATGGCTCGTACCATGATGCTTGAGTCTAACCTAGCTAAGTTCTTGTGGGCAGAAGCCGTGAGTACTGCTTGCTATGTTCAGAATAGAATCTACATCAGACCTATTCTGAACAAAACTGCTTATGAACTGTTCAAAGGAAGAAAACCAAATATTTCTTATTTTCATCAGTTTGGATGTACTTGTTATATTCTAGACAACAAGGTCTATCGAAAGAAATTTGATGCTAGAGCTTATAAGGGTATCTTTATAGGCTACTCTGAACGCTCAAAAGCATACAGATTGTATAATTCTGAAACTCACACAGTTGAAGAATCTATACATGTTAGATTTGATGATAAAGAGCCTGACGATAAAATGTCAGAGCAAGCTGAGACTTTTGCAGAATTTCAAGTTTCCTCAAATTCTGAGTGTGAAGATCTCTCCATTGCTGTATATCCATCTGAGACTCAAAATGAAGATATCTCTGAAGGCCTTGAAACTGAAGACCCTTCAGAAACTGAACCCTCTCAGACACCTGCTCCACCTAAGAGTAAATTCAAGTATAGATCATCTCATCCTGAAGAGCTAATTGTTGGTAACAAGGATAGCCCAAGAAAGACCAGATCTGCTTTCAAAGAGGATGAATCCCTAGTTGGGTTAATTTCATTAATTGAACCCACAAACATAGAAGAAGCACTCTCAGATGATGGGTGGATTGTTGCAATGCAAGAAGAACTCAATCAATTTGAAAGAAATGATGTTTGGGATCTGGTACCAAAACCCAAACACAAGAACATTATTGGAACAAAATGGGTATTCAGAAACAAGTCAAATGAAAAGGGAGAAGTTGTCAGAAATAAAGCTAGACTGGTTGCACAAGGTTATAGTCAGCAAGAAGGCATAGATTTCACTGAAACCTTTGCACCAGTAGCAAGACTTGAGGCAATTAGACTTCTCTTGTCCTATGCAGTTAATCATGACATCACTCTATTTCAAATGGATGTTAAGAGTGCATTTCTGAATGGAGTAATTTATGAAGAAGTCTATGTTAAACAACCTCCTGGCTTTGAAGATATAAAGTGTCCTGATCATGTTTACAAATTGAAGAAATCTCTGTATGGTTTGAAACAAGCTCCAAGAGCTTGGTATGAAAGGTTAAGTATATTTCTTCTAGAAAATGGTTTTGAAAAAGGACATGTTGATAACACTCTCTTTAGAAAAACCTTAAAAACTGATATTTTGATTGTTCAGATTTATGTTGATGATATTATCTTTGGTTCAACTAATGCTTCTCTTTGCAAGAATTTCTCTAAGCTTATGCAGGATGAATTTGAAATGAGTATGATGGGAGAACTAACATTCTTCTTGGGAATTCAAATCAATCAAAGAAAAGAAGGAGTATATGTGCATCAAACCAAATACACAAAGGATTTACTGAAGAAATTTGGTCTTGAAGATTGCAAACCAATGTCAACTCCTATGCATCCCTCTAGCAGTCTTCTGAAGGAAGAATCTGAAGGCAAAGTAGATCAGAAATTATACAGAGGTATGATTGGTTCCCTCCTTTATCTCACTGCATCTAGACCAGATATCTTGTTCAGTGTATGCTTGTGTGCTAGATTTCAATCAGATCCTAGAGAGTCTCATCTAACTGCTGTTAAGAGAATCTTTAGATATCTGAAAGGAACCACTAATCTTGGATTACTTTATAAGAAATCCTTAGATTATCAGCTTATTGGATTCTGTGATGCTGACTATGCTGGTGATAAAATTGAAAGGAAGTCCACTAGTGGAAACTGTCAATTTCTAGGTGAAAACCTTATATCATGGGCTAGTAAGAGACAAGCAACTATTGCTCTATCTACAGCAGAAGCAGAGTACATCTCAGCTGCTAAGTGTTGCACGCAATTGCTCTGGATGAAACATCAGTTGGAGGACTATCAGATAAGGATAAGTAGTATACCACTTCTCTGTGATAATACTGCTGCTATCTGTTTGTCTAAGAATCCTATTTTGCATTCAAGAGCTAAACACATTGAGATCAAACATCACTTCATTAGAGACTATGTTCAGAAGGGAGTAATTAAGATTCAATTCATTGATACTGAGCATCAATGGGCTGATATCTTTACCAAACCTCTTGCTATTGATCGTTTCGATTTTATCAAGAAAAATCTGAACATGGTTTTTATTTCTGAATGATATCTCTAAATGCTGTTAACTCTGAATGAATAAACTGGTTCTGAAGGGCCTCAGAAGTTTGGACGGCTCAGAAACTATTATATAGGTTCTGAAGCACTCTCTCATCTGAAGCAATCAGAATTATTTATTATTAAATATGATTTCTTGTGACTCAGATACCTACTCTAAGTGTTAGTTGACCACTCAGTTTCTCTAACTGACAGCTGGCTTCTGAAAACACTACTTATCTGTGTAACTTCCCATCATGTCTAGTAACCGCTGGGTAATGAAGGAGAGCTAATGATGATTTTATTAAAAGTAACTGCCAAGCCCCCATTACGTCACTATCTTGTTTCCCCAATATTTTGAAACTTCCACTATAATCACTTAACTACACACTAGTCACTATCACTTCTCACGTTTTCAATATTTTGAAACTTCCACTATAACCATTTCTGACACTCCTAAATCCCCTCAGAAATCTCCTATTAAAGATTCTGAGTCTACCCCAATAGCAATGGACGTAGACCAATCTGAACCCTCAAATGTTCAAAATTCTGAAGTCCCTGCTGAATCCCAAACTGAACCCCTTCAGACTTCATCTCCTAAGCCAACCACTTCTGAACCAAACCCCTCATCCATTCAAACCACTCCACCTTTTCCTGGAACTGATTCAGATCTTGAAGAAACTCGTCTTCATTCTGAAACAATTCCCTGTTTCACCATGGTACTTAACAATTCCCTTTTACCGTTGAATGCATTTACTGCTGGTGGTTGTTTGCTGTGTGCATTTACTACCCTGTAACTTGTGCTTTGACTGACCCGTTTTTGATAATGACAAAGGGGGAGAAAATATTATTTCATTTCCTATGGCAGTGAAATTATTTCTGAAGCTCTAAAGATCACATTTTCTGAACTCTACTCTTGTTAAGTTATATTAAAGTCTTTTAAACTTTTAATGAGGGGGAGTAATAAATTTTGTCCAACATAAATTCATATAATATAAGATACGCTTGCAAACCATATCTTATATTTGTCAATCTGAAGAAATAGAGCTTGCAAACCTCTAATTCTGAAGGTAGAATATATGAAATTATATTTGACATTAAATATTACTCTTAGACTGTTTTATATTTATCATTGATAAACTTTTGAAGCTTATCAGACTCAGGGGGAGCTTGCAAACCTCAGAACCTGAAGTCAAGATGTTAAATAAAAACAACAACAATTGATTTTAAATACATATAGTTGTCATCATCAAAAAGGGGGAGATTGTTGGAACAAAATTATGATTTTGTATCTCCTTAATTGATTTTGATGATAACAATGTATTTAAGGTTAAATTGGAGTACTAATAATTTAATTCAGTGTGCAGGATTAAAAGTTAAAATTTGCGTACTAAAGAACCCTAGAATTTCTTAAGGAATTACTTCTGAGCTCACCAGATCTGAAGCAAGTAATTCTGAGCCTATGAAACTCTGAAGTTATTATCTGAACCTTAGAATTTCTGAAGGAATTACTTCTGAGCTCACCAGATCTGAAGCAAGTAATTCTGAGCCTGTGAAACTCTGAAGTTATTATCTGAACCTTAGAATTTCTGAAGGAATTACTTCTGAGCTCACCAGATCTGAAACAAGTAATTCTGAGCCTATCAAAATCTGAAGAACATCTGAGCTCACCAGATCTGAAACAAGTAAATCTGAGCCTATCAAAATCTGAAGAACATCTGAGCTCACCAGATCTGAAACAAGTAATTCTGAGCTTATCAAAATCTGAAGGCTCGTCAGATATAAGTGTTAAGCTACATTTGAGAGTACAATTTTATTGAAGACTGTGCCTGACTAAGTCCAAACGCAGAAACCAAGAATGAAAAGGTTTGACCATGGAAAGGTCCTTTTCAAGTCAGGCTTCAGAAACGATTATTTCCTTATTTGGCTTTCACCAAGGTTCAAATATCAAAAGCCAAAAGGAATCTCTCATTTTGTAGTAAACGTTAAGCTCCTAAGCTACTGCAAATCAGAACAGCTAATAAGCTCACTGATCTATACAAAGGAGCGTCTCAATTCTTCAAACGGCTATAATCTTCAACGTTCATTTTATCATCTATAAAAGGAAGAAGATTTGTGAAGAAATGGAATCAAGACTTAAGCTTCTGAACGTGCTGAAACTCTGTCAAATTCTGAAGCTATCAAACACTTAGAAACTTTGTGATAATTTTCTAAGTTAGTCTTGTAACTGCGTTGTATTTTGTAAACACCTCTGATTGTATATCAAGTGTTAATCTCTTATCTTTATTAACATTAAAACCAGTTTGAAGTCTCTTGCTTTGTGCTTGAGCATTGGAAGTCTCTTGCTTTGTGCTTGAGCATTGGAAGTCTCTTGCTTTGTGCTTGAGCATTGGAAGTCTCTTGCTTTGTGCTTGAGCATTGGAAGTCTCTTGCTTTGTGCTTGAGCATTGGAAGTCTCTTGCTTTGTGCTTGAGCATTGGAAGTCTCTTGCTTTGTGCTTGAGCATTGGAAGTCTCTTGCTTTGTGCTTGAGCATTGGAAGTCTCTTGCTTTGTGCTTGAGCATTGGAAGTCTCTTGCTTTGTGCTTGAGCAGTTAGAAGTCTCTTGCTTTGTGCTTGAGCAGTTTGAAGTCTCTTGCTTAGTGCTTGAGCATTTGTAATCTGAGTGATTATAGTGAAATCTCTTGTGAAGGACAAGAGGACTGGACTACTCCTGTTAGTGGGAGGAACCAGTATAAAAATTCTGAGCATCTCTCTCTAACCCTATCCTCATATATTGTGTGTGTTATACCTTATCCGCTGCAATTTGTTTTAACTTAAAAAAGTCTCACACAATTCAACCCCCCCCCCCCCCTTCTTGTGTGTTTTTCAACCTTCAATACTAATACGAACAACAAGTATGTAAAAAAAAAAAAAAAAAAAACCAAATTCATAACACTATCTATGTTCAAAATCTTTAAATAAGTTGGTCAAAACCCCCTTACATCTTTTTGCAGTTATTTCCCTAAGGTTGAAGTTTGAGAACTCCCTTCCTTCCCCTCTCTTCTTCTCCTACGTGCCCTCAAATTCCCACACTATTTTTTTGTTTGATTTTATTAGTATTCAGGCATATCTCTACCTTCCTTTTTAAATTAATGTCAAGAGACAATAACATTATTACAAATAAATTGTTTTAATGGTAATCAAAATTATGTTTATTCCTTATTTTACACATCTCTATTATTTTCCCATCTATACCCCCTGAACTTTCCAACACCTCTTTATTTTATTTTCTACTTCTTTATCTTTTAATTTTTGGGTTAATAGGTTTTTAGCCCCTGCTAAGTGGGCATGTTTTGCGTGACCTCCTGCAACAAATTGCTTGAAGATTCCCCCCTTGCAAAGTAAAAATCTGACAACTCAAATTCATATTTTCTTAATGTATTATAACAATCCCATTATTAAGCTTCAAGACTCACATGCTTTTTATACTATAACAGGGACAATTTTTATCAACACGGATATGATTTGCACCATCCAACAGCGACACATTGGCTACAAGAAGTTTAAATTCTAAGTAACTTAACAACATCGACATACTAATACGAACAACAAGTATGTAAAAAAAAAAAAAAAACAACCAATTCATAACACTATCTACGTTCAAAATCTTTAAATGATTTGGTTAAAACCCCCTTACTTCTTTTTGCCCTTATTTCCCTAAGGTTGAAGTTTGAGAACTCCCTTCCTTCCCTTCGCTTCATCTCCTACGTGCCCTCAAATTTTCACACTATTTTTTTGTTTGATTTGATCAGTATTCACGCATATCTCTACCTTCCTTTTTATATTAATGTCAAGAGACAATTACATTATTACAAATAAATTGTTTTAATGGTAATTAAAATTATCTTTATTCCTTATTTTTCACATCTCTATTATTTTCCGATCTATACCCCCGGAACTTTCCAACACCTCTTTATTTTATTTTCTACTTCTTTTTCTTTTAATTTTTGGGTTAATAGGTTGTTAGCCCTTGCTAAGTGGGCGTGTTTTGCGTGACCTCCTACAATAAATTCCTTGAAGATTTCCCCCTTGCAAAGTAAAAATCTGACAGCTCAAATTCATATTTTCTTAATGTATTATAACAATCCCATTATTAAGCTTCAAGACTCACATGCTTTTTATACTATAACAGGGACAATTTTTATCAACACGGATATGATTTGCACCATCCAACAGCGACACATTGGCTACAAGAAGTTTAAATTCTAAGTAACTTAACAACATCGACATACTAATACGAACAACAAGTATGTAAAAAAAAAAAAAAAAAAAAAACAACCAATTCATAACACTATCTACGTTCAAAATCTTTAAATGATTTGGTTAAAACCCCCCTTACTTCTTTTTGCCGTTATTTCCCTAAGGTTGAAGTTTGAGAACTCCCTTCCTTCCCTTCTCTTCATCTCCTACGTGCCCTCAAATTTTCACACTATTTTTTTGTTTGATTTGATCAGTATTCACGCATATCTCTACCTTCCTTTTTAAATTAATGTCAAGAGACAATTACATTATTACAAATAAATTCTTTTAATGGTAATTAAAATTATGTTTATTCCTTATTTTTCACATCTCTATTATTTTCCCATCTATACCCCCGGAACTTTCCAACACCTCTTTATTTTATTTTCTACTTTTTTTTTTTTTTAATTTTTGGGTTAATAGGTTGTTAGCCCCTGCTAAGTGGGCGTGTTTTGCGTGACCTCCTGCAATAAATTCCTTGAAGATTCCCCCCTTGCAGAATAAAAATCTGACAACTCAAATTCATATTTTCTTAATGTATTATAACAACCCCATTATTAAGCTTCAAGACTCACATGTTTTTTATATTATAACAGGGACACAAATTTTATCAACACGGATATGGATTGCACCATCCAACAGCGACACATTGGCTACAAGAAGTTTAAATTCTAAGAAACTTAACAACATCGACATACTAATACGAACAACAAGTATGTAAAAAAAAAAAAAAACAAAACCAAATTCATAACACTATCTATGTTCAAAATCTTTAAATAAGTTGGTCAAAACCCCCTTACATCTTTTTGCAGTTATTTCCCTAAGGTTGAAGTTTGAGAACTCCCTTCCTTCCCGTCTCTTCTTCTCCTACGTGCCCTCAAATTCCCACACTATTTTTTTGTTTGATTTTATTAGTATTCAGGCATATCTCTACCTTCCTTTTTAAATTAATGTCAAGAGACAATAACATTATTACAAATAAATTGTTTTAATGGTAATTAAAATTATGTTTATTCCTTATTTTACACATCTCTATTATTTTCCCATCTATACCCCCTGAACTTTCCAACACCTCTTTATTTTATTTTCTACTTCTTTATCTTTTAATTTTTGGGTTAATAGGTTTTTATCCCCTGCTAAGTGGGCATGTTTTGCGTGACCTCCTGCAATAAATTGCTTGAAGATTCCCCCCTTGCAAAGTAAAAATCTGACAACTCAAATTCATATTTTCTTAATGTATTATAACAATCCCATTATTAAGCTTCAAGACTCACATGCTTTTTATACTATAACAGGGACAATTTTTATCAACACGGATATGATTTGCACCATCCAACAGCGACACATTGGCTACAAGAAGTTTAAATTCTAAGTAACTTAACAACATCGACATACTAATACGAACAACAAGTATGTAAAAAAAAAAAAAAAAAAAAAAACAACCAATTCATAACACTATCTACGTTCAAAATCTTTAAATGATTTGGTTAAAACCCCCCTTACTTCTTTTTGCCGTTATTTCCCTAAGGTTGAAGTTTGAGAACTCCCTTCCTTCCCTTCTCTTCATCTCCTACGTGCCCTCAAATTTTCACACTATTTTTTTGTTTGATTTGATCAGTATTCACGCATATCTCTACCTTCCTTTTTAAATTAATGTCAAGAGACAATTACATTATTACAAATAAATTGTTTTAATGGTAATTAAAATTATGTTTATTCCTTATTTTTCACATCTCTATTATTTTCCCATCTATACCCCCGGAACTTTCCAACACCTCTTTATTTTATTTTCTACTTCTTTTTTTTTTTTAATTTTTGGGTTAATAGGTTGTTAGCCCCTGCTAAGTGGGCGTGTTTTGCGTGACCTCCTGCAATAAATTCCTTGACGATTCCCCCCTTGCAGAATAAAAATCTGACAACTCAAATTCATATTTTCTTAATGTATTATAACAACCCCATTATTAAGCTTCAAGACTCACATGTTTTTTATATTATAACAGGGACAAAAATTTTATCAACACGGATATGGATTGCACCATCCAACAGCGACACATTGGCTACAAGAAGTTTAAATTCTAAGAAACTTAACAACATCGACATACTAATACGAACAACAAGTACGTAAAAAAAAAAAAAAAAAAAAAAAACCAAATTCATAACACTATCTACGTTCAAAATCTTTAAATAAGTTGGTCAAAACCCCCTTACTTCTTTTGGCAGTTATTTCCCTAAGGTTGAAATTTGAGAACTCCCTTCCTTCCCCTCTCTTCTTCTCCTACGTGCCCTCAAATTCCCACACTATTTTTTTGTTTGATTTGATTAGTATTCAGACATATCTCTACCTTCCTTTTTAAATTAATGTCAAGAGACAATAACATTATTACAAATAAATTGTTTTAATGATAATTAAAATTATGTTTATTCCTTGTTTTACACATCTCTATTATTTTCCCATCTATACCCCCTGAACTTTCCAACACCTCTTTATTTTATTTTCTACTTCTTTATCTTTTAATTTTTGGGTTAATAGGTTTTTAGCCCCTGCTAAGTGGGCATGTTTTGCGTGACCTCCTGCAATAAATTGCTTGAAGATTCCCCCCTTGCAAAGTAAAAATCTGACAACTCAAATTCATATTTTCTTAATGTATTATAACAATCCCATTATTAAGCTTCAAGACTCACATGCTTTTTATACTATAACAGGGACAATTTTTATCAACACGGATATGATTTGCACCATCCAACAGCGACACATTGGCTACAAGAAGTTTAAATTCTAAGTAACTTAACAACATCGACATACTAATACGAACAACAAATATGTAAAAAAAAAAAAAAAACAACCAATTCATAACACTATCTACGTTCAAAATCTTTAAATGATTTGGTTAAAACCCCCTTACTTCTTTTTGCCCTTATTTCCCTAAGGTTGAAGTTTGAGAACTCCCTTCCTTCCCTTCGCTTCATCTCCTACGTGCCCTCAAATTTTCACACTATTTTTTTGTTTGATTTGATCAGTATTCACGCATATATCTACCTTCCTTTTTATATTAATGTCAAGAGACAATTACATTATTACAAATAAATTGTTTTAATGGTAATTATAATTATCTTTATTCCTTATTTTTCACATCTCTATTATTTTCCGATCTATACCCCCGGAACTTTCCAACACCTCTTTATTTTATTTTCTACTTCTTTTTCTTTTAATTTTTGGGTTAATAGGTTGTTAGCCCTTGCTAAGTGGGCGTGTTTTGCGTGACCCCCTACAATAAATTCCTTGAAGATTTCCCCCTTGCAAAGTAAAAATCTGACAGCTCAAATTCATATTTTCTTAATGTATTATAACAACCCCATTATTAAGCTTCAAGACTCACATGCTTTTTATACTATAACAGGGACAAAATTTTATCAACACGGATAAGATTTCCACCATCCAACAGCGACACATTGGCTACAAGAAGTTTAAATTCTAAGAATCTTAACAACAGCGACATACTAATACGAATAACAAGTATGTAAAAAAAAAAAAACCAAATTCATAACACTATCTACGTTCAAAATCTTTAAATAAGTTGGTCAAAACCCCCTTACTTCTTTTTGCAGTTATTTCCCTAAGGTTGAAGTTTGAGAACTCCCTTCCTTCCCCTCTCTTCTTCTCCTACGTGCCCTCAAATTCCCACACTATTTTTTTGTTTGATTTGATTAGTATTCAGGCATATCTCTACCTTCCTTTTTAAATTAATGTCAAGAGACAATAACATTATTACAAATAAATTGTTTTAATGGTAATTAAAATTATGTTTATTCCTTATTTTACACATCTCTATTATTTTCCCATCTATACCCCCTGAACTTTCCAACACCTCTTTATTTTATTTTCTACTTCTTTATCTTTTAATTTTTGGGTTAATAGGTTTTTAGCCCCTGCTAAGTGGGCATGTTTTGCGTGACCTCCTGCAATAAATTGCTTGAAGATTCCCCCCTTGCAAAGTAAAAATCTGACAACTCAAATTCATATTTTCTTAATGTATTATAACAATCCCATTATTAAGCTTCAAGACTCACATGCTTTTTATACTATAACAGGGACAATTTTTATCAACACGGATATGATTTGCACCATCCAACAGCGACACATTGGCTACAAGAAGTTTAAATTCTAAGTAACTTAACAACATCGACATACTAATACGAACAACAAGTATGTAAAAAAAAAAAAAAAAAAAAACAACCAATTCATAACACTATCTACGTTCAAAATCTTTAAATGATTTGGTTAAAACCCCCCTTACTTCTTTTTGCCGTTATTTCCCTAAGGTTGAAGTTTGAGAACTCCCTTCCTTCCCTTCTCTTCATCTCCTACGTGCCCTCAAATTTTCACACTATTTTTTTGTTTGATTTGATCAGTATTCACGCATATCTCTACCTTCCTTTTTAAATTAATGTCAAGAGACAATTACATTATTACAAATAAATTGTTTTAATGGTAATTAAAATTATGTTTATTCCTTATTTTTCACATCTCTATTATTTTCCCATCTATACCCCCGGAAATTTCCAACACCTCTTTATTTTATTTTCTACTTCTTTTTTTTTTTTTTAATTTTTGGGTTAATAGGTTGTTAGCCCCTGCTAAGTGGGCGTGTTTTGCGTGACCTCCTGCAATAAATTCCTTGACGATTCCCCCCTTGCAGAATAAAAATCTGACAACTCAAATTCATATTTTCTTAATGTATTATAACAATCCCATTATTAAGCTTCAAGACTCACATGCTTTTTATACTATAACAGGGACAATTTTTATCAACACGGATATGATTTGCACCATCCAACAGCGACACATTGGCTACAAGAAGTTTAAATTCTAAGTAACTTAACAACATCGACATACTAATACGAACAACAAATATGTAAAAAAAAAAAAAAAACAACCAATTCATAACACTATCTACGTTCAAAATCTTTAAATGATTTGGTTAAAACCCCCTTACTTCTTTTTGCCCTTATTTCCCTAAGGTTGAAGTTTGAGAACTCCCTTCCTTCCCTTCGCTTCATCTCCTACGTGCCCTCAAATTTTCACACTATTTTTTTGTTTGATTTGATCAGTATTCACGCATATATCTACCTTCCTTTTTATATTAATGTCAAGAGACAATTACATTATTACAAATAAATTGTTTTAATGGTAATTATAATTATCTTTATTCCTTATTTTTCACATCTCTATTATTTTCCGATCTATACCCCCGGAACTTTCCAACACCTCTTTATTTTATTTTCTACTTCTTTTTCTTTTAATTTTTGGGTTAATAGGTTGTTAGCCCTTGCTAAGTGGGCGTGTTTTGCGTGACCCCCTACAATAAATTCCTTGAAGATTTCCCCCTTGCAAAGTAAAAATCTGACAGCTCAAATTCATATTTTCTTAATGTATTATAACAACCCCATTATTAAGCTTCAAGACTCACATGCTTTTTATACTATAACAGGGACAAAATTTTATCAACACGGATAAGATTTCCACCATCCAACAGCGACACATTGGCTACAAGAAGTTTAAATTCTAAGAATCTTAACAACAGCGACATACTAATACGAATAACAAGTATGTAAAAAAAAAAAAACCAAATTCATAACACTATCTACGTTCAAAATCTTTAAATAAGTTGGTCAAAACCCCCTTACTTCTTTTTGCAGTTATTTCCCTAAGGTTGAAGTTTGAGAACTCCCTTCCTTCCCCTCTCTTCTTCTCCTACGTGCCCTCAAATTCCCACACTATTTTTTTGTTTGATTTGATTAGTATTCAGGCATATCTCTACCTTCCTTTTTAAATTAATGTCAAGAGACAATAACATTATTACAAATAAATTGTTTTAATGGTAATTAAAATTATGTTTATTCCTTATTTTACACATCTCTATTATTTTCCCATCTATACCCCCTGAACTTTCCAACACCTCTTTATTTTATTTTCTACTTCTTTATCTTTTAATTTTTGGGTTAATAGGTTTTTAGCCCCTGCTAAGTGGGCATGTTTTGCGTGACCTCCTGCAATAAATTGCTTGAAGATTCCCCCCTTGCAAAGTAAAAATCTGACAACTCAAATTCATATTTTCTTAATGTATTATAACAATCCCATTATTAAGCTTCAAGACTCACATGCTTTTTATACTATAACAGGGACAATTTTTATCAACACGGATATGATTTGCACCATCCAACAGCGACACATTGGCTACAAGAAGTTTAAATTCTAAGTAACTTAACAACATCGACATACTAATACGAACAACTAGTATGTAAAAAAAAAAAACAAAAAAACAACCAATTCATAACACTATCTACGTTCAAAATCTTTAAATGATTTGGTTAAAACCCCCTTACTTCTTTTTGCCGTTATTTCCCTAAGGTTGAAGTTTGAGAACTCCCTTCCTTCCCTTCGCTTCATCTCCTACGTGCCCTCAAATTTTCACACTATTTTTTTGTTTGATTTGATCAGTATTCACGCATATCTCTACCTTCCTTTTTAAATTAATGTCAAGAGACAATTACATTATTACAAATAAATTGTTTTAATGGTAATTAAAATTATCTTTATTCCTTATTTTTCACATCTCTATTATTTTCCCATCTATACCCCCTGAACTTTCCAACACCTCTTTATTTTATTTTCTACTTCTTTTTCTTTTAATTTTTGGGTTAATAGGTTGTTAGCCCCTGCTAAGTGGGCGTGTTTTGCGTGACCTCCTGCAATAAATTCCTTGACGATTCCCCCCTTGCAGAATAAAAATCTGACAACTCAAATTCATATTTTCTTAATGTATTATAACAACCCCATTATTAAGCTTCAAGACTCACATGTTTTTTATATTATAACAGGGACAAAAATTTTATCAACACGGATATGGATTGCACCATCCAACAGCGACACATTGGCTACAAGAAGTTTAAATTCTAAGAAACTTAATAACATCGACATACTAATACGAACAACAAGTACGTAAAAAAAAAAAAAAAAAAAAAACCAAATTCATAACACTATGTACGTTCAAAATCTTTAAATAAGTTGGTCAAAACCCCCTTACTTCTTTTGGCAGTTATTTCCCTAAGGTTGAAGTTTGAGAACTCCCTTCCTTCCCCTCTCTTCTTCTCCTACGTGCCCTCAAATTCCCACACTATTTTTTTGTTTGATTTGATTAGTATTCAGACATATCTCTACCTTCCTTTTTAAATTAATGTCAAGAGACAATAACATTATTACAAATAAATTGTTTTAATGGTAATTAAAATTATGTTTATTCCTTGTTTTACACATCTCTATTATTTTCCCATCTATACCCCCTGAACTTTCCAACACCTCTTTATTTTATTTTCTACTTCTTTATCTTTTAATTTTTGGGTTAATAGGTTTTTAGCCCCTGCTAAGTGGGCATGTTTTGCGTGACCTCCTGCAATAAATTGCTTGAAGATTCCCCCCTTGCAAAGTAAAAATCTGACAACTCAAATTCATATTTTCTTAATGTATTATAACAATCCCATTATTAAGCTTCAAGACTCACATGCTTTTTATACTATAACAGGGACAATTTTTATCAACACGGATATGATTTGCACCATCCAACAGCGACACATTGGCTACAAGAAGTTTAAATTCTAAGTAACTTAACAACATCGACATACTAATACGAACAACAAGTATGTAAAAAAAAAAAAAAACAACCAATTCATAACACTATCTACGTTCAAAATCTTTAAATGATTTGGTTAAAACCCCCTTACTTCTTTTTGCCGTTATTTCCCTAAGGTTGAAGTTTGATAACTCCCTTCCTTCCCTTCGCTTCATCTCCTACGTGCCCTCAAATTTTCACACTATTTTTTTGTTTGATTTGATCAGTATTCACGCATATCTCTACCTTCCTTTTTATATTAATGTCAAGAAACAATTACATTATTACAAATAAATTGTTTTAATGGTAATTATAATTATCTTTATTCCTTATTTTTCACATCTCTATTATTTTCCGATCTATACCCCCGGAACTTTCCAACACCTCTTTATTTTATTTTCTACTTCTTTTTCTTTTAATTTTTGGGTTAATAGGTTGTTAGCCCTTGCTAAGTGGGCGTGTTTTGCGTGACCCCCTACAATAAATTCCTTGAAGATTTCCCCCTTGCAAAGTAAAAATCTGACAGCTCAAATTCATATTTTCTTAATGTATTATAACAACCCCATTATTAAGCTTCAAGACTCACATGCTTTTTATACTATAACAGGGACAAAATTTTATCAACACGGATAAGATTTCCACCATCCAACAGCGACACATTGGCTACAAGAAGTTTAAATTCTCAGAATCTTAACAACAGCGACATACTAATACGAAAAACAAGTATGTAAAAAAAAAAAAACCAAATTCATAACACTATCTACGTTCAAAATCTTTTAATAAGTTGGTCAAAACCCCCTTACTTCTTTTTGCAGTTATTTCCCTAAGGTTGAAGTTTGAGAACTCCCTTCCTTCCCCTCTCTTCTTCTCCTACGTGCCCTCAAATTCCCACACTATTTTTTTGTTTGATTTGATTAGTATTCAGGCATATCTCTACCTTCCTTTTTAAATTAATGTCAAGAGACAATAACATTATTACAAATAAATTGTTTTAATGGTAATTAAAATTATGTTTATTCCTTATTTTACACATCTCTATTATTTTCCCATCTATACCCCCTGAACTTTCCAACACCTCTTTATTTTATTTTCTACTTCTTTATCTTTTAATTTTTGGGTTAATAGGTTTTTAGCCCCTGCTAAGTGGGCATGTTTTGCGTGACCTCCTGCAATAAATTGCTTGAAGATTCCCCCCTTGCAAAGTAAAAATCTGACAACTCAAATTCATATTTTCTTAATGTATTATAACAATCCCATTATTAAGCTTCAAGACTCACATGCTTTTTATACTATAACAGGGACAATTTTTATCAACACGGATATGATTTGTACCATCCAACAGCGACACATTGGCTACAAGAAGTTTAAATTCTAAGTAACTTAACAACATCGACATACTAATACGAACAACTAGTATGTAAAAAAAAAAAACAAAAAAACAACCAATTCATAACACTATCTACGTTCAAAATCTTTAAATGATTTGGTTAAAACCCCCTTACTTCTTTTTGCCGTTATTTCCCTAAGGTTGAAGTTTGAGAACTCCCTTCCTTCCCTTCGCTTCATCTCCTACGTGCCCTCAAATTTTCACACTATTTTTTTGTTTGATTTGATCAGTATTCACGCATATCTCTACCTTCATTTTTAAATTAATGTCAAGAGACAATTACATTATTACAAATAAATTGTTTTAATGGTAATTAAAATTATCTTTATTCCTTATTTTTCACATCTCTATTATTTTCCCATCTATACCCCCTGAACTTTCCAACACCTCTTTATTTTATTTTCTACTTCTTTTTCTTTTAATTTTTGGGTTAATAGGTTGTTAGCCCCTGCTAAGTGGGCGTGTTTTGCGTGACCTCCTGCAATAAATTCCTTGACGATTCCCCCCTTGCAGAATAAAAATCTGACAACTCAAATTCATATTTTCTTAATGTATTATAACAACCCCATTATTAAGCTTCAAGACTCACATGTTTTTTATATTATAACAGGGACAAAAATTTTATCAACACGGATATGGATTGCACCATCCAACAGCGACACATTGGCTACAAGAAGTTTAAATTCTAAGAAACTTAATAACATCGACATACTAATACGAACAACAAGTACGTAAAAAAAAAAAAAAAAAAAAAAAACCAAATTCATAACACTATGTACGTTCAAAATCTTTAAATAAGTTGGTCAAAACCCCCTTACTTCTTTTGGCAGTTATTTCCCTAAGGTTGAAGTTTGAGAACTCCCTTCCTTCCCCTCTCTTCTTCTCCTACGTGCCCTCAAATTCCCACACTATTTTTTTGTTTGATTTGATTAGTATTCAGACATATCTCTACCTTCCTTTTTAAATTAATGTCAAGAGACAATAACATTATTACAAATAAATTGTTTTAATGGTAATTAAAATTATGTTTATTCCTTGTTTTACACATCTCTATTATTTTCCCATCTATACCCCCTGAACTTTCCAACACCTCTTTATTTTATTTTCTACTTCTTTATCTTTTAATTTTTGGGTTAATAGGTTTTTAGCCCCTGCTAAGTGGGCATGTTTTGCGTGACCTCCTGCAATAAATTGCTTGAAGATTCCCCCCTTGCAAAGTAAAAATCTGACAACTCAAATTCATATTTTCTTAATGTATTATAACAATCCCATTATTAAGCTTCAAGACTCACATGCTTTTTATACTATAACAGGGACAATTTTTATCAACACGGATATGATTTGCACCATCCAACAGCGACACATTGGCTACAAGAAGTTTAAATTCTAAGTAACTTAACAACATCGACATACTAATACGAACAACAAGTATGTAAAAAAAAAAAAAAACAACCAATTCATAACACTATCTACGTTCAAAATCTTTAAATGATTTGGTTAAAACCCCCTTACTTCTTTTTGCCGTTATTTCCCTAAGGTTGAAGTTTGATAACTCCCTTCCTTCCCTTCGCTTCATCTCCTACGTGCCCTCAAATTTTCACACTATTTTTTTGTTTGATTTGATCAGTATTCACGCATATCTCTACCTTCCTTTTTATATTAATGTCAAGAGACAATTACATTATTACAAATAAATTGTTTTAATGGTAATTATAATTATCTTTATTCCTTATTTTTCACATCTCTATTATTTTCCGATCTATACCCCCGGAACTTTCCAACACCTCTTTATTTTATTTTCTACTTCTTTTTCTTTTAATTTTTGGGTTAATAGGTTGTTAGCCCTTGCTAAGTGGGCGTGTTTTGCGTGACCCCCTACAATAAATTCCTTGAAGATTTCCCCCTTGCAAAGTAAAAATCTGACAGCTCAAATTCATATTTTCTTAATGTATTATAACAACCCCATTATTAAGCTTCAAGACTCACATGCTTTTTATACTATAACAGGGACAAAATTTTATCAACACGGATAAGATTTCCACCATCCAACAGCGACACATTGGCTACAAGAAGTTTAAATTCTCAGAATCTTAACAACAGCGACATACTAATACGAAAAACAAGTATGTAAAAAAAAAAAAACCAAATTCATAACACTATCTACGTTCAAAATCTTTTAATAAGTTGGTCAAAACCCCCTTACTTCTTTTTGCAGTTATTTCCCTAAGGTTGAAGTTTGAGAACTCCCTTCCTTCCCCTCTCTTCTTCTCCTACGTGCCCTCAAATTCCCACACTATTTTTTTGTTTGATTTGATTAGTATTCAGGCATATCTCTACCTTCCTTTTTAAATTAATGTCAAGAGACAATAACATTATTACAAATAAATTGTTTTAATGGTAATTAAAATTATGTTTATTCCTTATTTTACACATCTCTATTATTTTCCCATCTATACCCCCTGAACTTTCCAACACCTCTTTATTTTATTTTCTACTTCTTTATCTTTTAATTTTTGGGTTAATAGGTTTTTAGCCCCTGCTAAGTGGGCATGTTTTGCGTGACCTCCTGCAATAAATTGCTTGAAGATTCCCCCCTTGCAAAGTAAAAATCTGACAACTCAAATTCATATTTTCTTAATGTATTATAACAATCCCATTATTAAGCTTCAAGACTCACATGCTTTTTATACTATAACAGGGACAATTTTTATCAACACGGATATGATTTGTACCATCCAACAGCGACACATTGGCTACAAGAAGTTTAAATTCTAAGTAACTTAACAACATCGACATACTAATACGAACAACTAGTATGTAAAAAAAAAAAACAAAAAAACAACCAATTCATAACACTATCTACGTTCAAAATCTTTAAATGATTTGGTTAAAACCCCCTTACTTCTTTTTGCCGTTATTTCCCTAAGGTTGAAGTTTGAGAACTCCCTTCCTTCCCTTCGCTTCATCTCCTACGTGCCCTCAAATTTTCACACTATTTTTTTGTTTGATTTGATCAGTATTCACGCATATCTCTACCTTCATTTTTAAATTAATGTCAAGAGACAATTACATTATTACAAATAAATTGTTTTAATGGTAATTAAAATTATCTTTATTCCTTATTTTTCACATCTCTATTATTTTCCCATCTATACCCCCTGAACTTTCCAACACCTCTTTATTTTATTTTCTACTTCTTTTTCTTTTAATTTTTGGGTTAATAGGTTGTTAGCCCCTGCTAAGTGGGCGTGTTTTGCGTGACCTCCTACAATAAATTCCTTGAAGATTTCCCCCTTGCAAAGTAAAAATCTGACAGCTCAAATTCATATTTTCTTAATGTATTATAACAACCCCATTATTAAGCTTCAAGACTCACATGCTTTTTATACTATAACAGGGACAAAATTTTATCAACACGGATAAGATTTCCACCATCCAACAGCGACACATTGGCTACAAGAAGTTTAAATTCTAAGAATCTTAACAACAGCGACATACTAATACGAACAACTAGTATGTAAAAAAAAAAAACAAAAAAACAACCAATTCATAACACTATCTACGTTCAAAATCTTTAAATAAGTTGGTCAAAACCCCCTTACTTCTTTTTGCAGTTATTTCCCTAAGGTTGAAGTTTGAGAACTCCCTTCCTTCCCCTCTCTTTTTCTCCTACGTGCCCTCAAATTCCCACACTATTTTTTTGTTTGATTTGATTAGTATTCAGGCATATCTCTACCTTCCTTTTTAAATTAATGTCAAGAGACAATAACATTATTACAAATAAATTGTTTTAATGGTAATTAAAATTATGTTTATTCCTTATTTTACACATCTCTATTATTTTCCCATCTATACCCCCTGAACTTTCCAACACCTCTTTATTTTATTTTCTACTTCTTTATCTTTTAATTTTTGGGTTAATAGGTTTTTAGCCCCTGCTAAGTGGGCATGTTTTTCGTGACCTCCTGCAATAAATTGCTTGAAGATTCCCCCCTTGCAAAGTAAAAATCTGACAACTCAAATTCATATTTTCTTAATGTATTATAACAATCCCATTATTAAGCTTCAAGACTCACATGCTTTTTATACTATAACAGGGACAATTTTTATCAACACGGATATGATTTGCACCATCCAACAGCGACACATTGGCTACAAGAAGTTTAAATTCTAAGTAACTAAACAACATCGACATACCAATACGAACAACAAGTATGTAAAAAAAAAAAAAAAAACAACCAATTCATAACACTATCTACGTTCAAAATCTTTAAATGATTTGGTTAAAACCCCCTTACTTCTTTTTGCCCTTATTTCCCTAAGGTTGAAGTTTGAGAACTCCCTTCCTTCCCTTCGCTTCATCTCCTACGTGCCCTCAAATTTTCACACTATTTTTTTGTTTGATTTGATCAGTATTCACGCATATCTCTACCTTCCTTTTTATATTAATGTCAAGAGACAATTACATTATTACAAATAAATTGTTTTAATGGTAATTAAAATTATCTTTATTCCTTATTTTTCACATCTCTATTATTTTCCGATCTATACCCCCGGAACTTTCCAACACCTCTTTATTTTATTTTCTACTTCTTTTTCTTTTAATTTTTGGGTTAATAGGTTGTTAGCCCTTGCTAAGTGGGCGTGTTTTGCATGACCCCCTACAATAAATTCCTTGAAGATTTCCCCCTTGCAAAGTAAAAATCTGACAGCTCAAATTCATATTTTCTTAATGTATTATAACAACCCCATTATTAAGCTTCAAGACTCACATGGTTTTTATACTATAACAGGGACAAAATTTTATCAACAGCGACATACTAATACGAATAACAAGTATGTAAAAAAAAAAAAACCAAATTCATAACACTATCTACGTTCAAAATCTTTAAATAAGTTGGTCAAAACCCCCTTACTTCTTTTTGCAGTTATTTCCCTAAGGTTGAAGTTTGAGAACTCCCTTCCTTCCCCTCTCTTCTTCTCCTACGTGCCCTCAAATTCCCACACTATTTTTTTGTTTGATTTGATTAGTATTCAGGCATATCTCTACCTTCCTTTTTAAATTAATGTCAAGAGACAATAACATTATTACAAATAAATTGTTTTAATGGTAATTAAAATTATGTTTATTCCTTATTTTACACATCTCTATTATTTTCCCATCTATACCCCCTGAACTTTCCAACACCTCTTTATTTTATTTTCTACTTCTTTATCTTTTAATTTTTGGGTTAATAGGTTTTTAGCCCCTGCTAAGTGGGCATGTTTTGCGTGACCTCCTGCAATAAATTGCTTGAAGATTCCCCCCTTGCAAAGTAAAAATCTGACAACTCAAATTCATATTTTCTTAATGTATTATAACAATCCCATTATTAAGCTTCAAGACTCACATGCTTTTTATACTATAACAGGGACAATTTTTATCAACACGGATATGATTTGCACCATCCAACAGCGACACATTGGCTACAAGAAGTTTAAATTCTAAGTAACTTAACAACATCGACATACTAATACGAACAACAAGTATGTAAAAAAAAAAAAAAAACAACCAATTCATAACACTATCTACGTTCAAAATCTTTAAATGATTTGGTTAAAACCCCCTTACTTCTTTTTGCCCTTATTTCCCTAAGGTTGAAGTTTGAGAACTCCCTTCCTTCCCTTCGCTTCATCTCCTACGTGCCCTCAAATTTTCACACTATTTTTTTGTTTGATTTGATCAGTATTCACGCATATCTCTACCTTCCTTTTTATATTAATGTCAAGAGACAATTACATTATTACAAATAAATTGTTTTAATGGTAATTAATATTATCTTTATTCCTTATTTTTCACATCTCTATTATTTTCCGATCTATACCCCCGGAACTTTCCAACACCTCTTTATTTTATTTTCTACTTCTTTTTTTTTTATTTTTGGGTTAATAGGTTGTTAGCCCTTGCTAAGTGGGCGTGTTTTGCGTGACCCCCTACAATAAATTCCTTGAAGATTTCCCCCTTGCAAAGTAAAAATCTGACAGCTCAAATTCATATTTTCTTAATGTATTATAACAATCCCATTATTAAGCTTCAAGACTCACATGCTTTTTATACTATAACAGGGACAATTTTTATCAACACGGATATGATTTGCACCATCCAACAGCGACACATTGGTTACAAGAAGTTTAAATTCTAAGTAACTTAACAACATCGACATACTAATACGAACAACAAGTATGTAAAAAAAAAAAAAAAAACAACCAATTCATAACACTATCTACGTTCAAAATCTTTAAATGATTTGGTTAAAACCCCCCTTACTTCTTTTTGCCGTTATTTCCCTAAGGTTGAAGTTTAAGAACTCCCTTCCTTCCCTTCTCTTCATCTCCTACGTGCCCTCAAATTTTCACACTATTTTTTTGTTTGATTTGATCAGTATTCACGCATATCTCTACCTTCCTTTTTAAATTAATGTCAAGAGACAATTACATTATTACAAATAAATTGTTTTAATGGTAATTAAAATTATGTTTATTCCTTATTTTTCACATCTCTATTATTTTCCCATCTATACCCAGGGAACTTTCCAACACCTCTTTATTTTATTTTCTACTTCTTTTTTTTTTTATTTTTGGTTTAATAGGTTGTTAGCCCCTGCTAAGTGGGCGTGTTTTGCGTGACCTCCTGCAATAAATTCCTTGACGATTCCCCCCTTGCAGAATAAAAATCTGACAACTCAAATTCATATTTTCTTAATGTATTATAACAACCCCATTATTAAGCTTCAAGACTCACATGTTTTTTATATTATAACAGGGACAAAAATTTTATCAACACGGATATGGATTGCACCATCCAACAGCGACACATTGGCTACAAGAAGTTTAAATTCTAAGAAACTTAACAACATCGACATACTAATACGAACAACAAGTACGTAAAAAAAAAAAAAAAAAAAAAACCAAATTCATAACACTATCTACGTTCAAAATCTTTAAATAAGTTGGTCAAAACCCCCTTACTTCTTTTTGCAGTTATTTCCCTAAGGTTGAAGTTTGAGAACTCCCTTCCTTCCCCTCTCTTCTTCTCCTACGTGCCCTCAAATTCCCACACTATTTTTTTGTTTGATTTGATTAGTATTCAGACATATCTCTACCTTCCTTTTTAAATTAATGTCAAGAGACAATAACATTATTACAAATAAATTGTTTTAATGGTAATTAAAATTATGTTTATTCCTTATTTTACACATCTCTATTATTTTCCCATCTATACCCCCTGAACTTTCCAACACCTCTTTATTTTATTTTCTACTTCTTTATCTTTTAATTTTTGGGTTAATAGGTTTTTAGCCCCTCCTAAGTGGGCATGTTTTGCTTGACCTCCTGCAATAAATTGCTTGAAGATTCCCCCCTTGCAAAGTAAAAATCTGACAACTCAAATTCATATTTTCTTAATGTATTATAACAATCCCATTATTAAGCTTCAAGACTCACATGCTTTTTATACTATAACAGGGACAATTTTTATCAACACGGATATGATTTGCACCATCCAACAACGACACATTGGCTACAAGAAGTTTAAATTCTAAGTAACTTAACAACATCGACATACTAATACGAACAACAAGTATGTAAAAAAAAAAAAAAAACAACCAATTCATAACACTATCTACGTTCAAAATCTTTAAATGATTTGGTTAAAACCCCCTTACTTCTTTTTGCCGTTATTTCCCTAAGGTTGAAGTTTGAGAACTCCCTTCCTTCCCTTCGCTTCATCTCCTACGTGCCCTCAAATTTTCACACTATTTTTTTGTTTGATTTGATCAGTATTCACGCATATCTCTACCTTCCTTTTTAAATTAATGTCAAGAGACAATTACATTATTACAAATAAATTGTTTTAATGGTAATTAAAATTATCTTTATTCCTTATTTTTCACATCTCTATTATTTTCCCATCTATACCCCCTGAACTTTCCAACACCTCTTTATTTTATTTTCTACTTCTTTTTCTTTTAATTTTTGGGTTAATAGGTTGTTAGCCCCTGCTAAGTGGGCGTGTTTTGCGTGACCTCCTACAATAAATTCCTTGAAGATTTCCCCCTTGCAAAGTAAAAATCTGACAGCTCAAATTCATATTTTCTTAATGTATTATAACAACCCCATTATTAAGCTTCAAGACTCACATGCTTTTTATACTATAACAGGGACAAAATTTTATCAACACGGATAAGATTTCCACCATCCAACAGCGACACATTGGCTACAAGAAGTTTAAATTCTAAGAATCTTAACAACAGCGACATACTAATACGAATAACAAGTATGTAAAAAAAAAAAAAAACCAAATTCATAACACTATCTACGTTCAAAATCTTTAAATAAGTTGGTCAAAACCCCCTTACTTCTTTTTGCAGTTATTTCCCTAAGGTTGAAGTTTGAGAACTCCCTTCCTTCCCCTCTCTTCTTCTCCTATGTGCCCTCAAATTCCCACACTATTTTTTTGTTTGATTTGATTAGTATTCAGGCATATCTCTACCTTCCTTTTTAAATTAATGTCAAGAGACAATAACATTATTACAAATAAATTGTTTTAATGGTAATTAAAATTATGTTTATTCCTTATTTTACACATCTCTATTATTTTCCCATCTATACCCCCTGAACTTTCCAACACCTCTTTATTTTATTTTCTACTTCTTTATCTTTTAATTTTTGGGTTAATAGGTTTTTAGCCCCTGCTAAGTGGGCATGTTTTGCGTGACCTCCTGCAATAAATTGCTTGAAGATTCCCCCCTTGCAAAGTAAAAATCTGACAACTCAAATTCATATTTTCTTAATGTATTATAACAACCCCATTATTAAGCTTCAAGACTCACATGTTTTTTATATTATAACAGGGACAAAAATTTTATCAACACGGATATGGATTGCACCATCCAACAGCGACACATTGGCTACAAGAAGTTTAAATTCTAAGAAACTTAACAACATCGACATACTAATACGAACAACAAGTACGTAAAAAAAAAAAAAAAAAAAAAAACCAAATTCATAACACTATCTACGTTCAAAATCTTTAAATAAGTTGGTCAAAACCCCCTTACTTCTTTTTGCAGTTATTTCCCTAAGGTTGAAGTTTGAGAACTCCCTTCCTTCCCCTCTCTTCTTCTCCTACGTGCCCTCAAATTCCCACACTATTTTTTTGTTTGATTTGATTAGTATTCAGACATATCTCTACCTTCCTTTTTAAATTAATGTCAAGAGACAATAACATTATTACAAATAAATTGTTTTAATGGTAATTAAAATTATGTTTATTCCTTATTTTACACATCTCTATTATTTTCCCATCTATACCCCCTGAACTTTCCAACACCTCTTTATTTTATTTTCTACTTCTTTATCTTTTAATTTTTGGGTTAATAGGTTTTTAGCCCCTCCTAAGTGGGCATGTTTTGCTTGACCTCCTGCAATAAATTGCTTGAAGATTCCCCCCTTGCAAAGTAAAAATCTGACAACTCAAATTCATATTTTCTTAATGTATTATAACAATCCCATTATTAAGCTTCAAGACTCACATGCTTTTTATACTATAACAGGGACAATTTTTATCAACACGGATATGATTTGCACCATCCAACAACGACACATTGGCTACAAGAAGTTTAAATTCTAAGTAACTTAACAACATCGACATACTAATACGAACAACAAGTATGTAAAAAAAAAAAAAAAACAACCAATTCATAACACTATCTACGTTCAAAATCTTTAAATGATTTGGTTAAAACCCCCTTACTTCTTTTTGCCGTTATTTCCCTAAGGTTGAAGTTTGAGAACTCCCTTCCTTCCCTTCGCTTCATCTCCTACGTGCCCTCAAATTTTCACACTATTTTTTTGTTTGATTTGATCAGTATTCACGCATATCTCTACCTTCCTTTTTAAATTAATGTCAAGAGACAATTACATTATTACAAATAAATTGTTTTAATGGTAATTAAAATTATCTTTATTCCTTATTTTTCACATCTCTATTATTTTCCCATCTATACCCCCTGAACTTTCCAACACCTCTTTATTTTATTTTCTACTTCTTTTTCTTTTAATTTTTGGGTTAATAGGTTGTTAGCCCCTGCTAAGTGGGCGTGTTTTGCGTGACCTCCTACAATAAATTCCTTGAAGATTTCCCCCTTGCAAAGTAAAAATCTGACAGCTCAAATTCATATTTTCTTAATGTATTATAACAACCCCATTATTAAGCTTCAAGACTCACATGCTTTTTATACTATAACAGGGACAAAATTTTATCAACACGGATAAGATTTCCACCATCCAACAGCGACACATTGGCTACAAGAAGTTTAAATTCTAAGAATCTTAACAACAGCGACATACTAATACGAATAACAAGTATGTAAAAAAAAAAAAACCAAATTCATAACACTATCTACGTTCAAAATCTTTAAATAAGTTGGTCAAAACCCCCTTACTTCTTTTTGCAGTTATTTCCCTAAGGTTGAAGTTTGAGAACTCCCTTCCTTCCCCTCTCTTCTTCTCCTATGTGCCCTCAAATTCCCACACTATTTTTTTGTTTGATTTGATTAGTATTCAGGCATATCTCTACCTTCCTTTTTAAATTAATGTCAAGAGACAATAACATTATTACAAATAAATTGTTTTAATGGTAATTAAAATTATGTTTATTCCTTATTTTACACATCTCTATTATTTTCCCATCTATACCCCCTGAACTTTCCAACACCTCTTTATTTTATTTTCTACTTCTTTATCTTTTAATTTTTGGGTTAATAGGTTTTTAGCCCCTGCTAAGTGGGCATGTTTTGCGTGACCTCCTGCAATAAATTGCTTGAAGATTCCCCCCTTGCAAAGTAAAAATCTGACAACTCAAATTCATATTTTCTTAATGTATTATAACAATCCCATTATTAAGCTTCAAGACTCACATGCTTTTTATACTATAACAGGGACAATTTTTATCAACACGGATATGATTTGCACCATCCAACAGCGACACATTGGTTACAAGAAGTTTAAATTCTAAGTAACTTAACAACATCGACATACTAATACGAGCAACAAGTATGTAAAAAAAAAAAAAAAAACAACCAATTCATAACACTATCTACGTTCAAAATCTTTAAATGATTTGGTTAAAACCCCCCTTACTTCTTTTTGCCGTTATTTCCCTAAGGTTGAAGTTTAAGAACTCCCTTCCTTCCCTTCTCTTCATCTCCTACGTGCCCTCAAATTTTCACACTATTTTTTTGTTTGATTTGATCAGTATTCACGCATATCTCTACCTTCCTTTTTAAATTAATGTCAAGAGACAATTACATTATTACAAATAAATTGTTTTAATGGTAATTAAAATTATGTTTATTCCTTATTTTTCACATCTCTATTATTTTCCCATCTATACCCCCGGAACTTTCCAACACCTCTTTATTTTATTTTCTACTTCTTTTTTTTTTTTTTTTATTTTTGGTTTAATAGGTTGTTAGCCCCTGCTAAGTGGGCGTGTTTTGCGTGACCTCCTGCAATAAATTCCTTGACGATTCCCCCCTTGCAGAATAAAAATCTGACAACTCAAATTCATATTTTCTTAATGTATTATAACAACCCCATTATTAAGCTTCAAGACTCACATGTTTTTTATATTATAACAGGGACAAAAATTTTATCAACACGGATATGGATTGCACCATCCAACAGCGACACATTGGCTACAAGAAGTTTAAATTCTAAGAAACTTAACAACATCGACATACTAATACGAACAACAAGTACGTAAAAAAAAAAAAAAAAAAAAACCAAATTCATAACACTATCTACGTTCAAAATCTTTAAATAAGTTGGTCAAAACCCCCTTACTTCTTTTTGCAGTTATTTCCCTAAGGTTGAAGTTTGAGAACTCCCTTCCTTCCCCTCTCTTCTTCTCCTACGTGCCCTCAAATTCCCACACTATTTTTTTGTTTGATTTGATTAGTATTCAGGCATATCTCTACCTTCCTTTTTAAATTAATGTCAAGAGACAATAACATTATTACAAATAAATTGTTTTAATGGTAATTAAAATTATGTTTATTCCTTATTTTACACATCTCTATTATTTTCCCATCTATACCCCCTGAACTTTCCAACACCTCTTTTTATTTTATTTTCTACTTCTTTATCTTTTAATTTTTGGGTTAATAGGTTTTTAGCTCCTGCTAAGTGGGCATGTTTTGCGTGACCTCCTGCAATAAATTGCTTGAAGATTCCCCCCTTGCAAAGTAAAAATCTGACAACTCAAATTCATATTTTCTTAATTTATTATAACAATCCCATTATTAAGCTTCAAGACTCACATGCTTTTTATACTATAACAGGGACAATTTTTATCAACACGGATATGATTTGCACCATCCAACAGCGACACATTGGTTACAAGAAGTTTAAATTCTAACTAACTTAACAACATCGACATACTAATACGAACAACAAGTATGTAAAAAAAAAAAAAAAAAAAACAACCAATTCATAACACTATCTACGTTCAAAATCTTTAAATGATTTGGTTAAAACCCCCCTTACTTCTTTTTGCCGTTATTTCCCTAAGGTTGAAGTTTGAGAACTCCCTTCCTTCCCTTCTCTTCATCTCCTACGTGCCCTCAAATTTTCACACTATTTTTTTGTTTGATTTGATCAGTATTCACGCATATCTCTACCTTCCTTTTTAAATTAATGTCAAGAGACAATTACATTATTACAAATAAATTGTTTTAATGGTAATTAAAATTATGTTTATTCCTTATTTTTCACATCTCTATTATTTTCCCATCTATACCCCCGGAAATTTCCAACACCTCTTTATTTTATTTTCAACTTCTTTTTTTTTTTTTAATTTTTGCGTTAATAGGTTGTTAGCCCCTGCTAAGTGGGCGTGTTTTGCGTGACCTCCTGCAATAAATTCCTTGAAGATTCCCCCCTTGCAGAATAAAAATCTGACAACTCAAATTCATATTTTCTTAATGTATTATAACAACCCCATTATTAAGCTTCAAGACTCACATGTTTTTTATATTATAACAGGGACAAAAATTTTATCAACACGGATATGGATTGCACCATCCAACAGCGACACATTGGCTACAAGAAGTTTAAATTCTAAGAAACTTAACAACATCGACATACTAATACGAACAACAAGTATGTAAAAAAATAAAACATAAAAAACCAAATTCATAACACTATCTACGTTCAAAATCTTTAAATGAGTTGGTTAAAACCCCCTTACTTCTTTTTGCAGTTATTTCCCTAAGGTTGATGTTTGAGAACTCCCTTCCTTCCCTTCTCTTCATCTCCTACGTGCCCTCAAATTTTCACACTATTTTTTTGTTTGATTTGATCAGTATTCACGCATATCTCTACCTTCCTTTTTAAATTAATGTCAAGAGACAATTACATTATTACAAATAAATTGTTTTAATGGTAATTAAAATAATGTTTATTCCTTATTTTTCAGATCACTGTTATTTTCCCATCTATACCCCCGGAACTTTCCAACACCTCTTTATTTTATTTTCTACTTCTTTATCTTTTAATTTTTGGGTTAATAGGTTGTTAGCCCCTGCTAAGTGGGCGTGTTTTGCGTGACCTCCTGCAATAAATTCCTTGAAGATTCCCCCCTTGCAGAATAAAAATCTGACAACTCAAATTCATATTTTCTTAATGTATTATAACAACCCCATTATTAAGCTTCAAGACTCACATGTTTTTTATATTATAACAGGGACAAAAATTTTATCAACACGGATATGGATTGCACCATCCAACAGCGACACATTGGCTACAAGAAGTTTAAATTCTAAGAAACTTAACAACATCGACATACTAATACGAACAACAAGTATGTAAAAAAATAAAACATAAAAAACCAAATTCATAACACTATCTACGTTCAAAATCTTTAAATGAGTTGGTTAAAACCCCCTTACTTCTTTTTGCAGTTATTTCCCTAAGGTTGATGTTTGAGAACTCCCTTCCTTCCCTTCTCTTCATCTCCTACGTGCCCTCAAATTTTCACACTATTTTTTTGTTTGATTTGATCAGTATTCACGCATATCTCTACCTTCCTTTTTAAATTAATGTCAAGAGACAATTACATTATTACAAATAAATTGTTTTAATGGTAATTAAAATAATGTTTATTCCTTATTTTTCAGATCACTGTTATTTTCCCATCTATACCCCCGGAACTTTCCAACACCTCTTTATTTTATTTTCTACTTCTTTTTCTTTTAATTTTTGGGTTAATAGGTTGTTAGCCCCTGCTAAGTGGGCGTGTTTTGCGTGACCTCCTGCAATAAATTCCTTGAAGATTTCCCCCTTGCAAAGTAAAAATCTGACAGCTCAAATTCATATTTTCTTAATGTATTATAACAACCCCATTATTAAGCTTCAAGACTCACATGCTTTTTATACTATAACAGGGACAAAATTTTATCAACACGGATAAGATTTCCACCATCCAACAGCGACACATTGGCTACAAGATGTTTAAATTCAAAGAAACTTAACAACAACGACATACTAATACGAACAACAAGTATGTAAAAAAAAAATAAATAAAAAACCAAATTCATAACACTATCTACGTTCAAAATCTTTAAATGAGTTGGTTAAAACCCCCTTACTTCTTTTTGCACTTATTTCCCTAAGGTTGATGTTTGAGAACTCCCTTCCTTCCCTTCTCTTCATCTCCTACGTGCCCTCAAATTTTCACACTATTTTTTTGTTTGATTTGATCAGTATTCACGCATATCTCTACCTTCCTTTTTATATTAATGTCAAGAGACAATTACATTATTACAAATAAATTGTTTTAATGGTAATTAAAATTATCTTTATTCCTTATTTTTCACATCTCTATTATTTTCCCATCTATACCCCCGGAACTTTCCAACGCCTCTTTATTTTATTTTCTACTTCTTTTTCTTTTAATTTTTGGGTTAATAGGTTGTTAGCCCCTGCTAAGTGGGCGTGTTTTGCGTGACCTCCTGCAATAAATTCCTTGAAGATTTCCCCCTTGCAAAGTAAAAATCTGACAGCTCAAATTCATATTTTCTTAATGTATTATAACAACCCCATTATTAAGCTTCAAGACTCACATGCTTTTTATACTATAACAGGGACAAAATTTTATCAACACGGATAAGATTTCCACCATCCAACAGCGACACATTGGCTACAAGAAGTTTAAATTCTAAGAATTTTAACAACAGCGACATACTAATACGAATAACAAGTATGTAAAAAAAAAAAAAACCAAATTCATAACACTATCTACGTTCAAAATCTTTAAATAAGTTGGTCAAAACCCCCTTACTTCTTTTTGCAGTTATTTCCCTAAGGTTGAAGTTTGAGAACTCCCTTCCTTCCCCTCTCTTCTTCTCCTACGTGCCCTCAAATTCCCACACTATTTTTTTGTTTGATTTGATTAGTATTCAGGCATATCTCTACCTTCCTTTTTAAATTAATGTCAAGAGACAATAACATTATTACAAATAAATTGTTTTAATGGTAATTAAAATTATGTTTATTCCTTATTTTACACATCTCTATTATTTTCCCATCTATACCCCCTGAACTTTCCAATACCTCTTTATTTTATTTTCTACTTCTTTTTTAATTTTTTTAATTTTTGGGTTAATAGGTTGTTAGCCCCTGCTAAGTGGGCGTGTTTTGCGTGACCTCCTGCAATAAATTCCTTGAAGATTCCCCCCTTGCAAAGTAAAAATCTGACGGCTCAAATTCATATTTTCTTAATGTATTATAAAAACCCCATTATTAATCTTCAAGACTCACATGTTTTTTATACTATAACAGGGACAAAATTTTATCAACACGGAAAAGATTTCCACCATCCAACAGCGACACATTGGCTACAAGAAGTTTAAATTCTAAGAATCTTAACAACAGCGACATACTAATACGAATAACAAGTATGTAAAAAAAAAAAAACCAAATTCATAACACTATCTACGTTCAAAATCTTTAAATAAGTTGGTCAAAACCCCCTTACTTCTTTTTGCAGTTATTTCCCTAAGGTTGAAGTTTGAGAACTCCCTTCCTTCCCCTCTCTTCTTCTCCTACGTGCCCTCAAATTCCCACACTATTTTTTTGTTTGATTTGATTAGTATTCAGGCATATCTCTACCTTCCTTTTTAAATTAATGTCAAGAGACAATAACATTATTACAAATAAATTGTTTTAATGGTAATTAAAATTATGTTTATTCCTTATTTTACACATCTCTATTATTTTCCCATCTATACCCCCTGAACTTTCCAACACCTCTTTATTTTATTTTCTACTTCTTTATCTTTTAATTTTTGGGTTAATAGGTTTTTAGCCCCTGCTAAGTGGGCATGTTTTGCGTGACCTCCTGCAATAAATTGCTTGAAGATTCCCCCGTTGCAAAGTAAAAATCTGACAACTCAAATTCATATTTTCTTAATGTATTATAACAATCCCATTATTAAGCTTCAAGACTCACATGCTTTTTATACTATAACAGGGACAATTTTTATCAACACGGATATGATTTGCACCATCCAACAGCGACACATTGGCTACAAGAAGTTTAAATTCTAAGAAACTTAACAACATCGACATACTAATACGAACAACAAGTATGTAAAAATAAAAAAAATAAAAAAAAAAAAACCAAATTCATAACACTATCTACGTTCAAAATCTTTAAATAAGTTGGTCAAAACCCCCTTACTTCTTTTTGCAGTTATTTTCCTAAGGTTGAAGTTTGAGAACTCCCTTCCTTCCCCTCTCTTCTTCTCCCACGTGCCCTCAAATTCCCACACTATTTTTTTGTTTGATTTGATTAGTATTCAGGCATATCTCTACCTTCCTTTTTAAATTAATGTCAAGAGACAATAACATTATTACAAATAAATTGTTTTAATGGTAATTAAAATTATGTTTATTCCTTATTTTACACATCTCTATTATTTTCCCATCTATACCCCCTGAACTTTCCAACACCTCTTTATTTTATTTTCTACTTCTTTATCTTTTAATTTTTGGGTTAATAGGTTTTTTGCCCCTGCTAAGTGGGCATGTTTTGCGTGACCTCCTGCAATAAATTGCTTGAAGATTCCCCCCTTGCAAAGTAAAAATCTGACAACTCAAATTCATATTTTCTTAATGTATTATAACAATCCCATTATTAAGCTTCAAGACTCACATGCTTTTTATACTATAACAGGGACAATTTTTATCAACACGGATATGATTTGCACCATCCAACAGCGACACATTGGCTACAAGAAGTTTAAATTCTAAGTAACTTAACAACATCGACATACTAATACGAACAACAAGTATGTAAAAAAAAAAAACAAAAAAACAACCAATTCATAACACTATCTACGTTCAAAATCTTTAAATGATTTGGTTAAAACCCCCTTACTTCTTTTTGCCGTTATTTCCCTAAGGTTGAAGTTTGAGAACTCCCTTCCTTCCCTTCGCTTCATCTCCTACGTGCCCTCAAATTTTCACACTATTTTTTTGTTTGATTTGATCAGTATTCACGCATATCTCTACCTTCCTTTTTATATTAATGTCAAGAGACAATTACATTATTACAAATAAATTGTTTTAATGGTAATTAAAATTATCTTTATTCCTTATTTTTCACATCTCTATTATTTTCCCATCTATACCCCCGGAACTTTCCAATACCTCTTTATTTTATTTTCTACTTCTTTTTTAATTTTTTTAATTTTTGGGTTAATAGGTTGTTAGCCCCTGCTAAGTGGGCGTGTTTTGCGTGACCTCCTGCAATAAATTCCTTGAAGATTCCCCCCTTGCAAAGTAAAAATCTGACGGCTCAAATTCATATTTTCTTAATGTATTATAAAAACCCCATTATTAATCTTCAAGACTCACATGTTTTTTATACTATAACAGGGACAAAATTTTATCAACACGGAAAAGATTTCCACCATCCAACAGCGACACATTGGCTACAAGAAGTTTAAATTCTAAGAATCTTAACAACAGCGACATACTAATACGAATAACAAGTATGTAAAAAAAAAAAAACCAAATTCATAACACTATCTACGTTCAAAATCTTTAAATAAGTTGGTCAAAACCCCCTTACTTCTTTTTGCAGTTATTTCCCTAAGGTTGAAGTTTGAGAACGAGAACTCCCTTCCTTCCCCTCTCTTCTTCTCCTACGTGCCCTCAAATTCCCACACTATTTTTTTGTTTGATTTGATTAGTATTCAGGCATATCTCTACCTTTCCTTTTTAAATTAATGTCAAGAGACAATAACATTATTACAAATAAATTGTTTTAATGGTAATTAAAATTATGTTTATTCCTTATTTTACACATCTCTATTATTTTCCCATCTATACCCCCTGAACTTTCCAACACCTCTTGATTTCTACTCTTTATCTTTTAATTTTTGGGTTAATAGGTTTTTAGCCCCTGCTAAGTGGGCATGTTTTGCGTGACCTCCTGCAATAAATTGCTTGAAGATTCCCCCGTTGCAAAGTAAAAATCTGACAACTCAAATTCATATTTTCTTAATGTATTATAACAATCCCATTATTAAGCTTCAAGACTCACATGCTTTTTATACTATAACAGGGACAATTTTTATCAACACGGATATGATTTGCACCATCCAACAGCGACACATTGGCTACAAGAAGTTTAAATTCTAAGAAACTTAACAACATCGACATAATAATACGAACAACAAGTATGTAAAAAAAAAAAAAAACCAAATTCATAACACTATCTACGTTCAAAATCTTTAAATAAGTTGGTCAAAACCCCCT
This sequence comes from Trifolium fragiferum, assembly GCA_954870985.1. NCBI lineage: Eukaryota > Viridiplantae > Streptophyta > Magnoliopsida > Fabales > Fabaceae > Trifolium > Trifolium fragiferum. The sequence goes on along the minus strand of OX940790.1, from coordinate 22,118,271 downwards.
TACTTCTTTTTGCAGTTATTTTCCTAAGGTTGAAGTTTGAGAACTCCCTTCCGTCCCCTCTCTTCTTCTCCTACGTGCCCTCAAATTCCCACACTATTTTTTTGTTTGATTTGATTAGTATTCAGGCATATCTCTACCTTCCTTTTTAAATTAATGTCAAGAGACAATAACATTATTACAAATAAATTGTTTTAATGGTAATTAAAATTATGTTTATTCCTTATTTTTCACATCTCTATTATTTTCCCATCTATACCCCCTGAACATTCCAACAGCTCTTTATTTTATTTTCAACTTCTTTTTCTTTTAATTTTTGGGTTAATAGGTTGTTAGCCCCTGCTAAGTGGGCGTGTTTTGCGTGACCTCCTGCAATAAATTCCTTGAAGATTTCCCCCTTGCAAAGTAAAAATCTGACAGCTCAAATTCATATTTTCTTAATGTATTATAACAACCCCATTATTAAGCTTCAAGACTCACATGCTTTTTATACTATAACAGGGACAAAATTTTATCAACACGGATAAGATTTCCACCATCCAACAGCGACACATTGGCTACAAGAAGTTTAAATTCTAAGAATTTTAACAACAGCGACATACTAATACGAATAACAAGTATGTAAAAAAAAAAAAACCAAATTCATAACACTATCTACGTTCAAAATCTTTAAATAAGTTGGTCAAAACCCCCTTACTTCTTTTTGCAGTTATTTTCCTAAGGTTGAAGTTTGAGAACTCCCTTCCTTCCCCTCTCTTCTTCTCCCACGTGCCCTCAAATTCCCACACTATTTTTTTGTTTGATTTGATTAGTATTCAGGCATATCTCTACCTTCCTTTTTAAATTAATGTCAAGAGACAATAACATTATTACAAATAAATTGTTTTAATGGTAATTAAAATTATGTTTATTCCTTATTTTACACATCTCTATTATTTTCCCATCTATACCCCCTGAACTTTCCAACACCTCTTTATTTTATTTTCTACTTCTTTATCTTTTAATTTTTGGGTTAATAGGTTTTTTGCCCCTGCTAAGTGGGCATGTTTTGCGTGACCTCCTGCAATAAATTGCTTGAAGATTCCCCCCTTGCAAAGTAAAAATCTGACAACTCAAATTCATATTTTCTTAATGTATTATAACAATCCCATTATTAAGCTTCAAGACTCACATGCTTTTTATACTATAACAGGGACAATTTTTATCAACACGGATATGATTTGCACCATCCAACAGCGACACATTGGCTACAAGAAGTTTAAATTCTAAGTAACTTAACAACATCGACATACTAATACGAACAACAAGTATGTAAAAAAAAAAACAAAAAAACAACCAATTCATAACACTATCTACGTTCAAAATCTTTAAATGATTTGGTTAAAACCCCCTTACTTCTTTTTGCCGTTATTTCCCTAAGGTTGAAGTTTGAGAACTCCCTTCCTTCCCTTCGCTTCATCTCCTACGTGCCCTCAAATTTTCACACTATTTTTTTGTTTGATTTGATCAGTATTCACGCATATCTCTACCTTCCTTTTTATATTAATGTCAAGAGACAATTACATTATTACAAATAAATTGTTTTAATGGTAATTAAAATTATCTTTATTCCTTATTTTTCACATCTCTATTATTTTCCCATCTATACCCCCGGAACTTTCCAATACCTCTTTATTTTATTTTCTACTTCTTTTTTAATTTTTTTAATTTTTGGGTTAATAGGTTGTTAGCCCCTGCTAAGTGGGCGTGTTTTGCGTGACCTCCTGCAATAAATTCCTTGAAGATTCCCCCCTTGCAAAGTAAAAATCTGACGGCTCAAATTCATATTTTCTTAATGTATTATAAAAACCCCATTATTAATCTTCAAGACTCACATGTTTTTTATACTATAACAGGGACAAAATTTTATCAACACGGAAAAGATTTGCACCATCCAACAGCGACACATTGGCTACAAGAAGTTTAAATTCTAAGAATCTTAACAACAGCGACATACTAATACGAACAACAAGTATGTAAAAAAAAAAAAAAAAAAAAAAAAAAAAAAAAAAAAAAACCAAATTCATAACACTATCTACTTTCAAAATCTTTAAATAAGTTGGTCAAAACCCCCTTACTTCTTTTTGCAGTTATTTCCCTAAGGTTGAAGTTTGAGAACTCCCTTCCTTCCCCTCTCTTCTTCTCCTACGTGCCCTCAAATTCCCACACTATTTTTTTATTTGATTTGATTAGTATTCAGGCATATCTCTACTTTCCTTTTTAAATTAATGTCAAGAGACAATAACATTATTACAAATAAATTGTTTTAATGGTAATTAAAATTATGTTTATTCCTTATTTTACACATCTCTATTATTTTCCCATCTATACCCCCTGAACTTTCCAACACCTCTTTATCTTTTAATTTTTGGGTTAATAGGTTTTTAGCCCCTGCTAAGTGGGCATGTTTTGCGTGACCTCCTGCAATAAATTGCTTGAAGATTCCCCCGTTGCAAAGTAAAAATCTGACAACTCAAATTCATATTTTCTTAATGTATTATAACAATCCCATTATTAAGCTTCAAGACTCACATGCTTTTTATACTATAACAGGGACAATTTTTATCAACACGGATATGATTTGCACCATCCAACAGCGACACATTGGCTACAAGAAGTTTAAATTCTAAGAAACTTAACAACATCGACATAATAATACGAACAACAAGTATGTAAAAAAAAAAAAAAACCAAATTCATAACACTATCTACGTTCAAAATCTTTAAATAAGTTGGTCAAAACCCCCTTACTTCTTTTTGCAGTTATTTTCCTAAGGTTGAAGTTTGAGAACTCCCTTCCGTCCCCTCTCTTCTTCTCCTACGTGCCCTCAAATTCCCACACTATATTTTTGTTTGATTTGATTAGTATTCAGGCATATCTCTACCTTCCTTTTTAAATTAATGTCAAGAGACAATAACATTATTACAAATAAATTGTTTTAATGGTAATTAAAATTATGTTTATTCCTTATTTTTCACATCTCTATTATTTTCCCATCTATACCCCCTGAACATTCCAACAGCTCTTTATTTTATTTTCAACTTCTTTTTCTTTTAATTTTTGGGTTAATAGGTTGTTAGCCCCTGCTAAGTGGGCGTGTTTTGCGTGACCTCCTACAATAAATTCCTTGAAGATTTCCCCCTTGCAAAGTAAAAATCTGACAGCTCAAATTCATATTTTCTTAATGTATTATAACAACCCCATTATTAAGATTCAAGACTCACATGCTTTTTATACTATAACAGGGACAAAATTTTATCAACACGGATAAGATTTCCACCATCCAACAGCGACACATTGGCTACAAGAAGTTTAAATTCTAAGTAACTTAACAACATCGACATACTAATACGAACAACAAGTATGTAAAACAAAAAAACAAAAAAACAACCAATTCATAACACTATCTACGTTCAAAATCTTTAAATGATTTGGTTAAAACCCCCTTACTTCTTTTTGCCGTTATTTCCCTAAGGTTGAAGTTTGAGAACTCCCTTCCTTCCCTTCGCTTCATCTCCTACGTGCCCTCAAATTTTCACACTATTTTTTTGTTTGATTTGATCAGTATTCACGCATATCTCTAGCTTCCTTTTTATATTAATGTCAAGAGACAATTACATTATTACAAATAAATTGTTTTAATGGTAATTAAAATTATCTTTATTCCTTATTTTTCACATCTCTATTATTTTCCCATCTATACCCCCTGAACATTCCAACAGCTCTTTATTTTATTTTCAACTTCTTTTTCTTTTAATTTTTGGGTTAATAGGTTGTTAGCCCCTGCTAAGTGGGCGTGTTTTGCGTGACCTCCTACAATAAATTCCTTGAAGATTTCCCCCTTGCAAAGTAAAAATCTGACAGCTCAAATTCATATTTTCTTAATGTATTATAACAACCCCATTATTAAGATTCAAGACTCACATGCTTTTTATACTATAACAGGGACAAAATTTTATCAACACGGATAAGATTTCCACCATCCAACAGCGACACATTGGCTACAAGAAGTTTAAATTCTAAGAATCTTAACAACAGCGACATACTAATACGAATAACAAGTATGTAAAAAAAAAAAAACCAAATTCATAACACTATCTACGTTCAAAATCTTTAAATAAGTTGGTCAAAACCCCCTTACTTCTTTTTGCAGTTATTTCCCTAAGGTTGAAGTTTGAGAACTCCCTTCCTTCCCCTCTCTTCTTCTCCTACGTGCCCTCAAATTCCCACACTATTTTTTTGTTTGATTTGATTAGTATTCAGGCATATCTCTACCTTCCTTTTTAAATTAATGTCAAGAGACAATAACATTATTACAAATAAATTGTTTTAATGGTAATTAAAATTATGTTTATTCCTTATTTTACACATCTCTATTATTTTCCCATCTATACCCCCTGAACTTTCCAACACCTCTTTATTTTATTTTCTACTTCTTTATCTTTTAATTTTTGGGTTAATAGGTTTTTAGCCCCTGCTAAGTGGGCATGTTTTGCGTGACCTCCTGCAATAAATTGCTTGAAGATTCCGCCCTTGCAAAGTAAAAATCTGACAACTCAAATTCATATTTTCTTAATGTATTATAACAATCCCATTATTAAGCTTCAAGACTCACATGCTTTTTATACTATAACAGGGACAATTTTTATCAACACGGATATGATTTGCACCATCCAACAGCGACACATTGGCTACAAGAAGTTTAAATTCTAAGAAACTTAACAACATCGACATACTAATACGAACAACAAGTATGTAAAAAAAAAAAAAAAAAAAAAAAAAAAAAAAAAAAAAAACCAAATTCATAACACTATCTACTTTCAAAATCTTTAAATAAGTTGGTCAAAACCCCCTTACTTCTTTTTGCAGTTATTTTCCTAAGGTTGAAGTTTGAGAACTCCCTTCCTTCCCCTCTCTTCTTCTCCTACGTGCCCTCAAATTCCCACACTATTTTTTTATTTGATTTGATTAGTATTCAGGCATATCTCTACTTTCCTTTTTAAATTAATGTCAAGAGACAATAACATTATTACAAATAAATTGTTTTAATGGTAATTAAAATTATGTTTATTCCTTATTTTACACATCTCTATTATTTTCCCATCTATACCCCCTGAACTTTCCAACACCTCTTTATTTTATTTTCTACTTCTTTATCTTTTAATTTTTGGGTTAATAGGTTGTTAGCTCCTGCTAAGTGGGCGTGTTTTGCGTGACCTCCTACAATAAATTCCTTGAAGATTTCCCCCTTGCAAAGTAAAAATCTGACAGCTCAAATTCATATTTTCTTAATGTATTATAACAACCCCATTATTAAGCTTCAAGACTCACATGCTTTTTATACTATAACAGGGACAAAATTTTATCAACACGGATAAGATTTCCACCATCCAACAGCGACACATTGGCTACAAGAAGTTTAAATTCTAAGAATCTTAACAACAGCGACATACTAATACGAATAACAAGTATGTAAAAAAAAAAAAAACCAAATTCATAACACTATCTACGTTCAAAATCTTTAAATAAGTTGGTCAAAACCCCCTTACTTCTTTTTGCAGTTATTTCCCTAAGGTTGAAGTTTGAGAACTCCCTTCCTTCCCCTCTCTTCTTCTCCTACGTGCCCTCAAATTCCCACACTATTTTTTTGTTTGATTTGATTAGTATTCAGGCATATCTCTACCTTCCTTTTTAAATTAATGTCAAGAGACAATAACATTATTACAAATAAATTGTTTTAATGGTAATTAAAATTATGTTTATTCCTTATTTTACACATCTCTATTATTTTCCCATCTATACCCCCTGAACTTTCCAACACCTCTTTTTATTTTATTTTCTACTTCTTTATCTTTTAATTTTTGGGTTAATAGGTTTTTAGCTCCTGCTAAGTGGGCATGTTTTGCGTGACCTCCTGCAATAAATTGCTTGAAGATTCCCCCCTTGCAAAGTAAAAATCTGACAACTCAAATTCATATTTTCTTAATTTATTATAACAATCCCATTATTAAGCTTCAAGACTCACATGCTTTTTATACTATAACAGGGACAATTTTTATCAACACGGATATGATTTGCACCATCCAACAGCGACACATTGGTTACAAGAAGTTTAAATTCTAACTAACTTAACAACATCGACATACTAATACGAACAACAAGTATGTAAAAAAAAAAAAAAAAAAAACAACCAATTCATAACACTATCTACGTTCAAAATCTTTAAATGATTTGGTTAAAACCCCCCTTACTTCTTTTTGCCGTTATTTCCCTAAGGTTGAAGTTTGAGAACTCCCTTCCTTCCCTTCTCTTCATCTCCTACGTGCCCTCAAATTTTCACACTATTTTTTTGTTTGATTTGATCAGTATTCACGCATATCTCTACCTTCCTTTTTAAATTAATGTCAAGAGACAATTACATTATTACAAATAAATTGTTTTAATGGTAATTAAAATTATGTTTATTCCTTATTTTTCACATCTCTATTATTTTCCCATCTATACCCCCGGAAATTTCCAACACCTCTTTATTTTATTTTCAACTTCTTTTTTTTTTTTAATTTTTGCGTTAATAGGTTGTTAGCCCCTGCTAAGTGGGCGTGTTTTGCGTGACCTCCTGCAATAAATTCCTTGAAGATTCCCCCCTTGCAGAATAAAAATCTGACAACTCAAATTCATATTTTCTTAATGTATTATAACAACCCCATTATTAAGCTTCAAGACTCACATGTTTTTTATATTATAACAGGGACAAAAATTTTATCAACACGGATATGGATTGCACCATCCAACAGCGACACATTGGCTACAAGAAGTTTAAATTCTAAGAAACTTAACAACATCGACATACTAATACGAACAACAAGTATGTAAAAAAATAAAACATAAAAAACCAAATTCATAACACTATCTACGTTCAAAATCTTTAAATGAGTTGGTTAAAACCCCCTTACTTCTTTTTGCAGTTATTTCCCTAAGGTTGATGTTTGAGAACTCCCTTCCTTCCCTTCTCTTCATCTCCTACGTGCCCTCAAATTTTCACACTATTTTTTTGTTTGATTTGATCAGTATTCACGCATATCTCTACCTTCCTTTTTAAATTAATGTCAAGAGACAATTACATTATTACAAATAAATTGTTTTAATGGTAATTAAAATAATGTTTATTCCTTATTTTTCAGATCACTGTTATTTTCCCATCTATACCCCCGGAACTTTCCAACACCTCTTTATTTTATTTTCTACTTCTTTTTCTTTTAATTTTTGGGTTAATAGGTTGTTAGCCCCTGCTAAGTGGGCGTGTTTTGCGTGACCTCCTGCAATAAATTCCTTGAAGATTCCCCCCTTGCAGAATAAAAATCTGACAACTCAAATTCATATTTTCTTAATGTATTATAACAACCCCATTATTAAGCTTCAAGACTCACATGTTTTTTATATTATAACAGGGACAAAAATTTTATCAACACGGATATGGATTGCACCATCCAACAGCGACACATTGGCTACAAGAAGTTTAAATTCTAAGAAACTTAACAACATCGACATACTAATACGAACAACAAGTATGTAAAAAAATAAAACATAAAAAACCAAATTCATAACACTATCTACGTTCAAAATCTTTAAATGAGTTGGTTAAAACCCCCTTACTTCTTTTTGCAGTTATTTCCCTAAGGTTGATGTTTGAGAACTCCCTTCCTTCCCTTCTCTTCATCTCCTACGTGCCCTCAAATTTTCACACTATTTTTTTGTTTGATTTGATCAGTATTCACGCATATCTCTACCTTCCTTTTTAAATTAATGTCAAGAGACAATTACATTATTACAAATAAATTGTTTTAATGGTAATTAAAATAATGTTTATTCCTTATTTTTCAGATCACTGTTATTTTCCCATCTATACCCCCGGAACTTTCCAACACCTCTTTATTTTATTTTCTACTTCTTTTTCTTTTAATTTTTGGGTTAATAGGTTGTTAGCCCCTGCTAAGTGGGCGTGTTTTGCGTGACCTCCTGCAATAAATTCCTTGAAGATTTCCCCCTTGCAAAGTAAAAATCTGACAGCTCAAATTCATATTTTCTTAATGTATTATAACAACCCCATTATTAAGCTTCAAGACTCACATGCTTTTTATACTATAACAGGGACAAAATTTTATCAACACGGATAAGATTTCCACCATCCAACAGCGACACATTGGCTACAAGATGTTTAAATTCAAAGAAACTTAACAACAACGACATACTAATACGAACAACAAGTATGTAAAAAAAAAATAAATAAAAAACCAAATTCATAACACTATCTACGTTCAAAATCTTTAAATGAGTTGGTTAAAACCCCCTTACTTCTTTTTGCACTTATTTCCCTAAGGTTGATGTTTGAGAACTCCCTTCCTTCCCTTCTCTTCATCTCCTACGTGCCCTCAAATTTTCACACTATTTTTTTGTTTGATTTGATCAGTATTCACGCATATCTCTACCTTCCTTTTTATATTAATGTCAAGAGACAATTACATTATTACAAATAAATTGTTTTAATGGTAATTAAAATTATCTTTATTCCTTATTTTTCACATCTCTATTATTTTCCCATCTATACCCCCGGAACTTTCCAACGCCTCTTTATTTTATTTTCTACTTCTTTTTCTTTTAATTTTTGGGTTAATAGGTTGTTAGCCCCTGCTAAGTGGGCGTGTTTTGCGTGACCTCCTGCAATAAATTCCTTGAAGATTTCCCCCTTGCAAAGTAAAAATCTGACAGCTCAAATTCATATTTTCTTAATGTATTATAACAACCCCATTATTAAGCTTCAAGACTCACATGCTTTTTATACTATAACAGGGACAAAATTTTATCAACACGGATAAGATTTCCACCATCCAACAGCGACACATTGGCTACAAGAAGTTTAAATTCTAAGAATTTTAAAAACAGCGACATACTAATACGAATAACAAGTATGTAAAAAAAAAAAAACCAAATTCATAACACTATCTACGTTCAAAATCTTTAAATAAGTTGGTCAAAACCCCCTTACTTCTTTTTGCAGTTATTTCCCTAAGGTTGAAGTTTGAGAACTCCCTTCCTTCCCCTCTCTTCTTCTCCTACGTGCCCTCAAATTCCCACACTATTTTTTTGTTTGATTTGATTAGTATTCAGGCATATCTCTACCTTCCTTTTTAAATTAATGTCAAGAGACAATAACATTATTACAAATAAATTGTTTTAATGGTAATTAAAATTATGTTTATTCCTTATTTTACACATCTCTATTATTTTCCCATCTATACCCCCTGAACTTTCCAACACCTCTTTATTTTATTTTCTACTTCTTTATCTTTTAATTTTTGGGTTAATAGGTTTTTAGCCCCTGCTAAGTGGGCATGTTTTGCGTGACCTCCTGCAATAAATTGCTTGAAGATTCCCCCGTTGCAAAGTAAAAATCTGACAACTCAAATTCATATTTTCTTAATGTATTATAACAATCCCATTATTAAGCTTCAAGACTCACATGCTTTTTATACTATAACAGGGACAATTTTTATCAACACGGATATGATTTGCACCATCCAACAGCGACACATTGGCTACAAGAAGTTTAAATTCTAAGAAACTTAACAACATCGACATACTAATACGAACAACAAGTATGTAAAAATAAAAAAAATAAAAAAAAAAAACCAAATTCATAACACTATCTACGTTCAAAATCTTTAAATAAGTTGGTCAAAACCCCCTTACTTCTTTTTGCAGTTATTTTCCTAAGGTTGAAGTTTGAGAACTCCCTTCCTTCCCCTCTCTTCTTCTCCCACGTGCCCTCAAATTCCCACACTATTTTTTTGTTTGATTTGATTAGTATTCAGGCATATCTCTACCTTCCTTTTTAAATTAATGTCAAGAGACAATAACATTATTACAAATAAATTGTTTTAATGGTAATTAAAATTATGTTTATTCCTTATTTTACACATCTCTATTATTTTCCCATCTATACCCCCTGAACTTTCCAACACCTCTTTATTTTATTTTCTACTTCTTTATCTTTTAATTTTTGGGTTAATAGGTTTTTTGCCCCTGCTAAGTGGGCATGTTTTGCGTGACCTCCTGCAATAAATTGCTTGAAGATTCCCCCCTTGCAAAGTAAAAATCTGACAACTCAAATTCATATTTTCTTAATGTATTATAACAATCCCATTATTAAGCTTCAAGACTCACATGCTTTTTATACTATAACAGGGACAATTTTTATCAACACGGATATGATTTGCACCATCCAACAGCGACACATTGGCTACAAGAAGTTTAAATTCTAAGTAACTTAACAACATCGACATACTAATACGAACAACAAGTATGTAAAAAAAAAAAACAAAAAAACAACCAATTCATAACACTATCTACGTTCAAAATCTTTAAATGATTTGGTTAAAACCCCCTTACTTCTTTTTGCCGTTATTTCCCTAAGGTTGAAGTTTGAGAACTCCCTTCCTTCCCTTCGCTTCATCTCCTACGTGCCCTCAAATTTTCACACTATTTTTTTGTTTGATTTGATCAGTATTCACGCATATCTCTACCTTCCTTTTTATATTAATGTCAAGAGACAATTACATTATTACAAATAAATTGTTTTAATGGTAATTAAAATTATCTTTATTCCTTATTTTTCACATCTCTATTATTTTCCCATCTATACCCCCGGAACTTTCCAATACCTCTTTATTTTATTTTCTACTTCTTTTTTAATTTTTTTAATTTTTGGGTTAATAGGTTGTTAGCCCCTGCTAAGTGGGCGTGTTTTGCGTGACCTCCTGCAATAAATTCCTTGAAGATTCCCCCCTTGCAAAGTAAAAATCTGACGGCTCAAATTCATATTTTCTTAATGTATTATAAAAACCCCATTATTAATCTTCAAGACTCACATGTTTTTTATACTATAACAGGGACAAAATTTTATCAACACGGAAAAGATTTCCACCATCCAACAGCGACACATTGGCTACAAGAAGTTTAAATTCTAAGAATCTTAACAACAGCGACATACTAATACGAATAACAAGTATGTAAAAAAAAAAAAACCAAATTCATAACACTATCTACGTTCAAAATCTTTAAATAAGTTGGTCAAAACCCCCTTACTTCTTTTTGCAGTTATTTCCCTAAGGTTGAAGTTTGAGAACTCCCTTCCTTCCCCTCTCTTCTTCTCCTACGTGCCCTCAAATTCCCACACTATTTTTTTGTTTGATTTGATTAGTATTCAGGCATATCTCTACCTTCCTTTTTAAATTAATGTCAAGAGACAATAACATTATTACAAATAAATTGTTTTAATGGTAATTAAAATTATGTTTATTCCTTATTTTACACATCTCTATTATTTTCCCATCTATACCCCCTGAACTTTCCAACACCTCTTTATTTTATTTTCTACTTCTTTATCTTTTAATTTTTGGGTTAATAGGTTTTTAGCCCCTGCTAAGTGGGCATGTTTTGCGTGACCTCCTGCAATAAATTGCTTGAAGATTCCCCCGTTGCAAAGTAAAAATCTGACAACTCAAATTCATATTTTCTTAATGTATTATAACAATCCCATTATTAAGCTTCAAGACTCACATGCTTTTTATACTATAACAGGGACAATTTTTATCAACACGGATATGATTTGCACCATCCAACAGCGACACATTGGCTACAAGAAGTTTAAATTCTAAGAAACTTAACAACATCGACATAATAATACGAACAACAAGTATGTAAAAAAAAAAAAAAACCAAATTCATAACACTATCTACGTTCAAAATCTTTAAATAAGTTGGTCAAAACCCCCTTACTTCTTTTTGCAGTTATTTTCCTAAGGTTGAAGTTTGAGAACTCCCTTCCGTCCCCTCTCTTCTTCTCCTACGTGCCCTCAAATTCCCACACTATTTTTTTGTTTGATTTGATTAGTATTCAGGCATATCTCTACCTTCCTTTTTAAATTAATGTCAAGAGACAATAACATTATTACAAATAAATTGTTTTAATGGTAATTAAAATTATGTTTATTCCTTATTTTTCACATCTCTATTATTTTCCCATCTATACCCCCTGAACATTCCAACAGCTCTTTATTTTATTTTCAACTTCTTTTTCTTTTAATTTTTGGGTTAATAGGTTGTTAGCCCCTGCTAAGTGGGCGTGTTTTGCGTGACCTCCTGCAATAAATTCCTTGAAGATTTCCCCCTTGCAAAGTAAAAATCTGACAGCTCAAATTCATATTTTCTTAATGTATTATAACAACCCCATTATTAAGCTTCAAGACTCACATGCTTTTTATACTATAACAGGGACAAAATTTTATCAACACGGATAAGATTTCCACCATCCAACAGCGACACATTGGCTACAAGAAGTTTAAATTCTAAGAATTTTAACAACAGCGACATACTAATACGAATAACAAGTATGTAAAAAAAAAAAAACCAAATTCATAACACTATCTACGTTCAAAATCTTTAAATAAGTTGGTCAAAACCCCCTTACTTCTTTTTGCAGTTATTTCCCTAAGGTTGAAGTTTGAGAACTCCCTTCCTTCCCCTCTCTTCTTCTCCTACGTGCCCTCAAATTCCCACACTATTTTTTTGTTTGATTTGATTAGTATTCAGGCATATCTCTACCTTCCTTTTTAAATTAATGTCAAGAGACAATAACATTATTACAAATAAATTGTTTTAATGGTAATTAAAATTATGTTTATTCCTTATTTTACACATCTCTATTATTTTCCCATCTATACCCCCTGAACTTTCCAACACCTCTTTATTTTATTTTCTACTTCTTTATCTTTTAATTTTTGGGTTAATAGGTTTTTAGCCCCTGCTAAGTGGGCATGTTTTGCGTGACCTCCTGCAATAAATTGCTTGAAGATTCCCCCGTTGCAAAGTAAAAATCTGACAACTCAAATTCATATTTTCTTAATGTATTATAACAATCCCATTATTAAGCTTCAAGACTCACATGCTTTTTATACTATAACAGGGACAATTTTTATCAACACGGATATGATTTGCACCATCCAACAGCGACACATTGGCTACAAGAAGTTTAAATTCTAAGAAACTTAACAACATCGACATACTAATACGAACAACAAGTATGTAAAAATAAAAAAAAAATAAAAAAAAAAACCAAATTCATAACACTATCTACGTTCAAAATCTTTAAATAAGTTGGTCAAAACCCCCTTACTTCTTTTTGCAGTTATTTTCCTAAGGTTGAAGTTTGAGAACTCCCTTCCTTCCCCTCTCTTCTTCTCCCACGTGCCCTCAAATTCCCACACTATTTTTTTGTTTGATTTGATTAGTATTCAGGCATATCTCTACCTTCCTTTTTAAATTAATGTCAAGAGACAATAACATTATTACAAATAAATTGTTTTAATGGTAATTAAAATTATGTTTATTCCTTATTTTACACATCTCTATTATTTTCCCATCTATACCCCCTGAACTTTCCAACACCTCTTTATTTTATTTTCTACTTCTTTATCTTTTAATTTTTGGGTTAATAGGTTTTTTGCCCCTGCTAAGTGGGCATGTTTTGCGTGACCTCCTGCAATAAATTGCTTGAAGATTCCCCCCTTGCAAAGTAAAAATCTGACAACTCAAATTCATATTTTCTTAATGTATTATAACAATCCCATTATTAAGCTTCAAGACTCACATGCTTTTTATACTATAACAGGGACAATTTTTATCAACACGGATATGATTTGCACCATCCAACAGCGACACATTGGCTACAAGAAGTTTAAATTCTAAGTAACTTAACAACATCGACATACTAATACGAACAACAAGTATGTAAAAAAAAAAAACAAAAAAACAACCAATTCATAACACTATCTACGTTCAAAATCTTTAAATGATTTGGTTAAAACCCCCTTACTTCTTTTTGCCGTTATTTCTCTAAGGTTGAAGTTTGAGAACTCCCTTCCTTCCCTTCGCTTCATCTCCTACGTGCCCTCAAATTTTCACACTATTTTTTTGTTTGATTTGATCAGTATTCACGCATATCTCTACCTTCCTTTTTATATTAATGTCAAGAGACAATTACATTATTACAAATAAATTGTTTTAATGGTAATTAAAATTATCTTTATTCCTTATTTTTCACATCTCTATTATTTTCCCATCTATACCCCCGGAACTTTCCAATACCTCTTTATTTTATTTTCTACTTCTTTTTTAATTTTTTTAATTTTTGGGTTAATAGGTTGTTAGCCCCTGCTAAGTGGGCGTGTTTTGCGTGACCTCCTGCAATAAATTCCTTGAAGATTCCCCCCTTGCAAAGTAAAAATCTGACGGCTCAAATTCATATTTTCTTAATGTATTATAAAAACCCCATTATTAATCTTCAAGACTCACATGTTTTTTATACTATAACAGGGACAAAATTTTATCAACACGGAAAAGATTTCCACCATCCAACAGCGACACATTGGCTACAAGAAGTTTAAATTCTAAGAATCTTAACAACAGCGACATACTAATACGAATAACAAGTATGTAAAAAAAAAAAAACCAAATTCATAACACTATCTACGTTCAAAATCTTTAAATAAGTTGGTCAAAACCCCCTTACTTCTTTTTGCAGTTATTTCCCTAAGGTTGAAGTTTGAGAACTCCCTTCCTTCCCCTCTCTTCTTCTCCTACGTGCCCTCAAATTCCCACACTATTTTTTTGTTTGATTTGATTAGTATTCAGGCATATCTCTACCTTCCTTTTTAAATTAATGTCAAGAGACAATAACATTATTACAAATAAATTGTTTTAATGGTAATTAAAATTATGTTTATTCCTTATTTTACACATCTCTATTATTTTCCCATCTATACCCCCTGAACTTTCCAACACCTCTTTATTTTATTTTCTACTTCTTTATCTTTTAATTTTTGGGTTAATAGGTTTTTAGCCCCTGCTAAGTGGGCATGTTTTGCGTGACCTCCTGCAATAAATTGCTTGAAGATTCCCCCGTTGCAAAGTAAAAATCTGACAACTCAAATTCATATTTTCTTAATGTATTATAACAATCCCATTATTAAGCTTCAAGACTCACATGCTTTTTATACTATAACAGGGACAATTTTTATCAACACGGATATGATTTGCACCATCCAACAGCGACACATTGGCTACAAGAAGTTTAAATTCTAAGAAACTTAACAACATCGACATAATAATACGAACAACAAGTATGTAAAAAAAAAAAAAAACCAAATTCATAACACTATCTACGTTCAAAATCTTTAAATAAGTTGGTCAAAACCCCCTTACTTCTTTTTGCAGTTATTTTCCTAAGGTTGAAGTTTGAGAACTCCCTTCCGTCCCCTCTCTTCTTCTCCTACGTGCCCTCAAATTCCCACACTATATTTTTGTTTGATTTGATTAGTATTCAGGCATATCTCTACCTTCCTTTTTAAATTAATGTCAAGAGACAATAACATTATTACAAATAAATTGTTTTAATGGTAATTAAAATTATGTTTATTCCTTATTTTTCACATCTCTATTATTTTCCCATCTATACCCCCTGAACATTCCAACAGCTCTTTATTTTATTTTCAACTTCTTTTTCTTTTAATTTTTGGGTTAATAGGTTGTTAGCCCCTGCTAAGTGGGCGTGTTTTGCGTGACCTCCTACAATAAATTCCTTGAAGATTTCCCCCTTGCAAAGTAAAAATCTGACAGCTCAAATTCATATTTTCTTAATGTATTATAACAACCCCATTATTAAGATTCAAGACTCACATGCTTTTTATACTATAACAGGGACAAAATTTTATCAACACGGATAAGATTTCCACCATCCAACAGCGACACATTGGCTACAAGAAGTTTAAATTCTAAGTAACTTAACAACATCGACATACTAATACGAACAACAAGTATGTAAAACAAAAAAACAAAAAAACAACCATTTCATAACACTATCTACGTTCAAAATCTTTAAATGATTTGGTTAAAACCCCCTTACTTCTTTTTGCCGTTATTTCCCTAAGGTTGAAGTTTGAGAACTCCCTTCCTTCCCTTCGCTTCATCTCCTACGTGCCCTCAAATTTTCACACTATTTTTTTGTTTGATTTGATCAGTATTCACGCATATCTCTAGCTTCCTTTTTATATTAATGTCAAGAGACAATTACATTATTACAAATAAATTGTTTTAATGGTAATTAAAATTATCTTTATTCCTTATTTTTCACATCTCTATTATTTTCCCATCTATACCCCCTGAACATTCCAACAGCTCTTTATTTTATTTTCAACTTCTTTTTCTTTTAATTTTTGGGTTAATAGGTTGTTAGCCCCTGCTAAGTGGGCGTGTTTTGCGTGACCTCCTACAATAAATTCCTTGAAGATTTCCCCCTTGCAAAGTAAAAATCTGACAGCTCAAATTCATATTTTCTTAATGTATTATAACAACCCCATTATTAAGATTCAAGACTCACATGCTTTTTATACTATAACAGGGACAAAATTTTATCAACACGGATAAGATTTCCACCATCCAACAGCGACACATTGGCTACAAGAAGTTTAAATTCTAAGAATCTTAACAACAGCGACATACTAATACGAATAACAAGTATGTAAAAAAAAAAAAACCAAATTCATAACACTATCTACGTTCAAAATCTTTAAATAAGTTGGTCAAAACCCCCTTACTTCTTTTTGCAGTTATTTCCCTAAGGTTGAAGTTTGAGAACTCCCTTCCTTCCCCTCTCTTCTTCTCCTACGTGCCCTCAAATTCCCACACTATTTTTTTGTTTGATTTGATTAGTATTCAGGCATATCTCTACCTTCCTTTTTAAATTAATGTCAAGAGACAATAACATTATTACAAATAAATTGTTTTAATGGTAATTAAAATTATGTTTATTCCTTATTTTACACATCTCTATTATTTTCCCATCTATACCCCCTGAACTTTCCAACACCTCTTTATTTTATTTTCTACTTCTTTATCTTTTAATTTTTGGGTTAATAGGTTTTTAGCCCCTGCTAAGTGGGCATGTTTTGCGTGACCTCCTGCAATAAATTGCTTGAAGATTCCGCCCTTGCAAAGTAAAAATCTGACAACTCAAATTCATATTTTCTTAATGTATTATAACAATCCCATTATTAAGCTTCAAGACTCACATGCTTTTTATACTATAACAGGGACAATTTTTATCAACACGGATATGATTTGCACCATCCAACAGCGACACATTGGCTACAAGAAGTTTAAATTCTAAGAAACTTAACAACATCGACATACTAATACGAACAACAAGTATGTAAAAAAAAAAAAAAAAAAAAAAAAAAAAAAAAAAAAAAAAAACCAAATTCATAACACTATCTACTTTCAAAATCTTTAAATAAGTTGGTCAAAACCCCCTTACTTCTTTTTGCAGTTATTTTCCTAAGGTTGAAGTTTGAGAACTCCCTTCCTTCCCCTCTCTTCTTCTCCTACGTGCCCTCAAATTCCCACACTATTTTTTTATTTGATTTGATTAGTATTCAGGCATATCTCTACTTTCCTTTTTAAATTAATGTCAAGAGACAATAACATTATTACAAATAAATTGTTTTAATGGTAATTAAAATTATGTTTATTCCTTATTTTACACATCTCTATTATTTTCCCATCTATACCCCCTGAACTTTCCAACACCTCTTTATTTTATTTTCTACTTCTTTATCTTTTAATTTTTGGGTTAATAGGTTGTTAGCTCCTGCTAACTGGGCGTGTTTTGCGTGACCTCCTGCAATAAATTCCTTGAAGATTCCCCCCTTGCAGAATAAAAATCTGACAACTCAAATTCATATTTTCTTAATGTATTATAACAACCCCATTATTAAGCTTTAAGACTCACATGTTTTTTATATTATAACAGGGACAAAATTTTATCAACACGGATAAGATTTCCACCATCCAACAGCGACACATTGGCTACAAGAAGTTTAAATTCTAAGAAACTTAACAACAACGACATACTAATACGAACAACAAGTATGTAAAAAAAAAATAAATAAAAAACCAAATTCATAACACTATCTACGTTCAAAATCTTTAAATGAGTTGGTTAAAACCCCCTTACTTCTTTTTGCAGTTATTTCCCTAAGGTTGATGTTTGAGAACTCCCTTCCTTCCCTTCTCTTCATCTCCTACGTGCCCTCAAATTTTCACACTATTTTTTTGTTTGATTTGATCAGTATTCACGCATATCTCTACCTTCCTTTTTAAATTAATGTCAAGAGACAATTACATTATTACAAATAAATTGTTTTAATGGTAATTAAAATAATGTTTATTCCTTATTTTTCAGATCACTGTTATTTTCCCATCTATACCCCCGGAACTTTCCAACACCTCTTTATTTTATTTTCTACTTCTTTTTCTTTTAATTTTTGGGTTAATAGGTTGTTAGCCCCTGCTAAGTGGGCGTGTTTTGCGTGACCTCCTGCAATAAATTCCTTGAAGATTCCCCCCTTGCAAAGTAAAAATCTGACAGCTCAAATTCATATTTTCTTAATGTATTATAACAACCCCATTATTAAGCTTCAAGACTCACATGCTTTTTATACTATAACAGGGACAAAATTTTATCAACACGGATAAGATTTCCACCATCCAACAGCGACACATTGGCTACAAGAAGTTTAAATTCTAAGAATCTTAACAACAGCGACATACTAATACGAATAACAAGTATGTAAAAAAAAAAAAAACCAAATTCATAACACTATCTACGTTCAAAATCTTTAAATAAGTTGGTCAAAACCCCCTTACTTCTTTTTGCAGTTATTTCCCTAAGGTTGAAGTTTGAGAACTCCCTTCCTTCCCCTCTCTTCTTCTCCTACGTGCCCTCAAATTCCCACACTATTTTTTTGTTTGATTTGATTAGTATTCAGGCATATCTCTACCTTCCTTTTTAAATTAATGTCAGGAGACAATAACATTATTACAAATAAATTGTTTTAATGGTAATTAAAATTATGTTTATTCCTTATTTTACACATCTCTATTATTTTCCCATCTATACCCCCTGAACTTTCCAACACCTCTTTATTTTATTTTCTACTTCTTTATCTTTTAATTTTTGGGTTAATAGGTTGTTAGCCCCTGCTAACTGGGTGTGTTTTGCGTGACCTCCTGCAATAAATTCCTTGAAGATTCCCCCCTTGCAGAATAAAAATCTGACAACTCAAATTCATATTTTCTTAATGTATTATAACAACCCCATTATTAAGCTTCAAGACTCACATGTTTTTTTATATTATAACAGGGACAAAAATTTTATCAACACGGATATGGATTGCACCATCCAACAGCGACACATTGGCTACAAGAAGTTTAAATTCTAAGAAACTTAACAACATCGACATACTAATACGAACAACAAGTATGTAAAAAAAAAAAAAAAAAAAAAACCAAATTCATAACACTATCTACGTTCAAAATCTTTAAATAAGTTGGTCAAAACCCCCTTACTTCTTTTTGCAGTTATTTCCCTAAGGTTGAAGTTTGAGAACTCCCTTCCTTCCCCTCTCTTCTTCTCCTACGTGCCCTCAAATTCCCACACTATTTTTTTGTTTGATTTGATTAGTATTCAGGCATATCTCTACCTTCCTTTTTAAATTAATGTCAAGAGACAATAACATTATTACAAATAAATTGTTTTAATGGTAATTAAAATTATGTTTATTCCTTATTTTACACATCTCTATTATTTTCCCATCTATACCCCCTGAACTTTCCAACACCTCTTTATTTTATTTTCTACTTCTTTATCTTTTAATTTTTGGGTTAATAGGTTGTTAGCTCCTGCTAACTGGGCGTGTTTTGCGTGACCTCCTGCAATAAATTCCTTGAAGATTCCCCCCTTGCAGAATAAAAATCTGACAACTCAAATTCATATTTTCTTAATGTATTATAACAACCCCATTATTAAGCTTTAAGACTCACATGTTTTTTATATTATAACAGGGACAAAAATTTTATCAACACGGATATGGATTGCACCATCCAACAGCGACACATTGGCTACAAGAAGTTTAAATTCTAAGAAACTTAACAACATCGACATACTAATACGAACAACAAGTATGTAAAAAAAAAAAAAAAAAAAAAAAACCAAATTCATAACACTATCTACGTTCAAAATCTTTAAATAAGTTGGTCAAAACCCCCTTACTTCTTTTTCCAGTTATTTCCCTAAGGTTGAAGTTTGAGAACTCCCTTCCTTCCCCTCTCTTCTTCTCCTACGTGCCCTCAAATTCCCACACTATTTTTTTGTTTGATTTGATTAGTATTCAGGCATATCTCTACCTTCCTTTTTAAATTAATGTCAAGAGACAATAACATTATTACAAATAAATTGTTTTAATGGTAATTAAAATTATGTTTATTCCTTATTTTACACATCTCTATTATTTTCCCATCTATACCCCCTGAACTTTCCAACACCTCTTTATTTTATTTTCTACTTCTTTATCTTTTAATTTTTGGGTTAATAGGTTGTTAGCCCCTGCTAACTGGGCGTGTTTTGCGTGACCTCCTGCAATAAATTCCTTGAAGATTCCCCCCTTGCAGAATAAAAATCTGACAACTCAAATTCATATTTTCTTAATGTATTATAACAACCCCATTATTAAGCTTCAAGACTCACATGTTTTTTTATATTATAACAGGGACAAAAATTTTATCAACACGGATATGGATTGCACCATCCAACAGCGACACATTGGCTACAAGAAGTTTAAATTCTAAGAAACTTAACAACATCGACATACTAATACGAACAACAAGTATGTAAAAAAAAAAAAAAAAAAAAAACCAAATTCATAACACTATCTACGTTCAAAATCTTTAAATAAGTTGGTCAAAACCCCCTTACTTCTTTTTGCAGTTATTTCCCTAAGGTTGAAGTTTGAGAACTCCCTTCCTTCCCCTCTCTTCTTCTCCTACGTGCCCTCAAATTCCCACACTATTTTTTTGTTTGATTTGATTAGTATTCAGGCATATCTCTACCTTCCTTTTTAAATTAATGTCAAGAGACAATAACATTATTCCAAATAAATTGTTTTAATGGTAATTAAAATTATGTTTATTCCTTATTTTACACATCTCTATTATTTTCCCATCTATACCCCCTGAACTTTCCAACACCTCTTTATTTTATTTTCTACTTCTTTATCTTTTAATTTTTGGGTTAATAGGTTGTTAGCTCCTGCTAACTGGGCGTGTTTTGCGTGACCTCCTGCAATAAATTCCTTGAAGATTCCCCCCTTGCAGAATAAAAATCTGACAACTCAAATTCATATTTTCTTAATGTATTATAACAACCTCATTATTAAGCTTTAAGACTCACATGTTTTTTATATTATAACAGGGACAAAAATTTTATCAACACGGATATGGATTGCACCATCCAACAGCGACACATTGGCTACAAGAAGTTTAAATTCTAAGAAACTTAACAACATCGACATACTAATACGAACAACAAGTATGTAAAAAAAAAAAAAAAAAAAAACCAAATTCATAACACTATCTACGTTCAAAATCTTTAAATAAGTTGGTCAAAACCCCCTTACTTCTTTTTCCAGTTATTTCCCTAAGGTTGAAGTTTGAGAACTCCCTTCCTTCCCCTCTCTTCTTCTCCTACGTGCCCTCAAATTCCCACACTATTTTTTTGTTTGATTTGATTAGTATTCAGGCATATCTCTACCTTCCTTTTTAAATTAATGTCAAGAGACAATAACATTATTACAAATAAATTGTTTTAATGGTAATTAAAATTATGTTTATTCCTTATTTTACACATCTCTATTATTTTCCCATCTATACCCCCTGAACTTTCCAACACCTCTTTATTTTATTTTCTACTTCTTTATCTTTTAATTTTTGGGTTAATAGGTTGTTAGCCCCTGCTAACTGGGCGTGTTTTGCGTGACCTCCTGCAATAAATTCCTTGAAGATTCCCCCCTTGCAGAATAAAAATCTGACAACTCAAATTCATATTTTCTTAATGTATTATAACAACCCCATTATTAAGCTTCAAGACTCACATGTTTTTTTATATTATAACAGGGACAAAAATTTTATCAACACGGATATGGATTGCACCATCCAACAGCGACACATTGGCTACAAGAAGTTTAAATTCTAAGAAACTTAACAACATCGACATACTAATACGAACAACAAGTATGTAAAAAAAAAAAAAAAAAAAAAACCAAATTCATAACACTATCTACGTTCAAAATCTTTAAATAAGTTGGTCAAAACCCCCTTACTTCTTTTTGCAGTTATTTCCCTAAGGTTGAAGTTTGAGAACTCCCTTCCTTCCCCTCTCTTCTTCTCCTACGTGCCCTCAAATTCCCACACTATTTTTTTGTTTGATTTGATTAGTATTCAGGCATATCTCTACCTTCCTTTTTAAATTAATGTCAAGAGACAATAACATTATTACAAATAAATTGTTTTAATGGTAATTAAAATTATGTTTATTCCTTATTTTACACATCTCTATTATTTTCCCATCTATACCCCCTGAACTTTCCAACACCTCTTTATTTTATTTTCTACTTCTTTATCTTTTAATTTTTGGGTTAATAGGTTGTTAGCCCCTGCTAACTGGGCGTGTTTTGCGTGACCTCCTGCAATAAATTCCTTGAAGATTCCCCCCTTGCAGAATAAAAATCTGACAACTCAAATTCATATTTTCTTAATGCATTATAACAACCCCATTATTAAGCTTCAAGACTCACATGTTTTTTTATATTATAACAGGGACAAAAATTTTATCAACACGGATATGGATTGCACCATCCAACAGCGACACATTGGCTACAAGAAGTTTAAATTCTAAGAAACTTAACAACATCGACATACTAATACGAACAACAAGTATGTAAAAAAAAAAAAAAAAAAAAAACCAAATTCATAACACTATCTACGTTCAAAATCTTTAAATAAGTTGGTCAAAACCCCCTTACTTCATTTTGCAGTTATTTCCCTAAGGTTGAAGTTTGAGAACTCCCTTCCTTCCCCTCTCTTCTTCTCTTACGTGCTCTCAAATTCCCACACTATTTTTTTGTTTGATTTGATTAGTATTCAGGCATATCTCTACCTTCCTTTTTAAATTAATGTCAAGAGACAATAACATTATTACAAATAAATTGTTTTAATGGTAATTAAAATTATGTTTATTCCTTATTTTACACATCTCTATTATTTTCCCATCTATACCCCCTGAACTTTCCAACACCTCTTTATTTTATTTTCTACTTCTTTATCTTTTAATTTTTGGGTTAATAGGTAGTTAGCCCCTGCTAACTGGGCGTGTTTTGCGTGACCTCCTGCAATAAATTCCTTGAAGATTCCCCCTTGCAGAATAAAAATCTGACAACTCAAATTCATATTTTCTTAATGTATTATAACAACCCCATTATTAAGCTTCAAGACTCACATGTTTTTTTATATTATAACAGGGACAAAAATTTTATCAACACGGATATGGATTGCACCATCCAACAGCGACACATTGGCTACAAGAAGTTTAAATTCTAAGAAACTTAACAACATCGACATACTAATACGAACAACAAGTATGTAAAAAAAAAAAAAAAAAAACCAAATTCATAACACTATCTACGTTCAAAATCTTTAAATAAGTTGGTCAAAACCCCCTTACTTCATTTTGCAGTTATTTCCCTAAGGTTGAAGTTTGAGAACTCCCTTCCTTCCCCTCTCTTCTTCTCCTACGTGCTCTCAAATTCCCACACTATTTTTTTGTTTGATTTGATTAGTATTCAGGCATATCTCTACCTTCCTTTTTAAATTAATGTCAAGAGACAATAACATTATTACAAATAAATTGTTTTAATGGTAATTAAAATTATGTTTATTCCTTATTTTACACATCTCTATTATTTTCCCATCTATACCCCCTGAACTTTCCAACACCTCTTTATTTTATTTTCTACTTCTTTATCTTTTAATTTTTGGGTTAATAGGTTGTTAGCCCCTGCTAACTGGGCGTGTTTTGCGTGACCTCCTGCAATAAATTCCTTGAAGATTCCCCCCTTGCAGAATAAAAATCTGACAACTCAAATTCATATTTTCTTAATGTATTATAACAACCCCATTATTAAGCTTCAAGACTCACATGTTTTTTTATATTATAACAGGGACAAAAATTTTA
This sequence comes from Trifolium fragiferum, assembly GCA_954870985.1. Taxonomy (NCBI): domain Eukaryota; kingdom Viridiplantae; phylum Streptophyta; class Magnoliopsida; order Fabales; family Fabaceae; genus Trifolium; species Trifolium fragiferum. The sequence goes on along the minus strand of OX940790.1, from coordinate 22,093,998 downwards.
TCAACACGGATATGGATTGCACCATCCAACAGCGACACATTGGCTACAAGAAGTTTAAATTCTAAGAAACTTAACAACATCGACATACTAATACGAACAACAAGTATGTAAAAAAAAAAAAAAAAAAACCAAATTCATAACACTATCTACGTTCAAAATCTTTAAATAAGTTGGTCAAAACCCCCTTACTTCATTTTGCAGTTATTTCCCTAAGGTTGAAGTTTGAGAACTCCCTTCCTTCCCCTCTCTTCTTCTCCTACGTGCTCTCAAATTCCCACACTATTTTTTTGTTTGATTTGATTAGTATTCAGGCATATCTCTACCTTCCTTTTTAAATTAATGTCAAGAGACAATAACATTATTACAAATAAATTGTTTTAATGGTAATTAAAATTATGTTTATTCCTTATTTTACACATCTCTATTATTTTCCCATCTATACCCCCTGAACTTTCCAACACCTCTTTATTTTATTTTCTACTTCTTTATCTTTTAATTTTTGGGTTAATAGGTTGTTAGCCCCTGCTAACTGGGCGTGTTTTGCGTGACCTCCTGCAATAAATTCCTTGAAGATTCCCCCCTTGCAGAATAAAAATCTGACAACTCAAATTCATATTTTCTTAATGTATTATAACAACCCCATTATTAAGCTTCAAGACTCACATGTTTTTTTATATTATAACAGGGACAAAAATTTTATCAACACGGATATGGATTGCACCATCCAACAGCGACACATTGGCTACAAGAAGTTTAAATTCTAAGAAACTTAACAACATCGACATACTAATACGAACAACAAGTATGTAAAAAAAAAAAAAAAAAAAAAACCAAATTCATAACACTATCTACGTTCAAAATCTTTAAATAAGTTGGTCAAAACCCCCTTACTTCTTTTTGCAGTTATTTCCCTAAGGTTGAAGTTTGAGAACTCCCTTCCTTCCCCTCTCTTCTTCTCCTACGTGCCCTCAAATTCCCACACTATTTTTTTGTTTGATTTGATTAGTATTCAGGCATATCTCTACCTTCCTTTTTAAATTAATGTCAAGAGACAATAACATTATTCCAAATAAATTGTTTTAATGGTAATTAAAATTATGTTTATTCCTTATTTTACACATCTCTATTATTTTCCCATCTATACCCCCTGAACTTTCCAACACCTCTTTATTTTATTTTCTACTTCTTTATCTTTTAATTTTTGGGTTAATAGGTTGTTAGCTCCTGCTAACTGGGCGTGTTTTGCGTGACCTCCTGCAATAAATTCCTTGAAGATTCCCCCCTTGCAGAATAAAAATCTGACAACTCAAATTCATATTTTCTTAATGTATTATAACAACCTCATTATTAAGCTTTAAGACTCACATGTTTTTTATATTATAACAGGGACAAAAATTTTATCAACACGGATATGGATTGCACCATCCAACAGCGACACATTGGCTACAAGAAGTTTAAATTCTAAGAAACTTAACAACATCGACATACTAATACGAACAACAAGTATGTAAAAAAAAAAAAAAAAAAAAACCAAATTCATAACACTATCTACGTTCAAAATCTTTAAATAAGTTGGTCAAAACCCCCTTACTTCTTTTTCCAGTTATTTCCCTAAGGTTGAAGTTTGAGAACTCCCTTCCTTCCCCTCTCTTCTTCTCCTACGTGCCCTCAAATTCCCACACTATTTTTTTGTTTGATTTGATTAGTATTCAGGCATATCTCTACCTTCCTTTTTAAATTAATGTCAAGAGACAATAACATTATTACAAATAAATTGTTTTAATGGTAATTAAAATTATGTTTATTCCTTATTTTACACATCTCTATTATTTTCCCATCTATACCCCCTGAACTTTCCAACACCTCTTTATTTTATTTTCTACTTCTTTATCTTTTAATTTTTGGGTTAATAGGTTGTTAGCCCCTGCTAACTGGGCGTGTTTTGCGTGACCTCCTGCAATAAATTCCTTGAAGATTCCCCCCTTGCAGAATAAAAATCTGACAACTCAAATTCATATTTTCTTAATGTATTATAACAACCCCATTATTAAGCTTCAAGACTCACATGTTTTTTTATATTATAACAGGGACAAAAATTTTATCAACACGGATATGGATTGCACCATCCAACAGCGACACATTGGCTACAAGAAGTTTAAATTCTAAGAAACTTAACAACATCGACATACTAATACGAACAACAAGTATGTAAAAAAAAAAAAAAAAAAAAAACCAAATTCATAACACTATCTACGTTCAAAATCTTTAAATAAGTTGGTCAAAACCCCCTTACTTCTTTTTGCAGTTATTTCCCTAAGGTTGAAGTTTGAGAACTCCCTTCCTTCCCCTCTCTTCTTCTCCTACGTGCCCTCAAATTCCCACACTATTTTTTTGTTTGATTTGATTAGTATTCAGGCATATCTCTACCTTCCTTTTTAAATTAATGTCAAGAGACAATAACATTATTACAAATAAATTGTTTTAATGGTAATTAAAATTATGTTTATTCCTTATTTTACACATCTCTATTATTTTCCCATCTATACCCCCTGAACTTTCCAACACCTCTTTATTTTATTTTCTACTTCTTTATCTTTTAATTTTTGGGTTAATAGGTTGTTAGCCCCTGCTAACTGGGCGTGTTTTGCGTGACCTCCTGCAATAAATTCCTTGAAGATTCCCCCCTTGCAGAATAAAAATCTGACAACTCAAATTCATATTTTCTTAATGCATTATAACAACCCCATTATTAAGCTTCAAGACTCACATGTTTTTTTATATTATAACAGGGACAAAAATTTTATCAACACGGATATGGATTGCACCATCCAACAGCGACACATTGGCTACAAGAAGTTTAAATTCTAAGAAACTTAACAACATCGACATACTAATACGAACAACAAGTATGTAAAAAAAAAAAAAAAAAAAAAACCAAATTCATAACACTATCTACGTTCAAAATCTTTAAATAAGTTGGTCAAAACCCCCTTACTTCATTTTGCAGTTATTTCCCTAAGGTTGAAGTTTGAGAACTCCCTTCCTTCCCCTCTCTTCTTCTCTTACGTGCTCTCAAATTCCCACACTATTTTTTTGTTTGATTTGATTAGTATTCAGGCATATCTCTACCTTCCTTTTTAAATTAATGTCAAGAGACAATAACATTATTACAAATAAATTGTTTTAATGGTAATTAAAATTATGTTTATTCCTTATTTTACACATCTCTATTATTTTCCCATCTATACCCCCTGAACTTTCCAACACCTCTTTATTTTATTTTCTACTTCTTTATCTTTTAATTTTTGGGTTAATAGGTAGTTAGCCCCTGCTAACTGGGCGTGTTTTGCGTGACCTCCTGCAATAAATTCCTTGAAGATTCCCCCTTGCAGAATAAAAATCTGACAACTCAAATTCATATTTTCTTAATGTATTATAACAACCCCATTATTAAGCTTCAAGACTCACATGTTTTTTTATATTATAACAGGGACAAAAATTTTATCAACACGGATATGGATTGCACCATCCAACAGCGACACATTGGCTACAAGAAGTTTAAATTCTAAGAAACTTAACAACATCGACATACTAATACGAACAACAAGTATGTAAAAAAAAAAAAAAAAAAACCAAATTCATAACACTATCTACGTTCAAAATCTTTAAATAAGTTGGTCAAAACCCCCTTACTTCATTTTGCAGTTATTTCCCTAAGGTTGAAGTTTGAGAACTCCCTTCCTTCCCCTCTCTTCTTCTCCTACGTGCTCTCAAATTCCCACACTATTTTTTTGTTTGATTTGATTAGTATTCAGGCATATCTCTACCTTCCTTTTTAAATTAATGTCAAGAGACAATAACATTATTACAAATAAATTGTTTTAATGGTAATTAAAATTATGTTTATTCCTTATTTTACACATCTCTATTATTTTCCCATCTATACCCCCTGAACTTTCCAACACCTCTTTATTTTATTTTCTACTTCTTTATCTTTTAATTTTTGGGTTAATAGGTTGTTAGCCCCTGCTAACTGGGCGTGTTTTGCGTGACCTCCTGCAATAAATTCCTTGAAGATTCCCCCCTTGCAGAATAAAAATCTGACAACTCAAATTCATATTTTCTTAATGTATTATAACAACCCCATTATTAAGCTTCAAGACTCACATGTTTTTTTATATTATAACAGGGACAAAAATTTTATCAACACGGATATGGATTGCACCATCCAACAGCGACACATTGGCTACAAGAAGTTTAAATTCTAAGAAACTTAACAACATCGACATACTAATACGAACAACAAGTATGTAAAAAAAAAAAAAAAAAAACCAAATTCATAACACTATCTACGTTCAAAATCTTTAAATAAGTTGGTCAAAACCCCCTTACTTCATTTTGCAGTTATTTCCCTAAGGTTGAAGTTTGAGAACTCCCTTCCTTCCCCTCTCTTCTTCTCCTACGTGCTCTCAAATTCCCACACTATTTTTTTGTTTGATTTGATTAGTATTCAGGCATATCTCTACCTTCCTTTTTAAATTAATGTCAAGAGACAATAACATTATTACAAATAAATTGTTTTAATGGTAATTAAAATTATGTTTATTCCTTATTTTACACATCTCTATTATTTTCCCATCTATACCCCCTGAACTTTCCAACACCTCTTTATTTTATTTTCTACTTCTTTATCTTTTAATTTTTGGGTTAATAGGTTGTTAGCCCCTGCTAACTGGGCGTGTTTTGCGTGACCTCCTGCAATAAATTCCTTGAAGATTCCCCCCTTGCAGAATAAAAATCTGACAACTCAAATTCATATTTTCTTAATGTATTATAACAACCCCATTATTAAGCTTCAAGACTCACATGTTTTTTTATATTATAACAGGGACAAAAATTTTATCAACACGGATATGGATTGCACCATCCAACAGCGACACATTGGCTACAAGAAGTTTAAATTCTAAGAAACTTAACAACATCGACATACTAATACGAACAACAAGTATGTAAAAAAAAAAAAAAAAAAACCAAATTCATAACACTATCTACGTTCAAAATCTTTAAATAAGTTGGTCAAAACCCCCTTACTTCTTTTTGCAGTTATTTTCCTAAGGTTGAAGTTTGAGAACTCCCTTCCTTCCCCTCTCTTCTTCTCCTACGTGCCCTCAAATTCCCACACTATTTTTTTGTTTGATTTGATTAGTATTCAGGCATATCTCTACCTTCCTTTTTAAATTAATGTCAAGAGACAATAACATTATTACAAATAAATTGTTTTAATGGTAATTAAAATTATGTTTATTCCTTATTTTACACATCTCTATTATTTTCCCATCTATACCCCCTGAACTTTCCAACACCTCTTTATTTTATTTTCTACTTCTTTATCTTTTAATTTTTGGGTTAATAGGTTGTTAGCCCCTGCTAACTGGGCGTGTTTTGCGTGACCTCCTGCAATAAATTCCTTGAAGATTCCCCCCTTGCAGAATAAAAATCTGACAACTCAAATTCATATTTGCTTAATGTATTATAACAACCCCATTATTAAGCTTTAAGACTCACATGTTTTTTATATTATAACAGGGACAAAAATTTTATCAACACGGATATGGATTGCACCATCCAACAGCGACACATTGGCTACAAGAAGTTTAAATTCTAAGAAACTTAACAACATCGACATACTAATACGAACAACAAGTATGTAAAAGAAAAAAAAAAAAAAAAAAAAAAAAAAAAACCAAATTCATAACACTATCTACGTTCAAAATCTTTAAATAAGTTGGTCAAAACCCCCTTACTTCTTTTTGCAGTTATTTTCCTAAGGTTGAAGTTTGAGAACTCCCTTCCTTCCCCTCTCTTCTTCTCCTACGTGCCCTCAAATTCCCACACTATTTTTTTGTTTGATTTGATTAGTATTCAGGCATATCTCTACCTTCCTTTTTAAATTAATGTCAAGAGACAATAACATTATTACAAATAAATTGTTTTAATGGTAATTAAAATTATGTTTATTCCTTATTTTACACATCTCTATTATTTTCCCATCTATACCCCCTGAACTTTCCAACACCTCTTTATTTTATTTTCTACTTCTTTATCTTTTAATTTTTGGGTTAATAGGTTTTTAGCCCCTGCTAAGTGGGCATGTTTTGCGTGACCTCCTGCAATAAATTGCTTGAAGATTCCCCCCTTGCAAAGTAAAAATCTGACAACTCAAATTCATATTTTCTTAATGTATTATAACAATCCCATTATTAAGCTTCAAGACTCACATGCTTTTTATACTATAACAGGGACAATTTTTATCAACACGGATATGATTTGCACCATCCAACAGCGACACATTGGCTACAAGAAGTTTAAATTCTAAGTAACTTAACAACATCGACATACTAATACGAACAACAAGTATGTAAAAAAAAAAAAAAAAAAAAAAACCAAATTCATAACACTATCTACGTTCAAAATCTTTAAATAAGTTGGTCAAAACCCCCTTACTTCTTTTTGCAGTTATTTCCCTAAGGTTGAAGTTTGAGAACTCCCTTCCTTCCCCTCTCTTCTTCTCCTACGTGCCCTCAAATTCCCACACTATTTTTTTGTTTGATTTGATTAGTATTCAGGCATATCTCTACCTTCCTTTTTAAATTAATGTCAAGAGACAATAACATTATTACAAATAAATTGTTTTAATGGTAATTAAAATTATGTTTATTCCTTATTTTACACATCTCTATTATTTTCCCATCTATACCCCCTGAACTTTCCAACACCTCTTTATTTTATTTTCTACTTCTTTATCTTTTAATTTTTGGGTTAATAGGTTTTTAGCCCCTGCTAAGTGGGCATGTTTTGCGTGACCTCCTGCAATAAATTGCTTGAAGATTCCCCCCTTGCAAAGTAAAAATCTGACAACTCAAATTCATATTTTCTTAATGTATTATAACAATCCCATTATTAAGCTTCAAGACTCACATGCTTTTTATACTATAACAGGGACAATTTTTATCAACACGGATATGATTTGCACCATCCAACAGCGACACATTGGCTACAAGAAGTTTAAATTCTAAGAAACTTAACAACATCGACATACTAATACGAACAACAAGTATGTAAAAGAAAAAAAAAAAAAAAAAAAAAAAAAAACCAAATTCATAACACTATCTACGTTCAAAATCTTTAAATAAGTTGGTCAAAACCCCCTTACTTCTTTTTGCAGTTATTTTCCTAAGGTTGAAGTTTGAGAACTCCCTTCCTTCCCCTCTCTTCTTCTCCTACGTGCCCTCAAATTCCCACACTATTTTTTTGTTTGATTTGATTAGTATTCAGGCATATCTCTACCTTCCTTTTTAAATTAATGTCAAGAGACAATAACATTATTACAAATAAATTGTTTTAATGGTAATTAAAATTATGTTTATTCCTTATTTTACACATCTCTATTATTTTCCCATCTATACCCCCTGAACTTTCCAACACCTCTTTATTTTATTTTCTACTTCTTTATCTTTTAATTTTTGGGTTAATAGGTTTTTAGCCCCTGCTAAGTGGGCATGTTTTGCGTGACCTCCTGCAATAAATTGCTTGAAGATTCCCCCCTTGCAAAGTAAAAATCTGACAACTCAAATTCATATTTTCTTAATGTATTATAACAATCCCATTATTAAGCTTCAAGACTCACATGCTTTTTATACTATAACAGGGACAATTTTTATCAACACGGATATGATTTGCACCATCCAACAGCGACACATTGGCTACAAGAAGTTTAAATTCTAAGTAACTTAACAACATCGACATACTAATACGAACAACAAGTATGTAAAAAAAAAAAAAAAAAAAACCAAATTCATAACACTATCTACGTTCAAAATCTTTAAATAAGTTGGTCAAAACCCCCTTACTTCTTTTTGCAGTTATTTTCCTAAGGTTGAAGTTTGAGAACTCCTTTCCTTCCCCTCTCTTCTTCTCCTACGTGCCCTCAAATTCCCACACTATTTTTTTGTTTGATTTGATTAGTATTCAGGCATATCTCTACCTTCCTTTTTAAATTAATGTCAAGAGACAATAACATTATTACAAATAAATTGTTTTAATGGTAATTAAATTTATGTTTATTCCTTATTTTACACATCTCTATTATTTTCCCATCTATACCGCCTGAACTTTCCAACACCTCTTTATTTTATTTTCTACTTCTTTATCTTTTAATTTTTGGGTTAATAGGTTTTTAGCCCCTGCTAAGTGGGCATGTTTTGCGTGACCTCCTGCAATAAATTGCTTGAAGATTCCCCCCTTGCAAAGTAAAAATCTGACAACTCAAATTCATATTTTCTTAATGTATTATAACAATCTCATTATTAAGCTTCAAGACTCACATGCTTTTTATACTATAACAGGGACAATTTTTATCAACACGGATATGATTTGCACCATCCAACAGCGACACATTGGCTACAAGAAGTTTAAATTCTAAGTAACTTAACAACATCGACATACTAATACGAACAACAAGTATGTAAAAAAAAAAACAAAAAAACAACCAATTCATAACACTATCTACGTTCAAAATCTTTAAATGATTTGGTTAAAACCCCCTTACTTCTTTTTGCCGTTATTTCCCTAAGGTTGAAGTTTGAGAACTCCCTTCCTTCCCTTCGCTTCATCTCCTACGTGCCCTCAAATTTTCACACTATTTTTTTGTTTGATTTGATCAGTATTCACGCATATCTCTACCTTCCTTTTTATATTAATGTCAAGAGACAATTACATTATTACAAATAAATTGTTTTAATGGTAATTAAAATTATCTTAATTCCTTATTTTTCACATCTCTATTATTTTCCCATCTATACCCCCGGAACTTTCCAACACCTCTTTATTTTATTTTCTACTTCTTTTTTTTTTTAATTTTAGGGTTAATAGGTTGTTAGCCCCTGCTAAGTGGCCGTGTTTTGCATGACCTCCTGCAATAAATTCCTTGAAGATTCCCCCCTTGCAAAGTAAAAATCTGACAGCTCAAATTCATATTTTCTTAATGTATTATAACAACCCCATTATTAAGCTTCAAGACTCACATGTTTTTTATACTATAACAGGGACAAAATTTTATCAACACGGATAAGATTTCCACCATCCAACAGCGACACATTGGCTACAAGAAGTTTAAATTCTAAGAAACTTAACAACAACGACATACTAATACGAACAACAAGTATGTAAAAAAAATAAAAAAATAAAAAACCAAATTCATAACACTATCTACGTTCAAAATCTTTAAGTGAGTTGGTTAAAACACCCTTACTTCTTTTTGCAGTTATTTCCCTAAGGTTGATGTTTGAGAACTCCCTTCCTTCCCTTCTCTTCATCTCCTACGTGCCCTCAAATTTTCACACTATTTTTTTGTTTGATTTGATCAGTATTCACGCATATCTCTACCTTCCTTTTTAAATTAATGTCAAGAGACAATTACATTATTACAAATAAATTGTTTTAATGGTAATTAAAATAATGTTTATTCCTTATTTTTCAGATCACTATTATTTTCCCATCTATACCCCCGGAACTTTCCAACACCTCTTTATTTTATTTTCTACTTCTTTTTCTTTTAATTTTTGGGTTAATAGGTTGTTAGCCCCTGCTAAGTGGGCGTGTTTTGCGTGACCTCCTGCAATAAATTCCTTGAAGATTCCCCCCTTGCAAAGTAAAAATCTGACAGCTCAAATTCATATTTTCTTAATGTATTATAACAACCCCATTATTAAGCTTCAAGACTCACATGCTTTTTATACTATAACAGGGACAAAATTTTATCAACACGGATAAGATTTCCACCATCCAACAGCGACACATTGGCTACAAGAAGTTTAAATTCTAAGAATCTTAACAACAGCGACATACTAATACGAATAACAAGTATGTAAAAAAAAAAAACCAAATTCATAACACTATCTACGTTCAAAATCTTTTAATAAGTTGGTCAAAACCCCCTTACTTCTTTTTGCAGTTATTTCCCTAAGGTTCAAGTTTGAGAACTCCCTTCCTTCCCCTCTCTTCTTCTCCTACGTGCCCTCAAATTCCCACACTATTTTTTTGTTTGATTTGATTAGTATTCAGGCATATCTCTACCTTCCTTTTTAAATTAATGTCAAGAGACAATAACATTATTACAAATAAATTGTTTTAATGGTAATTAAAATTATGTTTATTCCTTATTTTACACATCTCTATTATTTTCCCATCTATACCCCCTGAACTTTCCAACACCTCTTTATTTTATTTTCTACTTCTTTATCTTTTAATTTTTGGGTTAATAGGTTTTTAGCCCCTGCTAAGTGGGCATGTTTTGCGTGACCTCCTGCAATAAATTGCTTGAAGATTCCCCCCTTGCAAAGTAAAAATCTGACAACTCAAATTCATATTTTCTTAATGTATTATAACAATCCCATTATTAAGCTTCAAGACTCACATGTTTTTTATACTATAACAGGGACAAAATTTTATCAACACGGATAAGATTTCCACCATCCAACAGCGACACATTGGCTACAAGAAGTTTAAATTCTAAGAAACTTAACAACAACGACATACTAATACGAACAACAAGTATGTAAAAAAAATAAAAAAATAAAAAACCAAATTCATAACACTATCTACGTTCAAAATCTTTAAGTGAGTTGGTTAAAACACCCTTACTTCTTTTTGCAGTTATTTCCCTAAGGTTGATGTTTGAGAACTCCCTTCCTTCCCTTCTCTTCATCTCCTACGTGCCCTCAAATTTTCACACTATTTTTTTGTTTGATTTGATCAGTATTCACGCATATCTCTACCTTCCTTTTTAAATTAATGTCAAGAGACAATTACATTATTACAAATAAATTGTTTTAATGGTAATTAAAATAATGTTTATTCCTTATTTTTCAGATCACTATTATTTTCCCATCTATACCCCCGGAACTTTCCAACACCTCTTTATTTTATTTTCTACTTCTTTTTCTTTTAATTTTTGGGTTAATAGGTTGTTAGCCCCTGCTAAGTGGGCGTGTTTTGCGTGACCTCCTGCAATAAATTCCTTGAAGATTCCCCCCTTGCAAAGTAAAAATCTGACAGCTCAAATTCATATTTTCTTAATGTATTATAACAACCCCATTATTAAGCTTCAAGACTCACATGCTTTTTATACTATAACAGGGACAAAATTTTATCAACACGGATAAGATTTCCACCATCCAACAGCGACACATTGGCTACAAGAAGTTTAAATTCTATGAATCTTAACAACAGCGACATACTAATACGAATAACAAGTATGTAAAAAAAAAAAACCAAATTCATAACACTATCTACGTTCAAAATCTTTTAATAAGTTGGTCAAAACCCCCTTACTTCTTTTTGCAGTTATTTCCCTAAGGTTGAAGTTTGAGAACTCCCTTCCTTCCCCTCTCTTCTTCTCCTACGTGCCCTCAAATTCCCACACTATTTTTTTGTTTGATTTGATTAGTATTCAGGCATATCTCTACCTTCCTTTTTAAATTAATGTCAAGAGACAATAACATTATTACAAATAAATTGTTTTAATGGTAATTAAAATTATGTTTATTCCTTATTTTACACATCTCTATTATTTTCCCATCTATACCCCCTGAACTTTCCAACACCTCTTTATTTTATTTTCTACTTCTTTATCTTTTAATTTTTGGGTTAATAGGTTTTTAGCCCCTGCTAAGTGGGCATGTTTTGCGTGACCTCCTGCAATAAATTGCTTGAAGATTCCCCCCTTGCAAAGTAAAAATCTGACAACTCAAATTCATATTTTCTTAATGTATTATAACAATCCCATTATTAAGCTTCAAGACTCACATGCTTTTTATACTATAACAGGGACAATTTTTATCAACACGGATATGATTTGCACCATCCAACAGCGACACATTGGCTACAAGAAGTTTAAATTCTAAGTAACTTAACAACATCGACATACTAATACGAACAACAAGTATGTAAAAAAAAAAAACAAAAAAACAACCAATTCATAACACTATCTACGTTCAAAATCTTTAAATGATTTGGTTAAAACCCCCTTACTTCTTTTTGCCGTTATTTCCCTAAGGTTGAAGTTTGAGAACTCCCTTCCTTCCCTTCGCTTCATCTCCTACGTGCCCTCAAATTTTCACACTATTTTTTTGTTTGATTTGATCAGTATTCATGCATATCTCTATCTTCCTTTTTATATTAATGTCAAGAGACAATTACATTATTACAAATAAATTGTTTTAATGGTAATTAAAATTATCTTAATTCCTTATTTTTCACATCTCTATTATTTTCCCATCTATAGCCCCGGAACTTTCCAACACCTCTTTATTTTATTTTCTACTTCTTTTTTTTTTTTTTAATTTTTGGGTTAATAGGTTGTTAGCCCCTGCTAAGTGGGCGTGTTTTGCGTGACCTCCTGCAATAAATTCCTTGAAGATTCCCCCCTTGCAAAGTAAAAATCTGACAGCTCAAATTCATATTTTCTTAATGTATTATAACAACACCATTATTAAGCTTCAAGACTCACATGTTTTTTATACTATAACAGGGACAAAATTTTATCAACACGGATAAGATTTCCACCATCCAACAGCGACACATTGGCTACAAGAAGTTTAAATTCTAAGAAACTTAACAACAACGACATACTAATACGAACAACAAGTATGTAAAAAAATAAAAAAATAAAAAACCAAATTCATAACACTATCTACGTTCAAAATCTTTAAATGAGTTGGTTAAAACACCCTTACTTCTTATTGCAGTTATTTCCCTAAGGTTGATGTTTGAGAACTCCCTTCCTTCCCTTCTCTTCATCTCCTACGTGCCCTCAAATTTTCACACTATTTTTGTTGTTTGATTTGATCAGTATTCACGCATATCTCTACCTTCCTTTTTAAATTAATGTCAAGACACAATTACATTATTACAAATAAATTGTTTTAATGGTAATTAAAATAATGTTTATTCCTTATTTTTCAGATCACTATTATTTTCCCATCTATACCCCCGGAACTTTCCAACACCTCTTTATTTTATTTTCTACTTCTTTTTCTTTTAATTTTTGGGTTAATAGGTTGTTAGCCCCTGCTAAGTGGGCGTGTTTTGCGTGACCTCCTGCAATAAATTCCTTGAAGATTCCCCCCTTGCAAAGTAAAAATCTGACAGCTCAAATTCATATTTTCTTAATGTATTATAACAACCCCATTATTAAGCTTCAAGACTCACATGCTTTTTATACTATAACAGGGACAAAATTTTATCAACACGGATAAGATTTCCACCATCCAACAGCGACACATTGGCTACAAGAAGTTTAAATTCTAAGAATCTTAACACCAGCGACATACTAATACGAATAACAAGTATGTAAAAAAAAAAACCAAATTCATAACACTATCTACGTTCAAAATCTTTAAATAAGTTGGTCAAAACCCCCTTACTTCTTTTTGCAGTTATTTCCCTAAGGTTGAAGTTTGAGAACTCCCTTCCTTCCCCTCTCTTCTTCTCCTACGTGCCCTCAAATTCCCACACTATTTTTTTGTTTGATTTGATTAGTATTCAGGCATATCTCTACCTTCCTTTTTAAATTAATGTCAAGAGACAATAACATTATTACAAATAAATTGTTTTAATGGTAATTAAAATTATGTTTATTCCTTATTTTACACATCTCTATTATTTTCCCATCTATACCGCCTGAACTTTCCAACACCTCTTTATTTTATTTTCTACTTCTTTATCTTTTAATTTTTGGGTTAATAGGTTTTTAGCCCCTGCTAAGTGGGCATGTTTTGCGTGACCTCCTGCAATAAATTGCTTGAAGATTCCCCCCTTGCAAAGTAAAAATCTGACAACTCAAATTCATATTTTCTTAATGTATTATAACAATCCCATTATTAAGCTTCAAGACTCACATGCTTTTTATACTATAACAGGGACAAAATTTTATCAACACGGATAAGATTTCCACCATCCAACAGCGACACATTGGCTACAAGAAGTTTAAATTCTAAGAATCTTAACAACAGCGACATACTAATACGAATAACAAGTATGTAAAAAAAAAAAACCAAATTCATAACACTATCTACGTTCAAAATCTTTAAATAAGTTGGTCAAAACCCCCTTACTTCTTTTTGCAGTTATTTCCCTAAGGTTGAAGTTTGAGAACTCCCTTCCTTCCCCTCTCTTCTTCTCCTACGTGCCCTCAAATTCCCACACTATTTTTTTGTTTGATTTGATTAGTATTTAGGCATATCTCTACCTTCCTTTTTAAATTAATGTCAAGAGACAATAACATTATTACAAATAAATTGTTTTAATGGTAATTAAAATTATGTTTATTCCTTATTTTACACATCTCTATTATTTTCCCATCTATACCGCCTGAACTTTCCAACACCTCTTTATTTTATTTTCTACTTCTTTATCTTTTAATTTTTGGGTTAATAGGTTGTTAGCCCCTGCTAAGTGGGCGTGTTTTGCGTGACCTCCTGCAATAAATTCCTTGAAGATTCCCCCCTTGCAAAGTAAAAATCTGACAGCTCAAATTCATATTTTCTTAATGTATTATAACAACACCATTATTAAGCTTCAAGACTCACATGTTTTTTATACTATAACAGGGACAAAATTTTATCAACACGGATAAGATTTCCACCATCCAACAGCGACACATTGGCTACAAGAAGTTTAAATTCTAAGAAACTTAACAACAACGACATACTAATACGAACAACAAGTATGTAAAAAAATAAAAAAATAAAAAACCAAATTCATAACACTATCTACGTTCAAAATCTTTAAATGAGTTGGTTAAAACACCCTTACTTCTTATTGCAGTTATTTCCCTAAGGTTGATGTTTGAGAACTCCCTTCCTTCCCTTCTCTTCATCTCCTACGTGCCCTCAAATTTTCACACTATTTTTGTTGTTTGATTTGATCAGTATTCACGCATATCTCTACCTTCCTTTTTAAATTAATGTCAAGACACAATTACATTATTACAAATAAATTGTTTTAATGGTAATTAAAATAATGTTTATTCCTTATTTTTCAGATCACTATTATTTTCCCATCTATACCCCCGGAACTTTCCAACACCTCTTTATTTTATTTTCTACTTCTTTTTCTTTTAATTTTTGGGTTAATAGGTTGTTAGCTCCTGCTAAGTGGGCGTGTTTTGCGTGACCTCCTGCAATAAATTCCTTGAAGATTCCCCCCTTGCAAAGTAAAAATCTGACAGCTCAAATTCATATTTTCTTAATGTATTATAACAACCCCATTATTAAGCTTCAAGACTCACATGCTTTTTATACTATAACAGGGACAAAATTTTATCAACACGGATAAGATTTCCACCATCCAACAGCGACACATTGGCTACAAGAAGTTTAAATTCTAAGAATCTTAACACCAGCGACATACTAATACGAATAACAAGTATGTAAAAAAAAAAACCAAATTCATAACACTATCTACGTTCAAAATCTTTAAATAAGTTGGTCAAAACCCCCTTACTTCTTTTTGCAGTTATTTCCCTAAGGTTGAAGTTTGAGAACTCCCTTCCTTCCCCTCTCTTCTTCTCCTACGTGCCCTCAAATTCCCACACTATTTTTTTGTTTGATTTGATTAGTATTCAGGCATATCTCTACCTTCCTTTTTAAATTAATGTCAAGAGACAATAACATTATTACAAATAAATTGTTTTAATGGTAATTAAAATTATGTTTATTCCTTATTTTACACATCTCTATTATTTTCCCATCTATACCGCCTGAACTTTCCAACACCTCTTTATTTTATTTTCTACTTCTTTATCTTTTAATTTTTGGGTTAATAGGTTTTTAGCCCCTGCTAAGTGGGCATGTTTTGCGTGACCTCCTGCAATAAATTGCTTGAAGATTCCCCCCTTGCAAAGTAAAAATCTGACAACTCAAATTCATATTTTCTTAATGTATTATAACAATCCCATTATTAAGCTTCAAGACTCACATGCTTTTTATACTATAACAGGGACAAAATTTTATCAACACGGATAAGATTTCCACCATCCAACAGCGACACATTGGCTACAAGAAGTTTAAATTCTAAGAATCTTAACAACAGCGACATACTAATACGAATAACAAGTATGTAAAAAAAAAAAACCAAATTCATAACACTATCTACGTTCAAAATCTTTAAATAAGTTGGTCAAAACCCCCTTACTTCTTTTTGCAGTTATTTCCCTAAGGTTGAAGTTTGAGAACTCCCTTCCTTCCCCTCTCTTCTTCTCCTACGTGCCCTCAAATTCCCACACTATTTTTTTGTTTGATTTGATTAGTATTTAGGCATATCTCTACCTTCCTTTTTAAATTAATGTCAAGAGACAATAACATTATTACAAATAAATTGTTTTAATGGTAATTAAAATTATGTTTATTCCTTATTTTACACATCTCTATTATTTTCCCATCTATACCGCCTGAACTTTCCAACACCTCTTTATTTTATTTTCTACTTCTTTATCTTTTAATTTTTGGGTTAATAGGTTTTTAGCCCCTGCTAAGTGGGCATGTTTTGCGTGACCTCCTGCAATAAATTGCTTGAAGATTCCCCCCTTGCAAAGTAAAAATCTGACAACTCAAATTCATATTTTCTTAATGTATTATAACAATCCCATTATTAAGCTTCAAGACTCACATGCTTTTTATACTATAACAGGGACAATTTTTATCAACACGGATATGATTTGCACCATCAAACAGCGACACATTGGCTACAAGAAGTTTAAATTCTAAGAAACTTAACAACAACGACATACTAATACGAACAACAATTATGTAAAAAAAAAAAAAAAAAAAAAACCAAATTCATAACACTATCTACGTTCAAAATCTTTAAATGAGTTGGTTAAAACACCCTTACTTCTTTTTGCAGTTATTTCCCTAAGGTTGATGTTTGAGAACTCCCTTCCTTCCCTTCTCTTCATCTCCTACGTGCCCTCAAATTTTCACACTATTTTTTTGTTTGATTTGATCAGTATTCACGCATATCTCTACCTTCCTTTTTAAATTAATGTCAAGAGACAATTACATTATTACAAATAAATTGTTTTAATGGTAATTAAAATAATGTTTATTCCTTATTTTTCAGATCACTATTATTTTCCCATCTATACCCCCGGAACTTTCCAACACCTCTTTATTTTATTTTCTACTTCTTTTTCTTTTAATTTTTGGGTTAATAGGTTGTTAGCCCCTGCTAAGTGGGCGTGTTTTGCGTGACCTCCTGCAATAAATTCCTTGAAGATTCCCCCCTTGCAAAGTAAAAATCTGACAGCTCAAATTCATATTTTCTTAATGTATTATAACAACCCCATTATTAAGCTTCAAGACTCACATGCTTTTTATACTATAACAGGGACAAAATTTTATCAACACGGATAAGATTTCCACCATCCAACAGCGACACATTGGCTACAAGAAGTTTAAATTCTAAGAATCTTAACAACAGCGACATACTAATACGAATAACAAGTATGTAAAAAAAAAAAACCAAATTCATAACACTATCTACGTTCAAAATCTTTAAATAAGTTGGTCAAAACCCCCTTACTTCTTTTTGCAGTTATTTCCCTAAGGTTGAAGTTTGAGAACTCCCTTCCTTCCCCTCTCTTCTTCTCCTACGTGCCCTCAAATTCCCACACTATTTTTTTGTTTGATTTGATTAGTATTTAGGCATATCTCTACCTTCCTTTTTAAATTAATGTCAAGAGACAATAACATTATTACAAATAAATTGTTTTAATGGTAATTAAAATTATGTTTATTCCTTATTTTACACATCTCTATTATTTTCCCATCTATACCGCCTGAACTTTCCAACACCTCTTTATTTTATTTTCTACTTCTTTATCTTTTAATTTTTGGGTTAATAGGTTTTTAGCCCCTGCTAAGTGGGCATGTTTTGCGTGACCTCCTGCAATAAATTGCTTGAAGATTCCCCCCTTGCAAAGTAAAAATCTGACAACTCAAATTCATATTTTCTTAATGTATTATAACAATCCCATTATTAAGCTTCAAGACTCACATGCTTTTTATACTATAACAGGGACAATTTTTATCAACACGGATATGATTTGCACCATCAAACAGCGACACATTGGCTACAAGAAGTTTAAATTCTAAGTAACTTAACAACATCGACATACTAATACGAACAACAAGTATGTAAAAAAAAAAAACAAAAAAACAACCAATTCATAACACTATCTACGTTCAAAATCTTTAATTGATTTGGTTAAAACCCCCTTACTTGTTTTTGCCGTTATTTCCCTAAGGTTGAAGTTTGAGAACTCCCTTCCTTCCCTTCGCTTCATCTCCTACGTGCCCTCAAATTTTCACACTATTTTTTTGTTTGATTTGATCAGTATTCACGCATATCTCTACCTTCCTTTTTATATTAATGTCAAGAGACAATTACATTATTACAAATAAATTGTTTTAATGGTAATTAAAATTATCTTAATTCCTTATTTTTCACATCTCTATTATTTTCCCATCTATACCCCCGGAACTTTCCAACACCTCTTTATTTTATTTTCTACTTCTTTTTTTTTTAATTTTTGGGTTAATAGGTTGTTAGCCCCTGCTAAGTGGGCGTGTTTTGCGTGACCTCCTGCAATAAATTCCTTGAAGATTCCCCCCTTGCAAAGTAAAAATCTGACAGCTCAAATTCATATTTTCTTAATGTATTATAACAACCCCATTATTAAGCTTCAAGACTCACATGTTTTTTATACTATAACAGGGACAAAATTTTATCAACACGGATAAGATTTCCACCATCCAACAGTGACACATTGGCTACAAGAAGTTTAAATTCTAAGAAACTTAACAACAACGACATACTAATACGAACAACAAGTATGTAAAAAAAAAAAAAAAAAAAAACCAAATTAATAACACTATCTACGTTCAAAATCTTTAAATGAGTTGGTTAAAACACCCTTACTTCTTTTTGCAGTTATTTCCCTAAGGTTGATGTTTGAGAACTCCCTTCCTTCCCTTCTCTTCATCTCCTACGTGCCCTCAAATTTTCACACTATTTTTTTGTTTGATTTGATCAGTATTCACGCATATCTCTACCTTCCTTTTTAAATTAATGTCAAGAGACAATTACATTATTACAAATAAATTGTTTTAATGGTAATTAAAATAATGTTTATTCCTTATTTTTCAGATCACTATTATTTTCCCATCTATACCCCCGGAACTTTCCAACACCTCTTTATTTTATTTTCTACTTCTTTTTCTTTTAATTTTTGGGTTAATAGGTTGTTAGCCCCTGCTAAGTGGGCGTGTTTTGCGTGACCTCCTGCAATAAATTCCTTGAAGATTCCCCCCTTGCAAAGTAAAAATCTGACAGCTCAAATTCATATTTTCTTAATGTATTATGACAACCCCATTATTAAGCTTCAAGACTCACATGTTTTTTATACTATAACAGGGACAAAATTTTATCAACACGGATAAGATTTCCACCATCCAACAGCGACACATTGGCTACAAGAAGTTTAAATTCTAAGAATCTTAACAACAGCGACATACTAATACGAATAACAAGTATGTAAAAAAAAAAAAAAAACCAAATTCATAACACTATCTACGTTCAAAATCTTTAAATAAGTTGGTCAAAAACCCCTTACTTCTTTTTGCAGTTATTTCCCTAAGGTTGAAGTTTGAGAACTCCCTTCCTTCCCCTCTCTTCTTCTCCTACGTGCCCTCAAATTCCCACACTATTTTTTTGTTTGATTTGATTAGTATTCAGGCATATCTCTACCTTCCTTTTTAAATTAATGTCAAGAGACAATAACATTATTACAAATAAATTGTTTTAATGGTAATTAAAATTATGTTTATTCCTTATTTTACACATCTCTATTATTTTCCCATCTATACCCCCTGAACTTTCCAACACCTCTTTATTTTATTTTCTACTTCTTTATCTTTTAATTTTTGGGTTAATAGGTTTTTAGTCCCTGCTAAGTGGGCATGTTTTGCGTGACCTCCTGCAATAAATTGCTTGAAGATTCCCCCCTTGCAAAGTAAAAATCTGACAACTCAAATTCATATTTTCTTAATGTATTATAACAATCCCATTATTAAGCTACAAGACTCACATGCTTTTTATACTATAACAGGGACAATTTTTATCAACACGGATATGATTTGCACCATCCAACAGCGACACATTGGCTACAAGAAGTTTAAATTCAAAGAAACTTAACAACATCGACATACTAATACGAACAACAAGTATGTAAAAAAAAAAAAACCAAATTCATAACACAATCTACGTTCAAAATCTTTAAATAAGTTGGTCAAAACCCCCTTACTTCTTTTTGCAGTTATTTTCCTAAGGTTGAAGTTTGAGAACTCCCTTCCTTCCCCTCTCTTCTTCTCCTACGTGCTCTCAAATTCCCACACTATTTTTTTGTTTGATTTGATTAGTATTCAGGCATATCTCTACCTTCCTTTTTAAATTAAAGTCAAGAGACAATAACATTATTACAAATAAATTGTTTTAATGGTAATTAAAATTATGTTTATTCCTTATTTTACACATCTCTATTATTTTCCCATCTATACCCCCTGAACTTTCCAACACCTCTTTATTTTATTTTCTACTTCTTTATCTTTTAATTTTTGGGTTAATAGGTTTTTAGCCCCTGCTAAGTGGGCATGTTTTGCGTGACCTCCTGCAATAAATTGCTTGAAGATTCCCCCCTTGCAAAGTAAAAATCTGACAACTCAAATTCATATTTTCTTAATGTATTATAACAATCCCATTATTAAGCTTCAAGACTCACATGCTTTTTATACTATAACAGGGACAAAATTTTATCAACACGGATAAGATTTCCACCATCCAACAGCGACACATTGGCTACAAGAAGTTTAAATTCTAAGAATCTTAACAACAGCGACATACTAATACGAATAACAAGTATGTAAAAAAAAAAAAAAAACCAAATTCATAACACTATCTACGTTCAAAATCTTTAAATAAGTTGGTCAAAACCCCCTTACTTCTTTTTGCAGTTATTTCCCTAAGGTTGAAGTTTGAGAACTCCCTTCCTTCCCCTCTCTTCTTCTCCTACGTGCCCTCAAATTCCCACACTATTTTTTTGTTTGATTTGATTAGTATTCAGGCATATCTCTACCTTCCTTTTTAAATTAATGTCAAGAGACAATAACATTATTACAAATAAATTGTTTTAATGGTAATTAAAATTATGTTTATTCCTTATTTTACACATCTCTATTATTTTCCCATCTATACCCCCTGAACTTTCCAACACCTCTTTATTTTATTTTCTACTTCTTTATCTTTTAATTTTTGGGTTAATAGGTTTTTAGTCCCTGCTAAGTGGGCATGTTTTGCGTGACCTCCTGCAATAAATTGCTTGAAGATTCCCCCCTTGCAAAGTAAAAATCTGACAACTCAAATTCATATTTTCTTAATGTATTATAACAATCCCATTATTAAGCTTCAAGACTCACATGCTTTTTATACTATAACAGGGACAATTTTTATCAACACGGATATGATTTGCACCATCCAACAGCGACACATTGGCTACAAGAAGTTTAAATTCAAAGAAACTTAACAACATCGACATACTAATACGAACAACAAGTATGTAAAAAAAAAAAAAACCAAATTCATAACACTATCTACGTTCAAAATCTTTAAATAAGTTGGTCAAAACCCCCTTACTTCTTTTTGCAGTTATTTTCCTAAGGTTGAAGTTTGAGAACTCCCTTCCTTCCCCTCTCTTCTTCTCCTACGTGCCCTCAAATTCCCACACTATTTTTTTGTTTGATTTGATTAGTATTCAGGCATATCTCTACCTTCCTTTTTAAATTAATGTCAAGAGACAATAACATTATTACAAATAAATTGTTTTAATGGTAATTAAAATTATGTTTATTCCTTATTTTACACATCTCTATTATTTTCCCATCTATACCCCCTGAACTTTCCAACACCTCTTTATTTTATTTTCTACTTCTTTATCTTTTAATTTTTGGGTTAATAGGTTTTTAGCCCCTGCTAAGTGGGCATGTTTTGCGTGACCTCCTGCAATAAATTGCTTGAAGATTCCCCCCTTGCAAAGTAAAAATCTGACAACTCAAATTCATATTTTCTTAATGTATTATAACAATCCCATTATTAAGCTTCAAGACTCACATGCTTTTTATACTATAACAGGGACAATTTTTATCAACACGGATATGATTTGCACCATCCAACAGCGACACATTGGCTATAAGAAGTTTAAATTCTAAGAAACTTAACAACATCGACATACTAATACGAACAACAAGTATGTAAAAAAAAAAAAAAAAAAAAAAAAAAAAAAAAAAACCAAATTCATAACACTATCTACGTTCAAAATCTTTAAATAAGTTGGTCAAAACCCCCTTACTTCTTTTTGCAGTTATTTTCCTAAGGTTGAAGTTTGAGAACTCCCTTCCTTCCCCTCTCTTCTTCTCCTACGTGCCCTCAAATTCCCACACTATTTTTTTGTTTGATTTGATTAGTATTCAGGCATATCTCTACCTTCCTTTTTAAATTAATGTCAAGAGACAATAACATTATTACAAATAAATTGTTTTACTGGTAATTAAAATTATGTTTATTCCTTATTTTACACATCTCTATTATTTTCCCATCTATACCCCCTGAACTTTCCAACACCTCTTTATTTTATTTTCTACTTCTTTATCTTTTAATTTTTGGGTTAATAGGTTTTTAGCCCCTGCTAAGTGGGCATGTTTTGCGTGACCTCCTGCAATAAATTGCTTGAAGATTCCCCCCTTGCAAAGTAAAAATCTGACAACTCAAATTCATATTTTCTTAATGTATTATAACAATCCCATTATTAAGCTTCAAGACTCACATGCTTTTTATACTATAACAGGGACAAAATTTTATCAACACGGATAAGATTTCCACCATCCAACAGCGACACATTGGCTACAAGAAGTTTAAATTCTAAGAATCTTAACAACAGCGACATACTAATACGAATAACAAGTATGTAAAAAAAAAAAAAAAACCAAATTCATAACACTATCTACGTTCAAAATCTTTAAATAAGTTGGTCAAAACCCCCTTACTTCTTTTTGCAGTTATTTCCCTAAGGTTGAAGTTTGAGAACTCCCTTCCTTCCTCTCTCTTCTTCTCCTACGTGCCCTCAAATTCCCACACTATTTTTTTGTTTGATTTGATTAGTATTCAGGCATATCTCTACCTTCCTTTTTAAATTAATGTCAAGAGACAATAACATTATTACAAATAAATTGTTTTAATGGTAATTAAAATTATGTTTATTCCTTATTTTACACATCTCTATTATTTTCCCATCTATACCCCCTGAACTTTCCAACACCTCTTTATTTTATTTTCTACTTCTTTATCTTTTAATTTTTGGGTTAATAGGTTTTTAGTCCCTGCTAAGTGGGCATGTTTTGCGTGACCTCCTGCAATAAATTGCTTGAAGATTCCCCCCTTGCAAAGTAAAAATCTGACAACTCAAATTCATATTTTCTTAATGTATTATAACAATCCCATTATTAAGCTTCAAGACTCACATGCTTTTTATACTATAACAGGGACAATTTTTATCAACACGGATATGATTTGCACCATCCAACAGCGACACATTGGCTACAAGAAGTTTAAATTCAAAGAAACTTAACAACATCGACATACTAATACGAACAACAAGTATGTAAAAAAAAAAAAAACCAAATTCATAACACTATCTACGTTCAAAATCTTTAAATAAGTTGGTCAAAACCCCCTTACTTCTTTTTGCAGTTATTTTCCTAAGGTTGAAGTTTGAGAACTCCCTTCCTTCCCCTCTCTTCTTCTCCTACGTGCCCTCAAATTCCCACACTATTTTTTTGTTTGATTTGATTAGTATTCAGGCATATCTCTACCTTCCTTTTTAAATTAATGTCAAGAGACAATAACATTATTACAAATAAATTGTTTTAATGGTAATTAAAATTATGTTTATTCCTTATTTTACACATCTCTATTATTTTCCCATCTATACCCCCTGAACTTTCCAACACCTCTTTATTTTATTTTCTACTTCTTTATCTTTTAATTTTTGGGTTAATAGGTTTTTAGCCCCTGCTAAGTGGGCATGTTTTGCGTGACCTCCTGCAATAAATTGCTTGAAGATTCCCCCCTTGCAAAGTAAAAATCTGACAACTCAAATTCATATTTTCTTAATGTATTATAACAATCCCATTATTAAGCTTCAAGACTCACATGCTTTTTATACTATAACAGGGACAATTTTTATCAACACGGATATGATTTGCACCATCCAACAGCGACACATTGGCTACAAGAAGTTTAAATTCTAAGAAACTTAACAACATCGACATACTAATACGAACAACAAGTATGTAAAAAAAAAAAAAAAAAAAAAAAAAAAAAAAAAACCAAATTCATAACACTATCTACGTTCAAAATCTTTAAATAAGTTGGTCAAAACCCCCTTACTTCTTTTTGCAGTTATTTTCCTAAGGTTGAAGTTTGAGAACTCCCTTCCTTCCCCTCTCTTCTTCTCCTACGTGCCCTCAAATTCCCACACTATTTTTTTGTTTGATTTGATTAGTATTCACGCATATCTCTACCTTCCTTTTTAAATTAATGTCAAGAGACAATAACATTATTACAAATAAATTGTTTTAATGGTAATTAAAATTATGTTTATTCCTTATTTTACACATCTCTATTATTTTCCCATCTATACCCCCTGAACTTTCCAACACCTCTTTATTTTATTTTCTACTTCTTTATCTTTTAATTTTTGGGTTAATAGGTTTTTAGCCCCTGCTAAGTGGGCATGTTTTGCGTGACCTCCTGCAATAAATTGCTTGAAGATTCCCCCCTTGCAAAGTAAAAATCTGACAACTCAAATTCATATTTTCTTAATGTATTATAACAATCCCATTATTAAGCTTCAAGACTCACATGCTTTTTATACTATAACAGGGACAAAATTTTATCAACACGGATAAGATTTCCACCTTCCAACAGCGACACATTGGCTACAAGAAGTTTAAATTCTAAGAATCTTAACAACAGCGACATACTAATACGAATAACAAGTATGTAAAAAAAAAAAAAACCAAATTCATAACACTATCTACGTTCAAAATCTTTAAATAAGTTGGTCAAAACCCCCTTACTTCTTTTTGCAGTTATTTCCCTAAGGTTGAAGTTTGAGAACTCCCTTCCTTCCTCTCTCTTCTTCTCCTACGTGCCCTCAAATTCCCACACTATTTTTTTGTTTGATTTGATTAGTATTCAGGCATATCTCTACCTTCCTTTTTAAATTAATGTCAAGAGACAATAACATTATTACAAATAAATTGTTTTAATGGTAATTAAAATTATGTTTATTCCTTATTTTACACATCTCTATTATTTTCCCATCTATACCCCCTGAACTTTCCAACACCTCTTTATTTTATTTTCTACTTCTTTATCTTTTAATTTTTGGGTTAATAGGTTTTTAGCCCCTGCTAAGTGGGCATGTTTTGCGTGACCTCCTGCAATAAATTGCTTGAAGATTCCCCCCTTGCAAAGTAAAAATCTGACAACTCAAATTCATATTTTCTTAATGTATTATAACAATCCCATTATTAAGCTTCAAGACTCACATGCTTTTTATACTATAACAGGGACAAAATTTTATCAACACGAATAAGATTTCCACCATCCAACAGCGACACATTGGCTACAAGAAGTTTAAATTCTAAGAATCTTAACAACAGCGACATACTAATACGAATAACAAGTATGTAAAAAAAAAAAAAAAACCAAATTCATAACACTATCTACGTTAAAAATCTTTAAATAAGTTGGTCAAAACCCCCTTACTTCTTTTTGCAGTTATTTCCCTAAGGTTGAAGTTTGAGAACTCCCTTCCTTCCTCTCTCTTCTTCTCCTACGTGCCCTCAAATTCCCACACTATTTTTTTGTTTGATTTGATTAGTATTCAGGCATATCTCTACCTTCCTTTTTAAATTAATGTCAAGAGACAATAACATTATTACAAATAAATTGTTTTAATGGTAATTAAAATTATGTTTATTCCTTATTTTACACATCTCTATTATTTTCCCATCTATACCCCCTGAACTTTCCAACACCTCTTTATTTTATTTTCTACTTCTTTATCTTTTAATTTTTGGGTTAATAGGTTTTTAGTCCCTGCTAAGTGGGCATGTTTTGCGTGACCTCCTGCAATAAATTGCTTGAAGATTCCCCCCTTGCAAAGTAAAAATCTGACAACTCAAATTCATATTTTCTTAATGTATTATAACAATCCCATTATTAAGCTTCAAGACTCACATGCTTTTTATACTATAACAGGGACAATTTTTATCAACACGGATATGATTTGCACCATCCAACAGCGACACATTGGCTACAAGAAGTTTAAATTCAAAGAAACTTAACAACATCGACATACTAATACGAACAACAAGTATGTAAAAAAAAAAAAAAACCAAATTCATAACACTATCTACGTTCAAAATCTTTAAATAAGTTGGTCAAAACCCCCTTACTTCTTTTTGCAGTTATTTTCCTAAGGTTGAAGTTTGAGAACTCCCTTCCTTCCCCTCTCTTCTTCTCCTACGTGCCCTCAAATTCCCACACTATTTTTTTGTTTGATTTGATTAGTATTCAGGCATATCTCTACCTTCCTTTTTAAATTAATGTCAAGAGACAATAACATTATTACAAATAAATTGTTTTAATGGTAATTAAAATTATGTTTATTCCTTATTTTACACATCTCTATTATTTTCCCATCTATACCCCCTGAACTTTCCAACACCTCTTTATTTTATTTTCTACTTCTTTATCTTTTAATTTTTGGGTTAATAGGTTTTTAGCCCCTGCTAAGTGGGCATGTTTTGCGTGACCTCCTGCAATAAATTGCTTGAAGATTCCCCCCTTGCAAAGTAAAAATCTGACAACTCAAATTCATATTTTCTTAATGTATTATAACAATCCCATTATTAAGCTTCAAGACTCACATGCTTTTTATACTATAACAGGGACAATTTTTATCAACACGGATATGATTTGCACCATCCAACAGCGACACATTGGCTACAAGAAGTTTAAATTCTAAGAAACTTAACAACATCGACATACTAATACGAACAACAAGTATGTAAAAAAAAAAAAAAAAAAAAAAAAAAAAAAAAAAACCAAATTCATAACACTATCTACGTTCAAAATCTTTAAATAAGTTGGTCAAAACCCCCTTACTTCTTTTTGCAGTTATTTTCCTAAGGTTGAAGTTTGAGAACTCCCTTCCTTCCCCTCTCTTCTTCTCCTACGTGCCCTCAAATTCCCACACTATTTTTTTTTTTGATTTGATTAGTATTCAGGCATATCTCTACCTTCCTTTTTAAATTAATGTCAAGAGACAATAACATTATTACAAATAAATTGTTTTAATGGTAATTAAAATTATGTTTATTCTTTATTTTACACATCTCTATTATTTTCCCATCTATACCCCCTGAACTTTCCAACACCTCTTTATTTTATTTTCTACTTCTTTATCTTTTAATTTTTGGGTTAATAGGTTTTTAGCCCCTGCTAAGTGGGCATGTTTTGCGTGACCTCCTGCAATAAATTGCTTGAAGATTCCCCCCTTGCAAAGTAAAAATCTGACAACTCAAATTCATATTTTCTTAATGTATTATAACAATCCCATTATTAAGCTTCAAGACTCACATGCTTTTTATACTATAACAGGGACAAAATTTTATCAACACGGATAAGATTTCCACCATCCAACAGCGACACATTGGCTACAAGAAGTTTAAATTCTAAGAATCTTAACAATAGCGACATACTAATACGAATAACAAGTATGTAAAAAAAAAAAAAAAAACCAAATTCATAACACTATCTACGTTCAAAATCTTTAAATAAGTTGGTCAAAACCCCCTTACTTCTTTTTGCAGTTATTTCCCTAAGGTTGAAGTTTGAGAACTCTCTTCCTTCCTCTCTCTTCTTCTCCTACGTGCCCTCAAATTCCCACACTATTTTTTTGTTTGATTTGATTAGTATTCAGGCATATCTCTACCTTCCTTTTTAAATTAATGTCAAGAGACAATAACATTATTACAAATAAATTGTTTTAATGGTAATTAAAATTATGTTTATTCCTTATTTTACACATCTCTATTATTTTCCCATCTATACCCCCTGAACTTTCCAACACCTCTTTATTTTATTTTCTACTTCTTTATCTTTTAATTTTTGGGTTAATAGGTTTTTAGCCCCTGCTAAGTGGGCATGAAATTGCTTGAAGATTCCCCCCTTGCAAAGTAAAAATCTGACAACTCAAATTCATATTTTCTTAATGTATTATAACAATCCCATTATTAAGCTTCAAGACTCACATGCTTTTTATACTATAACATGGACAAAATTTTATCAACACGGATAAGATTTCCACCATCCAACAGCGACACATTGGCTACAAGAAGTTTAAATTCTAAGAATCTTAACAACAGCGACATACTAATACGAATAACAAGTATGTAAAAAAAAAAAAAACCAAATTCATAACACTATCTACGTTCAAAATCTTTAAATAAGTTGGTCAAAACCCCCTTACTTCTTTTTGCAGTTATTTCCCTAAGGTTGAAGTTTGAGAACTCCCTTCCTTCCTCTCTCTTCTTCTCCTACGTGCCCTCAAATTCCCACACTATTTTTTTGTTTGATTTGATTAGTATTCAGGCATATCTCTACCTTCCTTTTTAAATTAATGTCAAGAGACAATAACATTATTACAAATAAATTGTTTTAATGGTAATTAAAATTATGTTTATTCCTTATTTTACACATCTCTATTATTTTCCCATCTATACCCCCTGAACTTTCCAACACCTCTTTATTTTATTTTCTACTTCTTTATCTTTTAATTTTTGGGTTAATAGGTTTTTAGTCCCTACTAAGTGGGCATGTTTTGCGTGACCTCCTGCAATAAATTGCTTGAAGATTCCCCCCTTGCAAAGTAAAAATCTGACAACTCAAATTCATATTTTCTTAATGTATTATAACAATCCCATTATTAAGCTTCAAGACTCACATGCTTTTTATACTATAACAGGGACAATTTTTATCAACACGGATATGATTTGCACCATCCAACAGCGACACATTGGCTACAAGAAGTTTAAATTCAAAGAAACTTAACAACATCGACATACTAATACGAACAACAAGTATGTAAAAAAAAAAAAAACCAAATTCATAACACTATCTACGTTCAAAATCTTTAAATAAGTTGGTCAAAACCCCCTTACTTCTTTTTGCAGTTATTTTCCTAAGGTTGAAGTTTGAGAACTCCCTTCCTTCCCCTCTCTTCTTCTCCTACGTGCCCTCAAATTCCCACACTATTTTTTTGTTTGATTTGATTAGTATTCAGGCATATCTTTACCTTCCTTTTTAAATTAATGTCAAGAGACAATAACATTATTACAAATAAATTGTTTTAATGGTAATTAAAATTATGTTTATTCCTTATTTTACACATCTCTATTATTTTCCCATCTATACCCCCTGTACTTTCCAACACCTCTTTATTTTATTTTCTACTTCTTTATCTTTTAATTTTTGGGTTAATAGGTTTTTAGCCCCTGCTAAGTGGGCATGTTTTGCGTGACCTCCTGCAATAAATTGCTTGAAGATTCCCCCCTTGCAAAGTAAAAATCTGACAACTCAAATTCATATTTTCTTAATGTATTATAACAATCCCATTATTAAGCTTCAAGACTCACATGCTTTTTATACTATAACAGGGACAATTTTTATCAACACGGATATGATTTGCACCATCCAACAGCGACACATTGGCTACAAGAAGTTTAAATTCTAAGAAACTTAACAACATCGACATACTAATACGAACAACAAGTATGTAAAAAAAAAAAAAAAAAAAAAAAAAAAAAAACCAAATTCATAACACTATCTACGTTCAAAATCTTTAAATAAGTTGGTCAAAACCCCCTTACTTCTTTTTGCAGTTATTTTCCTAAGGTTGAAGTTTGAGAACTCCCTTCCTTCCCCTATCTTCTTCTCCTACGTGCCCTCAAATTCCCACACTATTTTTTTGTTTGATTTGATTAGTATTCAGGCATATCTCTACCTTCCTTTTTAAATTAATGTCAAGAGACAATAACATTATTACAAATAAATTGTTTTAATGGTAATTAAAATTATGTTTATTCCTTATTTTACACATCTCTATTATTTTCCCATCTATACCCCCTGAACTTTCCAACACCTCTTTATTTTATTTTCTACTTCTTTATCTTTTAATTTTTGGGTTAATAGGTTTTTAGCCCCTGCTAAGTGGGCATGTTTTGCGTGACCTCCTGCAATAAATTGCTTGAAGATTCCCCCCTTGCAAAGTAAAAATCTGACAACTCAAATTCATATTTTCTTAATGTATTATAACAATCCCATTATTAAGCTTCAAGACTCACATGCTTTTTATACTATAATAGGGACAAAATTTTATCAACACGGATAAGATTTCCACCATCCAATAGCGACACATTGGCTACAAGAAGTTT
The DNA here is from genome assembly GCA_954870985.1 of Trifolium fragiferum. Taxonomy (NCBI): domain Eukaryota; kingdom Viridiplantae; phylum Streptophyta; class Magnoliopsida; order Fabales; family Fabaceae; genus Trifolium; species Trifolium fragiferum. Next base: position 22,063,261 of record OX940790.1, on the reverse strand, counting down.
AAATTCTAAGAATCTTAACAACAGCGACATACTAATACGAATAACAAGTATGTAAAAAAAAAAAAAAAACCAAATTCATAACACTATCTACGTTCAAAATCTTTAAATAAGTTGGTTAAAACCCCCTTACTTCTTTTTGCAGTTATTTTCCTAAGGTTGAAGTTTGAGAACTCCCTTCCTTCCCCTCTCTTCTTCTCCTACGTGCCCTCAAATTCCCACACTATTTTTTTGTTTGATTTGATTAGTATTCAGGCATATCTCTACCTTCCTTTTTAAATTAATGTCAAGAGACAATAACATTATTACAAATAAATTGTTTTAATGGTAATTAAAATTATGTTTATTCCTTATTTTACACATCTCTATTATTTTCCCATCTATACCCCCTGAACTTTCCAACACCTCTTTATTTTATTTTCTACTTCTTTATCTTTTAATTTTTGGGTTAATAGGTTTTTAGCCCCTGCTAAGTGGACATGTTTTGCGTGACCTCCTGCAATAAATTGCTTGAAGATTCCCCCCTTGCAAAGTAAAAATCTGACAACTCAAATTCATATTTTCTTAATGTATTATAACAATCCCATTATTAAGCTTCAAGACTCACATGCTTTTTATACTATAACAGGGACAAAATTTTATCAACACGGATAAGATTTCCACCATCCAACAGCGACACATTGGCTACAAGAAGTTTAAATTCTAAGAATCTTAACAACAGCGACATACTAATACGAATAACAAGTATGTAAAAAAAAAAAAAAAAACCAAATTCATAACACTATCTACGTTCAAAATCTTTAAATAAGTTGGTCAAAACCCCCTTACTTCTTTTTGCAGTTATTTCCCTAAGGTTGAAGTTTGAGAACTCCCTTCCTTCCTCTCTCTTCTTCTCCTACGTGCCCTCAAATTCCCACACTATTTTTTTGTTTGATTTGATTAGTATTCAGGCATATCTCTACCTTCCTTTTTAAATTAATGTCAAGAGACAATAACATTATTACAAATAAATTGTTTTAATGGTAATTAAAATTATGTTTATTCCTTATTTTACACATCTCTATTATTTTCCCATCTATACCCCCTGAACTTTCCAACACCTCTTTATTTTATTTTCTACTTCTTTATCTTTTAATTTTTGGGTTAATAGGTTTTTAGTCCCTGCTAAGTGGGCATGTTTTGCGTGACCTCCTGCAATAAATTGCTTGAAGATTCCCCCCTTGCAAAGTAAAAATCTGACAACTCAAATTCATATTTTCTTAATGTATTATAACAATCCCATTATTAAGCTTCAAGACTCACATGCTTTTTATACTATAACAGGGACAATTTTTATCAACACGGATATGATTTGCACCATCCAACAGCGACACATTGGCTACAAGAAGTTTAAATTCAAAGAAACTTAACAACATCGACATACTAATACGAACAACAAGTATGTAAAAAAAAAAAAAAAACCAAATTCATAACACTATCTACGTTCAAAATCTTTAAATAAGTTGGTCAAAACCCCCTTACTTCTTTTTGCAGTTATTTTCCTAAGGTTGAAGTTTGAGAAATCCCTTCCTTCCCCTCTCTTCTTCTCCTACGTGCCCTCAAATTCCCACACTATTTTTTTGTTTGATTTGATTAGTATTCAGGCATATCTCTACCTTCCTTTTTAAATTAATGTCAAGAGACAATAACATTATTACAATTAAATTGTTTTAATGGTAATTAAAATTATGTTTATTCCTTATTTTACACATCTCTATTATTTTCCCATCTATACCCACTGAACTTTCCAACACCTCTTTATTTTATTTTCTACTTCTTTATCTTTTAATTTTTGGGTTAATAGGTTTTTAGCCCCTGCTAAGTGGACATGTTTTGCGTGACCTCCTGCAATAAATTGCTTGAAGATTCCCCCCTTGCAAAGTAAAAATCTGACAACTCAAATTCATATTTTCTTAATGTATTATAACAATCCCATTATTAAGCTTCAAGACTCACATGCTTTTTATACTATAACAGGGACAAAATTTTATCAACACGGATAAGATTTCCACCATCCAACAGCGACACATTGGCTACAAGAAGTTTAAATTCTAAGAATCTTAACAACAGCGACATACTAATACGAATAACAAGTATGTAAAAAAAAAAAAAAAAACCAAATTCATAACACTATCTACGTTCAAAATCTTTAAATAAGTTGGTCAAAACCCCCTTACTTCTTTTTGCAGTTATTTCCCTAAGGTTGAAGTTTGAGAACTCCCTTCCTTCCTCTCTCTTCTTCTCCTACGTGCCCTCAAATTCCCACACTATTTTTTTGTTTGATTTGATTAGTATTCAGGCATATCTCTACCTTCCTTTTTAAATTAATGTCAAGAGACAATAACATTATTACAAATAAATTGTTTTAATGGTAATTAAAATTATGTTTATTCCTTATTTTACACATCTCTATTATTTTCCCATCTATACCCCCTGAACTTTCCAACACCTCTTTATTTTATTTTCTACTTCTTTATCTTTTAATTTTTGGGTTAATAGGTTTTTAGTCCCTGCTAAGTGGGCATGTTTTGCGTGACCTCCTGCAATAAATTGCTTGAAGATTCCCCCCTTGCAAAGTAAAAATCTGACAACTCAAATTCATATTTTCTTAATGTATTATAACAATCCCATTATTAAGCTTCAAGACTCACATGCTTTTTATACTATAACAGGGACAATTTTTATCAACACGGATATGATTTGCACCATCCAACAGCGACACATTGGCTACAAGAAGTTTAAATTCAAAGAAACTTAACAACATCGACATACTAATACGAACAACAAGTATGTAAAAAAAAAAAAAAAACCAAATTCATAACACTATCTACGTTCAAAATCTTTAAATAAGTTGGTCAAAACCCCCTTACTTCTTTTTGCAGTTATTTTCCTAAGGTTGAAGTTTGAGAACTCCCTTCCTTCCCCTCTCTTCTTCTCCTACGTGCCCTCAAATTCCCACACTATTTTTTTGTTTGATTTGATTAGTATTCAGGCATATCTCTACCTTCCTTTTTAAATTAATGTCAAGAGACAATAACATTATTACAAATAAATTGTTTTAATGGTAATTAAAATTATGTTTATTCCTTATTTTACACATCTCTATTATTTTCCCATCTATACCCCCTGAACTTTCCAACACCTCTTTATTTTATTTTCTACTTCTTTATCTTTTAATTTTTGGGTTAATAGGTTTTTAGCCCCTGCTAAGTGGACATGTTTTGCGTGACCTCCTGCAATAAATTGCTTGAAGATTCCCCCCTTGCAAAGTAAAAATCTGACAACTCAAATTCATATTTTCTTAATGTATTATAACAATCCCATTATTAAGCTTCAAGACTCACATGCTTTTTATACTATAACAGGGACAAAATTTTATCAACACGGATAAGATTTCCACCATCCAACAGCGACACATTGGCTACAAGAAGTTTAAATTCTAAGAATCTTAACAACAGCGACATACTAATACAAATAACAAGTATGTAAAAAAAAAAAAAAAACCAAATTCATAACACTATCTACGTTCAAAATCTTTAAATAAGTTGGTCAAAACCCCCTTACTTCTTTTTGCAGTTATTTTCCTAAGGTTGAAGTTTGAGAACTCCCTTCCTTCCCCTCTCTTCTTCTCCTACGTGCCCTCAAATTCCCACACTATTTTTTTTTTTGATTTGATTAGTATTCAGGCATATCTCTACCTTCCTTTTTAAATTAATGTCAAGAGACAATAACATTATTACAAATAAATTGTTTTAATGGTAATTAAAATTATGTTTATTCCTTATTTTACACATCTCTATTATTTTCCCATCTATACCCCCTGAACTTTCCAACACCTCTTTATTTTATTTTCTACTTCTTTATCTTTTAATTTTTGGGTTAATAGGTTTTTAGCCCCTGCTAAGTGGACATGTTTTGCGTGACCTCCTGCAATAAATTGCTTGAAGATTCCCCCCTTGCAAAGTAAAAATCTGACAACTCAAATTCATATTTTCTTAATGTATTATAACAATCCCATTATTAAGCTTCAAGACTCACATGCTTTTTATACTATAACAGGGACAAAATTTTATCAACACGGATAAGATTTCCACCATCCAACAGCGACACATTGGCTACAAGAAGTTTAAATTCTAAGAATCTTAACAACAGCGACATACTAATACAAATAACAAGTATGTAAAAAAAAAAAAAAAACCAAATTCATAACACTATCTACGTTCAAAATCTTTAAATAAGTTGGTCAAAACCCCCTTACTTCTTTTTGCAGTTATTTCCCTAAGGTTGAAGTTTGAGAACTCCCTTCCTTCCTCTCTCTTCTTCTCCTACGTGCCCTCAAATTCCCACACTATTTTTTTGTTTGATTTGATTAGTATTCAGGCATATCTCTACCTTCCTTTTTAAATTAATGTCAAGAGACAATAACATTATTACAAATAAATTGTTTTAATGGTAATTAAAATTATGTTTATTCCTTATTTTACACATCTCTATTATTTTCCCATCTATACCCCCTGAACTTTCCAACACCTCTTTATTTTATTTTCTACTTCTTTATCTTTTAATTTTTGGGTTAATAGGTTTTTAGTCCCTGCTAAGTGGGCATGTTTTGCGTGACCTCCTGCAATAAATTGCTTGAAGATTCCCCCCTTGCAAAGTAAAAATCTGACAACTCAAATTCATATTTTCTTAATGTATTATAACAATCCCATTATTAAGCTTCAAGACTCACATGCTTTTTATACTATAACAGGGACAATTTTTATCAACACGGATATGATTTGCACCATCCAACAGCGACACATTGGCTACAAGAAGTTTAAATTCAAAGAAACTTAACAACATCGACATACTAATACGAACAACAAGTATGTAAAAAAAAAAAAAAAATCCAAATTCATAACACTATCTACGTTCAAAATCTTTAAATAAGTTGGTCAAAACCCCCTTACTTCTTTTTGCAGTTATTTTCCTAAGGTTGAAGTTTGAGAACTCCCTTCCTTCCCCTCTCTTCTTCTCCTACGTGCCCTCAAATTCCCACACTATTTTTTTGTTTGATTTGATTAGTATTCAGGCATATCTCTACCTTCCTTTTTAAATTAATGTCAAGAGACAATAACATTATTACAAATAAATTGTTTTAATGGTAATTAAAATTATGTTTATTCCTTATTTTACACATCTCTATTATTTTCCCATCTATACCCCCTGAACTTTCCAACACCTCTTTATTTTATTTTCTACTTCTTTATCTTTTAATTTTTGGGTTAATAGGTTTTTAGCCCCTGCTAAGTGGGCATGTTTTGCGTGACCTCCTGCAATAAATTGCTTGAAGATTCCCCCCTTGCAAAGTAAAAATCTGACAACTCAAATTCATATTTTCTTAATGTATTATAACAATCCCATTATTAAGCTTCAAGACTCACATGCTTTTTATACTATAACAGGGACAAAATTTTATCAACACGGATATGATTTGCACCATCCAACAGCGACACATTGGCTACAAGAAGTTTAAATTCTAAGAATCTTAACAACAGCGACATACTAATACGAATAACAAGTATGTAAAAAAAAAAAAAAACCAAATTCATAACACTATCTACGTTCAAAATCTTTAAATAAGTTGGTCAAAACCCCCTTACTTCTTTTTGCAGTTATTTCCCTAAGGTTGAAGTTTGAGAACTCCCTTCCTTCCTCTCTCTTCTTCTCCTACGTGCCCTCAAATTCCCACACTATTTTTTTGTTTGATTTGATTAGTATTCAGGCATATCTCTACCTTCCTTTTTAAATTAATGTCAAGAGACAATAACATTATTACAAATAAATTGTTTTAATGGTAATTAAAATTATGTTTATTCCTTATTTTACACATCTCTATTATTTTCCCATCTATACCCCCTGAACTTTCCAACACCTCTTTATTTTATTTTCTACTTCTTTATCTTTTAATTTTTGGGTTAATAGGTTTTTAGCCCCTGCTAAGTGGGCATGTTTTGCGTGACCTCCTGCAATAAATTGCTTGAAGATTCCCCCCTTGCAAAGTAAAAATCTGACAACTCAAATTCATATTTTCTTAATGTATTATAACAATCCCATTATTAAGCTTCAAGACTCACATGCTTTTTATACTATAACAGGGACAAAATTTTATCAACACGGATATGATTTGCACCATCCAACAGCGACACATTGGCTACAAGAAGTTTAAATTCTAAGAATCTTAACAACAGCGACATACTAATACGAATAACAAGTATGTAAAAAAAAAAAAAAACCAAATTCATAACACTATCTACGTTCAAAATCTTTAAATAAGTTGGTCAAAACCCCCTTACTTCTTTTTGCAGTTATTTCCCTAAGGTTGAAGTTTGAGAACTCCCTTCCTTCCTCTCTCTTCTTCTCCTACGTGCCCTCAAATTCCCACACTATTTTTTTGTTTGATTTGATTAGTATTCAGGCATATCTCTACCTTCCTTTTTAAATTAATGTCAAGAGACAATAACATTATTACAAATAAATTGTTTTAATGGTAATTAAAATTATGTTTATTCCTTATTTTACACATCTCTATTATTTTCCCATCTATACCCCCTGAACTTTCCAACACCTCTTTATTTTATTTTCTACTTCTTTATCTTTTAATTTTTGGGTTAATAGGTTTTTAGTCCCTGCTAAGTGGGCATGTTTTGCGTGACCTCCTGCAATAAATTGCTTGAAGATTCCCCCCTTGCAAAGTAAAAATCTGACAACTCAAATTCATATTTTCTTAATGTATTATAACAATCCCATTATTAAGCTTCAAGACTCACATGCTTTTTATACTATAACAGGGACAATTTTTATCAACACGGATATGATTTGCACCATCCAACAGCGACACATTGGCTACAAGAAGTTTAAATTCAAAGAAACTTAACAACATCGACATACTAATACGAACAACAAGTATGTAAAAAAAAAAAAAAAATCCAAATTCATAACACTATCTACGTTCAAAATCTTTAAATAAGTTGGTCAAAACCCCCTTACTTCTTTTTGCAGTTATTTTCCTAAGGTTGAAGTTTGAGAACTCCCTTCCTTCCCCTCTCTTCTTCTCCTACGTGCCCTCAAATTCCCACACTATTTTTTTGTTTGATTTGATTAGTATTCAGGCATATCTCTACCTTCCTTTTTAAATTAATGTCAAGAGACAATAACATTATTACAAATAAATTGTTTTAATGGTAATTAAAATTATGTTTATTCCTTATTTTACACATCTCTATTATTTTCCCATCTATACCCCCTGAACTTTCCAACACCTCTTTATTTTATTTTCTACTTCTTTATCTTTTAATTTTTGGGTTATTAGGTTTTTAGCCCCTGCTAAGTGGGCATGTTTTGCGTGACCTCCTGCAATAAATTGCTTGAAGATTCCCCCCTTGCAAAGTAAAAATCTGACAACTCAAATTCATATTTTCTTAATGTATTATAACAATCCCATTATTAAGCTTCAAGACTCACATGCTTTTTATACTATAACAGGGACAAAATTTTATCAACACGGATATGATTTGCACCATCCAACAGCGACACATTGGCTACAAGAAGTTTAAATTCTAAGAATCTTAACAACAGCGACATACTAATACGAATAACAAGTATGTAAAAAAAAAAAAAAACCAAATTCATAACACTATCTACGTTCAAAATCTTTAAATAAGTTGGTCAAAACCCCCTTACTTCTTTTTGCAGTTATTTCCCTAAGGTTGAAGTTTGAGAACTCCCTTCCTTCCTCTCTCTTCTTCTCCTACGTGCCCTCAAATTCCCACACTATTTTTTTGTTTGATTTGATTAGTATTCAGGCATATCTCTACCTTCCTTTTTAAATTAATGTCAAGAGACAATAACATTATTACAAATAAATTGTTTTAATTGTAATTAAAATTATGTTTATTCCTTATTTTACACATCTCTATTATTTTCCCATCTATACCCCCTGAACTTTCCAACACCTCTTTATTTTATTTTCTACTTCTTTATCTTTTAATTTTTGGGTTAATAGGTTTTTAGTCCCTGCTAAGTGGGCATCTTTTGCGTGACCTCCTGCAATAAATTGCTTGAAGATTCCCCCCTTGCAAAGTAAAAATCTGACAACTCAAATTCATATTTTCTTAATGTATTATAACAATCCCATTATTAAGCTTCAAGACTCACATGCTTTTTATACTATAACAGGGACAATTTTTATCAACACGGATATGATTTGCACCATCCAACAGCGACACATTGGCTACAAGAAGTTTAAATTCAAAGAAACTTAACAACATCGACATACTAATACGAACAACAAGTATGTAAAAAAAAAAAAAAACCAAATTCATAACACTATCTACGTTCAAAATCTTTAAATGAGTTGGTTAAAACACCCTTACTTCTTTTTGCAGTTATTTTCCTAAGGTTGAAGTTTGAGAACTCCCTTCCTTCCCCTCTCTTCTTCTCCTACGTGCCCTCAAATTCCCACACTATTTTTTTGTTTGATTTGATTAGTATTCAGGCATATCTCTACCTTCCTTTTTAAATTAATGTCAAGAGACAATAACATTATTACAAATAAATTGTTTTAATGGTAATTAAAATTATGTTTATTCCTTATTTTACACATCTCTATTATTTTCCCATCTATACCCCCTGAACTTTCCAACACCTCTTTATTTTATTTTCTACTTCTTTATCTTTTAATTTTTGGGTTAATAGGTTTTTAGCCCCTGCTAAGTGGACATGTTTTGCGTGACCTCCTGCAATAAATTGCTTGAAGATTCCCCCCTTGCAAAGTAAAAATCTGACAACTCAAATTCATATTTTCTTAATGTATTATAACAATCCCATTATTAAGCTTCAAGACTCACATGCTTTTTATACTATAACAGGGACAATTTTTATCAACACGGATATGATTTGCACCATCCAACAGCGACACATTGGCTACAAGAAGTTTAAATTCTAAGTAACTTAACAACATCGACATACTAATACGAACAACAAGTATGTAAAAAAAAAAAAAAAACAACCAATTCATAACACTATCTACGTTCAAAATCTTTAAATGATTTGGTTAAAACCCCCCTTACTTCTTTTTGCCGTTATTTCCCTAAGGTTGAAGTTTGAGAACTCCCTTCCTTCCCTTCTCTTCATCTCCTACGTGCCCTCAAATTTTCACACTATTTTTTTGTTTGATTTGATCAGTATTCACGCATATCTCTACCTTCCTTTTCAAATTAATGTCAAGAGACAATTACATTATTACAAATAAATTGTTTTAATGGTAATTAAAATTATGTTTATTCCTTATTTTTCACATCTCTATTATTTTCCCATCTATACCCCGGAACTTTCCAACACCTCTTTATTTTATTTTCTACTTCTTTTTTTTTTTTTTTAATTTTTGGGTTAATAGGTTGTTAGCCCCTGCTAAGTGGGTGTGTTTTGCGTGACCTCCTGCAATAAATTCCTTGAAGATTCCCCCCTTGCAGAATAAAAATCTGACAACTCAAATTCATATTTTCTTAATGTATTATAACAACCCCATTATTAAGCTTCAAGACTCACATGTTTTTTATATTATAACAGGGACAAAAATTTTATCAACACGGATATGGATTGCACCATCCAACAGCGACACATTGGCTACAAGAAGTTTAAATTCTAAGAAACTTAACAACATCGACATACTAATACGAACAACAAGTATGTAAAAAAAAAAAAAAAAAAAAACCAAATTCATAACTCTATCTACGTTCAAAATCTTTAAATAAGTTGGTCAAAACCCCCTTACTTCTTTTTGCAGTTATTTCCCTAAGGTTGAAGTTTGAGAACTCCCTTCCTTCCCCTCTCTTCTTCTCTTACGTGCCCTCAAATTCCCACAGTATTTTTTTGTTTGATTTGATTAGTATTCAGGCATATCTCTACCTTCCTTTTTAAATTAATGTCAAGAGACATTAACATTATTACAAATAAATTGTTTTAATGGTAATTAAAATTATGTTTATTCCTTATTTTACACATCTCTATTATTTTCCCATCTATACCCCCTGAACTTTCCAACACCTCTTTATTTTATTTTCTACTTCTTTATCTTTTAATTTTTGGGTTAATAGGTTTTTAGCCCCTGCTAAGTGGGCATGTTTTGCGTGACCTCCTGCAATAAATTGCTTGAAGATTCCCCCCTTGCAAAGTAAAAATCTGACAACTCAAATTCATATTTTCTTAATGTATTATAACAATCCCATTATTAAGCTTCAAGACTCACATGTTTTTTATACTATAACAGGGACAATTTTTATCAACACGGATATGATTTGCACCATCCAACAGCGACACATTGGCTACAAGAAGTTTAAATTCTAAGTAACTTAACAACATCGACATACTAATACGAACAACAAGTATGTAAAAAAAAAAAAAAAAAAAACCAATTCATAACACTATCTACGTTCAAAATCTTTAAATGATTTGGTTAAAACCCCCCTTACTTCTTTTTGCCGTTATTTCCCTAAGGTTGAAGTTTGAGAACTCCCTTCCTTCCCTTCTCTTCATCTCCTACGTGCCCTCAAATTTTCACACTATTTTTTTGTTTGATTTGATCAGTATTCACGCATATCTCTACCTTCCTTTTCAAATTAATGTCAAGAGACAATTACATTATTACAAATAAATTGTTTTAATGGTAATTAAAATTATGTTTATTCCTTATTTTTAAAATCTCTATTATTTTCCCATCTATACCCCGGAACTTTCCAACACCTCTTTATTTTATTTTCTACTTCTTTTTTTTTTTTTAATTTTTGGGTTAATAGGTTGTTAGCCCCTGCTAAGTGCGCGTGTTTTGCGTGACCTCCTGCAATAAATTCCTTGAAGATTCCCCCCTTGCAGAATAAAAATCTGACAACTCAAATTCATATTTTCTTAATGTATTATAACAACCCCATTATTAAGCTTCAAGACTCACATGTTTTTTATATTATAACAGGGACAAAAATTTTATCAACACAGATATGGATTGCACCATCCAACAGCGACACATTGGCTACAAGAAGTTTAAATTCTAAGAAACTTAACAACATCGACATACTAATAAGAACAACAAGTATGTAAAAAAAAAAAAAAAAAAAAAAACCAAATTCATAACACTATCTACGTTCAAAATCTTTAAATAAGTTGGTCATAACCCCCTGACTTCTTTTTGCAGTTATTTCCCTAAGGTTGAAGTTTGAGAACTCCCTTCCTTCCCCTCTCTTCTTCTCCTACGTGCCCTCAAATTCCCACACTATTTTTTTGTTTGATTTGATTAGTATTCAGGCATATCTCTACCTTCCTTTTTAAATTAATGTCAAGAGACAATAACATTATTACAAATAAATTGTTTTAATGGTAATTAAAATTATGTTTATTCCTTATTTTACACATCTCTATTATTTTCCCATCTATACCCCCTGAACTTTCCAACACCTCTTTATTTTATTTTCTACTTCTTTATCTTTTAATTTTTGGGTTAATAGGTTTTTAGCCCCTGCTAAGTGGGCATGTTTTGCGTGACCTCCTGCAATAAATTGCTTGAAGATTCCCCCCTTGCAAAGTAAAAATCTGACAACTCAAATTCATATTTTCTTAATGTATTATAACAATCGCATTATTAAGCTTCAAGACTCACATGCTTTTTATACTATAACAGGGACAATTTTTATCAACACGGATATGATTTGCACCATCCAACAGCGACACATTGGCTACAAGAAGTTTAAATTCTAAGTAACTTAACAACATCGACATACTAATACGAACAACAAGTATGTAAAAAAAAAAAAAAACAACCAATTCATAACACTATCTACGTTCAAAATCTTTAAATGATTTGGTTAAAACCCCCCTTACTTCTTTTTGCGGTTATTTCCCTAAGGTTGAAGTTTGAGAACTCCCTTCCTTCCCTTCTCTTCATCTCCTACGTGCCCTCAAATTTTCACACTATTTTTTTGTTTGATTTGATCAGTATTCACGCATATCTCTACCTTCCTTTTCAAATTAATGTCAAGAGAAAATTACATTATTACAAATAAATTGTTTTAATGGTAATTAAAATTATGTTTATTCCTTATTTTTCACATCTCTATTATTTTCCCATCTATACCCCCGGAACTTTCCAACACCTCTTTATTTTATTTTCTACTGCTTTTTTTTTTTTTTTTAATTTTTGGGTTAATAGGTTGTTAGCCCCTGCTAAGTGGGCGTGTTTTGCGTGACCTCCTGCAATAAATTCCTTGAAGATTTCCCCCTTGCAAAGTAAAAATATGACAGCTCAAATTCATATTTTCTTAATGTATTATAACAACCCCATTATTAAGCTTCAAGACTCACATGCTTTTTATACTATAACAGGGACAAAATTTTATCAACACGGATAAGATTTCCACCATCCAACAGTGACACATTGGCTACAAGAAGTTTAAATTCTAAGAATCTTAACAACAGCGACATACTAATACGAATAACAAGTATGTAAAAAAAAAAAAACCAAATTCATAACACTATCTACGTTCAAAATCTTTAAATAAGTTGGTTAAAACCCCCTAACTTCTTTGTGCAGTTATTTCCCTAAGATTGAAGTTTGAGAATTCCCTTCCTTCCCTTCTCTTCATCTCCTACGTGCCGTCAAATTTTCACACTATTTTTTTGTTTGATTTGATCAGTATTCACGCATATCTCTACCTTCCTTTTTATATTAATGTCAAGAGACAATTAAATTATTACAAATAAATTGTTTTAATGGTAATTAAAATTATCTTTATTCCTTATTTTTCACATCTCTATTATTTTCCCATCTATACCCCCGGAACTTTCCAACACCTCTTTATTTTATTTTTCTACTTCTTTTTCTTTTAATTTTTGGGTTAATAGGTTGTTAGCCCCTGCTAAGTGGGCGTATTTTGCGTGACCTCCTGCAATAAATTCCTTGAAGATTTCCCCTTTGCAAAGTAAAAATCTGACAGCTCAAATTCATATTTTCTTAATGTATTATAACAACCCCATTATTAAGCTTCAAGACTCACATGCTTTTTATACTATAACAGGGACAAAATTTTATCAACACGGATAAGATTTCCACCATCCAACAGCGACACATTGGCTACAAGAAGTTTAAATTCTAAAAATCTTAACAACAGCGACATACTAATACGAATAACAAGTATGTAAAAAAGAAAACCAAATTCATAACACTATCTACGTTCGAAATCTTTAAATAAGTTGGTCAAAACCCCCTTACTTCTTTTTGCAGTTATTTCCCTAAGGTTGAAGTTTGAGAACTCCCTTCCTTCCCCTCTCTTCTTCTCCTACGTGCCCTCAAATTCCCACACTATTTTTTTGTTTGATTTGATTAGTATTCAGGCATATCTCTACCTTCCTTTTTAAATTAATGTCAAGAGACAATAACATTATTACAAATAAATTGTTTTATTGGTAATTAAAATTATGTTTATTCCTTATTTTACACATATCTATTATTTTCCCATCTATACCCCTGAACTTTCCAACACCTCTTTATTTTATTTTCTACTTCTTTATCTTTTAATTTTTGGGTTAATAGGTTTTTAGCCCCTGCTAAGTGGGCATGTTTTGCGTGACCTCCTGCAATAAATTGCTTGAAGATTCCCCCCTTGCAAAGTAAAAATCTGACAACTCAAATTCATATTTTCTTAATGTATTATAACAACCCCATTATTAAGCTTCAAGACTCACATGTTTTTTATATTATAACAGGGACAAAAATTTTATCAACACAGATATGGATTGCACCATCCAACAGCGACACATTGGCTACAAGAAGTTTAAATTCTAAGAAACTTAACAACATCGACATACTAATAAGAACAACAAGTATGTAAAAAAAAAAAAAAAAAAAAAAACCAAATTCATAACACTATCTACGTTCAAAATCTTTAAATAAGTTGGTCATAACCCCCTGACTTCTTTTTGCAGTTATTTCCCTAAGGTTGAAGTTGGAGAACTCCCTTCCTTCCCCTCTCTTCTTCTCCTACGTGCCCTCAAATTCCCACACTATTTTTTTGTTTGATTTGATTAGTATTCAGGCATATCTCTACCTTCCTTTTTAAATTAATGTCAAGAGACAATAACATTATTACAAATAAATTGTTTTAATGGTAATTAAAATTATGTTTATTCCTTATTTTACACATCTCTATTATTTTCCCATCTATACCCCCTGAACTTTCCAACACCTCTTTATTTTATTTTCTACTTCTTTATCTTTTAATTTTTGGGTTAATAGGTTTTTAGCCCCTGCTAAGTGGGCATGTTTTGCGTGACCTCCTGCAATAAATTGCTTGAAGATTCCCCCCTTGCAAAGTAAAAATCTGACAACTCAAATTCATATTTTCTTAATGTATTATAACAATCCAATTATTAAGCTTCAAGACTCACATGCTTTTTATACTATAACAGGGACAATTTTTATCAACACGGATATGATTTGCACCATCCAACAGCGACACATTGGCTACAAGAAGTTTAAATTCTAAGTAACTTAACAACATCGACATACTAATACGAACAACAAGTATGTAAAAAAAAAAAAAAAAACAACCAATTCATAACACTATCTACGTTCAAAATCTTTAAATGATTTGGTTAAAACCCCCCTTACTTCTTTTTGCGGTTATTTCCCTAAGGTTGAAGTTTGAGAACTCCCTTCCTTCCCTTCTCTTCATCTCCTACGTGCCCTCAAATTTTCACACTATTTTTTTGTTTGATTTGATCAGTATTCACGCATATCTCTACCTTCCTTTTCAAATTAATGTCAAGAGAAAATTACATTATTACAAATAAATTGTTTTAATGGTAATTAAAATTATGTTTATTCCTTATTTTTCACATCTCTATTATTTTCCCATCTATACCCCCGGAACTTTCCAACACCTCTTTATTTTATTTTCTACTGCTTTTTTTTTTTTTTTAATTTTTGGGTTAATAGGTTGTTAGCCCCTGCTAAGTGGGCGTGTTTTGCGTGACCTCCTGCAATAAATTCCTTGAAGATTTCCCCCTTGCAAAGTAAAAATATGACAGCTCAAATTCATATTTTCTTAATGTATTATAACAACCCCATTATTAAGCTTCAAGACTCACATGCTTTTTATACTATAACAGGGACAAAATTTTATCAACACGGATAAGATTTCCACCATCCAACAGCGACACATTGGCTACAAGAAGTTTAAATTCTAAGAATCTTAACAACAGCGACATACTAATACGAATAACAAGTATGTAAAAAAAAAAAAACCAAATTCATAACACTATCTACGTTCAAAATCTTTAAATAAGTTGGTTAAAACCCCCTAACTTCTTTTTGCAGTTATTTCCCTAAGATTGAAGTTTGAGAATTCCCTTCCTTCCCTTCTCTTCATCTCCTACGTGCCGTCAAATTTTCACACTATTTTTTTGTTTGATTTGATCAGTATTCACGCATATCTCTACCTTCCTTTTTATATTAATGTCAAGAGACAATTAAATTATTACAAATAAATTGTTTTAATGGTAATTAAAATTATCTTTATTCCTTATTTTTCACATCTCTATTATTTTCCCATCTATACCCCCGGAACTTTCCAACACCTCTTTATTTTATTTTTCTACTTCTTTTTCTTTTAATTTTTGGGTTAATAGGTTGTTAGCCCCTGCTAAGTGGGCGTATTTTGCGTGACCTCCTGCAATAAATTCCTTGAAGATTTCCCCTTTGCAAAGTAAAAATCTGACAGCTCAAATTCATATTTTCTTAATGTATTATAACAACCCCATTATTAAGCTTCAAGACTCACATGCTTTTTATACTATAACAGGGACAAAATTTTATCAACACGGATAAGATTTCCACCATCCAACAGCGACACATTGGCTACAAGAAGTTTAAATTCTAAAAATCTTAACAACAGCGACATACTAATACGAATAACAAGTATGTAAAAAAGAAAACCAAATTCATAACACTATCTACGTTCGAAATCTTTAAATAAGTTGGTCAAAACCCCCTTACTTCTTTTTGCAGTTATTTCCCTAAGGTTGAAGTTTGAGAACTCCCTTCCTTCCCCTCTCTTCTTCTCCTACGTGCCCTCAAATTCCCACACTATTTTTTTGTTTGATTTGATTAGTATTCAGGCATATCTCTACCTTCCTTTTTAAATTAATGTCAAGAGACAATAACATTATTACAAATAAATTGTTTTATTGGTAATTAAAATTATGTTTATTCCTTATTTTACACATATCTATTATTTTCCCATCTATACCCCTGAACTTTCCAACACCTCTTTATTTTATTTTCTACTTCTTTATCTTTTAATTTTTGGGTTAATAGGTTTTTAGCCCCTGCTAAGTGGGCATGTTTTGCGTGACCTCCTGCAATAAATTGCTTGAAGATTCCCCCCTTGCAAAGTAAAAATCTGACAACTCAAATTCATATTTTCTTAATGTATTATAACAATCCCATTATTAAGCTTCAAGACTCACATGCTTTTTATACTATAACAGGGACAATTTTTATCAACACGGATATGATTTGCACCATCCAACAGCGACACATTGGCTACAAGAAGTTTAAATTCTAAGAAACTTAACAACATCGACATACTAATACGAACAACAAGTATGTAAAAAAAAAAAAAAAAAAAAAAAAAAAAAAAAAAAAAAAACCAAATTCATAACACTATCTACGTTCAAAATCTTTAAATAAGTTGGTCAAAACCCCCTTACTTCTTTTTGCAGTTATTTTCCTAAGGTTGAAGTTTGAGAACTCCCTTCCTTCCCTTCTCTTCATCTCCTACGTGCCCTCAAATTTTCACACTATTTTTTTGTTTGATTTGATCAGTATTCACGCATATCTCTACCTTCCTTTTCAAATTAATGTCAAGAGACAATTACATTATTACAAATAAATTGTTTTAATGGTAATTAAAATTATGTTTATTCCTTATTTTTCACATCTCTATTATTTTCCCATCTATACCCCGGAACTTTCCAACACCTCTTTATTTTATTTTCTACTGTTTTTTTTTTTTTTAATTTTTGGGTTAATAGGTTGTTAGCCCCTGCTAAGTGGGTGTGTTTTGCGTGACCTCCTGCAATAAATTCCTTGAAGATTCCCCCCTTGCAGAATAAAAATCTGACAACTCAAATTCATATTTTCTTAATGTATTATAACAACCCCATTATTAAGCTTCAAGACTCACATGTTTTTTATATTATAACAGGGACAAAAATTTTATCAACACGGATATGGATTGCACCATCCAACAGCGACACATTGGCTACAAGAAGTTTAAATTCTAAGAAACTTAACAACATCGACATACTAATACGAACAACAAGTATGTAAAAAAAAAAAAAAAAAAAAACCAAATTCATAACTCTATCTACGTTCAAAATCTTTAAATAAGTTGGTCAAAACCCCCTTACTTCTTTTTGCAGTTATTTCCCTAAGGTTGAAGTTTGAGAACTCCCTTCCTTCCCCTCTCTTCTTCTCTTACGTGCCCTCAAATTCCCACAGTATTTTTTTGTTTGATTTGATTAGTATTCAGGCATATCTCTACCTTCCTTTTTAAATTAATGTCAAGAGACATTAACATTATTACAAATAAATTGTTTTAATGGTAATTAAAATTATGTTTATTCCTTATTTTACACATCTCTATTATTTTCCCATCTATACCCCCTGAACTTTCCAACACCTCTTTATTTTATTTTCTACTTCTTTATCTTTTAATTTTTGGGTTAATAGGTTTTTAGCCCCTGCTAAGTGGGCATGTTTTGCGTGACCTCCTGCAATAAATTGCTTGAAGATTCCCCCCTTGCAAAGTAAAAATCTGACAACTCAAATTCATATTTTCTTAATGTATTATAACAATCCCATTATTAAGCTTCAAGACTCACATGTTTTTTATACTATAACAGGGACAATTTTTATCAACACGGATATGATTTGCACCATCCAACAGCGACACATTGGCTACAAGAAGTTTAAATTCTAAGTAACTTAACAACATCGACATACTAATACGAACAACAAGTATGTAAAAAAAAAAAAAAAAAAAACCAATTCATAACACTATCTACGTTCAAAATCTTTAAATGATTTGGTTAAAACCCCCCTTACTTCTTTTTGCCGTTATTTCCCTAAGGTTGAAGTTTGAGAACTCCCTTCCTTCCCTTCTCTTCATCTCCTACGTGCCCTCAAATTTTCACACTATTTTTTTGTTTGATTTGATCAGTATTCACGCATATCTCTACCTTCCTTTTCAAATTAATGTCAAGAGACAATTACATTATTACAAATAAATTGTTTTAATGGTAATTAAAATTATGTTTATTCCTTATTTTTAAAATCTCTATTATTTTCCCATCTATACCCCGGAACTTTCCAACACCTCTTTATTTTTTTTTCTACTTCTTTTTTTTTTTTTTTAATTTTTGGGTTAATAGGTTGTTAGCCCCTGCTAAGTGCGCGTGTTTTGCGTGACCTCCTGCAATAAATTCCTTGAAGATTCCCCCCTTGCAGAATAAAAATCTGACAACTCAAATTCATATTTTCTTAATGTATTATAACAACCCCATTATTAAGCTTCAAGACTCACATGTTTTTTATATTATAACAGGGACAAAAATTTTATCAACACAGATATGGATTGCACCATCCAACAGCGACACATTGGCTACAAGAAGTTTAAATTCTAAGAAACTTAACAACATCGACATACTAATAAGAACAACAAGTATGTAAAAAAAAAAAAAAAAAAAAAACCAAATTCATAACACTATCTACGTTCAAAATCTTTAAATAAGTTGGTCATAACCCCCTGACTTCTTTTTGCAGTTATTTCCCTAAGGTTGAAGTTTGAGAACTCCCTTCCTTCCCCTCTCTTCTTCTCCTACGTGCCCTCAAATTCCCACACTATTTTTTTGTTTGATTTGATTAGTATTCAGGCATATCTCTACCTTCCTTTTTAAATTAATGTCAAGAGACAATAACATTATTACAAATAAATTGTTTTAATGGTAATTAAAATTATGTTTATTCCTTATTTTACACATCTCTATTATTTTCCCATCTATACCCCCTGAACTTTCCAACACCTCTTTATTTTATTTTCTACTTCTTTATCTTTTAATTTTTGGGTTAATAGGTTTTTAGCCCCTGCTAAGTGGGCATGTTTTGCGTGACCTCCTGCAATAAATTGCTTGAAGATTCCCCCCTTGCAAAGTAAAAATCTGACAACTCAAATTCATATTTTCTTAATGTATTATAACAATCCCATTATTAAGCTTCAAGACTCACATGCTTTTTATACTATAACAGGGACAATTTTTATCAACACGGATATGATTTGCACCATCCAACAGCGACACATTGGCTACAAGAAGTTTAAATTCTAAGTAACTTAACAACATCGACATACTAATACGAACAACAAGTATGTAAAAAAAAAAAAAAAACAACCAATTCATAACACTATCTACGTTCAAAATCTTTAAATGATTTGGTTAAAACCCCCCTTACTTCTTTTTGCGGTTATTTCCCTAAGGTTGAAGTTTGAGAACTCCCTTCCTTCCCTTCTCTTCATCTCCTACGTGCCCTCAAATTTTCACACTATTTTTTTGTTTGATTTGATCAGTATTCACGCATATCTCTACCTTCCTTTTCAAATTAATGTCAAGAGAAAATTACATTATTACAAATAAATTGTTTTAATGGTAATTAAAATTATGTTTATTCCTTATTTTTCACATCTCTATTATTTTCCCATCTATACCCCCGGAACTTTCCAACACCTCTTTATTTTATTTTCTACTGCTTTTTTTTTTTTTTTAATTTTTGGGTTAATAGGTTGTTAGCCCCTGCTAAGTGGGCGTGTTTTGCGTGACCTCCTGCAATAAATTCCTTGAAGATTTCCCCCTTGCAAAGTAAAAATATGACAGCTCAAATTCATATTTTCTTAATGTATTATAACAACCCCATTATTAAGCTTCAAGACTCACATGCTTTTTATACTATAACAGGGACAAAATTTTATCAACACGGATAAGATTTCCACCATCCAACAGCGACACATTGGCTACAAGAAGTTTAAATTCTAAGAATCTTAACAACAGCGACATACTAATACGAATAACAAGTATGTAAAAAAAAAAAAACCAAATTCATAACACTATCTACGTTCAAAATCTTTAAATAAGTTGGTTAAAACCCCCTAACTTCTTTTTGCAGTTATTTCCCTAAGATTGAAGTTTGAGAATTCCCTTCCTTCCCTTCTCTTCATCTCCTACGTGCCGTCAAATTTTCACACTATTTTTTTGTTTGATTTGATCAGTATTCACGCATATCTCTACCTTCCTTTTTATATTAATGTCAAGAGACAATTAAATTATTACAAAT
The DNA here is from genome assembly GCA_954870985.1 of Trifolium fragiferum. Lineage (NCBI taxonomy): Eukaryota > Viridiplantae > Streptophyta > Magnoliopsida > Fabales > Fabaceae > Trifolium > Trifolium fragiferum. The sequence continues at coordinate 22,042,749 of OX940790.1, read as the reverse complement.
AAATTGTTTTAATGGTAATTAAAATTATCTTTATTCCTTATTTTTCACATCTCTATTATTTTCCCATCTATACCCCCGAAACTTTCCAACACCTCTTTATTTTATTTTTCTACTTCTTTTTCTTTTAATTTTTGGGTTAATAGGTTGTTAGCCCCTGCTAAGTGGGCGTATTTTGCGTGACCTCCTGCAATAAATTCCTTGAAGATTTCCCCTTTGCAAAGTAAAAATCTGACAGCTCAAATTCATATTTTCTTAATGTATTATAACAACCCCATTATTAAGCTTCAAGACTCACATGCTTTTTATACTATAACAGGGACAAAATTTTATCAACACGGATAAGATTTCCACCATCCAACAGCGACACATTGGCTACAAGAAGTTTAAATTCTAAAAATCTTAACAACAGCGACATACTAATACGAATAACAAGTATGTAAAAAAGAAAACCAAATTCATAACACTATCTACGTTCGAAATCTTTAAATAAGTTGGTCAAAACCCCCTTACTTCTTTTTGCAGTTATTTCCCTAAGGTTGAAGTTTGAGAACTCCCTTCCTTCCCCTCTCTTCTTCTCCTACGTGCCCTCAAATTCCCACACTATTTTTTTGTTTGATTTGATTAGTATTCAGGCATATCTCTACCTTCCTTTTTAAATTAATGTCAAGAGACAATAACATTATTACAAATAAATTGTTTTATTGGTAATTTAAATTATGTTTATTCCTTATTTTACACATATCTATTATTTTCCCATCTATACCCCTGAACTTTCCAACACCTCTTTATTTTATTTTCTACTTCTTTATCTTTTAATTTTTGGGTTAATAGGTTTTTAGCCCCTGCTAAGTGGGCATGTTTTGCGTGACCTCCTGCAATAAATTGCTTGAAGATTCCCCCCTTGCAAAGTAAAAATCTGACAACTCAAATTCATATTTTCTTAATGTATTATAACAATCCCATTATTAAGCTTCAAGACTCACATGCTTTTTATACTATAACAGGGACAATTTTTATCAACACGGATATGATTTGCACCATCCAACAGCGACACATTGGCTACAAGAAGTTTAAATTCTAAGAAACTTAACAACATCGACATACTAATACGAACAACAAGTATGTAAAAAAAAAAAAAAAAAAAAAAAAAAAACCAAATTCATAACACTATCTACGTTCAAAATCTTTAAATAAGTTGGTCAAAACCCCCTTACTTCTTTTTGCAGTTATTTTCCTAAGGTTGAAGTTTGAGAACTCCCTTCCTTCCCCTCTCTTCTTCTCCTACGTGCCCTCAAATTCCCACACTATTTTTTTGTTTGATTTGATTAGTATTCAGGCATATCTCTACATTCCTTTTTAAATTAATGTCAAGAGACAATAACATTATTACAAATAAATTGTTTTAATGGTAATTAAAATTATGTTTATTCCTTATTTTACACATCTCTATTATTTTCCCATCTATACCCCCTGAACTTTCCAACACCTCTTTATTTTATTTTCTACTTCTTTATCTTTTAATTTTTGGGTTAATAGGTTTTTAGCCCCTGCTAAGTGGGCATGTTTTGCGTGACCTCCTGCAATAAATTGCTTGAAGATTCCCCCCTTGCAAAGTAAAAATCTGACAACTCAAATTCATATTTTCTTAATGTATTATAACAATCCCATTATTAAGCTTCAAGACTCACATGCTTTTTATACTATAACAGGGACAATTTTTATCAACACGGATATGATTTGCACCATCCAACAGCGACACATTGGCTACAAGAAGTTTAAATTCTAAGTAACTTAACAACATCGACATACTAATACGAACAACAAGTATGTAAAAAAAAAAACAAAAAAACAACCAATTCATAACACTATCTACGTTCAAAATCTTTAAATGATTTGGTTAAAACCCCCTTACTTCTTTTTGCCGTTATTTCCCTAAAGTTGAAGTTTGAGAACTCCCTTCCTTCCCTTCACTTCATCTCCTACGTGCCCTCAAATTTTCACACTATTTTTTTGTTTGATTTGATCAGTATTCACGCATATCTCTAGCTTCCTTTTTATATTAATGTCAAGAGACAATTACATTATTACAAATAAATTGTTTTAATGGTAATTAAAATTATCTTTATTCCTTATTTTTCACATCTCTATTATTTTCCCATCTATACCCCCGGAACTTTCCAACACCTCTTTATTTTATTTTCTACTTCTTTTTTTTTTTAATTTTTGGGTTTATAGGTTGTTAGCCCCTGCTAAGTGGGCGTGTTTTGCGTGACCTCCTGCAATAAATTCCTTGAAGATTCCCCCCTTGCAAAGTAAAAATCTGATAGCTCAAATTCATATTTTCTTAATGTATTATAACAACCTCATTATTAAGCTTCAAGACTCACATGCTTTTTATACTATAACAGGGACAAAATTTTATCAACACGGATAAGATTTCCACCATCCAACAGCGACACATTGGCTACAAGAAGTTTAAATTCTAAGAAACTTAACAACATCGACATACTAATACGAACAACAAGTATGTAAAAAAAATAAAAATAAAAAACCAAATTCATAACACTATCTACGTTCAAAATCTTTAAATGAGTTGGTTAAAACCCCCTTACTTCTTTTTGCAGTTATTTCCCTAAGGTTGATGTTTGAGAACTCCCTTCCTTCCCTTCTGTTCATCTCCTACGTGCCCTCAAATTTTCACACTATTTTTTTGTTTTATTTGATCAGTATTCACGCATATCTCTACCTTCCTTTTTAAATTAATGTCAAGAGACAATTACATTATTACAAATAAATTGTTTTAATGGTAATTAAAATTATGTTTATTCCTTATTTTTCACATCTCTATTATTTTCCCATCTATACCCCCAGAACTTTCCAACACCTCTTTATTTTATTTTCTACTTCTTTATCTTTTAATTTTTGGGATAATAGGTTTTTAGCCCCTGCTAAGTGGGCATGTTTTGCGTGACCTCCTGCAATAAATTCCTTGAAGATTCCCCCCTTGCAGAATAAAAATCTGACAACTCAAATTCATATTTTCTTAATGTATTATAACAACCCCATTATTAAGCTTCAAGACTCACATGTGTTTTATATTATAACAGGGACAAAAATTTTATCAACACGGATATGGATTGCACCATCCAACAGCGACACATTGGCTACAAGAAGTTTAAATTCTAAGAAACTTAACAACATCGACATACTAATACGAACAACAAGTATGTAAAAAAAAAAAAAAAAAAAAACCAAATTCATAATACTATCTACGTTCAAAATCTTTAAATAAGTTGGTCAAAACCCCCTTACTTCTTTTTGCAGTTATTTCTCTAAGGTTGAAGTTTGAGAACTCCCTTCCTTCCCCTCTCTTCTTCTCCTACGTGCCCTCAAATTCCCACACTATTTTTTTGTTTGATTTGATTAGTATTCAGGCATATCTCTACCATCCTTTTTAAATTAATGTCAAGAGACAATAACATTATTACAAATAAATTGTTTTAATGATAATTAAAATTATGTTTATTCCTTATTTTACACATCTCTATTATTTTCGCATCTATACCCCTGAACTTTCCAACACCTCTTTATTTTATTTTCTACTTCTTTATCTTTTAATTTTTGGGATAATAGGTTTTTAGCCCCTGCTAAGTGGGCATGTTTTGCGTGACCTCCTGCAATAAATTGCTTGAAGATTCCCCCCTTGCAAAGTAAAAATCTGACAACTCAAATTCATATTTTCTTAATGTATTATAACAATCCCATTATTAAGCTTCAAGACTCACATGCTTTTTATACTATAACAGGGACAATTTTTATCAACACGGATATGATTTGCACCATCCAACAGCGACACATTGGCTACAAGAAGTTTAAATTCTAAGAAACTTAACAACATCGACATACTAATACGAACAACAAGTATGTAAAAAAAAAAAAAAAAAAACCAAATTCATAACACTATCTACGTTCAAAATCTTTAAATAAGTTGGTCAAAACCCGCTTACTTCTTTTTGCAGTTATTTTCCTAAGGTTGAAGTTGGAGAACTCCCTTCCTTCCCCTCTCTTCTTCTCCTACGTGCCCTCAAATTCCCACACTATTTTTTTGTTTGATTTGATTAGTATTCAAGCATATCTCTACATTCCTTTTTAAATTAATGTCAAGAGACAATAACATTATTACAAATAAATTGTTTTAATGGTAATTAAAATTATGTTTATTCCTTATTTTACACATCTCTATTATTTTCCCATCTATACCCCCTGAACTTTCCAACACCTCTTTATTTTATTTTCTACTTCTTTATCTTTTAATTTTTGGGTTAATAGGTTTTTAGCCCCTGCTAAGTGGGCATGTTTTGCGTGACCTCCTGCAATAAATTGCTTGAAGATTCCCCCCTTGCAAAGTAAAAATCTGACAACTCAAATTCATATTTTCTTAATGTATTATAACAATCCCATTATTAAGCTTCAAGACTCACATGCTTTTTATACTATAACAGGGACAATTTTTATCAACACGGATATGATTTGCACCATCCAACAGCGACACATCGGCTACAAGAAGTTTAAATTCTAAGTAACTTAACAACATCGACATACTAATACGAACAACAAGTATGTAAAAAAAAAACAAAAAAACAACCAATTCATAACACTATCTACGTTCAAAATCTTTAAATGATTTGGTTAAAACCCCCTTACTTCTTTTTGCCGTTATTTCCCTAAAGTTGAAGTTTGAGAACTCCCTTCCTTCCCTTCGCTTCATCTCCTACGTGCCCTCAAATTTTCACACTATTTTTTTGTTTGATTTGATCAGTATTCACGCATATCTCTACCTTCCTTTTTATATTAATGTCAAGAGACAATTGCATTATTACAAATAAATTGTTTTATTGGTAATTAAAATTATGTTTATTCCTTATTTTACACATATCTATTATTTTCCCATCTATACCCCTGAACTTTCCAACACCTCTTTATTTTATTTTCTACTTCTTTTTTTTTTTTAATTTTTGGGTTAATAGGTTGTTAGCCCCTGCTAAGTGGGCGTGTTTTGCGTGACCTCCTGCAATAAATTCCTTGAAGATTCCCCCCTTGCAAAGTAAAAATCTGATAGCTCAAATTCATATTTTCTTAATGTATTATAACAACCTCATTATTAAGCTTCAAGACTCACATGCTTTTTATACTATAACAGGGACAAAATTTTATCAACACGGATAAGATTTCCACCATCCAACAGCGACACATTGGCTACAAGAAGTTTAAATTCTAAGAAACTTAACAACATCGACATACTAATACGAACAACAAGTATGTAAAAAAAAAAATAAAAAAAAAAAACCAAATTCATAACACTATCTACGTTCAAAATCTTTAAATGAGTTGGTTAAAACCCCCTTAATTCTTTTTGCAGTTATTTCCCTAAGGTTGAAGTTTGAGAATTCCCTTCATTCCCTTCTCTTCATCTCCTACGTGCCCTCAAATTTTCACACTATTTTTTTGTTTGATTTGATCAGTATTCACGCATATCTCTACCTTCCTTTTTAAATTAATGTCAAGAGACAATTACATTATTACAAATAAATTGTTTTAATGGTAATTAAAATTATGTTTATTCCTTATTTTTCACATCTCTATTATTTTCCCATCTATACCCCCTGAACTTTCCAACAGCTCTTTATTTTATTTTCTACTTCTCTTTCTTTTAATTTTTGGGTTAATAGGTAGTTAGCCCCTGCTAAATGGGCGTGTTTTGCGTGACCTCCTGCAATAAATTCCTTGAAGATTCCCCCCTTGCAAAGTAAAAATCTGATAGCTCAAATTCATATTTTCTTAATGTATTATAAAAACCCCATTATTAAGCTTCAAGACTCACATGCTTTTTATACTATAACAGGGACAAAATTTTATCAACACGGATAAGATTTCCACCATCCAACAGCGACACATTGGCTACAAGAAGTTTAAATTCTAAGAATCTTAACAATAGCGACATACTAATACAAATAACAAGTATGTAAAAAAAAAAAAAACCAAATTCATAACACTATCTACGTTCAAAATCTTTAAATAAGTTGGTCAAAACCCCCTTACTTCTTTTTGCAGTTATTTTCCTAAGGTTGAAGTTTGAGAACTCCCTTCCTTCCCCTCTCTTCTTCTCCTACGTGCCCTCAAATTCCCACACTATTTTTTTGTTTGATTTGATTAGTATTCAGGCATATCTCTACATTCCTTTTTAAATTAATGTCAAGAGACAATAACATTATTACAAATAAATTGTTTTAATGGTAATTAAAATTATGTTTATTCCTTATTTTACACATCTCTATTATTTTCCCATCTATACCCCCTGAACTTTCCAACACCTCTTTATTTTATTTTCTACTTCTTTATCTTTTAATTTTTGGGTTAATAGGTTTTTAGCCCCTGCTAAGTGGACATGTTTTGCGTGACCTCCTGCAATAAATTGCTTGAAGATTCCCCCCTTGCAAAGTAAAAATCTGACAACTCAAATTCATATTTTCTTAATGTATTATAACAATCCCATTATTAAGCTTCAAGACTCACATGCTTTTTATACTATAACAGGGACAATTTTTATCAACACGGATATGATTTGCACCATCCAACAGCGACACATCGGCTACAAGAAGTTTAAATTCTAAGTAACTTAACAACATCGACATACTAATACGAACAACAAGTATGTAAAAAAAAAACAAAAAAACAACCAATTCATAACACTATCTACGTTCAAAATCTTTAAATGATTTGGTTAAAACCCCCTTACTTCTTTTTGCCGTTATTTCCCTAAAGTTGAAGTTTGAGAACTCCCTTCCTTCCCTTCGCTTCATCTCCTACGTGCCCTCAAATTTTCACACTATTTTTTTGTTTGATTTGATCAGTATTCACGCATATCTCTACCTTCCTTTTTATATTAATGTCAAGAGACAATTGCATTATTACAAATAAATTGTTTTAATGGTAATTAAAATTATCTTTATTCCTTATTTTTCACATTTCTATTATTTTCCCATCTATACCCCCGGAACTTTCCAACACCTCTTTATTTTATTTTCTACTTCTTTTTTTTTTTTAATTTTTGGGTTAATAGGTTGTTAGCCCCTGCTAAGTGGGCGTGTTTTGCGTGACCTCCTGCAATAAATTCCTTGAAGATTCCCCCCTTGCAAAGTAAAAATCTGATAGCTCAAATTCATATTTTCTTAATGTATTATAACAACCTCATTATTAAGCTTCAAGACTCACATGCTTTTTATACTATAACAGGGACAAAATTTTATCAACACGGATAAGATTTCCACCATCCAACAGCGACACATTGGCTACAAGAAGTTTAAATTCTAAGAATCTTAACAATAGCGACATACTAATACAAATAACAAGTATGTAAAAAAAAAAAAAACCAAATTCATAACACTATCTACGTTCAAAATCTTTAAATAAGTTGGTCAAAACCCCCTTACTTCTTTTTGCAGTTATTTTCCTAAGGTTGAAGTTTGAGAACTCCCTTCCTTCCCCTCTCTTCTTCTCCTACGTGCCCTCAAATTCCCACACTATTTTTTTGTTTGATTTGATTAGTATTCAGGCATATCTCTACATTCCTTTTTAAATTAATGTCAAGAGACAATAACATTATTACAAATAAATTGTTTTAATGGTAATTAAAATTATGTTTATTCCTTATTTTACACATCTCTATTATTTTCCCATCTATACCCCCTGAACTTTCCAACACCTCTTTATTTTATTTTCTACTTCTTTATCTTTTAATTTTTGGGTTAATAGGTTTTTAGCCCCTGCTAAGTGGACATGTTTTGCGTGACCTCCTGCAATAAATTGCTTGAAGATTCCCCCCTTGCAAAGTAAAAATCTGACAACTCAAATTCATATTTTCTTAATGTATTATAACAATCCCATTATTAAGCTTCAAGACTCACATGCTTTTTATACTATAACAGGGACAATTTTTATCAACACGGATATGATTTGCACCATCCAACAGCGACACATCGGCTACAAGAAGTTTAAATTCTAAGTAACTTAACAACATCGACATACTAATACGAACAACAAGTATGTAAAAAAAAAACAAAAAAACAACCAATTCATAACACTATCTACGTTCAAAATCTTTAAATGATTTGGTTAAAACCCCCTTACTTCTTTTTGCCGTTATTTCCCTAAAGTTGAAGTTTGAGAACTCCCTTCCTTCCCTTCGCTTCATCTCCTACGTGCCCTCAAATTTTCACACTATTTTTTTGTTTGATTTGATCAGTATTCACGCATATCTCTACCTTCCTTTTTATATTAATGTCAAGAGACAATTGCATTATTACAAATAAATTGTTTTAATGGTAATTAAAATTATCTTTATTCCTTATTTTTCACATTTCTATTATTTTCCCATCTATACCCCCGGAACTTTCCAACACCTCTTTATTTTATTTTCTACTTCTTTTTTTTTTTTAATTTTTGGGTTAATAGGTTGTTAGCCCCTGCTAAGTGGGCGTGTTTTGCGTGACCTCCTGCAATAAATTCCTTGAAGATTCCCCCCTTGCAAAGTAAAAATCTGATAGCTCAAATTCATATTTTCTTAATGTATTATAACAACCTCATTATTAAGCTTCAAGACTCACATGCTTTTTATACTATAACAGGGACAAAATTTTATCAACACGGATAAGATTTCCACCATCCAACAGCGACACATTGCCTACAAGAAGTTTAAATTCTAAGAAACTTAACAACATCGACATACTAATACGAACAACAAGTATGTAAAAAAAAAAATAAAAAAAAAAAACCAAATTCATAACACTATCTACGTTCAAAATCTTTAAATGAGTTGGTTAAAACCCCCTTAATTCTTTTTGCAGTTATTTCCCTAAGGTTGAAGTTTGAGAATTCCCTTCATTCCCTTCTCTTCATCTCCTACGTGCCCTCAAATTTTCACACTATTTTTTTGTTTGATTTGATCAGTATTCACGCATATCTCTACCTTCCTTTTTAAATTAATGTCAAGAGAGAATTACATTATTACAAATAAATTGTTTTAATGGTAATTAAAATTATGTTTATTCCTTATTTTTCACATCTCTATTATTTTCCCATCTATACCCCCTGAACTTTCCAACAGCTCTTTATTTTATTTTCTACTTCTCTTTCTTTTAATTTTTGGGTTAATAGGTAGTTAGCCCCTTCTAAATGGGCGTGTTTTGCGTGACCTCCTGCAATAAATTCCTTGAAGATTCCCCCCTTGCAAAGTAAAAATCTGATAGCTCAAATTCATATTTTCTTAATGTATTATAAAAACCCCATTATTAAGCTTCAAGACTCACATGCTTTTTATATTATAACAGGGACAAAATTTTATCAACACGGATAAGATTTCCACCATCCAACAGCGACACATTGGCTACAAGAAGTTTAAATTCTAAGAATCTTAACAACAGCGACATACTAATACAAATAACAAGTATGTAAAAAAAAAAAAAACCAAATTCATAACACTATCTACGTTCAAAATCTTTAAATAAGTTGGTCAAAACCCCCTTACTTCTTTTTGCAGTTATTTTCCTAAGGTTGAAGTTTGAGAACTCCCTTCCTTCCCCTCTCTTCTTCTCCTACGTGCCCTCAAATTCCCACACTATTTTTTTGTTTGATTTGATTAGTATTCAGGCATATCTCTACATTCCTTTTTAAATTAATGTCAAGAGACAATAACATTATTACAAATAAATTGTTTTAATGGTAATTAAAATTATGTTTATTCCTTATTTTACACATCTCTATTATTTTCCCATCTATACCCCCTGAACTTTCCAACACCTCTTTATTTTATTTTCTACTTCTTTATCTTTTAATTTTTGGGTTAATAGGTTTTTAGCCCCTGCTAAGTGGGCATGTTTTGCGTGACCTCCTGCAATAAATTGCTTGAAGATTCCCCCCTTGCAAAGTAAAAATCTGACAACTCAAATTCATATTTTCTTAATGTATTATAACAATCCCATTATTAAGCTTCAAGACTCACATGCTTTTTATACTATAACAGGGACAATTTTTATCAACACGGATATGATTTGCACCATCCAACAGCGACACATCGGCTACAAGAAGTTTAAATTCTAAGTAACTTAACAACATCGACATACTAATACGAACAACAAGTATGTAAAAAAAAAACAAAAAAACAACCAATTCATAACACTATCTACGTTCAAAATCTTTAAATGATTTGGTTAAAACCCCCTTACTTCTTTTTGCCGTTATTTCCCTAAAGTTGAAGTTTGAGAACTCCCTTCCTTCCCTTCGCTTCATCTCCTACGTGCCCTCAAATTTTCACACTATTTTTTTGTTTGATTTGATCAGTATTCACGCATATCTCTACCTTCCTTTTTATATTAATGTCAAGAGACAATTGCATTATTACAAATAAATTGTTTTAATGGTAATTAAAATTATCTTTATTCCTTATTTTTCACATTTCTATTATTTTCCCATCTATACCCCCGGAACTTTCCAACACCTCTTTATTTTATTTTCTACTTCTTTTTTTTTTTTAATTTTTGGGTTAATAGGTTGTTAGCCCCTGCTAAGTGGGCGTGTTTTGCGTGACCTCCTGCAATAAATTCCTTGAAGATTCCCCCCTTGCAAAGTAAAAATCTGATAGCTCAAATTCATATTTTCTTAATGTATTATAACAACCTCATTATTAAGCTTCAAGACTCACATGCTTTTTATACTATAACAGGGACAAAATTTTATCAACACGGATAAGATTTCCACCATCCAACAGCGACACATTGGCTACAAGAAGTTTAAATTCTAAGAAACTTAACAACATCGACATACTAATACGAACAACAAGTATGTAAAAATAAAAAATAAAAAAAAAAACCAAATTCATAACACTATCTACGTTCAAAATCTTTAAATGAGTTGGTTAAAACCCCCTTAATTCTTTTTGCAGTTATTTCCCTAAGGTTGAAGTTTGAGAATTCCCTTCATTCCCTTCTCTTCATCTCCTACGTGCCCTCAAATTTTCACACTATTTTTTTGTTTGATTTGATCAGTATTCACGCATATCTCTACCTTCCTTTTTAAATTAATGTCAAGAGACAATTACATTATTACAAATAAATTGTTTTAATGGTAATTAAAATTATGTTTATTCCTTATTTTTCACATCTCTATTATTTTCCCATCTATACCCCCTGAACTTTCCAACAGCTCTTTATTTTATTTTCTACTTCTCTTTCTTTTAATTTTTGGGTTAATAGGTAGTTAGCCCCTGCTAAATGGGCGTGTTTTGCGTGACCTCCTGCAATAAATTCCTTGAAGATTCCCCCCTTGCAAAGTAAAAATCTGATAGCTCAAATTCATATTTTCTTAATGTATTATAAAAACCCCATTATTAAGCTTCAAGACTCACATGCTTTTTATACTATAACAGGGACAAAATTTTATCAACACGGATAAGATTTCCACCATCCAACAGCGACACATTGGCTACAAGAAGTTTAAATTCTAAGAATCTTAACAACAGCGACATACTAATACAAATAACAAGTATGTAAAAAAAAAAAAAACCAAATTCATAACACTATCTACGTTCAAAATCTTTAAATAAGTTGGTCAAAACCCCCTTACTTCTTTTTGCAGTTATTTTCCTAAGGTTGAAGTTTGAGAACTCCCTTCCTTCCCCTCTCTTCTTCTCCTACGTGCCCTCAAATTCCCACACTATTTTTTTGTTTGATTTGATTAGTATTCAGGCATATCTCTACATTCCTTTTTAAATTAATGTCAAGAAACAATAACATTATTACAAATAAATTGTTTTAATGGTAATTAAAATTATGTTTATTCCTTATTTTACAAATCTCTATTATTTTCCCATCTATACCCCCTGAACTTTCCAACAGCTCTTTATTTTATTTTCTACTTCTCTTTCTTTTAATTTTTGGGTTAATAGGTAGTTAGCCCCTGCTAAATGGCCGTATTTTGCGTGACCTCCTGCAATAAATTCCTTGAAGATTCCCCCCTTGCAAAGTAAAAATCTGACAGCTCAAATTCATATTTTCTTAATGTATTATAACAACCCCATTATTAAGCTTCAAGACTCACATGCTTTTTATACTATAACAGGGACAAAATTTTATCAACACGGATAAGATTTCCACCATCCAACAGCGACACATTGGCTACAAGAAGTTTAAATTCTAAGAATCTTAACAACAGCGACATACTAATACGAATAACAAGTATGTAAAATAAAAAAACCAAATTCATAACACTATCTACGTTCAAAATCTTTAAATAAGTTGGTTAAAACCCCCTAACTTCTTTTTGCAGTTATTTCCCTAAGATTGAAGTTTGGAACTCCCTTCCTTCCCTTCTCTTCTTCTCCTACGTGCCCTCAAATTCTCACACTATTTTTTTGTTTGATTTGATCAGTATTCACGCATATCTCTACCTTCATTTTTAAATTAATGTCTAGAGACAATTACATTGTTACAAATAAATTGTTTTAATGGTAATTAAAATTATGTTTATTCCTTATTTTTCACATCTCTATTATTTTCCCATCTATACCCCCTGAACATTCCAACAGCTCTTTATTTTATTTTCTACTTCTTTTTTTTTTTAATTTTTGGGTTAATAGGTTGTTAGCCCCTGCTAAGTGGGCGTGTTTTGCGTGACCTCCTGCAATAAATTCCTTGAAGATTCCCCCCTTGCAAAGTAAAAATCTGATAGCTCAAATTCATATTTTCTTAATGTATTATAACAACCTCATTATTAAGCTTCAAGACTCACATGCTTTTTATACTATAACAGGGACAAAATTTTATCAACACGGATAAGATTTCCACCATCCAACAGCGACACATTGCCTACAAGAAGTTTAAATTCTAAGAAACTTAACAACATCGACATACTAATACGAACAACAAGTATGTAAAAAAAAAAATAAAAAAAAAAAACCAAATTCATAACACTATCTACGTTCAAAATCTTTAAATGAGTTGGTTAAAACCCCCTTAATTCTTTTTGCAGTTATTTCCCTAAGGTTGAAGTTTGAGAATTCCCTTCATTCCCTTCTCTTCATCTCCTACGTGCCCTCAAATTTTCACACTATTTTTTTGTTTGATTTGATCAGTATTCACGCATATCTCTACCTTCCTTTTTAAATTAATGTCAAGAGACAATTACATTATTACAAATAAATTGTTTTAATGGTAATTAAAATTATGTTTATTCCTTATTTTTCACATCTCTATTATTTTCCCATCTATACCCCCTGAACTTTCCAACAGCTCTTTATTTTATTTTCTACTTCTCTTTCTTTTAATTTTTGGGTTAATAGGTAGTTAGCCCCTGCTAAATGGGCGTGTTTTGCGTGACCTCCTGCAATAAATTCCGTGAAGATTCCCCCCTTGCAAAGTAAAAATCTGATAGCTCAAATTCATATTTTCTTAATGTATTATAAAAACCCCATTATTAAGCTTCAAGACTCACATGCTTTTTATATTATAACAGGGACAAAATTTTATCAACACGGATAAGATTTCCACCATCCAACAGCGACACATTGGCTACAAGAAGTTTAAATTCTAAGAATCTTAACAACAGCGACATACTAATACAAATAACAAGTATGTAAAAAAAAAAAAAACCAAATTCATAACACTATCTACGTTCAAAATCTTTAAATAAGTTGGTCAAAACCCCCTTACTTCTTTTTGCAGTTATTTTCCTAAGGTTGAAGTTTGAGAACTCCCTTCCTTCCCCTCTCTTCTTCTCCTACGTGCCCTCAAATTCCCACACTATTTTTTTGTTTGATTTGATTAGTATTCAGGCATATCTCTACATTCCTTTTTAAATTAATGTCAAGAGACAATAACATTATTACAAATAAATTGTTTTAATGGTAATTAAAATTATGTTTATTCCTTATTTTACACATCTCTATTATTTTCCCATCTATACCCCCTGAACTTTCCAACACCTCTTTATTTTATTTTCTACTTCTTTATCTTTTAATTTTTGGGTTAATAGGTTTTTAGCCCCTGCTAAGTGGGCATGTTTTGCGTGACCTCCTGCAATAAATTGCTTGAAGATTCCCCCCTTGCAAAGTAAAAATCTGACAACTCAAATTCATATTTTCTTAATGTATTATAACAATCCCATTATTAAGCTTCAAGACTCACATGCTTTTTATACTATAACAGGGACAATTTTTATCAACACGGATATGATTTGCACCATCCAACAGCGACACATCGGCTACAAGAAGTTTAAATTCTAAGTAACTTAACAACATCGACATACTAATACGAACAACAAGTATGTAAAAAAAAAACAAAAAAACAACCAATTCATAACACTATCTACGTTCAAAATCTTTAAATGATTTGGTTAAAACCCCCTTACTTCTTTTTGCCGTTATTTCCCTAAAGTTGAAGTTTGAGAACTCCCTTCCTTCCCTTCGCTTCATCTCCTACGTGCCCTCAAATTTTCACACTATTTTTTTGTTTGATTTGATCAGTATTCACGCATATCTCTACCTTCCTTTTTATATTAATGTCAAGAGACAATTGCATTATTACAAATAAATTGTTTTAATGGTAATTAAAATTATCTTTATTCCTTATTTTTCACATTTCTATTATTTTCCCATCTATACCCCCGGAACTTTCCAACACCTCTTTATTTTATTTTCTACTTCTTTTTTTTTTTTAATTTTTGGGTTAATAGGTTGTTAGCCCCTGCTAAGTGGGCGTGTTTTGCGTGACCTCCTGCAATAAATTCCTTGAAGATTCCCCCCTTGCAAAGTAAAAATCTGATAGCTCAAATTCATATTTTCTTAATGTATTATAACAACCTCATTATTAAGCTTCAAGACTCACATGCTTTTTATACTATAACAGGGACAAAATTTTATCAACACGGATAAGATTTCCACCATCCAACAGCGACACATTGGCTACAAGAAGTTTAAATTCTAAGAAACTTAACAACATCGACATACTAATACGAACAACAAGTATGTAAAAAAAAAAAATAAAAAAAAAAACCAAATTCATAACACTATCTACGTTCAAAATCTTTAAATGAGTTGGTTAAAACCCCCTTAATTCTTTTTGCAGTTATTTCCCTAAGGTTGAAGTTTGAGAATTCCCTTCATTCCCTTCTCTTCATCTCCTACGTGCCCTCAAATTTTCACACTATTTTTTTGTTTGATTTGATCAGTATTCACGCATATCTCTACCTTCCTTTTTAAATTAATGTCAAGAGACAATTACATTATTACAAATAAATTGTTTTAATGGTAATTAAAATTATGTTTATTCCTTATTTTTCACATCTCTATTATTTTCCCATCTATACCCCCTGAACTTTCCAACAGCTCTTTATTTTATTTTCTACTTCTCTTTCTTTTAATTTTTGGGTTAATAGGTAGTTAGCCCCTGCTAAATGGGCGTGTTTTGCGTGACCTCCTGCAATAAATTCCTTGAAGATTCCCCCCTTGCAAAGTAAAAATCTGATAGCTCAAATTCATATTTTCTTAATGTATTATAAAAACCCCATTATTAAGCTTCAAGACTCACATGCTTTTTATACTATAACAGGGACAAAATTTTATCAACACGGATAAGATTTCCACCATCCAACAGCGACACATTGGCTACAAGAAGTTTAAATTCTAAGAATCTTAACAACAGCGACATACTAATACAAATAACAAGTATGTAAAAAAAAAAAAAACCAAATTCATAACACTATCTACGTTCAAAATCTTTAAATAAGTTGGTCAAAACCCCCTTACTTCTTTTTGCAGTTATTTTCCTAAGGTTGAAGTTTGAGAACTCCCTTCCTTCCCCTCTCTTCTTCTCCTACGTGCCCTCAAATTCCCACACTATTTTTTTGTTTGATTTGATTAGTATTCAGGCATATCTCTACATTCCTTTTTAAATTAATGTCAAGAGACAATAACATTATTACAAATAAATTGTTTTAATGGTAATTAAAATTATGTTTATTCCTTATTTTACAAATCTCTATTATTTTCCCATCTATACCCCCTGAACTTTCCAACAGCTCTTTATTTTATTTTCTACTTCTCTTTCTTTTAATTTTTGGGTTAATAGGTAGTTAGCCCCTGCTAAATGGGCGTATTTTGCGTGACCTCCTGCAATAAATTCCTTGAAGATTCCCCCCTTGCAAAGTAAAAATCTGACAGCTCAAATTCATATTTTCTTAATGTATTATAACAACCCCATTATTAAGCTTCAAGACTCACATGCTTTTTATACTATAACAGGGACAAAATTTTATCAACACGGATAAGATTTCCACCATCCAACAGCGACACATTGGCTACAAGAAGTTTAAATTCTAAGAATCTTAACAACAGCGACATACTAATACGAATAACAAGTATGTAAAATAAAAAAACCAAATTCATAACACTATCTACGTTCAAAATCTTTAAATAAGTTGGTTAAAACCCCCTAACTTCTTTTTGCAGTTATTTCCCTAAGATTGAAGTTTGGAACTCCCTTCCTTCCCTTCTCTTCTTCTCCTACGTGCCCTCAAATTCTCACACTATTTTTTTGTTTGATTTGATCAGTATTCACGCATATCTCTACCTTCATTTTTAAATTAATGTCTAGAGACAATTACATTGTTACAAATAAATTGTTTTAATGGTAATTAAAATTATGTTTATTCCTTATTTTTCACATCTCTATTATTTTCCCATCTATACCCCCTGAACATTCCAACAGCTCTTTATTTTATTTTCTACTTCTTTTTGTTTTAATTTTTGGGTTAATAGGTTGTTAGCCCCTGCTAAGTGGGCGTGTTTTGCGTGACCTCCTGCAATAAATTCCTTGAAGATTCCCCCCTTGCAAAGTAAAAATCTGATAGCTCAAATTCATATTTTCTTAATGTATTATAAAAACCCCATTATTAAGCTTCAAGACTCACATGCTTTTTATACTATAACAGGGACAAAATTTTATCAACACGGATAAGATTTCCACCATCCAACAGCGACACATTGGCTACAAGAAGTTTAAATTCTAAGAATCTTAACAACAGCGACATACTAATACGAATAACAAGTATGTAAAAAAAAAAAAAACCAAATTCATAACACTATCTACGTTCAAAATCTTTAAATAAGTTGGTTAAAACCCCCTAACTTCTTTTTGCAGTTATTTCCCTAAGATTGAAGTTTGGAACTCCCTTCCTTCCCTTCTCTTCTTCTCCTACGTGCCCTCAAATTCTCACACTATTTTTTTGTTTGATTTGATTAGTATTCAGGCATATCTCTACCTTTCTTTTTAAATTAATGTCAAGAGACAATTACATTGTTACAAATAAATTGTTTTAATGGTAATTAAAATTATGTTTATTCCTTATTTTTCACATCTCTATTATTTTCCCATCTATACCCCCTGAACTTTCCAACAGCTCTTTATTTTATTTTCTACTTCTCTTTCTTTTAATTTTTGGGTTAATAGGTAGTAAGCCCCTGCTAAATGGGCGTATTTTGCGTGACCTCCTGCAATAAATTCCTTGAAGATTCCCCCCTTGCAAAGTAAAAGTCTGACAGCTCAAATTCATATTTTCTTAATGTATTATAACAACCCCATTATTAAGCTTCAAGACTCACATGCTTTTTATACTATAACAGGGACAAAGTTTTATCAACACGGATAAGATTTCCACCATCCAACAGCGACACATTGGCTACAAGAAGTTTAAATTCTAAGAATCTTAACAACAGCGACATACTAATACGAATAACAAGTATGTAAAATAAAAAAACCAAATTCATAACACTATCTACGTTCAAAATCTTAAAATAAGTTGGTTAAAACCCCCTAACTTCTTTTTGCAGTTATTTCCCTAAGATTGAAGTTTGGAACTCCCTTCCTTCCCTTCTCTTCTTCTCCTACGTGCCCTCAAATTCTCACACTATTTTTTTGTTTGATTTGATCAGTATTCACGCATATCTCTACCTTCCTTTTTATATTAATGTCAAGAGACAATTGCATTATTACAAATAAATTGTTTTAATGGTAATTAAAATTATCTTTATTCCTTATTTTTCACATTTCTATTATTTTCCCATCTATACCCCCGGAACTTTCCAACACCTCTTTATTTTATTTTCTACTTCTTTTTTTTTTTTAATTTTTGGGTTAATAGGTTGTTAGCCCCTGCTAAGTGGGCGTGTTTTGCGTGACCTCCTGCAATAAATTCCTTGAAGATTCCCCCCTTGCAAAGTAAAAATCTGATAGCTCAAATTCATATTTTCTTAATGTATTATAACAACCTCATTATTAAGCTTCAAGACTCACATGCTTTTTATACTATAACAGGGACAAAATTTTATCAACACGGATAAGATTTCCACCATCCAACAGCGACACATTGGCTACAAGAAGTTTAAATTCTAAGAAACTTAACAACATCGACATACTAATACGAACAACAAGTATGTAAAAAAAAAAAATAAAAAAAAAAACCAAATTCATAACACTATCTACGTTCAAAATCTTTAAATGAGTTGGTTAAAACCCCCTTAATTCTTTTTGCAGTTATTTCACTAAGGTTGAAGTTTGAGAATTCCCTTCATTCCCTTCTCTTCATCTCCTACGTGCCCTCAAATTTTCACACTATTTTTTTGTTTGATTTGATCAGTATTCACGCATATCTCTACCTTCCTTTTTAAATTAATGTCAAGAGACAATTACATTATTACAAATAAATTGTTTTAATGGTAATTAAAATTATGTTTATTCCTTATTTTTCACATCTCTATTATTTTCCCATCTATACCCCCTGAACTTTCCAACAGCTCTTTATTTTATTTTCTACTTCTCTTTCTTTTAATTTTTGGGTTAATAGGTAGTTAGCCCCTGCTAAATGGGCGTGTTTTGCGTGACCTCCTGCAATAAATTCCTTGAAGATTCCCCCCTTGCAAAGTAAAAATCTGATAGCTCAAATTCATATTTTCTTAATGTATTATAAAAACCCCATTATTAAGCTTCAAGACTCACATGCTTTTTATACTATAACAGGGACAAAATTTTATCAACACGGATAAGATTTCCACCATCCAACAGCGACACATTGGCTACAAGAAGTTTAAATTCTAAGAATCTTAACAACAGCGACATACTAATACAAATAACAAGTATGTAAAAAAAAAAAAAACCAAATTCATAACACTATCTACGTTCAAAATCTTTAAATAAGTTGGTCAAAACCCCCTTACTTCTTTTTGCAGTTATTTTCCTAAGGTTGAAGTTTGAGAACTCCCTTCCTTCCCCTCTCTTCTTCTCCTACGTGCCCTCAAATTCCCACACTATTTTTTTGTTTGATTTGATTAGTATTCAGGCATATCTCTACATTCCTTTTTAAATTAATGTCAAGAGACAATAACATTATTACAAATAAATTGTTTTAATGGTAATTAAAATTATGTTTATTCCTTATTTTACAAATCTCTATTATTTTCCCATCTATAACCCCTGAACTTTCCAACATCTCTTTATTTTATTTTCTACTTCTCTTTCTTTTAATTTTTGGGTTAATAGGTAGTTAGCCCCTGCTAAATGGGCGTATTTTGCGTGACCTCCTGCAATAAATTCCTTGAAGATTCCCCCCTTGCAAAGTAAAAATCTGACAGCTCAAATTCATATTTTCTTAATGTATTATAACAACCCCATTATTAAGCTTCAAGACTCACATGCTTTTTATACTATAACAGGGACAAAATTTTATCAACACGGATAAGATTTCCACCATCCAACAGCGACACATTGGCTACAAGAAGTTTAAATTCTAAGAATCTTAACAACAGCGACATACTAATACGAATAACAAGTATGTAAAATAAAAAAACCAAATTCATAACACTATCTACGTTCAAAATCTTTAAATAAGTTGGTTAAAACCCCCTAACTTCTTTTTGCAGTTATTTCCCTAAGATTGAAGTTTGGAACTCCCTTCCTTCCCTTCTCTTCTTCTCCTACGTGCCCTCAAATTCTCACACTATTTTTTTGTTTGATTTGATCAGTATTCACGCATATCTCTACCTTCATTTTTAAATTAATGTCTAGAGACAATTACATTGTTACAAATAAATTGTTTTAATGGTAATTAAAATTATGTTTATTCCTTATTTTTCACATCTCTATTATTTTCCCATCTATACCCCCTGAACATTCCAACAGCTCTTTATTTTATTTTCTACTTCTTTTTGTTTTAATTTTTGGGTTAATAGGTTGTTAGCCCCTGCTAAGTGGGCGTGTTTTGCGTGACCTCCTGCAATAAATTCCTTGAAGATTCCCCCCTTGCAAAGTAAAAATCTGATAGCTCAAATTCATATTTTCTTAATGTATTATAACAACCTCATTATTAAGCTTCAAGACTCACATGCTTTTTATACTATAACAGGGACAAAATTTTATCAACACGGATAAGATTTCCACCATCCAACAGCGACACATTGGCTACAAGAAGTTTAAATTCTAAGAAACTTAACAACATCGACATACTAATACGAACAACAAGTATGTAAAAAAAAAAAATAAAAAAAAAAACCAAATTCATAACACTATCTACGTTCAAAATCTTTAAATGAGTTGGTTAAAACCCCCTTAATTCTTTTTGCAGTTATTTCACTAAGGTTGAAGTTTGAGAATTCCCTTCATTCCCTTCTCTTCATCTCCTACGTGCCCTCAAATTTTCACACTATTTTTTTGTTTGATTTGATCAGTATTCACGCATATCTCTACCTTCCTTTTTAAATTAATGTCAAGAGACAATTACATTATTACAAATAAATTGTTTTAATGGTAATTAAAATTATGTTTATTCCTTATTTTTCACATCTCTATTATTTTCCCATCTATACCCCCTGAACTTTCCAACAGCTCTTTATTTTATTTTCTACTTCTCTTTCTTTTAATTTTTGGGTTAATAGGTAGTTAGCCCCTGCTAAATGGGCGTGTTTTGCGTGACCTCCTGCAATAAATTCCTTGAAGATTCCCCCCTTGCAAAGTAAAAATCTGATAGCTCAAATTCATATTTTCTTAATGTATTATAAAAACCCCATTATTAAGCTTCAAGACTCACATGCTTTTTATACTATAACAGGGACAAAATTTTATCAACACGGATAAGATTTCCACCATCCAACAGCGACACATTGGCTACAAGAAGTTTAAATTCTAAGAATCTTAACAACAGCGACATACTAATACAAATAACAAGTATGTAAAAAAAAAAAAAACCAAATTCATAACACTATCTACGTTCAAAATCTTTAAATAAGTTGGTCAAAACCCCCTTACTTCTTTTTGCAGTTATTTTCCTAAGGTTGAAGTTTGAGAACTCCCTTCCTTCCCCTCTCTTCTTCTCCTACGTGCCCTCAAATTCCCACACTATTTTTTTGTTTGATTTGATTAGTATTCAGGCATATCTCTACATTCCTTTTTAAATTAATGTCAAGAGACAATAACATTATTACAAATAAATTGTTTTAATGGTAATTAAAATTATGTTTATTCCTTATTTTACAAATCTCTATTATTTTCCCATCTATAACCCCTGAACTTTCCAACATCTCTTTATTTTATTTTCTACTTCTCTTTCTTTTAATTTTTGGGTTAATAGGTAGTTAGCCCCTGCTAAATGGGCGTATTTTGCGTGACCTCCTGCAATAAATTCCTTGAAGATTCCCCCCTTGCAAAGTAAAAATCTGACAGCTCAAATTCATATTTTCTTAATGTATTATAACAACCCCATTATTAAGCTTCAAGACTCACATGCTTTTTATACTATAACAGGGACAAAATTTTATCAACACGGATAAGATTTCCACCATCCAACAGCGACACATTGGCTACAAGAAGTTTAAATTCTAAGAATCTTAACAACAGCGACATACTAATACGAATAACAAGTATGTAAAATAAAAAAACCAAATTCATAACACTATCTACGTTCAAAATCTTTAAATAAGTTGGTTAAAACCCCCTAACTTCTTTTTGCAGTTATTTCCCTAAGATTGAAGTTTGGAACTCCCTTCCTTCCCTTCTCTTCTTCTCCTACGTGCCCTCAAATTCTCACACTATTTTTTTGTTTGATTTGATCAGTATTCACGCATATCTCTACCTTCATTTTTAAATTAATGTCTAGAGACAATTACATTGTTACAAATAAATTGTTTTAATGGTAATTAAAATTATGTTTATTCCTTATTTTTCACATCTCTATTATTTTCCCATCTATACCCCCTGAACATTCCAACAGCTCTTTATTTTATTTTCTACTTCTTTTTGTTTTAATTTTTGGGTTAATAGGTTGTTAGCCCCTGCTAAGTGGGCGTGTTTTGCGTGACCTCCTGCAATAAATTCCTTGAAGATTCCCCCCTTGCAAAGTAAAAATCTGATAGCTCAAATTCATATTTTCTTAATGTATTATAAAAACCCCATTATTAAGCTTCAAGACTCACATGCTTTTTATACTATAACAGGGACAAAATTTTATCAACACGGATAAGATTTCCACCATCCAACAGCGACACATTGGCTACAAGAAGTTTAAATTCTAAGAATCTTAACAACAGCGACATACTAATACGAATAACAAGTATGTAAAAAAAAAAAAAACCAAATTCATAACACTATCTACGTTCAAAATCTTTAAATAAGTTGGTTAAAACCCCCTAACTTCTTTTTGCAGTTATTTCCCTAAGATTGAAGTTTGGAACTCCCTTCCTTCCCTTCTCTTCTTCTCCTACGTGCCCTCAAATTCTCACACTATTTTTTTGTTTGATTTGATTAGTATTCAGGCATATCTCTACCTTTCTTTTTAAATTAATGTCAAGAGACAATTACATTGTTACAAATAAATTGTTTTAATGGTAATTAAAATTATGTTTATTCCTTATTTTTCACATCTCTATTATTTTCCCATCTATACCCCCTGAACTTTCCAACAGCTCTTTATTTTATTTTCTACTTCTCTTTCTTTTAATTTTTGGGTTAATAGGTAGTAAGCCCCTGCTAAATGGGCGTATTTTGCGTGACCTCCTGCAATAAATTCCTTGAAGATTCCCCCCTTGCAAAGTAAAAGTCTGACAGCTCAAATTCATATTTTCTTAATGTATTATAACAACCCCATTATTAAGCTTCAAGACTCACATGCTTTTTATACTATAACAGGGACAAAGTTTTATCAACACGGATAAGATTTCCACCATCCAACAGCGACACATTGGCTACAAGAAGTTTAAATTCTAAGAATCTTAACAACAGCGACATACTAATACGAATAACAAGTATGTAAAATAAAAAAACCAAATTCATAACACTATCTACGTTCAAAATCTTTAAATGAGTTGGTTAAAACCCCCTTAATTCTTTTTGCAGTTATTTCACTAAGGTTGAAGTTTGAGAATTCCCTTCATTCCCTTCTCTTCATCTCCTACGTGCCCTCAAATTTTCACACTATTTTTTTGTTTGATTTGATCAGTATTCACGCATATCTCTACCTTCCTTTTTAAATTAATGTCAAGAGACAATTACATTATTACAAATAAATTGTTTTAATGGTAATTAAAATTATGTTTATTCCTTATTTTTCACATCTCTATTATTTTCCCATCTATACCCCCTGAACTTTCCAACAGCTCTTTATTTTATTTTCTACTTCTCTTTCTTTTAATTTTTGGGTTAATAGGTAGTTAGCCCCTGCTAAATGGGCGTGTTTTGCGTGACCTCCTGCAATAAATTCCTTGAAGATTCCCCCCTTGCAAAGTAAAAATCTGATAGCTCAAATTCATATTTTCTTAATGTATTATAAAAACCCCATTATTAAGCTTCAAGACTCACATGCTTTTTATACTATAACAGGGACAAAATTTTATCAACACGGATAAGATTTCCACCATCCAACGGCGACACATTGGCTACAAGAAGTTTAAATTCTAAGAATCTTAACAATAGCGACATACTAATACAAATAACAAGTATGTAAAAAAAAAAAAAACCAAATTCATAACACTATCTACGTTCAAAATCTTTAAATAAGTTGGTCAAAACCCCCTTACTTCTTTTTGCAGTTATTTTCCTAAGGTTGAAGTTTGAGAACTCCCTTCCTTCCCCTCTCTTCTTCTCCTACGTGCCCTCAAATTCCCACACTATTTTTTTGTTTGATTTGATTAGTATTCAGGCATATCTCTACATTCCTTTTTAAATTAATGTCAAGAGACAATAACATTATTACAAATAAATTGTTTTAATGGTAATTAAAATTATGTTTATTCCTTATTTTACAAATCTCTATTATTTTCCCATCTATACCCCCTGAACTTTCCAACAGCTCTTTATTTTATTTTCTACTTCTCTTTCTTTTAATTTTTGGGTTAATAGGTAGTTAGCCCCTGCTAAATGGGCGTATTTTGCGTGACCTCCTGCAATAAATTCCTTGAAGATTCCCCCCTTGCAAAGTAAAAATCTGACAGCTCAAATTCATATTTTCTTAATGTATTATAACAACCCCATTATTAAGCTTCAAGACTCACATGCTTTTTATACTATAACAGGGACAAAATTTTATCAACACGGATAAGATTTCCACCATCCAACAGCGACACATTGGCTACAAGAAGTTTAAATTCTAAGAATCTTAACAACAGCGACATACTAATACGAATAACAAGTATGTAAAATAAAAAAACCAAATTCATAACACTATCTACGTTCAAAATCTTTAAATAAGTTGGTTAAAACCCCCTAACTTCTTTTTGCAGTTATTTCCCTAAGATTGAAGTTTGGAACTCCCTTCCTTCCCTTCTCTTCTTCTCCTACGTGCCCTCAAATTCTCACACTATTTTTTTGTTTGATTTGATCAGTATTCACGCATATCTCTACCTTCATTTTTAAATTAATGTCTAGAGACAATTACATTGTTACAAATAAATTGTTTTAATGGTAATTAAAATTATGTTTATTCCTTATTTTTCACATCTCTATTATTTTCCCATCTATACCCCCTGAACATTCCAACAGCTCTTTATTTTATTTTCTACTTCTTTTTGTTTTAATTTTTGGGTTAATAGGTTGTTAGCCCCTGCTAAGTGGGCGTGTTTTGCGTGACCTCCTGCAATAAATTCCTTGAAGATTCCCCCCTTGCAAAGTAAAAATCTGATAGCTCAAATTCATATTTTCTTAATGTATTATAAAAACCCCATTATTAAGCTTCAAGACTCACATGCTTTTTATACTATAACAGGGACAAAATTTTATCAACACGGATAAGATTTCCACCATCCAACAGCGACACATTGGCTACAAGAAGTTTAAATTCTAAGAATCTTAACAACAGCGACATACTAATACGAATAACAAGTATGTAAAAAAAAAAAAAACCAAATTCATAACACTATCTACGTTCAAAATCTTTAAATAAGTTGGTTAAAACCCCCTAACTTCTTTTTGCAGTTATTTCCCTAAGATTGAAGTTTGGAACTCCCTTCCTTCCCTTCTCTTCTTCTCCTACGTGCCCTCAAATTCTCACACTATTTTTTTGTTTGATTTGATTAGTATTCAGGCATATCTCTACCTTTCTTTTTAAATTAATGTCAAGAGACAATTACATTGTTACAAATAAATTGTTTTAATGGTAATTAAAATTATGTTTATTCCTTATTTTTCACATCTCTATTATTTTCCCATCTATACCCCCTGAACTTTCCAACAGCTCTTTATTTTATTTTCTACTTCTCTTTCTTTTAATTTTTGGGTTAATAGGTAGTAAGCCCCTGCTAAATGGGCGTATTTTGCGTGACCTCCTGCAATAAATTCCTTGAAGATTCCCCCCTTGCAAAGTAAAAGTCTGACAGCTCAAATTCATATTTTCTTAATGTATTATAACAACCCCATTATTAAGCTTCAAGACTCACATGCTTTTTATACTATAACAGGGACAAAGTTTTATCAACACGGATAAGATTTCCACCATCCAACAGCGACACATTGGCTACAAGAAGTTTAAATTCTAAGAATCTTAACAACAGCGACATACTAATACGAATAACAAGTATGTAAAATAAAAAAACCAAATTCATAACACTATCTACGTTCAAAATCTTAAAATAAGTTGGTTAAAACCCCCTAACTTCTTTTTGCAGTTATTTCCCTAAGATTGAAGTTTGGAACTCCCTTCCTTCCCTTCTCTTCTTCTCCTACGTGCCCTCAAATTCTCACACTATTTTTTTGTTTGATTTGATCAGTATTCACGCATATCTCTACCTTCATTTTTAAATTAATGTCTAGAGACAATTACATTGTTACAAATAAATTGTTTTAATGGTAATTAAAATTATGTTTATTCCTTATTTTTCACATCTCTATTATTTTCCCATCTATACCCCCTGAACATTCCAACAGCTCTTTATTTTATTTTCTACTTCTTTTTGTTTTAATTTTTGGGTTAATAGGTTGTTAGCCCCTGCTAAGTGGGCGTGTTTTGCGTGACCTCCTGCAATAAATTCCTTGAAGATTCCCCCCTTGCAAAGTAAAAATCTGACAGCTCAAATTCATATTTTCTTAATGTATTATAACAACCCCATTATTAAGCTTCAAGACTCACATGCTTTTTATACTATAACAGGGACAAAATTTTATCAACACGGATAAGATTTCCACCATCCAACAGCGACACATTGGCTACAAGAAGTTTAAATTCTAAGAATCTTAACAACAGCGACATACTAATACGAATAACAAGTATGTAAAAAAAAAAACCAAATTCATAACACTACCTACGTTCAAAATCTTTAAATAAGTTGGTTAAAACCCCCTAACTTCTTTTTGCAGTTATTTTCCTAAGATTGAAGTTTGGAACTCCCTTCCTTCCCTTCTCTTCTTCTCCTACGTGCCCTCAAATTCTCACACTATTTTTTTGTTTGATATGATCAGTATTGACGCATATCTCTACCTTTCTTTTTAAATTAATGTCTAGAGACAATTACATTGTTACAAATAAATTGTTTTAATGGTAATTAAAATTATGTTTATTCCTTATTTTTCACATCTCTATTATTTTCCCATCTATACCCCCTGAACATTCCAACAGCTCTTTATTTTATTTTCTACTTCTTTTTGTTTTAATTTTTGGGTTAATAGGTTGTTAGCCCCTGCTAAGTGGGCGTGTTTTGCGTGACCTCCTGCAATAAATTCCTTGAAGATTCCCCCCTTGCAAAGTAAAAATCTGACAGCTCAAATTCATATTTTCGTAATGTATTATAACAACCCCATTATTAAGCTTCAAGACTCACATGCTTTTTATACTATAACAGGGACAAAGTTTTATCAACACGGATAAGATTTCCACCATCCAACAGCGACACATTGGCTACAAGAAGTTTAAATTCTAAGAATCTTAACAACAGCGACATACTAATACGAATAACAAGTATGTAAAATAAAAAAACCAAATTCATAACACTATCTACGTTCAAAATCTTAAAATAAGTTGGTTAAAACCCCCTAACTTCTTTTTGCAGTTATTTCCCTAAGATTGAAGTTTGGAACTCCCTTCCTTCCCTTCTCTTCTTCTCCTACGTGCCCTCAAATTCTCACACTATTTTTTTGTTTGATTTGATCAGTATTCACGCATATCTCTACCTTCATTTTTAAATTAATGTCTAGAGACAATTACATTGTTACAAATAAATTGTTTTAATGGTAATTAAAATTATGTTTATTCCTTATTTTTCACATCTCTATTATTTTCCCATCTATACCCCCTGAACATTCCAACAGCTCTTTATTTTATTTTCTACTTCTTTTTGTTTTAATTTTTGGGTTAATAGGTTGTTAGCCCCTGCTAAGTGGGCGTGTTTTGCGTGACCTCCTGCAATAAATTCCTTGAAGATTCCCCCCTTGCAAAGTAAAAATCTGATAGCTCAAATTCATAATTTCTTAATGTATTATAAAAACCCCATTATTAAGCTTCAAGACTCACATGCTTTTTATACTATAACAGGGACAAAATTTTATCAACACGGATAAGATTTCCACCATCCAACAGCGACACATTGGCTACAAGAAGTTTAAATTCTAAGAATCTTAACAACAGCGACATACTAATACGAATAACAAGTATGTAAAAAAAAAAAAAACCAAATTCATAACACTATCTACGTTCAAAATCTTTAAATAAGTTGGTTAAAACCCCCTAACTTCTTTTTGCAGTTATTTCCCTAAGATTGAAGTTTGGAACTCCCTTCCTTCCCTTCTCTTCTTCTCCTACGTGCCCTCAAATTCTCACACTATTTTTTTGTTTGATTTGATTAGTATTCAGGCATATCTCTACCTTTCTTTTTAAATTAATGTCAAGAGACAATTACATTGTTACAAATAAATTGTTTTAATGGTAATTAAAATTATGTTTATTCCTTATTTTTCACATCTCTATTATTTTCCCATCTATACCCCCTGAACTTTCCAACAGCTCTTTATTTTATTTTCTACTTCTCTTTCTTTTAATTTTTGGGTTAATAGGTAGTAAGCCCCTGCTAAATGGGCGTATTTTGCGTGACCTCCTGCAATAAATTCCTTGAAGATTCCCCCCTTGCAAAGTAAAAGTCTGACAGCTCAAATTCATATTTTCTTAATGTATTATAACAACCCCATTATTAAGCTTCAAGACTCACATGCTTTTTATACTATAACAGGGACAAAGTTTTATCAACACGGATAAGATTTCCACCATCCAACAGCGACACATTGGCTACAAGAAGTTTAAATTCTAAGAATCTTAACAACAGCGACATACTAATACGAATAACAAGTATGTAAAATAAAAAAACCAAATTCATAACACTATCTACGTTCAAAATCTTAAAATAAGTTGGTTAAAACCCCCTAACTTCTTTTTGCAGTTATTTCCCTAAGATTGAAGTTTGGAACTCCCTTCCTTCCCTTCTCTTCTTCTCCTACGTGCCCTCAAATTCTCACACTATTTTTTTGTTTGATTTGATCAGTATTCACGCATATCTCTACCTTCATTTTTAAATTAATGTCTAGAGACAATTACATTGTTACAAATAAATTGTTTTAATGGTAATTAAAATTATGTTTATTCCTTATTTTTCACATCTCTATTATTTTCCCATCTATACCCCCTGAACATTCCAACAGCTCTTTATTTTATTTTCTACTTCTTTTTGTTTTAATTTTTGGGTTAATAGGTTGTTAGCCCCTGCTAAGTGGGCGTGTTTTGCGTGACCTCCTGCAATAAATTCCTTGAAGATTCCCCCCTTGCAAAGTAAAAATCTGACAGCTCAAATTCATATTTTCTTAATGTATTATAACAACCCCATTATTAAGCTTCAAGACTCACATGCTTTTTATACTATAACAGGGACAAAATTTTATCAACACGGATAAGATTTCCACCATCCAACAGCGACACATTGGCTACAAGAAGTTTAAATTCTAAGAATCTTAACAACAGCGACATACTAATACGAATAACAAGTATGTAAAAAAAAAAACCAAATTCATAACACTACCTACGTTCAAAATCTTTAAATAAGTTGGTTAAAACCCCCTAACTTCTTTTTGCAGTTATTTTCCTAAGATTGAAGTTTGGAACTCCCTTCCTTCCCTTCTCTTCTTCTCCTACGTGCCCTCAAATTCTCACACTATTTTTTTGTTTGATATGATCAGTATTGACGCATATCTCTACCTTTCTTTTTAAATTAATGTCTAGAGACAATTACATTGTTACAAATAAATTGTTTTAATGGTAATTAAAATTATGTTTATTCCTTATTTTTCACATCTCTATTATTTTCCCATCTATACCCCCTGAACATTCCAACAGCTCTTTATTTTCTTTTCTACTTCTTTTTGTTTTAATTTTTGGGTTAATAGGTTGTTAGCCCCTGCTAAGTGGGCGTGTTTTGCGTGACCTCCTGCAATAAATTCCTTGAAGATTCCCCCCTTGCAAAGTAAAAATCTGACAGCTCAAATTCATATTTTCTTAATGTATTATAACAACCCCATTATTAAGCTTCAAGACTCACATGCTTTTTATACTATAACAGGGACAAAGTTTTATCAACACGGATAAGATTTCCACCATCCAACAGCGACACATTGGCTACAAGAAGTTTAAATTCTAAGAATCTTAACAACAGCGACATACTAATACGAATAACAAGTATGTAAAATAAAAAAACCAAATTCATAACACTATCTACGTTCAAAATCTTAAAATAAGTTGGTTAAAACCCCCTAACTTCTTTTTGCAGTTATTTCCCTAAGATTGAAGTTTGGAACTCCCTTCCTTCCCTTCTCTTCTTCTCCTACGTGCCCTCAAATTCTCACACTATTTTTTTGTTTGATTTGATCAGTATTCACGCATATCTCTACCTTCATTTTTAAATTAATGTCTAGAGACAATTACATTGTTACAAATAAATTGTTTTAATGGTAATTAAAATTATGTTTATTCCTTATTTTTCACATCTCTATTATTTTCCCATCTATACCCCCTGAACATTCCAACAGCTCTTTATTTTATTTTCTACTTCTTTTTGTTTTAATTTTTGGGTTAATAGGTTGTTAGCCCCTGCTAAGTGGGCGTGTTTTGCGTGACCTCCTGCAATAAATTCCTTGAAGATTCCCCCCTTGCAAAGTAAAAATCTGACAGCTCAAATTCATATTTTCTTAATGTATTATAACAACCCCATTATTAAGCTTCAAGACTCACATGCTTTTTATACTATAACAGGGACAAAATTTTATCAACACGGATAAGATTTCCACCATCCAACAGCGACACATTGGCTACAAGAAGTTTAAATTCTAAGAATCTTAACAACAGCGACATACTAATACGAATAACAAGTATGTAAAAAAAAAAACCAAATTCATAACACTACCTACGTTCAAAATCTTTAAATAAGTTGGTTAAAACCCCCTAACTTCTTTTTGCAGTTATTTTCCTAAGATTGAAGTTTGGAACTCCCTTCCTTCCCTTCTCTTCTTCTCCTACGTGCCCTCAAATTCTCACACTATTTTTTTGTTTGATATGATCAGTATTGACGCATATCTCTACCTTTCTTTTTAAATTAATGTCTAGAGACAATTACATTGTTACAAATAAATTGTTTTAATGGTAATTAAAATTATGTTTATTCCTTATTTTTCACATCTCTATTATTTTCCCATCTATACCCCCTGAACATTCCAACAGCTCTTTATTTTATTTTCTACTTCTTTTTGTTTTAATTTTTGGGTTAATAGGTTGTTAGCCCCTGCTAAGTGGGCGTGTTTTGCGTGACCTCCTGCAATAAATTCCTTGAAGATTCCCCCCTTGCAAAGTAAAAATCTGACAGCTCAAATTCATATTTTCTTAATGTATTATAACAACCCCATTATTAAGCTTCAAGACTCACATGCTTTTTATACTATAACAGGGACAAAATTTTATCAACACGGATAAGATTTCCACCATCCAAATGCGACACATTGGCTACAAGAAGTTTAAATTCTAAGAATCTTAACAACAGCGACATACTAATACGAATAACAAGTATGTAAAAAAAAAAACCAAATTCATAACACTACCTACGTTCAAAATCTTTAAATAAGTTGGTTAAAACCCCCTAACTTCTTTTTGCAGTTATTTTCCTAAGATTGAAGTTTGGAACTCCCTTCCTTCCCTTCTCTTCTTCTCCTACGTGCCCTCAAATTCTCACACTATTTTTTTGTTTGATATGATCAGTATTGACGCATATCTCTACCTTTCTTTTTAAATTAATGTCAACAGACAATTACATTGTTACAAATAAATTGTTTTAATGGTAATTAAAATTATGTTTATTCCTTATTTTTCACATCTCTATTATTTTCCCATCTATACCCCCTGAACTTTCCAACAGCTCTTTATTTTATTTTCTACTTCTTTTTCTTTTAATTTTTGGGTTAATAGGTAGTTAGCCCCTGCTAAATGGGCGTGTTTTGCGTGACCTCCTGCAATAAATTCCTTGAAGATTCCCCCCTTGCAAAGTAAAAATCTGACAGCTCAAATTCATATTTTCTTAATGTATTATAACAACCCCATTATTAAGCTTCAAGACTCACATGCTTTTTATACTATAACAGGGACAAAATTTTATCAACACGGATAAGATTTCCACCATCCAACAGCGACACATTGGCTACAAGAAGTTTCAATTCTAAGAATCTTAACAACAGCGACATACTAATACGAATAACAAGTATGTAAAAAAAAAGAACCAAATTCATAACACTATCTACGTTCAAAATCTTAAAATAAGTTGGTTAAAACCCCCTAACTTCTTTTTGCAGTTATTTCCCTAAGATTGAAGTTTGGAACTCCCTTCCTTCCCTTCTCTTCTTCTCCTACGTGCCCTCAAATTCTCACACTATTTTTTTGTTTGATTTGATCAGTATTCACGCATATCTCTACCTTCATTTTTAAATTAATGTCTAGAGACAATTACATTGTTACAAATAAATTGTTTTAATGGTAATTAAAATTATGTTTATTCCTTATTTTTCACATCTCTATTATTTTCCCATCTATACCCCCTGAACATTCCAACACCTCTTTATTTTATTTTCTACTTCTTTTTGTTTTAATTTTTAGGTTAATAGGTTGTTAGCCCCTGCTAAGTGGGCGTGTTTTGCGTGACCTCCTGCAATAAATTCCTTGAAGATTCCCCCCTTGCAAAGTAAAAATCTGACAGCTCAAATTCATATTTTCTTAATGTATTATAACAACCCCATTATTAAGCTTCAAGACTCACATGCTTTTTATACTATAACAGGGACAAAATTTTATCAACACGGATAAGATTTCCACCATCCAACAGCGACACATTGGCTACAAGAAGTTTAAATTCTAAGAATCTTAACAACAGCGACATACTAATACGAATAACAAGTATGTAAAAAAAAAAACCAAATTCATAACACTACCTACGTTCAAAATCTTTAAATAAGTTGGTTAAAACCCCCTAACTTCTTTTTGCAGTTATTTTCCTAAGATTGAAGTTTGGAACTCCCTTCCTTCCCTTCTCTTCTTCTCCTACGTGCCCTCAAATTCTCACACTATTTTTTTGTTTGATATGATCAGTATTGACGCATATCTCTACCTTTCTTTTTAAATTAATGTCAACAGACAATTACATTGTTACAAATAAATTGTTTTAATGGTAATTAAAATTATGTTTATTCCTTATTTTTCACATCTCTATTATTTTCCCATCTATACCCCCTGAACTTTCCAACAGCTCTTTATTTTATTTTCTACTTCTTTTTCTTTTAATTTTTGGGTTAATAGGTAGTTAGCCCCTGCTAAATGGGCGTGTTTTGCGTGACCTCCTGCAATAAATTCCTTGAAGATTCCCCCCTTGCAAAGTAAAAATCTGACAGCTCAAATTCATATTTTCTTAATGTATTATAACAACCCCATTATTAAGCTTCAAGACTCACATGCTTTTTATACTATAACAGGGACAAAATTTTATCAACACGGATAAGATTTCCACCATCCAACAGCGACACATTGGCTACAAGAAGTTTCAATTCTAAGAATCTTAACAACAGCGACATACTAATACGAATAACAAGTATGTAAAAAAAAAGAACCAAATTCATAACACTATCTACGTTCAAAATCTTTAAATAAGTTGGTTAAAACCCCCTAACTTCTTTTTGCAGTTATTTCCCTAAGATTGAAGTTTGGAACTCCCTTCCTTCCCTTCTCTTCTTCTCCTACGTGCCCTCAAATTCTCACACTATTTTTTTGTTTGATTTGATCAGTATTCACGCATATCTCTACCTTCATTTTTAAATTAATGTCTAGAGACAATTACATTGTTACAAATAAATTGTTTTAATGGTAATTAAAATTATGTTTATTCCTTATTTTTCACATCTCTATTATTTTCCCATCTATACCCCCTGAACATTCCAACAGCTCTTTATTTTATTTTCTACTTCTTTTTGTTTTAATTTTTGGGTTAATAGGTTGTTAGCCCCTGCTAAGTGGGCGTGTTTTGCGTGACCTCCTGCAATAAATTCCTTTAAGATTCCCCCCTTGCAAAGTAAAAATCTGACAGCTCAAATTCATATTTTCTTAATGTCTTATAACAACCGCATTATTAAGCTTCAAGACTCACATGCTTTTTATACTATAACAGGGACAAAATTTTATCAACACGGATAAGATTTCCACCATCCAACAGCGACACATTGGCTACAAGAAGTTTAAATTCTAAGAATCTTAACAACAGCGAAATACTAATACGAATAACAAGTATGTAAAAAAAAAAAACCAAATTCATAACACTATCTACGTTCAAAATCTTTAAATAAGTTGGTTAAAATCCCCTAACTTCTTTTTGCAGTTATTTCCCTAAGATTGAAGTTCGGAACTCCCTTCCTTCCCTTCTCTTCTTCTCCTACGTGCCCTCAAATTCTCACTCTATTTTTTTGTTTGATATGATCAGTATTCACGCATATCTCTACCTTTCTTTTTAAATTAATGTCAAGAGACAATTACATTGTTACAAATAAATTGTTTTAATGGTAATTAACATTATGTTTATTCCTTATTTTTCACATCTCTATTATTTTCCCATCTATACCCCCTGAACTTTCCAACAGCTCTTTAATTTATTTTCTACTTCTTTTTCTTTTAATTTTTGGGTTAATAGGTAGTTAGCCCCTGCTAAATGGGCGTGTTTTGCGTGACCTCCTGCAATAAATTCCTTGAAGATTCCCCCCTTGCAAAGTAAAAATCTGACAGCTCAAATTCATATTTTCTTAATGTATTATAACAACCCCATTATTAAGCTTCAAGACTCACATGCTTTTTATACTATAACAGGGACAAAATTTTATCAACACGGATAAGATTTCCACCATCCAACAGCGACACATTGGCTACAAGAAGTTTCAATTCTAAGAATCTTAACAACAGCGACATACTAATACGAATAACAAGTATGTAAAAAAAAAGAACCAAATTCATAACACTATCTACATTCAAAATCTTTAAATAAGTTGGTTAAAACCCCCTAACTTCTTTTTGCAGTTATTTCCCTAAGATTGAAGTTTGGAACTCCCTTCCTTCCCTTCTCTTCTTCTCCTACGTGCCCTCAAATTCTCACACTATTTTTTTGTTTGATTTGATCAGTATTCACGCATATCTCTACCTTCATTTTTAAATTAATGTCTAGAGACAATTACATTGTTACAAATAAATTGTTTTAATGGTAATTAAAATTATGTTTATTCCTTATTTTTCACATCTCTATTATTTTCCCATCTATACCCCCTGAACATTCCAACAGCTCTTTATTTTATTTTCTACTTCTTTTTGTTTTAATTTTTGGGTTAATAGGTTGTTAGCCCCTGCTAAGTGGGCGTGTTTTGCGTGACCTCCTGCAATAAATTCCTTTAAGATTCCCCCCTTGCAAAGTAAAAATCTGACAGCTCAAATTCATATTTTCTTAATGTCTTATAACAACCGCATTATTAAGCTTCAAGACTCACATGCTTTTTATACTATAACAGGGACAAAATTTTATCAACACGGATAAGATTTCCACCATCCAACAGCGACACATTGGCTACAAGAAGTTTAAATTCTAAGAATCTTAACAACAGCGAAATACTAATACGAATAACAAGTATGTAAAAAAAAAACACCAAATTCATAACACTATCTACGTTCAAAATCTTTAAATAAGTTGGTTAAAATCCCCTAACTTCTTTTTGCAGTTATTTCCCTAAGATTGAAGTTCGGAACTCCCTTCCTTCCCTTCTCTTCTTCTCCTACGTGCCCTCAAATTCTCACTCTATTTTTTTGTTTGATATGATCAGTATTCACGCATATCTCTACCTTTCTTTTTAAATTAATGTCAAGAGACAATTACATTGTTACAAATAAATTGTTTTAATGGTAATTAACATTATGTTTATTCCTTATTTTTCACATCTCTATTATTTTCCCATCTATACCCCCTGAACTTTCCAACAGCTCTTTAATTTATTTTCTACTTCTTTTTCTTTTAATTTTTGGGTTAATAGGTAGTTAGCCCCTGCTAAATGGGCGTGTTTTGCGTGACCTCCTGCAATAAATTCCTTGAAGATTCCCCCCTTGCAAAGTAAAAATCTGACAGCTCAAATTCATATTTTCTTAATGTCTTATAACAACCGCATTATTAAGCTTCAAGACTCACATGCTTTTTATACTATAACAGGGACAAAATTTTATCAACACGGATAAGATTTCCACCATCCAACAGCGACACATTGGCTACAAGAAGTTTAAATTCTAAGAATCTTAACAACATCGACATACTAATACGAATAACAAGTATGTAAAAAAAAAAACCAAATTCATAACACTATCTACATTCAAAATCTTTAAATAAGTTGGTTAAAACCCCCTAACTTCTTTTTGCAGTTATTTCCCTAAGATTGAAGTTCGGAACTCCCTTCCTTCCCTTCTCTTCTTCTCCTACGTGCCCTCAAATTCTCACACTATTTTTTTGTTTGATATGATCAGTATTCACGCATATCTCTACCTTTCTTTTTAAATTAATGTCAAGAGACAATTACATTGTTACAAATAAATTGTTTTAATGGTAATTAACATTATGTTTATTCCTTATTTTTCACATCTCTATTATTTTCCCATCTATACCCCCTGAACTTTCCAACAGCTCTTTAATTTATTTTCTACTTCTTTTTCTTTTAATTTTTGGGTTAATAGGTAGTTAGCCCCTGCTAAATGGGCGTGTTTTGCGTGACCTCCTGCAATAAATTCCTTGAAGATTCCCCCCTTGCAAAGTAAAAATCTGACAGCTCAAATTCATATTTTCTTAATGTCTTATAACAACCGCATTATTAAGCTTCAAGACTCACATGCTTTTTATACTATAACAGGGACAAAATTTTATCAACACGGATAAGATTTCCACCATCCAACAGCGACACATTGGCTACAAGAAGTTTAAATTCTAAGAATCTTAACAACAGCGACATACTAATACGAATAACAAGTATGTAAAAAAAAAGAACCAAATTCATAACACTATCTACGTTCAAAATCTTTAAATAAGTTGGTTAAAACCCCCTAACTTCTTTTTGCAGTTATTTCCCTAAGATTGAAGTTTGGAACTCCCTTCCTTCCCTTCTCTTCTTCTCCTACGTGCCCTCATATTCTCACACTATTTTTTTGTTTGATTTGATCAGTATTCACGCATATCTCTACCTTCATTTTTAAATTAATGTCTAGAGACAATTACATTGTTACAAATAAATTGTTTTAATGGTAATTAAAATTATGTTTATTCCTTATTTTTCACATCTCTATTATTTTCCCATCTATACCCCCTGAACATTCCAACAGCTCTTTATTTTATTTTCTACTTCTTTTTGTTTTAATTTTTGGGTTAATAGGTTGTTAGCCCCTGCTAAGTGGGCGTGTTTTGCGTGACCTCCTGCAATAAATTCCTTGAAGATTCCCCCCTTGCAAAGTAAAAATCTGACAGCTGAAATTCATATTTTCTTAATGTATTATAACAACCCCATTATTAAGCTTCAAGACTCACATGCTTTTTATACTATAACAGGGACAAAATTTTATCAACACGGATAAGATTTCCACCATCCAACAGCGACACATTGGCTACAAGAAGTTTAAATTCTAAGAATCTTAACAACAGCGACATACTAATACGAATAACAAGTATGTAAAAAAAAAAACCAAATTCATAACACTACCTACGTTCAAAATCTTTAAATAAGTTGGTTAAAACCCCCTAACTTCTTTTTGCAGTTATTTTCCTAAGATTGAAGTTTGGAACTCCCTTCCTTCCCTTCTCTTCTTCTCCTACGTGCCCTCAAATTCTCACACTATTTTTTTGTTTGATATGATCAGTATTGACGCATATCTCTACCTTTCTTTTTAAATTAATGTCAACAGACAATTACATTGTTACAAATAAATTGTTTTAATGGTAATTAAAATTATGTTTATTCCTTATTTTTCACATCTCTATTATTTTCCCATCTATACCCCCTGAACTTTCCAACAGCTCTTTATTTTATTTTCTACTTCTTTTTCTTTTAATTTTTGGGTTAATAGGTAGTTAGCCCCTGCTAAATGGGCGTGTTTTGCGTGACCTCCTGCAATAAATTCCTTGAAGATTCCCCCCTTGCAAAGTAAAAATCTGACAGCTCAAATTCATATTTTCTTAATGTATTATAACAACCCCATTATTAAGCTTCAAGACTCACATGCTTTTTATACTATAACAGGGAAAATTTTTTATCAACACGGATAAGATTTCCACCATCCAACAGCGACACATTGGCTACAAGAAGTTTAAATTCTAAGAATCTTAACAACAGCGACATACTAATACGAATAACAAGTATGTAAAAAAAAAGAACCAAATTCATAACACTATCTACGTTCAAAATCTTTAAATAAGTTGGCTAAAACCCCCTAACTTCTTTTTGCAGTTATTTCCCTAAGATTGAAGTTTGGAACTCCCTTCCTTCCCTTCTCTTCTTCTCCTACGTGCCCTCAAATTCTCACACTATTTTTTTGTTTGATTTGATCAGTATTCACGCATATCTCTACCTTCATTTTTAAATTAATGTCTAGAGACAATTACATTGTTACAAATAAATTGTTTTAATGGTAATTAAAATTATGTTTATTCCTTATTTTTCACATCTCTATTATTTTCCCATCTATACCCCCTGAACATTCCAACAGCTCTTTATTTTATTTTCTACTTCTTTTTGTTTTAATTTTTGGGTTAATAGGTTGTTAGCCCCTGCTAAGTGGGCGTGTTTTGCGTGAACTCCTGCAATAAATTCCTTGAAGATTCCCCCCTTGCAAAGTAAAAATCTGACAGCTCAAATTCATATTTTCTTAATGTCTTATAACAACCGCATTATTAAGCTTCAAGACTCACATGCTTTTTATACTATAACAGGGACAAAATTTTATCAACACGGATAAGATTCCCACCATCCAACAGCGACACATAGGCTACAAGAAGTTTAAATTCTAAGAATCTTAACAACAGCGACATACTAATACGAATAACAAGTATGTAAAAAAAAAAAACCAAATTCATAACACTATCTACGTTCAAAATCTTTAAATAAGTTGGTTAAAACCCCCTAACTTCTTTTTGCAGTTATTTCCCTAAGATTGAAGTTCGGAACTCCCTTCCTTCCCTTCTCTTCTTCTCCTACGTGCCCTCAAATTCTCACTCTATTTTTTTGTTTGATATGATCAGTATTCACGCATATCTCTACCTTTCTTTTTAAATTAATGTCAAGAGACAATTACATTGTTACAAATAAATTGTTTTAATGGTAATTAACATTATGTTTATTCCTTATTTTTCACATCTCTATTATTTTCCCATCTATACCCCCTGAACTTTCCAACAGCTCTTTAATTTATTTTCTACTTCTTTTTCTTTTAATTTTTGGGTTAATAGGTAGTTAGCCCCTGCTAAATGGGCGTGTTTTGCGTGACCTCGTGCAATAAATTCCTTGAAGATTCCCCCCTTGCAAAGTAAAAATCTGACAGCTCAAATTCATATTTTCTTAATGTATTATAACAACCCCATTATTAAGCTTCAAGACTCACATGCTTTTTATACTATAACAGGGGCAAAATTTTATCAACACGGATAAGATTTCCACCATCCAACAGCGACACATTGGCTACAAGAAGTTTAAATTCTAAGAATCTTAACAACAGCGACATACTAATACGAATAACAAGTATGTAAAAAAAAAAACCAAATTCATAACACTATCTACGTTCAAAATCTTTAAATAAGTTGGTTAAAACCCCCTAACTTCTTTTTGCAGTTATTTCCCTAAGATTGAAGTTTGGAACTCCCTTCCTTCCCTTCTCTTCTTCTCCTACGTGCCCTCAAATTCTCACACTATTTTTTTGTTTGATTTGATCAGTATTCACGCATATCTCTACCTTCATTTTAAAATTAATGTCTAGAGACAATTACATTGTTACAAATAAATTGTTTTAATGGTAATTAAAATTATGTTTATTCCTTATTTTTCACATCTCTATTATTTTCCCATCTATACCCCCTGAACATTCCAACAGCTCTTTATTTTATTTTCTACTTCTTTTTGTTTTAATTTTTGGGTTAATAGGTTGTTAGCCCCTGCTAAGTGGGCGTGTTTTGCGTGACCTCCTGCAATAAATTCCTTGAAGATTCCCCCCTTGCAAAGTAAAAATCTGACAGCTCAAATTCATATTTTCTTAATGTCTTATAACAACCGCATTATTAAGCTTCAAGACTCACATGCTTTTTATACTATAACAGGGACAAAATTTTATCAACACGGATAAGATTTCCACCATCCAACAGCGACACATTGGCTACAAGAAGTTTAAATTCTAAGAATCTTAACAACAGCGACATACTAATACGAATAACAAGTATGTAAAAAAAAAAAACCAAATTCATAACACTATCTACATTCAAAATCTTTAAATAAGTTGGTTAAAACCCCCTAACTTCTTTTTGCAGTTATTTCCCTAAGATTGAAGTTCGGAACTCCCTTCCTTCCCTTCTCTTCTTCTCCTACGTGCCCTCAAATTCTCACACTATTTTTTTGTTTGATATGATCAGTATTCACGCATATCTCTACCTTCCTTTTTAAATTAATGTCAAGAGACAATTACATTATTACAAATAAGTTGTTTTAATGGTAATTAAAATAATGTTTATTCCTTATTTTTCAGATCTCTATTATTTTCCCATCTATACCCCCGGAACTTTCCAACACCTCTTTATTTTATTTTCTACTTCTTTTTCTTTTAATTTTTGGGTTAATAGGTAGTTAGCCACTGCTAAATGGGCGTGTTTTGCGTGACCTCCTGCAATAAATTCCTTGAAGATTCCCCCCTTGCAAAGTAAAAATCTGACAGCTCAAATTCATATTTTCTTAATGTATTATAACAACCCCATTATTAAGCTTCAAGACTCACATGCTTTTTATACTATAACAGGTACAAAATTTTATCAACACGGATAAGATTTCCACCATCCAACAGCGACACATTGGCTACAAGAAGTTTAAATTCTAAGAATCTTAACAACAGCGACATACTAATACGAATAACAAGTATGTAAAAAAAAAAACCAAATTCATAACACTATCTACATTCAAAATCTTTAAATAAGTTGGTTAAAACCCCCTAACTTCTTTTTGCAGTTATTTCCCTAAGATTGAAGTTCGGAACTCCCTTCCTTCCCTTCTCTTCTTCTCCTACGTGCCCTCAAATTCTCACACTATTTTTTTGTTTGATATGATCAGTATTCACGCATATCTCTACCTTTCTTTTTAAATTAATGTCAAGAGACAATTACATTGTTACAAATAAATTGTTTTAATGGTAATTAACATTATGTTTATTCCTTATTTTTCACATCTCTATTATTTTCCCATCTATACCCCCTGAACTTTCCAACAGCTCTTTAATTTATTTTCTACTTCTTTTTCTTTTAATTTTTGGGTTAATAGGTAGTTAGCCCCTGCTAAATGGGCGTGTTTTGCGTGACCTCCTGCAATAAATTCCTTGAAGATTCCCCCCTTGCAAAGTAAAAATCTGACAGCTCAAATTCATATTTTCTTAATGTATTATAACAACCCCATTATTAAGCTTCAAGACTCACATGCTTTTTATACTATAACAGGGACAAAATTTTATCAACACGGATAAGATTTCCACCATCCAACAGCGACACATTGGCTACAAGAAGTTTAAATTCTAAGAATCTTAACAACAGCGACATACTAATACGAATAACAAGTATGTAAAAAAAAAAAACCAAATTCATAACACTATCTACGTTCAAAATCTTTAAATAAGTTGGTTAAAACCCCCTAACTTCTTTTTGCAGTTATTTCCCTAAGATTGAAGTTTGGAACTCCCTTCCTTCCCTTCTCTTCTTCTCCTACGTGCCCTCATATTCTCACACTATTTTTTTGTTTGATTTGATCAGTATTCACGCATATCTCTACCTTCATTTTTAAATTAATGTCAAGAGACAATTATATTGTTACAAATAAATTGTTTTAATGGTAATTAAAATTATGTTTATTCCTTATTTTTCACATCTCTATTATTTTCCAATCTATACCCCCTGAACTTTACAACAGCTCTTTATTTTATTTTCTACTTCTTTTTCTTTTAATTTTTGGGTTAATAGGTTGTTAGCCCTTGCTAAGTGGGCGTGTTTTGCATGACCTCCTGCAATAAATTCCTTGAAGATTCCCCCCTTGCAAAGTAAAAATCTGACAGCTCAAATTCATATTTTCTTAATGTCTTATAACAACCGCATTATTAAGCTTCAAGACTCACATGCTTTTTATACTATAACAGGGACAAAATTTTATCAACACGGATAAGATTTCCACCATCCAACAGCGACACATTGGCTACAAGAAGTTTAAATTCTAAGAATCTTAACAACAGCGACATACTAATACGAATAACAAGTATGTAAAAAAAAAAAACCAAATTCATAACACTATCTACATTCAAAATCTTTAAATAAGTTGGTTAAAACCCCCTAACTTCTTTTTGCAGTTATTTCCCTAAGATTGAAGTTCGGAACTCCCTTCCTTCCCTTCTCTTCTTCTCCTACGTGCCCTCAAATTCTCACACTATTTTTTTGTTTGATATGATCAGTATTCACGCATATCTCTACCTTCCTTTTTAAATTAATGTCAAGAGACAATTACATTATTACAAATAAGTTGTTTTAATGGTAATTAAAATAATGTTTATTCCTTATTTTTCAGATCTCTATTATTTTCCCATCTATACCCCCGGAACTTTCCAACACCTCTTTATTTTATTTTCTACTTCTTTTTCTTTTAATTTTTGGGTTAATAGGTAGTTAGCCACTGCTAAATGGGCGTGTTTTGCGTGACCTCCTGCAATAAATTCCTTGAAGATTCCCCCCTTGCAAAGTAAAAATCTGACAGCTCAAATTCATATTTTCTTAATGTATTATAACAACCCCATTATTAAGCTTCAAGACTCACATGCTTTTTATACTATAACAGGTACAAAATTTTATCAACACGGATAAGATTTCCACCATCCAACAGCGACACATTGGCTACAAGAAGTTTAAATTCTAAGAATCTTAACAACAGCGACATACTAATACGAATAACAAGTATGTAAAAAAAAAAAACCAAATTCATAACACTATCTACCTTCAAAATCTTTAAATAAGTTGGTTAAAACCCCCTAACTTCTTTTTGCAGTTATTTCCCTAAGATTGAAGTTCGGAACTCCCTTCCTTCCCTTCTCTTCTTCTCCTACGTGCCCTCAAATTCTCACACTATTTTTTTGTTTGATATGATCAGTATTCACGCATATCTCTACCTTTCTTTTTAAATTAATGTCAAGAGACAATTACATTGTTACAAATAAATTGTTTTAATGGTAATTAACATTATGTTTATTCCTTATTTTTCACATCTCTATTAT
The DNA here is from genome assembly GCA_954870985.1 of Trifolium fragiferum. Taxonomy (NCBI): domain Eukaryota; kingdom Viridiplantae; phylum Streptophyta; class Magnoliopsida; order Fabales; family Fabaceae; genus Trifolium; species Trifolium fragiferum. The sequence continues at coordinate 21,999,060 of OX940790.1, read as the reverse complement.
TTTCCCATCTATACCCCCTGAACTTTCCAACAGCTCTTTAATTTATTTTCTACTTCTTTTTCTTTTAATTTTTGGGTTAATAGGTAGTTAGCCCCTGCTAAATGGGCGTGTTTTGCGTGACCTCCTGCAATAAATTCCTTGAAGATTCCCCCCTTGCAAAGTAAAAATCTGACAGCTCAAATTCATATTTTCTTAATGTATTATAACAACCCCATTATTAAGCTTCAAGACTCACATGCTTTTTATACTATAACAGGGACAAAATTTTATCAATACGGATAAGATTTCCACCATCCAACAGCGACACATTGGCTACAAGAAGTTTAAATTCTAAGAATCTTAACAACAGCGACATACTAATACGAATAACAAGTATGTAAAAAAAAAAAACCAAATTCATAACACTATCTACGTTCAAAATCTTTAAATAAGTTGGTTAAAACCCCCTAACTTCTTTTTGCAGTTATTTCCCTAAGATTGAAGTTTGGAACTCCCTTCCTTCCCTTCTCTTCTTCTCCTACGTGCCCTCATATTCTCACACTATTTTTTTGTTTGATTTGATCAGTATTCACGCATATCTCTACCTTCATTTTTAAATTAATGTCAAGAGACAATTATATTGTTACAAATAAATTGTTTTAATGGTAATTAAAATTATGTTTATTCCTTATTTTTCACATCTCTATTATTTTCCAATCTATACCCCCTGAACTTTACAACAGCTCTTTATTTTATTTTCTACTTCTTTTTCTTTTAATTTTTGGGTTAATAGGTTGTTAGCCCTTGCTAAGTGGGCGTGTTTTGCATGACCTCCTGCAATAAATTCCTTGAAGATTCCCCCCTTGCAAAGTAAAAATCTGACAGCTCAAATTCATATTTTCTTAATGTCTTATAACAACCGCATTATTAAGCTTCAAGACTCACATGCTTTTTATACTATAACAGGGACAAAATTTTATCAACACGGATAAGATTTCCACCATCCAACAGCGACACATTGGCTACAAGAAGTTTAAATTCTAAGAATCTTAACAACAGCGACATACTAATACGAATAACAAGTATGTAAAAAAAAAAAACCAAATTCATAACACTATCTACATTCAAAATCTTTAAATAAGTTGGTTAAAACCCCCTAACTTCTTTTTGCAGTTATTTCCCTAAGATTGAAGTTCGGAACTCCCTTCCTTCCCTTCTCTTCTTCTCCTACGTGCCCTCAAATTCTCACACTATTTTTTTGTTTGATATGATCAGTATTCACGCATATCTCTACCTTTCTTTTTAAATTAATGTCAAGAGACAATTACATTGTTACAAATAAATTGTTTTAATGGTAATTAACATTATGTTTATTCCTTATTTTTCACATCTCTATTATTTTCCCATCTATACCCCCTGAACTTTCCAACAGCTCTTTAATTTATTTTCTACTTCTTTTTCTTTTAATTTTTGGGTTAATAGGTAGTTAGCCGCTGCTAAATGGGCGTGTTTTGCGTGACCTCCTGCAATAAATTCCTTGAAGATTCCCCCCTTGCAAAGTAAAAATCTGACAGCTCAAATTCATATTTTCTTAATGTATTATAACAACCCCATTATTAAGCTTCAAGACTCACATGCTTTTTATACTATAACAGGTACAAAATTTTATCAACACGGATAAGATTTCCACCATCCAACAGCGACACATTGGCTACAAGAAGTTTAAATTCTAAGAATCTTAACAACAGCGACATACTAATACGAATAACAAGTATGTAAAAAAAAAAAACCAAATTCATAACACTATCTACATTCAAAATCTTTAAATAAGTTGGTTAAAACCCCCTAACTTCTTTTTGCAGTTATTTCCCTAAGATTGAAGTTCGGAACTCCCTTCCTTCCCTTCTCTTCTTCTCCTACGTGCCCTCAAATTCTCACACTATTTTTTTGTTTGATATGATCAGTATTCACGCATATCTCTACCTTTCTTTTTAAATTAATGTCAAGAGACAATTACATTGTTACAAATAAATTGTTTTAATGGTAATTAACATTATGTTTATTCCTTATTTTTCACATCTCTATTATTTTCCCATCTATACCCCCTGAACTTTCCAACAGCTCTTTAATTTATTTTCTACTTCTTTTTCTTTTAATTTTTGGGTTAATAGGTAGTTAGCCCCTGCTAAATGGGCGTGTTTTGCGTGACCTCCTGCAATAAATTCCTTGAAGATTCCCCCCTTGCAAAGTAAAAATCTGACAGCTCAAATTCATATTTTCTTAATGTATTATAACAACCCCATTATTAAGCTTCAAGACTCACATGCTTTTTATACTATAACAGGGACAAAATTTTATCAACACGGATAAGATTTCCACCATCCAACAGCGACACATTGGCTACAAGAAGTTTAAATTCTAAGAATCTTAACAACAGCGACATACTAATACGAATAACAAGTATGTAAAAAAAAAAAACCAAATTCATAACACTATCTACGTTCAAAATCTTTAAATAAGTTGGTTAAAACCCCCTAACTTCTTTTTGCAGTTATTTCCCTAAGATTGAAGTTTGGAACTCCCTTCCTTCCCTTCTCTTCTTCTCCTACGTGCCCTCATATTCTCACACTATTTTTTTGTTTGATTTGATCAGTATTCACGCATATCTCTACCTTCATTTTTAAATTAATGTCAAGAGACAATTATATTGTTACAAATAAATTGTTTTAATGGTAATTAAAATTATGTTTATTCCTTATTTTTCACATCTCTATTATTTTCCAATCTATACCCCCTGAACTTTACAACAGCTCTTTATTTTATTTTCTACTTCTTTTTCTTTTAATTTTTGGGTTAATAGGTTGTTAGCCCTTGCTAAGTGGGCGTGTTTTGCATGACCTCCTGCAATAAATTCCTTGAAGATTCCCCCCTTGCAAAGTAAAAATCTGACAGCTCAAATTCATATTTTCTTAATGTATTATAACAACCCCATTATTAAGCTTCAAGACTCACATGCTTTTTATACTATAACAGGGACAAAATTTTATCAACACGGATAAGATTTCCACCATCCAACAGCGACACATTGGCTACAAGAAGTTTAAATTCTAAGAATCTTAACAACAGCGACATACTAATACGAATAACAAGTATGTAAAAAAAAAAAACCAAATTCATAACACTATCTACGTTCAAAATCTTTAAATAAGTTGGTTAAAACCCCCTAACTTCTTTTTGCAGTTATTTCCCTAAGATTGAAGTTTGGAACTCCCTTCCTTCCCTTCTCTTCTTCTCCTACGTGCCCTCAAATTCTCACACTATTTTTTTGTTTGATTTGATCAGTATTCACGCATATCTCTACCTTCATTTTTAAATTAATGTCAAGAGACAATTACATTGTTACAAATAAATTGTTTTAATGGTAATTAAAATTATGGTTATTCCTTATTTTTCACATCTCTATTATTTTCCAATCTATACCCCCTGAACTTTACAACAGCTCTTTATTTTATTTTCTACTTCTTTTTCTTTTAATTTTTGGGTTAATAGGTTGTTAGCCCTTGCTAAGTGGGCGTGTTTTGCATGACCTCCTGCAATAAATTCCTTGAAGATTCCCCCCTAGCAAAGTAAAAATCTGACAGCTCAAATTCATATTTTCTTAATGTATTACAACAACCCCATTATTAAGCTTCAAGACTCACATGCTTTTTATACTATAACAGGGACAACATTTTATCAACACGGATATGATTTGCACCATCCAACAGCGACACATTGGCTACAAGAAGTTTAAATTCTAAGAAACTTAACAACATCGACATACTAATACGAACAACAAGTATGTAAAAAAAAAATAAAAATAAAAATAAAAAACAACCAAATTCATAACACTATCTACGTTCAAAATCTTTAAATGAGTTGGTTAAAACCCCCTTAATTCTTTTTGCAGTTATTTCCCTAAGGTTGAAGTTTGAGAATTCCCTTCCTTCCCTTCTCTTCATCTCCTACGTGCCGTCAAATTTTCACACTATTTTTTTGTTTGATTTGATCAGTATTCACGCATATCTCTACCTTCCTTTTTAAATTAATGTCAAGAGACAATTACATTATTACAAATAAGTTGTTTTAATGGTAATTAAAATAATGTTTATTCCTTATTTTTCAGATCTCTATTATTTTCCCATCTATACCCCCGGAACTTTCCAACACCTCTTTATTTTATTTTCTATTTCTTTTTCTTTTAATTTTTGGGTTAATAGGTTGTTAGCCCCTGCTAAGTGGGCGTGTTTTGCGTGAACTCCTGCAATAAATTCCTTGAAGATTCCCCCCTTGCAAAGTAAAAATCTGACAGCTCAAATTCATATTTTCTTAATGTATTATAACAACCCCATTATTAAGCTTCAAGACTCACATGCTTTTTATACTATAACAGGGACAAAATTTTATCAACACGGATAAGATTTCCACCATCCAACAGCGACACATTGGCTACAAGAAGTTTAAATTCTAAGAATCTTAACAACAGCGACATACTAATACGAATAACAAGTATGTAAAAAAAAAAAACCAAATTCATAACACTATCTACGTTCAAAATCTTTAAATAAGTTGGTTAAAACCCCCTAACTTCTTTTTGCAGTTATTTCCCTAAGATTGAAGTTTGGAACTCCCTTCCTTCGCTTCTCTTCTTCTCCTACGTGCCCTCAAATTCTCACACTATTTTTTTGTTTGATTTGATCAGTATTCACGCATATCTCTACCTTCCTTTTTAAATTAATGTCAAGAGACAATTACATTGTTACAAATAAATTGTTTTAATGGTAATTAAAATTATGTTTATTCCTTATTTTTCACATCTGTATTATTTTCCAATCTTTACCCCCTGAACTTTCCAACAGCTCTTTATTTTATTTTCTACTTCTTTTTCTTTTAATTTTTTGGTTAATAGGTTGTTAGCCCCTGCTAAATGGGCGTGTTTTGCGTGACCTCCTGCAATTAATTCCTTGAAGATTCCCCCCTTGCAAAGTAAAAATCTGACAACTCAAATTCATATTTTCTTAATGTATTATAACAACCCCATTATTAAGCTTCAAGACTCACATGCTTTTTATACTATAACAGGGACAAAATTTTATCAACACGAATAAGAATTGCACCATCCAACAGCGACACATTGGCTACAAGAAGTTTAAATTCTAAGAAACTTAACAACAACGACATACTAATACGAACAACAAGTATGCAAAAAAATAAAATAAATAAAAAACCAAATTCATAACACTATCTACGTTCAAAATCTATAAATGAGTTGGTTAAAACCCCCTTACTTCTTTTTGCAGTTATTTCCCTAAGGTTGAAGTTCGAGAACTCCTTTCCTTCCATTCTCTTCATCTCCTACGTGCCCTCAAATTCTCACACTATTTTTTTTGTTTGATTTGATCATTATTCACGCATATCTCTACCTTCCTTTTTAAATTAATGTCAAGAGACAATTACATTATTACAAATAAATTGTTTTAACGGTAATTAAAATTATGTTTATTCCTTATTTTTCACATCTCTATTATTTTCCCATCTATACCCCCGGAACTTTCCAACACCTCTTTATTTTATTTTCTACTTCTTTTTCTTTTAATTTTTGGGTTAATAGGTTGTTAGCCACTGCTAAGTGGGCGTGTTTTGCGTGACCTCCTGCAATAAATTCCTTGAAGATTCCCCCCTTGCAGAGTAAAAATCTGACAACTCAAATTCATATTTTCTTAATGTATTATAACAATCCCATTATTAAGCTTCAAGACTCACATGCTTTTTATACTATAACAGGGACAAAATTTTATCAACACGGATAAGATTTCCACCATCCAACAGCGACACATTGGCTACAAGAAGTTTAAATTCTAAGAATCTTAACAACAGCGACATACTAATACGAATAACAAGTATGTAAAAAAAAAAAAACCAAATTCATAACACTATCTACGTTCAAAATCTTTAAATAAGTTGGTTAAAACCCCCTAACTTCTTTTTGCAGTTATTTCCCTAAGATTGAAGTTTGGAACTCCCTTCCTTCGCTTCTCTTCTTCTCCTACGTGCCCTCAAATTCTCACACTATTTTTTTGTTTGATTTGATCAGTATTCACGCATATCTCTACCTTCCTTTTTAAATTAATGTCAAGAGACAATAACATTATTACAAATAAATTGTTTTAATGGTAATTAAAATTATGTTTATTCCTTACTTTACACATCTCTATTATTTTCCCATCTATACCCCCTGAACTTTCCAACACCTCTTTATTTTATTTTCTACTTCTTTATCTTTTAATTTTTGGGTTAATAGGTTGTTAGCCCCTGCTAAGTGGGCGTGTTTTGCGTGACCTCCTGCAATAAATTCCTTGAAGATTCCCCCTTTGCAAAGTAAAAATCTGACAACTCAAATTCATATTTTCTTAATGTATTATAACAACCCCATTATTAAGCTTCAAGACTCACATGCTTTTTATACTATAACAGGGACAAAATTTTTATCAACACGGATATGATTTGCACCATCCAACAGCGACACATTGGCTACAAGAAATTTAAATTCTAAGAAACTTAACAGCATCGACATACTAATACGAACAACAAGTATGTAAAAAAAATAAAAAATAAAAAAAACCAAATTCATAACACTATCTACGTTCAAAATCTTTAAATAAGTTGGTCAAAACCCCCTTACTTCTTTTTGCAGTTATTTCCCTAAGGTTGAAGTTTGAGAACTCCCTTCCTTCCCCTCTCTTCTTCTCCTACGTGCCCTCAAATTCCCACACTATTTTTTTGTTTGATTTGATTAGTATTCAGGCATATCTCTACCTTCCTTTTTAAATTAATGTCAAGAGACAATAACATTATTACAAATAAATTGTTTGAATGGTAATTAAAATTATGTTTATTCCTTACTTTACACATCTCTATTATTTTCCCATCTATACCCCCTGAACTTTCCAACACCTCTTTATTTTATTTTCTACTTCTTTATCTTTTAATTTTTGGGTTAATAGGTTTTTAGCCCCTGCTAAGTGGGCATGTTTTGCGTGACCTCCTGCAATAAATTGCTTGAAGATTCCCCCCTTGCAAAGTAAAAATCTGACAACTCAAATTCATATTTTCTTAATGTATTATAACAATCCCATTATTAAGCTTCAAGACTCACATGTTTTTTATACTATAACAGGGACAATTTTTATCAACACGGATATGATTTGCACCATCCAACAGCGACATATTGGCTACAAGAAGTTTAAATTCTAAGAAACTTAACAACATCGCATACTAATACGAACAACAAGTATGTAAAAGAAATAAAAATAAAAATAAAAACAAACAAATTCATAACACTATCTACGTTCAAAATCTTTAAATGAGTTGGTTAAAACCCCCTTACTTCTTTTTGCAGTTATTTCCGTAAGGTTGAAGTTTGAGAACTCCTTTCCTTCCCTTTTCTTCATCTCCTACGTGCCCTCAAATTTTCACACTATTTTTTTGTTTGATTTGATCAGTATTCAGGCATATCTCTACCTTCCTTTTTAAATTAATGTCAAGAGACAATAACATTATTACAAATAAATTGTTTTAATGGTAATTAAAATTATGTTTATTCCTTATTTTACACATCTCTATTATTTTCCCATCTATACCCCCTGAACTTTCCAACACCTCTTTATTTTATTTTCTACTTCTTTATCTTTTAATTTTTGGGTTAATAGGTTTTTAGCCCCTGCTAAGTGGGCATGTTTTGCGTGACCTCCTGCAATAAATTCCTTGAAGATTCCCCCTTTGCAAAGTAAAAATCTGACAACTCAAACTCATATTTTCTTAATGTATTATAACAACCCCATTATTAAGCTTCAAGACTCACATTCTTTTTATACTATAACAGGGACAAAATTTTTATCAACACGGATATGATTTGCACCATCCAACAGCGACACATTGGCTACAAGAAGTTTAAATTCTAAGAATCTTAACAACAGCGACATACTAATACGAATAACAAGTATGTAAAAAAAAAAAAAACCAAATTCATAACACTATCTACGTTCAAAATCTTTAAATAAGTTGGTTAAAACCCCCTAACTTCTTTTTGCAGTTATTTCCCTAAGATTGAAGTTTGGAACTCCCTTCCTTCGCTTCTCTTCTTCTCCTACGTGCCCTCAAATTCTCACACTATTTTTTTGTTTGATTTGATCAGTATTCACGCATATCTCTACCTTCCTTTTTAAATTAATGTCAAGAGACAATAACATTATTACAAATAAATTGTTTTAATGGTAATTAAAATTATGTTTATTCCTTACTTTACACATCTCTATTATTTTCCCATCTATACCCCCTGAACTTTCCAACACCTCTTTATTTTATTTTCTACTTCTTTATCTTTTAATTTTTGGGTTAATAGGTTGTTAGCCCCTGCTAAGTGGGCGTGTTTTGCGTGACCTCCTGCAATAAATTCCTTGAAGATTCCCCCTTTGCAAAGTAAAAATCTGACAACTCAAATTCATATTTTCTTAATGTATTATAACAACCCCATTATTAAGCTTCAAGACTCACATGCTTTTTATACTATAACAGGGACAAAATTTTTATCAACACGGATATGATTTGCACCATCCAACAGCGACACATTGGCTACAAGAAATTTAAATTCTAAGAAACTTAACAGCATCGACATACTAATACGAACAACAAGTATGTAAAAAAAATAAAAAATAAAAAAAACCAAATTCATAACACTATCTACGTTCAAAATCTTTAAATAAGTTGGTCAAAACCCCCTTACTTCTTTATGCAGTTATTTCCCTAAGGTTGAAGTTTGAGAACTCCCTTCCTTCCCCTCTCTTCTTCTCCTACGTGCCCTCAAATTCCCACACTATTTTTTTGTTTGATTTGATTAGTATTCAGGCATATCTCTACCTTCCTTTTTAAATTAATGTCAAGAGACAATAACATTATTACAAATAAATTGTTTGAATGGTAATTAAAATTATGTTTATTCCTTACTTTACACATCTCTATTATTTTCCCATCTATACCCCCTGAACTTTCCAACACCTCTTTATTTTATTTTCTACTTCTTTATCTTTTAATTTTTGGGTTAATAGGTTTTTAGCCCCTGCTAAGTGGGCATGTTTTGCGTGACCTCCTGCAATAAATTGCTTGAAGATTCCCCCCTTGCAAAGTAAAAATCTGACAACTCAAATTCATATTTTCTTAATGTATTATAACAATCCCATTATTAAGCTTCAAGACTCACATGTTTTTTATACTATAACAGGGACAATTTTTATCAACACGGATATGATTTGCACCATCCAACAGCGACATATTGGCTACAAGAAGTTTAAATTCTAAGAAACTTAACAACATCGCATACTAATACGAACAACAAGTATGTAAAAGAAATAAAAATAAAAATAAAAACAAACAAATTCATAACACTATCTACGTTCAAAATCTTTAAATGAGTTGGTTAAAACCCCCTTACTTCTTTTTGCAGTTATTTCCGTAAGGTTGAAGTTTGAGAACTCCTTTCCTTCCCTTTTCTTCATCTCCTACGTGCCCTCAAATTTTCAAACTATTTTTTTGTTTGATTTGATCAGTATTCAGGCATATCTCTACCTTCCTTTTTAAATTAATGTCAAGAGACAATAACATTATTACAAATAAATTGTTTTAATGGTAATTAAAATTATGTTTATTCCTTATTTTACACATCTCTATTATTTTCCATCTATACCCCCTGAACTTTCCAACACCTCTTTATTTTATTTTCTACTTCTTTATCTTTTAATTTTTGGGTTAATAGGTTTTTAGCCCCTGCTAAGTGGGCATGTTTTGCGTGACCTCCTGCAATAAATTGCTTGAAGATTCCCCCCTTGCAAAGTAAAAATCTGACAACTCAAATTCATATTTTCTTAATGTATTATAACAATCCCATTATTAAGCTTCAAGACTCACATGTTTTTTTATACTATAACAGGGACAATTTTTATCAACACGGATATGATTTGCACCATCCAACAGCGACATATTGGCTACAAGAAGTTTAAATTCTAAGAAACTTAACAACATCGCATACTAATACGAACAACAAGTATGTAAAAGAAATAAAAATAAAAATAAAAACAAACAAATTCATAACACTATCTACGTTCAAAATCTTTAAATGAGTTGGTTAAAACCCCCTTACTTCTTTTTGCAGTTATTTCCGTAAGGTTGAAGTTTGAGAACTCCTTTCCTTCCCTTTTCTTCATCTCCTACGTGCCCTCAAATTTTCACACTATTTTTTTGTTTGATTTGATCAGTATTCAGGCATATCTCTACCTTCCTTTTTAAATTAATGTCAAGAGACAATAACATTATTACAAATAAATTGTTTTAATGGTAATTAAAATTATGTTTATTCCTTATTTTACACATCTCTATTATTTTCCCATCTATACCCCCTGAACTTTCCAACACCTCTTTATTTTATTTTCTACTTCTTTATCTTTTAATTTTTGGGTTAATAGGTTTTTAGCCCCTGCTAAGTGGGCATGTTTTGCGTGACCTCCTGCAATAAATTGCTTGAAGATTCCCCCCTTGCAAAGTAAAAATCTGACAACTCAAATTCATATTTTCTTAATGTATTATAACAATCCCATTATTAAGCTTCAAGACTCACATGTTTTTTTATACTATAACAGGGACAATTTTTATCAACACGGATATGATTTGCACCATCCAACAGCGACATATTGGCTACAAGAAGTTTAAATTCTAAGAAACTTAACAACATCGCATACTAATACGAACAACAAGTATGTAAAAGAAATAAAAATAAAAATAAAAACAAACAAATTCATAACACTATCTACGTTCAAAATCTTTAAATGAGTTGGTTAAAACCCCCTTACTTCTTTTTGCAGTTATTTCCGTAAGGTTGAAGTTTGAGAACTCCTTTCCTTCCCTTTTCTTCATCTCCTACGTGCCCTCAAATTTTCACACTATTTTTTTGTTTGATTTGATCAGTATTCAGGCATATCTCTACCTTCCTTTTTAAATTAATGTCAAGAGACAATAACATTATTACAAATAAATTGTTTTAATGGTAATTAAAATTATGTTTATTCCTTATTTTACACATCTCTATTATTTTCCCATCTATACCCCCTGAACTTTCCAACACCTCTTTATTTTATTTTCTACTTCTTTATCTTTTAATTTTTGGGTTAATAGGTTTTTAGCCCCTGCTAAGTGGGCATGTTTTGCGTGACCTCCTGCAATAAATTGCATGAAGATTCCCCCCTTGCAAAGTAAAAATCTGACAACTCAAATTCATATTTTCTTAATGTATTATAACAATCCCATTATTAAGCTTCAAGACTCACATGTTTTTTATACTATAACAGGGACAATTTTTATCAACACGGATATGATTTGCACCATCCAACAGCGACATATTGGCTACAAGAAGTTTAAATTCTAAGAAACTTAACAACATCGCATACTAATACGAACAACAAGTATGTAAAAGAAATAAAAATAAAAATAAAAACAAACAAATTCATAACACTATCTACGTTCAAAATCTTTAAATGAGTTGGTTAAAACCCCCTTACTTCTTTTTGCAGTTATTTCCGTAAGGTTGAAGTTTGAGAACTCCTTTCCTTCCCTTTTCTTCATCTCCTACGTGCCCTCAAATTTTCACACTATTTTTTTGTTTGATTTGATCAGTATTCAGGCATATCTCTACCTTCCTTTTTAAATTAATGTCAAGAGACAATAACATTATTACAAATAAATTGTTTTAATGGTAATTAAAATTATGTTTATTCCTTATTTTACACATCTCTATTATTTTCCCATCTATACCCCCTGAACTTTCCAACACCTCTTTATTTTATTTTCTACTTCTTTATCTTTTAATTTTTGGGTTAATAGGTTTTTAGCCCCTGCTAAGTGGGCATGTTTTGCGTGACCTCCTGCAATAAATTGCTTGAAGATTCCCCCCTTGCAAAGTAAAAATCTGACAACTCAAATTCATATTTTCTTAATGTATTATAACAATCCCATTATTAAGCTTCAAGACTCACATGTTTTTTATACTATAACAGGGACAATTTTTATCAACACGGATATGATTTGCACCATCCAACAGCGACATATTGGCTACAAGAAGTTTAAATTCTAAGAAACTTAACAACATCGCATACTAATACGAACAACAAGTATGTAAAAGAAATAAAAATAAAAACAAAAAACAACCAAATTCATAACACTATCTACGTTCAAAATCTTTAAATGAGTTGGTTAAAACCCCCTTACTTCTTTTTGCAGTTATTTCCCTAAGGTTGATGTTTGACAATTCCCTTCCTTCCCTTCTCTTCATCTCCTACGTGCCCTCAAATTCCCACACTATTTTTTTGTTTGATTTGATTAGTATTCAGGCATATCCCTACCTTCCTTTTTAAATTAATGTCAAGAGACAATAACATTATTACAAATAAATTGTTTTAATGGTAATTAAAATTATGTTTATTCCTTATTTTACACATCTCTATTATTTTCCCATCTATACCCCCTGAACTTTCCAACACCTCTTTATTTTATTTTCTACTTCTTTATCTTTTAATTTTTGGGTTAATAGGTTTTTAGCCCCTGCTAAGTGGGCATGTTTTGCGTGACCTCCTGCAATAAATTGCTTGAAGATTCCCCCCTTGCAAAGTAAAAATCTGACAACTCAAATTCATATTTTCTTAATGTATTATAACAATCCCATTATTAAGCTTCAAGACTCACATGTTTTTTTATACTATAACAGGGACAATTTTTATCAACACGGATATGATTTGCACCATCCAACAGCGACATATTGGCTACAAGAAGTTTAAATTCTAAGAAACTTAACAACATCGCATACTAATACGAACAACAAGTATGTAAAAGAAATAAAAATAAAAATAAAAACAAACAAATTCATAACACTATCTACGTTCAAAATCTTTAAATGAGTTGGTTAAAACCCCCTTACTTCTTTTTGCAGTTATTTCCGTAAGGTTGAAGTTTGAGAACTCCTTTCCTTCCCTTTTCTTCATCTCCTACGTGCCCTCAAATTTTCACACTATTTTTTTGTTTGATTTGATCAGTATTCAGGCATATCTCTACCTTCCTTTTTAAATTAATGTCAAGAGACAATAACATTATTACAAATAAATTGTTTTAATGGTAATTAAAATTATGTTTATTCCTTATTTTACACATCTCTATTATTTTCCCATCTATACCCCCTGAACTTTCCAACACCTCTTTATTTTATTTTCTACTTCTTTATCTTTTAATTTTTGGGTTAATAGGTTTTTAGCCCCTGCTAAGTGGGCATGTTTTGCGTGACCTCCTGCAATAAATTGCATGAAGATTCCCCCCTTGCAAAGTAAAAATCTGACAACTCAAATTCATATTTTCTTAATGTATTATAACAATCCCATTATTAAGCTTCAAGACTCACATGTTTTTTATACTATAACAGGGACAATTTTTATCAACACGGATATGATTTGCACCATCCAACAGCGACATATTGGCTACAAGAAGTTTAAATTCTAAGAAACTTAACAACATCGCATACTAATACGAACAACAAGTATGTAAAAGAAATAAAAATAAAAATAAAAACAAACAAATTCATAACACTATCTACGTTCAAAATCTTTAAATGAGTTGGTTAAAACCCCCTTACTTCTTTTTGCAGTTATTTCCGTAAGGTTGAAGTTTGAGAACTCCTTTCCTTCCCTTTTCTTCATCTCCTACGTGCCCTCAAATTTTCACACTATTTTTTTGTTTGATTTGATCAGTATTCAGGCATATCTCTACCTTCCTTTTTAAATTAATGTCAAGAGACAATAACATTATTACAAATAAATTGTTTTAATGGTAATTAAAATTATGTTTATTCCTTATTTTACACATCTCTATTATTTTCCCATCTATACCCCCTGAACTTTCCAACACCTCTTTATTTTATTTTCTACTTCTTTATCTTTTAATTTTTGGGTTAATAGGTTTTTAGCCCCTGCTAAGTGGGCATGTTTTGCGTGACCTCCTGCAATAAATTGCTTGAAGATTCCCCCCTTGCAAAGTAAAAATCTGACAACTCAAATTCATATTTTCTTAATGTATTATAACAATCCCATTATTAAGCTTCAAGACTCACATGTTTTTTATACTATAACAGGGACAATTTTTATCAACACGGATATGATTTGCACCATCCAACAGCGACATATTGGCTACAAGAAGTTTAAATTCTAAGAAACTTAACAACATCGCATACTAATACGAACAACAAGTATGTAAAAGAAATAAAAATAAAAACAAAAAACAACCAAATTCATAACACTATCTACGTTCAAAATCTTTAAATGAGTTGGTTAAAACCCCCTTACTTCTTTTTGCAGTTATTTCCCTAAGGTTGATGTTTGACAATTCCCTTCCTTCCCTTCTCTTCATCTCCTACGTGCCCTCAAATTCCCACACTATTTTTTTGTTTGATTTGATTAGTATTCAGGCATATCCCTACCTTCCTTTTTAAATTAATGTCAAGAGACAATAACATTATTACAAATAAATTGTTTTAATGGTAATTAAAATTATGTTTATTCCTTATTTTTCACATCTCTATTATTTTCCCATCTATACCCCCGGAACTTTCCAACACCTCTTTATTTTATTTTCTACTTCTTTTTCTTTTAATTTTTGGGTTAATAGGTTGTTAGCCACTGCTAAGTTGGCGTGTTTTGCGTGACCTCCTGCAATAAATTCCTTGAAGATTCCCCCCTTGCAGAGTAAAAATCTGACAACTCAAATTCATATTTTCTTAATGTATTATAACAACCCCATTATTAAGCTTCAAGACTCACATGTTTTTTATATTATAACAGGGACAAAAATTTTATCAACACGGATATGAATTGCACCATCCAACAGCGACAAATTGGCTACAAGAAGTTTAAATTCTAAGAAACTTAACAACATCGACATACTAATACGAACAACAAGTATGTAAAAAAAATAAAAAATAAAAAAAACCAAATTCATAACACTATCTACGTTCAAAATCTTTAAATAATTTGGTCAAAACCCCCTTACTTCTTTTTGCAGTTATTTCCCTAAGGTTGAAGTTTGAGAACTCCCTTCCTTCCCCTCTCTTCTTCTCCTACGTGCCCTCAAATTCCCACACTATTTTTTTGTTTGATTTGATTAGTATTCAGGCATATCCCTACCTTCCTTTTTAAATTAACGTCAAGAGACAATAACATTATTACAAATAAATTGTTTTAATGGTAATTAAAATTATGTTTATTCCTTATTTTTCACATCTCTATTATTTTCCCATCTATACCCACGGAACTTTCAAACTCCTCTTTATTTTATTTTCTACTTCTTTTTCTTTTAATTTTTGGGTTAATAGGTTGTTAGCCCCTGCTAAGTGGGCGTGTTTTGCGTGACCTCCTACAATAAATTCCTTGAAGATTCCCCCTTTGCAAAGTAAAAATCTGACAACTCAAATTCATATTTTCTTAATGTATTATAACAACCCCATTATTAAGCTTCAAGACTCACATGCTTTTTATACTATAACAGGGACAAAATTTTTATCAACACGGATATGATTTGCACCATCCAACAGCGACACATTGGCTACAAGAAATTTAAATTCTAAGAAACTTAACAACATCGACATACTAATACGAACAACAAGTATGTAAAAAAAATAAAAAATAAAAAAAACCAAATTCATAACACTATCTACGTTCAAAATCTTTAAATAAGTTGGTCAAAACCCCCTTACTTCTTTTTGCAGTTATTTCCCTAAGGTTGAAGTTTGAGAACTCCCTTCCTTCCCCTCTCTTCTTCTCCTACGTGCCCTCAAATTCCCACACTATTTTTTTGTTTGATTTGATTAGTATTCAGGCATATCTCTACCTTCCTTTTTAAATTAATGTCAAGAGACAATAACATTATTACAAATAAATTGTTTTAATGGTAATTAAAATTATGTTTATTTCTTACTTTACACATCTCTATTATTTTCCCATCTATACCCCCTGAACTTTCCAACACCTCTTTATTTTATTTTCTACTTCTTTATCTTTTAATTTTTGGGTTAATAGGTTTTTAGCCCCTGCTAAGTGGGCATGTTTTGCGTGACCTCCTGCAATAAATTGCTTGAAGATTCCCCCCTTGCAAAGTAAAAATCTGACAACTCAAATTCATATTTTCTTAATGTATTATAACAATCCCATTATTAAGCTTCAAGAATCACATGTTTTTTAAACTATAACAGGGACAATTTTTATCAACACGGATATGATTTGCACCATCCAACAGCGACATATTGGCTACAAGAAGTTTAAATTCTAAGAAACTTAACAACATCGCATACTAATACGAACAACAAGTATGTAAAAGAAATAAAAATAAAAATAAAAACAAACAAATTCATAACACTATCTACGTTCAAAATCTTTAAATGAGTTGGTTAAAACCCCCTTACTTCTTTTTGCAGTTATTTCCGTAAGGTTGAAGTTTGAGAACTCCTTTCCTTCCCTTTTCTTCATCTCCTACGTGCCCTCAAATTTTCACACTATTTTTTTGTTTGATTTGATCAGTATTCAGGCATATCTCTACCTTCCTTTTTAAATTAATGTCAAGAGACAATAACATTATTACAAATAAATTGTTTAAATGGTAATTAAAATTATGTTTATTCCTTATTTTACACATCTCTATTATTTTCCCATCTATACCCCCTGAACTTTCCAACACCTCTTTATTTTATTTTCTACTTCTTTATCTTTTAATTTTTGGGTTAATAGGTTTTTAGCCCCTGCTAAGTGGGCATGTTTTGCGTGACCTCCTGCAATAAATTGCTTGAAGATTCCCCCCTTGCAAAGTAAAAATCTGACAACTCAAATTCATATTTTCTTAATGTATTATAACAATCCCATTATTAAGCTTCAAGACTCACATGTTTTTTATACTATAACAGCGACAATTTTTATCAACACGGATATGATTTGCACCATCCAACAGCGACATATTGGCTACAAGAAGTTTAAATTCTAAGAAACTTAACAACATCGGATACTAATACGAACAACAAGTATGTAAAAGAAATAAAAATAAAAATAAAAACAAACAAATTCATAACACTATCTACGTTCAAAATCTTTAAATGAGTTGGTTAAAACCCCCTTACTTCTTTTTGCAGTTATTTCCGTAAGGTTGAAGTTTGAGAACTCCTTTCCTTCCCTTTTCTTCATCTCCTACGTGCCCTCAAATTTTCACACTATTTTTTTGTTTGATTTGATCAGTATTCAGGCATATCTCTACCTTCCTTTTTAAATTAATGTCAAGAGACAATAACATTATTACAAATAAATTGTTTTAATGGTAATTAAAATTATGTTTATTCCTTATTTTACACATCTCTATTATTTTCCCATCTATACCCCCTGAACTTTCCAACACCTCTTTATTTTATTTTCTACTTCTTTATCTTTTAATTTTTGGGTTAATAGGTTTTTAGCCCCTGCTAAGTGGGCATGTTTTGCGTGACCTCCTGCAATAAATTGCTTGAAGATTCCCCCCTTGCAAAGTAAAAATCTGACAACTCAAATTCATATTTTCTTAATGTATTATAACAATCCCATTATTAAGCTTCAAGACTCACATGTTTTTTATACTATAACAGGGACAATTTTTATCAACACGGATATGATTTGCACCATCCAACAGCGACACATTGGCTACAAGAAGTTTAAATTCTAAGAAACTTAACAACATCGACATACTAATACGAACAACAAGTATGTAAAAAAAATAAAAAATAAAAAAAACCAAATTCATAACACTATCTACGTTCAAAATCTTTAAATAAGTTGGTCAAAACCCCCTTACTTCTTTTTGCAGTTATTTCCCTAAGGTTGAAGTTTGAGAACTCCCTTCCTTCCCCTCTCTTCTTCTCCTACGTGCCCTCAAATTCCCACACTATTTTTTTGTTTGATTTGATTAGTATTCAGGCATATCCCTACCTTCCTTTTTAAATTAATGTCAAGAGACAATAACATTATTACAAATAAATTGTTTTAATGGTAATTAAAATTATGTTTATTCCTTATTTTTCACATCTCTATTATTTTCCCATCTATACCCACGGAACTTTCAAACTCCTCTTTATTTTATTTTCTACTTCTTTTTCTTTTAATTTTTGGGTTAATAGGTTGTTAGCCCCTGCTAAGTGGGCGTGTTTTGTGTGACCTCCTGCAATAAATTCCTTGAAGATTCCCCCTTTGCAAAGTAAAAATCTGACAACTCAAATTCATATTTTCTTAATGTATTATAACAACCCCATTATTAAGCTTCAAGACTCACATGCTTTTTATACTATAACAGGGACAAAATTTTTATCAACACGGATATGATTTGCACCATCCAACAGCGACACATTGGCTACAAGAAATTTAAATTCTAAGAAACTTAACAACATCGACATACTAATACGAACAACAAGTATGTAAAAAAAATAAAAAATAAAAAAAACCAAATTCATAACACTATCTACGTTCAAAATCTTTAAATAAGTTGGTCAAAACCCCCTTACTTCTTTTTGCAGTTATTTCCCTAAGGTTGAAGTTTGAGAACTCCCTTCCTTCCCCTCTCTTCTTCTCCTACGTGCCCTCAAATTCCCACACTATTTTTTTGTTTGATTTGATTAGTATTCAGGCATATCTCTACCTTCCTTTTTAAATTAATGTCAAGAGACAATAACATTATTACAAATAAATTGTTTTAATGGTAATTAAAATTATGTTTATTCCTTATTTTACACATCTCTATTATTTTCCCATCTATACCCCCTGAACTTTCCAACACCTCTTTATTTATTTTCTACTTCTTTATCTTTTAATTTTTGGGTTAATAGGTTTTTAGCCGCTGCTAAGTGGGCATGTTTTGCGTGACCTCCTGCAATAAATTGCTTGAAGATTCCCCCCTTGCAAAGTAAAAATCTGACAACTCAAATTCATATTTTCTTAATGTATTATAACAATCCCATTATTAAGCTTCAAGACTCACATGTTTTTTATACTATAACAGGGACAATTTTTATCAACACGGATATGATTTGCACCATCCAACAGCGACACATTGGCTACAAGAAGTTTAAATTCTAAGAAACTTAACAACATCGCATACTAATACGAACAACAAGTATGTAAAAGAAATAAAAATAAAAACAAACAAATTCATAACACTATCTACGTTCAAAATCTTTAAATGAGTTGGTTAAAACCCCCTTACTTCTTTTTGCAGTTATTTCCCTAAGGTTGAAGTTTGAGAACTCCTTTCCTTCCCTTTTCTTCATCTCCTACGTGCCCTCAAATTTTCACACTATTTTTTTGTTTGATTTGATCAGTATTCAGGCATATCTCTACCTTCCTTTTTAAATTAATGTCAAGAGACAATAACATTATTACAAATAAATTGTTTTAATGGTAATTAAAATTATGTTTATTCCTTATTTTACACATCTCTATTATTTTCCCATCTATACCCCCTGAACTTTCCAACACCTCTTTATTTTATTTTCTACTTCTTTATCTTTTAATTTTTGGGTTAATAGGTTTTTAGCCCCTGCTAAGTGGGCATGTTTTGCGTGACCTCCTGCAATAAATTGCTTGAAGATTCCCCCCTTGCAAAGTAAAAATCTGACAACTCAAATTCATATTTTCTTAATGTATTATAACAATCCCATTATTAAGCTTCAAGACTCACATGTTTTTTATACTATAACAGGGACAATTTTTATCAACACGGATATGATTTGCACCATCCAACAGCGACACATTGGCTACAAGAAGTTTAAATTCTAAGAAACTTAACAACATCGCATACTAATACGAACAACAAGTATGTAAAAGAAATAAAAATAAAAATAAAAACAAACAAATTCATAACACTATCTACGTTCAAAATCTTTAAATGAGTTGGTTAAAACCCCCTTACTTCTTTTTGCAGATATTTCCCTAAGGTTGAAGTTTGAGAACTCCTTTCCTTCCCTTTTCTTCATCTCCTACGTGCCCTCAAATTTTCACACTATTTTTTTGTTTGATTTGATCAGTATTCAGGCATATCTCTACCTTCCTTTTTAAATTAATGTCAAGAGACAATTACATTATTACAAAAAAATTGTTTTAATGGTAATTAAAATTATGTTTATTCCTTATTTTTCACATCTCTATTATTTTCCCATCTATACCCATGGAACTTTCAAACTCCTCTTTATTTTATTTTCTACTTCTTTTTCTTTTAATTTTTGGGTTAATAGGTTGTTAGCCCCTGCTAAGTGGGCGTGTTTTGCGTGACCTCCTGCAATAAATTCCTTGAAGATTCCCCCTTTGCAAAGTAAAAATCTGACAACTCAAATTCATATTTTCTTAATGTATTATAACAACCCCATTATTAAGCTTCAAGACTCACATGCTTTTTATACTATAACAGGGACAAAATTTTTATCAACACGGATATGATTTGCACCATCCAACAGCGACACATTGGCTACAAGAAATTTAAATTCTAAGAAACTTAACAACATCGACATACTAATACGAACAACAAGTATGTAAAAAAAAATAAAAAATAAAAAAAACCAAATTCATAACACTATCTACGTTCAAAATCTTTAAATAAGTTGGTCAAAACCCCCTTACTTCTTTTTGCAGTTATTTCCCTAAGGTTGAAGTTTGAGAACTCCCTTCCTTCCCCTCTCTTCTTCTCCTACGTGCCCTCAAATTCCCACACTATTTTTTTGTTTGATTTGATTAGTATTCAGGCATATCGCTACCTTCCTTTTTAAATTAATGTCAAGAGACAATAACATTATTACAAATAAATTATTTTAATGGTAATTAAAATTATGTTTATTCCTTATTTTACACATCTCTATTATTTTCCCATCTATTCCCCCTGAACTTTCCAACACCTCTTTATTTTATTTTCTACTTCTTTATCTTTTAATTTTTGGGTTAATAGGTTTTTAGCCCCTGCTAAGTGGGCATGTTTTGCGTGACCTCCTGCAATAAATTGCTTGAAGATTCCCCCCTTGCAAAGTAAAAATCTGACAACTCAAATTCATATTTTCTTAATGTATTATAACAATCCCATTATTAAGCTTCAAGACTCACATGTTTTTTATACTATAACAGGGACAATTTTTATCAACACGGATATGATTTGCACCATCCAACAGCGACACATTGGTTACAAGAAGTTTAAATTCTAAGAAACTTAACAACATCGCATACTAATACGAACAACAAGTATGTAAAAGAAATAAAAATAAAAATAAAAACAAACAAATTCATAACACTATCTACGTTCAAAATCTTTAAATGAGTTGGTTAAAACCCCCTTACTTCTTTTTGCAGTTATTTCCCTAAGGTTGAAGTTTGAGAACTCCATTCCATCCCTTTTCTTCATCTCCTACGTGCCCTCAAATTTTCACACTATTTTTTTGTTTGATTTGATCAGTATTCAGGCATATCTCTACCTTCCTTTTTAAATTAATGTCAAGAGACAATTACATTATTACAAATAAATTGTTTTAATGGTAATTAAAATTATGTTTATTCCTTATTTTTCACATCTCTATTTTTTTCCCATCTATACCCACGGAACTTTCAAACTCCTCTTTATTTTATTTTCTACTTCTTTTTCTTTTAATTTTTGGGTTAATAGGTTGTTAGCCCCTGCTAAGTGGGCGTGTTTTGCGTGACCTCCTGCAATAAATTCCTTGAAGATTCCCCCTTTGCAAAGTAAAAATCTGACAACTCAAATTCATATTTTCTTAATGTATTATAACAACCCCATTATTAAGCTTCAAGACTCACATGCTTTTTATACTATAACAGGGACAAAATTTTTATCAACACGGATATGATTTGCACCATCCAACAGCGACACATTGGCTACAAGAAATTTAAATTCTAAGAAACTTAACAACATCGACATACTAATACGAACAACAAGTATGTAAAAAAAAATAAAAAATAAAAAAAACCAAATTCATAACACTATCTACGTTCAAAATCTTTAAATAAGTTGGTCAAAACCCCCTTACTTCTTTTTGCAGTTATTTCCCTAAGGTTGAAGTTTGAGAACTCCCTTCCTTCCCCTCTCTTCTTCTCCTACGTGCCCTCAAATTCCCACACTATTTTTTTGTTTGATTTGATTAGTATTCAGGCATATCGCTACCTTCCTTTTTAAATTAATGTCAAGAGACAATAACATTATTACAAATAAATTATTTTAATGGTAATTAAAATTATGTTTATTCCTTATTTTACACATCTCTATTATTTTCCCATCTATTCCCCCTGAACTTTCCAACACCTCTTTATTTTATTTTCTACTTCTTTATCTTTTAATTTTTGGGTTAATAGGTTTTTAGCCCCTGCTAAGTGGGCATGTTTTGCGTGACCTCCTGCAATAAATTGCTTGAAGATTCCCCCCTTGCAAAGTAAAAATCTGACAACTCAAATTCATATTTTCTTAATGTATTATAACAATCCCATTATTAAGCTTCAAGACTCACATGTTTTTTATACTATAACAGGGACAATTTTTATCAACACGGATATGATTTGCACCATCCAACAGCGACACATTGGTTACAAGAAGTTTAAATTCTAAGAAACTTAACAACATCGCATACTAATACGAACAACAAGTATGTAAAAGAAATAAAAATAAAAATAAAAACAAACAAATTCATAACACTATCTACGTTCAAAATCTTTAAATGAGTTGGTTAAAACCCCCTTACTTCTTTTTGCAGTTATTTCCCTAAGGTTGAAGTTTGAGAACTCCTTTCCTTCCCTTTTCTTCATCTCCTACGTGCCCTCAAATTTTCACACTATTTTTTTGTTTGATTTGATCAGTATTCAGGCATATCTCTACCTTCCTTTTTAAATTAATGTCAAGAGACAATTACATTATTACAAATAAATTGTTTTAATGGTAATTAAAATTATGTTTATTCCTTATTTTTCACATCTCTATTATTTTCCCATCTATACCCACGGAACTTTCAAACTCCTCTTTATTTTATTTTCTACTTCTTTTTCTTTTAATTTTTGGGTTAATAGGTTGTTAGCCCCTGCTAAGTGGGCGTGTTTTGCGTGACCTCCTGCAATAAATTCCTTGAAGATTCCCCCTTTGCAAAGTAAAAATCTGACAACTCAAATTCATATTTTCTTAATGTATTATAACAACCCCATTATTAAGCTTCAAGACTCACATGCTTTTTATACTATAACAGGGACAAAATTTTTATCAACACGGATATGATTTGCACCATCCAACAGCGACACATTGGCTACAAGAAATTTAAATTCTAAGAAACTTAACAACATCGACATACTAATACGAACAACAAGTATGTAAAAAAAAATAAAAAATAAAAAAAACCAAATTCATAACACTATCTACGTTCAAAATCTTTAAATAAGTTGGTCAAAACCCCCTTACTTCTTTTTGCAGTTATTTCCCTAAGGTTGAAGTTTGAGAACTCCCTTCCTTCCCCTCTCTTCTTCTCCTACGTGCCCTCAAATTCCCACACTATTTTTTTGTTTGATTTGATTAGTATTCAGGCATATCGCTACCTTCCTTTTTAAATTAATGTCAAGAGACAATAACATTATTACAAATAAATTATTTTAATGGTAATTAAAATTATGTTTATTCCTTATTTTACACATCTCTATTATTTTCCCATCTATTCCCCCTGAACTTTCCAACACCTCTTTATTTTATTTTCTACTTCTTTATCTTTTAATTTTTGGGTTAATAGGTTTTTAGCCCCTGCTAAGTGGGCATGTTTTGCGTGACCTCCTATAATAAATTGCTTGAAGATTCCCCCCTTGCAAAGTAAAAATCTGACAACTCAAATTCATATTTTCTTAATGTATTATAACAATCCCATTATTAAGCTTCAAGACTCACATGTTTTTTATACTATTACAGGGACAATTTTTATCAACACGGATATGATTTGCACCATCCAACAGCGACACATTGGTTACAAGAAGTTTAAATTCTAAGAAACTTAACAACATCGCATACTAATACGAACAACAAGTATGTAAAAGAAATAAAAATAAAAATAAAAACAAACAAATTCATAACACTATCTACGTTCAAAATCTTTAAATGAGTTGGTTAAAACCCCCTTACTTCTTTTTGCAGTTATTTCCCTAAGGTTGAAGTTTGAGAACTCCTTTCCTTCCCTTTTCTTCATCTCCTACGTGCCCTCAAATTTTCACACTATTTTTTTGTTTGATTTGATCAGTATTCAGGCATATCTCTACCTTCCTTTTTAAATTAATGTCAAGAGACAATTACATTATTACAAATAAATTGTTTTAATGGTAATTAAAATTATGTTTATTCCTTATTTTTCACATCTCTATTATTTTCCCATCTATACCCACGGAACTTTCAAACTCCTCTTTATTTTATTTTCTACTTCTTTTTCTTTTAATTTTTGGGTTAATAGGTTGTTAGCCCCTGCTAAGTGGGCGTGTTTTGCGTGACCTCCTGCAATAAATTCCTTGAAGATTCCCCCTTTGCAAAGTAAAAATCTGACAACTCAAATTCATATTTTCTTAATGTATTATAACAACCCCATTATTAAGCTTCAAGACTCACATGCTTTTTATACTATAACAGGGACAAAATTTTTATCAACACGGATATGATTTGCACCATCCAACAGCGACACATTGGCTACAAGAAATTTAAATTCTAAGAAACTTAACAACATCGACATACTAATACGAACAACAAGTATGTAAAAAAAAATAAAAAATAAAAAAAACCAAATTCATAACACTATCTACGTTCAAAATCTTTAAATAAGTTGGTCAAAACCCCCTTACTTCTTTTTGCAGTTATTTCCCTAAGGTTGAAGTTTGAGAACTCCCTTCCTTCCCCTCTCTTCTTCTCCTACGTGCCCTCAAATTCCCACACTATTTTTTTGTTTGATTTGATTAGTATTCAGGCATATCGCTACCTTCCTTTTTAAATTAATGTCAAGAGACAATAACATTATTACAAATAAATTATTTTAATGGTAATTAAAATTATGTTTATTCCTTATTTTACACATCTCTATTATTTTCCCATCTATACCCCCTGAACTTTCCAACACCTCTTTATTTTATTTTCTACTTCTTTATCTTTTAATTTTTGGGTTAATAGGTTTTTAGCCCCTGCTAAGTGGGCATGTTTTGCGTGACCTCCTGCAATAAATTGCTTGAAGATTCCCCCCTTGCAAAGTAAAAATCTGACAACTCAAATTCATATTTTCTTAATGTATTATAACAATCCCATTATTAAGCTTCAAGACTCACATGTTTTTTATACTATAACAGGGACAATTTTTATCAACACGGATATGATTTGCACCATCCAACAGCGACACATTGGTTACAAGAAGTTTAAATTCTAAGAAACTTAACAACATCGCATACTAATACGAACAACAAGTATGTAAAAGAAATAAAAATAAAAATAAAAACAAACAAATTCATAACACTATCTACGTTCAAAATCTTTAAATGAGTTGGTTAAAACCCCCTTACTTCTTTTTGCAGTTATTTCCCTAAGGTTGAAGTTTGAGAACTCCTTTCCTTCCCTTTTCTTCATCTCCTACGTGCCCTCAAATTTTCACACTATTTTTTTGTTTGATTTGATCAGTATTCAGGCATATCTCTACCTTCCTTTTTAAATTAATGTCAAGAGACAATTACATTATTACAAATAAATTGTTTTAATGGTAATTAAAATTATGTTTATTCCTTATTTTTCACATCTCTATTATTTTCCCATCTATACCCACGGAACTTTCAAACTCCTCTTTATTTTATTTTCTACTTCTTTTTCTTTTAATTTTTGGGTTAATAGGTTGTTAGCCCCTGCTAAGTGGGCGTGTTTTGCGTGACCTCCTGCAATAAATTCCTTGAAGATTCCCCCTTTGCAAAGTAAAAATCTGACAACTCAAATTCATATTTTCTTAATGTATTATAACAACCCCATTATTAAGCTTCAAGACTCACATGCTTTTTATACTATAACAGGGACAAAATTTTTATCAACACGGATATGATTTGCACCATCCAACAGCGACACATTGGCTACAAGAAATTTAAATTCTAAGAAACTTAACAACATCGACATACTAATACGAACAACAAGTATGTAAAAAAAATAAAAAATAAAAAAAACCAAATTCATAACACTATCTACGTTCAAAATCTTTAAATAAGTTGGTCAAAACCCCCTTACTTCTTTTTGCAGTTATTTCCCTAAGGTTGAAGTTTGAGAACTCCCTTCCTTCCCCTCTCTTCTTCTCCTACGTGCCCTTAAATTCCCACACTATTTTTTTGTTTGATTTGATTAGTATTCAGGCATATCTCTACATTCCTTTTTAAATTAATGTCAAGAGACAATAACATTATTACAAATAAATTGTTTTAATGGTAATTAAAATTATGTTTATTCCTTATTTTACACATCTCTTTTATTTTCCCATCTATACCCCCTGAACTTTCCAACACCTCTTTATTTTATTTTCTACTTCTTTATCTTTTAATTTTTGGGTTAATAGGTTTTTAGCCCCTGCTAAGTGGGCATGTTTTGCGTGACCTCCTGCAATAAATTGCTTGAAGATTCCCCCTTTGCAAAGTAAAAATCTGACAACTCAAATTCATATTTTCTTAATGTATTATAACAATCCCATTATTAAGCTTCAAGACTCACATGTTTTTTATACTATAACAGGGACAATTTTTATCAACACGGATATGATTTGCACCATCCAACAGCGACACATTGGTTACAAGAAGTTTAAATTCTAAGAAACTTAACAACATCGCATACTAATACGAACAACAAGTATGTAAAAGAAATAAAAATAAAAATAAAAACAAACAAATTCATAACACTATCTACGTTCAAAATCTTTAAATGAGTTGGTTAAAACCCCCTTACTTCTTTTTGCAGTTATTTCCCTAAGGTTGAAGTTTGAGAACTCCTTTCCTTCCCTTTTCTTCATCTCCTACGTGCCCTCAAATTTTCACACTATTTTTTTGTTTGATTTGATCAGTATTCAGGCATATCTCTACCTTCCTTTTTAAATTAATGTCAAGAGACAATTACATTATTACAAATAAATTGTTTTAATGGTAATTAAAATTATGTTTATTCCTTATTTTTCACATCTCTATTATTTTCCTATCTATACCCACGGAACTTTCAAACTCCTCTTTATTTTATTTTCTACTTCTTTTTCTTTTAATTTTTGGGTTAATAGGTTGTTAGCCCCTGCTAAGTGGGCGTGTTTTGCGTGACCTCCTGCAATAAATTCCTTGAAGATTCCCCCTTTGCAAAGTAAAAATCTGACAACTCAAATTCATATTTTCTTAATGTATTATAACAACCCCATTATTAAGCTTCAAGACTCACATGCTTTTTATACTATAACAGGGACAAAATTTTTATCAACACGGATATGATTTGCACCATCCAACAGCGACACATTGGCTACAAGAAATTTAAATTCTAAGAAACTTAACAACATCGACATACTAATACGAACAACAAGTATGTAAAAAAAATAAAAAATAAAAAAAACCAAATTCATAACACTATCTACGTTCAAAATCTTTAAATAAGTTGGTCAAAACCCCCTTACTTCTTTTTGCAGTTATTTCCCTAAGGTTGAAGTTTGAGAACTCCCTTCCTTCCCCTCTCTTCTTCTCCTACGTGCCCTTAAATTCCCACACTATTTTTTTGTTTGATTTGATTAGTATTCAGGCATATCTCTACATTCCTTTTTAAATTAATGTCAAGAGACAATAACATTATTACAAATAAATTGTTTTAATGGTAATTAAAATTATGTTTATTCCTTATTTTACACATCTCTATTATTTTCCCATCTATACCCCCTGAACTTTCCAACACCTCTTTATTTTATTTTCTACTTCTTTATCTTTTAATTTTTGGGTTAATAGGTTTTTAGCCCCTGCTAAGTGGGCATGTTTTGCGTGACCTCCTGCAATAAATTGCTTGAAGATTCCCCCTTTGCAAAGTAAAAATCTGACAACTCAAATTCATATTTTCTTAATGTATTATAACAATCCCATTATTAAGCTTCAAGACTCACATGTTTTTTATACTATAACAGGGACAATTTTTATCAACACGGATATGATTTGCACCATCCAACAGCGACACATTGGTTACAAGAAGTTTAAATTCTAAGAAACTTAACAACATCGCATACTAATACGAACAACAAGTATGTAAAAGAAATAAAAATAAAAATAAAAACAAACAAATTCATAACACTATCTACGTTCAAAATCTTTAAATGAGTTGGTTAAAACCCCCTTACTTCTTTTTGCAGTTATTTCCCTAAGGTTGAAGTTTGAGAACTCCTTTCCTTCCCTTTTCTTCATCTCCTACGTGCCCTCAAATTTTCACACTATTTTTTTGTTTGATTTGATCAGTATTCAGGCATATCTCTACCTTCCTTTTTAAATTAATGTCAAGAGACAATTACATTATTACAAATAAATTGTTTTAATGGTAATTAAAATTATGTTTATTCCTTATTTTTCACATCTCTATTATTTTCCTATCTATACCCACGGAACTTTCAAACTCCTCTTTATTTTATTTTCTACTTCTTTTTCTTTTAATTTTTGGGTTAATAGGTTGTTAGCCCCTGCTAAGTGGGCGTGTTTTGCGTGACCTCCTGCAATAAATTCCTTGAAGATTCCCCCTTTGCAAAGTAAAAATCTGACAACTCAAATTCATATTTTCTTAATGTATTATAACAACCCCATTATTAAGCTTCAAGACTCACATGCTTTTTATACTATAACAGGGACAAAATTTTTATCAACACGGATATGATTTGCACCATCCAACAGCGACACATTGGCTACAAGAAATTTAAATTCTAAGAAACTTAACAACATCGACATACTAATACGAACAACAAGTATGTAAAAAAAATAAAAAATAAAAAAAACCAAATTCATAACACTATCTACGTTCAAAATCTTTAAATAAGTTGGTCAAAACCCCCTTACTTCTTTTTGCAGTTATTTCCCTAAGGTTGAAGTTTGAGAACTCCCTTCCTTCCCCTCTCTTCTTCTCCTACGTGCCCTTAAATTCCCACACTATTTTTTTGTTTGATTTGATTAGTATTCAGGCATATCTCTACATTCCTTTTTAAATTAATGTCAAGAGACAATAACATTATTACAAATAAATTGTTTTAATGGTAATTAAAATTATGTTTATTCCTTATTTTACACATCTCTATTATTTTCCCATCTATACCCCCTGAACTTTCCAACACCTCTTTATTTTATTTTCTACTTCTTTATCTTTTAATTTTTGGGTTAATAGGTTTTTAGCCCCTGCTAAGTGGGCATGTTTTGCGTGACCTCCTGCAATAAATTGCTTGAAGATTCCCCCTTTGCAAAGTAAAAATCTGACAACTCAAATTCATATTTTCTTAATGTATTATAACAATCCCATTATTAAGCTTCAAGACTCACATGTTTTTTATACTATAACAGGGACAATTTTTATCAACACGGATATGATTTGCACCATCCAACAGCGACACATTGGTTACAAGAAGTTTAAATTCTAAGAAACTTAACAACATCGCATACTAATACGAACAACAAGTATGTAAAAGAAATAAAAATAAAAATAAAAACAAACAAATTCATAACACTATCTACGTTCAAAATCTTTAAATGAGTTGGTTAAAACCCCCTTACTTCTTTTTGCAGTTATTTCCCTAAGGTTGAAGTTTGAGAACTCCTTTCCTTCCCTTTTCTTCATCTCCTACGTGCCCTCAAATTTTCACACTATTTTTTTGTTTGATTTGATCAGTATTCAGGCATATCTCTACCTTCCTTTTTAAATTAATGTCAAGAGACAATTACATTATTACAAATAAATTGTTTTAATGGTAATTAAAATTATGTTTATTCCTTATTTTTCACATCTCTATTATTTTCCTATCTATACCCACGGAACTTTCAAACTCCTCTTTATTTTATTTTCTACTTCTTTTTCTTTTAATTTTTGGGTTAATAGGTTGTTAGCCCCTGCTAAGTGGGCGTGTTTTGCGTGACCTCCTGCAATAAATTCCTTGAAGATTCCCCCTTTGCAAAGTAAAAATCTGACAACTCAAATTCATATTTTCTTAATGTATTATAACAACCCCATTATTAAGCTTCAAGACTCACATGCTTTTTATACTATAACAGGGACAAAATTTTTATCAACACGGATATGATTTGCACCATCCAACAGCGACACATTGGCTACAAGAAATTTAAATTCTAAGAAACTTAACAACATCGACATACTAATACGAACAACAAGTATGTAAAAAAAATAAAAAATAAAAAAAACCAAATTCATAACACTATCTACGTTCAAAATCTTTAAATAAGTTGGTCAAAACCCCCTTACTTCTTTTTGCAGTTATTTCCCTAAGGTTGAAGTTTGAGAACTCCCTTCCTTCCCCTCTCTTCTTCTCCTACGTGCCCTTAAATTCCCACACTATTTTTTTGTTTGATTTGATTAGTATTCAGGCATATCTCTACATTCCTTTTTAAATTAATGTCAAGAGACAATAACATTATTACAAATAAATTGTTTTAATGGTAATTAAAATTATGTTTATTCCTTATTTTACACATCTCTATTATTTTCCCATCTATACCCCCTGAACTTTCCAACACCTCTTTATTTTATTTTCTACTTCTTTATCTTTTAATTTTTGGGTTAATAGGTTTTTAGCCCCTGCTAAGTGGGCATGTTTTGCGTGACCTCCTGCAATAAATTGCTTGAAGATTCCCCCTTTGCAAAGTAAAAATCTGACAACTCAAATTCATATTTTCTTAATGTATTATAACAATCCCATTATTAAGCTTCAAGACTCACATGTTTTTTATACTATAACAGGGACAATTTTTATCAACACGGATATGATTTGCACCATCCAACAGCGACACATTGGTTACAAGAAGTTTAAATTCTAAGAAACTTAACAACATCGCATACTAATACGAACAACAAGTATGTAAAAGAAATAAAAATAAAAATAAAAACAAACAAATTCATAACACTATCTACGTTCAAAATCTTTAAATGAGTTGGTTAAAACCCCCTTACTTCTTTTTGCAGTTATTTCCCTAAGGTTGAAGTTTGAGAACTCCTTTCCTTCCCTTTTCTTCATCTCCTACGTGCCCTCAAATTTTCACACTATTTTTTTGTTTGATTTGATCAGTATTCAGGCATATCTCTACCTTCCTTTTTAAATTAATGTCAAGAGACAATTACATTATTACAAATAAATTGTTTTAATGGTAATTAAAATTATGTTTATTCCTTATTTTTCACATCTCTATTATTTTCCTATCTATACCCACGGAACTTTCAAACTCCTCTTTATTTTATTTTCTACTTCTTTTTCTTTTAATTTTTGGGTTAATAGGTTGTTAGCCCCTGCTAAGTGGGCGTGTTTTGCGTGACCTCCTGCAATAAATTCCTTGAAGATTACCCCTTTGCAAAGTAAAAATCTGACAACTCAAATTCATATTTTCTTAATGTATTATAACAACCCCATTATTAAGCTTCAAGACTCACATGCATTTTATACTATAACAGGGACAAAATTTTTATCAACACGGATATGATTTGCACCATCCAACAGCGACACATTGGCTACAAGAAATTTAAATTCTAAGAAACTTAACAACATCGACATACTAATACGAACAACAAGTATGTAAAAAAATAAAAAATAAAAAAAACGAAATTCATCACACTATCTACGTTCAAAATCTTTAAATAAGTTGGTCAAAACCCCCTTACTCTTTTTGCAGTTATTTCCCTAAGGTTGAAGTTTGAGAACTCCCTTCCTTCCCCTCTCTTCTTCTCCTACGTGCCCTCAAATTCCCACACTATTTTTTTGTTTGATTTGATTAGTATTCAGGCATATCTCTACCTTCCTTTTTAAATTAATGTCAAGAGACAATAACATTATTACAAATAAATTGTTTTAATGGTAATTAAAATTATGTTTATTCCTTATTTTACACATCTCTATTATTTTCCCATCTATACCCCCTGAACTTTCCAACACCTCTTTATTTTATTTTCTACTTCTTTTTCTTTTAATTTTTGGGTTAATAGGTTGTTAGCACCTGCTAAGTGGGCGTGTTTTGCGTGACCTCCTGCAATAAATTCCTTGAAGATTCCCCCTTGCAAAGTAAAAATCTGATAGCTCAAATTCATATTTTCTTAATGTATTATAACAACCCCATTATTAAGCTTCAAGACTCACATGCTTTTTATACTATAACAGGGACAAAATTTTATCAACACGGATATGATTTGCAACATCCAATAGCGACACATTGGCTACAAGAAGTTTAAATTCTAAGAAACTTAACAACATCGACATACTAATACGAACAATAAGTATGTAAAAAAAAATAAAAATAAAAATAAAAAACAACCAAATTCATAACACTATCTACGTTCAAAATCTTTAAATGAGTTGGTTAAAACCCCCTTACTTCTTTTTGCAGTTATTTCCCTAAGGTTGAAGTTTGAGAATTCCCTTCCTTCCCTTCTCTTCATCTCCTACGTGCCCTCAAATTTTCACACTATTTTTTTGTTTGATTTGATCAGTATTCACGCATATCTCTACCTTCCTTTTTAAATTAATGTCAAGAGACAATTACATTATTACAAATAAATTGTTTTAATGGTAATTAAAATTATGTTTATTCCTTATTTTTCACATCTCTATTATTTTCCCATCTATACCCACGGAACTTTCAAACTCCTCTTTATTTTATTTTCTACTTCTTTTTCTTTTAATTTTTGGGTTAATAGGTTGTTAGCCCCTGCTAAGTGGGCGTGTTTTGCGTAACCTCCTGCAATAAATTCCTTGAAGATTCCCCCTTTGCAAAGTAAAAATCTGACAACTCAAATTCATATTTTCTTAATGTATTATAACAACCCCATTATTAAGCTTCAAGACTCACATTCTTTTTATACTATAACAGGGACAAAATTTTTATCAACACGGATATGATTTGCACCATCCAACAGCGACACATTGGCTACAAGAAGTTTAAATTCTAAGTAACTTAACAACATCGACATACTAATACGAACAACAAGTATGTAAAAAAAAAAAAAAACAACCAATTCATAACACTATCTACGTTCAAAATCTTTAAATGAGTTGGTTAAAACCCCCTTACTTCTTTTTGCAGTTATTTCCCTAAGGTTGAAGTTTGAGAATTCCCTTCCTTCCCTTCTCTTCATCTCCTACGTGCCCTCAAATTTTCACACTATTTTTTTGTTTGATTTGATCAGTATTCACGCATATCTCTACCTTCCTTTTTAAATTAATGTCAAGAGACAATTACATTATTACAAATAAATTGTTTTAATGGTTATTAAAATAATGTTTGTTCCTTATTTTTCAGATCTCTATTATTTTCCCATCTATACCCCCGGAACTTTCCAACACCTCTTTATTTTATTTTCTACTTCTTTTTCTTTTAATTTTTGGGTTAATAGGTTGTTAGCCCCTGCTAAGTGGGCGTGTTTTGCGTGACCTCCTGCAATAAATTCCTTGAAGATTCCCCCCTTGCAGAGTAAAAATCTGACAACTCAAATTCATATTTTCTTAATGTATTATAACAACCACATTATTAAGCTTCAAGACTCACATGTTTTTTATATTATAACAGGGACAAAAATTTTATCAACACGGATATGAATTGCACCATCCAACAGCGACACATTGGCTACAAGAAGTTTAAATTCTAAGAAACTTAACAACATCGACATACTAATACGAACAACAAGTATGTAAAAAAAATAAAAAATAAAAAAAACCAAATTCAAAACACTATCTACGTTCAAAATCTTTAAATAAGTTGGTCAAAACCCCCTTACTTCTTTTTGCAGTTATTTCCCTAAGGTTGAAGTTTGAGAACTCCCTTCCTTCCCCTCTCTTCTTCTCCTACGTGCCCTCAAATTCCCACACTATTTTTTTGTTTGATTTGATTAGTATTCAGGCATATCTCTACCTTCCTTTTTAAATTAGTGTCAAGAGACAATAACATTATTACAAATAAATTGTTTTATTGGTAATTAAAATTATGTTTATTCCTTATTTTACACATCTCTATTATTTTCCCATCTATACCCCCTGAACTTTCCAACACCTCTTTATTTTATTTTCTACTTCTTTATCTTTTAATTTTTGGGTTAATAGGTTTTTAGCCCCTGCTAAGTGGGCATGTTTTGCGTGACCTCCTGCAATAAATTGCTTGAAGATTCCCCCCTTGCAAAGTAAAAATCTGACAACTCAAATTCATATTTTCTTAATGTATTATAACAATCCCATTATTAAGCTTCAAGACTCACATGTTTTTTATACTATAACAGGGACAATTTTTATCAACACGGATATGATTTGCACCATCCAACAGCGACACATTGGCTACAAGAAGTTTAAATTCTAAGAAACTTAACAACATCGCATACTAATACGAACAACAAGTATGTAAAAGAAATAAAAATAAAAATAAAAACAAACAAATTCATAACACTATCTACGTTCAAAATCTTTAAATGAGTTGGTTAAAACACCCTTACTTCTTTTTGCAGTTATTTCCCTAAGGTTGAAGTTTGAGAACTCCTTTCCTTCCCTTTTCTTCATCTCCTACGTGCCCCCAAATTTTCACACTATGTTTTTGTTTGATTTGATCAGTATTCAGGCATATCTCTACCTTCCTTTTTAAATTAATGTCAAGAGACAATTACATTATTACAAATAAATTGTTTTAATGGTAATTAAAATTATGTTTATTCCTTATTTTTCACATCTCTATTATTTTCCCATCTATACCCCCGGAACTTTCCAACACCTCTTTATTTTATTTTCTACTTCTTTTTCTTTTAATTTTTGGGTTAATAGGTTGTTAGCACCTGCTAAGTGGGCGTGTTTTGCGTGACCTCCTGCAATAAATTCCTTGAAGATTCCCCCCTTGCAAAGTAAAAATCTGATAGCTCAAATTCATATTTTCTTAATGTATTATAACAACCCCATTATTAAGCTTCAAGACTCACATGCTTTTTATACTATAACAGGGACAAAATTTTATCAACACGGATATGATTTGCAACATCCAATAGCGACACATTGGCTACAAGAAGTTTAAATTCTAAGAAACTTAACAACATCGACATACTAATACGAACAATAAGTATGTAAAAAAAAATAAAAATAAAAATAAAAAACAACCAAATTCATAACACTATCTACGTTCAAAATCTTTAAATGAGTTGGTTAAAACCCCCTTACTTCTTTTTGCAGTTATTTCCCTAAGGTTGAAGTTTGAGAATTCCCTTCCTTCCCTTCTCTTCATCTCCTACGTGCCCTCAAATTTTCACACTATTTTTTTGTTTGATTTGATCAGTATTCACGCATATCTCTACCTTCCTTTTTAAATTAATGTCAAGAGACAATTACATTATTACAAATAAATTGTTTTAATGGTAATTAAAATTATGTTTATTCCTTATTTTTCACATCTCTATTATTTTCCCATCTATACCCACGGAACTTTCAAACTCCTCTTTATTTTATTTTCTACTTCTTTTTCTTTTAATTTTTGGGTTAATAGGTTGTTAGCCCCTGCTAAGTGGGCGTGTTTTGCGTAACCTCCTGCAATAAATTCCTTGAAGATTCCCCCTTTGCAAAGTAAAAATCTGACAACTCAAATTCATATTTTCTTAATGTATTATAACAACCCCATTATTAAGCTTCAAGACTCACATTCTTTTTATACTATAACAGGGACAAAATTTTTATCAACACGGATATGATTTGCACCATCCAACAGCGACACATTGGCTACAAGAAGTTTAAATTCTAAGTAACTTAACAACATCGACATACTAATACGAACAACAAGTATGTAAAAAAAAAAAAAAAACAACCAATTCATAACACTATCTACGTTCAAAATCTTTAAATGAGTTGGTTAAAACCCCCTTACTTCTTTTTGCAGTTATTTCCCTAAGGTTGAAGTTTGAGAATTCCCTTCCTTCCCTTCTCTTCATCTCCTACGTGCCCTCAAATTTTCACACTATTATTTTGTTTGATTTGATCAGTATTCACGCATATCTCTACCTTCCTTTTTAAATTAATGTCAAGAGACAATTACATTATTACAAATAAATTGTTTTAATGGTTATTAAAATAATGTTTGTTCCTTATTTTTTAGATCTCTATTATTTTCCCATCTATACCCCCGGAACTTTCCAACACCTCTTTATTTTATTTTCTACTTCTTTTTCTTTTAATTTTTGGGTTAATAGGTTGTTAGCCCCTGCTAAGTGGGCGTGTTTTGCGTGACCTCCTGCAATAAATTCCTTGAAGATTCCCCCCTTGCAGAGTAAAAATCTGACAACTCAAATTCATATTTTCTTAATGTATTATAACAACCACATTATTAAGCTTCAAGACTCACATGTTTTTTATACTATAACAGGGACAATTTTTATCAACACGGATATGATTTGCACCATCCAACAGCGACACATTGGCTACAAGAAGTTTAAATTCTAAGAAACTTAACAACATCGCATACTAATACGAACAACAAGTATGTAAAAGAAATAAAAATAAAAATAAAAACAAACAAATTCATAACACTATCTACGTTCAAAATCTTTAAATGAGTTGGTTAAAACCCCCTTACTTCTTTTTGCAGTTATTTCCCTAAGGTTGAAGTTTGAGAACTCCTTTCCTTCCCTTTTCTTCATCTCCTACGTGCCCCCAAATTTTCACACTATTTTTTTGTTTGATTTGATCAGTATTCAGGCATATCTCTACCTTCCTTTTTAAATTAATGTCAAGAGACAATTACATTATTACAAATAAATTGTTTTAATGGTAATTAAAATTATGTTTATTCCTTATTTTTCACATCTCTATTATTTTCCCATCTATACCCACGGAACTTTCAAACTCCTCTTTATTTTATTTTCTACTTCTTTTTCTTTTAATTTTTGGGTTAATAGGTTGTTAGCCCCTGCTAATTGGGCGTGTTTTGCGTGACCTCCTGCAATAAATTCCTTGAAGATTCCCCCTTTGCAAAGTAAAAATTTGACAACTCAAATTCATATTTTCTTAATGTATTATAACAACCCCATTATTAAGCTTCAGGACTCACATGGTTTTTATACTATAACAGGGACAAAATTTTTATCAACACGGATATGATTTGCACCATCCAACAGCGACACATTGGCTACAAGAAGTTTAAATTCTAAGTAACTTAACAACATCGACATACTAATACGAACAACAAGTATGTAAAAAAAAAAAAAAACAACCAATTCATAACACTATCTACGTTCAAAATCTTTAAATGATTTGGTTAAAACCCCCTTACTTCTTTTTGCAGTTATTTCCCTAAGGTTGAAGTTTGAGAACTCCCTTCCTTCCCTTCTCTTCATCTCCTACGTGCCCTCAAATTTTCACACTATTTTTTTGTTTGATTTGATCAGTATTCACGCATATCTCTACCTTCCTTTTTAAATTAATGTCAAGAGACAATTACATTATTACAAATAAATTGTTTTAATGGTAATTAAAATTATGTTTATTCCTTATTTTTCACATCTCTATTATTTTCCCATCTATACCCCCGGAACTTTCCAACACCTCTTTATTTTATTTTCTACTTCTTTTTCTTTTAATTTTTGGGTTAATAGGTTGTTAGCCCCTGCTAAGTGGGCGTGTTTTGCGTGACCTCCTGCAATAAATTCCTTGAAGATTCCTCCCTTGCAAAGTAAAAATCTGATAGCTCAAATTCATATTTTCTTAATGTATTATAACAACCCCATTATTAAGCTTCAAGACTTACATGCTTTTTATACTATAACAGGGACAAAATTTTATCAACACGGATATGATTTGCACCATCCAACAGCAACAAGAAGTTTAAATTCTAAGAAACTTAACAACATCGACATAGTAATACGAACAACAAGTATGTAAAAAAAAAATAAAAATAAAAATAAAAAACAACCAAATTCATAACACTATCTACGTTCAAAATCTTTAAATGAGTTGGTTAAAACCCCCTTACTTCTTTTTGCAGTTATTTCCCTAAGGTTGAAGTTTGAGAATTCCCTTCCTTCCCTTCTCTTCATCTCCTACGTGCCCTCAAATTTTCACACTATTTTTTTGTTTGATTTGATCAGTATTCACGCATATCTCTACCTTCCTTTTTAAATTAATGTCAAGAGACAATTACATTATTACAAATAAATTGTTTTAATGGTAATTAAAATTATGTTTATTCCTTATTTTTCACATCTCTATTATTTTCCCATCTATACCCACGGAACTTTCAAACTCCTCTTTATTTTATTTTCTACTTCTTTTTCTTTTAATTTTTAGGTTAATAGGTTGTTAGCCCCTGCTAAGTGGGCGTGTTATGCGTGACCTCCTGCAATAAATTCCTTGAAGATTCCCCCTTTGCAAAGTAAAAATCTGACAACTCAAATTCATATTTTCTTAATGTATTATAACAACCCCATTATTAAGCTTCAAGACTCACATTCTTTTTATACTATAACAGGGACAAAATTTTTATCAACACGGATATGATTTGCACCATCCAACAGCGACACATTGGCTACAAGAAGTTTAAATTCTAAGTAACTTAACAACATCGACATACTAATACGAACAACAAGTATGTAAAAAAAAAAAAAAAAACAACCAATTCATAACACTATCTACGTTCAAAATCTTTAAATGATTTGGTTAAAACCCCCTTACTTCTTTTTGCAGTTATTTCCCTAAGGTTGAAGTTTGAGAACTCCCTTCCTTCCCTTCTCTTCATCTCCTACATGCCCTCAAATTTTCACACTATTTTTTTGTTTGATTTGATCACTATTCACGCATATCTCTACATTCCTTTTTAAATTAATGTCAAGAGACAATTACATTATTACAAATAAATTGTTTTAATGGTAATTAAAATTATGTTTATTCCTTATTTTTCACATCTCTATTATTTTCCCATCTATACCCCCGGAACTTTCCAACACCTCTTTATTTTATTTTCTACTTCTTTTTCTTTTAATTTTTGGGTTAATAGGTTGTTAGCCCCTGCTAAGTGGGCGTGTTTTGCGTGACCTCCTGCAATAAATTCCTTGAAGATTCCCCCCTTGCAAAGTAAAAATCTGATAGCTCAAATTCATATTTTCTTAATGTATTATAACAACCCCATTATTAAGCTTCAAGACTTACATTCTTTTTATACTATAACAGGGACAAAATTTTATCAACACGGATATGATTTGCACCATCCAACAGCGACACATTGGCTACAAGAAGTTTAAATTCTAAGAAACTTAACAACATCGACATACTAATACGAACAACAAGTATGTAAAAAAAAATAAAAATAAAAATAAAAAACAACCAAATTCATAACACTATCTACGTTCAAAATCTTTAAATGAGTTGGTTAAAACCCCCTTACTTCTTTTTGCAGTTATTTCCCTAAGGTTGAAGTTTGAGAATTCCCTTCCTTCCCTTCTCTTCATCTCCTACGTGCCCTCAAATTTTCACACTATTTTTTTGTTTGATTTGATCAGTATTCACGCATATCTCTACCTTCCTTTTTAAATTAATGTCAAGAGACAATTACATTATTACAAATAAATTGTTTTAATGGTTATTAAAATAATGTTTGTTCCTTATTTTTCAGATCTCTATTATTTTCCCATCTATACCCCCGGAACTTTCCAACACCTCTTTATTTTATTTTCTACTTCTTTTTCTTTTAATTTTTGGGTTAATAGGTTGTTAGCCCCTGCTAAGTGGGCGTGTTTTGCGTGACCTCCTGCAATAAATTCCTTGAAGATTCCCCCCTTGCAGAGTAAAAATCTGACAACTCAAATTCATATTTTCTTAATGTATTATAACAACCACATTATTAAGCTTCAAGACTCACATGTTTTTTATATTATAACAGGGACAAAAATTTTATCAACACGGATATGAATTGCACCATCCAACAGCGACACATTGGCTACAAGAAGTTTAAATTCTAAGAAAATTAACAACATCGACATACTAATACGAACAACAAGTATGTAAAAAAAATAAAAAATAAAAAAAAACCAAATTCATAACACTATCTACGTTCAAAATCTTTAAATAAGTTGGTCAAAACCCCCTTACTTCTTTTTGCAGTTATTTCCCTAAGGTTGAAGTTTGAGAACTCCCTTCCTTCCCCTCTCTTCTTCTCCTACGTGCCCTCAAATTCCCACACTATTTTTTTGTTTGATTTGATTAGTATTCAGGCATATCTCTACCTTCCTTTTTAAATTAGTGTCAAGAGACAATAACATTATTACAAATAAATTGTTTTATTGGTAATTAAAATTATGTTTATTCCTTATTTTACACATCTCTATTATTTTCCCATCTATACCCCCTGAACTTTCCAACACCTCTTTATTTTATTTTCTACTTCTTTATCTTTTAATTTTTGGGTTAATAGGTTTTTAGCCCCTGCTAAGTGGGCATGTTTTGCGTGACCTCCTGCAATAAATTGCTTGAAGATTCCCCCCTTGCAAAGTAAAAATCTGACAACTCAAATTCATATTTTCTTAATGTATTATAACAATCCCATTATTAAGCTTCAAGACTCACATGTTTTTTATACTATAACAGGGACAATTTTTATCAACACGGATATGATTTGCACCATCCAACAGCGACACATTGGCTACAAGAAGTTTAAATTCTAAGAAACTTAACAACATCGCATACTAATACGAACAACAAGTATGTAAAAGAAATAAAAATAAAAATAAAAACAAACAAATTCATAACACTATCTACGTTCAAAATCTTTAAATGAGTTGGTTAAAACCCCCTTACTTCTTTTTGCAGATATTTCCCTAAGGTTGAAGTTTGAGAACTCCTTTCCTTCCCTTTTCTTCATCTCCTACGTGCCCCCAAATTTTCACACTATTTTTTTGTTTGATTTGATCAGTATTCACGCATATCTCTACCTTCCTTTTTAAATTAATGTCAAGAGACAATTACATTATTACAAATAAATTGTTTTAATGGTTATTAAAATAATGTTTGTTCCTTATTTTTCAGATCTCTATTATTTTCCCATCTATACCCCCGGAACTTTCCAAAACCTCTTTATTTTATTTTCTACTTCTTTTTCTTTTAATTTTTGGGTTAATAGGTTGTTAGCCCCTGCTAAGTGGGCGTGTTTTGCGTGACCTCCTGCAATAAATTCCTTGAAGATTCCCCCCTTGCAGAGTAAAAATCTGACAACTCAAATTCATATTTTCTTAATGTATTATAACAACCACATTATTAAGCTTCAAGACTCACATGTTTTTTATATTATAACAGGGACAAAAATTTTATCAACACGGATATGAATTGCACCATCCAACAGCGACACATTGGCTACAAGAAGTTTAAATTCTAAGAAAATTAACAACATCGACATACTAATACGAACAACAAGTATGTAAAAAAAATAAAAAATAAAAAAAACCAAATTCATAACACTATCTACGTTCAAAATCTTTAAATAAGTTGGTCAAAACCCCCTTACTTCTTTTTGCAGTTATTTCCCTAAGGTTGAAGTTTGAGAACTCCCTTCCTTCCCCTCTCTTCTTCTCCTACGTGCCCTCAAATTCCCACACTATTTTTTTGTTTGATTTGATTAGTATTCAGGCATATCTCTACCTTCCTTTTTAAATTAGTGTCAAGAGACAATAACATTATTACAAATAAATTGTTTTATTGGTAATTAAAATTATGTTTATTCCTTATTTTACACATCTCTATTATTTTCCCATCTATACCCCCTGAACTTTCCAACACCTCTTTATTTTATTTTCTACTTCTTTATCTTTTAATTTTTGGGTTAATAGGTTTTTAGCCCCTGCTAAGTGGGCATGTTTTGCGTGACCTCCTGCAATAAATTGCTTGAAGATTCCCCCCTTGCAAAGTAAAAATCTGACAACTCAAATTCATATTTTCTTAATGTATTATAACAATCCCTTTATTAAGCTTCAAGACTCACATGTTTTTAATACTATAACAGGGACAATTTTTATCAACACGGATATGATTTGCACCATCCAACAGCGACACATTGGCTACAAGAAGTTTAAATTCTAAGAAACTTAACAACATCGCATACTAATACGAACAACAAGTATGTAAAAGAAATAAAAATAAAAATAAAAACAAACAAATTCATAACACTATCTACGTTCAAAATCTTTAAATGAGTTGGTTAAAACCCCCTTACTTCTTTTTGCAGTTATTTCCCTAAGGTTGAAGTTTGAGAACTCCTTTCCTTCCCTTTTCTTCATCTCCTACGTGCCCCCAAATTTTCACACTATTTTTTTGTTTGATTTGATCAGTATTCAGGCATATCTCTACCTTCCTTTTTAAATTAATGTCAAGAGACAATTACATTATTACAAATAAATTGTTTTAATGGTTATTAAAATAATGTTTGTTCCTTATTTTTCAGATCTCTATTATTTTCCCATCTATACCCCCGGAACTTTCCAACACCTCTTTATTTTATTTTCTACTTCTTTTTCTTTTAATTTTTGGGTTAATAGGTTGTTAGCCCCTGCTAAGTGGGCGTGTTTTGCGTGACCTCCTGCAATAAATTCCTTGAAGATTCCCCCCTTGCAGAGTAAAAATCTGACAACTCAAATTCATATTTTCTTAATGTATTATAACAACCACATTATTAAGCTTCAAGACTCACATGTTTTTTATATTATAACAGGGACAAAAATTTTATCAACACGGATATGAATTGCACCATCCAACAGCGACACATTGGCTACAAGAAGTTTAAATTCTAAGAAAATTAACAACATCGACATACTAATACGAACAACAAGTATGTAAAAAAAATAAAAAATAAAAAAAACCAAATTCATAACACTATCTACGTTCAAAATCTTTAAATAAGTTGGTCAAAACCCCCTTACTTCTTTTTGCAGTTATTTCCCTAAGGTTGAAGTTTGAGAACTCCCTTCCTTCCCCTCTCTTCTTCTCCTACGTGCCCTCAAATTCCCACACTATTTTTTTGTTTGATTTGATTAGTATTCAGGCATATCTCTACCTTCCTTTTTAAATTAGTGTCAAGAGACAATAACATTATTACAAATAAATTGTTTTATTGGTAATTAAAATTATGTTTATTCCTTATTTTACACATCTCTATTATTTTCCCATCTATACCCCCTGAACTTTCCAACACCTCTTTATTTTATTTTCTACTTCTTTATCTTTTAATTTTTGGGTTAATAGGTTTTTAGCCCCTGCTAAGTGGGCATGTTTTGCGTGACCTCCTGCAATAAATTGCTTGAAGATTCCCCCCTTGCAAAGTAAAAATCTGACAACTCAAATTCATATTTTCTTAATGTATTATAACAATCCCTTTATTAAGCTTCAAGACTCACATGTTTTTTATACTATAACAGGGACAATTTTTATCAACACGGATATGATTTGCACCATCCAACAGCGACACATTGGCTACAAGAAGTTTAAATTCTAAGAAACTTAACAACATCGCATACTAATACGAACAACAAGTATGTAAAAGAAATAAAAATAAAAATAAAAACAAACAAATTCATAACACTATCTACGTTCAAAATCTTTAAATGAGTTGGTTAAAACCCCCTTACTTCTTTTTGCAGTTATTTCCCTAAGGTTGAAGTTTGAGAACTCCTTTCCTTCCCTTTTCTTCATCTCCTACGTGCCCCCAAATTTTCACACTATTTTTTTGTTTGATTTGATCAGTATTCAGGCATATCTCTACCTTCCTTTTTAAATTAATGTCAAGAGACAATTACATTATTACAAATAAATTGTTTTAATGGTAATTAAAATTATGTTTATTCCTTATTTTTCACATCTCTATTATTTTCCCATCTATACCCACGGAACTTTCAAACTCCTCTTTATTTTATTTTCTACTTCTTTTTCTTTTAATTTTTGGGTTAATAGGTTGTTAGCCCCTGCTAAGTGGGCGTGTTTTGCGTGACCTCCTGCAATAAATTCCTTGAAGATTCCCCCTTTGCAAAGTAAAAATTTGACAACTCAAATTCATATTTTCTTAATGTATTATAACAACCCCATTATTAAGCTTCAGGACTCACATGGTTTTTATACTATAACAGGGACAAAATTTTTATCAACACGGATATGATTTGCACCATCCAACAGCGACACATTGGCTACATGAAGTTTAAATTCTAAGTAACTTAACAACATCGACATACTAATACGAACAACAAGTATGTAAAAAAAAAAAAAAAAACGACCAATTCATAACACTATCTACGTTGAAAATCTTTAAATGATTTGGTTAAAACCCCCTTACTTCTTTTTGCAGT
Source organism: Trifolium fragiferum (assembly GCA_954870985.1). Classification (NCBI taxonomy): domain Eukaryota; kingdom Viridiplantae; phylum Streptophyta; class Magnoliopsida; order Fabales; family Fabaceae; genus Trifolium; species Trifolium fragiferum. Next base: position 21,954,363 of record OX940790.1, on the reverse strand, counting down.
TATTTCCCTAAGGTTGAAGTTTGAGAACTCCTTTCCTTCCCTTTTCTTCATCTCCTACGTGCCCCCAAATTTTCACACTATTTTTTTGTTTGATTTGATCAGTATTCACGCATATCTCTACCTTCCTTTTTAAATTAATGTCAAGAGACAATTACATTATTACAAATAAATTGTTTTAATGGTTATTAAAATAATGTTTGTTCCTTATTTTTCAGATCTTTATTATTTTCCCATCTATACCCCCGGAACTTTCCAACACCTCTTTATTTTATTTTCTACTTCTTTTTCTTTTAATTTTTGGGTTAATAGGTTGTTAGCCCCTGCTAAGTGGGCGTGTTTTGCGTGACCTCCTGCAATAAATTCCTTGAAGATTCCCCCCTTGCAGAGTAAAAATCTGACAACTCAAATTCATATTTTCTTAATGTATTATAACAACCACATTATTAAGCTTCAAGACTCACATGTTTTTTATATTATAACAGGGACAAAAATTTTATCAACACGGATATGAATTGCACCATCCAACAGCGACACATTGGCTACAAGAAGTTTAAATTCTAAGAAAATTAACAACATCGACATACTAATACGAACAACAAGTATGTAAAAAAAATAAAAAATAAAAAAAACCAAATTCATAACACTATCTACGTTCAAAATCTTTAAATAAGTTGGTCAAAACCCCCTTACTTCTTTTTGCAGTTATTTCCCTAAGGTTGAAGTTTGAGAACTCCCTTCCTTCCCCTCTCTTCTTCTCCTACGTGCCCTCAAATTCCCACACTATTTTTTTGTTTGATTTGATTAGTATTCAGGCATATCTCTACCTTCCTTTTTAAATTAGTGTCAAGAGACAATAACATTATTACAAATAAATTGTTTTATTGGTAATTAAAATTATGTTTATTCCTTATTTTACACATCTCTATTATTTTCCCATCTATACCCCCTGAACTTTCCAACACCTCTTTATTTTATTTTCTACTTCTTTATCTTTTAATTTTTGGGTTAATAGGTTTTTAGCCCCTGCTAAGTGGGCATGTTTTGCGTGACCTCCTGCAATAAATTGCTTGAAGATTCCCCCCTTGCAAAGTAAAAATCTGACAACTCAAATTCATATTTTCTTAATGTATTATAACAATCCCTTTATTAAGCTTCAAGACTCACATGTTTTTTATACTATAACAGGGACAATTTTTATCAACACGGATACGATTTGCACCATCCAACAGCGACACATTGGCTACAAGAAGTTTAAATTCTAAGAAACTTAACAACATCGCATACTAATACGAACAACAAGTATGTAAAAGAAATAAAAATAAAAATAAAAACAAACAAATTCATAACACTATCTACGTTCAAAATCTTTAAATGAGTTGGTTAAAACCCCCTTACTTCTTTTTGCAGTTATTTCCCTAAGGTTGAAGTTTGAGAACTCCTTTCCTTCCCTTTTCTTCATCTCCTACGTGCCCCCAAATTTTCACAGTATTTTTTTGTTTGATTTGATCAGTATTCAGGCATATCTCTACCTTCCTTTTTAAATTAATGTCAAGAGACAATTACATTATTACAAATAAATTGTTTTAATGGTAATTAAAATTATGTTTATTCCTTATTTTTCACATCTCTATTATTTTCCCATCTATACCCACGGAACTTTCAAACTCCTCTTTATTTTATTTTCTACTTCTTTTTCTTTTAATTTTTGGATTAATAGGTTGTTAGCCCCTGCTAAGTGGGCGTGTTTTGCGTGACCTCCTGCAATAAATTCCTTGAAGATTCCCCCTTTGCAAAGTAAAAATTTGACAACTCAAATTCATATTTTCTTAATGTATTATAACAACCCCATTATTAAGCTTCAGGACTCACATGGTTTTTATACTATAACAGGGACAAAATTTTTATCAACACGGATATGATTTGCACCATCCAACAGCGACACATTGGCTACATGAAGTTTAAATTCTAAGTAACTTAACAACATCGACATACTAATACGAACAACAAGTATGTAAAAAAAAAAAAAAAAAACAACCAATTCATAACACTATCTACGTTGAAAATCTTTAAATGATTTGGTTAAAACCCCCTTACTTCTTTTTGCAGTTATTTCCCTAAGGTTGAAGTTTGAGAACTCCTTTCCTTCCCTTTTCTTCATCTCCTACGTGCCCCCAAATTTTCACACTATTTTTTTGTTTGATTTGATCAGTATTCACGCATATCTCTACCTTCCTTTTTAAATTAATGTCAAGAGACAATTACATTATTACAAATAAATTGTTTTAATGGTTATTAAAATAATGTTTGTTCCTTATTTTTCAGATCTCTATTATTTTCCCATCTATACCCCCGGAACTTTCCAACACCTCTTTATTTTATTTTCTACTTCTTTTTCTTTTAATTTTTGGGTTAATAGGTTGTTAGCCCCTGCTAAGTGGGCGTGTTTTGCGTGACCTCCTGCAATAAATTCCTTGAAGATTCCCCCCTTGCAGAGTAAAAATCTGACAACTCAAATTCATATTTTCTTAATGTATTATAACAACCACATTATTAAGCTTCAAGACTCACATGTTTTTTATATTATAACAGGGACAAAAATTTTATCAACACGGATATGAATTGCACCATCCAACAGCGACACATTGGCTACAAGAAGTTTAAATTCTAAGAAAATTAACAACATCGACATACTAATACGAACAACAAGTATGTAAAAAAAATAAAAAATAAAAAAAACCAAATTCATAACACTATCTACATTCAAAATCTTTAAATAAGTTGGTCAAAACCCCCTTACTTCTTTTTGCAGTTATTTCCCTAAGGTTGAAGTTTGAGAACTCCCTTCCTTCCCCTCTCTTCTTCTCCTACGTGCCCTCAAATTCCCACACTATTTTTTTGTTTGATTTGATTAGTATTCAGGCATATCTCTACCTTCCTTTTTAAATTAGTGTCAAGAGACAATAACATTATTACAAATAAATTGTTTTATTGGTAATTAAAATTATGTTTATTCCTTATTTTACACATCTCTATTATTTTCCCATCTATACCCCCTGAACTTTCCAACACCTCTTTATTTTATTTTCTACTTCTTTATCTTTTAATTTTTGGGTTAATAGGTTTTTAGCCCCTGCTAAGTGGGCATGTTTTGCGTGACCTCCTGCAATAAATTGCTTGAAGATTCCCCCCTTGCAAAGTAAAAATCTGACAACTCAAATTCATATTTTCTTAATGTATTATAACAATCCCTTTATTAAGCTTCAAGACTCACATGTTTTTTATACTATAACAGGGACAATTTTTATCAACACGGATATGATTTGCACCATCCAACAGCGACACATTGGCTACAAGAAGTTTAAATTCTAAGAAACTTAACAACATCGCATACTAATACGAACAACAAGTATGTAAAAGAAATAAAAATAAAAATAAAAACAAACAAATTCATAACACTATCTACGTTCAAAATCTTTAAATGAGTTGGTTAAAACCCCCTTACTTCTTTTTGCAGTTATTTCCCTAAGGTTGAAGTTTGAGAACTCCTTTCCTTCCCTTTTCTTCATCTCCTACGTGCCCCCAAATTTTCACACTATTTTTTTGTTTGATTTGATCAGTATTCAGGCATATCTCTACCTTCCTTTTTAAATTAATGTCAAGAGACAATTACATTATTACAAATAAATTGTTTTAATGGTAATTAAAATTATGTTTATTCCTTATTTTTCACATCTCTATTATTTTCCCATCTATACCCACGGAACTTTCAAACTCCTCTTTATTTTATTTTCTACTTCTTTTTCTTTTAATTTTTGGGTTAATAGGTTGTTAGCCCCTGCTAAGTGGGCGTGTTTTGCGTGACCTCCTGCAATAAATTCCTTGAAGATTCCCCCTTTGCAAAGTAAAAATTTGACAACTCAAATTCATATTTTCTTAATGTATTATAACAACCCCATTATTAAGCTTCAGGACTCACATGGTTTTTATACTATAACAGGGACAAAATTTTTATCAACACGGATATGATTTGCACCATCCAACAGCGACACATTGGCTACATGAAGTTTAAATTCTAAGTAACTTAACAACATCGACATACTAATACGAACAACAAGTATGTAAAAAAAAAAAAAAAAACAACCAATTCATAACACTATCTACGTTGAAAATCTTTAAATGATTTGGTTAAAACCCCCTTACTTCTTTTTGCAGTTATTTCCCTAAGGTTGAAGTTTGAGAACTCCCTTCCTTCCCTTCTCTTCATCTCCTACGTGCCCTCAAATTTTCACACTATTTTTTTGTTTGATTTGATCAGTATTCACGCATATCTCTACCTTCCTTTTTAAATTAATGTCAAGAGACAATTACATTATTACAAATAAATTGTTTTAATGGTAATTAAAATTATGTTTATTCCTTATTTTTCACATCTCTATTATTTTCCCATCTATACCCCCGGAACTTTCCAACACCTCTTTATTTTATTTTCTACTTCTTTTTCTTTTAATTTTTGGGTTAATAGGTTGTTAGCCCCTGCTAAGTGGGCGTGTTTTGCGTGACCTCCTGCAATAAATTCCTTGAAGATTCCTCCCTTGCAAAGTAAAAATCTGATAGCTCAAATTCATATTTTCTTAATGTATTATAACAACCCCATTATTAAGCTTCAAGACTTACATGCTTTTTATACTATAACAGGGACAAAATTTTATCAACACGGATATGATTTGCACCATCCAACAGCGACAAGAAGTTTAAATTCTAAGAAACTTAACAACATCGACATACTAATACGAACAACAAGTATGTAAAAAAAAATAAAATAAAAAATAAAAAACAACCAAATTCATAACACTATCTACGTTCAAAATCTTTAAATGAGTTGGTTAAAACCCCCTTACTTCTTTTTGCAGTTATTTCCCTAAGGTTGAAGTTTGAGAATTCTCTTCCTTCCCTTCTCTTCATCTCCTACGTGCCCTCAAATTTTCACACTATTTTTTTGTTTGATTTGATCAGTATTCACGCATATCTCTACCTTCCTTTTTAAATTAATGTCAAGAGACAATTACATTATTACAAATAAATTGTTTTAATGGTAATTAAAATTATGTTTATTCCTTATTTTTCACATCTCTATTATTTTCCCATCTATACCCACGGAACTTTCAAACTCCTCTTTATTTTATTTTCTACTTCTTTTTCTTTTAATTTTTGGGTTAATAGGTTGTTAGCCCCTGCTAAGTGGGCGTGTTTTGCGTGACCTCCTGCAATAAATTCCTTGAAGATTCCCCCTTTGCAAAGTAAAAATCTGACAACTCAAATTCATATTTTCTTAATGTATTATAACAACCTCATTATTAAGCTTCAAGACTCACATGCTTTTTATACTATAACAGGGACAAAATTTTTATCAACACGGATATGATTTGCACCATCCAACAGCGACACATTGGCTACAAGAAGTTTAAATTCTAAGTAACTTAACAACATCGACATACTAATACGAACAACAAGTATATAAAAAAAAAAAAAAAAACAACCAATTCATAACACTATCTACGTTCAAAATCTTTAAATGATTTGGTTAAAACCCCGTTACTTCTTTTTGCAGTTATTTCCCTAAGGTTGAAGTTTGAGAACTCCCTTCCTTCCCTTCTCTTCATCTCCTACGTGCCCTCAAATTTTCACACTATTTTTTTGTTTGATTTGATCAGTATTCACGCATATCTCTACCTTCCTTTTTAAATTAATGTCAAGAGACAATTACATTATTACAAATAAATTATTTTAATGGTAATTAAAATTATGTTTATTCCTTATTTTTCACATCTCTATTATTTTCCCATCTATACCCCCGGAACTTTCCAACACCTCTTTATTTTATTTTCTACTTCTTTTTCTTTTAATTTTTGGGTTAATAGGTTGTTAGCCCCTGCTAAGTGGGCGTGTTTTGCGTGACCTCCTGCAATAAATTCCTTGAAGATTCCCCCCTTGCAAAGTAAAAATCTGATAGCTCAAATTCATATTTTCTTAATGTATTATAACAACCCCATTATTAAGCTTCAAGACTTACATGCTTTTTATACTATAACAGGGACAAAATTTTATCAACACGGATATGATTTGCACCATCCAACAGCGACACATTGGCTACAAGAAGTTTAAATTCTAAGAAACTTAACAACATCGACATACTAATACGAACAACAAGTATGTAAAAAAAAATAAAAATAAAAATAAAAAACAACCAAATTCATAACACTATCTACGTTCAAAATCTTTAAATGAGTTGGTTAAAACCCCCTTACTTCTTTTTGCAGTTATTTCCCTAAGGTTGAAGTTTGAGAATTCCCTTCCTTCCCTTCTCTTCATCTCCTACGTTCCCTCAAATTTTCACACTATTTTTTTGTTTGATTTGATCAGTATTCAAGCATATCTCTACCTTCCTTTTTAAATTAATGTCAAGAGACAATTACATTATTACAAATAAATTGTTTTAATGGTAATTAAAATAATGTTTATTCCTTATTTTTCAGATCTCTATTATTTTCCCATCTATACCCCCGGTACTTTCCAACACCTCTTTATTTTATTTTCTACTTCTTTTTCTTTTAATTTTTGGGTTAATAGGTTGTTAGCCCCTGCTAAGTGGGCGTGTTTTGCGTGACCTCCTGCAATAAATTCCCTGAAGATTCCCCCCTTGCAGAGTAAAAATCTGACAACTCAAATTCATATTTTCTTAATGTATTATAACAACCCCATTATTAAGCTTCAAGACTCACATGTTTTTTATATTATAACAGGGACAAAAATTTTATCAACACGCATATGAATTACACCATCCAACAGCGACACATTGGCTACAACAAGTTTAAATTCTAAGAAACTTAACAACATCGACATACTAATACGAACAACAAGTATGTAAAAAAAATAAAAAATAAAAAAAACCAAATTCATAACACTATCTACGTTCAAAATCTTTAAATAAGTTGGTCAAAACCCCCTTACTTCTTTTTGCAGTTATTTCCCTAAGGTTGAAGTTTGAGAACTCCCTTCCTTCCCCTCTCTTCTTCTCCTACGTGCCCTCAAATTCCCACACTATTTTTTTGTTTGATTTGATTAGTATTCAGGCATATCTCTACCTTCCTTTTTAAATTAATGTCAAGAGACAATAACATTATTACAAATAAATTGTTTTAATGGTAATTAAAATTATGTTTATTCCTTATTTTACACATCTCTATTATTTTCCCATCTATACCCCCTGAACTTTCCAACACCTCTTTATTTTATTTTCTACTTCTTTTTCTTTTAATTTTTGGGTTAATAGGTTGTTAGCCCCTGCTAAGTGGGCGTGTTTTGCGTGACCTCCTGCAATAAATTCCTTGAAGATTCCCCCTTTGCAAAGTAAAAATCTGACAACTCAAATTCATATTTTCTTAATGTATTATAACAACCTCATTATTAAGCTTCAAGACTCACATGCTTTTTATACTATAACAGGGACAAAAATTTTATCAACACGGATATGATTTGCACCATCCAACAGCGACACATTGGCTACAAGAAGTTTAAATTCTAAGTAACTTAACAACATCGACATACTAATACGAACAACAAGTATGTAAAAAAAAAAAAAAAAACAACCAATTCATAACACTATCTACGTTCAAAATCTTTAAATGATTTGGTTAAAACCCCGTTACTTCTTTTTGCAGTTATTTCCCTAAGGTTGAAGTTTGAGAACTCCCTTCCTTCCCTTCTCTTCATCTCCTACGTGCCCTCAAATTTTCACACTATTTTTTTGTTTGATTTGATCAGTATTCACGCATATCTCTACCTTCCTTTTTAAATTAATGTCAAGAGACAATTACATTATTACAAATAAATTATTTTAATGGTAATTAAAATTATGTTTATTCCTTATTTTTCACATCTCTATTATTTTCCCATCTATACCCCCGGAACTTTCCAACACCTCTTTATTTTATTTTCTACTTCTTTTTCTTTTAATTTTTGGGTTAATAGGTTGTTAGCCCCTGCTAAGTGGGCGTGTTTTGCGTGACCTCCTGCAATAAATTCCTTGAAGATTCCCCCCTTGCAAAGTAAAAATCTGATAGCTCAAATTCATATTTTCTTAATGTATTATAACAACCCCATTATTAAGCTTCAAGACTTACATGCTTTTTATACTATAACAGGGACAAAATTTTATCAACACGGATATGATTTGCACCATCCAACAGCGACACATTGGCTACAAGAAGTTTAAATTCTAAGAAACTTAACAACATCGACATACTAATACGAACAACAAGTATGTAAAAAAAAATAAAAATAAAAATAAAAAACAACCAAATTCATAACACTATCTACGTTCAAAATCTTTAAATGAGTTGGTTAAAACCCCCTTACTTCTTTTTGCAGTTATTTCCCTAAGGTTGAAGTTTGAGAATTCCCTTCCTTCCCTTCTCTTCATCTCCTACGTTCCCTCAAATTTTCACACTATTTTTTTGTTTGATTTGATCAGTATTCAAGCATATCTCTACCTTCCTTTTTAAATTAATGTCAAGAGACAATTACATTATTACAAATAAATTATTTTAATGGTAATTAAAATTATGTTTATTCCTTATTTTTCACATCTCTATTATTTTCCCATCTATACCCCCGGAACTTTCCAACACCTCTTTATTTTATTTTCTACTTCTTTTTCTTTTAATTTTTGGGTTAATAGGTTGTTAGCCCCTGCTAAGTGGGCGTGTTTTGCGTGACCTCCTGCAATAAATTCCTTGAAGATTCCCCCCTTGCAAAGTAAAAATCTGATAGCTCAAATTCATATTTTCTTAATGTATTATAACAACCCCATTATTAAGCTTCAAGACTTACATGCTTTTTATACTATAACAGGGACAAAATTTTATCAACACGGATATGATTTGCACCATCCAACAGCGACACATTGGCTACAAGAAGTTTAAATTCTAAGAAACTTAACAACATCGACATACTAATACGAACAACAAGTATGTAAAAAAAAATAAAAATAAAAATAAAAAACAACCAAATTCATAACACTATCTACGTTCAAAATCTTTAAATGAGTTGGTTAAAACCCCCTTACTTCTTTTTGCAGTTATTTCCCTAAGGTTGAAGTTTGAGAATTCCCTTCCTTCCCTTCTCTTCATCTCCTACGTTCCCTCAAATTTTCACACTATTTTTTTGTTTGATTTGATCAGTATTCAAGCATATCTCTACCTTCCTTTTTAAATTAATGTCAAGAGACAATTACATTATTACAAATAAATTGTTTTAATGGTAATTAAAATAATGTTTATTCCTTATTTTTCAGATCTCTATTATTTTCCCATCTATACCCCCGGAACTTTCCAACACCTCTTTATTTTATTTTCTACTTCTTTTTCTTTTAATTTTTGGGTTAATAGGTTGTTAGCCCCTGCTAAGTGGGCGTGTTTTGCGTGACCTCCTGCAATAAATTCCTTGAAGATTCCCCCCTTGCAGAGTAAAAATCTGACAACTCAAATTCATATTTTCTTAATGTATTATAACAACCCCATTATTAAGCTTCAAGACTCACATGTTTTTTATATTATAACAGGGACAAAAATTTTATCAACACGCATATGAATTACACCATCCAACAGCGACACATTGGCTACAAGAAGTTTAAATTCTAAGAAACTTAACAACATCGACATACTAATACGAACAACAAGTATGTAAAAAAAATAAAAAATAAAAAAAACCAAATTCATAACACTATCTACGTTCAAAATCTTTAAATAAGTTGGTCAAAACCCCCTTACTTCTTTTTGCAGTTATTTCCCTAAGGTTGAAGTTTGAGAACTCCCTTCCTTCCCCTCTCTTCTTCTCCTACGTGCCCTCAAATTCCCACACTATTTTTTTGTTTGATTTGATTAGTATTCAGGCATATCTCTACCTTCCTTTTTAAATTAATGTCAAGAGACAATAACATTATTACAAATAAATTGTTTTAATGGTAATTAAAATTATGTTTATTCCTTATTTTACACATCTCTATTATTTTCCCATCTATACCCCCTGAACTTTCCAACACCTCTTTATTTTATTTTCTACTTCTTTTTCTTTTAATTTTTGGGTTAATAGGTTGTTAGCCCCTGCTAAGTGGGCGTGTTTTGCGTGACCTCCTGCAATAAATTCCTTGAAGATTCCCCCCTTGCAGAGTAAAAATCTGACAACTCAAATTCATATTTTCTTAATGTATTATAACAACCCCATTATTAAGCTTCAAGACTCACATGCTTTTTATACTATAACAGGGACAAAATTTTTATCAACACGGATATGATTTGCACCATCCAACAGCGACACATTGGCTACAAGAAGTTTAAATTCTAAGTAACTTAACAACATCGACATACTAATACGAACAACAAGTATGTAAAAAAAAAAAAAAAAAAAAAAACAACCAATTCATAACACTATCTACGTTCAAAATCTTTAAATGATTTGGTTAAAACCCCCTTACTTCTTTTTGCAGTTATTTCCCTAAGGTTGAAGTTTGAGAACTCCCTTCCTTCCCTTCTCTTCATCTCCTAGGTGCCCTCAAATTTTCACACTATTTTTTTGTTTGATTTGATCAGTATTCACGCATATCTCTACCTTCCTTTTTAAATTAATGTCAAGAGACAATTACATTATTACAAATAAATTGTTTTAATGGTAATTAAAATTATGTTTATTCCTTATTTTTCACATCTCTATTATTTTCCCATCAATACCCCCGGAACTTTCCAACACCTCTTTATTTTATTTTCTACTTCTTTTTCTTTTAATTTTTGGGTTAATAGGTTGTTAGCCCCTGCTAAGTGGGCGTGTTTTGCGTGACCTCCTGCAATAAATTCCTTGAAGATTCCCCCCTTGCAAAGTAAAAATCTGATAGCTCAAATTCATATTTTCTTAATGTATTATAACAACCCCATTATTAAGCTTCAAGACTCACATGCTTTTTATACTATAACAGGGACAAAATTTTTATCAACACGGATATGATTTGCACCATCCAACAGCGACACATTGGCTACAAGAAGTTTAAATTCTAAGTAACTTAACAACATCGACATACTAATACGAACAACAAGTATGTAAAAAAAATAAAAATAAAAATAAAAAACAACCAAATTCATAACACTATCTACGTTCAAAATCTTTAAATGAGTTGGTTAAAACCCCCTTACTTCTTTTTGCAGTTATTTCCCTAAGGTTGAAGTTTGAGAATTCCCTTCCTTCCCTTCTCTTCATCTCCTACGTGCCCTCAAATTTTCACACTATTTTTTTGTTTGATTTGATCAGTATTCAAGCATATCTCTACCTTCCTTTTTAAATTAATGTCAAGAGACAATTACATTATTACAAATAAATTGTTTTAATGGTAATTAAAATAATGTTTATTCCTTATTTTTCAGATCTCTATTATTTTCCCATCTATACCCCCGGAACTTTCCAACACCTCTTTATTTTATTTTCTATTTCTTTTTCTTTTAATTTTTGGGTTAATAGGTTGTTAGCCCCTGCTAAGTGGGCGTGTTTTGCGTGACCTCCTGCAATAAATTCCTTGAAGATTCCCCCCTTGCAGAGTAAAAATCTGACAACTCAAATTCATATTTTCTTAATGTATTATAACAACCCCATTATTAAGCTTCAAGACTCACATGTTTTTTATATTATAACAGGGACAAAAATTTTATCAACACGCATATGAATTACACCATCCAACAGCGACACATTGGCTACAAGAAGTTTAAATTCTAAGAAACTTAACAACATCGACATACTAATACGAACAACAAGTATGTAAAAAAAATAAAAAATAAAAAAAACCAAATTCATAACACTATCTACGTTCAAAATCTTTAAATAAGTTGGTCAAAACCCCCTTACTTCTTTTTGCAGTTATTTCCCTAAGGTTGAAGTTTGAGAACTCCCTTCCTTCCCCTCTCTTCTTCTCCTACGTGCCCTCAAATTCCCACACTATTTTTTTGTTTGATTTGATTAGTATTCAGGCATATCTCTACCTTCCTTTTTAAATTAATGTCAAGAGACAATAACATTATTACAAATAAATTGTTTTAATGGTAATTAAAATTATGTTTATTCCTTATTTTACACATCTCTATTATTTTCCCATCTATACCCCCTGAACTTTCCAACACCTCTTTATTTTATTTTCTACTTCTTTTTCTTTTAATTTTTGGGTTAATAGGTTGTTAGCCCCTGCTAAGTGGGCGTGTTTTGCGTGACCTCCTGCAATAAATTCCTTGAAGATTCCCCCCTTGCAGAGTAAAAATCTGACAACTCAAATTCATATTTTCTTAATGTATTATAACAACCCCATTATTAAGCTTCAAGACTCACATGCTTTTTATACTATAACAGGGACAAAATTTTATCAACACGGATATGATTTGCACCATCCAATAGCGACACATTGGCTACAAGAAGTTTAAATTCTAAGAAACTTAACAATATCGACATACTAATACGAACAACAAGTATGTAAAAAAAATAAAAAAAACCAAATTCAAAACACTATCTACGTTCAAAATCTTTAAATAAGTTGGTCAAAACCCCCTTACTTCTTTTTGCAGTTATTTCCCTAAGGTTGAAGTTTGAGAACTCCCTTCCTTCCCCTCTCTTCTTCTCCTACGTGCCCTCAAATTCCCACACTATTTTTTTGTTTGATTTGATTAGTATTCAGGCATATCTCTACCTTCCTTTTTAAATTAGTGTCAAGAGACAATAACATTATTACAAATAAATTGTTTTATTGGTAATTAAAATTATGTTTATTCCTTATTTTACACATCTCTATTATTTTCCCATCTATACCCCCTGAACTTTCCAACACCTCTTTATTTTATTTTCTACTTCTTTATCTTTTAATTTTTGGGTTAATAGGTTTTTAGCCCCTGCTAAGTGGGCATGTTTTGCGTGACCTCCTGCAATAAATTGCTTGAAGATTCCCCCCTTGCAAAGTAAAAATCTGACAACTCAAATTCATATTTTCTTAATGTATTATAACAATCCCATTATTAAGCTTCAAGACTCACATGTTTTTTATACTATAACAGGGACAATTTTTATCAACACGGATATGATTTGCACCATCCAACAGCGACACATTGGCTACAAGAAGTTTAAATTCTAAGAAACTTAACAACATCGCATACTAATACGAACAACAAGTATGTAAAAGAAATAAAAATAAAAATAAAAACAAACAAATTCATAACACTATCTACGTTCAAAATCTTTAAATGAGTTGGTTAAAACCCCCTTACTTCTTTTTGCAGTTATTTCCCTAAGGTTGAAGTTTGAGAACTCCTTTCCTTCCCTTTTCTTCATCTCCTACGTGCCCCCAAATTTTCACACTATTTTTTTGTTTGATTTGATCAGTATTCAGGCATATCTCTACCTTCCTTTTTAAATTAATGTCAAGAGACAATTACATTATTACAAATAAATTGTTTTAATGGTAATTAAAATTATGTTTATTCCTTATTTTTCACATCTCTATTATTTTCCCATCTATACCCACGGAACTTTCAAACTCCTCTTTATTTTATTTTCTACTTCTTTTTCTTTTAATTTTTGGGTTAATAGGTTGTTAGCCCCTGCTAATTGGGCGTGTTTTGCGTGACCTCCTGCAATAAATTCCTTGAAGATTCCCCCTTTGCAAAGTAAAAATTTGACAACTCAAATTCATATTTTCTTAATGTATTATAACAACCCCATTATTAAGCTTCAGGACTCACATGGTTTTTATACTATAACAGGGACAAAATTTTTATCAACACGGATATGATTTGCACCATCCAACAGCGACACATTGGCTACAAGAAGTTTAAATTCTAAGTAACTTAACAACATCGACATACTAATACGAACAACAAGTATGTAAAAAAAAAAAAAAATAAAAAAAACCAAATTCATAACACTATCTACGTTCAAAATCTTTAAATAAGTTGGTCAAAACCCCCTTACTTCTTTTTGCAGTTATTTCCCTAAGGTTGAAGTTTGAGAACTCCCTTCCTTCCCCTCTCTTCTTCTCCTACGTGCCCTCAAATTCCCACACTATTTTTTTGTTTGATTTGATTAGTATTCAGGCATATCTCTACCTTCCTTTTTAAATTAGTGTCAAGAGACAATAACATTATTACAAATAAATTGTTTTATTGGTAATTAAAATTATGTTTATTCCTTATTTTACACATCTCTATTATTTTCCCATCTATACCCCCTGAACTTTCCAACACCTCTTTATTTTATTTTCTACTTCTTTATCTTTTAATTTTTGGGTTAATAGGTTTTTAGCCCCTGCTAAGTGGGCATGTTTTGCGTGACCTCCTGCAATAAATTGCTTGAAGATTCCCCCCTTGCAAAGTAAAAATCTGACAACTCAAATTCATATTTTCTTAATGTATTATAACAATCCCATTATTAAGCTTCAAGACTCACATGTTTTTTATACTATAACAGGGACAATTTTTATCAACACGGATATGATTTGCACCATCCAACAGCGACACATTGGCTACAAGAAGTTTAAATTCTAAGAAACTTAACAACATCGCATACTAATACGAACAACAAGTATGTAAAAGAAATAAAAATAAAAATAAAAACAAACAAATTCATAACACTATCTACGTTCAAAATCTTTAAATGAGTTGGTTAAAACCTCCTTACTTCTTTTTGCAGTTATTTCCCTAAGGTTGAAGTTTGAGAACTCCTTTCCTTCCATTTTCTTCATCTCCTACGTGCCCCCAAATTTTCACACTATTTTTTTGTTTGATTTGATCAGTATTCAGGCATATCTCTACCTTCCTTTTTAAATTAATGTCAAGAGACAATTACATTATTACAAATAAATTGTTTTAATGGTAATTAAAATTATGTTTATTCCTTATTTTTCACATCTCTATTATTTTCCCATCTATACCCACGGAACTTTCAAACTCCTCTTTATTTTATTTTCTACTTCTTTTTCTTTTAATTTTTGGGTTAATAGGTTGTTAGCCCCTGCTAAGTGGGCGTGTTTTGCGTGACCTCCTGCAATAAATTCCTTGAAGATTCCCCCTTTGCAAAGTAAAAATCTGACAACTCAAATTCATATTTTCTTAATGTATTATAACAACCCCATTATTAAGCTTCAAGACTCACATTCTTTTTATACTATAACAGGGACAAAATTTTTATCAACACGGATATGATTTGCACCATCCAACAGCGACACATTGGCTACAAGAAGTTTAAATTCTAAGTAACTTAACAACATCGACATACTAATACGAACAACAAGTATGTAAAAAAAAAAAAAAAAACAACCAATTCATAACACTATCTACGTTCAAAATCTTTAAATGATTTGGTTAAAACCCCCTTACTTCTTTTTGCAGTTATTTCCCTAAGGTTGAAGTTTGAGAACTCCCTTCCTTCCCTTCTCTTCATCTCCTACGTGCCCTCAAATTTTCACACTATTTTTTTGTTTGATTTGATCACTATTCACGCATATCTCTACATTCCTTTTTAAATTAATGTCAAGAGACAATTACATTATTACAAATAAATTGTTTTAATGGTAATTAAAATTATGTTTATTCCTTATTTTTCACATCTCTATTATTTTCCCATCTATACCCCCGGAACTTTCCAACACCTCGTTATTTTATTTTCTACTTCTTTTTCTTTTAATTTTTGGGTTAATAGGTTGTTAGCCCCTGCTAAGTGGGCGTGTTTTGCGTGACCTCCTGCAATAAATTCCTTGAAGATTCCCCCCTTGCAAAGTAAAAATCTGATAGCTCAAATTCATATTTTCTTAATGTATTATAACAACCCCATTATTAAGCTTCAAGACTTACATTCTTTTTATACTATAACAGGGACAAAATTTTATCAACACGGATATGATTTGCACCATCCAACAGCGACACATTGGCTACAAGAAGTTTAAATTCTAAGAAACTTAACAACATCGACATACTAATACGAACAACAAGTATGTAAAAAAAAATAAAAATAAAAATAAAAAACAACAAAATTCATAACACTATCTACGTTCAAAATCTTTAAATGAGTTGGTTAAAACCCCCTTACTTCTTTTTGCAGTTATTTCCCTAAGGTTGAAGTTTGAGAATTCCCTTCCTTCCCTTCTCTTCATCTCCTACGTGCCCTCAAATTTTCACACTATTTTTTTGTTTGATTTGATCAGTATTCACGCATATCTCTACCTTCCTTTTTAAATTAATGTCAAGAGACAATTACATTATTACAAATAAATTGTTTTAATGGTTATTAAAATAATGTTTGTTCCTTATTTTTCAGATCTCTATTATTTTCCCATCTATACCCCCGGAACTTTCCAACACCTCTTTATTTTATTTTCTACTTCTTTTTCTTTTAATTTTTGGGTTAATAGGTTGTTAGCCCCTGCTAAGTGGGCGTGTTTTGCGTGACCTCCTGCAATAAATTCCTTGAAGATTCCCCCCTTGCAGAGTAAAAATCTGACAACTCAAATTCATATTTTCTTAATGTATTATAACAACCACATTATTAAGCTTCAAGACTCACATGTTTTTTATATTATAACAGGGAAAAAAATTTTATCAACACGGATATGAATTGCACCATCCAACAGCGACACATTGGCTACAAGAAGTTTAAATTCTAAGAAAATTAACAACATCGAAATACTAATACGAACAACAAGTATGTAAAATAAAATAAAAAATAAAAAAAACCAAATTCATAACACTATCTACGTTCAAAATCTTTAAATAAGTTGGTCAAAACCCCCTTACTTCTTTTTGCAGTTATTTCCCTAAGGTTGAAGTTTGAGAACTCCCTTCCTTCCCCTCTCTTCTTCTCCTACGTGCCCTCAAATTCCCACACTATTTTTTTGTTTGATTTGATTAGTATTCAGGCATATCTCTACCTTCCTTTTTAAATTAGTGTCAAGAGACAATAACATTATTACAAATAAATTGTTTTATTGGTAATTAAAATTATGTTTATTCCTTATTTTACACATCTCTATTATTTTCCCATCTATACCCCCTGAACTTTCCAACACCTCTTTATTTTATTTTCTACTTCTTTATCTTTTAATTTTTGGGTTAATAGGTTTTTAGCCCCTGCTAAGTGGGCATGTTTTGCGTGACCTCCTGCAATAAATTGCTTGAAGATTCCCCCCTTGCAAAGTAAAAATCTGACAACTCAAATTCATATTTTCTTAATGTATTATAACAATCCCATTATTAAGCTTCAAGACTCACATGTTTTTTATACTATAACAGGGACAATTTTTATCAACACGGATATGATTTGCACCATCCAACAGCGACACATTGGCTACAAGAAGTTTAAATTCTAAGAAACTTAACAACATCGCATACTAATACGAACAACAAGTATGTAAAAGAAATAAAAATAAAAATAAAAACAAACAAATTCATAACACTATCTACGTTCAAAATCTTTAAATGAGTTGGTTAAAACCCCCTTACTTCTTTTTGCAGTTATTTCCCTAAGGTTGAAGTTTGAGAACTCCTTTCCTTCCCTTTTCTTCATCTCCTACGTGCCCCCAAATTTTCACACTATTTTTTTGTTTGATTTGATCAGTATTCACGCATATCTCTACCTTCCTTTTTAAATTAATGTCAAGAGACAATTACATTATTACAAATAAATTGTTTTAATGGTTATTAAAATAATGTTTGTTCCTTATTTTTCAGATCTCTATTATTTTCCCATCTATACCCCCGGAACTTTCCAACACCTCTTTATTTTATTTTCTACTTCTTTTTCTTTTAATTTTTGGGTTAATAGGTTGTTAGCCCCTGCTAAGTGGGCGTGTTTTGCGTGACCTCCTGCAATAAATTCCTTGAAGATTCCCCCCTTGCAGAGTAAAAATCTGACAACTCAAATTCATATTTTCTTAATGTATTATAACAACCACATTATTAAGCTTCAAGACTCACATGTTTTTTATA
Organism: Trifolium fragiferum; assembly: GCA_954870985.1. Classification (NCBI taxonomy): domain Eukaryota; kingdom Viridiplantae; phylum Streptophyta; class Magnoliopsida; order Fabales; family Fabaceae; genus Trifolium; species Trifolium fragiferum. Next base: position 21,936,310 of record OX940790.1, on the reverse strand, counting down.
TTATAACAGGGACAAAAATTTTATCAACACGGATATGAATTGCACCATCCAACAGCGACACATTGGCTACAAGAAGTTTAAATTCTAAGAAAATTAACAACATCGACATACTAATACGAACAACAAGTATGTAAAAAAAATAAAAAATAAAAAAAACCAATTCATAACACTATCTACGTTCAAAATCTTTAAATAAGTTGGTCAAAACCCCCTTACTTCTTTTTGCAGTTATTTCCCTAAGGTTGAAGTTTGAGAACTCCCTTCCTTCCCCTCTCTTCTTCTCCTACGTGCCCTCAAATTCCCACACTATTTTTTTGTTTGATTTGATTAGTATTCAGGCATATCTCTACCTTCCTTTTTAAATTAGTGTCAAGAGACAATAACATTATTACAAATAAATTGTTTTATTGGTAATTAAAATTATGTTTATTCCTTATTTTACACATCTCTATTATTTTCCCATCTATACCCCCTGAACTTTCCAACACCTCTTTATTTTATTTTCTACTTCTTTATCTTTTAATTTTTGGGTTAATAGGTTTTTAGCCCCTGCTAAGTGGGCATGTTTTGCGTGACCTCCTGCAATAAATTGCTTGAAGATTCCCACCTTGCAAAGTAAAAATCTGACAACTCAAATTCATATTTTCTTAATGTATTATAACAATCCCTTTATTAAGCTTCAAGACTCACATGTTTTTTATACTATAACAGGGACAATTTTTATCAACACGGATATGATTTGCACCATCCAACAGCGACACATTGGAAACAAGAAGTTTAAATTCTAAGAAACTTAACAACATCGCATACTAATACGAACAACAAGTATGTAAAAGAAATAAAAATAAAAATAAAAACAAACAAATTCATAACACTATCTACGTTCAAAATCTTTAAATGAGTTGGTTAAAACCCCCTTACTTCTTTTTGCAGTTATTTCCCTAAGGTTGAAGTTTGAGAACTCCTTTCCTTCCCTTTTCTTCATCTCCTACGTGCCCCCAAATTTTCACACTATTTTTTTGTTTGATTTGATCAGTATTCACGCATATCTCTACCTTCCTTTTTAAATTAATGTCAAGAGACAATTACATTATTACAAATAAATTGTTTTAATGGTAATTAAAATTATGTTTATTCCTTATTTTTCACATCTCTATTATTTTCCCATCTATACCCACGGAACTTTCAAACTCCTCTTTATTTTATTTTCTACTTCTTTTTCTTTTAATTTTTGGGTTAATAGGTTGTTAGCCCCTGCTAAGTGGGCGTGTTTTGCGTGACCTCCTGCAATAAATTCCTTGAAGATTCCCCCTTTGCAAAGTAAAAATTTGACAACTCAAATTCATATTTTCTTAATGTATTATAACAACCCCATTATTAAGCTTCAGGACTCACATGGTTTTTATACTATAACAGGGACAAAATTTTTATCAACACGGATATGATTTGCACCATCCAACAGCGACACATTGGCTACATGAAGTTTAAATTCTAAGTAACTTAACAACATCGACATACTAATACGAACAACAAGTATGTAAAAAAAAAAAAAAAAACAACCAATTCATAACACTATCTACGTTCAAAATCTTTAAATGATTTGGTTAAAACCCCCTTACTTCTTTTTGCAGTTATTTCCCTAAGGTTGAAGTTTGAGAACTCCCTTCCTTCCCTTCTCTTCATCTCCTACGTGCCCTCAAATTTTCACACTATTTTTTTGTTTGATTTGATCACTATTCACGCATATCTCTACATTCCTTTTTAAATTAATGTCAAGAGACAATTACATTATTACAAATAAATTGTTTTAATGGTAATTAAAATTATGTTTATTCCTTATTTTTCACATCTCTATTATTTTCCCATCTATACCCCCGGAACTTTCCAACACCTCTTTATTTTATTTTCTACTTCTTTTTCTTTTAATTTTTGGGTTAATAGGTTGTTAGCCCCTGCTAAGTGGGCGTGTTTTGCGTGACCTCCTGCAATAAATTCCTTGAAGATTCCTCCCTTGCAAAGTAAAAATCTGATAGCTCAAATTCATATTTTCTTAATGTATTATAACAACCCCATTATTAAGCTTCAAGACTTACATGCTTTTTATACTATAACAGGGACAAAATTTTATCAACACGGATATGATTTGCACCATCCAACAGCGACAAGAAGTTTAAATTCTAAGAAACTTAACAACATCGACATACTAATACGAACAACAAGTATGTAAAAAAAAATAAAAAAAAAAATAAAAAACAACCAAATTCATAACACTATCTACGTTCAAAATCTTTAAATGAGTTGGTTAAAACCCCCTTACTTCTTTTTGCAGTTATTTCCCTAAGGTTGAAGTTTGAGAATTCTCTTCCTTCCCTTCTCTTCATCTCCTACGTGCCCTCAAATTTTCACACTATTTTTTTGTTTGATTTGATCAGTATTCACGCATATCTCTACCTTCCTTTTTAAATTAATGTCAAGAGACAATTACATTATTACAAATAAATTGTTTTAATGGTAATTAAAATTATGTTTATTCCTTATTTTTCACATCTCTATTATTTTCCCATCTATACCCACGGAACTTTCAAACTCCTCTTTATTTTATTTTCTACTTCTTTTTCTTTTAATTTTTGGGTTAATAGGTTGTTAGCCCCTGCTAAGTGGGCATGTTTTGCGTGACCTCCTGCAATAAATTCCTTGAAGATTCCCCCTTTGCAAAGTAAAAATCTGACAACTCAAATTCATATTTTCTTAATGTATTATAACAACCTCATTATTAAGCTTCAAGACTCACATGCTTTTTATACTATAACAGGGACAAAATTTTTATCAACACGGATATGATTTGCACCATCCAACAGCGACACATTGGCTACAAGAAGTTTAAATTCTAAGTAACTTAACAACATCGACATACTAATACGAACAACAAGTATGTAAAAAAAAAAAAAAAAACAACCAATTCATAACACTATCTACGTTCAAAATCTTTAAATGATTTGGTTAAAACCCCGTTACTTCTTTTTGCAGTTATTTCCCTAAGGTTGAAGTTTGAGAACTCCCTTCCTTCCCTTCTCTTCATCTCCTACGTGCCCTCAAATTTTCACACTATTTTTTTGTTTGATTTGATCAGTATTCACGCATATCTCTACCTTCCTTTTTAAATTAATGTCAAGAGACAATTACATTATTACAAATAAATTATTTTAATGGTAATTAAAATTATGTTTATTCCTTATTTTTCACATCTCTATTATTTTCCCATCTATACCCCCGGAACTTTCCAACACCTCTTTATTTTATTTTCTACTTCTTTTTCTTTTAATTTTTGGGTTAATAGGTTGTTAGCCCCTGCTAAGTGGGCGTGTTTTGCGTGACCTCCTGCAATAAATTCCTTGAAGATTCCCCCCTTGCAAAGTAAAAATCTGATAGCTCAAATTCATATTTTCTTAATGTATTATAACAACCCCATTATTAAGCTTCAAGACTTACATGCTTTTTATACTATAACAGGGACAAAATTTTATCAACACGGATATGATTTGCACCATCCAACAGCGACACATTGGCTACAAGAAGTTTAAATTCTAAGAAACTTAACAACATCGACATACTAATACGAACAACAAGTATGTAAAAAAAAATAAAAATAAAAATAAAAAACAACCAAATTCATAACACTATCTACGTTCAAAATCTTTAAATGAGTTGGTTAAAACCCCCTTACTTCTTTTTGCAGTTATTTCCCTAAGGTTGAAGTTTGAGAATTCCCTTCCTTCCCTTCTCTTCATCTCCTACGTTCCCTCAAATTTTCACACTATTTTTTTGTTTGATTTGATCAGTATTCAAGCATATCTCTACCTTCCTTTTTAAATTAATGTCAAGAGACAATTACATTATTACAAATAAATTGTTTTAATGGTAATTAAAATAATGTTTATTCCTTATTTTTCAGATCTCTATTATTTTCCCATCTATACCGCCGGAACTTTCCAACACCTCTTTATTTTATTTTCTACTTCTTTTTCTTTTAATTTTTGGGTTAATAGGTTGTTAGCCCCTGCTAAGTGGGCGTGTTTTGCGTGACCTCCTGCAATAAATTCCTTGAAGATTCCCCCCTTGCAGAGTAAAAATCTGACAACTCAAATTCATATTTTCTTAATGTATTATAACAACCCCATTATTAAGCTTCAAGACTCACATGTTTTTTATATTATAACAGGGACAAAAATTTTATCAACACGCATATGAATTACACCATCCAACAGCGACACATTGGCTACAAGAAGTTTAAATTCTAAGAAACTTAACAACATCGACATACTAATACGAACAACAAGTATGTAAAAAAAATAAAAAATAAAAAAAACCAAATTCATAACACTATCTACGTTCAAAATCTTTAAATAAGTTGGTCAAAACCCCCTTACTTCTTTTTGCAGTTATTTCCCTAAGGTTGAAGTTTGAGAACTCCCTTCCTTCCCCTCTCTTCTTCTCCTACGTGCCCTCAAATTCCCACACTATTTTTTTGTTTGATTTGATTAGTATTCAGGCATATCTCTACCTTCCTTTTTAAATTAATGTCAAGAGACAATAACATTATTACAAATAAATTGTTTTAATGGTAATTAAAATTATGTTTATTCCTTATTTTACACATCTCTATTATTTTCCCATCTATACCCCCTGAACTTTCCAACACCTCTTTATTTTATTTTCTACTTCTTTTTCTTTTAATTTTTGGGTTAATAGGTTGTTAGCCCCTGCTAAGTGGGCGTGTTTTGCGTGACCTCCTGCAATAAATTCCTTGAAGATTCCCCCCTTGCAGAGTAAAAATCTGACAACTCAAATTCATATTTTCTTAATGTATTATAACAACCCCATTATTAAGCTTCAAGACTCACATGCTTTTTATACTATAACAGGGACAAAATTTTTATCAACACGGATATGATTTGCACCATCCAACAGCGACACATTGGCTACAAGAAGTTTAAATTCTAAGTAACTTAACAACATCGACATACTAATACGAACAACAAGTATGTAAAAAAAAAAAAAAAAACAACCAATTCATAACACTATCTACGTTCAAAATCTTTAAATGATTTGGTTAAAACCCCCTTACTTCTTTTTGCAGTTATTTCCCTAAGGTTGAAGTTTGAGAACTCCCTTCCTTCCCTTCTCTTCATCTCCTAGGTGCCCTCAAATTTTCACACTATTTTTTTGTATGATTTGATCAGTATTCACGCATATCTCTACCTTCCTTTTTAAATTAATGTCAAAAGACAATTACATTATTACAAATAAATTGTTTTAATGGTAATTAAAATTATGTTTATTCCTTATTTTTCACATCTCTATTATTTTCCCATCAATACCCCCGGAACTTTCCAACACCTCTTTATTTTATTTTCTACTTCTTTTTCTTTTAATTTTTGGGTTAATAGGTTGTTAGCCCCTGCTAAGTGGGCGTGTTTTGCGTGACCTCCTGCAATAAATTCCTTGAAGATTCCCCTCTTGCAAAGTAAAAATCTGATAGCTCAAATTCATATTTTCTTAATGTATTATAACAACCCCATTATTAAGCTTCAAGACTCACATGCTTTTTATACTATAACAGGGACAAAATTTTTATCAACACGGATATGATTTGCACCATCCAACAGCGACACATTGGCTACAAGAAGTTGAAATTCTAAGTAACTTAACAACATCGACATACTAATACGAACAACAAGTATGTAAAAAAAAAAAAAAAAAAAAAACCAATTCATAACACTATCTACGTTCAAAATCTTTAAATGATTTGGTTAAAACCCCCTTACTTCTTTTTGCAGTTATTTCCCTAAGGTTGAAGTTTGAGAACTCCCTTCCTTCCATTCTCTTCATCTCCTACGTGCCCTCAAATTTTCACACTATTTTTTTGTTTGATTTGATCAGTATTCACGCATATCTCTACCTTCCTTTTTAAATTAATGTCAAGAGACAATTACATTATTACAAATAAATTGTTTTAATGGTAATTAAAATAATGTTTATTCCTTATTTTACACATCTCTATTATTTTCCCATCTATACCCCCTGAACTTTCCAACACCTCTTTATTTTATTTTCTACTTCTTTTTTTTTTAATTTTTGGGTTAATAGGTTGTTAGCCCCTGCTAAGTGGGCGTGTTTTGCGTGACCTCCTGCAATAAATTCCTTGAAGATTCCCCCCTTGCAGAGTAAAAATCTGACAACTCAAATTCATATTTTCTTAATGTATTATAACAACCCCATTATTAAGCTTCAAGACTCACATGCTTTTTATACTATAACAGGGACAAAATTTTTATCAACACGGATATGATTTGCACCATCCAACAGCGACACATTGGCTACAAGAAGTTTAAATTCTAAGTAACTTAACAACATCGACATACTAATACGAACAACAAGTATGTAAAAAAAAAAAAAAAAAAAAAAAAAACAACCAATTCATAACACTATCTACGTTCAAAATCTTTAAATGATTTGGTTAAAACCCCCTTACTTCTTTTTGCAGTTATTTCCCTAAGGTTGAAGTTTGAGAACTCCCTTCCTTCCCTTCTCTTCATCTCCTAGGTGCCCTCAAATTTTCACACTATTTTTTTGTATGATTTGATCAGTATTCACGCATATCTCTACCTTCCTTTTTAAATTAATGTCAAGAGACAATTACATTATTACAAATAAATTGTTTTAATGGTAATTAAAATTATGTTTATTCCTTATTTTTCACATCTCTATTATTTTCCCATCAATACCCCCGGAACTTTCCAACACCTCTTTATTTTATTTTCTACTTCTTTTTCATTTAATTTTTGGGTTAATAGGTTGTTAGCCCCTGCTAAGTGGGCGTGTTTTGCGTGACCTCCTGCAATAAATTCCTTGAAGATTCCCCCCTTGCAAAGTAAAAATCTGATAGCTCAAATTCATATTTTCTTAATGTATTATAACAACCCCATTATTAAGCTTCAAGACTCACATGCTTTTTATACTATAACAGGGACAAAATTTTATCAACACGGATATGATTTGCACCATCCAATAGCGACACATTGGCTACAAGAAGTTTAAATTCTAAGAAACTTAACAATATCGACATACTAATACGAACAACAAGTATGTAAAAAAAAATAAAAATAAAAATAAAAAACAACCAAATTCATAACACTATCTACGTTCAAAATCTTTAAATGAGTTGGTTAAAACCCCCTTACTTCATTTTGCAGTTATTTCCCTAAGGTTGAAGTTTGAGAATTCCCTTCCTTCCCTTCTCTTCATCTCCTACGTGCCCTCAAATTTTCACACTATTTTTTTGTTTGATTTGATCAGTATTCACGCATATCTCTACCTTCCTTTTTAAATTAATGTCAAGAGACAATTACATTATTACAAATAAATTGTTTTAATGGTAATTAAAATTATGTTTATTCCTTATTTTTCACATCTCTATTATTTTCCCATCTATACCCACGGAACTTTCAAACTCCTCTTTATTTTATTTTCTACTTCTTTTTCTTTTAATTTTTGGGTTAATAGGTTGTTAGCCCCTGCTAAGTGGGCGTGTTTTGCGTGACCTCCTGCAATAAATTCCTTGAAGATTCCCCTTTGCAAAGTAAAAATCTGACAACTCAAATTCATATTTTCTTAATGTATTATAACAACCCCATTATTAAGCTTCAAGACTCACATGCTTTTTATACTATAACAGGGACAAAATTTTTATCAACACGGATATGATTTGCACCATCCAACAGCGACACATTGGCTACAAGAAGTTGAAATTCTAAGTAACTTAACAACATCGACATACTAATACGAACAACAAGTATGTAAAAAAAAAAAAAAAAAACCAATTCATAACACTATCTACGTTCAAAATCTTTAAATGATTTGGTTAAAACCCCCTTACTTCTTTTTGCAGTTATTTCCCTAAGGTTGAAGTTTGAGAACTCCCTTCCTTCCATTCTCTTCATCTCCTACGTGCCCTCAAATTTTCACACTATTTTTTTGTTTGATTTGATCAGTATTCACGCATATCTCTACCTTCCTTTTTAAATTAATGTCAAGAGACAATTACATTATTACAAATAAATTGTTTTAATGGTAATTAAAATTATGTTTATTCCTTATTTTTCACATCTCTATTATTTTCCCATCTATACCCCCGGAACTTTCCAACACCTCTTTATTTTATTTTCTACTTCTTTTTCTTTTAATTTTTGGGTTAATAGGTTGTTAGCCCCTGCTAAGTGGGCGTGTTTTGCGTGACCTCCTGCAATAAATTCCTTGAAGATTCCCCCCTTGCAAAGTAAAAATCTGATAGCTCAAATTCATATTTTCTTAATGTATTATAACAACCCCATTATTAAGCTTCAAGACTTACATGCTTTTTATACTATAACAGGGACAAAATTTTATCAACACGGATATGATTTGCACCATCCAACAGCGACACATTGGCTACAAGAAGTTTAAATTCTAAGAAACTTAACAACATCGACATACTAATACGAACAACAAGTATGTAAAAAAAAATAAAAATAAAAATAAAAAACAACCAAATTCATAACACTATCTACGTTCAAAATCTTTAAATGAGTTGGTTAAAACCCCCTTACTTCTTTTTGCAGTTATTTCCCTAAGGTTGAAGTTTGAGAATTCCCTTCCTTCCCTTCTCTTCATCTCCTACGTTCCCTCAAATTTTCACACTATTTTTTTGTTTGATTTGATCAGTATTCAAGCATATCTCTACCTTCCTTTTTAAATTAATGTCAAGAGACAATTACATTATTACAAATAAATTGTTTTAATGGTAATTAAAATAATGTTTATTCCTTATTTTTCAGATCTCTATTATTTTCCCATCTATACCCCCGGAACTTTCCAACACCTCTTTATTTTATTTTCTACTTCTTTTTCTTTTAATTTTTGGGTTAATAGGTTGTTAGCCCCTGCTAAGTGGGCGTGTTTTGCGTGACCTCCTGCACTAAATTCCTTGAAGATTCCCCCCTTGCAGAGTAAAAATCTGACAACTCAAATTCATATTTTCTTAATGTATTATAACAACTCCATTATTAAGCTTCAAGACTCACATGTTTTTTATATTATAACAGGGACAAAATTTTTATCAACACGCATATGAATTACACCATCCAACAGCGACACATTGGCTACAAGAAGTTTAAATTCTAAGAAACTTAACAACATCGACATACTAATACGAACAACAAGTATGTAAAAAAAATAAAAAATAAAAAAAACCAAATTCATAACACTATCTACGTTCAAAATCTTTAAATAAGTTGGTCAAAACCCCCTTACTTCTTTTTGCAGTTATTTCCCTAAGGTTGAAGTTTGAGAACTCCCTTCCTTCCCCTCTCTTCTTCTCCTACGTGCCCTCAAATTCCCACACTATTTTTTTGTTTGATTTGATTAGTATTCAGGCATATCTCTACCTTCCTTTTTAAATTAATGTAAAGAGACAATAACATTATTACAAATAAATTGTTTTAATGGTAATTAAAATTATGTTTATTCCTTATTTTACACATCTCTATTATTTTCCCATCTATACCCCCTGAACTTTCCAACACCTCTTTATTTTATTTTCTACTTCTTTTTCTTTTAATTTTTGGGTTAATAGGTTGTTAGCCCCTGCTAAGTGGGCGTGTTTTGCGTGACCTCCTGCAATAAATTCCTTGAAGATTCCCCCCTTGCAGAGTAAAAATCTGACAACTCAAATTCATATTTTCTTAATGTATTATAACAACCCCATTATTAAGCTTCAAGACTCACATGCTTTTTATACTATAACAGGGACAAAATTTTTATCAACACGGATATGATTTGCACCATCCAACAGCGACACATTGGCTACAAGAAGTTTAAATTCTAAGAAACTTAACAACATCGACATACTAATACGAACAACAAGTATGTAAAAAAAAATAAAAATAAAAATAAAAAACAACCAAATTCATAACACTATCTACGTTCAAAATCTTTAAATGAGTTGGTTAAAACCCCCTTACTTCTTTTTGCAGTTATTTCCCTAAGGTTGAAGTTTGAGAATTCCCTTCCTTCCCTTCTCTTCATCTCCTACGTTCCCTCAAATTTTCACACTATTTTTTTGTTTGATTTGATCAGTATTCAAGCATATCTCTACCTTCCTTTTTAAATTAATGTCAAGAGACAATTACATTATTACAAATAAATTGTTTTAATGGTAATTAAAATAATGTTTATTCCTTATTTTTCAGATCTCTATTATTTTCCCATCTATACCCCCGGAACTTTCCAACACCTCTTTATTTTATTTTCTACTTCTTTTTCTTTTAATTTTTGGGTTAATAGGTTGTTAGCCCCTGCTAAGTGGGCGTGTTTTGCGTGACCTCCTGCAATAAATTCCTTGAAGATTCCCCCCTTGCAGAGTAAAAATCTGACAACTCAAATTCATATTTTCTTAATGTATTATAACAACCCCATTATTAAGCTTCAAGACTCACATGTTTTTTATATTATAACAGGGACAAAAATTTTATCAACACGCATATGAATTACACAATCCAACAGCGACACATTGGCTACAAGAAGTTTAAATTCTAAGAAACTTAACAACATCGACATACTAATACGAACAACAAGTATGTAAAAAAAATAAAAAATAAAAAAAACCAAATTCATAACACTATCTACGTTCAAAATCTTTAAATAAGTTGGTCAAAACCCCCTTACTTCTTTTTGCAGTTATTTCCCTAAGGTTGAAGTTTGAGAACTCCCTTCCTTCCCCTCTCTTCTTCTCCTACGTGCCCTCAAATTTCCACACTATTTTTTTGTTTGATTTGATTAGTATTCAGGCATATCTCTACCTTCCTTTTTAAATTAATGTCAAGAGACAATAACATTATTACAAATAAATTGTTTCAATGGTAATTAAAATTATGTTTATTCCTTATTTTACACATCTCTATTATTTTCCCATCTATACCCCCTGAACTTTCCAACACCTCTTTATTTTATTTTCTACTTCTTTTTCTTTTAATTTTTGGGTTAATAGGTTGTTAGCCCCTGCTAAGTGGGCGTGTTTTGCGTGACCTCCTGCAATAAATTCCTTGAAGATTCCCCCCTTGCAGAGTAAAAATCTGACAACTCAAATTCATATTTTCTTAATGTATTATAACAACCCCATTATTAAGCTTCAAGACTCACATGCTTTTTATACTATAACAGGGACAAAATTTTTATCAACACGGATATGATTTGCACCATCCAACAGCGACACATTGGCTACAAGAAGTTTAAATTCTAAGTAACTTAACAACATCGACATACTAATACGAACAACAAGTATGTAAAAAAAAAAAAAAAAAAAAAAAAACAACCAATTCATAACACTATCTACGTTCAAAATCTTTAAATGATTTGGTTAAAACCCCCTTACTTCTTTTTGCAGTTATTTCCCTAAGGTTGAAGTTTGAGAACTCCCTTCCTTCCCTTCTCTTCATCTCCTAGGTGCCCTCAAATTTTCACACTATTTTTTTGTTTGATTTGATCAGTATTCACGCATATCTCTACCTTCCTTTTTAAATTAATGTCAAGAGACAATTACATTATTACAAATAAATTGTTTTAATGGTAATTAAAATTATGTTTATTCCTTATTTTTCACATCTCTATTATTTTCCCATCAATACCCCCGGAACTTTCCAACACCTCTTTATTTTATTTTCTACTTCTTTTTCTTTTAATTTTTGGGTTAATAGGTTGTTAGCCCCTGCTAAGTGGGCGTGTTTTCGTGACCTCCTGCAATAAATTCCTTGAAGATTCGCCCCTTGCAAAGTAAAAATCTGATAGCTCAAATTCATATTTTCTTAATGTATTATAACAACCCCATTATTAAGCTTCAAGACTCACATGCTTTTTATACTATAACAGGGACAAAATTTTATCAACACGGATATGATTTGCACCATCCAATAGCGACACATTGGCTACAAGAAGTTTAAATTCTAAGAAACTTAACAATATCGACATACTAATACGAACAACAAGTATGTAAAAAAAAATAAAAATAAAAATAAAAAACAACCAAATTCATAACACTATCTACGTTCAAAATCTTTAAATGAGTTGGTTAAAACCCCCTTACTTCTTTTTGCAGTTATTTCCCTAAGGTTAAAGTTTGAGAATTCCCTTCCTTCCCTTCTCTTCATCTCCTACGTGCCCTCAAATTTTCACACTATTTTTTTGTTTGATTTGATCAGTATTCACGCATATCTCTACCTTCCTTTTTAAATTAATGTCAAGAGACAATTACATTATTACAAATAAATTGTTTTAATGGTAATTAAAATTATGTTTATTCCTTATTTTTCACATCTCTATTATTTTCCCATCTATACCCACGGAACTTTCAAACTCCTCTTTATTTTATTTTCTACTTCTTTTTCTTTTAATTTTTGGGTTAATAGGTTGTTAGCCCCTGCTAAGTGGGCGTGTTTTGCGTGACCTCCTGCAATAAATTCCTTGAAGATTCCCCTTTGCAAAGTAAAAATCTGACAACTCAAATTCATATTTTCTTAATGTATTATAACAACCCCATTATTAAGCTTCAAGACTCACATGCTTTTAATACTATAACAGGGACAAAATTTTTATCAACACGGATATGATTTGCACCATCCAACAGCGACACATTGGCTACAAGAAGTTGAAATTCTAAGTAACTTAACAACATCGACATACTAATACGAACAACAAGTATGTAAAAAAAAAAAAAAAAAAAACCAATTCATAACACTATCTACGTTCAAAATCTTTAAATGATTTGGTTAAAACCCCCTTACTTCTTTTTGCAGTTATTTCCCTAAGGTTGAAGTTTGAGAACTCCCTTCCTTCCATTCTCTTCATCTCCTACGTGCCCTCAAATTTTCACACTATTTTTTTGTTTGATTTGATCAGTATTCACGCATATCTCTACCTTCCTTTTTAAATTAATGTCAAGAGACAATTACATTATTACAAATAAATTGTTTTAATGGTAATTAAAATTATGTTTATTCCTTATTTTTCACATCTCTATTATTTTCCCATCTATACCCCCGGAACTTTCCAACACCTCTTTATTTTATTTTCTACTTCTTTTTCTTTTAATTTTTGGGTTAATAGGTTGTTAGCCCCTGCTAAGTGGGCGTGTTTTGCGTGACCTCCTGCAATAAATTCCTTGAAGATTCCCCCCTTGCAAAGTAAAAATCTGACAGCTCAAATTCATATTTTCTTAATGTATTATAACAACCCCATTATTAAGCTTCAAGACTCACATGCTTTTTATACTATAACAGGGACAAAATTTTATCAACACGGATAAGATTTCCACAATCCAACAGCGACACATTGGCTACAAGAAGTTTAAATTCTAAGAATCTTAACAACAGCGACATACTAATACGAATAACAAGTATGTAAAAAAAAAAAAAACCAAATTCATAACACTATCTACGTTCAAAATCTTTAAATAAGTTGGTTAAAACCCCCTTACTTCTTTTTGCAGTTATTTCCCTAAGGTTGAAGTTTGAGAATTCCCTTCCTTCCCTTCTCTTCATCTCCTACGTGCCCTCAAATTTTCACACTATTTTTTTGTTTGATTTGATCAGTATTCACGCATATCTCTACCTTCCTTTTTAAATTAATGTCAAGAGACAATTACATTATTACAAATAAATTGTTTTAATGGTAATTAAAATTATGTTTATTCCTTATTTTTCACATCTCTATTATTTTCCCATCTATACCCACGGAACTTTCAAACTCCTCTTTATTTTATTTTCTACTTCTTTTTCTTTTAATTTTTGGGTTAATAGGTTGTTAGCCCCTGCTAAGTGGGCGTGTTTTGCGTGACCTCCTGCAATAAATTCCTTAAAGATTCCCCCCTTGCAAAGTAAAAATCTGACAGCTCAAATTCATATTTTCTTAATGTATTATAACAACCCCATTATTAAGCTTCAAGACTCACATGCTTTTTATACTATAACAGGGACAAAATTTTATCAACACGGATAAGATTTCCACAATCCAACAGCGACACATTGGCTACAAGAAGTTTAAATTCTAAGAATCTTAACAACAGCGACATACTAATACGAATAACAAGTATGTAAAAAAAAAAAACCAAATTCATAACACTATCTACGTTCAAAATCTTTAAATAAGTTGGTTAAAGCCCCCTAACTTCTTTTTGGAGTTATTTCCCTAAGATTGAAGTTTGGAACTCCCTTCCTTCCCTTCTCTTCTTCTCCTACGTGCCCTCAAATTCTCACATTATTTTTTTGTTTGATTTGATCAGTATTCACGCATATCTCTACCTTCCTTTTTAAATTAATGTCAAGAGACAATTACATTGTTACAAATAAATTGTTTTAATGGTAATTAAAATTATGTTTATTCCTTATTTTTCACATCTCTATTATTTTCCCATCTATACCCCCGGAACTTTCCAACACCTCTTTATTTTATTTTCTACTTCTTTTTGTTTTAATTTTTGGGTTAATAGGTTGTTAGCCCCTGCTAAGTTGGCGTGTTTTGCGTGACCTCCTGCAATAAATTCCTTGAAGATTCCCCCCTTGCAAAGTAAAAATCTGATAGCTCAAATTCATATTTTCTTAATGTATTATAACAACCCCATTATTAAGCTTCAAGACTTACATGCTTTTTATACTATAACAGGGACAAAATTTTATCAACACGGATATGATTTGCACCATCCAACAGCGACACATTGGCTACAAGAAGTTTAAATTCTAAAAAACTTAACAACATCGACATACTAATACGAACAACAAGTATGTAAAAAAAAATAAAAATAAAAATAAAAAACAACCAAATTCATAACACTATCTACGTTCAAAATCTTTAAATGAGTTGGTTAAAACCCCCTTACTTCTTTTTGCAGTTATTTCCCTAAGGTTGAAGTTTGAGAATTCCCTTCCTTCCCTTCTCTTCATCTCCTACGTTCCCTCAAATTTTCACACTATTTTTTTGTTTGATTTGATCAGTATTCAAGCATATCTCTACCTTCCTTTTTAAATTAATGTCAAGAGACAATTACATTATTACAAATAAATTGTTTTAATGGTAATTAAAATAATGTTTATTCCTTATTTTTCAGATCTCTATTATTTTCCCATCTATACCCCCGGAACTTTCCAACACCTCTTTATTTTATTTTCTACTTCTTTTTCTTTTAATTTTTGGGTTAATAGGTTGTTAGCCCCTGCTAAGTGGGCGTGTTTTGCGTGACCTCCTGCAATAAATTCCTTGAAGATTCCCCCCTTGCAGAGTAAAAATCTGACAACTCAAATTCATATTTTCTTAATGTATTATAACAACCCCATTATTAAGCTTCAAGACTCACATGTTTTTTATATTATAACAGGGACAAAAATTTTATCAACACGCATATGAATTACACCATCCAACAGCGACACATTGGCTACAAGAAGTTTAAATTCTAAGAAACTTAACAACATCGACATACTAATACGAACAACAAGTATGTAAAAAAAATAAAAAATAAAAAAAACCAAATTCATAACACTATCTACGTTCAAAATCTTTAAATAAGTTGGTCAAAACCCCCTTACTTCTTTTTGCAGTTATTTCCCTAAGGTTGAAGTTTGAGAACTCCCTTCCTTCCCCTCTCTTCTTCTCCTACGTGCCCTCAAATTCCCACACTATTTTTTTGTTTGATTTGATTAGTATTCAGGCATATCTCTACCTTCCTTTTTAAATTAATGTCAAGAGACAATAACATTATTACAAATAAATTGTTTTAATGGTAATTAAAATTATGTTTATTCCTTATTTTACACATCTCTATTATTTTCCCATCTATACCCCCTGAACTTTCCAACACCTCTTTATTTTATTTTCTACTTCTTTTTCTTTTAATTTTTGGGTTAATAGGTTGTTAGCCCCTGCTAAGTGGGCGTGTTTTGCGTGACCTCCTGCAATAAATTCCTTGAAGATTCCCCCCTTGCAGAGTAAAAATCTGACAACTCAAATTCATATTTTCTTAATGTATTATAACAACCCCATTATTAAGCTTCAAGACTCACATGCTTTTTATACTATAACAGGGACAAAATTTTTATCAACACGGATATGATTTGCACCATCCAACAGCGACACATTGGCTACAAGAAGTTTAAATTCTAAGTAACTTAACAACATCGACATACTAATACGAACAACAAGTATGTAAAAAAAAAAAAAAAAAAAAAAAAACAACCAATTCATAACACTATCTACGTTCAAAATCTTTAAATGATTTGGTTAAAACCCCCTTACTTCTTTTTGCAGTTATTTCCCTAAGGTTGAAGTTTGAGAACTCCCTTCCTTCCCTTCTCTTCATCTCCTAGGTGCCCTCAAATTTTCACACTATTTTTTTGTTTGATTTGATCAGTATTCACGCATATCTCTACCTTCCTTTTTAAATTAATGTCAAGAGACAATTACATTATTACAAATAAATTGTTTTAATGGTAATTAAAATTATGTTTATTCCTTATTTTTCACATCTCTATTATTTTCCCATCAATACCCCCGGAACTTTCCAACACCTCTTTATTTTATTTTCTACTTCTTTTTCTTTTAATTTTTGGGTTAATAGGTTGTTAGCCCCTGCTAAGTGGGCGTGTTTTCGTGACCTCCTGCAATAAATTCCTTGAAGATTCGCCCCTTGCAAAGTAAAAATCTGATAGCTCAAATTCATATTTTCTTAATGTATTATAACAACCCCATTATTAAGCTTCAAGACTCACATGCTTTTTATACTATAACAGGGACAAAATTTTATCAACACGGATATGATTTGCACCATCCAATAGCGACACATTGGCTACAAGAAGTTTAAATTCTAAGAAACTTAACAATATCGACATACTAATACGAACAACAAGTATGTAAAAAAAAATAAAAATAAAAATAAAAAACAACCAAATTCATAACACTATCTACGTTCAAAATCTTTAAATGAGTTGGTTAAAACCCCCTTACTTCTTTTTGCAGTTATTTCCCTAAGGTTGAAGTTTGAGAATTCCCTTCCTTCCCTTCTCTTCATCTCCTACGTGCCCTCAAATTTTCACACTATTTTTTTGTTTGATTTGATCAGTATTCACGCATATCTCTACCTTCCTTTTTAAATTAATGTCAAGAGACAATTACATTATTACAAATAAATTGTTTTAATGGTAATTAAAATTATGTTTATTCCTTATTTTTCACATCTCTATTATTTTCCCATCTATACCCACGGAACTTTCAAACTCCTCTTTATTTTATTTTCTACTTCTTTT
Organism: Trifolium fragiferum; assembly: GCA_954870985.1. Classification (NCBI taxonomy): domain Eukaryota; kingdom Viridiplantae; phylum Streptophyta; class Magnoliopsida; order Fabales; family Fabaceae; genus Trifolium; species Trifolium fragiferum. The sequence continues at coordinate 21,918,932 of OX940790.1, read as the reverse complement.
TCTTTTAATTTTTGGGTTAATATGTTGTTAGCCCCTGCTAAGTGGGCGTGTTTTGCGTGACCTCCTGCAATAAATTCCTTGAAGATTCCCCTTTGCAAAGTAAAAATCTGACAACTCAAATTCATATTTTCTTAATGTATTATAACAACCCCATTATTAAGCTTCAAGACTCACATGCTTTTAATACTATAACAGGGACAAAATTTTTATCAACACGGATATGATTTGCACCATCCAACAGCGACACATTGGCTACAAGAAGTTGAAATTCTAAGTAACTTAACAACATCGACATACTAATACGAACAACAAGTATGTAAAAAAAAAAAAAAAAAAAAAAAACCAATTCATAACACTATCTACGTTCAAAATCTTTAAATGATTTGGTTAAAACCCCCTTACTTCTTTTTGCAGTTATTTCCCTAAGGTTGAAGTTTGAGAACTCCCTTCCTTCCATTCTCTTCATCTCCTACGTGCCCTCAAATTTTCACACTATTTTTTTGTTTGATTTGATCAGTATTCACGCATATCTCTACCTTCCTTTTTAAATTAATGTCAAGAGACAATTACATTATTACAAATAAATTGTTTTAATGGTAATTAAAATTATGTTTATTCCTTATTTTTCACATCTCTATTATTTTCCCATCTATACCCCCGGAACTTTCCAACACCTCTTTATTTTATTTTCTACTTCTTTTTCTTTTAATTTTTGGGTTAATAGGTTGTTAGCCCCTGCTAAGTGGGCGTGTTTTGCGTGACCTCCTGCAATAAATTCCTTGAAGATTCCCCCCTTGCAAAGTAAAAATCTGACAGCTCAAATTCATATTTTCTTAATGTATTATAACAACCCCATTATTAAGCTTCAAGACTCACATGCTTTTTATACTATAACAGGGACAAAATTTTATCAACACGGATAAGATTTCCACAATCCAACAGCGACACATTGGCTACAAGAAGTTTAAATTCTAAGAATCTTAACAACAGCGACATACTAATACGAATAACAAGTATGTAAAAAAAAAAAAAACCAAATTCATAACACTATCTACGTTCAAAATCTTTAAATAAGTTGGTTAAAACCCCCTTACTTCTTTTTGCAGTTATTTCCCTAAGGTTGAAGTTTGAGAATTCCCTTCCTTCCCTTCTCTTCATCTCCTACGTGCCCTCAAATTTTCACACTATTTTTTTGTTTGATTTGATCAGTATTCACGCATATCTCTACCTTCCTTTTTAAATTAATGTCAAGAGACAATTACATTATTACAAATAAATTGTTTTAATGGTAATTAAAATTATGTTTATTCCTTATTTTTCACATCTCTATTATTTTCCCATCTATACCCACGGAACTTTCAAACTCCTCTTTATTTTATTTTCTACTTCTTTTTCTTTTAATTTTTGGGTTAATAGGTTGTTAGCCCCTGCTAAGTGGGCGTGTTTTGCGTGACCTCCTGCAATAAATTCCTTAAAGATTCCCCCCTTGCAAAGTAAAAATCTGACAGCTCAAATTCATATTTTCTTAATGTATTATAACAACCCCATTATTAAGCTTCAAGACTCACATGCTTTTTATACTATAACAGGGACAAAATTTTATCAACACGGATAAGATTTCCACAATCCAACAGCGACACATTGGCTACAAGAAGTTTAAATTCTAAGAATCTTAACAACAGCGACATACTAATACGAATAACAAGTATGTAAAAAAAAAAACCAAATTCATAACACTATCTACGTTCAAAATCTATAAATAAGTTGGTTAAAGCCCCCTAACTTCTTTTTGGAGTTATTTCCCTAAGATTGAAGTTTGGAACTCCCTTCCTTCCCTTCTCTTCTTCTCCTACGTGCCCTCAAATTCTCACATTATTTTTTTGTTTGATTTGATCAGTATTCACGCATATCTCTACCTTCCTTTTTAAATTAATGTCAAGAGACAATTACATTGTTACAAATAAATTGTTTTAATGGTAATTAAAATTATGTTTATTCCTTATTTTTCACATCTCTATTATTTTCCCATCTATACCCCCTGAACATTCCAACAGCTCTTTATTTTATTTTCTACTTCTTTTTCTTTTAATTTTTGGGTTAATAGGTTGTTAGCCCTTGCTAAGTGGGCGTGTTTTGTGTGACCTCCTGCAATAAATTCCTTGAAGATTCCCCCCTTGCAAAGTAAAAATCTGACAGCTCAAATTCATATTTTCTTAATGTATTATAACAACCCCATTATTAAGCTTCAAGACTCACATGCTTTTTATACTATAACAGGGACAAAATTTTATCAACACGGATAAGATTTCCACCATCCAACAGCGACACATTGGCGACAAGAAGTTTAAATTCTAAGAATCTTAACAACAGCGACATACTAATACGAATAACAAGTATGTAAAAAAAAAAAAACCAAATTCATAACACTATCTACGTTCAAAATCTTTAAATAAGTTGGTTAAAACCCCCTAACTTCTTTTTGCAGTTATTTCCCTAAGATTGAAGTTTGGAACACCCTTCCTTCCCTTCTCTTCTTCTCCTACGTGCCCTCAAATTCTCACACTATTTTTTTGTTTGATTTGATCAGTATTCACGCATATCTCTACCTTCATTTTTAAATTAATGTCTAGAGACAATTACATTGTTACAAATAAATTGTTTTAATGGTAATTAAAATTATGTTTATTCCTTATTTTTCACATCTCTATTATTTTCCCATCTATACCCCCTGAACATTCCAACAGCTCTTTATTTTATTTTCTACTTCTTTTTGTTTTAATTTTTGGGTTAATAGGTTGTTAGCCCCTGCTAAGTGGGCGTGTTTTGCGTGACCTCCTGCAATAAATTCCTTGAAGATTCCCCCCTTGCAAAGTAAAAATCTGACAGCTCAAATTCATATTATCTTAATGTATTATAACAACCCCATTATTAAGCTTCAAGACTCACATGCTTTTTATACTATAACAGGGACAAAATTTTATCAACACGGATAAGATTTCCACCATCCAACAGCGACACATTGGCTACAAGAAGTTTAAATTCTAAGAATCTTAACAACAGCGACATACTAATACGAATAACAAGTATGTAAAAAAAAAAAAACCAAATTCATAACACTATCTACGTTCAAAATCTTTAAATAAGTTGGTTAAAACCCCCTAACTTCTTTTTGCAGTTATTTCCCTAAGATTGAAGTTCGGAACTCCCTTCCTTCCCTTCTCTTCTTCTCCTACGTGCCCTCAAATTCTCACACTATTTTTTTGTTTGATATGATCAGTATTGACGCATATCTCTACCTTTCTTTTTAAATTAATGTCAAGAGACAATTACATTGTTACAAATAAATTGTTTTAATGGTAATTAACATTATGTTTATTCCTTATTTTTCACATCTCTATTATTTTCCCATCTATACCCCCTGAACATTCCAACAGCTCTTTATTTTATTTTCTACTTCTTTTTCTTTTAATTTTTGGGTTAATAGGTTGTTAGCCCTTGCTAAGTGGGCGTGTTTTGTGTGACCTCCTGCAATAAATTCCTTGAAGATTCCCCCCTTGCAAAGTAAAAATCTGACAGCTCAAATTCATATTTTCTTAATGTATTATAACAACCCCATTATTAAGCTTCAAGACTCACATGCTTTTTATACTATAACAGGGACAAAATTTTATCAACACGGATAAGATTTCCACCATCCAACAGCGACACATTGGCGACAAGAAGTTTAAATTCTAAGAATCTTAGCAACAGCGACATACTAATACGAATAACAAGTATGTAAAAAAAAAAAACCAAATTCATAACACTATCTACGTTCAAAATCTTTAAATAAGTTGGTTAAAACCCCCTAACTTCTTTTTGCAGTTATTTCCCTAAGATTGAAGTTTGGAACACCCTTCCTTCCCTTCTCTTCTTCTCCTACGTGCCCTCAAATTCTCACACTATTTTTTTGTTTGATTTGATCAGTATTCACGCATATCTCTACCTTCCTTTTTAAATTAATGTCAAGAGACAATTACATTATTACAAATAAATTGTTTTAATGGTAATTAAAATTATGTTTATTCCTTATTTTTCACATCTCTATTATTTTCCCATCTATACCCCCGGAACTTTCCAACACCTCTTTATTTTATTTTCTACTTCTTTTTGTTTTAATTTTTGGGTTAATAGGTTGTTAGCCCCTGCTAAGTGGGCGTGTTTTGCGTGACCTCCTGCAATAAATTCCTTGAAGATTCCCCCCTTGCAAAGTAAAAATCTGACAGCTCAAATTCATATTATCTTAATGTATTATAACAACCCCATTATTAAGCTTCAAGACTCACATGCTTTTTATACTATAACAGGGACAAAATTTTATCAACACGGATAAGATTTCCACCATCCAACAGCGACACATTGGCTACAAGAAGTTTAAATTCTAAGAATCTTAACAACAGCGACATACTAATACGAATAACAAGTATGTAAAAAAAAAAAAACCAAATTCATAACACTATCTACGTTCAAAATCTTTAAATAAGTTGGTTAAAACCCCCTAACTTCTTTTTGCAGTTATTTCCCTAAGATTGAAGTTCGGAACTCCCTTCCTTCCCTTCTCTTCTTCTCCTACGTGCCCTCAAATTCTCACACTATTTTTTTGTTTGATATGATCAGTATTGACGCATATCTCTACCTTTCTTTTTAAATTAATGTCAAGAGACAATTACATTGTTACAAATAAATTGTTTTAATGGTAATTAACATTATGTTTATTCCTTATTTTTCACATCTCTATTATTTTCCCATCTATACCCCCTGAACATTCCAACAGCTCTTTATTTTATTTTCTACTTCTTTTTCTTTTAATTTTTGGGTTAATAGGTTGTTAGCCCTTGCTAAGTGGGCGTGTTTTGTGTGACCTCCTGCAATAAATTCCTTGAAGATTCCCCCCTTGCAAAGTAAAAATCTGACAGCTCAAATTCATATTTTCTTAATGTATTATAACAACCCCATTATTAAGCTTCAAGACTCACATGCTTTTTATACTATAACAGGGACAAAATTTTATCAACACGGATAAGATTTCCACCATCCAACAGCGACACATTGGCGACAAGAAGTTTAAATTCTAAGAATCTTAACAACAGCGACATACTAATACGAATAACAAGTATGTAAAAAAAAAAAACCAAATTCATAACACTATCTACGTTCAAAATCTTTAAATAAGTTGGTTAAAACCCCCTAACTTCTTTTTGCAGTTATTTCCCTAAGATTGAAGTTTGGAACACCCTTCCTTCCCTTCTCTTCTTCTCCTACGTGCCCTCAAATTCTCACACTATTTTTTTGTTTGATTTGATCAGTATTCACGCATATCTCTACCTTCCTTTTTAAATTAATGTCAAGAGACAATTACATTATTACAAATAAATTGTTTTAATGGTAATTAAAATTATGTTTATTCCTTATTTTTCACATCTCTATTATTTTCCCATCTATACCCCCGGAACTTTCCAACACCTCTTTATTTTATTTTCTACTTCTTTTTCTTTTAATTTTTGGGTTAATAGGTTGTTAGCCCCTGCTAAGTGGGCGTGTTTTGCGTGACCTCCTGCAATAAATTCCTTGAAGATTCCGCCCTTGCAAAGTAAAAATCTGATAGCTCAAATTCATATTTTCTTAATGTATTATAACAACCCCATTATTAAGCTTCAAGACTCACATGCTTTTTATACTATAACAGGGACAAAATTTTATCAACACGGATAAGATTTCCACCATCCAACAGCGACACATTGGCGACAAGAAGTTTAAATTCTAAGAATCTTAACAACAGCGACATACTAATACGAATAACAAGTATGTAAAAAAAAAAAACCAAATTCATAACACTATCTACGTTCAAAATCTTTAAATAAGTTGGTTAAAACCCCCTAACTTCTTTTTGCAGTTATTTCCCTAAGATTGAAGTTTGGAACACCCTTCCTTCCCTTCTCTTCTTCTCCTACGTGCCCTCAAATTCTCACACTATTTTTTTGTTTGATTTGATCAGTATTCACGCATATCTCTACCTTCCTTTTTAAATTAATGTCAAGAGACAATTACATTATTACAAATAAATTGTTTTAATGGTAATTAAAATTATGTTTATTCCTTATTTTTCACATCTCTATTATTTTCCCATCTATACCCCCGGAACTTTCCAACACCTCTTTATTTTATTTTCTACTTCTTTTTCTTTTAATTTTTGGGTTAATAGGTTGTTAGCCCCTGCTAAGTGGGCGTGTTTTGCGTGACCTCCTGCAATAAATTCCTTGAAGATTCCCCCCTTGCAAAGTAAAAATCTGATAGCTCAAATTCATATTTTCTTAATGTATTATAACAACCCCATTATTAAGCTTCAAGACTCACATGCTTTTTATACTATAACAGGGACAAAATTTTATCAACACGGATAAGATTTCCACAATCCAACAGCGACACATTGGCTACAAGAAGTTTAAATTCTAAGAATCTTAACAACAGCGACATACTAATACGAATAACAAGTATGTAAAAAAAAAAAAACCAAATTCATAACACTATCTACGTTCAAAATCTTTAAATAAGTTGGTTAAAGCCCCCTAACTTCTTTTTGGAGTTATTTCCCTAAGATTGAAGTTTGGAACTCCCTTCCTTCCCTTCTCTTCTTCTCCTACGTGCCCTCAAATTCTCACACTATTTTTTTGTTTGATTTGATCAGTATTCACGCATATCTCTACCTTCCTTTTTAAATTAATGTCAAGAGACAATTACATTGTTACAAATAAATTGTTTTAATGGTAATTAAAATTATGTTTATTCCTTATTTTTCACATCTCTATTATTTTCCCATCTATACCCCCTGAACATTCCAACAGCTCTTTATTTTATTTTCTACTTCTTTTTCTTTTAATTTTTGGGTTAATAGGTTGTTAGCCCTTGCTAAGTGGGCGTGTTTTGTGTGACCTCCTGCAATAAATTCCTTGAAGATTCCCCCCTTGCAAAGTAAAAATCTGACAGCTCAAATTCATATTTTCTTAATGTATTATAACAACCCCATTATTAAGCTTCAAGACTCACATGCTTTTTATACTATAACAGGGACAAAATTTTATCAACACGGATAAGATTTCGACCATCCAACAGCGACACATTGGCGACAAGAAGTTTAAATTCTAAGAATCTTAACAACAGCGACATACTAATACGAATAACAAGTATGTAAAAAAAAAAAACCAAATTCATAACACTATCTACGTTCAAAATCTTTAAATAAGTTGGTTAAAACCCCCTAACTTCTTTTTGCAGTTATTTCCCTAAGATTGAAGTTTGGAACACCCTTCCTTCCCTTCTCTTCTTCTCCTACGTGCCCTCAAATTCTCACACTATTTTTTTGTTTGATTTGATCAGTATTCACGCATATCTCTACCTTCCTTTTTAAATTAATGTCAAGAGACAATTACATTATTACAAATAAATTGTTTTAATGGTAATTAAAATTATGTTTATTCCTTATTTTTCACATCTCTATTATTTTCCCATCTATACCCCCGGAACTTTCCAACACCTCTTTATTTTATTTTCTACTTCTTTTTCTTTTAATTTTTGGGTTAATAGGTTGTTAGCCCCTGCTAAGTGGGCGTGTTTTGCGTGACCTCCTGCAATAAATTCCTTGAAGATTCCCCCCTTGCAAAGTAAAAATCTGATAGCTCAAATTCATATTTTCTTAATGTATTATAACAACCCCATTATTAAGCTTCAAGACTCACATGCTTTTTATACTATAACAGGGACAAAATTTTATCAACACGGATAAGATTTCCACAATCCAACAGCGACACATTGGCTACAAGAAGTTTAAATTCTAAGAATCTTAACAACAGCGACATACTAATACGAATAACAAGTATGTAAAAAAAAAAAAACCAAATTCATAACACTATCTACGTTCAAAATCTTTAAATAAGTTGGTTAAAGCCCCCTAACTTCTTTTTGGAGTTATTTCCCTAAGATTGAAGTTTGGAACTCCCTTCCTTCCCTTCTCTTCTTCTCCTACGTGCCCTCAAATTCTCACACTATTTTTTTGTTTGATTTGATCAGTATTCACGCATATCTCTACCTTCCTTTTTAAATTAATGTCAAGAGACAATTACATTGTTACAAATAAATTGTTTTAATGGTAATTAAAATTATGTTTATTCCTTATTTTTCACATCTCTATTATTTTCCCATCTATACCCCCTGAACATTCCAACAGCTCTTTATTTTATTTTCTACTTCTTTTTCTTTTAATTTTTGGGTTAATAGGTTGTTAGCCCTTGCTAAGTGGGCGTGTTTTGTGTGACCTCCTGCAATAAATTCCTTGAAGATTCCCCCCTTGCAAAGTAAAAATCTGACAGCTCAAATTCATATTTTCTTAATGTATTATAACAACCCCATTATTAAGCTTCAAGACTCACATGCTTTTTATACTATAACAGGGACAAAATTTTATCAACACGGATAAGATTTCCACCATCCAACAGCGACACATTGGCGACAAGAAGTTTAAATTCTAAGAATCTTAACAACAGCGACATACTAATACGAATAACAAGTATGTAAAAAAAAAAAAACCAAATTCATAACACTATCTACGTTCAAAATCTTTAAATAAGTTGGTTAAAAGCCCCTAACTTCTTTTTGCAGTTATTTCCCTAAGATTGAAGTTTGGAACACCCTTCCTTCCCTTCTCTTCTTCTCCTACGTGCCCTCAAATTCTCACACTATTTTTTTGTTTGATTTGATCAGTATTCACGCATATCTCTACCTTCATTTTTAAATTAATGTCAAGAGACAATTACATTGTTACAAATAAATTGTTTTAATGGTAATTAAAATTATGTTTATTCCTTATTTTTCACATCTCTATTATTTTCCCATCTATACCCCCTGAACATTCCAACAGCTCTTTATTTTATTTTCTACTTCTTTTTGTTTTAATTTTTGGGTTAATAGGTTGTTAGCCCCTGCTAAGTGGGCGTGTTTTGCGTGACCTCCTGCAATAAATTCCTTGAAGATTCCCCCCTTGCAAAGTAAAAATCTGACAGCTCAAATTCATATTATCTTAATGTATTATAACAACCCCATTATTAAGCTTCAAGACTCACATGCTTTTTATACTATAACAGGGACAAAATTTTATCAACACGGATAAGATTTCCACCATCCAACAGCGACACATTGGCTACAAGAAGTTTAAATTCTAAGAATCTTAACAACAGCGACATACTAATACGAATAACAAGTATGTAAAAAAAAAAACCAAATTCATAACACTATCTACGTTCAAAATCTTTAAATAAGTTGGTTAAAACCCCCTAACTTCTTTTTGCAGTTATTTCCCTAAGATTGAAGTTCGGAACTCCCTTCCTTCCCTTCTCTTCTTCTCCTACGTGCCCTCAAATTCTCACACTATTTTTTTGTTTGATATGATCAGTATTGACGCATATCTCTACCTTTCTTTTTAAATTAATGTCAAGAGACAATTACATTGTTACAAATAAATTGTTTTAATGGTAATTAACATTATGTTTATTCCTTATTTTTCACATCTCTATTATTTTCCCATCTATACCCCCTGAACATTCCAACAGCTCTTTATTTTATTTTCTACTTCTTTTTCTTTTAATTTTTGGGTTAATAGGTTGTTAGCCCTTGCTAAGTGGGCGTGTTTTGTGTGACCTCCTGCAATAAATTCCTTGAAGATTCCCCCCTTGCAAAGTAAAAATCTGACAGCTCAAATTCATATTTTCTTAATGTATTATAACAACCCCATTATTAAGCTTCAAGACTCACATGCTTTTTATACTATAACAGGGACAAAATTTTATCAACACGGATAAGATTTCCACCATCCAACAGCGACACATTGGCGACAAGAAGTTTAAATTCTAAGAATCTTAACAACAGCGACATACTAATACGAATAACAAGTATGTAAAAAAAAAAAACCAAATTCATAACACTATCTACGTTCAAAATCTTTAAATAAGTTGGTTAAAACCCCCTAACTTCTTTTTGCAGTTATTTCCCTAAGATTGAAGTTTGGAACACCCTTCCTTCCCTTCTCTTCTTCTCCTACGTGCCCTCAAATTCTCACACTATTTTTTTGTTTGATTTGATCAGTATTCACGCATATCTCTACCTTCATTTTTAAATTAATGTCTAGAGACAATTACATTGTTACAAATAAATTGTTTTAATGGTAATTAAAATTATGTTTATTCCTTATTTTTCACATCTCTATTATTTTCCCATCTATACCCCCTGAACATTCCAACAGCTCTTTATTTTATTTTCTACTTCTTTTTGTTTTAATTTTTGGGTTAATAGGTTGTTAGCCCCTGCTAAGTGGGCGTGTTTTGCGTGACCTCCTGCAATAAATTCCTTGAAGATTCCCCCCTTGCAAAGTAAAAATCTGACAGCTCAAATTCATATTATCTTAATGTATTATAACAACCCCATTATTAAGCTTCAAGACTCACATGCTTTTTATACTATAACAGGGACAAAATTTTATCAACACGGATAAGATTTCCACCATCCAACAGCGACACATTGGCTACAAGAAGTTTAAATTCTAAGAATCTTAACAACAGCGACATACTAATACGAATAACAAGTATGTAAAAAAAAAAAACCAAATTCATAACACTATCTACGTTCAAAATCTTTAAATGAGTTGGTTAAAACCCCCTTACTTCTTTTTGCAGTTATTTCCCTAAGATTGAAGTTCGGAACTCCCTTCCTTCCCTTCTCTTCTTCTCCTACGTGCCCTCAAATTCTCACACTATTTTTTTGTTTGATATGATCAGTATTCACGCATATCTCTACCTTTCTTTTTAAATTAATGTCAAGAGACAATTACATTGTTACAAATAAATTGTTTTAATGGTAATTAACATTATGTTTATTCCTTATTTTTCACATCTCTATTATTTTCCCATCTATACCCCCTGAACTTTCCAACAGCTCTTTAATTTATTTTCTACTTCTTTTTCTTTTAATTTTTGGGTTAATAGGTTGTTAGCCCCTGCTAAATGTGCGTGTTTTGCGTGACCTCCTGCAATAAATTCCTTGAAGATTCCCCCCTTGCAAAGTAAAAATCTGACAGCTCAAATTCATATTTTCTTAATGTATTATAACAACCCCATTATTAAGCTTCAAGACTCACATGCTTTTTATACTATAACAGGGACAAAATTTTATCAACACGGATAAGATTTCCACCATCCAACAGCGACACATTGGCTACAAGAAGTTTAAATTCTAAGAATCTTAACAACAGCGACATACTAATACGGATAACAAGTATGTAACAAAAAAAAAAAACCAAATTCATAACACTATCTACGTTCAAAATCTTTAAATAAGTTGGTTAAAACCCCCTAACTTCTTTTTGCAGTTATTTCCATAAGATTGAAGTTTGGAACTCCCTTCCTTCCCTTCTCTTCTTCTCCTACGTGCCCTCAAATTCTCACACTATTTTTTTGTTTGATATGATCAGTATTCACGCATATCTCTACCTTTCTTTTTAAATTAATGTCAAGAGACAATTACATTGTTACAAATAAATTGTTTTAATGGTAATTAAAATTATGTTTATTCCTTATTTTTCACATCTCTATTATTTTCCCATCTATACCCCCTGAACTTTCCAACAGCTCTTTATTTTATTTTCTACTTCTTTTTCTTTTAATTTTTGGGTTAATAGGTAGTTAGCCCCTGCTAAATGGGCGTGTTTTGCGTGACCTCCTGCAATAAATACCTTGAAGATTCCCCCCTTGCAAAGTAAAAATCTGACAGCTCAAATTCATATTTTCTTAATGTATTATAACAACCCCATTATTAAGCTTCAAGACTCACATGCTTTTTATACTATAACAGGGACAAAATTTTATCAACACGGATAAGATTTCCACCATCCAACAGCGACACATTGGCTACAAGAAGTTTAAATTCTAAGAATCTTAACAACAGCGACATACTAATACGAATAACAAGTATGTAACAAAAAAAAAAAACCAAATTCATAACACTATCTACGTTCAAAATCTTTAAATAAGTTGGTTAAAACCCCCTAACTTCTTTTTGCAGTTATTTCCATAAGATTGAAGTTTGGAACTCCCTTCCTTCCCTTCTCTTCTTCTCCTACGTGCCCTCAAATTCTCACACTATTTTTTTGTTTGATATGATCAGTATTCACGCATATCTCTACCTTTCTTTTTAAATTAATGTCAAGAGACAATTACATTGTTACAAATAAATTGTTTTAATGGTAATTAAAATTATGTTTATTCCTTATTTTTCACATCTCTATTATTTTCCCATCTATACCCCCTGAACTTTCCAACAGCTCTTTATTTTATTTTCTACTTCTTTTTCTTTTAATTTTTGGGTTAATAGGTAGTTAGCCCCTGCTAAATGGGCGTGTTTTGCGTGACCTCCTGCAATAAATTCCTTGAAGATTCCCCCCTTGCAAAGTAAAAATCTGACAGCTCAAATTCATATTTTCTTAATGTATTATAACAACCCCATTATTAAGCTTCAAGACTCACATGCTTTTTATACTATAACAGGGACAAAATTTTATCAACACGGATAAGATTTCCACCATCCAACAGCGACACATTGGCTACAAGAAGTTTAAATTCTAAGAATCTTAACAACAGCGACATACTAATACGAATAACAAGTATGTAAAAAAAAAAAACCAAATTCATAACACTATCTACGTTCAAAATCTTTAAATGAGTTGGTTAAAACCCCCTTACTTCTTTTTGCAGTTATTTCCCTAAGATTGAAGTTCGGAACTCCCTTCCTTCCCTTCTCTTCTTCTCCTACGTGCCCTCAAATTCTCACACTATTTTTTTGTTTGATATGATCAGTATTCACGCATATCTCTACCTTTCTTTTTAAATTAATGTCAAGAGACAATTACATTGTTACAAATAAATTGTTTTAATGGTAATTAACATTATGTTTATTCCTTATTTTTCACATCTCTATTATTTTCCCATCTATACCCCCTGAACTTTCCAACAGCTCTTTAATTTATTTTCTACTTCTTTTTCTTTTAATTTTTGGGTTAATAGGTTGTTAGCCCCTGCTAAATGGGCGTGTTTTGCGTGACCTCCTGCAATAAATTCCTTGAAGATTCCCCCCTTGCAAAGTAAAAATCTGACAGCTCAAATTCATATTTTCTTAATGTATTATAACAACCCCATTATTAAGCTTCAAGACTCACATGCTTTTTATACTATAACAGGGACAAAATTTTATCAACACGGATAAGATTTCCACCATCCAACAGCGACACATTGGCTACAAGAAGTTTAAATTCTAAGAATCTTAACAACAGCGACATACTAATACGAATAACAAGTATGTAACAAAAAAAAAAAACCAAATTCATAACACTATCTACGTTCAAAATCTTTAAATAAGTTGGTTAAAACCCCCTAACTTCTTTTTGCAGTTATTTCCATAAGATTGAAGTTTGGAACTCCCTTCCTTCCCTTCTCTTCTTCTCCTACGTGCCCTCAAATTCTCACACTATTTTTTTGTTTGATATGATCAGTATTCACGCATATCTCTACCTTTCTTTTTAAATTAATGTCAAGAGACAATTACATTGTTACAAATAAATTGTTTTAATGGTAATTAAAATTATGTTTATTCCTTATTTTTCACATCTCTATTATTTTCCCATCTATACCCCATGAACTTTCCAACAGCTCTTTATTTTATTTTCTACTTCTTTTTCTTTTAATTTTTGGGTTGATAGGTAGTTAGCCCCTGCTAAATGGGCGTGTTTTGCGTGACCTCCTGCAATAAATTCCTTGAAGATTCCCCCCTTGCAAAGTAAAAATCTGACAGCTCAAATTCATATTTTCTTAATGTATTATAACAACCCCATTATTAAGCTTCAAGACTCACATGCTTTTTATACTATAACAGGGACAAAATTTTATCAACACGGATAAGATTTCCACCATCCAACAGCGACACATTGGCTACAAGAAGTTTAAATTCTAAGAATCTTAACAACAGCGACATACTAATACGAATAACAAGTATGTAACAAAAAAAAAAAACCAAATTCATAACACTATCTACGTTCAAAATCTTTAAATAAGTTGGTTAAAACCCCCTAACTTCTTTTTGCAGTTATTTCCATAAGATTGAAGTTTGGAACTCCCTTCCTTCCCTTCTCTTCTTCTCCTACGTGCCCTCAAATTCTCACACTATTTTTTTGTTTGATATGATCAGTATTCACGCATATCTCTACCTTTCTTTTTAAATTAATGTCAAGAGACAATTACATTGTTACAAATAAATTGTTTTAATGGTAATTAAAATTATGTTTATTCCTTATTTTTCACATCTCTATTATTTTCCCATCTATACCCCCTGAACTTTCCAACAGCTCTTTATTTTATTTTCTACTTCTTTTTCTTTTAATTTTTGGGTTAATAGGTAGTTAGCCCCTGCTAAATGGGCGTGTTTTGCGTGACCTCCTGCAATAAATTCCTTGAAGATTCCCCCCTTGCAAAGTAAAAATCTGACAGCTCAAATTCATATTTTCTTAATGTATTATAACAACCCCATTATTAAGCTTCAAGACTCACATGCTTTTTATACTATAACAGGGACAAAATTTTATCAACACGGATAAGATTTCCACCATCCAACAGCGACACATTGGCTACAAGAAGTTTAAATTCTAAGAATCTTAACAACAGCGACATACTAATACGAATAACAAGTATGTAAAAAAAAAAAAAACCAAATTCATAACACTATCTACGTTCAAAATCTTTAAATAAGTTGGTTAAAACCCCCTAACTTCTTTTTGCAGTTATTTCCCTAAGATTGAAGTTTGGAACTCCCTTCCTTCCCTTCTCTTCTTCTCCTACGTGCCCTCAAATTCTCACACTATTTTTTTGTTTGATATGATCAGTATTCACGCATATCTCTACCTTTCTTTTTAAATTAATGTCAAGAGACAATTACGTTGTTACAAATAAATTGTTTTAATGGTAATTAAAATTATGTTTATTCCTTATTTTTCACATCTCTATTATTTTCCCATCTATACCCCCTGAACTTTCCAACAGCTCTTTATTTTATTTTCTACTTCTTTTTCTTTTAATTTTTGGGTTAATAGGTAGTTAGCCCCTGCTAAATGGGCGTGTTTTGCATGACCTCCTGCAATAAATTCCTTGAAGATTCCCCCCTTGCAAAGTAAAAATCTGACAGCTCAAATTCATATTTTCTTAATGTATTATAACAACCCCATTATTAAGCTTCAAGACTCACATGCTTTTTATACTATAACAGGGACAAAATTTTATCAAAACGGATATGATTTGCACCATCCAACAGCGACACATTGGCTACAAGAAGTTTAAATTCTACGAAACTTAACAACATCGACATACTAATACGAACAACAAGTATGTAAAAAAAAATAAAAATAAAAATAAAAAACAACCAAATTCATAACACTATCTACGTTCAAAATCTTTAAATGAGTTGGTTAAAACCCCCTTACTTCTTTTTGCAGTTATTTCCCTAAGGTTGAAGTTTGAGAATTCCCTTCCTTCCCTTCTCTTCATCTCCTACGTGCCGTCAAATTTTCACACTATTTTTTTGTTTGATTTGATCAGTATTCACGCATATCTCTACCTTCCTTTTTAAATTAATGTCAAGAGACAATTACATTATTACAAATAAATTGTTTTAGTGGTAATTAAAATAACGTTTATTCCTTATTTTTCAGATCTCTATTATTTTCCCATCTATACCCCCGGAACTTTCCAACACCTCTTTATTTTATTTTCTACTTCTTTTTCTTTTTCTTTTTGGGTTAATAGGTTGTTAGCCCCTGCTAAGTGGGCGTGTTTTGCGTGACCTCCTGCAATAAATTCCTTGAAGATTCCCCCCTTGCAAAGTAAAAATCTGACAGCTCAAATTCATATTTTCTTAATGTATTATAACAACCCCATTATTAAGCTTCAAGACTCACATGCTTTTTATACTATAACAGGGACAAAATTTTATCAACACGGATATGATTTGCACCATCCAACAGCGACACATTGGCTACAAGAAGTTTAAATTCTAAGAATCTTAACAACAGCGACATACTAATACGAATAACAAGTATGTAAAAAAAAAAAACCAAATTCATAACACTATCTACGTTCAAAATCTTTAAATAAGTTGGTTAAAACCCCCTAACTTCTTTTTGCAGTTATTTCCCTAAGATTGAAGTTCGGAACTCCCTTCCTTCCCTTCTCTTCTTCTCCTACGTGCCCTCAAATTCTCACACTATTTTTTTGTTTGATATGATCAGTATTCACGCATATCTCTACCTTTCTTTTTAAATTAATGTCAAGAGACAATTACATTGTTACAAATAAATTGTTTTAATGGTAATTAACATTATGTTTATTCCTTATTTTTCACATCTCTATTATTTTCCCATCTATACCGCCTGAACTTTCCAACAGCTCTTTAATTTATTTTCTACTTCTTTTTCTTTTAATTTTTGGGTTAATAGGTTGTTAGCCCCTGCTAAATGGGCGTGTTTTGCGTGACCTCCTGCAATAAATTCCTTGAAGATTCCCCCCTTGCAAAGTAAAAATCTGACAGCTCAAATTCATATTTTCTTAATGTATTATAACAACCCCATTATTAAGCTTCAAGACTCACATGCTTTTTATACTATAACAGGGACAAAATTTTATCAACACGGATAAGATTTCCACCATCCAACAGCGACACATTGGCTACAAGAAGTTTAAATTCTAAGAATCTTAACAACAGCGACATACTAATACGAATAACAAGTATGTAAAAAAAAAAAAAAACCAAATTCATAACACTATCTACGTTCAAAATCTTTAAATAAGTTGGTTAAAACCCCCTAACTTCTTATTGCAGTTATTTCCCTAAGATTGAAGTTTGGAACTCCCTTCCTTCCCTTCTCTTCTTCTCCTACGTGCCCTCAAATTCTCACACTATTTTTTTGTTTGATATGATCAGTATTCACGCATATCTCTACCTTTCTTTTTAAATTAATGTCAAGAGACAATTACATTGTTACAAATAAATTGTTTTAATGGTAATTAAAATTATGTTTATTCCTTATTTTTCACATCTCTATTATTTTCCCATCTATACCCCCTGAACTTTCCAACAGCTCTTTATTTTATTTTCTACTTCTTTTTCTTTTAATTTTTGGGTTAATTGGTAGTTAGCCCCTGCTAAATGGGCGTGTTTTGCATGACCTCCTGCAATAAATTCCTTGAAGATTCCCCCCTTGCAAAGTAAAAATCTGACAGCTCAAATTCATATTTTCTTAATGTATTATAACAACCCCATTATTAAGCTTCAAGACTCACATGCTTTTTATACTATAACAGGGACAAAATTTTATCAACACGGATATGATTTGCACCATCCAACAGCGACACATTGGCTACAAGAAGTTTAAATTCTACGAAACTTAACAACATCGACATACTAATACGAACAACAAGTATGTAAAAAAAATTAAAAATAAAAATAAAAAACAACCAAATTCATAACACTATCTACGTTCAAAATCTTTAAATGAGTTGGTTAAAACCCCCTTACTTCTTTTTGCAGTTATTTCCCTAAGGTTGAAGTTTGAGAATTCCCTTCCTTCCCTTCTCTTCATCTCCTACGTGCCGTCAAATTTTCACACTATTTTTTTGTTTGATTTGATCAGTATTCACGCATATCTCTACCTTCCTTTTTAAATTAATGTCAAGAGACAATTACATTATTACAAATAAATTGTTTTAATGGTAATTAAAATAATGTTTATTCCTTATTTTTCAGATCTCTATTATTTTCCCATCTATACCCCCGGAACTTTCCAACACCTCTTTATTTTATTTTCTACTTCTTTTTCTTTTTCTTTTTGGGTTAATAGGTTGTTAGCCCCTGCTAAGTGGGCGTGTTTTGCGTGACCTCCTGCAATAAATTCCTTGAAGATTCCCCCCTTGCAAAGTAAAAATCTGACAGCTCAAATTCATATTTTCTTAATGTATTATAACAACCCCATTATTAAGCTTCAAGACTCACATGCTTTTTATACTATAACAGGGACAAAATTTTATCAACACGGATAAGATTTCCACCATCCAACAGCGACACATTGGCTACCAGAAGTTTAAATTCTAAGAATCTTAACAACAGCGACATACTAATACGAATAACAAGTATGTAAAAAAAAAAAAAACCAAATTCATAACACTATCTACGTTCAAAATCTTTAAATAAGTTGGTTAAAACCCCCTAACTTCTTTTTGCAGTTATTTCCCTAAGATTGAAGTTTGGAACTCCCTTCCTTCCCTTCTCTTCTTCTCCTACGTGCCCTCAAATTCTCATACTATTTTTTTGTTTGATATGATCAGTATTCACGCATATCTCTACCTTTCTTTTTAAATTAATGTCAAGAGACAATTACATTGTTACAAATAAATTGTTTTAATGGTAATTAAAATTATGTTTATTCCTTATTTTTCACATCTCTATTATTTTCCCATCTATACCCCCTGAACTTTCCAACAGCTCTTTATTTTATTTTCTACTTCTTTTTCTTTTAATTTTTGGGTTAATAGGTAGTTAGCCCCTGCTAAATCGGCGTGTTTTGCGTGACCTCCTGCAATAAATTCCTTGAAGATTCCCCCCTTGCAAAGTAAAAATCTGACAGCTCAAATTCATATTTTCTTAATGTATTATAACAACCCCATTATTAAGCTTCAAGACTCACATGCTTTTTATACTATAACAGGGACAAAATTTTATCAACACGGATATGATTTGCACCATCCAACAGCGACACATTGGCTACAAGAAGTTTAAATTCTAAGAAACTTAACAACATCGACATACTAATACGAACAACAAGTATGTAAAAAAAATAAAAATAAAAATAAAAACCAACCAAATTCATAACACTATCTACGTTCAAAATCTTTAAATGAGTTGGTTAAAACCCCCTTACTTCTTTTTGCAGTTATTTCCCTAAGGTTGAAGTTTGAGAATTCCCTTCCTTCCCTTCTCTTCATCTCCTACGTGCCGTCAAATATTCACACTATTTTTTTGTTTGATTTGATCAGTATTCACGCTTATCTCTACCTTCCTTTTTAAATTAATGTCAAGAGACAATTACATTATTACAAATAAATTGTTTTAATGGTAATTAAAATAATGTTTATTCCTTATTTTTCAGATCTCTATTATTTTCCCATCTATACCCCCGGAACTTTCCAACACCTCTTTATTTTATTTTCTACTTCTTTTTCTTTTTCTTTTTGGGTTAATAGGTTGTTAGCCCCTGCTAAGTGGGCGTGTTTTGCGTGACCTCCTGCAATAAATTCCTTGAAGATTCCCCCCTTGCAAAGTAAAAATCTGACAGCTCAAATTCATATTTTCTTAATGTATTATAACAACCCCATTATTAAGCTTCAAGACTCACATGCTTTTTATACTATAACAGGGACAAAATTTTATCAACACGGATAAGATTTTTCACCATCCAACAGCGACACATTGGCTACAAGATGTTTAAATTCTAAGAATCTTAACAACAGCGACATACTAATACGAATAACAAGTATGTAAAAAAAAAAAAAAAACCAAATTCATAACACTATCTACGTTCAAAATCTTTAAATAAGTTGGTTAAAACCCCCTAACTTCTTTTTGCAGTTATTTCCCTAAGATTGAAGTTTGGAACTCCCTTCCTTCCCTTCTCTTCTTCTCCTACGTGCCCTCAAATTCTCACACTATTTTTTTGTTTGATATGATCAGTATTCACGCATATCTCTACCTTTCTTTTTAAATTAATGTCAAGAGACAATTACATTGTTACAAATAAATTGTTTTAATGGTAATTAAAATTATGTTTATTCCTTATTTTTCACATCTCTATTATTTTCCCATCTATACCCCCTGAACTTTCCAACAGCTCTTTATTTTATTTTCTACTTCTTTTTCTTTTAATTTTTGGGTTAATAGGTAGTTAGCCCCTGCTAAATGGGCGTGTTTTGCGTGACCTCCTGCAATAAATTCCTTGAAGATTCCCCCCTTGCAAAGTAAAAATCTGACCGCTCAAATTCATATTTTCTGAATGTATTATAACAACCCCATTATTAAGCTTCAAGACTCACATGCTTTTTATACTATAACAGGGACAAAATTTTATCAACACGGATATGATTTGCACCATCCAACAGCGACACATTGGTTACAAGAAGTTTAAATTCTAAGAAACTTAACAACATCGACATACTAATACGAACAACAAGTATGTAAAAAAAATAAAAATAAAAATAAAAAACAACCAAATTCACAACACTATTTACGTTCAAAATCTTTAAATGAGTTGGTTAAAACCCCCTTACTTCTTTTTGCAGTTATTTCCCTAAGGTTGAAGTTTGAGAATTCCCTTCCTTCCCTTCTCTTCATCTCCTACGTGCCGTCAAATTTTCACACTATTTTTTTGTTTGATTTGATCAGTATTCACGCATATCTCTACCTTCCTTTTTAAAGTAATGTCAAGAGACAATTACATTATTACAAATAAATTGTTTTAATGGTAATTAACATTATGTTTATTCCTTATTTTTCAGATCTCTATTATTTTCCCATATATACCCCCGGAACTTTCCAACACCTCTTTATTTTATTTTCTACTTCTTTTTCTTTTAATTTTTGGGTTAATAGGTTGTTAGCCCCTGCTAAGTGGGCGTGTTTTGCGTGACCTCCTGCAATAAATTCCTTGAAGATTCCCCCCTTACAAAGTAAAAATCTGACAGCTCAAATTCATATTTTCTTAATGTATTATAACAACCCCATTATTAAGCTTCAAGACTCACATGCTTTTTATACTATAACAGGGACAAAATTTTATCAACACGGATAAGATTTCCACCATCCAACAGCGACACATTGGCTACAAGATGTTTAAATTCTAAGAATCTTAACAACAGCGACATACTAATACTAATAACAAGTATGTAAAAAAAAAAAACCAAATTCATAACACTATCTACGTTCAAAATCTTTAAATAAGTTGGTTAAAACCCCCTAACTTCTTTTTGCAGTTATTTCCCTAAGATTGAAGTTTGGAACTCCCTTCCTTCCCTTCTCTTCTTCTCCTACGTGCCCTCAAATTCTCACACTAATTTTTTGTTTGATATGATCAGTATTCACGCATATCTCTACCTTTCTTTTTAAATTAATGTCAAGAGGCAATTACATTGTTACAAATAAATTGTTTTAATGGTAATTAAAATTATGTTTATTCCTTATTTTTCACATCTCTATTATTTTCCCATCTATACCCCCTGAACTTTCCAACAACTCTTTATTTTATTTTCTACTTCTTTTTCTTTTAATTTTTGGGTTAATAGGTAGTTAGCCCCTGCTAAATGGGCGTGTTTTGCATGACCTCCTGCAATAAATTCCTTGAAGATTCCCCCCTTGCAAAGTAAAAATCTGACAGCTCAAATTCATATTTTCTTAATGTATTATAACAACCCCATTATTAAGCTTCAAGACTAACATGCTTTTTATACTATAACAGGGACAAAATTTTATCAACACGGATATGATTTGCACCATCCAACAGCGACACATTGGCTACAAGAAGTTTAAATTCTAAGAAACTTAACAACATCGACATACTAATACGAACAACAAGTATGTAAAAAAAAATAAAAATAAAAACAAAAAACAACCAAATTCATAACACTATCTACGTTCAAAATCTTTAAATGAGTTGGTTAAAACCCCCTTACTTCTTTTTACAGTTATTTCCCTAAGGTTGAAGTTTGACAATTCCCTTCCTTCCCTTCTCTTCATCTCCTACGTGCCGTCAAATTTTCACACTATTTTTTTGTTTGATTTGATCAGTATTCACGCATATCTCTACCTTCCTTTTTAAATTAATGTCATGAGACAATTACATTATTACAAATAAATTGTTTTAATGGTAATTAAAATAATGTTTATTCCTTATTTTTCAGATCTCTATTATTTTCCCATCTATACCCCCGGAACTTTCCAACACCTCTTTATTTTATTTTCTACTTCTTTTTCTTTTAATTTTTGGGTTAATAGGTTGTTAGCCCCTGCTAAGTGGGCGTGTTTTGCGTGACCTCCTGCAATAAATTCCTTGAAGATTCCCCCCTTGCAAAGTAAAAATCTGACAGCTCAAATTCATATTTTCTTAATGTATTATAACAACCCCATTATTAAGCTTCAAGACTCACATGCTTTTTATACTATAACAGGGACAAAATTTTATCAACACGGATAAGATTTCCACCATCCAACAGCGACACATTGGCTACAAGATGTTTAAATTCTAAGAATCTTAACAACAGCGACATACTAATACTAATAACAAGTATGTAAAAAAAAAAAAACCAAATTCATAACACTATCTACGTTCAAAATCTTTAAATAAGTTGGTTAAAACCCCTTAACTTCTTTTTGCAGTTATTTCCCTAAGATTGAAGTTTGGAACTCCCTTACTTCCCTTCTCTTCTTCTCCTACGTGCCCTCAAATTCTCACACTATTTTTTTGTTTGATATG
This sequence comes from Trifolium fragiferum, assembly GCA_954870985.1. NCBI lineage: Eukaryota > Viridiplantae > Streptophyta > Magnoliopsida > Fabales > Fabaceae > Trifolium > Trifolium fragiferum. The sequence goes on along the minus strand of OX940790.1, from coordinate 21,896,242 downwards.
ATCAGTATTCACGCATATCTCTACCTTTCTTTTTAAATTAATGTCAAGAGGCAATTACATTGTTACAAATAAATTGTTTTAATGGTAATTAAAATTATGTTTATTCCTTATTTTTCACATCTCTATTATTTTCCCATCTATACCCCCTGAACTTTCCAACAACTCTTTATTTTATTTTCTACTTCTTTTTCTTTTAATTTTTGGGTTAATAGGTAGTTAGCCCCTGCTAAATGGGCGTGTTTTGCATGACCTCCTGCAATAAATTCCTTGAAGATTCCCCCCTTGCAAAGTAAAAATCTGACAGCTCAAATTCATATTTTCTTAATGTATTATAACAACCCCATTATTAAGCTTCAAGACTAACATGCTTTTTATACTATAACAGGGACAAAATTTTATCAACACGGATATGATTTGCACCATCCAACAGCGACACATTGGCTACAAGAAGTTTAAATTCTAAGAAACTTAACAACATCGACATACTAATACGAACAACAAGTATGTAAAAAAAAATAAAAATAAAAACAAAAAACAACCAAATTCATAACACTATCTACGTTCAAAATCTTTAAATGAGTTGGTTAAAACCCCCTTACTTCTTTTTACAGTTATTTCCCTAAGGTTGAAGTTTGACAATTCCCTTCCTTCCCTTCTCTTCATCTCCTACGTGCCGTCAAATTTTCACACTATTTTTTTGTTTGATTTGATCAGTATTCACGCATATCTCTACCTTCCTTTTTAAATTAATGTCAAGAGACAATTACATTATTACAAATAAATTGTTTTAATGGTAATTAAAATAATGTTTATTCCTTATTTTTCAGATCTCTATTATTTTCCCATCTATACCCCCGGAACTTTCCAACACCTCTTTATTTTATTTTCTACTTCTTTTTCTTTTAATTTTTGGGTTAATAGGTTGTTAGCCCCTGCTAAGTGGGCGTGTTTTGCGTGACCTCCTGCAATAAATTCCTTGAAGATTCCCCCCTTGCAAAGTAAAAATCTGACAGCTCAAATTCATATTTTCTTAATGTATTATAACAACCCCATTATTAAGCTTCAAGACTCACATGCTTTTTATACTATAACAGGGACAAAATTTTATCAACACGGATAAGATTTCCACCATCCAACAGCGACACATTGGCTACAAGATGTTTAAATTCTAAGAATCTTAACAACAGCGACATACTAATACTAATAACAAGTATGTAAAAAAAAAAAACCAAATTCATAACACTATCTACGTTCAAAATCTTTAAATAAGTTGGTTAAAACCCCTTAACTTCTTTTTGCAGTTATTTCCCTAAGATTGAAGTTTGGAACTCCCTTCCTTCCCTTCTCTTCTTCTCCTACGTGCCCTCAAATTCTCACACTATTTTTTTGTTTGATATGATCAGTATTCACGCATATCTCTACCTTTCTTTTTAAATTAATGTCAAGAGGCAATTACATTGTTACAAATAAATTGTTTTAATGGTAATTAAAATTATGTTTATTCCTTATTTTTCACATCTCTATTATTTTCCCATCTATACCCCCTGAACTTTCCAACAGCTCTTTATTTTATTTTCTACTTCTTTTTCTTTTAATTTTTGGGTTAATAGGTAGTTAGCCCCTGCTAAATGGGCGTGTTTTGCATGACCTCCTGCAATAAATTCCTTGAAGATTCCCCCCTTGCAAAGTAAAAATCTGACAGCTCAAATTCATATTTTCTTAATGTATTATAACAACCCCATTATTAAGCTTCAAGACTAACATGCTTTTTATACTATAACAGGGACAAAATTTTATCAACACGGATATGATTTGCACCATCCAACAGCGACACATTGGCTACAAGAAGTTTAAATTCTAAGAAACTTAACAACATCGACATACTAATACGAACAACAAGTATGTAAAAAAAATAAAAATAAAAACAAAAAACAACCAAATTCATAACACTATCTACGTTCAAAATCTTTAAATGAGTTGGTTAAAACCCCCTTACTTCTTTTTACAGTTATTTCCCTAAGGTTGAAGTTTGACAATTCCCTTCCTTCCCTTCTCTTCATCCCCTACGTGCCGTCAAATTTTCACACTATTTTTTTGTTTGATTTGATCAGTATTCACGCATATCTCTACCTTCCTTTTTAAATTAATGTCAAGAGACAATTACATTATTACAAATAAATTGTTTTAATGGTAATTAAAATAATGTTTATTCCTTATTTTTCAGATCTCTATTATTTTCCCATCTATACCCCCGGAACTTTCCAACACCTCTTTATTTTATTTTCTACTTCTTTTTCTTTTAATTTTTGGGTTAATAGGTTGTTAGCCCCTGCTAAGTGGGCGTGTTTTGCGTGACCTCCTGCAATAAATTCCTTGAAGATTCCCCCCTTGCAAAGTAAAAATCTGACAGCTCAAATTCATATTTTCTTAATGTATTATAACAACCCCATTATTAAGCTTCAAGACTCACATGCTTTTTATACTATAACAGGGACAAAATTTTATCAACACGGATAAGATTTCCACCATCCAACAGCGACACATTGGCTACAAGATGTTTAAATTCTAAGAATCTTAACAACAGCGACATACTAATACTAATAACAAGTATGTAAAAAAAAAAAACCAAATTCATAACACTATCTACGTTCAAAATCTTTAAATAAGTTGGTTAAAACCCCCTAACTTCTTTTTGCAGTTATTTCCCTAAGATTGAAGTTCGGAACTCCCTTCCTTCCCTTCTCTTCTTCTCCTACGTGCCCTCAAATTCTCACACTATTTTTTTGTTTGATATGATCAGTATTCACGCATATCTCTACCTTTCTTTTTAAATTAATGTCAAGAGACAATTACATTGTTACAAATAAATTGTTTTAATGGTAATTAAAATTATGTTTATTCCTTATTTTTCACATCTCTATTATTATCCCATCTATACCCCCTGAACTTTCCAACAGCTCTTTATTTTATTTTCTACTTCTTTTTCTTTTAATTTTTGGGTTAATAGGTAGTTAGCCACTGCTAAATGGGCGTGTTTTGCGTGACCTCCTGCAATAAATTCCTTGAAGATTCCCCCCTTGCAAAGTAAAAATCTGACAGCTCAAATTCATATTTTCTTAATGTATTATAACAACCCCATTATTAAGCTTCAAGACTCGCATGCTTTTTATACTATAACAGGGACAAAATTTTATCAACACGGATAAGATTTCCACCATCCAACAGCGACACATTGGCTACAAGAAGTTTAAATTCTAAGAATCTTAACAACATCGACATACTAATACGAACAACAAGTATGTAAAAAAAAATAAAAAAAAAAACAAAAAACAACCAAATTCATAACACTATCTACGTTCAAAATCTTTAAATGAGTTGGTTAAAACCCCCTTACTTCTTTTTGCAGTTATTTCCCTAAGGTTGAAGTTTGACAATTCCCTTCCTTCCCTTTTCTTCATCTCCTACGTGCCGTCAAATTTTCACACTATTTTTTTGTTGGATTTGATCAGTATTCACGCATATCTCTACCTTCCTTTTTAAATTAATGTCAAGAGACAATTACATTATTACAAATAAATTGTTTTAATGGTAATTAAAATAATGTTTATTCCTTATTTTTCAGATCTCTATTATTTTCCCATCTATACCCCCGGAACTTTCCAACACCTCTTTATTTTATTTTCTACTTCTTTTTCTTTTAATTTTTGGGTTAATAGGTTGTTAGCCCCTGCTAAGTGGGCGTGTTTTGCGTGACGTCCTGCAATAAATTCCTTGAAGATTCCCCCCTTGCAAAGTAAAAATCTGACAGCTCAAATTCATATTTTCTTAATGTATTATAACAACCCCATTATTAAGCTTCAAGACTCACATGCTTTTTATACTATAACAGGGACAAAATTTTATCAACACGGATATGATTTGCACCATCCAACAGCGACACATTGGCTACAAGAAGTTTAAATTCTAAGAAACTTAACAACATCGACATACTAATACGAACAACAAGTATGTAAAAAAAAATAAAAATAAAAACAAAAAACAACCAAATTCATAACACTATCTACGTTCAAAATCTTTAAATGAGTTGGTTAAAACCCCCTTACTTCTTTTTGCAGTTATTTCCCTAAGGTTGAAGTTTGACAATTCCCATCCTTCCCTTCTCTTCATCTCCTACGTGCCATCAAATTTTCACACTATTTTTTTGTTTGATTTGATCAGTATTCACGCATATCTCTACCTTCCTTTTTAAATTAATGTCAAGAGACAATTACATTATTACAAATAAATTGTTTTAATGGTAATTAAAATAATGTTTATTCCTTATTTTTCAGATCTCTATTATTTTCCCATCTATACCCCCGGAACTTTCCAACACCTCTTTATTTTATTTTCTACTTCTTTTTCTTTTAATTTTTGGGTTAATAGGTTGTTAGCCCCTGCTAAGTGGGCGTGTTTTGCGTGACCTCCTGCAATAAATTCCTTGAAGATTCCCCCCTTGCAAAGTAAAAATCTGACAGCTCAAATTCATATTTTCTTAATGTATTATAACAACCCCATTATTAAGCTTCAAGACTCACATGCTTTTTATACTATAACAGGGACAAAATTTTATCAACACGGATAAGATTTCCACCATCCAACAGCGACACATTGGCTACAAGATGTTTAAATTCTAAGAATCTTAACAACAGCGACATACTAATACGAATAACAAGTATGTAAAAAAAAAAACCAAATTCATAACACTATCTACGTTCAAAATCTTTAAATAAGTTGGTTAAAACCCCCTAACTTCTTTTTGCAGTTATTTCCCTAAGATTGAAGTTTGGAACTCCCTTCCTTCCCTTCTCTTCTTCTCCTACGTGCCCTCAAATTCTCACACTATTTTTTTGTTTGATATGATCAGTATTCACGCATATCTCTACCTTTCTTTTTAAATTAATGTCAAGAGGCAATTACATTGTTACAAATAAATTGTTTTAATGGTAATTAAAATTATGTTTATTCCTTATTTTTCACATCTCTATTATTTTCCCATCTATACCCCCTGAACTTTCCAACAGCTCTTTATTTTATTTTCTACTTCTTTTTCTTATAATTTTTGGGTTAATAGGTAGTTAGCCCCTGCTAAATGGGCGTGTTTTGCATGACCTCCTGCAATAAATTCCTTGAAGATTCCCCCCTTGCAAAGTAAAAATCTGACAGCTCAAATTCATATTTTCTTAATGTATTATAACAACCCCATTATTAAGCTTCAAGACTCACATGCTTTTTATACTATAACAGGGACAAAATTTTATCAACACGGATATGATTTGCACCATCCAACAGCGACACATTGGCTACAAGAAGTTTAAATTCTAAGAAACTTAACAATATCGACATACTAATACGAACAACAAGTATGTAAAAAAAAATAAAAATAAAAACAAAAAACAACCAAATTCATAACACTATCTACGTTCAAAATCTTTAAATGAGTTGGTTAAAACCCCCTTACTTCTTTTTGCAGTTATTTCCCTAAGGTTGAAGTTTGACAGTTCCCTTCTTTCCCTTCTCTTCATCTCCTACGTGCCGTCAAATTTTCACACTATTTTTTTGTTTGATTTGATCAGTATTCACGCATATCTCTACCTTCCTTTTTAAATTAATGTCAAGAGACAATTACATTATTACAAATAAATTGTTTTAATGGTAATTAAAATAATGTTTATTCCTTATTTTTCAGATCTCTATTATTTTCCCATCTATACCCCCGGAACTTTCCAACACCTCTTTATTTTATTTTCTACTTCTTTTTCTTTTAATTTTTGCTTTAATAGGTTGTTAGCCCCTGCTAAGTGGGCGTGTTTTGCGTGACCTCCTGCAATAAATTCCTTGAAGATTCCCCCCGTGCAAAGTAAAAATCTGACAGCTCAAATTCATATTTTCTTAATGTATTATAACAACCCCATTATTAAGCTTCAAGACTCACAAGCTTTTTATACTATAACAGGGACAACATTTTATCAACACGGATAAGATTTCCACCATCCAACAGCGACACATTGGCTACAAGATGTTTAAATTCTAAGAATCTTAACAACAGCGACATACTAATACGAATAACAAGTATGTAAAAATAAAAACCAAATTCATAACACTATCTACGTTCAAAATCTTTAAATAAGTTGGTTAAAACCCCCTAACTTCTTTTTGCAGTTATTTCCCTAAGATTGAAGTTTGGAACTCCCTTCCTTCCCTTCTCTTCTTCTCCTACGTGCCCTCAAATTCTCACACTATTTTTTTGTTTGATATGATCAGTATTCACGCATATCTCTACCTTTCTTTTTAAATTAATGTCAAGAGACAATTACATTGTTACAAATAAATTGTTTTAATGGTAATTAAAATTATGTTTATTCCTTATTTTTCACATCTCTATTATTTTCCCATCTATACCCCCTGAACTTTCCAACAGCTCTTTATTTTATTTTCTACTTCTTTTTCTTTTAATTTTTGGGTTAATAGGTAGTTAGCCCCTGCTAAATGGGCGTGTTTTGCGTGACCTCCTGCAATAAATTCCTTGAAGATTCCCCCCTTGCAAAGTAAAAATCTGACAGCTCAAATTCATATTTTCTTAATCTATTATAACAACCCCATTATTAAGCTTCAAGACTCGCATGCTTTTTATACTATAACAGGGACAAAATTTTATCAACACGGATAAGATTTCCACCATCCAACAGCGACACATTGGCTACAAGAAGTTTAAATTCTAAGAATCTTAACAACAGCGACATACTAATACGAATAACAAGTATGTAAAAAAAAAAAAACCAAATTCATAACACTATCTACGTTCAAAATCTTTAAATAAGTTGGTTAAAACCCCCTAACTTCTTTTTGCAGTTATTTCCCTCAGATTGAAGTTTGGAACTCCGTTCCTTCCCTTCTCTTCTTCTACTACGTGCCCTCAAATTCTCACACTATTTTTTTGTTTGATATGATCAGTATTCACGCATATCTCTACCTTTCTTTTTAAATTAATGTCAAGAGACAATTACATTGTTACAAATAAATTGTTTTAATGGTAATTAAAATTATGTTTATTCCTTATTTTTCACATCTCTATTATTTTCCCATCTATACCCCCTGAACTTTCCAACAGCTCTTTATTTTATTTTCTACTTCTTTTTCTTTTAATTTTTGGGTTAATAGGTTGTTAGCCCCTGCTAAGTGGGCGTGTTTTGCGTGACCTCCTGCAATAAATTCCTTGAAGATTCCCCCCTTGCAAAGTAAAAATCTGACAGCTCAAATTCATATTTTCTTAATGTATTATAACAACCCCATTATTAAGCTTCAAGACTCACATGCTTTTTATACTATAACAGGGACAAAATTTTATCAACACGGATAAGATTTCCACCATCCAACAGCGACACATTGGCTACAAGATGTTTAAATTCTAAGAATCTTAACAACAGCGACATACTAATACGAATAACAAGTATGTAAAAAAAAAAACCAAATTCATAACACTATCTACGTTCAAAATCTTTAAATAAGTTGGTTAAAACCCCCTAACTTCTTTTTGCAGTTATTTCCCTAAGATTGAAGTTTGGAACTCCCTTCCTTCCCTTCTCTTCTTCTCCTACGTGCCCTCAAATTCTCACACTATTTTTTTGTTTGATATGATCAGTATTCACGCATATCTCTACCTTTCTTTTTAAATTAATGTCAAGAGGCAATTACATTGTTACAAATAAATTGTTTTAATGGTAATTAAAATTATGTTTATTCCTTATTTTTCACATCTCTATTATTTTCCCATCTATACCCCCTGAACTTTCCAACAGCTCTTTATTTTATTTTCTACTTCTTTTTCTTTTAATTTTTGGGTTAATAGGTAGTTAGCCCCTGCTAAATGGGCGTGTTTTGCATGACCTCCTGCAATAAATTCCTTGAAGATTCCCCCCTTGCAAAGTAAAAATCTGACAGCTCAAATTCATATTTTCTTAATGTATTATAACAACCCCATTATTAAGCTTCAAGACTCACATGCTTTTTATACTATAACAGGGACAAAATTTTATCAACACGGATATGATTTGCACCATCCAACAGCGACACATTGGCTACAAGAAGTTTAAATTCTAAGAAACTTAACAATATCGACATACTAATACGAACAACAAGTATGTAAAAAAAAATAAAAATAAAAACAAAAAACAACCAAATTCATAACACTATCTACGTTCAAAATCTTTAAATGAGTTGGTTAAAACCCCCTTACTTCTTTTTGCAGTTATTTCCCTAAGGTTGAAGTTTGACAGTTCCCTTCTTTCCCTTCTCTTCATCTCCTACGTGCCGTCAAATTTTCACACTATTTTTTTGTTTGATTTGATCAGTATTCACGCATATCTCTACCTTCCTTTTTAAATTAATGTCAAGAGACAATTACATTATTACAAATAAATTGTTTTAATGGTAATTAAAATAATGTTTATTCCTTATTTTTCAGATCTCTATTATTTTCCCATCTATACCCCCGGAACTTTCCAACACCTCTTTATTTTATTTTCTACTTCTTTTTCTTTTAATTTTTGCTTTAATAGGTTGTTAGCCCCTGCTAAGTGGGCGTGTTTTGCGTGACCTCCTGCAATAAATTCCTTGAAGATTCCCCCCGTGCAAAGTAAAAATCTGACAGCTCAAATTCATATTTTCTTAATGTATTATAACAACCCCATTATTAAGCTTCAAGACTCACAAGCTTTTTATACTATAACAGGGACAACATTTTATCAACACGGATAAGATTTCCACCATCCAACAGCGACACATTGGCTACAAGATGTTTAAATTCTAAGAATCTTAACAACAGCGACATACTAATACGAATAACAAGTATGTAAAAATAAAAACCAAATTCATAACACTATCTACGTTCAAAATCTTTAAATAAGTTGGTTAAAACCCCCTAACTTCTTTTTGCAGTTATTTCCCTAAGATTGAAGTTTGGAACTCCCTTCCTTCCCTTCTCTTCTTCTCCTACGTGCCCTCAAATTCTCACACTATTTTTTTGTTTGATATGATCAGTATTCACGCATATCTCTACCTTTCTTTTTAAATTAATGTCAAGAGACAATTACATTGTTACAAATAAATTGTTTTAATGGTAATTAAAATTATGTTTATTCCTTATTTTTCACATCTCTATTATTTTCCCATCTATACCCCCTGAACTTTCCAACAGCTCTTTATTTTATTTTCTACTTCTTTTTCTTTTAATTTTTGGGTTAATAGGTAGTTAGCCCCTGCTAAATGGGCGTGTTTTGCGTGACCTCCTGCAATAAATTCCTTGAAGATTCCCCCCTTGCAAAGTAAAAATCTGACAGCTCAAATTCATATTTTCTTAATCTATTATAACAACCCCATTATTAAGCTTCAAGACTCGCATGCTTTTTATACTATAACAGGGACAAAATTTTATCAACACGGATAAGATTTCCACCATCCAACAGCGACACATTGGCTACAAGAAGTTTAAATTCTAAGAATCTTAACAACAGCGACATACTAATACGAATAACAAGTATGTAAAAAAAAAAAAACCAAATTCATAACACTATCTACGTTCAAAATCTTTAAATAAGTTGGTTAAAACCCCCTAACTTCTTTTTGCAGTTATTTCCCTCAGATTGAAGTTTGGAACTCCGTTCCTTCCCTTCTCTTCTTCTACTACGTGCCCTCAAATTCTCACACTATTTTTTTGTTTGATATGATCAGTATTCACGCATATCTCTACCTTTCTTTTTAAATTAATGTCAAGAGACAATTACATTGTTACAAATAAATTGTTTTAATGGTAATTAAAATTATGTTTATTCCTTATTTTTCACATCTCTATTATTTTCCCATCTATACCCCCTGAACTTTCCAACAGCTCTTTATTTTATTTTCTACTTCTTTTTCTTTTAATTTTTGGGTTAATAGGTTGTTAGCCCCTGCTAAGTGGGCTTGTTTTGCGTGACCTCCTGCAATAAATTCCTTGAAGATTCCCCCCTTGCAAAGTAACAATCTGACAGCTCAAATTCATATTTTCTTAATGTATTATAACAACCCCATTATTAAGCTTCAAGACTCACATGCTTTTTATACTATAACAGGGACAAAATTTTATCAACACGGATAAGATTTCCACCATCCAACAGCGACACATTGGCTACAAGATGTTTAAATTCTAAGAATCTTAACAACAGCGACATACTAATACGAATAACAAGTATGTAAAAAAAAAAACCAAATTCATAACACTATCTACGTTCAAAATCTTTAAATAAGTTGGTTAAAACCCCCTAACTTCTTTTTGCAGTTATTTCCCTAAGATTGAAGTTTGGAACTCCCTTCCTTCCCTTCTCTTCTTCTCCTACGTGCCCTCAAATTCTCACACTATTTTTTTGTTTGATATGATCAGTATTCACGCATATCTCTACCTTTCTTTTTAAATTAATGTCAAGAGGCAATTACATTGTTACAAATAAATTGTTTTAATGGTAATTAAAATTATGTTTATTCCTTATTTTTCACATCTCTATTATTTTCCCATCTATACCCCCTGAACTTTCCAACAGCTCTTTATTTTATTTTCTACTTCTTTTTCTTTTAATTTTTGGGTTAATAGGTTGTTAGCCCCTGCTAAGTGGGCGTGTTTTGCGTGACCTCCTGCAATAAATTCCTTGAAGATTCCCCCCTTGCAAAGTAAAAATCTGACAGCTCAAATTCATATTTTCTTAATGTATTATAACAACCCCATTATTAAGCTTCAAGACTCACATGCTTTTTATACTATAACAGGGACAAAATTTTATCAACACGGATAAGATTTCCACCATCCAACAGCGACACATTGGCTACAAGATGTTTAAATTCTAAGAATCTTAACAACAGCGACATACTAATACGAATAACAAGTATGTAAAAAAAAAAACCAAATTCATAACACTATCTACGTTCAAAATCTTTAAATAAGTTGGTTAAAACCCCCTAACTTCTTTTTGCAGTTATTTCCCTAAGATTGAAGTTTGGAACTCCCTTCCTTCCCTTCTCTTCTTCTCCTACGTGCCCTCAAATTCTCACACTATTTTTTTGTTTGATATGATCAGTATTCACGCATATCTCTACCTTTCTTATTAAATTAATGTCAAGAGGCAATTACATTGTTACAAATAAATTGTTTTAATGGTAATTAAAATTATGTTTATTCCTTATTTTTCACATCTCTATTATTTTCCCATCTATACCCCCTGAACTTTCCAACAGCTCTTTATTTTATTTTCTACTTCTTTTTCTTTTAATTTTTGGGTTAATAGGTAGTTAGCCCCTGCTAAATGGGCGTGTTTTGCATGACCTCCTGCAATAAATTCCTTGAAGATTCCCCCCTTGCAAAGTAAAAATCTGACAGCTCAAATTCATATTTTCTTAATGTATTATAACAACCCCATTATTAAGCTTCAAGACTCACATGCTTTTTATACTATAACAGGGACAAAATTTTATCAACACGGATATGATTTGCACCATCCAACAACGACACATTGGCTACAAGAAGTTTAAATTCTAAGAAACTTAACAACATCGACATACTAATACGAACAACAAGTATGTAAAAAAAAATAAAAATAAAAACAAAAAACAACCAAATTCATAACACTATCTACGTTCAAAATCTTTAAATGAGTTGGTTAAAACCCCCTTACTTCTTTTTGCAGTTATTTCCCTAAGGTTGAAGTTTGACAATTCCCTTCCTTCCCTTCTCTTCATCTCCTACGTGCCGTCAAATTTTCACACTATTTTTTTGTTTGATTTGATCAGTATTCACGCATATCTCTACCTTCCTTTTTAAATTAATGTCAAGAGACAATTACATTATTACAAATAAATTGTTTTAATGGTAATTAAAATAATATTTATTCCTTATTTTTCAGATCTCTATTATTTTCCCATCTATACCCCCGGAACTTTCCAACACCTCTTTATTTTATTTTCTACTTCTTTTTCTTTTAATTTTTGGGTTAATAGGTTGTTAGCCCCTGCTAAGTGGGCGTGTTTTGCGTGACCTCCTGCAATAAATTCCTTGAAGATTCCCCCCTTGCAAAGTAAAAATCTGACAGCTCAAATTCATATTTTCTTAATGTATTATAACAACCCCATTATTAAGCTTCAAGACTCACATGCTTTTTATACTATAACAGGGACAAAATTGTATCAACACGGATAAGATTTCCACCATCCAACAGCGACACATTGGCTACAAGATGTTTAAATTCTAAGAATCTTAACAACAGCGACATACTAATACGAATAACAAGTATGTAAAAAAAAAAAAACCAAATTCATAACACTATCTACGTTCAAAATCTTTAAATAAGTTGGTTAAAACCCCCTAACTTCTTTTTGCAGTTATTTCCCTAAGATTGAAGTTTGGAACTCCCTTCCTTCCCTTCTCTTCTTCTCCTACGTGCCCTCAAATTCTCACACTATTTTTTTGTTTGATATGATCAGTATTCACGCATATCTCTACCTTTCTTTTTAAATTAATGTCAAGAGGCAATTACATTGTTACAAATAAATTGTTTTAATGGTAATTAAAATTATGTTTATTCCTTATTTTTCACATCTCTATTATTTTCCCATCTATACCCCCTGAACTTTCCAACAGCTCTTTATTTTATTTTCTACTTCTTTTTCTTTTAATTTTTGGGTTAATAGGTTGTTAGCCCCTGCTAAGTGGGCGTGTTTTGCGTGACCTCCTGCAATAAATTCCTTGAAGATTCCCCCCTTGCAAAGTAAAAATCTGACAGCTCAAATTCATATTTTCTTAATGTATTATAACAACCCCATTATTAAGCTTCAAGACTCACATGCTTTTTATACTATAACAGGGACAAAATTTTATCAACACGGATAAGATTTCCACCATCCAACAGCGACACATTGGCTACAAGATGTTTAAATTCTAAGAATCTTAACAACAGCGACATACTAATACGAATAACAAGTATGTAAAAAAAAAAAACCAAATTCATAACACTATCTACGTTCAAAATCTTTAAATAAGTTGGTTAAAACCCCCTAACTTCTTTTTGCAGTTATTTCCCTAAGATTGAAGTTTGGAACTCCCTTCCTTCCCTTCTCTTCTTCTCCTACGTGCCCTCAAATTCTCACACTATTTTTTTGTTTGATATGATCAGTATTCACGCATATCTCTACCTTTCTTTTTAAATTAATGTCAAGAGGCAATTACATTGTTACAAATAAATTGTTTTAATGGTAATTAAAATTATGTTTATTCCTTATTTTTCACATCTCTATTATTTTCCCATCTATACCCCCTGAACTTTCCAACAGCTCTTTATTTTATTTTCTACTTCTTTTTCTTTTAATTTTTGGGTTAATAGGTTGTTAGCCCCTGCTAAGTGGGCGTGTTTTGCGTGACCTCCTGCAATAAATTCCTTGAAGATTCCCCCCTTGCAAAGTAAAAATCTGACAGCTCAAATTCATATTTTCTTAATGTATTATAACAACCCCATTATTAAGCTTCAAGACTCACATGCTTTTTATACTATAACAGGGACAAAATTTTATCAACACGGATAAGATTTCCACCATCCAACAGCGACACATTGGCTACAAGATGTTTAAATTCTAAGAATCTTAACAACAGCGACATACTAATACGAATAACAAGTATGTAAAAAAAAAACCAAATTCATAACACTATCTACGTTCAAAATCTTTAAATAAGTTGGTTAAAACCCCCTAACTTCTTTTTGCAGTTATTTCCCTAAGATTGAAGTTTGGAACTCCCTTCCTTCCCTTCTCTTCTTCTCCTACGTGCCCTCAAATTCTCACACTATTTTTTTGTTTGATATGATCAGTATTCACGCATATCTCTACCTTTCTTTTTAAATTAATGTCAAGAGGCAATTACATTGTTACAAATAAATTGTTTTAATGGTAATTAAAATTATGTTTATTCCTTATTTTTCACATCTCTATTATTTTCCCATCTATACCCCCTGAACTTTCCAACAGCTCTTTATTTTATTTTCTACTTCTTTTTCTTTTAATTTTTGGGTTAATAGGTAGTTAGCCCCTGCTAAATGGGCGTGTTTTGCATGACCTCCTGCAATAAATTCCTTGAAGATTCCCCCCTTGCAAAGTAAAAATCTGACAGCTCAAATTCATATTTTCTTAATGTATTATAACAACCCCATTATTAAGCTTCAAGACTCACATGCTTTTTATACTATAACAGGGACAAAATTTTATCAACACGGATATGATTTGCACCATCCAACAACGACACATTGGCTACAAGAAGTTTAAATTCTAAGAAACTTAACAACATCGACATACTAATACGAACAACAAGTATGTAAAAAAAAATAAAAATAAAAACAAAAAACAACCAAATTCATAACACTATCTACGTTCAAAATCTTTAAATGAGTTGGTTAAAACCCCCTTACTTCTTTTTGCAGTTATTTCCCTAAGGTTGAAGTTTGACAATTCCCTTCCTTCCCTTCTCTTCATCTCCTACGTGCCGTCAAATTTTCACACTATTTTTTTGTTTGATTTGATCAGTATTCACGCATATCTCTACCTTCCTTTTTAAATTAATGTCAAGAGACAATTACATTATTACAAATAAATTGTTTTAATGGTAATTAAAATAATATTTATTCCTTATTTTTCAGATCTCTATTATTTTCCCATCTATACCCCCGGAACTTTCCAACACCTCTTTATTTTATTTTCTACTTCTTTTTCTTTTAATTTTTGGGTTTATAGGTTGTTAGCCCCTGCTAAGTGGGCGTGTTTTGCGTGACCTCCTGCAATAAATTCCTTGAAGATTCCCCCCTTGCAAAGTAAAAATCTGACAGCTCAAATTCATATTTTCTTAATGTATTATAACAACCCCATTATTAAGCTTCAAGACTCACATGCTTTTTATACTATAACAGGGACAAAATTTTATCAACACGGATAAGATTTCCACCATCCAACAGCGACACATTGGCTACAAGATGTTTAAATTCTAAGAATCTTAACAACAGCGACATACTAATACGAATAACAAGTATGTAAAAAAAAAAAAACCAAATTCATAACACTATCTACGTTCAAAATCTTTAAATAAGTTGGTTAAAACCCCCTAACTTCTTTTTGCAGTTATTTCCCTAAGATTGAAGTTTGGAACTCCCTTCCTTCCCTTCTCTTCTTCTCCTACGTGCCCTCAAATTCTCACACTATTTTTTTGTTTGATATGATCAGTATTCACGCATATCTCTACCTTTCATTTTAAATTAATGTCAAGAGACAATTACATTGTTACAAATAAATTGTTTTAATGGTAATTAAAATTATGTTTATTCCTTATTTTTCACATCTCTATTATTTTCCCATCTATACCCCCTGAACTTTCCAACAGCTCTTTATTTTATTTTCTACTTCTTTTTCTTTTAATTTTTGGGTTAATAGGTAGTTAGCCCCTGCTAAATGGGCGTGTTTTGCGTGACCTCCTGCAATAAATTCCTTGAAGATTCCCCCCTTGCAAAGTAAAAATCTGACAGCTCAAATTCATATTTTCTTAATGTATTATAACAACCCCATTATTAAGCTTCAAGACTCGCATGCTTTTTATACTATAACAGGGACAAAATTTTATCAACACGGATAAGATTTCCACCATCCAACAGCGACACATTGGCTACAAGATGTTTAAATTCTAAGAATCTTAACAACATCGACATACTAATACGAATAACAAGTATGTAAAAAAAAAAAAACCAAATTCATAACACTATCTACGTTCAAAATCTTTAAATAAGTTGGTTAAAACCCCCTAACTTCTTTTTGCAGTTATTTCCCTAAGATTGAAGTTTGGAACTCCCTTCCTTCCCTTCTCTTCTTCTCCTACGTGCCCTCAAATTCTCACACTATTTTTTTGTTTGATATGATCAGTATTCACGCATATCTCTACCTTTCTTTTTAAATTAATGTCAAGAGGCAATTACATTGTTACAAATAAATTGTTTTAATGGTAATTAAAATTATGTTTATTCCTTATTTTTCAGATCTCTATTATTTTCCCATCTATACCCCCGGAACTTTCCAACACCTCTTTATTTTATTTTCTACTTCTTTTTCTTTTAATTTTTGGGTTAATAGGTTGTTAGCCCCTGCTAAGTGGGCGTGTTTTGCGTGACCTCCTGCAATAAATTCCTTGAAGATTCCCCCCTTGCAAAGTAAAAATCTGACAGCTCAAATTCATATTTTCTTAATGTATTATAACATCCCCATTATTAAGCTTCAAGACTCACATGCTTTTTATACTATAACAGGGACAACATTTTATCAACACGGATAAGATTTCCACCATCCAACAGCGACACATTGGCTACAAGATGTTTAAATTCTAAGAATCTTAACAACAGCGACATACTAATACGAATAACAAGTATGTAAAAATAAAAACCAAATTCATAACACTATCTACGTTCAAAATCTTTAAATAAGTTGGTTAAAACCCCCTAACTTCTTTTTGCAGTTATTTCCCTAAGATTGAAGTTTGGAACTCCCTTCCTTCCCTTCTCTTCTTCTCCTACGTGCCCTCAAATTCTCACACTATTTTTTTGTTTGATATGATCAGTATTCACGCATATCTCTACCTTTCATTTTAAATTAATGTCAAGAGACAATTACATTGTTACAAATAAATTGTTTTAATGGTAATTAAAATTATGTTTATTCCTTATTTTTCACATCTCTATTATTTTCCCATCTATACCCCCTGAACTTTCCAACAGCTCTTTATTTTATTTTCTACTTCTTTTTCTTTTAATTTTTGGGTTAATAGGTAGTTAGCCCCTGCTAAATGGGCGTGTTTTGCATGACCTCCTGCAATAAATTCCTTGAAGATTCCCCCCTTGCAAAGTAAAAATCTGACAGCTCAAATTCATATTTTCTTAATGTATTATAACAACCCCATTATTAAGCTTCAAGACTCACATGCTTTTTATACTATAACAGGGACAAAATTTTATCAACACGGATATGATTTGCACCATCCAACAGCGACACATTGGCTACAAGAAGTTTAAATTCTAAGAAACTTAACAACATCGACATACTAATACGAACAACAAGTATGTAAAAAAAAATAAAAATAAAAACAAAAAACAACCAAATTCATAACACTATCTACGTTCAAAATCTTTAAATGAGTTGGTTAAAACCCCCTTACTTCTTTTTGAAGTTATTTCCCTAAGGTTGAAGTTTGACAATTCCCTTCTTTCCCTTCTCTTCATCTCCTACGTGCCGTCAAATTTTCACACTATTTTTTTGTTTGATTTGATCAGTATTCACGCATATCTCTACCTTCCTTTTTAAATTAATGTCAAGAGACAATTACATTATTACAAATAAATTGTTTTAATGGTAATTAAAATAATGTTTATTCCTTATTTTTCAGATCTCTATTATTTTCCCATCTATACCCCCGGAAATTTCCAACACCTCTTTATTTTATTTTCTACTTCTTTTTCTTTTAATTTTTGGGTTAATAGGTTGTTAGCCCCTGCTAAGTGGGCGTGTTTTGCGTGACCTCCTGCAATAAATTCCTTGAAGATTCCCCCCTTGCAAAGTAAAAATCTGACAGCTCAAATTCATATTTTCTTAATGTATTATAACAACCCCATTATTAAGCTTCAAGACTCACATGCTTTTTATACTATAACAGGGACAACATTTTATCAACACGGATAAGATTTCCACCATCCAACAGCGACACATTGGCTACAAGATGTTTAAATTCTAAGAATCTTAACAACAGCGACATACTAATACGAATAACAAGTATGTAAAAATAAAAACCAAATTCATAACACTATCTACGTTCAAAATCTTTAAATAAGTTGGTTAAAACCCCCTAACTTCTTTTTGCAGTTATTTCCCTAAGATTGAAGTTTGGAACTCCCTTCCTTCCCTTCTCTTCTTCTCCTACGTGCCCTCAAATTCTCACACTATTTTTTTGTTTGATATGATCAGTATTCACGCATATCTCTACCTTTCATTTTAAATTAATGTCAAGAGACAATTACATTGTTACAAATAAATTGTTTTAATGGTAATTAAAATTATGTTTATTCCTTATTTTTCACATCTCTATTATTTTCCCATCTATACCCCCTGAACTTTCCAACAGCTCTTTATTTTATTTTCTACTTCTTTTTCTTTTAATTTTTGGGTTAATAGGTAGTTAGCCCCTGCTAAATGGGCGTGTTTTGCGTGACCTCCTGCAATAAATTCCTTGAAGATTCCCCCCTTGCAAAGTAAAAATCTGACAGCTCAAATTCATATTTTCTTAATGTATTATAACAACCCCATTATTAAGCTTCAAGACTCGCATGCTTTTTATACTATAACAGGGACAAAATTTTATCAACACGGATAAGATTTCCACCATCCAACAGCGACACATTGGCTACAAGATGTTTAAATTCTAAGAATCTTAACAACATCGACATACTAATACGAATAACAAGTATGTAAAAAAAAAAAAACCAAATTCATAACACTATCTACGTTCAAAATCTTTAAATAAGTTGGTTAAAACCCCCTAACTTCTTTTTGCAGTTATTTCCCTAAGATTGAAGTTTGGAACTCCCTTCCTTCCCTTCTCTTCTTCTCCTACGTGCCCTCAAATTCTCACACTATTTTTTTGTTTGATATGATCAGTATTCACGCATATCTCTACCTTTCTTTTTAAATTAATGTCAAGAGGCAATTACATTGTTACAAATAAATTGTTTTAATGGTAATTAAAATTATGTTTATTCCTTATTTTTCACATCTCTATTATTTTCCCATCTATACCCCCTGAACTTTCCAACAGCTCTTTATTTTATTTTCTACTTCTTTTTCTTTTAATTTTTGGGTTAATAGGTAGTTAGCCCCTGCTAAATGGGCGTGTTTTGCGTGACCTCCTGCAATAAATTCCTTGAAGATTCCCCCCTTGCAAAGTAAAAATCTGACAGCTCAAATTCATATTTTCTTAATGTATTATAACAACCCCATTATTAAGCTTCAAGACTCGCATGCTTTTTATACTATAACAGGGACAAAATTTTATCAACACGGATAAGATTTCCACCATCCAACAGCGACACATTGGCTACAAGATGTTTAAATTCTAAGAATCTTAACAACATCGACATACTAATACGAATAACAAGTATGTAAAAAAAAAAAAAACCAAATTCATAACACTATCTACGTTCAAAATCTTTAAATAAGTTGGTTAAAACCCCCTAACTTCTTTTTGCAGTTATTTCCCTAAGATTGAAGTTTGGAACTCCCTTCCTTCCCTTCTCTTCTTCTCCTACGTGCCCTCAAATTCTCACACTATTTTTTTGTTTGATATGATCAGTATTCACGCATATCTCTACCTTTCTTTTTAAATTAATGTCAAGAGGCAATTACATTGTTACAAATAAATTGTTTTAATGGTAATTAAAATTATGTTTATTCCTTATTTTTCACATCTCTATTATTTTCCCATCTATACCCCCTGAACTTTCCAACAGCTCTTTATTTTATTTTCTACTTCTTTTTCTTTTAATTTTTGGGTTAATAGGTAGTTAGCCCCTGCTAAATGGGCGTGTTTTGCATGACCTCCTGCAATAAATTCCTTGAAGATTCCCCCCTTGCAAAGTAAAAATCTGACAGCTCAAATTCATATTTTCTTAATGTAAAATAACAACGCCATTATTAAGCTTCAAGACTCACATGCTTTTTATACTATAACAGGGACAAAATTTTATCAACACGGATATGATTTGCACCATCCAACAGTGACACATTGGCTACAAGAAGTTTAAATTCTAAGAAACTTAACAACATCGACATACTAATACGAACAACAAGTATGTAAAAAAAAAAAAAACAAAAAACAAAAAACAACCAAATTCATAACACTATCTACGTTCAAAATCTTTAAATGAGTTGGTTAAAACCCCCTAACTTCTTTTTGCAGTTATTTCCCTCAGATTGAAGTTTGACAATTCCCTTCCTTCCCTTCTCTTCATCTCCTACGTGCCGTCAAATTTTCACACTATTTTTTTGTTTGATTTGATCAGTATTCACGCATATCTCTACCTTTCTTTTTAAATTAATGTCAAGAGACAATTACATTGTTACAAATTAATTGTTTTAATGGTAATTAAAATTATGTTTATTCCTTATTTTTCACATCTCTATTATTTTCCCATCTATACCCCCTGAACTTTCCAACAGCTCTTTATTTTATTTTCTACTTCTTTTTCTTTTAATTTTTGGGTTAATAGGTTGTTAGCCCCTGCTAAGTGGGCGTGTTTTGCGTGACCTCCTGCAATAAATTCCTTGAATATTCCCCCCTTGCAAAGTAAAAATCTGACAACTCAAATTCATATTTTCTTAATGTATTATAACAGCCCCATTATTAAGCTTCAAGACTCACATGTTTTTTATACTATAACAGGGACAAAATTTTATCAACACGGATAAGATTTCCACCATCCAACAGCGACACATTGGCTACAAGATGTTTAAATTCTAAGAATCTTAACAACAGCGACATACTAATACGAATAACAACTATGTAAAAAAAAAAAAACCAAATTCATAACACTATCTACGTTCAAAATCTTTAAATAAGTTGGTTAAAACCCCCTAACTTCTTTTTGCAGTTATTTCCCTAAGATTGAAGTTTGGAACTCCCTTCCTTCCCTTCTCTTCTTCTCATACGTGCCCTCAAATTCTCACACTATTTTTTTGTTTGATATGATCAGTATTCACGCATATCTCTACCTTTCTTTTTAAATTAATGTCAAGAGGCAATTACATTGTTACAAATAAATTGTTTTAATGGTAATTAAAATTATGTTTATTCCTTATTTTTCACATCTCTATTATTTTCCCATCTATACCCCCTGAACTTTCCAACAGCTCTTTATTTTATTTTCTACTTCTTTTTCTTTTAATTTTTGGGTTAATAGGTAGTTAGCCCCTGCTAAATGGGCGTGTTTTGCATGACCTCCTGCAATAAATTCCTTGAAGATTCCCCCCTTGCAAAGTAAAAATCTGACAGCTCAAATTCATATTTTCTTAATGTATTATAACAACCCCATTATTAAGCTTCAAGACTCACATGCTTTTTATACTATAACAGGGACAAAATTTTATCAACACGGATATGATTTGCACCATCCAACAGCGACACATTGGCTACAAGAAGTTTAAATTCTAAGAAACTTTACAACATCGACATACTAATACGAACAACAAGTATGTAAAAAAAAAATAAAAATAAAAACAAAAAACAACCAAATTCATAACACTATCTACGTTCAAAATCTTTAAATGAGTTGGTTAAAACCCCCTTACTTCTTTTTGCGGTTATTTCCCTAAGGTTGAAGTTTGACAATTCCCTTCTTTCCCTTCTCTTCATCTCCTACGTGCCGTCAAATTTTCACACTATTTTTTTGTTTGATTTGATCAGTATTCACGCATATCTCTACCTTCCTTTTTAAATTAATGTCAAGAGACAATTACATTATTACAAATAAATTGTTTTAATGGTAATTAAAATAATGTTTATTCCTTATTTTTCAGATATCTATTATTTTCCCATCTATACCCCCGGAACTTTCCAACACCTCTTTATTTTATTTTCTACTTCTTTTTCTTTTAATTTTTGGGTTAATAGGTTGTTAGCCCCTGCTAAGTGGGCGTGTTTTGCGTGACCTCCTGCAATAAATTCCTTGAAGATTCCCCCCTTGCAAAGTAAAAATCTGACAACTCAAATTCATATTTTCTTAATGTATTATAACAACCCCATTATTAAGCTTCAAGACTCACATGCTTTTTATACTATAACAGGGACAAAATTTTATCAACACGGATAAGATTTCCACCATCCAACAGCGACACATTGGCTACAAGATGTTTAAATTCTAAGAATCTTAACAACAGCGACATACTAATACGAATAACAAGTATGTAAAAAAAAAAACCAAATTCATAACACTATCTACGTTCAAAATCTTTAAATAAGTTGGTTAAAACCCCCTAACTTCTTTTTGCAGTTATTTCCCTAAGATTGAAGTTTGGAACTCCCTTCCTTCCCTTCTCTTCTTCTCATACGTGCCCTCAAATTCTCACACTATTTTTTTGTTTGATATGATCAGTATTCACGCATATCTCTACCTTTCTTTTTAAATTAATGTCAAGAGGCAATTACATTGTTACAAATAAATTGTTTTAATGGTAATTAAAATTATGTTTATTCCTTATTTTTCACATCTCTATTATTTTCCCATCTATACCCCCTGAACTTTCCAACAGCTCTTTATTTTATTTTCTACTTCTTTTTCTTTTAATTTTTGGGTTAATAGGTAGTTAGCCCCTGCTAAATGGGCGTGTTTTGCATGACCTCCTGCAATAAATTCCTTGAAGATTCCCCCCTTGCAAAGTAAAAATCTGACATCTCAAATTCATATTTTCTTAATGTATTATAACAACCCCATTATTAAGCTTCAAGACTCACATGCTTTTTATACTATAACAGGGACAAAATTTTATCAACACGGATATGATTTGCACCATCCAACAGCGACACATTGGCTACAAGAAGTTTAAATTCTAAGAAACTTAACAACATCGACATACTAATACGAACAACAAGTATGTAAAAAAAAAATAAAAATAAAAACAAAAAACAACCAAATTCATAACACTATCTACGTTCAAAATCTTTAAATGAGTTGGTTAAAACCCCCTTACTTCTTTTTGCGGTTATTTCCCTAAGGTTGAAGTTTGACAATTCCCTTCTTTCCCTTCTCTTCATCTCCTACGTGCCGTCAAATTTTCACACTATTTTTTTGTTTGATTTGATCAGTATTCACGCATATCTCTACCTTCCTTTTTAAATTAATGTCAAGAGACAATTACATTATTACAAATAAATTGTTTTAATGGTAATTAAAATAATGTTTATTCCTTATTTTTCAGATATCTATTATTTTCCCATCTATACCCCCGGAACTTTCCAACACCTCTTTATTTTATTTTCTACTTCTTTTTCTTTTAATTTTTGGGTTAATAGGTTGTTAGCCCCTGCTAAGTGGGCGTGTTTTGCGTGACCTCCTGCAATAAATTCCTTGAAGATTCCCCCCTTGCAAAGTAAAAATCTGACAACTCAAATTCATATTTTCTTAATGTATTATAACAACCCCATTATTAAGCTTCAAGACTCACATGCTTTTTATACTATAACAGGGACAAAATTTTATCAACACGGATAAGATTTCCACCATCCAACAGCGACACATTGGCTACAAGATGTTTAAATTCTAAGAATCTTAACAACAGCGACATACTAATACGAATAACAAGTATGTAAAAAAAAAAACCAAATTCATAACACTATCTACGTTCAAAATCTTTAAATAAGTTGGTTAAAACCCCCTAACTTCTTTTTGCAGTTATTTCCCTAAGATTGAAGTTTGGAACTCCCTTCCTTCCCTTCTCTTCTTCTCATACGTGCCCTCAAATTCTCACACTATTTTTTTGTTTGATATGATCAGTATTCACGCATATCTCTACCTTTCTTTTTAAATTAATGTCAAGAGGCAATTACATTGTTACAAATAAATTGTTTTAATGGTAATTAAAATTATGTTTATTCCTTATTTTTCACATCTCTATTATTTTCCCATCTATACCCCCTGAACTTTCCAACAGCTCTTTATTTTATTTTCTACTTCTTTTTCTTTTAATTTTTGGGTTAATAGGTAGTTAGCCCCTGCTAAATGGGCGTGTTTTGCATGACCTCCTGCAATAAATTCCTTGAAGATTCCCCCCTTGCAAAGTAAAAATCTGACAGCTCAAATTCATATTTTCTTAATGTATTATAACAACCCCATTATTAAGCTTCAAGACTCACATGCTTTTTATACTATAACAGGGACAAAATTTTATCAACACGGATATGATTTGCACCATCCAACAGCGACACATTGGCTACAAGAAGTTTAAATTCTAAGAAACTTAACAACATCGACATACTAATACGAATAACAAGTATGTAAAAAAAAAAAACCAAATTCATAACACTATCTACGTTCAAAATCTTTAAATAAGTTGGTTAAAACCCCCTAACTTCTTTTTGCAGTTATTTCCCTCAGATTGAAGTTTGGAACTCCGTTCCTTCCCTTCTCTTCTTCTCCTACGTGCCCTCAAATTCTAACACTATTTTTTTGTTTGATATGATCAGTATTCACGCATATCTCTACCTTTCTTTTTAAATTAATGTCAAGAGACAATTACATTGTTACAAATTAATTGTTTTAATGGTAATTAAAATTATGTTTATTCCTTATTTTTCACATCTCTATTATTTTCCCATCTATACCCCCTGAACTTTCCAACAGCTCTTTATTTTATTTTCTACTTCTTTTTCTTTTAATTTTTGGGTTAATAGGTAGTTAGCCCCTGCTAAATGGGCGTGTTTTGCATGACCTCCTGCAATAAATTCCTTGAAGATTCCCCCCTTGCAAAGTAAAAATCTGACAGCTCAAATTCATATTTTCTTAATGTATTATAACAACCCCATTATTAAGCTTCAAGACTCACATGCTTTTTATACTATAACAGGGACAAAATTTTATCAACACGGATATGATTTGCACCATCCAACAGCGACACATTGGCTACAAGAAGTTTAAATTCTAAGAAACTTAACAACATCGACATACTAATACGAACAACAAGTATGTAAAAAAAAAAAAAAAAAACAAAAAACAACCAAATTCATAACACTATCTACGTTCAAAATCTTTAAATGAGTTGGTTAAAACCCCCTTACTTCTTTTTGCAGTTATTTCCCTAAGGTTGATGTTTGACAATTCCCTTCCTTCCCTTCTCTTCATCTCCTACGTGCCGTCAAATTTTCACACTATTTTTTTGTTTGATTTGATCAGTATTCACGCATATCTCTACCTTCCTTTTTAAATTAATGTCAAGAGACAATTACATTATTACAAATAAATTGTTTTAATGGTAATTAAAATAATGTTTATTCCTTATTTTTCAGATCTCTATTATTTTCCCATCTATACCCCCGGAACTTTCCAACACCTCTTTATTTTATTTTCTACTTCTTTTTCTTTTAATTTTTGGGTTAATAGGTTGTTAGCCCCTGCTAAGTGGGCGTGTTTTGCGTGACCTCCTGCAATAAATTCCTTGAAGATTCCCCCCTTGCAAAGTAAAAATCTGACAGCTCAAATTCATATTTTCTTAATGTATTATAACAACCCCATTATTAAGCTTCAAGACTCACATGCTTTTTATACTATAACAGGGACAAAATTTTATCAACACGGATAAGATTTCCACCATCCAACAGCGACACATTGGCTACAAGATGTTTAAATTCTAAGAATCTTAACAACAGCGACATACTAATACGAATAACAAGTATGTAAAAATAAAAACCAAATTCATAACACTATCTACGTTCAAAATCTTTAAATAAGTTGGTTAAAACCCCCTAACTTCTTTTTGCAGTTATTTCCCTAAGATTGAAGTTTGGAACTCCCTTCCTTCCCTTCTCTTCTTCTCCTACGTGCCCTCAAATTCTCACACTATTTTTTTGTTTGATATGATCAGTATTCACGCATATCTCTACCTTTCTTTTTAAATTAATGTCAAGAGACAATTACATTGTTACAAATAAATTGTTTTAATGGTAATTAAAATTATGTTTATTCCTTATTTTTCACATCTCTATTATTTTCCCATCTATACCCCCTGAACTTTCCAACAGCTCTTTATTTTATTTTCTACTTCTTTTTCTTTTAATTTTTGGGTTAATAGGTAGTTAGCCCCTGCTAAATGGGCGTGTTTTGCGTGACCTCCTGCAATAAATTCCTTGAAGATTCCCCCCTTGCAAAGTAAAAATCTGACAGCTCAAATTCATATTTTCTTAATGTATTATAACAACCCCATTATTAAGCTTCAAGACTCGCATGCTTTTTATACTATAACAGGGACAAAATTTTATCAACACGGATATGATTTGCACCATCCAACAGCGACACATTGGCTACAAGAAGTTTAAATTCTAAGAAACTTAACAACATCGACATACTAATACGAACAACAAGTATGTAAAAAAAAATAAAAATAAAAATAAAAAACAACGAAATTCATAACACTATCTACGTTCAAAATCTTTAAATGAGTTGGTTAAAACCCCCTTACTTCTTTTTGCAGTTATTTCCCTAAGGTTGAAGTTTGAGAATTCCCTTCCTTCCCTTCTCTTCATCTCCTACGTGCCGTCAAATTTTCACACTATTTTTTTGTTTGATTTGATCATTATTCACGCATATCTCTACCTTCCTTTTTAAATTAATGTTAAGAGACAATTACATTATTACAAATAAATTGTTTTAATGGTAATTAAAATAATGTTTATTCCTTATTTTTCAGATCTCTATTATTTTCCCATCTATACCCCCGGAACTTTCCAACACCTCTTTATTTTATTTTCTACTTCTTTTTCTTTTAATTTTTGGGTTAATAGGTTGTTAGCCCCTGCTAAGTGGGCGTGTTTTGCGTGACCTCCTGCAATAAATTCCTTGAAGATTCCCCCCTTGCAAAGTAAAAATCTGACAGCTCAAATTCATATTTTCTTAATGTATTATAACAACCCCATTATTAAGCTTCAAGACTCACATGCTTTTTATACTATAACAGGGACAAAATTTTATCAACACGGATAAGATTTCCACCATCCAACAGCGACACATTGGCTACAAGATGTTTAAATTCTAAGAATCTTAACAACAGCGACATACTAATACGAATAACAAGTATGTAAAAATAAAAACCAAATTCATAACACTATCTACGTTCAAAATCTTTAAATAAGTTGGTTAAAACCCCCTAACTTCTTTTTGCAGTTATTTCCCTAAGATTGAAGTTTGGAACTCCCTTCCTTCCCTTCTCTTCTTCTCCTACGTGCCCTCAAATTCTCACACTATTTTTTTGTTTGATATGATCAGTATTCACGCATATCTCTACCTTTCTTTTTAAATTAATGTCAAGAGACAATTACATTGTTACAAATAAATTGTTTTAATGGTAATTAAAATTATGTTTATTCCTTATTTTTCACATCTCTATTATTTTCCCATCTATACCCCCTGAACTTTCCAACAGCTCTTTATTTTATTTTCTACTTCTTTTTCTTTTAATTTTTGGGTTAATAGGTAGTTAGCCCCTGCTAAATGGGCGTGTTTTGCGTGACCTCCTGCAATAAATTCCTTGAAGATTCCCCCCTTGCAAAGTAAAAATCTGACAGCTCAAATTCATATTTTCTTAATGTATTATAACAACCCCATTATTAAGCTTCAAGACTCACATGCTTTTTATACTATAACAGGGACAAAATTTTATCAACACGGATATGATTTGCACCATCCAACAGCGACACATTGGCTACAAGAAGTTTAAATTCTAAGAAACTTAACAACATCGACATACTAATACGAACAACAAGTATGTAAAAAAAAAAATAAAAATAAAATCAAAAAACAACCAAATTCATAACACTATCCACGTTCAAAATCTTTAAATGAGTTGGTTAAAACCCCCTTACTTCTTTTTGCAGTTATTTCCCTAAGGTTGAAGTTTGACAATTCCCTTCCTTCCCTTCTCTTCATCTCCTACGTGCCGTCAAATTTTCACACTATTTTTTTGTTTGATTTGATCAGTATTCACGCATATCTCTACCTTCCTTTTTAAATTAATGTCAAGAGACAATTACATTATTACAAATAAATTGTTTTAATGGTAATTAAAATAATGTTTATTCCTTATTTTTCAGATCTCTATTATTTTCCCATCTATACCCCCGGAACTTTCCAACACCTCTTTATTTTATTTTCTACTTCTTTTTCTTTTAATTTTTGGGTTAATAGGTTGTTAGCCCCTGCTAAGTGGGCGTGTTTTGCGTGACCTCCTGCAATAAATTCCTTGAAGATTCCCCCCTTGCAAAGTAAAAATCTGACAGCTCAAATTCATATTTTCTTAATGTATTATAACAACCGCATTATTAAGCTTCAAGACTCACATGCTTTTTATACTATAATAGGGACAAAATTTTATCAACACGGATAAGATTTCCACCATCCAACAGCGACACATTGGCTACAAGATGTTTAAATTCTAAGAATCTTAACAACAGCGACATACTAATACGAATAACAAGTATGTAAAAATAAAAACCAAATTCATAACACTATCTACGTTCAAAATCTTTAAATAAGTTGGTTAAAACCCCCTAACTTCTTTTTGCAGTTATTTCCCTAAGATTGAAGTTTGGAACTCCCTTCCTTCCCTTCTCTTCTTCTCCTACGTGCCCTCAAATTCTCACACTATTTTTTTGTTTGATATGATCAGTATTCACGCATATCTCTACCTTTCTTTTTAAATTAATGTCAAGAGACAATTACATTGTTACAAATAAATTGTTTTAATGGTAATTAAAATTATGTTTATTCCTTATTTTTCACATCTCTATTATTTTCCCATCTATACCCCCTGAACTTTCCAACAGCTCTTTATTTTATTTTCTACTTCTTTTTCTTTTAATTTTTGGGTTAATAGGTAGTTAGCCCGTACTAAATGGGCGTGTTTTGCGTGACCTCCTGCAATAAATTCCTTGAAGATTCCCCCCTTGCAAAGTAAAAATCTGACAGCTCAAATTCATATTTTCTTAATGTATTATAACAACCCCATTATTAAGCTTCAAGACTCGCATGCTTTTTATACTATAACAGGGACAAAATTTTATCAACACGGATAAGATTTCCACCATCCAACAACGACACATTGGCTACAAGAAGTTTAAATTCTAAGAATCTTAACAACAGCGACATACTAATACGAATAACAAGTATGTAAAAAAAAAAAAACCAAATTCATAACACTATCTACGTTCAAAATCTTTAAATAAGTTGGTTAAAACCCCCTAACTTCTTTTTGCAGTTATTTCCCTCAGATTGAAGTTTGGAACTCCCTTCCTTCCCTTCTCTTCTTCTCCTACGTGCCCTCAAATTCTCACACTATTTTTTTTGTTTGATATGATCAGTATTCACGCATATCTCTACCTTTCTTTTTAAATTAATGTCAAGAGACAATTACATTGTTACAAATAAATTGTTTTAATGGTAATTAAAATTATGTTTATTCCTTATTTTTCACATCTCTATTATTTTCCCATCTATACCCCCTGAACTTTCCAACAGCTCTTTATTTTATTTTCTACTTCTTTTTCTTTTAATTTTTGGGTTAATAGGTAGTTAGCCCCTGCTAAATGGGCGTGTTTTGCGTGACCTCCTGCAATAAATTCCTTGAAGATTCCCCCCTTGCAAAGTAAAAATCTGACAGCTCAAATTCATATTTTCTTAATGTATTATAACAACCCCATTATTAAGCTTCAAGACTCACATGCTTTTTATTCTATAACAGGGACAAAATTTTATCAACACGGATAAGATTTCCACCATCCAACAGTGACACATTGGCTACAAGAAGTTTAAATTCTAAGAATCTTAACAACAGCGGCATACTAATACGAATAACAAGTATGTAAAAAAAAAAAAACCAAATTCATAACACTATCTACGTTCAAAATCTTTAAATAAGTTGGTTAAAACCCCCTAACTTCTTTTTGCAGTTATTTCCCTAAGGTTGAAGTTTGAGGATTCCCTTCCTTCCCTTCTCTTCATCTCCTACGTGCCGTCAAATTTTCACACTATTTTTTTGTTTGATTTGATCAGTATTCACGCATATCTCTACCTTCCTTTTTAAATTAATGTCAAGAGACAATTACATTATTACAAATAAATTGTTTTAATGGTAATTAAAATAATGTTTATTCCTTATTTTTCAGATCTCTATTATTTTCCCATCTATACCCCCGGAACTTTCCAACACCTCTTTATTTTATTTTCTACTTCTTTTTCTTTTAATTTTTGGGTTAATAGGTTGTTAGCCCCTGCTAAGTGGGCGTGTTTTGCGTGACCTCCTGCAATAAATTCCTTGAAGATTCCCCCCTTGCAAAGTAAATATCTGACAGCTCAAATTCATATTTTCTTAATGTATTATAACAACCCCATTATTAAGCTTCAAGACTCACATGCTTTTTATACTATAACAGGGACAAAATTTTATCAACACGGATAAGATTTCCACCATCCAACAGCGACACATTGGCTACAAGATGTTTAAATTCTAAGAATCTTAACAACAGCGACATACTAATACGAAAAACAAGTATGTAAAAAAAAAACCAAATTCATAACACTATCTACGTTCAAAATCTTTAAATAAGTTGGTTAAAACCCCCTAACTTCTTTTTGCAGTTATTTCCCTAAGATTGAATTTTGGAACTCCCTTCCTTCCCTTCTCTTCTTCTCCTACGTGCCCTCAAATTCTCACACTATTTTTTTGTTTGATATGATCAGTATTCACGCATATCTCTACCTTTCTTTTTAAATTAATGTCAAGAGACAATTACATTGTTACAAATAAATTGTTTTAATGGTAATTAAAATTATGTTTATTACTTATTTTTCACATCTCTATTATTTTCCCATCTATACCCCCTGAACTTTCCAACAGCTCTTTATTTTATTTTCTACTTCTTTTTCTTTTAATTTTTGGGTTAATAGGTAGTTAGCCCCTGCTAAATGGGCGTGTTTTGCGTGACCTCCTGCAATAAATTCCTTGAAGATTCCCCCCTTGCAAAGTAAAAATCTGACAGCTCAAATTCATATTTTCTTAATGTATTATAACAACCCCATTATTAAAACCCCCTACGTATGATTTGCACCATCCAAAAGCGACACATTGGCTACAAGAAGTTTAAATTCTAAGAAACTTAACAACATCGACATACTAATACGAACAACAAGTATGTAAAAAAAAATAAAAATAAAAATAAAAAACAACCAAATTCATAACACTATCTACGTTCAAAATCTTTAAATGAGTTGGTTAAAACCCCCTTACTTCTTTTTGCAGTTATTTCCCTAAGGTTGAAGTTTGAGAATTCCCTTCCTTCCGTTCTCTTCATCTCCTACGTGCCGTCAAATTTTCACACTATTTTTTTGTTTGATTTGATCAGTATTCACGCATATCTCTACCTTCCTTTTTAAATTAATGTCAAGAGACAATTACATTATTACAAATAAATTGTTTTAATGGTAATTAAAATAATGTTTATTCCTTATTTTTCAGATCTCCATTATTTTCCCATCTATACCCCCTGAACTTTCCAACAGCTCTTTATTTTATTTTCTACTTCTTTTTCTTTTAATTTTTGGGTTAATAGGTAGTTAGCCCCTGCTAAATGGGCGTGTTTTGCGTGACCTCCTGCAATAAATTCCTTGAAGATTCCCCCCTTGCAAAGTAAAAATCTGACAGCTCAAATTCATATTTTCTTAATGTATTATAACAACCCTATTATTAAACTTCAAGACTCACATGCTTTTTATACTATAACAGGGACAAAATTTTATCAACACGGATATGATTTGCACCATCCAACAGCGACACATTGGCTACAAGAAGTTTAAATTCTAAGAAACTTAACAACATCGACATACTAATACGAACAACAAGTATGTAAAAAAAAATAAAAATAAAAATAAAAAACAACCAAATTCATAACACTATCTACGTTCAAAATCTTTAAATGTGTTGGTTAAAACCCCCTTACTTCTTTTTGCAGTTATTTCCCTAAGGTTGAAGTTTGAGAATTCCCTTCCTTCCGTTCTCTTCATCTCCTACGTGCCGTCAAATTTTCACACTATTTTTTTGTTTGATTTGATCAGTATTCACGCATATCTCTACCTTCCATTTTAAATTAATGTCAAGAGACAATTACATTATTACAAATAAATTGTTTTAATGGTAATTAAAATAATGTTTATTCCTTATTTTTCAGATCTCTATTATTTTCCCATCTATACCCCTGGAACTTTCCAACACCTCTTTATTTTATTTTCTACTTCTTTTTCTTTTAATTTTTGGGTTAATAGGTAGTTAGCCCCTGCTAAATGGGCGTGTTTTGCGTGACCTCCTGCAATAAATTCCTTGAAGATTCCCCCCTTGCAAAGTAAAAATCTGACAGCTCAAATTCATATTTTCTTAATGTATTATAACAACCCCATTATTAAGCTTCAAGACTCACATGCTTTTTATTCTATAACAGGGACAAAATTTTATCAACACGGAGAAGATTTCCACCATCCAACAGCGACACATTGGCTACAAGATGTTTAAATTCTAAGAATCTTAACAACAGCGACATACTAATACGAATAACAAGTATGTAAAAAAAAAAACCAAATTCATAACACTATCTACGTTCAAAATCTTTAAATAAGTTGGTTAAAACCCCCTAACTTCTTTTTGCAGTTATTTCCCTAAGATTGAAGTTTGGAACTCCCTTCCTTCCCTTCTCTTCTTCTCCTACGTGCCCTCAAATTCTCACACTATTTTTTTGTTTGATATGATCAGTATTCACGCATATCTCTACCTTTCTTTTTAAATTAATGTCAAGAGACAATTACATTGTTACAAATAAATTGTTTTAATGGTAATTAAAATTATGTTTATTCCTTATTTTTCACATCTCTATTATTTTCCCATCTATACCCCCTGAACTTTCCAACAGCTCTTTATTTTATTTTCTACTTCTTTTTCTTTTAATTTTTGGGTTAATAGGTAGTTAGCCCCTGCTAAATGGGCGTGTTTTGCGTGACCTCCTGCAATAAATTCCTTGAAGATTCCCCCCTTGCAAAGTAAAAATCTGACAGCTCAAATTCATATTTTCTTAATGTATTATAACAATCCCCACAAAATTTTATCAACACGGATAAGATTTCCACCATCCAACAGCGACACATTGGCTAAAGAAGTTTAAATTCTAAGAATCTTAACAACAGCGACATACTAATACGAACAACAAGTATGTAAAAAAAAAAAAAAAAAAAAAATAAAAAACAACCAAATTCATAACACTATCTACGTTCGAAATCTTTAAATGAGTTGGTTAAAACCCCCTTACTTCTTTTTGCAGTTATTTCCCTAGGGTTGAAGTTTGAGAATTCCCTTCCTTCCCTTCTCTTCATCTCCTACGTGCCGTCAAATTTTCACACTATTTTTTTGTTTGATTTGATCAGTATTCACGCATATCTCTACCTTCCTTTTTAAATTAATGTCAAGAGACAATTACATTATTACAAATAAATTGTTTTAATGGTAATTAAAATAATGTTTATTCCTTATTTTTCAGATCTCTATTATTTTCCCATCTATACCCCCGGAACTTTCCAACACCTCTTTATTTTATTTTCTACTTCTTTTTCTTTTAATTTTTGGGTTAATAGGTTGTTAGCCCCTGCTAAGTGGGCGTACTTTGCATGACCTCCTGCAATAAATTCCTTGAAGATTCCCCCCTTGCAAAGTAAAAATCTGACAGCTCAAATTCATATTTTCTTAATGTATTATAACAACCCCATTATTAAGCTTCAAGACTCACATGCTTTTTATACTATAACAGGGACAAAATTTTATCAACACGGATAAGATTTGCACCATCCAACAGCGACACATTGGCTACAAGATGTTTAAATTCTAAGAATCTTAACAACAGCGACATACTAATACGAATAACAAGTATGTAAAAAAAAAAACCAAATTCATAACACTATCTACGTTCAAAATCTTTAAATAAGTTGGTTAAAACCCCCTAACTTCTTTTTGCAGTTATTTCCCTAAGATTGAAGTTTGGAACTCCCTTCCTTCCCTTCTCTTCTTCTCCTACGTGCCCTCAAATTCTCACACTATTTTTTTGTTTGATATGATCAGTATTCACGCATATCTCTACCTTTCTTTTTAAATTAATGTCAAGAGACAATTACATTGTTACAAATAAATTGTTTTAATGGTAATTAAAATTATGTTTATACCTTATTTTTCACATCTCTATTATTTTCCCATCTATACCCCCTGAACTTTCCAACAGCTCTTTATTTTATTTTCTACTTCTTTTTCTTTTAATTTTTGGGTTAATAGGTAGTTAGCCCCTGCTAAATGGGCGTGTTTTGCGTGACCTCCTGCAATAAATTCCTTGAAGATTCCCCCCTTGCAAAGTAAAAATCTGACAGCTCAAATT
Source organism: Trifolium fragiferum (assembly GCA_954870985.1). Classification (NCBI taxonomy): domain Eukaryota; kingdom Viridiplantae; phylum Streptophyta; class Magnoliopsida; order Fabales; family Fabaceae; genus Trifolium; species Trifolium fragiferum. The sequence continues at coordinate 21,861,906 of OX940790.1, read as the reverse complement.
CATATTTTCTTAATGTATTATAACAACCCCATTATTAAGCTTCAAGACTCACATGCTTTTTATACTATAACAGGGACAAAATTTTATCAACACGGATAAGATTTCCACCATCCAACAGCGACACATTGGCTACAAGATGTTTAAATTCTAAGAATCTTAACAACAGCGACATACTAATACGAATAACAAGTATGTAAAAAAAAAACCAAATTCATAACACTATCTACGTTCAAAATCTTTAAATAAGTTGGTTAAAACCCCCTAACTTCTTTTTGCAGTTATTTCACTAAGATTGAAGTTTGGAACTCCCTTCCTTCCCTTCTCTTCTTCTCCTACGTGCCCTCAAATTCTCACACTATTTTTTTGTTTGATATGATCAGTATTCACGCATATCTCTACCTTTCTTTTTAAATTAATGTCAAGAGACAATTACATTGTTACAAATAAATTGTTTTAATGGTAATTAAAATTATGTTTATTCCTTATTTTTCACATCTCTATTATTTTCCCATCTATACCCCCTGAACTTTCCAACAGCTCTTTATTTTATTTTCTACTTCTTTTTCTTTTAATTTTTGGGTTAATAGGTAGTTAGCCCCTGCTAAATGGGCGTGTTTTGCGTGACCTCCTGCAATAAATTCCTTGAAGATTCCCCCCTTGCAAAGTAAAAATCTGACAGCTCAAATTCATATTATCTTAATGTATTATAACAATCCCATTATTAAGCTTCAAGACTCACATGCTTTTTATACTATAACAGGGACAAAATTTTATCAACACGGATAAGATTTCCACCATCCAACAGCGACACATTGGCTACAAGAAGTTTAAATTCTAAGAATCTTAACAACAGCGACATACTAATACGAATAACAAGTATGTAAAAAAAAAAACCAAATTCATAACACTATCTACGTTCAAAATCTTTAAATACGTTGGTTAAAACCCCCTAACTTCTTTTTGCAGTTATTTCCCTAAGATTGAAGTTTGGAACTCCCTTCCTTCCCTTCTCTTCTTCTCCTACGTGCCCTCAAATTCTCACACTATTTTTTTGTTTGATATGATCAGTATTCACGCATATCTCTACCTTTCTTTTTAAATTAATGTCAAGAGACAATTACATTGTTACAAATAAATTGTTTTAATGGTAATTAAAATTATGTTTATTCCTTATTTTTCACATCTCTATTATTTTCCCATCTATACCCCCTGAACTTTCCAACAGCTCTTTATTTTATTTTCTACTTCTTTTTCTTTTAATTTTTGGGTTAATAGGTAGTTAGCCCCTGCTAAATGGGCGTGTTTTGCGTGACCTCCTGCAATAAATTCCTTGAAGATTCCCCCCTTGCAAAGTAAAAATCTGACAGCTCAAATTCATATTTTCTTAATGTATTATAACAACCCCATTATTAAGCTTCAAGACTCACATGCTTTTTATACTATAACAGGGACAAAATTTTATCAACACGGATAAGATTTCCACCATCCAACAGCGACACATTGGCTACAAGATGTTTAAATTCTAAGAATCTTAACAACAGCGACATACTAATACGAATAACAAGTATGTAAAAAAAAAAACCAAATTCATAACACTATCTACGTTCAAAATCTTTAAATAAGTTGGTTAAAACCCCCTAACTTCTTTTTGCAGTTATTTCACTAAGATTGAAGTTTGGAACTCCCTTCCTTCCCTTCTCTTCTTCTCCTACGTGCCCTCAAATTCTCACACTATTTTTTTGTTTGATATGATCAGTATTCACGCATATCTCTACCTTTCTTTTTAAATTAATGTTAAGAGACAATTACATTGTTACAAATAAATTGTTTTAATGGTAATTAAAATTATGTTTATTCCTTATATTTCACATCTCTATTATTTTCCCATCTATACCCCCTGAACTTTCCAACAGCTCTTTATTTTATTTTCTACTTCTTTTTCTTTTAATTTTTGGGTTAATAAGTAGTTAGCCCCTGCTAAATGGGCGTGTTTTGCGTGACCTCCTGCAATAAATTCCTTGAAGATTCCCCCCTTGCAAAGTAAAAATCTGACAGCTCAAATTCATATTATCTTAATGTATTATAACAATCCCATTATTAAGCTTCAAGACTCACATGCTTTTTATACTATAACAGGGAGAAAATTTTATCAACACGGATAAGATTTCCACCATCCAACAGCGACACATTGGCTAAAGAAGTTTAAATTCTAAGAATCTTAACAACAGCGACATAGTAATACGAATAACAAGTATGTAAAAAAAAATAAAAATAAAAATAAAAAACAACCAAATTCATAACACTATCTACGTTCAAAATCTTTAAATGAGTTGGTTAAAACCCCCTTACTTCTTTTTGCAGTTATTTCCCTAAGGTTGAAGTTTGAGAATTCCCTTCCTTCCCTTCTCTTTATCTCCTACGAGCCGTCAAATTTTCACACTATTTTTTTGTTTGATTTGATCAGTATTCACGCATATCTCTACCTTTCTTTTTAAATTAATGTCAAGAGACAATTACATTATTACAAATAAATTGTTTTAATGGTAATTAAAATAATGTTTATTCCTTATTTTCCAGATCTCTATTATTTTCCCATCTATACCCCCGGAACTTTCCAACACCTCTTTATTTTATTTTCTACTTCTTTTTGTTTTAATTTTTGGGTTAATAGGTTGTTAGCCCCTGCTAAGTGGGCGTGTTTTGCGTGACCTCCTGCAATAAATTCCTTGAAGATTCCCCCCTTGCAAACTAAAAATCTGACAGCTCAAATTCATATTTTCTTAATGTATTATAACAACCCCATTATTAAGCTTCAAGACTCACATGCTTTTTATACTATAACAGGGACAAAATTTTATCAACACGGATAAGATTTCCACCATCCAACAGCGACACATTGGCTACAAGATGTTTAAATTCTAAGAATCTTAACAACAGCGACATACTAATACGAATAACAAGTATGTAAAAAAAAAACCAAATTCATAACACTATCTACGTTCAAAATCTTTAAATAAGTTGGTTAAAACCCCCTAACTTCTTTTTGCAGTTATTTCACTAAGATTGAAGTTTGGAACTCCCTTCCTTCCCTTCTCTTCTTCTCCTACGTGCCCTCAAATTCTCACACTATTTTTTTGTTTGATATGATCAGTATTCACGCATATCTCTACCTTTCTTTTTAAATTAATGTCAAGAGACAATTACATTGTTACAAATAAATTGTTTTAATGGTAATTAAAATTATGTTTATTCCTTATTTTTCACATCTCTATTATTTTCCCATCTATACCCCCTGAACTTTCCAACAGCTCTTTATTTTATTTTCTACTTCTTTTTCTTTTAATTTTTGGGTTAATAGGTAGTTAGCCCCTGCTAAATGGGCGTGTTTTGCGTGACCTCCTGCAATAAATTCCTTGAAGATTCCCCCCTTGCAAAGTAAAAATCTGACAGCTCAAATTCATATTTTCTTAATGTATTATAACAACCCCATTATTAAGCTTCAAGACTCACATGCTTTTTATACTATAACAGGGACAAAATTTTATCAACACGGATAAGATTTCCACCATCCAACAGCGACACATTGGCTACAAGATGTTTAAATTCTAAGAATCTTAACAACAGCGACATACTAATACGAATAACAAGTATGTAAAAAAAAAACCAAATTCATAACACTATCTACGTTCAAAATCTTTAAATAAGTTGGTTAAAACCCCCTAACTTCTTTTTGCAGTTATTTCACTAAGATTGAAGTTTGGAACTCCCTTCCTTCCCTTCTCTTCTTCTCCTACGTGCCCTCAAATTCTCACACTATTTTTTTGTTTGATATGATCAGTATTCACGCATATCTCTACCTTTCTTTTTAAATTAATGTTAAGAGACAATTACATTGTTACAAATAAATTGTTTTAATGGTAATTAAAATTATGTTTATTCCTTATATTTCACATCTCTATTATTTTCCCATCTATACCCCCTGAACTTTCCAACAGCTCTTTATTTTATTTTCTACTTCTTTTTCTTTTAATTTTTGGGTTAATAGGTAGTTAGCCCCTGCTAAATGGGCGTGTTTTGCGTGACCTCCTGCAATAAATTCCTTGAAGATTCCCCCCTTGCAAAGTAAAAATCTGACAGCTCAAATTCATATTATCTTAATGTATTATAACAATCCCATTATTAAGCTTCAAGACTCACATGCTTTTTATACTATAACAGGGAGAAAATTTTATCAACACGGATAAGATTTCCACCATCCAACAGCGACACATTGGCTAAAGAAGTTTAAATTCTAAGAATCTTAACAACAGCGACATAGTAATACGAATAACAAGTATGTAAAAAAAAATAAAAATAAAAATAAAAAACAACCAAATTCATAACACTATCTACGTTCAAAATCTTTAAATGAGTTGGTTAAAACCCCCTTACTTCTTTTTGCAGTTATTTCCCTAAGGTTGAAGTTTGAGAATTCCCTTCCTTCCCTTCTCTTTATCTCCTACGAGCCGTCAAATTTTCACACTATTTTTTTGTTTGATTTGATCAGTATTCACGCATATCTCTACCTTCCTTTTTAAATTAATGTCAAGAGACAATTACATTATTACAAATAAATTGTTTTAATGGTAATTAAAATAATGTTTATTCCTTATTTTCCAGATCTCTATTATTTTCCCATCTATACCCCCGGAACTTTCCAACACCTCTTTATTTTATTTTCTACTTCTTTTTGTTTTAATTTTTGGGTTAATAGGTTGTTAGCCCCTGCTAAGTGGGCGTGTTTTGCGTGACCTCCTGCAATAAATTCCTTGAAGATTCCCCCCTTGCAAACTAAAAATCTGACAGCTCAAATTCATATTTTCTTAATGTATTATAACAACCCCATTATTAAGCTTCAAGACTCACATGCTTTTTATACTATAACAGGGACAAAATTTTATCAACACGGATAAGATTTCCACCATCCAACAGCGACACATTGGCTACAAGATGTTTAAATTCTAAGAATCTTAACAACAGCGACATACTAATACGAATAACAAGTATGTAAAAAAAAAAAACCAAATTCATAACACTATCTACGTTCAAAATCTTTAAATAAGTTGGTTAAAACCCCCTAACTTCTTTTTGCAGTTATTTCCCTAAGATTGAAGTTTGGAACTCCCTTCCTTCCCTGCTCTTCTTCTCCTACGTGCCCTCAAATTCTCACACTATTTTTTTGTTTGATATGATCAGTATTCACGCATATCTCTACCTTTCTTTTTAAATTAATGTCAAGAGACAATTACATTGTTACAAATAAATTGTTTTAATGGTAATTAAAATTATGTTTATTCCTTATTTTTCACATCTCTATTATTTTCCCATCTATACCCCCTGAACTTTCCAATAGCTCTTTATTTTATTTTCTACTTCTTTTTCTTTTAATTTTTGGGTTAATAGGTAGTTAGCCCCTGCTAAATGGGCGTGTTTTGCGTGACCTCCTGCAATAAATTCCTTGAAGATTCCCCCCTTGCAAAGTAAAAATCTGACAGCTCAAATTCATATTTTCTTAATGTATTATAACAACCCCATTATTAAGCTTCAAGACTCACATGCTTTTTATACTATAACAGGGACAAAATTTTATCAACACGGATATGATTTGCACCATCCAACAGCGACACATTGGCTACAATAAGTTTAAATTCTAAAAAACTTAACAACATCGACATACTAATACGAACAACAAGTATGTAAAAAAAAATAAAAATAAAAATAAAAAACAACCAAATTCATAACACTATCTACGTTCAAAATCTTTAAATGAGTTGGTTAAAACCCCCTTACTTCTTTTTGCAGTTATTTCCCTAAGGTTGAAGTTTGAGAATTCCCTTCCTTCCCTTCTCTTTATCTCCTACGAGCCGTCAAATTTTCACACTATTTTTTTGTTTGATTTGATCAGTATTCACACATATCTCTACCTTCCTTTTTAAATTAATGTCAAGAGACAATTACATTATTACAAATAAATTGTTTTAATGGTAATTAAAATAATGTTTATTCCTTATTTTCCAGATCTCTATTATTTTCCCATCTATACCCCCGGAACTTTCCAACACCTCTTTATTTTATTTTCTACTTCTTTTTCTTTTAATTTTTGGGTTAATAGGTTGTTAGCCCCTGCTAAGTGGGCGTGTTTTACGTGACCTCCTGCAATAAATTCCTTGAAGATTCCCCCCTTGCAAAGTAAAAATCTGACAGCTCAAATTCATATTTTCTTAATGTATTATAACAACCCCATTATTAAGCTTCAAGACTCACATGCTTTTTATACTATAACAGGGACAAAATTTTATCAACACGGATAAGATTTCCACCATCCAACAGCGACACATTGGCTACAAGATGTTTAAATTCTAAGAATCTTAACAACAGCGACATACTAATACGAATAACAAGTATGTAAAAAAAAAAACCAAATTCATAACACTATCTACGTTCAAAATCTTTAAATAAGTTGGTTAAAACCCCCTAACTTCTTTTTGTAGTTATTTCCCTAAGATTGAAGTTTGGAACTCCCTTCCTTCCCTTCTCTTCTTCTCCTACGTGCCCTCAAATTCTCACACTATTGTTTTGTTTGATATGATCAGTATTCACGCATATCTCTACCTTTCTTTTTAAATTAATGTCAAGAGACAATTACATTGTTACAAATAAATTGTTTTAATGGTAATTAAAATTATGTTTATTCCTTATTTTTCACATCTCTATTATTTTCCCATCTATACCCCCTGAACTTTCCAACAGCTCTTTATTTTATTTTCTACTTCTTTTTCTTTTAATTTTTGGGTTAATAGGTAGTTAGCCCCTGCTAAATGGGCGTGTTTTGCGTGACCTCCTGCAATAAATTCCTTGAAGATTCCCCCCTTGCAAAGTAAAAATCTGACAGCTCAAATTCATATTTTCTTAATGTATTATAACAACCCCATTATTAAGCTTCAAGACTCACATGCTTTTTATACTATAACAGGGACAAAATATTATCAACACGGATAAGATTTCCACCATCCAACAGCGACACATTGGCTACAAGATGTTTAAATTCTAAGAATCTTAACAACAGCGACATACTAATACGAATAACAAGTATGTAAAAAAAAAAACCAAATTCATAACACTATCTACGTTCAAAATCTTTAAATAAGTTGGTTAAAACCCCCTAACTTCTTTTTGTAGTTATTTCCCTAAGGTTGAAGTTTGAGAATTCCCTTCCTTCCGTTCTCTTCATCTCCTACGTGCCGTCAAATTTTCACACTATTTTTTTGTTTGATTTGATCAGTATTCACGCATATCTCTACCTTCCATTTTAAATTAATGTCAAGAGACAATTACATTATTACAAATAAATTGTTTTAATGGTAATTAAAATAATGTTTATTCCTTATTTTTCAGATCTCTATTATTTTCCCATCTATACCCCTGGAACTTTCCAACACCTCTTTATTTTATTTTCTACTTCTTTTTCTTTTAATTTTTGGGTTAATAGGTAGTTAGCCCCTGCTAAATGGGCGTGTTTTGCGTGACCTCCTGCAATAAATTCCTTGAAGATTCCCCCCTTGCAAAGTAAAAATCTGACAGCTCAAATTCATATTTTCTTAATGTATTATAACAACCCCATTATTAAGCTTCAAGACTCACATGCTTTTTATTCTATAACAGGGACAAAATTTTATCAACACGGAGAAGATTTCCACCATCCAACAGCGACACATTGGCTACAAGATGTTTAAATTCTAAGAATCTTAACAACAGCGACATACTAATACGAATAACAAGTATGTAAAAAAAAAAACCAAATTCATAACACTATCTACGTTCAAAATCTTTAAATAAGTTGGTTAAAACCCCCTAACTTCTTTTTGCAGTTATTTCCCTAAGATTGAAGTTTGGAACTCCCTTCCTTCCCTTCTCTTCTTCTCCTACGTGCCCTCAAATTCTCACACTATTTTTTTGTTTGATATGATCAGTATTCACGCATATCTCTACCTTTCTTTTTAAATTAATGTCAAGAGACAATTACATTGTTACAAATAAATTGTTTTAATGGTAATTAAAATTATGTTTATTCCTTATTTTTCACATCTCTATTATTTTCCCATCTATACCCCCTGAACTTTCCAACAGCTCTTTATTTTATTTTCTACTTCTTTTTCTTTTAATTTTTGGGTTAATAGGTAGTTAGCCCCTGCTAAATGGGCGTGTTTTGCGTGACCTCCTGCAATAAATTCCTTGAAGATTCCCCCCTTGCAAAGTAAAAATCTGACAGCTCAAATTCATATTTTCTTAATGTATTATAACAATCCCCACAAAATTTTATCAACACGGATAAGATTTCCACCATCCAACAGCGACACATTGGCTAAAGAAGTTTAAATTCTAAGAATCTTAACAACAGCGACATACTAATACGAACAACAAGTATGTAAAAAAAAAAAAAAAAAAAAAATAAAAAACAACCAAATTCATAACACTATCTACGTTCGAAATCTTTAAATGAGTTGGTTAAAACCCCCTTACTTCTTTTTGCAGTTATTTCCCTAGGGTTGAAGTTTGAGAATTCCCTTCCTTCCCTTCTCTTCATCTCCTACGTGCCGTCAAATTTTCACACTATTTTTTTGTTTGATTTGATCAGTATTCACGCATATCTCTACCTTCCTTTTTAAATTAATGTCAAGAGACAATTACATTATTACAAATAAATTGTTTTAATGGTAATTAAAATAATGTTTATTCCTTATTTTTCAGATCTCTATTATTTTCCCATCTATACCCCCGGAACTTTCCAACACCTCTTTATTTTATTTTCTACTTCTTTTTCTTTTAATTTTTGGGTTAATAGGTTGTTAGCCCCTGCTAAGTGGGCGTACTTTGCATGACCTCCTGCAATAAATTCCTTGAAGATTCCCCCCTTGCAAAGTAAAAATCTGACAGCTCAAATTCATATTTTCTTAATGTATTATAACAACCCCATTATTAAGCTTCAAGACTCACATGCTTTTTATACTATAACAGGGACAAAATTTTATCAACACGGATAAGATTTGCACCATCCAACAGCGACACATTGGCTACAAGATGTTTAAATTCTAAGAATCTTAACAACAGCGACATACTAATACGAATAACAAGTATGTAAAAAAAAAAACCAAATTCATAACACTATCTACGTTCAAAATCTTTAAATAAGTTGGTTAAAACCCCCTAACTTCTTTTTGCAGTTATTTCCCTAAGATTGAAGTTTGGAACTCCCTTCCTTCCCTTCTCTTCTTCTCCTACGTGCCCTCAAATTCTCACACTATTTTTTTGTTTGATATGATCAGTATTCACGCATATCTCTACCTTTCTTTTTAAATTAATGTCAAGAGACAATTACATTGTTACAAATAAATTGTTTTAATGGTAATTAAAATTATGTTTATACCTTATTTTTCACATCTCTATTATTTTCCCATCTATACCCCCTGAACTTTCCAACAGCTCTTTATTTTATTTTCTACTTCTTTTTCTTTTAATTTTTGGGTTAATAGGTAGTTAGCCCCTGCTAAATGGGCGTGTTTTGCGTGACCTCCTGCAATAAATTCCTTGAAGATTCCCCCCTTGCAAAGTAAAAATCTGACAGCTCAAATTCATATTTTCTTAATGTATTATAACAACCCCATTATTAAGCTTCAAGACTCACATGCTTTTTATACTATAACAGGGACAAAATTTTATCAACACGGATAAGATTTCCACCATCCAACAGCGACACATTGGCTACAAGATGTTTAAATTCTAAGAATCTTAACAACAGCGACATACTAATACGAATAACAAGTATGTAAAAAAAAAACCAAATTCATAACACTATCTACGTTCAAAATCTTTAAATAAGTTGGTTAAAACCCCCTAACTTCTTTTTGCAGTTATTTCACTAAGATTGAAGTTTGGAACTCCCTTCCTTCCCTTCTCTTCTTCTCCTACGTGCCCTCAAATTCTCACACTATTTTTTTGTTTGATATGATCAGTATTCACGCATATCTCTACCTTTCTTTTTAAATTAATGTCAAGAGACAATTACATTGTTACAAATAAATTGTTTTAATGGTAATTAAAATTATGTTTATTCCTTATTTTTCACATCTCTATTATTTTCCCATCTATACCCCCTGAACTTTCCAACAGCTCTTTATTTTATTTTCTACTTCTTTTTCTTTTAATTTTTGGGTTAATAGGTAGTTAGCCCCTGCTAAATGGGCGTGTTTTGCGTGACCTCCTGCAATAAATTCCTTGAAGATTCCCCCCTTGCAAAGTAAAAATCTGACAGCTCAAATTCATATTATCTTAATGTATTATAACAATCCCATTATTAAGCTTCAAGACTCACATGCTTTTTATACTATAACAGGGACAAAATTTTATCAACACGGATAAGATTTCCACCATCCAACAGCGACACATTGGCTACAAGAAGTTTAAATTCTAAGAATCTTAACAACAGCGACATACTAATACGAATAACAAGTATGTAAAAAAAAAAACCAAATTCATAACACTATCTACGTTCAAAATCTTTAAATACGTTGGTTAAAACCCCCTAACTTCTTTTTGCAGTTATTTCCCTAAGATTGAAGTTTGGAACTCCCTTCCTTCCCTTCTCTTCTTCTCCTACGTGCCCTCAAATTCTCACACTATTTTTTTGTTTGATATGATCAGTATTCACGCATATCTCTACCTTTCTTTTTAAATTAATGTCAAGAGACAATTACATTGTTACAAATAAATTGTTTTAATGGTAATTAAAATTATGTTTATTCCTTATTTTTCACATCTCTATTATTTTCCCATCTATACCCCCTGAACTTTCCAACAGCTCTTTATTTTATTTTCTACTTCTTTTTCTTTTAATTTTTGGGTTAATAGGTAGTTAGCCCCTGCTAAATGGGCGTGTTTTGCGTGACCTCCTGCAATAAATTCCTTGAAGATTCCCCCCTTGCAAAGTAAAAATCTGACAGCTCAAATTCATATTTTCTTAATGTATTATAACAACCCCATTATTAAGCTTCAAGACTCACATGCTTTTTATACTATAACAGGGACAAAATTTTATCAACACGGATAAGATTTCCACCATCCAACAGCGACACATTGGCTACAAGATGTTTAAATTCTAAGAATCTTAACAACAGCGACATACTAATACGAATAACAAGTATGTAAAAAAAAAAACCAAATTCATAACACTATCTACGTTCAAAATCTTTAAATAAGTTGGTTAAAACCCCCTAACTTCTTTTTGCAGTTATTTCACTAAGATTGAAGTTTGGAACTCCCTTCCTTCCCTTCTCTTCTTCTCCTACGTGCCCTCAAATTCTCACACTATTTTTTTGTTTGATATGATCAGTATTCACGCATATCTCTACCTTTCTTTTTAAATTAATGTTAAGAGACAATTACATTGTTACAAATAAATTGTTTTAATGGTAATTAAAATTATGTTTATTCCTTATATTTCACATCTCTATTATTTTCCCATCTATACCCCCTGAACTTTCCAACAGCTCTTTATTTTATTTTCTACTTCTTTTTCTTTTAATTTTTGGGTTAATAAGTAGTTAGCCCCTGCTAAATGGGCGTGTTTTGCGTGACCTCCTGCAATAAATTCCTTGAAGATTCCCCCCTTGCAAAGTAAAAATCTGACAGCTCAAATTCATATTATCTTAATGTATTATAACAATCCCATTATTAAGCTTCAAGACTCACATGCTTTTTATACTATAACAGGGAGAAAATTTTATCAACACGGATAAGATTTCCACCATCCAACAGCGACACATTGGCTAAAGAAGTTTAAATTCTAAGAATCTTAACAACAGCGACATAGTAATACGAATAACAAGTATGTAAAAAAAAATAAAAATAAAAATAAAAAACAACCAAATTCATAACACTATCTACGTTCAAAATCTTTAAATGAGTTGGTTAAAACCCCCTTACTTCTTTTTGCAGTTATTTCCCTAAGGTTGAAGTTTGAGAATTCCCTTCCTTCCCTTCTCTTTATCTCCTACGAGCCGTCAAATTTTCACACTATTTTTTTGTTTGATTTGATCAGTATTCACGCATATCTCTACCTTTCTTTTTAAATTAATGTCAAGAGACAATTACATTATTACAAATAAATTGTTTTAATGGTAATTAAAATAATGTTTATTCCTTATTTTCCAGATCTCTATTATTTTCCCATCTATACCCCCGGAACTTTCCAACACCTCTTTATTTTATTTTCTACTTCTTTTTGTTTTAATTTTTGGGTTAATAGGTTGTTAGCCCCTGCTAAGTGGGCGTGTTTTGCGTGACCTCCTGCAATAAATTCCTTGAAGATTCCCCCCTTGCAAACTAAAAATCTGACAGCTCAAATTCATATTTTCTTAATGTATTATAACAACCCCATTATTAAGCTTCAAGACTCACATGCTTTTTATACTATAACAGGGACAAAATTTTATCAACACGGATAAGATTTCCACCATCCAACAGCGACACATTGGCTACAAGATGTTTAAATTCTAAGAATCTTAACAACAGCGACATACTAATACGAATAACAAGTATGTAAAAAAAAAACCAAATTCATAACACTATCTACGTTCAAAATCTTTAAATAAGTTGGTTAAAACCCCCTAACTTCTTTTTGCAGTTATTTCACTAAGATTGAAGTTTGGAACTCCCTTCCTTCCCTTCTCTTCTTCTCCTACGTGCCCTCAAATTCTCACACTATTTTTTTGTTTGATATGATCAGTATTCACGCATATCTCTACCTTTCTTTTTAAATTAATGTCAAGAGACAATTACATTGTTACAAATAAATTGTTTTAATGGTAATTAAAATTATGTTTATTCCTTATTTTTCACATCTCTATTATTTTCCCATCTATACCCCCTGAACTTTCCAACAGCTCTTTATTTTATTTTCTACTTCTTTTTCTTTTAATTTTTGGGTTAATAGGTAGTTAGCCCCTGCTAAATGGGCGTGTTTTGCGTGACCTCCTGCAATAAATTCCTTGAAGATTCCCCCCTTGCAAAGTAAAAATCTGACAGCTCAAATTCATATTTTCTTAATGTATTATAACAACCCCATTATTAAGCTTCAAGACTCACATGCTTTTTATACTATAACAGGGACAAAATTTTATCAACACGGATAAGATTTCCACCATCCAACAGCGACACATTGGCTACAAGATGTTTAAATTCTAAGAATCTTAACAACAGCGACATACTAATACGAATAACAAGTATGTAAAAAAAAAACCAAATTCATAACACTATCTACGTTCAAAATCTTTAAATAAGTTGGTTAAAACCCCCTAACTTCTTTTTGCAGTTATTTCACTAAGATTGAAGTTTGGAACTCCCTTCCTTCCCTTCTCTTCTTCTCCTACGTGCCCTCAAATTCTCACACTATTTTTTTGTTTGATATGATCAGTATTCACGCATATCTCTACCTTTCTTTTTAAATTAATGTTAAGAGACAATTACATTGTTACAAATAAATTGTTTTAATGGTAATTAAAATTATGTTTATTCCTTATATTTCACATCTCTATTATTTTCCCATCTATACCCCCTGAACTTTCCAACAGCTCTTTATTTTATTTTCTACTTCTTTTTCTTTTAATTTTTGGGTTAATAGGTAGTTAGCCCCTGCTAAATGGGCGTGTTTTGCGTGACCTCCTGCAATAAATTCCTTGAAGATTCCCCCCTTGCAAAGTAAAAATCTGACAGCTCAAATTCATATTATCTTAATGTATTATAACAATCCCATTATTAAGCTTCAAGACTCACATGCTTTTTATACTATAACAGGGAGAAAATTTTATCAACACGGATAAGATTTCCACCATCCAACAGCGACACATTGGCTAAAGAAGTTTAAATTCTAAGAATCTTAACAACAGCGACATAGTAATACGAATAACAAGTATGTAAAAAAAAATAAAAATAAAAATAAAAAACAACCAAATTCATAACACTATCTACGTTCAAAATCTTTAAATGAGTTGGTTAAAACCCCCTTACTTCTTTTTGCAGTTATTTCCCTAAGGTTGAAGTTTGAGAATTCCCTTCCTTCCCTTCTCTTTATCTCCTACGAGCCGTCAAATTTTCACACTATTTTTTTGTTTGATTTGATCAGTATTCACGCATATCTCTACCTTCCTTTTTAAATTAATGTCAAGAGACAATTACATTATTACAAATAAATTGTTTTAATGGTAATTAAAATAATGTTTATTCCTTATTTTCCAGATCTCTATTATTTTCCCATCTATACCCCCGGAACTTTCCAACACCTCTTTATTTTATTTTCTACTTCTTTTTGTTTTAATTTTTGGGTTAATAGGTTGTTAGCCCCTGCTAAGTGGGCGTGTTTTGCGTGACCTCCTGCAATAAATTCCTTGAAGATTCCCCCCTTGCAAACTAAAAATCTGACAGCTCAAATTCATATTTTCTTAATGTATTATAACAACCCCATTATTAAGCTTCAAGACTCACATGCTTTTTATACTATAACAGGGACAAAATTTTATCAACACGGATAAGATTTCCACCATCCAACAGCGACACATTGGCTACAAGATGTTTAAATTCTAAGAATCTTAACAACAGCGACATACTAATACGAATAACAAGTATGTAAAAAAAAAAAACCAAATTCATAACACTATCTACGTTCAAAATCTTTAAATAAGTTGGTTAAAACCCCCTAACTTCTTTTTGCAGTTATTTCCCTAAGATTGAAGTTTGGAACTCCCTTCCTTCCCTGCTCTTCTTCTCCTACGTGCCCTCAAATTCTCACACTATTTTTTTGTTTGATATGATCAGTATTCACGCATATCTCTACCTTTCTTTTTAAATTAATGTCAAGAGACAATTACATTGTTACAAATAAATTGTTTTAATGGTAATTAAAATTATGTTTATTCCTTATTTTTCACATCTCTATTATTTTCCCATCTATACCCCCTGAACTTTCCAATAGCTCTTTATTTTATTTTCTACTTCTTTTTCTTTTAATTTTTGGGTTAATAGGTAGTTAGCCCCTGCTAAATGGGCGTGTTTTGCGTGACCTCCTGCAATAAATTCCTTGAAGATTCCCCCCTTGCAAAGTAAAAATCTGACAGCTCAAATTCATATTTTCTTAATGTATTATAACAACCCCATTATTAAGCTTCAAGACTCACATGCTTTTTATACTATAACAGGGACAAAATTTTATCAACACGGATATGATTTGCACCATCCAACAGCGACACATTGGCTACAATAAGTTTAAATTCTAAAAAACTTAACAACATCGACATACTAATACGAACAACAAGTATGTAAAAAAAAATAAAAATAAAAATAAAAAACAACCAAATTCATAACACTATCTACGTTCAAAATCTTTAAATGAGTTGGTTAAAACCCCCTTACTTCTTTTTGCAGTTATTTCCCTAAGGTTGAAGTTTGAGAATTCCCTTCCTTCCCTTCTCTTTATCTCCTACGAGCCGTCAAATTTTCACACTATTTTTTTGTTTGATTTGATCAGTATTCACACATATCTCTACCTTCCTTTTTAAATTAATGTCAAGAGACAATTACATTATTACAAATAAATTGTTTTAATGGTAATTAAAATAATGTTTATTCCTTATTTTCCAGATCTCTATTATTTTCCCATCTATACCCCCGGAACTTTCCAACACCTCTTTATTTTATTTTCTACTTCTTTTTCTTTTAATTTTTGGGTTAATAGGTTGTTAGCCCCTGCTAAGTGGGCGTGTTTTACGTGACCTCCTGCAATAAATTCCTTGAAGATTCCCCCCTTGCAAAGTAAAAATCTGACAGCTCAAATTCATATTTTCTTAATGTATTATAACAACCCCATTATTAAGCTTCAAGACTCACATGCTTTTTATACTATAACAGGGACAAAATTTTATCAACACGGATAAGATTTCCACCATCCAACAGCGACACATTGGCTACAAGATGTTTAAATTCTAAGAATCTTAACAACAGCGACATACTAATATGAATAACAAGTATGTAAAAAAAAAAACCAAATTCATAACACTATCTACGTTCAAAATCTTTAAATAAGTTGGTTAAAACCCCCTAACTTCTTTTTGTAGTTATTTCCCTAAGATTGAAGTTTGGAACTCCCTTCCTTCCCTTCTCTTCTTCTCCTACGTGCCCTCAAATTCTCACACTATTGTTTTGTTTGATATGATCAGTATTCACGCATATCTCTACCTTTCTTTTTAAATTAATGTCAAGAGACAATTACATTGTTACAAATAAATTGTTTTAATGGTAATTAAAATTATGTTTATTCCTTATTTTTCACATCTCTATTATTTTCCCATCTATACCCCCTGAACTTTCCAACAGCTCTTTATTTTATTTTCTACTTCTTTTTCTTTTAATTTTTGGGTTAATAGGTAGTTAGCCCCTGCTAAATGGGCGTGTTTTGCGTGACCTCCTGCAATAAATTCCTTGAAGATTCCCCCCTTGCAAAGTAAAAATCTGACAGCTCAAATTCATATTTTCTTAATGTATTATAACAACCCCATTATTAAGCTTCAAGACTCACATGCTTTTTATACTATAACAGGGACAAAATATTATCAACACGGATAAGATTTCCACCATCCAACAGCGACACATTGGCTACAAGATGTTTAAATTCTAAGAATCTTAACAACAGCGACATACTAATACGAATGACAAGTATGTAAAAAAAAAAACCAAATTCATAACACTATCTACGTTCAAAATCTTTAAATAAGTTGGTTAAAACCCCTTTTTGCAGTTATTTCCCTATGATTGAAGTTCGGAACTCCCTTCCTTCCCTTCTCTTCTTCTCCTACGTGCCCTCAAATTCTCACACTATTTTTTTGTTTGATATGATCAGTATTCACGCATATCTCTACCTTTCTTTTTAAATTAATGTCAAGAGACAATTACACTGTTACAAATAAATTGTTTTAATGGTAATTAACATTATGTTTATTCCTTATTTTTCACATCTCTATTATTTTCCCATCTATACCCCCTGAACTTTCCTACAGCTCTTTAATTTATTTTCTACTTCTTTTTCTTTTAATTTTTGGGTTAATAGGTTGTTAGCCCCTGCTAAGTGGGCGTGTTTTGCGTGACCTCTGGCAATAAATTCCTTGAAGATTCCCCCCTTGCAAAGTAAAAATCTGACAGCTCAAATTCATATTTTCTTAATGTATTATAACAACCCCATTATTAAGCTTCAAGACTCACATGATTTTTAAACTATAACAGGGACAAAATTTTATCAACACGGATAAGATTTCCACCATCCAATAGCGACACATTGGCTACAAGAAGTTTAAATTCTAAGAATCTTAACAACAGCGACATACTAATACGAATAACAAGTATGTAAAAAAAAAAAACCAAATTCATAACACTATCTACGTTCAAAATCTTTAAATAAGTTGGTTAAAACCCCCTAACTTCTTTTTGCAGTTATTTCCCTAAGATTGAAGTTTGGAACTCCCTTCCTTCCCTTCTCTTCTTCTCCTACGTGCCCTCAAATTCTCACACTATTTTTTTGTTTGATTTGATCAGTATTCACGCATATCTCTACCTTCATTTTTAAATTAATGTCAAGAGACAATTACATTGTTACAAATAAATTGTTTTAATGGTAATTAAAATTATGTTTATTCCTTATTTTTCACATCTCTATTATTTTCCCATCTATACCCCCTGAACTTTCCAACAGCTCTTTATTTTATTTTCTACTTCTTTTTCTTTTAATTTTTGGGTTAATAGGTAGTTAGCCCCTGCTAAATGGGCGTGTTTTGCGTGACCTCCTGCAATAAATTCCTTGAAGATTCCCCCCTTGCAAAGTAAAAATCTGACAGCTCAAATTCATATTTTCTTAATGTATTATAACAACCCCATTATTAAGCTTCAAGACTCACATGCTTTTTATACTATAACAGGGACAAAATATTATCAACACGGATAAGATTTCCACCATCCAACAGCGACACATTGGCTACAAGATGTTTAAATTCTAAGAATCTTAACAACAGCGACATACTAATACGAATAACAAGTATGTAAAAAAAAAACCAAATTCATAACACTATCTACGTTCAAAATCTTTAAATAAGTTGGTTAAAACCCCTTTTTGCAGTTATTTCCCTATGATTGAAGTTCGGAACTCCCTTCCTTCCCTTCTCTTCTTCTCCTACGTGCCCTCAAATTCTCACACTATTTTTTTGTTTGATATGATCAGTATTCACGCATATCTCTACCTTTCTTTTTAAATTAATGTCAAGAGACAATTACACTGTTACAAATAAATTGTTTTAATGGTAATTAACATTATGTTTATTCCTTATTTTTCACATCTCTATTATTTTCCCGTCTATACCCCCTGAACTTTCCTACAACTCTTTAATTTATTTTCTACTTCTTTTTCTTTTAATTTTTGGGTTAATAGGTTGTTAGCCCCTGCTAAGTGGGCGTGTTTTGCGTGACCTCTGGCAATAAATTCCTTGAAGATTCCCCCCTTGCAAAGTAAAAATCTGACAGCTCAAATTCATATTTTCTTAATGTATTATAACAACCCCATTATTAAGCTTCAAGACTCACATGCTTTTTATACTATAACAGGGACAAAATTTTATCAACACGGATAAGATTTCCACCATCCAATAGCGACACATTGGCTACAAGAAGTTTAAATTCTAAGAATCTTAACAACAGCGACATACTAATACGAATAACAAGTATGTAAAAAAAAAAAACCAAATTCATAACACTATCTACGTTCAAAATCTTTAAATAAGTTGGTTAAAACCCCCTAACTTCTTTTTGAAGTTATTTCCCTAAGATTGAAGTTTGGAACTCCCTTCCTTCCCTTCTCTTCTTCTCCTACGTGCCCTCAAATTCTCACACTATTTTTTTGTTTGATTTGATCAGTATTCACGCATATCTCTACCTTCATTTTTAAATTAATGTCAAGAGACAATTACATTGTTACAAATAAATTGTTTTAATGGTAATTAAAATTATGTTTATTCCTTATTTTTCACATCTCTATTATTTTCCCATCTATACCCCCTGAACTTTCCAACAGCTCTTTATTTTATTTTCTACTTCTTTTTCTTTTAATTTTTGGGTTAATAAGTAGTTAGCCCCTGCTAAATGGGCGTGTATTGCGTGACCTCCTGCAATAAATTCCTTGAAGATTCCCCCCTTGCAAAGTAAAAATCTGACAGCTCAAATTCATATTTTCTTAATGTATTATAACAACCCCATTATTAAGCTTCAAGACTCACATGCTTTTTATACTATAACAGGGACAAAATTTTATCAACACGGATAAGATTTCCACCATCCAACAGCGACACATTGGCGACAAGAAGTTTAAATTCTAAGAATCTTAACAACAGCGACATACTAATACGAATAACAAGTATGTAAAAAAAAAAAAACCAAATTCATAACACTATCTACGTTCAAAATCTTTAAATAAGTTGGTTAAAACCCCTTTTTGCAGTTATTTCCCTATGATTGAAGTTCGGAACTCCCTTCCTTCCCTTCTCTTCTTCTCCTACGTGCCCTCAAATTCTCACACTATTTTTTTGTTTGATATGATCAGTATTCACGCATATCTCTACCTTTCTTTTTAAATTAATGTCAAGAGACAATTACACTGTTACAAATGAATTGTTTTAATGGTAATTAACATTATGTTTATTCCTTATTTTTCACATCTCTATTATTTTCCCATCTATACCCCCTGAACTTTCCTACAACTCTTTAATTTATTTTCTACTTCTTTTTCTTTTAATTTTTGGGTTAATAGGTTGTTAGCCCCTGCTAAGTGGGCGTGTTTTGCGTGACCTCTGGCAATAAATTCCCTGAAGATTCCCCCCTTGCAAAGTAAAAATCTGACAGCTCAAATTCATATTTTCTTAATGTATTATAACAACCCCATTATTAAGCTTCAAGACTCACATGCTTTTTATACTATAACAGGGACAAAATTTTATCAACACGGATAAGATTTCCACCATCCAATAGCGACACATTGGCTACAAGAAGTTTAAATTCTAAGAATCTTAACAACAGCGACATACTAATACGAATAACAAGTATGTAAAAAAAAAAAAACCAAATTCATAACACTATCTACGTTCAAAATCTTTAAATAAGTTGGTTAAAACCCCCTAACTTCTTTTTGCAGTTATTTCCCTAAGATTGAAGTTTGGAACTCCCTTCCTTCCCTTCTCTTCTTCTCCTACGTGCCCTCAAATTCTCACACTATTTTTTTGTTTGATTTGATCAGTATTCACGCATATCTCTACCTTCATTTTTAAATTAATGTCTAGAGACAATTACATTGTTACAAATAAATTGTTTTAATGGTAATTAAAATTATGTTTATTCCTTATTTTTCACATCTCTATTATTTTCCCATCTATACCCCCTGAACATTCCAACAGCTCTTTATTTTATTTTCTACTTCTTTTTCTTTTAATTTTTGGGTTAATAAGTAGTTAGCCCCTGCTAAATGGGCGTGTATTGCGTGACCTCCTGCAATAAATTCCTTGAAGATTCCCCCCTTGCAAAGTAAAAATCTGACAGCTCAAATTCATATTTTCTTAATGTATTATAACAACCCCATTATTAAGCTTCAAGACTCACATGCTTTTTATACTATAACAGGGACAAAATTTTATCAACACGGATAAGATTTCCACCATCCAACAGCGACACATTGGCTACAAGATGTTTAAATTCTAAGAATCTTAACAACAGCGACATACTAATACGAATAACAAGTATGTAAAAAAAAAAACCAAATTCATAAAACTATCTACGTTCAAAATCTTTAAATAAGTTGGTTAAAACCCCCTAACTTCTTTTTGCAGTTATTTCCCTAAGATTGAAGTTTGGAACTCCCTTCCTTCCCTTCTCTTCTTCTCCTACGTGCCCTCAAATTCTCACACTATTTTTTTGTTTGATATGATCAGTATTCACGCATATCTCTACCTTTCTTTTTAAATTAATGTAAAGAGACAATTACATTGTTACAAATAAATTGTTTTAATGGTAATTAAAATTATGTTTATTCCTTATTTTTCACATCTCTTTTATTTTCCCATCTATACCCCCTGAACTTTCCAACAGCTCTTTATTTTATTTTCTACTTCTTTTTCTTTTAATTTTTGGGTTAATAGGTAGTTAGCCCCTGCTAAATGGGCGTGTTTTGCGTGACCTCCTGCAATAAATTCCTTGAAGATTCCCCCCTTGCAAAGTAAAAATCTGACAGCTCAAATTCATATTTTCTTAATGTATTATAACAACCCCATTATTAAGCTTCAAGACTCACATGCTTTTTATACTATAACAGGGACAAAATTTTATCAACACGGATATGATTTGCGCCATCCAACAGCGACACATTGGCTACAAGAAGTTTAAATTCTAAGAAACTTAACAACATCGACATACTAATACGAACAACAAGTATGTAAAAAAAAATAAAAATAAAAATAAAAAACAACCAAATTCATAACACTATCTACGTTCAAAATCTTTAAATAAGTTGGTTAAAACCCCTTTTTGCAGTTATTTCCCTATGATTGAAGTTCGGAACTCCCTTCCTTCCCTTCTCTTCTTCTCCTACGTGCCCTCAAATTCTCACACTATTTTTTTGTTTGATATGATCAGTATTCACGCATATCTCTACCTTTCTTTTTAAATTAATGTCAAGAGACAATTACACTGTTACAAATAAATTGTTTTAATGGTAATTAACATTATGTTTATTCCTTATTTTTCACATCTCTATTATTTTCCCATCTATACCCCCTGAACTTTCCTACAGCTCTTTAATTTATTTTCTACTTCTTTTTCTTTTAATTTTTGGGTTAATAGGTTGTTAGCCCCTGCTAAGTGGGCGTGTTTTGCGTGACCTCTGGCAATAAATTCCTTGAAGATTCCCCCCTTGCAAAGTAAAAATCTGACAGCTCAAATTCATATTTTCTAAATGTATTATAACAACCCCATTATTAAGCTTCAAGACTCACATGCTTTTTATACTATAACAGGGACAAAATTTTATCAACACGGATAAGATTTCCACCATCCAATAGCGACACATTGGCTACAAGAAGTTTAAATTCTAAGAATCTTAACAACAGCGACATACTAATACGAATAACAAGTATGTAAAAAAAAAACCAAATTCATAACACTATCTACGTTCAAAATCTTTAAATAAGTTGGTTAAAACCCCCTAACTTCTTTTTGCAGTTATTTCCCTAAGATTGAAGTTTGGAACTCCCTTCCTTCCCTTCTATTCTTCTCCTACGTGCCCTCAAATTCTCACACTATTTTTTTGTTTGATTTGATCAGTATTCACGCATATCTCTACCTTCATTTTTAAATTAATGTCTAGAGACAATTACATTGTTACAAATAAATTGTTTTAATGGTAATTAAAATTATGTTTATTCCTTATTTTTCACATCTCTATTATTTTCCCATCTATACCCCCTGAACATTCCAACAGCTCTTTATTTTATTTTCTACTTCTTTTTCTTTTAATTTTTGGGTTAATAAGTAGTTAGCCCCTGCTAAATGGGCGTGTATTGCGTGACCTCCTGCAATAAATTCCTTGAAGATTCCCCCCTTGCAAAGTAAAAATCTGACAGCTCAAATTCATATTTTCTT
The DNA here is from genome assembly GCA_954870985.1 of Trifolium fragiferum. Taxonomy (NCBI): domain Eukaryota; kingdom Viridiplantae; phylum Streptophyta; class Magnoliopsida; order Fabales; family Fabaceae; genus Trifolium; species Trifolium fragiferum. The sequence goes on along the minus strand of OX940790.1, from coordinate 21,839,103 downwards.
AATGTATTATAACAACCCCATTATTAAGCTTCAAGACTCACATGCTTTTTATACTATAACAGGGACAAAATTTTATCAACACGGATAAGATTTCCACCATCCAACAGCGACTCATTGGCTACAAGATGTTTAAATTCTAAGAATCTTAACAACAGCGACATACTAATACGAATAACAAGTATGTAAAAAAAAAAACCAAATTCATAACACTATCTACGTTCAAAATCTTTAAATAAGTTGGTTAAAACCCCCTAACTTCTTTTTGCAGTTATTTCCCTAAGATTGAAGTTTGGAACTCCCTTCCTTCCCTTCTCTTCTTCTCCTACGTGCCCTCAAATTCTCACACTATTTTTTTGTTTGATATGATCAGTATTCACGCATATCTCTACCTTTCTTTTTAAATTAATGTAAAGAGACAATTACATTGTTACAAATAAATTGTTTTAATGGTAATTAAAATTATGTTTATTCCTTATTTTTCACATCTCTATTATTTTCCCATCTATACCCCCTGAACTTTCCAACAGCTCTTTATTTTATTTTCTACTTCTTTTTCTTTTAATTTTTGGGTTAATAGGTAGTTAGCCCCTGCTAAATGGGCGTGTTTTGCGTGACCTCCTGCAATAAATTCCTTGAAGATTCCCCCCTTGCAAAGTAAAAATCTGACAGCTCAAATTCATATTTTCTTAATGTATTATAACAACCCCATTATTAAGCTTCAAGACTCACATGCTTTTTATACTATAACAGGGACAAAATTTTATCAACACGGATATGATTTGCACCATCCAACAGCGACACATTGGCTACAAGAAGTTTAAATTCTAAGAAACTTAACAACATCGACATACTAATACGAACAACAAGTATGTAAAAAAAAATAAAAATAAAAATAAAAAACAACCAAATTCATAACACTATCTACGTTCAAAATCTTTAAATGAGTTGGTTAAAACCCCCTTACTTCTTTTTGCAGTTATTTCCCTAAGGTTGAAGTTTGAGAATTCCCTTCCTTCCCTTCTCTTTATCTCATACGTGCCGTCAAATTTTCACACTATTTTTTTGTTTGATTTGATCAGTATTCACGCATATCTCTACCTTCCTTTTTAAATTAATGTCAAGAGACAATTACATTATTACAAATAAATTGTTTTAATGGTAATTAAAATAATGTTTATTCCTTATTTTCCAGATCTCTATTATTTTCCCATCTATACCCCCGGAACTTTCCAACACCTCTTTATTTTATTTTCTACTTCTTTTTGTTTTAATTTTTGGGTTAATAGGTTGTTAGCCCCTGCTAAGTGGGCGTGTTTTGCGTGACCTCCTGCAATAAATTCCTTGAAGATTCCCCCCTTGCAAAGTAAAAATCTGACAGCTCAAATTCATATTATCTTAATGTATTATAACAATCCCATTATTAAGCTTCAAGACTCACATGCTTTTTATACTATAACAGGGACAAAATTTTATCAACACGGATAAGATTTCCACCATCCAACAGCGACACATTGGCTAAAGAAGTTTAAATTCTAAGAATCTTAACAACAGCGACATACTAATACGAATAACAAGTATGTAAAAAAAAAAACCAAATTCATAACACTATCTACGTTCAAAATCTTTAAATAAGTTGGTTAAAACCCCTTTTTGCAGTTATTTCCCTAAGATTGAAGTTCGGAACTCCCTTCCTTCCCTTCTCTTCTTCTCCTACGTGCCCTCAAATTCTCACACTATTTTTTTGTTTGATATGATCAGTATTCACGCATATCTCTACCTTTCTTTTTAAATTAATGTCAAGAGACAATTACATTGTTACAAATAAATTGTTTTAATGGTAATTAACATTATGTTTATTCCTTATTTTTCACATCTCTATTATTTTCCCATCTATACCCCCTGAACTTTCCAACAGCTCTTTATTTTATTTTCTACTTCTTTTTCTTTTAATTTTTGGGTTAATAGGTAGTTAGCCCCTGCTAAATGGGCGTGTTTTGCGTGACCTCCTGCAATAAATTCCTTGAAGATTCCCCCCTTGCAAAGTAAAAATCTGACAGCTCAAATTCATATTTTCTTAATGTATTATAACAACCCCATTATTAAGCTTCAAGACTCACATGCTTTTTATACTATAACAGGGACAAAATTTTATCAACACGGATATGATTTGCACCATCCAACAGCGACACATTGGCTACAAGAAGTTTAAATTCTAAGAAACTTAACAACATCGACATACTAATACGAACAACAAGTATGTAAAAAAAATAAAAATAAAAATAAAAAACAACCAAATTCATAACACTATCTACGTTCAAAATCTTTAAATGAGTTGGTTAAAACCCCCTTACTTCTTTTTGCAGTTATTTCCCTAAGGTTGAAGTTTGAGAATTCCCTTCCTTCCCTTCTCTTTATCTCCTACGTGCCGTCAAATTTTCACACTATTTTTTTGTTTGATTTGATCAGTATTCACGCATATCTCTACCTTCCTTTTTAAATTAATGTCAAGAGACAATTACATTATTACAAATAAATTGTTTTAATGGTAATTAAAATAATGTTTATTCCTTATTTTCCAGATCTCTATTATTTTCCCATCTATACCCCCGGAACTTTCCAACACCTCTTTATTTTATTTTCTACTTCTTTTTGTTTTAATTTTTGGGTTAATAGGTTGTTAGCCCCTGCTAAGTGGGCGTGTTTTGCGTGACCTCCTGCAATAAATTCCTTGAAGATTCCCCCCTTGCAAAGTAAAAATCTGACAGCTCAAATTCATATTATCTTAATGTATTATAACAATCCCATTATTAAGCTTCAAGACTCACATGCTTTTTATACTATAACAGGGACAAAATTTTATCAACACGGATAAGATTTCCACCATCCAACAGCGACACATTGGCTAAAGAAGTTTAAATTCTAAGAATCTTAACAACAGCGACATACTAATACGAATAACAAGTATGTAAAAAAAAAAACCAAATTCATAACACTATCTACGTTCAAAATCTTTAAATAAGTTGGTTAAAACCCCTCTTTGCAGTTATTTCCCTAAGATTGAAGTTCGGAACTCCCTTCCTTCCCTTCTCTTCTTCTCCTACGTGCCCTCAAATTCTCACACTATTTTTTTGTTTGATATGATCAGTATTCACGCATATCTCTACCTTTCTTTTTAAATTAATGTCAAGAGACAATTACATTGTTACAAATAAATTGTTTTAATGGTAATTAACATTATGTTTATTCCTTATTTTTCACATCTCTATTATTTTCCCATCTATACCCCCTGAACTTTCCAACAGCTCTTTATTTTATTTTCTACTTCTTTTTCTTTTAATTTTTGGGTTAATAGGTAGTTAGCCCCTGCTAAATGGGCGTGTTTTGCGTGACCTCCTGCAATAAATTCCTTGAAGATTCCCCCCTTGCAAAGTAAAAATCTGACAGCTCAAATTCATATTTTCTTAATGTATTATAACAACCCCATTATTAAGCTTCAAGACTCACATGCTTTTTATACTATAACAGGGACAAAATTTTATCAACACGGATATGATTTGCACCATCCAACAGCGACACATTGGCTACAAGAAGTTTAAATTCTAAGAAACTTAACAACATCGACATACTAATACGAACAACAAGTATGTAAAAAAAAATAAAAATAAAAATAAAAAACAACCAAATTCATAACACTATCTACGTTCAAAATCTTTAAATGAGTTGGTTAAAACCCCCTTACTTCTTTTTGCAGTTATTTCCCTAAGGTTGAAGTTTGAGAATTCCCTTCCTTCCCTTCTCTTTATCTCCTACGTGCCGTCAAATTTTCACACTATTTTTTTGTTTGATTTGATCAGTATTCACGCATATCTCTACCTTCCTTTTTAAATTAATGTCAAGAGACAATTACATTATTACAAATAAATTGTTTTAATGGTAATTAAAATAATGTTTATTCCTTATTTTCCAGATCTCTATTATTTTCCCATCTATACCCCCGGAACTTTCCAACACCTCTTTATTTTATTTTCTACTTCTTTTTGTTTTAATTTTTGGGTTAATAGGTTGTTAGCCCCTGCTAAGTGGGCGTGTTTTGCGTGACCTCCTGCAATAAATTCCTTGAAGATTCCCCCCTTGCAAAGTAAAAATCTGACAGCTCAAATTCATATTATCTTAATGTATTATAACAATCCCATTATTAAGCTTCAAGACTCACATGCTTTTTATACTATAACAGGGACAAAATTTTATCAACACGGATAAGATTTCCACCATCCAACAGCGACACATTGGCTAAAGAAGTTTAAATTCTAAGAATCTTAACAACAGCGACATACTAATACGAATAACAAGTATGTAAAAAAAAAAACCAAATTCATAACACTATCTACGTTCAAAATCTTTAAATAAGTTGGTTAAAACCCCTTTTTGCAGTTATTTCCCTAAGATTGAAGTTCGGAACTCCCTTCCTTCCCTTCTCTTCTTCTCCTACGTGCCCTCAAATTTTCACACTATTTTTTTGTTTGATATGATCAGTATTCACGCATATCTCTACCTTTCTTTTTAAATTAATGTCAAGAGACAATTACATTGTTACAAATAAATTGTTTTAATGGTAATTAACATTATGTTTATTCCTTATTTTTCACATCTCTATTATTTTCCCATCTATACCCCCTGAACTTTCCTACAGCTCTTTAATTTATTTTCTACTTCTTTTTCTTTTAATTTTTGGGTTAATAGGTTGTTAGCCCCTGCTAAGTGGGCGTGTTTTGCGTGACCTCTGGCAATAAATTCCTTGAAGATTCCCCCCTTGCAAAGTAAAAATCTGACAGCTCAAATTCATATTTTTTTAATGTATTATAACAACCCCATTATTAAGCTTCAAGACTCACATGCTTTTTATACTATAACAGGGACAAAATTTTATCAACACGGATAAGATTTCCACCATCCAATAGCGACACATTGGCTACAAGAAGTTTAAATTCTAAGAATCTTAACAACAGCGACATACTAATACGAATAACAAGTATGTAAAAAAAAAAACCAAATTCATAACACTATCTACGTTCAAAATCTTTAAATGAGTTGGTTAAAACCCCCTTACTTCTTTTTGCAGTTATTTCCCTAAGGTTGAAGTTTGAGAATTCCCTTCCTTCCCTTCTCTTTATCTCCTACGTGCCGTCAAATTTTCACACTATTTTTTTGTTTGATTTGATCAGTATTCACGCATATCTCTACCTTCCTTTTTAAATTAATGTCAAGAGACAATTACATTATTACAAATAAATTGTTTTAATGGTAATTAAAATAATGTTTATTCCTTATTTTCCAGATCTCTATTATTTTCCCATCTATACCCCCGGAACTTTCCAACACCTCTTTATTTTATTTTCTACTTCTTTTTGTTTTAATTTTTGGGTTAATAGGTTGTTAGCCCCTGCTAAGTGGGCGTGTTTTGCGTGACCTCCTGCAATAAATTCCTTGAAGATTCCCCCCTTGCAAAGTAAAAATCTGACAGCTCAAATTCATATTATCTTAATGTATTATAACAATCCCATTATTAAGCTTCAAGACTCACATGCTTTTTATACTATAACAGGGACAAAATTTTATCAACACGGATAAGATTTCCACCATCCAACAGCGACACATTGGCTAAAGAAGTTTAAATTCTAAGAATCTTAACAACAGCGACATACTAATACGAATAACAAGTATGTAAAAAAAAAAACCAAATTCATAACACTATCTACGTTCAAAATCTTTAAATAAGTTGGTTAAAACCCCTTTTTGCAGTTATTTCCCTAAGATTGAAGTTCGGAACTCCCTTCCTTCCCTTCTCTTCTTCTCCTACGTGCCCTCAAATTTTCACACTATTTTTTTGTTTGATATGATCAGTATTCACGCATATCTCTACCTTTCTTTTTAAATTAATGTCAAGAGACAATTACATTGTTACAAATAAATTGTTTTAATGGTAATTAACATTATGTTTATTCCTTATTTTTCACATCTCTATTATTTTCCCATCTATACCCCCTGAACTTTCCTACAGCTCTTTAATTTATTTTCTACTTCTTTTTCTTTTAATTTTTGGGTTAATAGGTTGTTAGCCCCTGCTAAGTGGGCGTGTTTTGCGTGACCTCTGGCAATAAATTCCTTGAAGATTCCCCCCTTGCAAAGTAAAAATCTGACAGCTCAAATTCATATTTTTTTAATGTATTATAACAACCCCATTATTAAGCTTCAAGACTCACATGCTTTTTATACTATAACAGGGACAAAATTTTATCAACACGGATAAGATTTCCACCATCCAATAGCGACACATTGGCTACAAGAAGTTTAAATTCTAAGAATCTTAACAACAGCGACATACTAATACGAATAACAAGTATGTAAAAAAAAAAACCAAATTCATAACACTATCTACGTTCAAAATCTTTAAATAAGTTGGTTAAAACCCCTTTTTGCAGTTATTTCCCTATGATTGAAGTTCGGAACTCCCTTCCTTCCCTTCTCTTCTTCTCCTACATGCCCTCAAATTCTCACACTATTTTTTTGTTTGATATGATCAGTATTCACGCATATCTCTACCTTTCTTTTTAAATTAATGTCAAGAGACAATTACATTGTTACAAATAAATTGTTTTAATGGTAATTAACATTATGTTTATTCCTTATTTTTCACATCTCTATTATTTTCCCATCTATACCCCCTGAACTTTCCTACAGCTCTTTATTTTATTTTCTACTTCTTTTTCTTTTAATTTTTGGGTTAATAAGTAGTTAGCCCCTGCTAAATGGGCGTGTATTGCGTGACCTCCTGCAATAAATTCCTTGAAGATTCCCCCCTTGCAAAGTAAAAATCTGACAGCTCAAATTCATATTTTCTTAATGTATTATAACAACCCCATTATTAAGCTTCAAGACTCACATGCTTTTTATACTATAACAGGGACAAAATTTTATCAACACGGATAAGATTTCCACCATCCAACAGCGACACATTGGCTACAAGATGTTTAAATTCTAAGAATCTTAACAACAGCGACATACTAATACGAATAACAAGTATGTAAAAAAAAAAACCAAATTCATAACACTATCTACGTTCAAAATCTTTAAATAAGTTGGTTAAAACCCCCTAACTTCTTTTTGCAGTTATTTCCCTAAGATTGAAGTTTGGAACTCCCTTCCTTCCCTTCTCTTCTTCTCCTACGTGCCCTCAAATTCTCACACTATTTTTTTGTTTGATATGATCAATATTCACGCATATCTCTACCTTTCTTTTTAAATTAATGTAAAGAGACAATTACATTGTTACAAATAAATTGTTTTAATGGTAATTAAAATTATGTTTATTCCTTATTTTTCACATCTCTATTATTTTCCCATCTATACCCCCTGAACTTTCCAACAGCTCTTTATTTTATTTTCTACTTCTTTTTCTTTTAATTTTTGGGTTAATAGGTAGTTAGCCCCTGCTAAATGGGCGTGTTTTGCGTGACCCCCTGCAATAAATTCCTTGAAGATTCCCCCCTTGCAAAGTAAAAATCTGACAGCTCAAATTCATATTTTCTTAATGTATTATAACAACCCCATTATTAAGCTTCAAGACTCACATGCTTTTTATACTATAACAGGGACAAAATTTTATCAACACGGATATGATTTGCACCATCCAACAGCGACACATTGGCTACAAGAAGTTTAAATTCTAAGAAACTTAACAACATCGACATACTAATACGAACAACAAGTATGTAAAAAAAATAAAAATAAAAATAAAAAACAACCAAATTCATAACACTATCTACGTTCAAAATCTTTAAATGAGTTGGTTAAAACCCCCTTACTTCTTTTTGCAGTTATTTCCCTAAGGTTGAAGTTTGAGAATTCCCTTCCTTCCCTTCTCTTTATCTCCTACGTGCCGTCAAATTTTCACACTATTTTTTTGTTTGATTTGATCAGTATTCACGCATATCTCTACCTTCCTTTTTAAATTAATGTCAAGAGACAATTACATTATTACAAATAAATTGTTTTAATGGTAATTAAAATAATGTTTATTCCTTATTTTCCAGATCTCTATTATTTTCCCATCTATACCCCCGGAACTTTCCAACACCTCTTTATTTTATTTTCTACTTCTTTTTGTTTTAATTTTTGGGTTAATAGGTTGTTTGCCCCTGCTAAGTGGGCGTGTTTTGCGTGACCTCCTGCAATAAATTGCTTGAAGATTCCCCCCTTGCAAAGTAAAAATCTGACAGCTCAAATTCATATTATCTTAATGTATTATAACAATCCCATTATTAAGCTTCAAGACTCACATGCTTTTTATACTATAACAGGGACAAAATTTTATCAACACGGATAAGATTTCCACCATCCAACAGCGACACATTGGCTAAAGAAGTTTAAATTCTAAGAATCTTAACAACAGCGACATACTAATACGAATAACAAGTATGTAAAAAAAAAAACCAAATTCATAACACTATCTACATTCAAAATCTTTAAATAAGTTGGTTAAAACCCCTTTTTGCAGTTATTTCCCTAAGATTGAAGTTCGGAACTCCCTTCCTTCCCTTCTCTTCTTCTCCTACGTGCCCTCAAATTCTCACACTATTTTTTTGTTTGATATGATCAGTATTCACGCATATCTCTACCTTTCTTTTTAAATTAATGTCAAGAGACAATTACATTGTTACAAATAAATTGTTTTAATGGTAATTAACATTATGTTTATTCCTTATTTTTCACATCTCTATTATTTTCCCATCTATACCCCCTGAACTTTCCTACAGCTCTTTAATTTATTTTCTACTTCTTTTTCTTTTAATTTTTGGGTTAATAGGTTGTTAGCCCCTGCTAAGTGGGCGTGTTTTGCGAGACCTCTGGCAATAAATTCCTTGAAGATTCCCCCCTTGCAAAGTAAAAATCTGACAGCTCAAATTCATATTTTCTTAATGTATTATAACAACCCCATTATTAAGCTTCAAGACTCACATGCTTTTTATACTATAACAGGGACAAAATTTTATCAACACGGATAAGATTTCCACCATCCAATAGCGACACATTGGCTACAAGAAGTTTAAATTCTAAGAATCTTAACAACAGCGACATACTAATACGAATAACAAGTATGTAAAAAAAAAAAAACCAAATTCATAACACTATCTACGTTCAAAATCTTTAAATAAGTTGGTTAAAACCCCTTTTTGCAGTTATTTCCCTATGATTGAAGTTCGGAACTCCCTTCCTTCCCTTCTCTTCTTCTCCTACGTGCCCTCAAATTCTCACACTATTTTTTTGTTTGATATGATCAGTATTCACGCATATCTCTACCTTTCTTTTTAAATTAATGTCAAGAGACAATTACATTGTTACAAATAAATTGTTTTAATGGTAATTAACATTATGTTTATTCCTTATTTTTCACATCTCTATTATTTTCCCATCTATACCCCCTGAACTTTCCTACAGCTCTTTAATTTATTTTCTACTTCTTTTTCTTTTAATTTTTGGGTTAATAGGTTGTTAGCCCCTGCTAAGTGGGCGTGTTTTGCGTGACCTCTGGCAATAAATTCCTTGAAGATTCCCCCCTTGCAAAGTAAAAATCTGACAGCTCAAATTCATATTTTCTTAATGTATTATAACAACCCCATTATTAAGCTTCAAGACTCACATGCTTTTTATACTATAACAGGGACAAAATTTTATCAACACGGATAAGATTTCCACCATCCAATAGCGACACATTGGCTACAAGAAGTTTAAATTCTAAGAATCTTAACAACAGCGACATACTAATACGAATAACAAGTATGTAAAAAAAAAAACCAAATTCATAACACTGTCTACGTTCAAAATCTTTAAATAAGTTGGTTAAAACCCCCTAACTTCTTTTTGCAGTTATTTCCCTAAGATTGAAGTTTGGAACTCCCATCCTTCCCTTCTCTTCTTCTCCTACGTGCCCTCAAATTCTCACACTATTTTTTTGTTTGATTTGATCAGTATTCACGCATATCTCTACCTTCATTTTTAAATTAATGTCTAGAGACAATTACATTGTTACAAATAAATTGTTTTAATGGTAATTAAAATTATGTTTATTCCTTATTTTTCACATCTCTATTATTTTTCCATCTATACCCCCTGAACATTCCAACAGCTCTTTATTTTATTTTCTACTTCTTTTTGTTTTAATTTTTGGGTTAATAGGTTGTTAGCCCCTGCTAAGTGGGCGTGTTTTGCGTGACCTCCTGCAATAAATTCCTTGAAGATTCCCCCCTTGCAAAGTAAAAATCTGATAGCTCAAATTCATATTATCTTAATGTATTATAACAATCCCATTATTAAGCTTCAAGACTCACATGCTTTTTATACTATAACAGGGACAAAATTTTATCAACACGGATAAGATTTCCACCATCCAATAGCGACACATTGGCTACAAGAAGTTTAAATTCTAAGAATCTTAACAACAGCGACATACTAATACGAATAACAAGTATGTAAAAAAAAAAAACCAAATTCATAACACTGTCTACGTTCAAAATCTTTAAATAAGTTGGTTAAAACCCCCTAACTTCTTTTTGCAGTTATTTCCCTAAGATTGAAGTTTGGAACTCCCTTCCTTCCCTTCTCTTCTTCTCCTACGTGCCCTCAAATTCTCACACTATTTTTTTGTTTGATTTGATCAGTATTCACGCATATCTCTACCTTCCTTTTTAAATTAATGTCAAGAGACAATTACATTGTTACAAATAAATTGTTTTAATGGTAATTAAAATTATGTTTATTCCTTATTTTTCGCATCTCTATTATTTTCCCATCTATACCCCCTGAACATTCCAACAGCTCTTTATTTTATTTTCAACTTCTTTTTGTTTTAATTTTTGGGTTAATAGGTTGTTAGCCCCTGCTAAGTGGGCGTGTTTTGCGTGACCTCCTGCAATAAATTCCTTGAAGATTCCCCCCTTGCAAAGTAAAAATCTGACAGCTCAAATTCATATTTTCTTAATGTATTATAACAACCCCATTATTAAGATTCAAGACTCACATGCTTTTTATACTATAACAGGGACAAAATTTTATCAACACGGATAAGATTTCCACCATCCAACAGCGACACATTGGCTACAAGAAGTTTAAATTCTAAGAATCTTAACAACAGCGACATACTAATACGAATAACAAGTATGTAAAAAAAAAAAACCAAATTCATAACACTATCTACGTTCAAAATCTTTAAATAAGTTGGTTAAAACCCCTTTTTGCAGTTATTTCCCTATGATTGAAGTTCGGAACTCCCTTCCTTCCCTTCTCTTCTTCTCCTACGTGCCCTCAAATTCTCACACTATTTTTTTGTTTGATATGATCAGTATTCACGCATATCTCTACCTTTCTTTTTAAATTAATGTCAAGAGACAATTACATTGTTACAAATAAATTGTTTTAATGGTAATTAACATTATGTTTATTCCTTATTTTTCACATCTCTATTATTTTCCCATCTATACCCCCTGAACTTTCCTACAGCTCTTTAATTTATTTTCTACTTCTTTTTCTTTTAATTTTTGGGTTAATAGGTTGTTAGCCCCTGCTAAATGGGCGTGTTTTGCGTGACCTCTGGCAAAAAATTCCTTGAAGATTCCCCCCTTGCAAAGTAAAAATCTGACAGCTCAAATTCATATTTTCTGAATGTATTATAACAACCCCGTTATTAAGCTTCAAGACTCACATGCTTTTTATACTATAACAGGGACAAAATTTTATCAACACGGATAAGATTTCCACCATCCAATAGCGACACATTGGCTACAAGAAGTTTAAATTCTAAGAATCTTAACAACAGCGACATACTATTACGAATAACAAGTATGTAAAAAAAAAAACCAAATTCATAACACTGTCTACGTTCAAAATCTTTAAATAAGTTGGTTAAAACCCCCTAACTTCTTTATGCAGTTATTTCCCTAAGATTGAAGTTTGGAACTCCCTTCCTTCCCTTCTCTTCTTCTCCTACGTGCCCTCAAATTCTCACACTATTTTTTTGTTTGATTTGATCAGTATTCACGCATATCTCTACCTTCCTTTTTAAATTAATGTCAAGAGACAATTACATTGTTACAAATAAATTGTTTTAATGGTAATTAAAATTATGTTTATTCCTTATTTTTCGCATCTCTATTATTTTCCCATCTATACCCCCTGAACATTCCAACAGCTCTTTATTTTATTTTCAACTTCTTTTTGTTTTAATTTTTGGGTTAATAGGTTGTTAGCCCCTGCTAAGTGGGCGTGTTTTGCGTGACCTCCTGCAATAAATTCCTTGAAGATTCCCCCCTTGCAAAGTAAAAATCTGACAGCTCAAATTCATATTTTCTTAATGTATTATAACAACCCCATTATTAAGATTCAAGACTCACATGCTTTTTATACTATAACAGGGACAAAATTTTATCAACACGGATAAGATTTCCACCATCCAACAGCGATACATTGGCTACAAGAAGTTTAAATTCTAAGAATCTTAACAACAGCGACATACTAATACGAATAACAAGTATGTAAAAAAAAAAAAACCAAATTCATAACACTATCTACGTTCAAAATCTTTAAATAAGTTGGTTAAAACCCCTTTTTGCAGTTATTTCCCTATGATTGAAGTTCGGAACTCCCTTCCTTCCCTTCTCTTCTTCTCCTACGTGCCCTCAAATTCTTACACTATTTTTTTGTTAGATATGATCAGTATTCACGCATATCTCTACCTTTCTTTTTAAATTAATGTCAAGAGACAATTACATTGTTACAAATAAATTGTTTTAATGGTAATTAACATTATGTTTATTCCTTATTTTTCACATCTCTATTATTTTCCCATCTATACCCCCTGAACTTTCCTACAACTCTTTTTCTTTTAATTTTTGGGTTAATTAACATTATGTTTATTCCTTAATTCTTTTTCTTTTAATTTTTGGGTTAATAGGTTGTTAGCCCCTGCTAAATGGGCGTGTTTTGCGTGACCTCTGGCAATAAATTCCTTGAAGATTCCCCCCTTGCAAAGTAAAAATCTGACAGCTCAAATTCATATTTTCTTAATGTATTATAACAACCCCATTATTAAGCTTCAAGACTCACATGCTTTTTATACTATAACAGGGACAAAATTTTATCAACACGGATAAGATTTCCACCATCCAACAGCGACACATTGGCTACAAGAAGTTTAAATTCTAAGAATCTTAACAACAGCGACATACTAATACGAATAACAAGTATGTAAAAAAAAAAAACCAAATTCATAACACTATCTACGTTCAAAATCTTTAAATAAGTTGGTTAAAACCCCTTTTTGCAGTTATTTCCCTATGATTGAAGTTCGGAACTCCCTTCCTTCCCTTCTCTTCTTCTCCTACGTGCCCTCAAATTCTCACACTATTTTTTTGTTTGATATGATCAGTATTCACGCATATCTCTACCTTTCTTTTTAAATTAATGTCAAGAGACAATTACATTGTTACAAATAAATTGTTTTAATGGTAATTAACATTATGTTTATTCCTTATTTTTCACATCTCTATTATTTTCCCATCTATACCCCCTGAACTTTCCTACAGCTCTTTAATTTATTTTCTACTTCTTTTTCTTTTAATTTTTGGGTTAATAGGTTGTTAGCCCCTGCTAAATGGGCGTGTTTTGCGTGACCTCTGGCAAAAAATTCCTTGAAGATTCCCCCCTTGCAAAGTAAAAATCTGACAGCTCAAATTCATATTTTCTGAATGTATTATAACAACCCCATTATTAAGCTTCAAGACTCACATGCTTTTTATACTATAACAGGGACAAAATTTTATCAACACGGATAAGATTTCAACCATCCAATAGCGACACATTGGCTACAAGAAGTTTAAATTCTAAGAATCTTAACAACAGCGACATACTAATACGAATAACAAGTATGTAAAAAAAAAAAAACCAAATTCATTACACTGTCTACGTTCAAAATCTTTAAATAAGTTGGTTAAAACCCCCTAACTTCTTTTTGCAGTTATTTCCCTAAGATTGAAGTTTGGAACTCCCTTCCTTCCCTTCTCTTCTTCTCCTACGTGCCCTCAAATTCTCACACTATTTTTTTGTTTGATTTGATCAGTATTCACGCATATCTCTACCTTCCTTTTTAAATTAATGTCAAGAGACAATTACATTGTTACAAATAAATTGTTTTAATGGTAATTAAAATTATGTTTATTCCTTATTTTTCGCATCTCTATTATTTTCCCATCTATACCCCCTGAACATTCCAACAGCTCTTTATTTTATTTTCAACTTCTTTTTGTTTTAATTTTTGGGTTAATAGGTTGTTAGCCCCTGCTAAGTGGGCGTGTTTTGCGTGACCTCCTGCAATAAATTCCTTGAAGATTCCCCCCTTGCAAAGTAAAAATCTGACAGCTCAAATTCATATTTTCTTAATGTATTATAACAACCCCATTATTAAGATTCAAGACTCACATGCTTTTTATACTATAACAGGGACAAAATTTTATCAACACGGATAAGATTTCCACCATCCAACAGCGATACATTGGCTACAAGAAGTTTAAATTCTAAGAATCTTAACAACAGCGACATACTAATACGAATAACAAGTATGTAAAAAAAAAAAAACCAAATTCATAACACTATCTACGTTCAAAATCTTTAAATAAGTTGGTTAATACCCCTTTTTGCAGTTATTTCCCTATGATTGAAGTTCGGAACTCCCTTCCTTCCCTTCTCTTCTTCTCCTACGTGCCCTCAAATTCTTACACTATTTTTTTGTTAGATATGATCAGTATTCACGCATATCTCTACCTTTCTTTTTAAATTAATGTCAAGAGACAATTACATTGTTACAAATAAATTGTTTTAATGGTAATTAACATTATGTTTATTCCTTATTTTTCACATCTCTATTATTTTCCCATCTATACCCCCTGAACTTTCCTACAACTCTTTTTCTTTTAATTTTTGGGTTAATTAACATTATGTTTATTCCTTAATTCTTTTTCTTTTAATTTTTGGGTTAATAGGTTGTTAGCCCCTGCTAAATGGGCGTGTTTTGCGTGACCTCTGGCAATAAATTCCTTGAAGATTCCCCCCTTGCAAAGTAAAAATCTGACAGCTCAAATTCATATTTTCTTAATGTATTATAACAACCCCATTATTAAGCTTCAAGACTCACATGCTTTTTATACTATAACAGGGACAAAATTTTATCAACACGGATAAGATTTCCACCATCCAATAGCGACACATTGGCTACAAGAAGTTTAAATTCTAAGAATCTTAACAACAGCGACATACTAATACGAATAACAAGTATGTAAAAAAAAAAAACCAAATTCATAACACTGTCTACGTTCAAAATCTTTAAATAAGTTGGTTAAAACCCCCTAACTTCTTTTTGCAGTTATTTCCCTAAGATTGAAGTTTGGAACTCCCATCCTTCCCTTCTCTTCTTCTCCTACGTGCCCTCAAATTCTCACACTATTTTTTATTTTGATTTGATCAGTATTCACGCATATCTCTACCTTCCTTTTTAAATTAATGTCAAGAGACAATTACATTGTTACAAATAAATTGTTTTAATGGTAATTAAAATTATGTTTATTCCTGATTTTTCGCATCTCTATTATTTTCCCATCTATACCCCCTGAACATTCCAACAGCTCTTTATTTTATTTTCAACTTCTTTTTGTTTTAATTTTTGGGTTAATAGGTTGTTAGCCCCTGCTAAGTGGGCGTGTTTTGCGTGACCTCCTGCAATAAATTCCTTGAAGATTCCCACCTTGCAAAGTAAAAATCTGACAGCTCAAATTCATATTTTCTTAATGTATTATAACAACCCCATTATTAAGATTCAAGACTCACATGCTTTTTATACTATAACAGGGACAAAATTTTATCAACACGGATAAGATTTCCACCATCCAACAGCGACACATTGGCTACAAGAAGTTTAAATTCTAAGAATCTTAACAACAGCGATATACTAATACGAATAACAAGTATGTAAAAAAAAAAAAAACCAAATTCATAACACTATCTACGTTCAAAATCTTTAAATAAGTTGGTTAAAACCCCCTAACTTCTTTTTGCAGTTATTTCCCTAAGATTGAAGTTTGGAACTCCCTTCCTTCCCTTCTCTTCTTCTCCTACGTGCCCTCAAATTCTCACACTATTTTTTTGTTTGATTTGATCAGTATTCACGCATATCTCTACCTTCATTTTTAAATTAATGTCAAGAGACAATTACATTGTTACAAATAAATTGTTTTAATGGTAATTAAAATTATGTTTATTCCTTATTTTTCACATCTCTATTATTTTCCAATCTATACCCCCTGAACTTTACAACAGCTCTTTATTTTATTTTCTACTTCTTTTTCTTTTAATTTTTGGGTTAATAGGTTGTTAGCCCTTGCTAAGTGGGCGTGTTTTGCGTGACCTCCTGCAATAAATTCCTCGAAGATTCCCCCCTTGCAAAGTAAAAATCTCACAGCTCAAATTCTTATTTTCTTAATGTATTATAACAACCCCATTATTAAGCTTCAAGACTCACATGTTTTTTATACTATAACAGGGACAAAATTTTATCAACACGGATAAGATTTCCACCATCCAACAGCGACACATTGGCTACAAGAAGTTTAAATTCTAAGAATCTTAACAACAGCGACATACTAATACGAATAACAAGTATGTAAAAAAAAAAAAACCAAATTCATAACACTATCTACGTTCAAAATCTTTAAATAAGTTGGTTAAAACCCCCTAACTTCTTTTTGCTGTTATTTCCCTAAGATTGAAGTTTGGAACTCCCTTCCTTCCCTTCTCTTCTTTTCCTACGTGCCCTCAAATTCTCACACTATTTTTTTGTTTGATTTGATCAGTATTCACGCATATCTCTACCTTCCTTTTTAAATTAATGTCAAGAGACAATTACATTGTTACAAATAAATTGTTTTAATGGTAATTAAAATTATGTTTATTCCTTATTTTTCACATCTCTATTATTTTCCAATCTTTACCCCCTGAACTTTCCAACAGCTCTTTATTTTATTTTCTACTTCTTTTTCTTTTAATTTTTGGGTTAATAGGTTGTTAGCCCCTGCTAAGTGGGCGTGTTTTGCGTGACCTCTGGCAATAAATTCCTTGAAGATTCCCCCCTTGCAAAGTAAAAATCTGACAGCTCAAATTCATATTTTCTTAATGTATTATAACAACCCCATTATTAAGCTTCAAGACTCACATGCTTTTTATACTATAACAGGGACAAAATTTTATCAACACGGATAAGATTTCCACCATCCAATAGCGACACATTGGCTACAAGAAGTTTAAATTCTAAGAATCTTAACAACAGCGACATACTAATACGAATAACAAGTATGTAAAAAAAAAACCAAATTCATAACACTATCTACGTTCAAAATCTTTAAATAAGTTGGTTAAAACCCCCTAACTTCTTTTTGCAGTTATTTCCCTAAGATTGAAGTTTGGAACTCCCTTCCTTCCCTTCTCTTCTTCTCCTACGTGCCCTCAAATTCTCACACTATTTTTTTGTTTGATTTGATCAGTATTCACGCATATCTCTACCTTCCTTTTTAAATTAATGTCAAGAGACAATTACATTGTTACAAATAAATTGTTTTAATGGTAATTAAAATTATGTTTATTCCTTATTTTTCACATCTCTATTATTTTCCAATCTATACCCCCTGAACTTTACAACAGCTCTTTATTTTATTTTCTACTTCTTTTTCTTTTAATTTTTGGGTTAATAGGTTGTTAGCCCTTGCTAAGTGGGCGTGTTTTGCGTGACCTCCTGCAATAAATTCCTCGAAGATTCCCCCCTTGCAAAGTAAAAATCTCACAGCTCAAATTCTTATTTTCTTAATGTATTATAACAACCCCATTATTAAGCTTCAAGACTCACATGCTTTTTATACTATAACAGGGACAAAATTTTATCAACACGGATAAGATTTCCACCATCCAACAGCGACACATTGGCTACAAGAAGTTTAAATTCTAAGAATCTTAACAACAGCGACATACTAATACGAATAACAAGTATGTAAAAAAAAAAAAACCAAATTCATAACACTATCTACGTTCAAAATCTTTAAATAAGTTGGTTAAAACCCCCTAACTTCTTTTTGCTGTTATTTCCCTAAGATTGAAGTTTGGAACTCCCTTCCTTCCCTTCTCTTCTTTTCCTACGTGCCCTCAAATTCTCACACTATTTTTTTGTTTGATTTGATCAGTATTCACGCATATCTCTACCTTCCTTTTTAAATTAATGTCAAGAGACAATTACATTGTTACAAATAAATTGTTTTAATGGTAATTAAAATTATGTTTATTCCTTATTTTTCACATCTCTATTATTTTCCAATCTTTACCCCCTGAACTTTCCAACAGCTCTTTATTTTATTTTCTACTTCTTTTTCTTTTAATTTTTGGGTTAATAGGTTGTTAGCCCCTGCTAAGTGGGCGTGTTTTGCGTGACCTCTGGCAATAAATTCCTTGAAGATTCCCCCCTTGCAAAGTAAAAATCTGACAGCTCAAATTCATATTTTCTTAATGTATTATAACAACCCCATTATTAAGCTTCAAGACTCACATGCTTTTTATACTATAACAGGGACAAAATTTTATCAACACGGATAAGATTTCCACCATCCAATAGCGACACATTGGCTACAAGAAGTTTAAATTCTAAGAATCTTAACAACAGCGACATACTAATACGAATAACAAGTATGTAAAAAAAAAACCAAATTCATAACACTATCTACGTTCAAAATCTTTAAATAAGTTGGTTAAAACCCCCTAACTTCTTTTTGCAGTTATTTCCCTAAGATTGAAGTTTGGAACTCCCTTCCTTCCCTTCTCTTCTTCTCCTACGTGCCCTCAAATTCTCACACTATTTTTTTGTTTGATTTGATCAGTATTCACGCATATCTCTACCTTCCTTTTTAAATTAATGTCAAGAGACAATTACATTGTTACAAATAAATTGTTTTAAGGGTAATTAAAATTATGTTTATTCCTTATTTTTCACATCTCTATTATTTTCCCATCTATACCCCCTGAACATTCCAACAGCTCTTTATTTTATTTTCAACTTCTTTTTGTTTTAATTTTTGGGTTAATAGGTTGTTAGCAACTGCTAAGTGGGCGTGTTTTGCGTGACCTCCCGCAATAAATTCCTTGAAGATTCCCCCCTTGCAAAGTAAAAATCTGACAGCTCAAATTCATATTTTCTTAATGTATTATAACAACCCCATTATTAAGCTTCAAGACTCACATGCTTTTTATACTATAACAGGGACAAAATTTTATCAACACGGATAAGATTTCCACCATCCAATAGCGACACATTGGCTACAAGAAGTTTAAATTCTAAGAATCTTAACAACAGCGACATACTAATACGAATAACAAGTATGTAAAAAAAAAACCAAATTCATAACACTATCTACGTTCAAAATCTTTAAATAAGTTGGTTAAAACCCCCTAACTTCTTTTTGCAGTTATTTCCCTAAGATTGAAGTTTGGAACTCCCTTCCTTCCCTTCTCTTCTTCTCCTACGTGCCCTCAAATTCTCACACTATTTTTTTGTTTGATTTGATCAGTATTCACGCATATCTCTACCTTCCTTTTTAAATTAATGTCAAGAGACAATTACATTGTTACAAATAAATTGTTTTAAGGGTAATTAAAATTATGTTTATTCCTTATTTTTCACATCTCTATTATTTTCCCATCTATACCCCCTGAACATTCCAACAGCTCTTTATTTTATTTTCAACTTCTTTTTGTTTTAATTTTTGGGTTAATAGGTTGTTAACAACTGCTAAGTGGGCGTGTTTTGCGTGACCTCCCGCAATAAATTCCTTGAAGATTCCCCCCTTGCAAAGTAAAAATCTGACAGCTCAAATTCATATTTTCTTAATGTATTATAACAACCCCATTATTAAGATTCAAGACTCACATGCTTTTTATACTATAACAGGGACAAAATTTTATCAACACGGATAAGATTTCCACCATCCAATAGCGACACATTGGCTACAAGAAGTTTAAATTCTAAGAATCTTAACAACAGCAACATACTAATACGAATAACAAGTATGTAAAAAAAAACCAAATTCATAACACTATCTACGTTCAAAATCTTTAAATAAGTTGGTTAAAACCCCCTAACTTCTTTTTGCAGTTATTTCCCTAAGATTGAAGTTTGGAACTCCCTTCCTTCCCTTCTCTTCTTCTCCTACGTGCCCTCAAATTCTCACACTATTTTTTTGTTTGATTTGATCAGTATTCACGCATATCTCTACCTTCATTTTTAAATTAATGTCAAGAGACAATTACATTGTTACAAATAAATTGTTTTAATGGTAATTAAAATTATGTTTATTCCTTATTTTTCACATCTCTATTATTTTCCAATCTATACCCCCTGAACTTTACAACAGCTCTTTATTTTATTTTCTACTTCTTTTTCTTTTAATTTTTGGGTTAATAGGTTGTTAGCCCTTGCTAAGTGGGCGTGTTTTGCGTGACCTCCTGCAATAAATTCCTCGAAGATTCCCCCCTTGCAAAGTAAAAATCTCACAGCTCAAATTCTTATTTTCTTAATGTATTATAACAACCCCATTATTAAGCTTCAAGACTCACATGCTTTTTATACTATAACAGGGACAAAATTTTATCAACACGGATAAGATTTCCACCATCCAACAGCGACACATTGGCTACAAGAAGTTTAAATTCTAAGAATCTTAACAACAGCGACATACTAATACGAATAACAAGTATGTAAAAAAAAAAAACCAAATTCATAACAC
Organism: Trifolium fragiferum; assembly: GCA_954870985.1. Classification (NCBI taxonomy): domain Eukaryota; kingdom Viridiplantae; phylum Streptophyta; class Magnoliopsida; order Fabales; family Fabaceae; genus Trifolium; species Trifolium fragiferum. The sequence goes on along the minus strand of OX940790.1, from coordinate 21,818,188 downwards.
TATCTACGTTCAAAATCTTTAAATAAGTTGGTTAAAACCCCCTAACTTCTTTTTGCTGTTATTTCCCTAAGATTGAAGTTTGGAACTCCCTTCCTTCCCTTCTCTTCTTTTCCTACGTGCCCTCAAATTCTCACACTATTTTTTTGTTTGATTTGATCAGTATTCACGCATATCTCTACCTTCCTTTTTAAATTAATGTCAAGAGACAATTACATTGTTACAAATAAATTGTTTTAATGGTAATTAAAATTATGTTTATTCCTTATTTTTCACATCTCTATTATTTTCCAATCTTTACCCCCTGAACTTTCCAACGGCTCTTTATTTTATTTTCTACTTCTTTTTCTTTTAATTTTTGGGTTAATAGGTTGTTAGCCCCTGCTAAGTGGGCGTGTTTTGCGTGACCTCTGGCAATAAATTCCTTGAAGATTCCCCCCTTGCAAAGTAAAAATCTGACAGCTCAAATTCATATTTTCTTAATGTATTATAACAACCCCATTATTAAGCTTCAAGACTCACATGCTTTTTATACTATAACAGGGACAAAATTTTATCAACACGGATAAGATTTCCACCATCCAATAGCGACACATTGGCTACAAGAAGTTTAAATTCTAAGAATCTTAACAACAGCAACATACTAATACGAATAACAAGTATGTAAAAAAAAACCAAATTCATAACACTATCTACGTTCAAAATCTTTAAATAAGTTGGTTAAAACCCCCTAACTTCTTTTTGCAGTTATTTCCCTAAGATTGAAGTTTGGAACTCCCTTCCTTCCCTTCTCTTCTTCTCCTACGTGCCCTCAAATTCTCACACTATTTTTTTGTTTGATTTGATCAGTATTCACGCATATCTCTACCTTCATTTTTAAATTAATGTCAAGAGACAATTACATTGTTACAAATAAATTGTTTTAATGGTAATTAAAATTATGTTTATTCCTTATTTTTCACATCTCTATTATTTTCCAATCTATACCCCCTGAACTTTACAACAGCTCTTTATTTTATTTTCTACTTCTTTTTCTTTTAATTTTTGGGTTAATAGGTTGTTAGCCCTTGCTAAGTGGGCGTGTTTTGCGTGACCTCCTGCAATAAATTCCTCGAAGATTCCCCCCTTGCAAAGTAAAAATCTCACAGCTCAAATTCTTATTTTCTTAATGTATTATAACAACCCCATTATTAAGCTTCAAGACTCACATGCTTTTTATACTATAACAGGGACAAAATTTTATCAACACGGATAAGATTTCCACCATCCAACAGCGACACATTGGCTACAAGAAGTTTAAATTCTAAGAATCTTAACAACAGCGACATACTAATACGAATAACAAGTATGTAAAAAAAAAAAACCAAATTCATAACACTATCTACGTTCAAAATCTTTAAATAAGTTGGTTAAAATCCCCTAACTTCTTTTTGCTGTTATTTCCCTAAGATTGAAGTTTGGAACTCCCTTCCTTCCCTTCTCTTCTTTTCCTACGTGCCCTCAAATTCTCACACTATTTTTTTGTTTGATTTGATCAGTATTCACGCATATCTCTACCTTCCTTTTTAAATTAATGTCAAGAGACAATTACATTGTTACAAATAAATTGTTTTAATGGTAATTAAAATTATGTTTATTCCTTATTTTTCACATCTCTATTATTTTCCAATCTTTACCCCCTGAACTTTCCAACGGCTCTTTATTTTATTTTCTACTTCTTTTTCTTTTAATTTTTGGGTTAATAGGTTGTTAGCCCCTGCTAAGTGGGCGTGTTTTGCGTGACCTCTGGCAATAAATTCCTTGAAGATTCCCCCCTTGCAAAGTAAAAATCTGACAGCTCAAATTCATATTTTCTTAATGTATTATAACAACCCCATTATTAAGCTTCAAGACTCACATGCTTTTTATACTATAACAGGGACAAAATTTTATCAACACGGATAAGATTTCCACCATCCAACAGCGACACATTGGCTACAAGAAGTTTAAATTCTAAGAATCTTAACAACAGCGACATACTAATACGAATAACAAGTATGTAAAAAAAAAAAACCAAATTCATAACACTATCTACGTTCAAAATCTTTAAATAAGTTGGTTAAAACCCCCTAACTTCTTTTTGCTGTTATTTCCCTAAGATTGAAGTTTGGAACTCCCTTCCTTCCCTTCTCTTCTTTTCCTACGTGCCCTCAAATTCTCACACTATTTTTTTGTTTGATTTGATCAGTATTCACGCATATCTCTACCTTCCTTTTTAAATTAATGTCAAGAGACAATTACATTGTTACAAATAAATTGTTTTAATGGTAATTAAAATTATGTTTATTCCTTATTTTTCTAATCTCTATTATTTTCCAATCTTTACCCCCTGAACTTTCCAACAGCTCTTTATTTTATTTTCTACTTCTTTTTCTTTTAATTTTTGGGTTAATAGGTTGTTAGCCCCTGCTAAGTGGGCGTGTTTTGCGTGACCTCTGGCAATAAATTCCTTGAAGATTCCCCCCTTGCAAAGTAAAAATCTGACAGCTCAAATTCATATTTTCTTAATGTATTATAACAACCCCATTATTAAGCTTCAAGACTCACATGCTTTTTATACTATAACAGGGACAAAATTTTATCAACACGGATAAGATTTCCACCATCTAATAGCGACACATTGGCTACAAGAAGTTTAAATTCTAAGAATCTTAACAACAGCGACATACTAATACGAATAACAAGTATGTAAAAAAAAAACCAAATTTATAACACTATCTACGTTCAAAATCTTTAAATAAGTTGGTTAAAACCCCCTAACTTCTTTTTGCAGTTATTTCCCTAAGATTGAAGTTTGGAACTCCCTTCCTTCCCTTCTCTTCTTCTCCTACGTGCCCTCAAATTCTCACACTATTTTTTTGTTTGATTTGATCAGTATTCACGCATATCTCTACCTTCCTTTTTAAATTAATGTCAAGAGACAATTACATTGTTACAGATAAATTGTTTTAAGGGTAATTAAAATTATGTTTATTCCTTATTTTTCACATCTCTATTATTTTCCCATCTATACCCCCTGAACATTCCAACAGCTCTTTATTTTATTTTCAACTTCTTTTTGTTTTAATTTTTGGGTTAATAGGTTGTTAGCAACTGCTAAGTGGGCGTGTTTTGCGTGACCTCCTGCAATAAATTCCTTGAAGATTCCCCCCTTGCAAAGTAAAAATCTGACAGCTCAAATTCATATTTTCTTAATGTATTATAACAACCCCATTATTAAGCTTCAAGACTCACATGCTTTTTATACTATAACAGGGACAAAATTTTATCAACACGGATAAGATTTCCACCATCCAACAGCGACACATTGGCTACAAGAAGTTTAAATTCTAAGAATCTTAACAACAGCGACATACTAATACGAATAACAAGTATGTAAAAAAAAAAAACCAAATTCATAACACTATCTACGTTCAAAATCTTTAAATAAGTTGGTTAAAACCCCCTAACTTCTTTTTGCAGTTATTTCCCTAAGATTGAAGTTTGGAACTCCCTTCCTTCCCTTCTCTTCTTCTCCTACGTGCCCTCAAATTCTCACACTATTTTTTTGTTTGATTTGATCAGTATTCACGCATATCTCTACCTTCCTTTTTAAATGAATGTCAAGAGACAATTACATTGTTACAAATAAATTGTTTTAATGGTAATTAAAATTATGTTTATTCCTTATTTTTCGCATCTCTATTATTTTCCCATCTATACCCCCTGAACATTCCAACAGCTCTTTATTTTATTTTCAACTTCTTTTTGTTTTAATTTTTGGGTTAATAGGTTGTTAGCCCCTGCTAAGTGGGCGTGTTTTGCGTGACCTCCTGCAATAAATTCCTTGAAGATTCCCCCCTTGCAAAGTAAAAATCTGACAGCTCAAATTCATATTTTCTTAATGTATTATAACAACCCCATTATTAAGATTCAAGACTCACATGCTTTTTATACTATAACAGGGACAAAATTTTATCAACACGGATAAGATTTCCACCATCCAACAGCGACACATTGGCTACAAGAAGTTTAAATTCTAAGAATCTTAACAACAGCGACATACTAATACGAATAACAAGTATGTAAAAAAAAAAAACCAAATTCATAACACTATCTACGTTCAAAATCTTTAAATAAGTTGGTTAAAACCCCCTAACTTCTTTTTGCAGTTATTTCCCTAAGATTGAAGTTTGGAACTCCCTTCCTTCCCTTCTCTTCTTCTCCTACGTGCCCTCAAATTCTCACACTATTTTTTTGTTTGATTTTATCAGTATTCACGCATATCTCTACCTTCCTTTTTAAATGAATGTCAAGAGACAATTACATTGTTACAAATAATTGATTTAATGGTAATTAAAATTATGTTTATTCCTTATTTTTCGCATCTCTATTATTTTCCCATCTATACCCCCAGAACATTCCAACAGCTCTTTATTTTATTTTCAACTTCTTTTTGTTTTAATTTTTGGGTTAATAGGTTGTTAGCCCCTGCTAAGTGGGCGTGTTTTGCGTGACCTCCTGCAATAAATTCCTTGAAGATTCCCCCCTTGCAAAGTAAAAATCTGACAGCTCAAATTCATATTTTCTTAATGTATTATAACAACCCCATTATTAAGATTCAAGACTCACATGCTTTTTATACTATAACAGGGACAAAATTTTATCAACACGGATAAGATTTCCACCATCCAACAGCGACACATTGGCTACAAGAAGTTTAAATTCTAAGAATCTTAACAACAGCGACATACTAATACGAATAACAAGTATGTAAAAAAAAAAAACCAAATTCATAACACTATCTACGTTCAAAATCTTTAAATAAGTTGGTTAAAACCCCCTAACTTCTTTTTGCAGTTATTTCCCTAAGATTGAAGTTTGGAACTCCCTTCCTTCCCTTCTCTTCTTCTCCTACGTGCCCTCAAATTCTCACACTATTTTTTTGTTTGATTTGATCAGTATTCACGCATATCTCTACCTTCCTTTTTAAATTAATGTCAAGAGACAATTACATTGTTACAAATAAATTGTTTTAATGGTAATTAAAATTATGTTTATTCCTTATTTTTCACATCTCTATTATTTTCCCATCTATACCCCCTGAACATTCCAACAGCTCTTTATTTTATTTTCAACTTCTTTTTGTTTTAATTTTTGGGTTAATAGGTTGTTAGCCACTGCTAAGTGGGCGTGTTTTGCGTGACCTCCTGCAATAAATTCCTTGAAGATTCCCCCCTTGCAAAGTAAAAATCTGACAGCTCAAATTCATATTTTCTTAATGTATTATAACAACCCCATTATTAAGATTCAAGACTCACATGCTTTTTATACTATAACAGGGACAAAATTTTATCAACACGGATAAGATTTCCACCATCCAACAGCGACACATTGGCTACAAGAAGTTTAAATTCTAAGAATCTTAACAACAGCGACATACTAATACGAATAACAAGTATGTAAAAAAAAAAACCAAATTCATAACACTATCTACGTTCAAAATCTTTAAATAAGTTGGTTAAAACCCCCTAACTTCTTTTTGCAGTTATTTCCCTAAGATTGAAGTTTGAAACTCCCTTCCTTCCCTTCTCTTCTTCTCCTACGTGCCCTCAAATTCTCACACTATTTTTTTGTTTGATTTGATCAGTATTCACGCATATCTCTACCTTCCTTTTTAAATGAATGTCAAGAGACAATTACATTGTTACAAATAAATTGTTTTAATGGTAATTAAAATTATGTTTATTCCTTATTTTTCGCATCTCTATTATTTTCCCATCTATACCCCCTGAACATTCCAACAGCTCTTTATTTTATTTTCAACTTCTTTTTGTTTTAATTTTTGGGTTAATAGGTTGTTAGCCCCTGCTAAGTGGGCGTGTTTTGCGTGACCTCCTGCAATAAATTCCTTGAAGATTCCCCCCTTGCAAAGTAAAAATCTGACAGCTCAAATTCATATTTTCTTAATGTATTATAACAACCCCATTATTAAGATTCAAGACTCACATGCTTTTTATACTATAACAGGGACAAAATTTTATCAACACGGATAAGATTTCCACCATCCAACAGCGACACATTGGCTACAAGAAGTTTAAATTCTAAGAATCTTAACAACAGCGACATACTAATACGAATAACAAGTATGTAAAAAAAAAAACCAAATTCATAACACTATCTACGTTCAAAATCTTTAAATAAGTTGGTTAAAACCCCCTAACTTCTTTTTGCAGTTATTTCCCTAAGATTGAAGTTTGGAACTCCCTTCCTTCCCTTCTCTTCTTCTCCTACGTGCCCTCAAATTCTCACACTATTTTTTTGTTTGATTTGATCAGTATTCACGCATATCTCTACCTTCCTTTTTAAATGAATGTCAAGAGACAATTACATTGTTACAAATAAATTGTTTTAATGGTAATTAAAATTATGTTTATTCCTTATTTTTCGCATCTCTATTATTTTCCCATCTATACCCCCTGAACATTCCAACAGCTCTTTATTTTATTTTCAACTTCTTTTTGTTTTAATTTTTGGGTTAATAGGTTGTTAGCCCCTGCTAAGTGGGCGTGTTTTGCGTGACCTCCTGCAATAAATTCCTTGAAGATTCCCCCCTTGCAAAGTAAAAATCTGACAGCTCAAATTCATATTTTCTAAACGTATTATAACAACCCCATTATTAAGATTCAAGACTCACATGCTTTTTATACTATAACAGGGACAAAATTTTATCAACACGGATAAGATTTCCACCATCCAACAGCGACACATTGGCTACAAGAAGTTTAAATTCTAAGAATCTTAACAACAGCGACATACTAATACGAATAACAAGTATGTAAAAAAAAAAAATCAAATTCATAACACTATCTACGTTCAAAATCTTTAAATAAGTTGGTTAAAACCCCCTAACTTCTTTTTGCAATTATTTCCCTAAGATTGAAGTTTGGAACTCCCTTCCTTCCCTTCTCTTCTCCTACGTGCCCTCAAATTCTCACACTATTTTTTTGTTTGATTTGATCAGTATTCACGCATATCTCTACCTTCCTTTTTAAATGAATGTCAAGAGACAATTACATTGTTACAAATAAATTGTTTTAATGGTAATTAAAATTATGTTTATTCCTTATTTTTCACATCTCTATTATTTTCCCATCTATACCCCCTGAACATTCCAACAGCTCTTTATTTTATTTTCAACTTCTTTTTGTTTTAATTTTTGGGTTAATAGGTTGTTAGCCACTGCTAAGTGGGCGTGTTTTGCGTGACCTCCTGCAATAAATTCCTTGAAGATTCCCCCCTTGCAAAGTAAAAATCTGACAGCTCAAATTCATATTTTCTTAATGTATTATAACAACCCCATTATTAAGATTCAAGACTCACATGCTTTTTATACTATAACAGGGACAAAATTTTATCAACACGGATAAGATTTCCACCATCCAACAGCGACACATTGGCTACAAGAAGTTTAAATTCTAAGAATCTTAACAACAGCGACATACTAATACGAATAACAAGTATGTAAAAAAAAAAACCAAATTCATAACACTATCTACGTTCAAAATCTTTAAATAAGTTGGTTAAAACCCCCTAACTTCTTTTTGCAGTTATTTCCCTAAGATTGAAGTTTGAAACTCCCTTCCTTCCCTTCTCTTCTTCTCCTACGTGCCCTCAAATTCTCACACTATTTTTTTGTTTGATTTGATCAGTATTCACGCATATCTCTACCTTCCTTTTTAAATGAATGTCAAGAGACAATTACATTGTTACAAATAAATTGTTTTAATGGTAATTAAAATTATGTTTATTCCTTATTTTTCGCATCTCTATTATTTTCCCATCTATACCCCCTGAACATTCCAACAGCTCTTTATTTTATTTTCAACTTCTTTTTGTTTTAATTTTTGGGTTAATAGGTTGTTAGCCCCTGCTAAGTGGGCGTGTTTTGCGTGACCTCCTGCAATAAATTCCTTGAAGATTCCCCCCGTGCAAAGTAAAAATCTGACAGCTCAAATTCATATTTTCTTAATGTATTATAACAACCCCATTATTAAGATTCAAGACTCACATGCTTTTTATACTATAACAGGGACAAAATTTTATCAACACGGATAAGATTTCCACCATCCAACAGCGACACATTGGCTACAAGAAGTTTAAATTCTAAGAATCTTAACAACAGCGACATACTAATACGAATAACAAGTATGTAAAAAAAAAAAATCAAATTCATAACACTATCTACGTTCAAAATCTTTAAATAAGTTGGTTAAAACCCCCTAACTTCTTTTTGCAGTTATTTCCCTAAGATTGAAGTTTGGAACTCCCTTCCTTCCCTTCTCTTCTTCTCCTACGTGCCCTCAAATTCTCACACTATTTTTTTGTTTGATTTGATCAGTATTCACGCATATCTCTACCTTCCTTTTTAAATGAATGTCAAGAGACAATTACATTGTTACAAATAAATTGTTTTAATGGTAATTAAAATTATGTTTATTCCTTATTTTTCGCATCTCTATTATTTTCCCATCTATACCCCCTGAACATTCCAACAGCTCTTTATTTTATTTTCAACTTCTTTTTGTTTTAATTTTTGGGTTAATAGGTTGTTAGCCCCTGCTAAGTGGGCGTGTTTTGCGTGACCTCCTGCAATAAATTCCTTGAAGATTCCCCCCTTGCAAAGTAAAAATCTGACAGCTCAAATTCATATTTTCTAAACGTATTATAACAACCCCATTATTAAGATTCAAGACTCACATGCTTTTTATACTATAACAGGGACAAAATTTTATCAACACGGATAAGATTTCCACCATCCAACAGCGACACATTGGCTACAAGAAGTTTAAATTCTAAGAATCTTAACAACAGCGACATACTAATACGAATAACAAGTATGTAAAAAAAAAAAATCAAATTCATAACACTATCTACGTTCAAAATCTTTAAATAAGTTGGTTAAAACCCCCTAACTTCTTTTTGCAATTATTTCCCTAAGATTGAAGTTTGGAACTCCCTTCCTTCCCTTCTCTTCTCCTACGTGCCCTCAAATTCTCACACTATTTTTTTGTTTGATTTGATCAGTATTCACGGATATCTCTACCTTCCTTTTTAAATGAATGTCAAGAGACAATTACATTGTTACAAATAAATTGTTTTAATGGTAATTAAAATTATGTTTATTCCTTATTTTTCGCATCTCTATTATTTTCCCATCTATACCCCCTGAACATTCCAACAGCTCTTTATTTTATTTTCAACTTCTTTTTGTTTTAATTTTTGGGTTAATAGGTTGTTAGCCCCTGCTAAGTGGGCGTGTTTTGCGTGACCTCCTGCAATAAATTCCTTGAAGATTCCCCCCTTGCAAAGTAAAAATCTGACAGCTCAAATTCATATTTTCTTAATGTATTATAACAACCCCATTATTAAGATTCAAGACTCACATGCTTTTTATACTATAACAGGGACAAAATTTTATCAACACGGATAAGATTTCCACCATCCAACAGCGACACATTGGCTACAAGAAGTTTAAATTCTAAGAATCTTAACAACAGCGACATACTAATACGAATAACAAGTATGTAAAAAAAAAAAACCAAATTCATAACACTATCTACGTTCAAAATCTTTAAATAAGTTGGTTAAAACCCCCTAACTTCTTTTTGCAATTATTTCCCTAAGATTGAAGTTTGGAACTCCCTTCCTTCCCTTCTCTTCTTCTCCTACGTGCCCTCAAATTCTCACACTATTTTTTTGTTTGATTTGATCAGTATTCACGCATATCTCTACCTTCATTTTTAAATTAATGTCAAGAGACAATTACATTGTTACAAATAAATTGTTTTAATGGTAATTAAAATTATGTTTATTCCTTATTTTTCACATCTCTATTATTTTCCAATCTATACCCCCTGAACTTTACAACAGCTCTTTATTTTATTTTCTACTTCTTTTTCTTTTAATTTTTGGGTTAATAGGTTGTTAGCCCTTGCTAAGTGGGCGTGTTTTGCGTGACCTCCTGCAATAAATTCCTTGAAGATTCCCCCCTTGCAAAGTAAAAATCTGACAGCTCAAATTCATATTTTCTAAACGTATTATAACAACCCCATTATTAAGATTCAAGACTCACATGCTTTTTATACTATAACAGGGACAAAATTTTATCAACACGGATAAGATTTCCACCATCCAACAGCGACACATTGGCTACAAGAAGTTTAAATTCTAAGAATCTTAACAACAGCGACATACTAATACGAATAACAAGTATGTAAAAAAAAAAAATCAAATTCATAACACTATCTACGTTCAAAATCTTTAAATAAGTTGGTTAAAACCCCCTAACTTCTTTTTGCAATTATTTCCCTAAGATTGAAGTTTGGAACTCCCTTCCTTCCCTTCTCTTCTCCTACGTGCCCTCAAATTCTCACACTATTTTTTTGTTTGATTTGATCAGTATTCACGCATATCTCTACCTTCCTTTTTAAATGAATGTCAAGAGACAATTACATTGTTACAAATAAATTGTTTTAATGGTAATTAAAATTATGTTTATTCCTTATTTTTCACATCTCTATTATTTTCCCATCTATACCCCCTGAACATTCCAACAGCTCTTTATTTTATTTTCAACTTCTTTTTGTTTTAATTTTTGGGTTAATAGGTTGTTAGCCACTGCTAAGTGGGCGTGTTTTGCGTGACCTCCTGCAATAAATTCCTTGAAGATTCCCCCCTTGCAAAGTAAAAATCTGACAGCTCAAATTCATATTTTCTTAATGTATTATAACAACCCCATTATTAAGATTCAAGACTCACATGCTTTTTATACTATAACAGGGACAAAATTTTATCAACACGGATAAGATTTCCACCATCCAACAGCGACACATTGGCTACAAGAAGTTTAAATTCTAAGAATCTTAACAACAGCGACATACTAATACGAATAACAAGTATGTAAAAAAAAAAACCAAATTCATAACACTATCTACGTTCAAAATCTTTAAATAAGTTGGTTAAAACCCCCTAACTTCTTTTTGCAGTTATTTCCCTAAGATTGAAGTTTGAAACTCCCTTCCTTCCCTTCTCTTCTTCTCCTACGTGCCCTCAAATTCTCACACTATTTTTTTGTTTGATTTGATCAGTATTCACGCATATCTCTACCTTCCTTTTTAAATGAATGTCAAGAGACAATTACATTGTTACAAATAAATTGTTTTAATGGTAATTAAAATTATGTTTATTCCTTATTTTTCGCATCTCTATTATTTTCCCATCTATACCCCCTGAACATTCCAACAGCTCTTTATTTTATTTTCAACTTCTTTTTGTTTTAATTTTTGGGTTAATAGGTTGTTAGCCCCTGCTAAGTGGGCGTGTTTTGCGTGACCTCCTGCAATAAATTCCTTGAAGATTCCCCCCGTGCAAAGTAAAAATCTGACAGCTCAAATTCATATTTTCTTAATGTATTATAACAACCCCATTATTAAGATTCAAGACTCACATGCTTTTTATACTATAACAGGGACAAAATTTTATCAACACGGATAAGATTTCCACCATCCAACAGCGACACATTGGCTACAAGAAGTTTAAATTCTAAGAATCTTAACAACAGCGACATACTAATACGAATAACAAGTATGTAAAAAAAAAAAATCAAATTCATAACACTATCTACGTTCAAAATCTTTAAATAAGTTGGTTAAAACCCCCTAACTTCTTTTTGCAGTTATTTCCCTAAGATTGAAGTTTGGAACTCCCTTCCTTCCCTTCTCTTCTTCTCCTACGTGCCCTCAAATTCTCACACTATTTTTTTGTTTGATTTGATCAGTATTCACGCATATCTCTACCTTCCTTTTTAAATGAATGTCAAGAGACAATTACATTGTTACAAATAAATTGTTTTAATGGTAATTAAAATTATGTTTATTCCTTATTTTTCGCATCTCTATTATTTTCCCATCTATACCCCCTGAACATTCCAACAGCTCTTTATTTTATTTTCAACTTCTTTTTGTTTTAATTTTTGGGTTAATAGGTTGTTAGCCCCTGCTAAGTGGGCGTGTTTTGCGTGACCTCCTGCAATAAATTCCTTGAAGATTCCCCCCGTGCAAAGTAAAAATCTGACAGCTCAAATTCATATTTTCTTAATGTATTATAACAACCCCATTATTAAGATTCAAGACTCACATGCTTTTTATACTATAACAGGGACAAAATTTTATCAACACGGATAAGATTTCCACCATCCAACAGCGACACATTGGCTACAAGAAGTTTAAATTCTAAGAATCTTAACAACAGCGACATACTAATACGAATAACAAGTATGTAAAAAAAAAAAATCAAATTCATAACACTATCTACGTTCAAAATCTTTAAATAAGTTGGTTAAAACCCCCTAACTTCTTTTTGCAGTTATTTCCCTAAGATTGAAGTTTGGAACTCCCTTCCTTCCCTTCTCTTCTTCTCCTACGTGCCCTCAAATTCTCACACTATTTTTTTGTTTGATTTGATCAGTATTCACGCATATCTCTACCTTCCTTTTTAAATGAATGTCAAGAGACAATTACATTGTTACAAATAAATTGTTTTAATGGTAATTAAAATTATGTTTATTCCTTATTTTTCGCATCTCTATTATTTTCCCATCTATACCCCCTGAACATTCCAACAGCTCTTTATTTTATTTTCAACTTCTTTTTGTTTTAATTTTTGGGTTAATAGGTTGTTAGCCCCTGCTAAGTGGGCGTGTTTTGCGTGACCTCCTGCAATAAATTCCTTGAAGATTCCCCCCTTGCAAAGTAAAAATCTGACAGCTCAAATTCATATTTTCTAAACGTATTATAACAACCCCATTATTAAGATTCAAGACTCACATGCTTTTTATACTATAACAGGGACAAAATTTTATCAACACGGATAAGATTTCCACCATCCAACAGCGACACATTGGCTACAAGAAGTTTAAATTCTAAGAATCTTAACAACAGCGACATACTAATACGAATAACAAGTATGTAAAAAAAAAAAATCAAATTCATAACACTATCTACGTTCAAAATCTTTAAATAAGTTGGTTAAAACCCCCTAACTTCTTTTTGCAATTATTTCCCTAAGATTGAAGTTTGGAACTCCCTTCCTTCCCTTCTCTTCTCCTACGTGCCCTCAAATTCTCACACTATTTTTTTGTTTGATTTGATCAGTATTCACGGATATCTCTACCTTCCTTTTTAAATGAATGTCAAGAGACAATTACATTGTTACAAATAAATTGTTTTAATGGTAATTAAAATTATGTTTATTCCTTATTTTTCGCATCTCTATTATTTTCCCATCTATACCCCCTGAACATTCCAACAGCTCTTTATTTTATTTTCAACTTCTTTTTGTTTTAATTTTTGGGTTAATAGGTTGTTAGCCCCTGCTAAGTGGGCGTGTTTTGCGTGACCTCCTGCAATAAATTCCTTGAAGATTCCCCCCTTGCAAAGTAAAAATCTGACAGCTCAAATTCATATTTTCTTAATGTATTATAACAACCCCATTATTAAGATTCAAGACTCACATGCTTTTTATACTATAACAGGGACAAAATTTTATCAACACGGATAAGATTTCCACCATCCAACAGCGACACATTGGCTACAAGAAGTTTAAATTCTAAGAATCTTAACAACAGCGACATACTAATACGAATAACAAGTATGTAAAAAAAAAAAACCAAATTCATAACACTATCTACGTTCAAAATCTTTAAATAAGTTGGTTAAAACCCCCTAACTTCTTTTTGCAATTATTTCCCTAAGATTGAAGTTTGGAACTCCCTTCCTTCCCTTCTCTTCTTCTCCTACGTGCCCTCAAATTCTCACACTATTTTTTTGTTTGATTTGATCAGTATTCACGCATATCTCTACCTTCATTTTTAAATTAATGTCAAGAGACAATTACATTGTTACAAATAAATTGTTTTAATGGTAATTAAAATTATGTTTATTCCTTATTTTTCACATCTCTATTATTTTCCAATCTATACCCCCTGAACTTTACAACAGCTCTTTATTTTATTTTCTACTTCTTTTTCTTTTAATTTTTGGGTTAATAGGTTGTTAGCCCTTGCTAAGTGGGCGTGTTTTGCGTGACCTCCTGCAATAAATTCCTCGAAGATTCCCCCCTTGCAAAGTAAAAATCTCACAGCTCAAATTCTTATTTTCTTAATGTATTATAACAACCCCATTATTATGCTTCAAGACTCACATGCTTTTTATACTATAACAGGGACAAAATTTTATCAACACGGATAAGATTTCCACCATCCAACAGCGACACATTGGCTACAAGAAGTTTAAATTCTAAGAATCTTAACAACAGCGACATACTAATACGAATAACAAGTATGTAAAAAAAAAAAAACCAAATTCATAACACTATCTACGTTCAAAATCTTTAAATAAGTTGGTTAAAACCCCCTAACTTCTTTTTGCAGTTATTTCCCTAAGATTGAAGTTTGGAACTCCCTTCCTTCCCTTCTCTTCTTTTCCTACGTGCCCTCAAATTCTCACACTATTTTTTTGTTTGCTTTGATCAGTGTTCACGCATATCTCTACCTTCCTTTTTAAATTAATGTCAAGAGACAATTACATTGTTACAAATAAATTGTTTTAATGGTAATTAAAATTATGTTTATTCCTTATTTTTCACATCTCTATTATTTTCCAATCTTTACCCCCTGAACTTTCCAACAGCTCTTTATTTTATTTTCAACTTCTTTTTGTTTTAATTTTTGGGTTAATAGGTTGTTAGCCCCTGCTAAGTGGGCGTGTTTTGCGTGACCTCCTGCAATAAATTCCTTGAAGATTCCCCCCTTGCAAAGTAAAAATCTGACAGCTCAAATTCATATTTTCTTAATGTATTATAACAACCCCATTATTAAGATTCAAGACTCACATGCTTTTTATACTATAACAGGGACAAAATTTTATCAACACGGATAAGATTTCCACCATCCAACAGCGACACATTGGCTACAAGAAGTTTAAATTCTAAGAATCTTAACAACAGCGACATACTAATACGAATAACAAGTATGTAAAAAAAAAAAAACCAAATTCATAACACTATCTACGTTCAAAATCTTTAAATAAGTTGGTTAAAACCCCCTAACTTCTTTTTGCAGTTATTTCCCTAAGATTGAAGTTTGGAACTCCCTTCCTTCCCTTCTCTTCTTCTCCTACGTGCCCTCAAATTCTCACACTATTTTTTTGTTTGATTTGATCAGTATTCACGCATATCTCTACCTTCCTTTTTAAATGAATGTCAAGAGACAATTACATTGTTACAAATAAATTGATTTAATGGTAATTAAAATTATGTTTATTCCTTATTTTTCGCATCTCTATTATTTTCCCATCTATACCCCCAGAACATTCCAACAGCTCTTTATTTTATTTTCAACTTCTTTTTGTTTTAATTTTTGGGTTAATAGGTTGTTAGCCCCTGCTAAGTGGGCGTGTTTTGCGTGACCTCCTGCAATAAATTCCTTGAAGATTCCCCCCTTGCAAAGTAAAAATCTGACAGCTCAAATTCATATTTTCTTAATGTATTATAACAACCCCATTATTAAGATTCAAGACTCACATGCTTTTTATACTATAACAGGGACAAAATTTTATCAACACGGATAAGATTTCCACCATCCAACAGCGACACATTGGCTACAAGAAGTTTAAATTCTAAGAATCTTAACAACAGCGACATACTAATACGAATAACAAGTATGTAAAAAAAAAAAACCAAATTCATAACACTATCTACGTTCAAAATCTTTAAATAAGTTGGTTAAAACCCCCTAACTTCTTTTTGCAGTTATTTCCCTAAGATTGAAGTTTGGAACTCCCTTCCTTCCCTTCTCTTCTTCTCCTACGTGCCCTCAAATTCTCACACTATTTTTTTGTTTGATTTGATCAGTATTCACGCATATCTCTACCTTCCTTTTTAAATTAATGTCAAGAGACAATTACATTGTTACAAATAAATTGTTTTAATGGTAATTAAAATTATGTTTATTCCTTATTTTTCACATCTCTATTATTTTCCCATCTATACCCCCTGAACATTCCAACAGCTCTTTATTTTATTTTCAACTTCTTTTTGTTTTAATTTTTGGGTTAATAGGTTGTTAGCCACTGCTAAGTGGGCGTGTTTTGCGTGACCTCCTGCAATAAATTCCTTGAAGATTCCCCCCTTGCAAAGTAAAAATCTGACAGCTCAAATTCATATTTTCTTAATGTATTATAACAACCCCATTATTAAGATTCAAGACTCACATGCTTTTTATACTATAACAGGGACAAAATTTTATCAACACGGATAAGATTTCCACCATCCAACAGCGACACATTGGCTACAAGAAGTTTAAATTCTAAGAATCTTAACAACAGCGACATACTAATACGAATAACAAGTATGTAAAAAAAAAAACCAAATTCATAACACTATCTACGTTCAAAATCTTTAAATAAGTTGGTTAAAACCCCCTAACTTCTTTTTGCAGTTATTTCCCTAAGATTGAAGTTTGAAACTCCCTTCCTTCCCTTCTCTTCTTCTCCTACGTGCCCTCAAATTCTCACACTATTTTTTTGTTTGATTTGATCAGTATTCACGCATATCTCTACCTTCCTTTTTAAATGAATGTCAAGAGACAATTACATTGTTACAAATAAATTGTTTTAATGGTAATTAAAATTATGTTTATTCCTTATTTTTCGCATCTCTATTATTTTCCCATCTATACCCCCTGAACATTCCAACAGCTCTTTATTTTATTTTCAACTTCTTTTTGTTTTAATTTTTGGGTTAATAGGTTGTTAGCCCCTGCTAAGTGGGCGTGTTTTGCGTGACCTCCTGCAATAAATTCCTTGAAGATTCCCCCCTTGCAAAGTAAAAATCTGACAGCTCAAATTCATATTTTCTTAATGTATTATAACAACCCCATTATTAAGATTCAAGACTCACATGCTTTTTATACTATAACAGGGACAAAATTTTATCAACACGGATAAGATTTCCACCATCCAACAGCGACACATTGGCTACAAGAAGTTTAAATTCTAAGAATCTTAACAACAGCGACATACTAATACGAATAACAAGTATGTAAAAAAAAAAAACCAAATTCATAACACTATCTACGTTCAAAATCTTTAAATAAGTTGGTTAAAACCCCCTAACTTCTTTTTGCAGTTATTTCCCTAAGATTGAAGTTTGGAACTCCCTTCCTTCCCTTCTCTTCTTCTCCTACGTGCCCTCAAATTCTCACACTATTTTTTTGTTTGATTTGATCAGTATTCACGCATATCTCTACCTTCCTTTTTAAATGAATGTCAAGAGACAATTACATTGTTACAAATAAATTGTTTTAATGGTAATTAAAATTATGTTTATTCCTTATTTTTCGCATCTCTATTATTTTCCCATCTATACCCCCTGAACATTCCAACAGCTCTTTATTTTATTTTCAACTTCTTTTTGTTTTAATTTTTGGGTTAATATGTTGTTAGCCCCTGCTAAGTGGGCGTGTTTTGCGTGACCTCCTGCAATAAATTCCTTGAAGATTCCCCCCTTGCAAAGTAAAAATCTGACAGCTCAAATTCATATTTTCTAAACGTATTATAACAACCCCATTATTAAGATTCAAGACTCACATGCTTTTTATACTATAACAGGGACAAAATTTTATCAACACGGATAAGATTTCCACCATCCAACAGCGACACATTGGCTACAAGAAGTTTAAATTCTAAGAATCTTAACAACAGCGACATACTAATACGAATAACAAGTATGTAAAAAAAAAAAATCAAATTCATAACACTATCTACGTTCAAAATCTTTAAATAAGTTGGTTAAAACCCCCTAACTTCTTTTTGCAATTATTTCCCTAAGATTGAAGTTTGGAACTCCCTTCCTTCCCTTCTCTTCTTCTCCTACGTGCCCTCAAATTCTCACACTATTTTTTTGTTTGATTTGATCAGTATTCACGCATATCTCTACCTTCCTTTTTAAATGAATGTCAAGAGACAATTACATTGTTACAAATAAATTGTTTTAATGGTAATTAAAATTATGTTTATTCCTTATTTTTCGCATCTCTATTATTTTCCCATCTATACCCCCTGAACATTCCAACAGCTCTTTATTTTATTTTCAACTTCTTTTTGTTTTAATTTTTGGGTTAATAGGTTGTTAGCCCCTGCTAAGTGGGCGTGTTTTGCGTGACCTCCTGCAATAAATTCCTTGAAGATTCCCCCCTTGCAAAGTAAAAATCTGACAGCTCAAATTCATATTTTCTTAATGTATTATAACAACCCCATTATTAAGATTCAAGACTCACATGCTTTTTATACTATAACAGGGACAAAATTTTATCAACACGGATAAGATTTCCACCATCCAACAGCGACACATTGGCTACAAGAAGTTTAAATTCTAAGAATCTTAACAACAGCGACATACTAATACGAATAACAAGTATGTAAAAAAAAAAAACCAAATTCATAACACTATCTACGTTCAAAATCTTTAAATAAGTTGGTTAAAACCCCCTAACTTCTTTTTGCAATTATTTCCCTAAGATTGAAGTTTGGAACTCCCTTCCTTCCCTTCTCTTCTTCTCCTACGTGCCCTCAAATTCTCACACTATTTTTTTGTTTGATTTGATCAGTATTCACGCATATCTCTACCTTCATTTTTAAATTAATGTCAAGAGACAATTACATTGTTACAAATAAATTGTTTTAATGGTAATTAAAATTATGTTTATTCCTTATTTTTCACATCTCTATTATTTTCCAATCTATACCCCCTGAACTTTACAACAGCTCTTTATTTTATTTTCTACTTCTTTTTCTTTTAATTTTTGGGTTAATAGGTTGTTAGCCCTTGCTAAGTGGGCGTGTTTTGCGTGACCTCCTGCAATAAATTCCTCGAAGATTCCCCCCTTGCAAAGTAAAAATCTCACAGCTCAAATTCTTATTTTCTTAATGTATTATAACAACCCCATTATTATGCTTCAAGACTCACATGCTTTTTATACTATAACAGGGACAAAATTTTATCAACACGGATAAGATTTCCACCATCCAACAGCGACACATTGGCTACAAGAAGTTTAAATTCTAAGAATCTTAACAACAGCGACATACTAATACGAATAACAAGTATGTAAAAAAAAAAACCAAATTCATAACACTATCTACGTTCAAAATCTTTAAATAAGTTGGTTAAAACCCCCTAACTTCTTTTTGCAGTTATTTCCCTAAGATTGAAGTTTGGAACTCCCTTCCTTCCCTTCTCTTCTTCTCCTACGTGCCCTCAAATTCTCACACTATTTTTTTGTTTGATTTGATCAGTATTCACGCATATCTCTACCTTCCTTTTTAAATTAATGTCAAGAGACAATTACATTCTTACAAATAAATTGTTTTAATGGTAATTAAAATTATGTTTATTCCTTATTTTTCACATCTCTATTATTTTCCCATCTATACCCCCTGAACATTCCAACAGCTCTTTATTTTATTTTCAACTTCTTTTTGTTTTAATTTTTGGGTTAATAGGTTGTTAGCCACTGCTAAGTGGGCGTGTTTTGCGTGACCTCCTGCAATAAATTCCTTGAAGATTCCCCCCTTGCAAAGTAAAAATCAGACAGCTCAAATTCATATTTTCTTAATGTATTATAACAACCCCATTATTAAGATTCAAGACTCACATGCTTTTTATACTATAACAGGGACAAAATTTTATCAACACGGATAAGATTTCCACCATCCAACAGCGACACATTGGCTACAAGAAGTTTAAATTCTAAGAATCTTAACAACAGCGACATACTAATACGAATAACAAGTATGTAAAAAAAAAAAACCAAATTCATAACACTATCTACGTTCAAAATCTTTAAATAAGTTGGTTAAAACCCCCTAACTTCTTTTTGCAGTTATTTCCCTAAGATTGAAGTTTGGAACTCCCTTCCTTCCCTTCTCTTCTTCTCCTACGTGCCCTCAAATTCTCACACTATTTTTTTGTTTGATTTGATCAGTATTCACGCATATCTCTACCTTCATTTTTAAATTAATGTCAAGAGACAATTACATTGTTACAAATAAATTGTTTTAATGGTAATTAAAATTATGTTTATTCCTTATTTTTCACATCTCTATTATTTTCCAATCTATACCCCCTGAACTTTACAACAGCTCTTTATTTTATTTTCTACTTCTTTTTCTTTTAATTTTTGGGTTAATAGGTTGTTAGCCCTTGCTAAGTGGGCGTGTTTTGCGTGACCTCCTGCAATAAATTCCTCGAAGATTCCCCCCTTGCAAAGTAAAAATCTCACAGCTCAAATTCTTATTTTCTTAATGTATTATAACAACCCCATTATTAAGCTTCAAGACTCACATGCTTTTTATACTATAACAGGGACAAAATTTTATCAACACGGATAAGATTTCCACCATCCAACAGCGACACATTGGCTACAAGAAGTTTAAATTCTAAGAATCTTAACAACAGCGACATACTAATACGAATAACAAGTATGTAAAAAAAAAAAAAACCAAATTCATAACACTATCTACGTTCAAAATCTTTAAATAAGTTGGTTAAAACCCCCTAACTTCTTTTTGCAGTTATTTCCCTAAGATTGAAGTTTGGAACTCCCTTCCTTCCCTTCTCTTCTTTTCCTACGTGCCCTCAAATTCTCACACTATTTTTTTGTTTTATTTGATCAGTATTCACGCATATCTCTACCTTCCTTTTTAAATTAATGTCAAGAGACAATTACATTGTTACAAATAAATTGTTTTAATGGTAATTAAAATTATGTTTATTCCTTATTTTTCACATCTCTATTATTTTCCAATCTATACCCCCTGAACTTTACAACAGCTCTTTATTTTATTTTCTACTTCTTTTTCTTTTAATTTTTGGGTTAATAGGTTGTTAGCCCTTGCTAAGTGGGCGTGTTTTGCGTGACCTCCTGCAATAAATTCCTCGAAGATTCCCCCCTTGCAAAGTAAAAATCTCACAGCTCAAATTCTTATTTTCTTAATGTATTATAACAACCCCATTATTAAGCTTCAAGACTCACATGCTTTTTATACTATAACAGGGACAAAATTTTATCAACACGGATAAGATTTCCACCATCCAACAGCGACACATTGGCTACAAGAAGTTTAAATTCTAAGAATCTTAACAACAGCGACATACTAATACGAATAACAAGTATGTAAAAAAAAAAAAAACCAAATTCATAACACTATCTACGTTCAAAATCTTTAAATAAGTTGGTTAAAACCCCCTAACTTCTTTTTGCAGTTATTTCCCTAAGATTGAAGTTTGGAACTCCCTTCCTTCCCTTCTCTTCTTTTCCTACGTGCCCTCAAATTCTCACACTATTTTTTTGTTTTATTTGATCAGTATTCACGCATATCTCTACCTTCCTTTTTAAATTAATGTCAAGAGACAATTACATTGTTACAAATAAATTGTTTTAATGGTAATTAAAATTATGTTTATTCCTTATTTTTCACATCTCTATTATTTTCCAATCTTTACCCCCTGAACTTTCCAACAGCTCTTTATTTTATTTTCTAGTTCTTTTTCTTTTAATTTTTGGGTTAATAGGTTGTTAGCCCCTGCTAAGTGGGCGTGTTTTGCGTGACCTCTGGCAATAAATTCCTTGAAGATTCCCCCCTTGCAAAGTAAAAATCTGACAGCTCAAATTCATATTTTCTTAATGTATTATAACAACCCCATTATTAAGCTTCAAGACTCACATGCTTTTTATACTATAACAGGGACAAAATTTTATCAACACGGATAAGATTTCCACCATCCAACAGCGACACATTGGCTACAAGAAGTTTAAATTCTAAGAATCTTAACAACAGCGACATACTAATACGAATAACAAGTATGTAAAAAAAAAAAAACCAAATTCATAACACTATCTACGTTCAAAATCTTTAAATAAGTTGGTTAAAACCCCCTAACTTCTTTTTGCAGTTATTTCCCTAAGATTGAAGTTTGGAACTCCCTTCCTTCCCTTCTCTTCTTCTCCTACGTGCCCTCAAATTCTCACACTATTTTTTTGTTTGATTTGATCAGTATTCACGCATATCTCTACCTTCCTTTTTAAATTAATGTCAAGAGACAATTACATTGTTACAAATAAATTGTTTTAATGGTAATTAAAATTATGTTTATTCCTTATTTTTCACATCTCTATTATTTTCCCATCTATACCCCCTGAACATTCCAACAGCTCTTTATTTTATTTTCAACTTCTTTTTGTTTTAATTTTTGGGTTAATAGGTTGTTAGCCACTGCTAAGTGGGCGTGTTTTGCGTGACCTCCTGCAATAAATTCCTTGAAGATTCCCCCCTTGCAAAGTAAAAATCTGACAGCTCAAATTCATATTTTCTTAATGTATTATAACAACCCCATTATTAAGATTCAAGACTCACATGCTTTTTATACTATAACAGGGACAAAATTTTATCAACACGGATAAAATTTCCACCATCCAACAGCGACACATTGGCTACAAGAAGTTTAAATTCTAAGAATCTTAACAACAGCGACATACTAATACGAATAACAAGTATGTAAAAAACCAAATTCATAACACTATCTACGTTCAAAATCTTTAAATAAGTTGGTTAAAACCCCCTAACTTCTTTTTGCAGTTATTTCCCTAAGATTGAAGTTTGGAACTCCCTTCCTTCCCTTCTCTTCTTCTCCTACGTGCCCTCAAATTGTCACACTATTTTTTTGTTTGATTTGATCAGTATTCACGCATATCTCTACCTTCATTTTTAAATTAATGTCAAGAGACAATTACATTGTTACAAATAAATTGTTTTAATGGTAATTAAAATTATGTTTATTCCTTATTTTTCGCATCTCTATTATTTTCCCATCTATACCCCCTGAACATTCCAACAGCTCTTTATTTTATTTTCAACTTCTTTTTGTTTTAATTTTTGGGTTAATAGGTTGTTAGCCCCTGCTAAGTGGGCGTGTTTTGCGTGACCTCCTGCAATAAATTCTTTGAAGATTCCCCCCTTGCAAAGTAAAAATCTGACAGCTCAAATTCATATTTTCTTAATGTATTATAACAACCCCATTATTAAGATTCAAGACTCACATGCTTTTTATACTATAACAGGGACAAAATTTTATCAACACGGATAAGATTTCCACCATCCAACAGCGACACATTGGCTACAAGAAGTTTAAATTCTAAGAATCTTAACAACAGCGACATACTAATACGAATAACAAGTATGTAAAAAAAAAAACCAAATTCATAACACTATCTACGTTCAAAATCTTTAAATAAGTTGGTTAAAACCCCCTAACTTCTTTTTGCAGTTATTTCCCTAAGATTGAAGTTTGGAACTCCCTTCCTTCCCTTCTCTTCTTCTCCTACGTGCCCTCAAATTCTCACACTATTTTTTTGTTTGATTTGATCAGTATTCACGCATATCTCTACCTTCCTTTTTAAATTAATGTCAAGAGACAATTACATTGTTACAAATAAATTGTTTTAATGGTAATTAAAATTATGTTTATTCCTTATTTTTCACATCTCTATTATTTTCCCATCTATACCCCCTGAACATTCCAACAGCTCTTTATTTTATTTTCAACTTCTTTTTGTTTTAATTTTTGGGTTAATAGGTTGTTAGCCACTGCTAAGTGGGCGTGTTTTGCGTGACCTCCTGCAATAAATTCCTTGAAGATTCCCCCCTTGCAAAGTAAAAATCTGACACCTCAAATTCATATTTTCTTAATGTATTATAACAACCCCATTATTAAGATTCAAGACTCACATGCTTTATATACTATAACAGGGACAAAATTTTATCAACACGGATAAGATTTCCACCATCCAACAGCGACACATTGGCTACAAGAAGTTTAAATTCTAAGAATCTTAACAACAGCGACATACTAATACGAATAACAAGTATGTAAAAAAAAAAAACCAAATTCATAACACTATCTACGTTCAACATCTTTAAATAAGTTGGTTAAAACCCCCTAACTTCTTTTTGCAGTTATTTCCCTAAGATTGAAGTTTGGAACTCCCTTCCTTCCCTTCTCTTCTTCTCCTACGCGCCCTCAAATTCTCACACTATTTTTTTGTTTGATTTGATCAGTATTCACGCATATCTCTACCTTCATTTTTAAATTAATGTCAAGAGACAATTACATTGTTACAAATAAATTGTTTTAATGGTAATTAAAATTATGTTTATTCCTTATTTTTCACATCTCTATTATTTTCCAATCTATACCCCCTGAACTTTACAACAGCTCTTTATTTTATTTTCTACTTCTTTTTCTTTTAATTTTTGGGTTAATAGGTTGTTAGCCCTTGCTAAGTGGGCGTGTTTTGCGTGACCTCCTGCAATAAATTCCTCGAAGATTCCCCCCTTGCAAAGTAAAAATCTCACAGCTCAAATTCTTATTTTCTTAATGTATTATAACAACCCCATTATTAAGCTTCAAGACTCACATGCTTTTTATACTATAACAGGGACAAAATTTTATCAACACGGATAAGATTTCCACCATCCAACAGCGACACATTGGCTACAAGAAGTTTAAATTCTAAGAATCTTAACAACAGCGACATACTAATACGAATAACAAGTATGTAAAAAACCAAATTCATAACACTATCTACGTTCAAAATCTTTAAATAAGTTGGTTAAAACCCCCTAACTTCTTTTTGCAGTTATTTCCCTAAGATTGAAGTTTGGAACTCCCTTCCTTCCCTTCTCTTCTTCTCCTACGTGCCCTCAAATTGTCACACTATTTTTTTGTTTGATTTGATCAGTATTCACGCATATCTCTACCTTCATTTTTAAATTAATGTCAAGAGACAATTACATTGTTACAAATAAATTGTTTTAATGGTAATTAAAATTATGTTTATTCCTTATTTTTCGCATCTCTATTATTTTCCCATCTATACCCCCTGAACATTCCAACAGCTCTTTATTTTATTTTCAACTTCTTTTTGTTTTAATTTTTGGGTTAATAGGTTGTTAGCCCCTGCTAAGTGGGCGTGTTTTGCGTGACCTCCTGCAATAAATTCTTTGAAGATTCCCCCCTTGCAAAGTAAAAATCTGACAGCTCAAATTCATATTTTCTTAATGTATTATAACAACCCCATTATTAAGATTCAAGACTCACATGCTTTTTATACTATAACAGGGACAAAATTTTATCAACACGGATAAGATTTCCACCATCCAACAGCGACACATTGGCTACAAGAAGTTTAAATTCTAAGAATCTTAACAACAGCGACATACTAATACGAATAACAAGTATGTAAAAAAAAAAACCAAATTCATAACACTATCTACGTTCAAAATCTTTAAATAAGTTGGTTAAAACCCCCTAACTTCTTTTTGCAGTTATTTCCCTAAGATTGAAGTTTGGAACTCCCTTCCTTCCCTTCTCTTCTTCTCCTACGTGCCCTCAAATTCTCACACTATTTTTTTGTTTGATTTGATCAGTATTCACGCATATCTCTACCTTCCTTTTTAAATTAATGTCAAGAGACAATTACATTGTTACAAATAAATTGTTTTAATGGTAATTAAAATTATGTTTATTCCTTATTTTTCACATCTCTATTATTTTCCCATCTATACCCCCTGAACATTCCAACAGCTCTTTATTTTATTTTCAACTTCTTTTTGTTTTAATTTTTGGGTTAATAGGTTGTTAGCCACTGCTAAGTGGGCGTGTTTTGCGTGACCTCCTGCAATAAATTCCTTGAAGATTCCCCCCTTGCAAAGTAAAAATCTGACACCTCAAATTCATATTTTCTTAATGTATTATAACAACCCCATTATTAAGATTCAAGACTCACATGCTTTATATACTATAACAGGGACAAAATTTTATCAACACGGATAAGATTTCCACCATCCAACAGCGACACATTGGCTACAAGAAGTTTAAATTCTAAGAATCTTAACAACAGCGACATACTAATACGAATAACAAGTATGTAAAAAAAAAAAACCAAATTCATAACACTATCTACGTTCAACATCTTTAAATAAGTTGGTTAAAACCCCCTAACTTCTTTTTGCAGTTATTTCCCTAAGATTGAAGTTTGGAACTCCCTTCCTTCCCTTCTCTTCTTCTCCTACGCGCCCTCAAATTCTCACACTATTTTTTTGTTTGATTTGATCAGTATTCACGCATATCTCTACCTTCATTTTTAAATTAATGTCAAGAGACAATTACATTGTTACAAATAAATTGTTTTAATGGTAATTAAAATTATGTTTATTCCTTATTTTTCACATCTCTATTATTTTCCAATCTATACCCCCTGAACTTTACAACAGCTCTTTATTTTATTTTCTACTTCTTTTTCTTTTAATTTTTGGGTTAATAGGTTGTTAGCCCTTGCTAAGTGGGCGTGTTTTGCGTGACCTCCTGCAATAAATTCCTCGAAGATTCCCCCCTTGCAAAGTAAAAATCTCACAGCTCAAATTCTTATTTTCTTAATGTATTATAACAACCCCATTATTAAGCTTCAAGACTCACATGCTTTTTATACTATAACAGGGACAAAATTTTATCAACACGGATAAGATTTCCACCATCCAACAGCGACACATTGGCTACAAGAAGTTTAAATTCTAAGAATCTTAACAACAGCGACATACTAATACGAATAACAAGTATGTAAAAAAAAAAAAACCAAATTCATAACACTATCTACGTTCAAAATCTTTAAATAAGTTGGTTAAAACCCCCTAACTTCTTTTTGCAGTTATTTCCCTAAGATTGAAGTTTGGAACTCCCTTCCTTCCCTTCTCTTCTTTTCCTACGTGCCCTCAAATTCTCACACTATTTTTTTGTTTGATTTGATCAGTGTTCACGCATATCTCTACCTTCCTTTTTAAATTAATGTCAAGAGACAATTACATTGTTACAAATAAATTGTTTTAATGGTAATTAAAATTATGTTTATTCCTTATTTTTCACATCTCTATTATTTTCCAATCTTTACCCCCTGAACTTTCCAACAGCTCTTTATTTTATTTTCTACTTCTTTTTCTTTTAATTTTTGGGTTAATAGGTTGTTAGCACCTGCTAAGTGGGCGTGTTTTGCGTGACCTCCTGCAATAAATTCCTCGAAGATTCCCCCCTTGCAAAGTAAAAATCTCACAGCTCAAATTCTTATTTTCTTAATGTATTATAACAACCCCATTATTAAGCTTCAAGACTCACATGCTTTTTATACTATAACAGGGACAAAATTTTATCAACACGGATAAGATTTCCACCATCCAACAGCGACACATTGGCTACAAGAAGTTTAAATTCTAAGAATCTTAACAACAGCGACATACTAATACGAATAACAAGTATGTAAAAAAAAAAAAACCAAATTCATAACACTATCTACGTTCAAAATCTTTAAATAAGTTGGTTAAAACCCCCTAACTTCTTTTTGCAGTTATTTCCCTAAGATTGAAGTTTGGAACTCCCTTCCTTCCCTTCTCTTCTTTTCCTACGTGCCCTCAAATTCTCACACTATTTTTTTGTTTGATTTGATCAGTGTTCACGCATATCTCTACCTTCCTTTTTAAATTAATGTCAAGAGACAATTACATTGTTACAAATAAATTGTTTTAATGGTAATTAAAATTATGTTTATTCCTTATTTTTCACATCTCTATTATTTTCCAATCTTTACCCCCTGAACTTTCCAACAGCTCTTTATTTTATTTTCTACTTCTTTTTCTTTTAATTTTTGGGTTAATAGGTTGTTAGCACCTGCTAAGTGGGCGTGTTTTGCGTGACCTCCTGCAATAAATTCCTCGAAGATTCCCCCCTTGCAAAGTAAAAATCTCACAGCTCAAATTCTTATTTTCTTAATGTATTATAACAACCCCATTATTAAGCTTCAAGACTCACATGCTTTTTATACTATAACAGGGACAAAATTTTATCAACACGGATAAGATTTCCACCATCCAACAGCGACACATTGGCTACAAGAAGTTTAAATTCTAAGAATCTTAACAACAGCGACATACTAATACGAATAACAAGTATGTAAAAAAAAAAAAACCAAATTCATAACACTATCTACGTTCAAAATCTTTAAATAAGTTGGTTAAAACCCCCTAACTTCTTTTTGCAGTTATTTCCCTAAGATTGAAGTTTGGAACTCCCTTCCTTCCCTTCTCTTCTTTTCCTACGTGCCCTCAAATTCTCACACTATTTTTTTGTTTGATTTGATCAGTGTTCACGCATATCTCTACCTTCCTTTTTAAATTAATGTCAAGAGACAATTACATTGTTACAAATAAATTGTTTTAATGGTAATTAAAATTATGTTTATTCCTTATTTTTCACATCTCTATTATTTTCCAATCTATACCCCCTGAACTTTACAACAGCTCTTTATTTTATTTTCTACTTCTTTTTCTTTTAATTTTTGGGTTAATAGGTTGTTAGCCCTTGCTAAGTGGGCGTGTTTTGCGTGACCTCCTGCAATAAATTCCTCGAAGATTCCCCCCTTGCAAAGTAAAAATCTCACAGCTCAAATTCTTATTTTCTTAATGTATTATAACAACCCCATTATTAAGCTTCAAGACTCACATGCTTTTTATACTATAACAGGGACAAAATTTTATCAACACGGATAAGATTTCCACCATCCAACAGCGACACATTGGCTACAAGAAGTTTAAATTCTAAGAATCTTAACAACAGCGACATACTAATACGAATAACAAGTATGTAAAAAAAAAAAAAACCAAATTCATAACACTATCTACGTTCAAAATCTTTAAATAAGTTGGTTAAAACCCCCTAACTTCTTTTTGCAGTTATTTCCCTAAGATTGAAGTTTGGAACTCCCTTCCTTCCCTTCTCTTCTTTTCCTACGTGCCCTCAAATTCTCACACTATTTTTTTGTTTGATTTGATCAGTGTTCACGCATATCTCTACCTTCCTTTTTAAATTAATGTCAAGAGACAATTACATTGTTACAAATAAATTGTTTTAATGGTAATTAAAATTATGTTTATTCCTTATTTTTCACATCTCTATTATTTTCCAATCTTTACCCCCTGAACTTTCCAACAGCTCTTTATTTTATTTTCTACTTCTTTTTCTTTTAATTTTTGGGTTAATAGGTTGTTAGCACCTGCTAAGTGGGCGTGTTTTGCGTGACCTCCTGCAATAAATTCCTCGAAGATTCCCCCCTTGCAAAGTAAAAATCTCACAGCTCAAATTCTTATTTTCTTAATGTATTATGACAACCCCATTATTAAGCTTCAAGACTCACATGCTTTTTATACTATAACAGGGACAAAATTTTATCAACACGGATAAGATTTCCACCATCCAACAGCGACACATTGGCTACAAGAAGTTTAAATTCTAAGAATCTTAACAACAGCGACATACTAATACGAATAACAAGTATGTAAAAAAAAAAAAACCAAATTCATAACACTATCTACGTTCAAAATCTTTAAATAAGTTGGTTAAAACCCCCTAACTTCTTTTTGCAGTTATTTCCCTAAGATTGAAGTTTGGAACTCCCTTCCTTCCCTTCTCTTCTTTTCCTACGTGCCCTCAAATTCTCACACTATTTTTTTGTTTGATTTGATCAGTGTTCACGCATATCTCTACCTTCCTTTTTAAATTAATGTCAAGAGACAATTACATTGTTACAAATAAATTGTTTTAATGGTAATTAAAATTATGTTTATTCCTTATTTTTCACATCTCTATTATTTTCCAATCTTTACCCCCTGAACTTTCCAACAGCTCTTTATTTTATTTTCTACTTCTTTTTCTTTTAATTTTTGGGTTAATAGGTTGTTAGCCCCTGCTAAGTGGGCGTGTTTTGCGTGACCTCTGGCAATAAATTCCTTGAAGATTCCCCCCTTGCAAAGTAAAAATCTGACAGCTCAAATTCATATTTTCTTAATGTATTATAACAACCCCATTATTAAGCTTCAAGACTCACATGCTTTTTATACTATAACAGGGACAAAATTTTATCAACACGGATAAGATTTCCACCATCCAATAGCGACACATTGGCTACAAGAAGTTTAAATTCTAAGAATCTTAACAACAGCGACATACTAATACGAATAACAAGTATGTAAAAAAAAAAAACCAAATTCATAACACTATCTACGTTCAAAATCTTTAAATAAGTTGGTTAAAACCCCCTAACTTCTTTTTGCAGTTATTTCCCTAAGATTGAAGTTTGGAACTCCCTTCCTTCCCTTCTCTTCTTCTCCTACGTGCCCTCAAATTCTCACACTATTTTTTTGTTTGATTTGATCAGTATTCACGCATATCTCTACCTTCCTTTTTAAATTAATGTCAAGAGACAATTACATTGTTACAAATAAATTGTTTTAATGGTAATTAAAATTATGTTTATTCCTTATTTTTCACATCTCTATTATTTTCCCATCTATACCCCCTGAACATTCCAACAGCTCTTTATTTTATTTTCAACTTCTTTTTGTTTTAATTTTTGGGTTAATAGGTTGTTAGCCACTGCTAAGTGGGCGTGTTTTGCGTGACCTCCTGCAATAAATTCCTTGAAGATTCCCCCCTTGCAAAGTAAAAATCTGACAGCTCAAATTCATATTTTCTTAATGTATTATAACAACCCCATTATTAAGATTCAAGACTCACATGCTTTTTATACTATAACAGGGACAAAATGTTATCAACACGGATAAGATTTCCACCATCCAACAGCGACACATTGGCTACAAGAAGTTTAAATTCTAAGAATCTTAACAACAGCGACATACTAATACGAATAACAAGTATGTAAAAAAAAAAAAACCAAATTCATAACACTATCTACGTTCAAAATCTTTAAATAAGTTGGTTAAAACCCCCTAACTTCTTTTTGCAGTTATTTCCCTAAGATTGAAGTTTGGAACTCCCTTCCTTCCCTTCTCTTCTTTTCCTACGTGCCCTCAAATTCTCACACTATTTTTTTGTTTGATTTGATCAGTGTTCACGCATATCTCTACCTTCCTTTTTAAATTAATGTCAAGAGACAATTACATTGTTACAAATAAATTGTTTTAATGGTAATTAAAATTATGTTTATTCCTTATTTTTCACATCTCTATTATTTTCCAATCTTTACCCCCTGAACTTTCCAACAGCTCTTTATTTTATTTTCTACTTCTTTTTCTTTTAATTTTTGGGTTAATAGGTTGTTAGCACCTGCTAAGTGGGCGTGTTTTGCGTGACCTCCTGCAATAAATTCCTCGAAGATTCCCCCCTTGCAAAGTAAAAATCTCACAGCTCAAATTCTTATTTTCTTAATGTATTATGACAACCCCATTATTAAGCTTCAAGACTCACATGCTTTTTATACTATAACAGGGACAAAATTTTATCAACACGGATAAGATTTCCACCATCCAACAGCGACACATTGGCTACAAGAAGTTTAAATTCTAAGAATCTTAACAACAGCGACATACTAATACGAATAACAAGTATGTAAAAAAAAAAAAACCAAATTCATAACACTATCTACGTTCAAAATCTTTAAATAAGTTGGTTAAAACCCCCTAACTTCTTTTTGCAGTTATTTCCCTAAGATTGAAGTTTGGAACTCCCTTCCTTCCCTTCTCTTCTTTTCCTACGTGCCCTCAAATTCTCACACTATTTTTTTGTTTGATTTGATCAGTGTTCACGCATATCTCTACCTTCCTTTTTAAATTAATGTCAAGAGACAATTACATTGTTACAAATAAATTGTTTTAATGGTAATTAAAATTATGTTTATTCCTTATTTTTCACATCTCTATTATTTTCCAATCTTTACCCCCTGAACTTTCCAACAGCTCTTTATTTTATTTTCTACTTCTTTTTCTTTTAATTTTTGGGTTAATAGGTTGTTAGCCCCTGCTAAGTGGGCGTGTTTTGCGTGACCTCTGGCAATAAATTCCTTGAAGATTCCCCCCTTGCAAAGTAAAAATCTGACAGCTCAAATTCATATTTTCTTAATGTATTATAACAACCCCATTATTAAGCTTCAAGACTCACATGCTTTTTATACTATAACAGGGACAAAATTTTATCAACACGGATAAGATTTCCACCATCCAATAGCGACACATTGGCTACAAGAAGTTTAAATTCTAAGAATCTTAACAACAGCGACATACTAATACGAATAACAAGTATGTAAAAAAAAAAAACCAAATTCATAACACTATCTACGTTCAAAATCTTTAAATAAGTTGGTTAAAACCCCCTAACTTCTTTTTGCAGTTATTTCCCTAAGATTGAAGTTTGGAACTCCCTTCCTTCCCTTCTCTTCTTCTCCTACGTGCCCTCAAATTCTCACACTATTTTTTTGTTTGATTTGATCAGTATTCACGCATATCTCTACCTTCCTTTTTAAATTAATGTCAAGAGACAATTACATTGTTACAAATAAATTGTTTTAATGGTAATTAAAATTATGTTTATTCCTTATTTTTCACATCTCTATTATTTTCCCATCTATACCCCCTGAACATTCCAACAGCTCTTTATTTTATTTTCAACTTCTTTTTGTTTTAATTTT
This sequence comes from Trifolium fragiferum, assembly GCA_954870985.1. Taxonomy (NCBI): domain Eukaryota; kingdom Viridiplantae; phylum Streptophyta; class Magnoliopsida; order Fabales; family Fabaceae; genus Trifolium; species Trifolium fragiferum. The sequence goes on along the minus strand of OX940790.1, from coordinate 21,785,472 downwards.
TGGGTTAATAGGTTGTTAGCCACTGCTAAGTGGGCGTGTTTTGCGTGACCTCCTGCAATAAATTCCTTGAAGATTCCCCCCTTGCAAAGTAAAAATCTGACAGCTCAAATTCATATTTTCTTAATGTATTATAACAACCCCATTATTAAGATTCAAGACTCACATGCTTTTTATACTATAACAGGGACAAAATGTTATCAACACGGATAAGATTTCCACCATCCAACAGCGACACATTGGCTACAAGAAGTTTAAATTCTAAGAATCTTAACAACAGCGACATACTAATACGAATAACAAGTATGTAAAAAAAAAAAAACCAAATTCATAACACTATCTACGTTCAAAATCTTTAAATAAGTTGGTTAAAACCCCCTAACTTCTTTTTGCAGTTATTTCCCTAAGATTGAAGTTTGGAACTCCCTTCCTTCCCTTCTCTTCTTTTCCTACGTGCCCTCAAATTCTCACACTATTTTTTTGTTTGATTTGATCAGTGTTCACGCATATCTCTACCTTCCTTTTTAAATTAATGTCAAGAGACAATTACATTGTTACAAATAAATTGTTTTAATGGTAATTAAAATTATGTTTATTCCTTATTTTTCACATCTCTATTATTTTCCAATCTTTACCCCCTGAACTTTCCAACAGCTCTTTATTTTATTTTCTACTTCTTTTTCTTTTAATTTTTGGGTTAATAGGTTGTTAGCCCCTGCTAAGTGGGCGTGTTTTGCGTGACCTCTGGCAATAAATTCCTTGAAGATTCCCCCCTTGCAAAGTAAAAATCTGACAGCTCAAATTCATATTTTCTTAATGTATTATAACAACCCCATTATTAAGCTTCAAGACTCACATGCTTTTTATACTATAACAGGGACAAAATTTTATCAACACGGATAAGATTTCCACCATCCAATAGCGACACATTGGCTACAAGAAGTTTAAATTCTAAGAATCTTAACAACAGCGACATACTAATACGAATAACAAGTATGTAAAAAAAAAAAACCAAATTCATAACACTATCTACGTTCAAAATCTTTAAATAAGTTGGTTAAAACCCCCTAACTTCTTTTTGCAGTTATTTCCCTAAGATTGAAGTTTGGAACTCCCTTCCTTCCCTTCTCTTCTTCTCCTACGTGCCCTCAAATTCTCACACTATTTTTTTGTTTGATTTGATCAGTATTCACGCATATCTCTACCTTCCTTTTTAAATTAATGTCAAGAGACAATTACATTGTTACAAATAAATTGTTTTAATGGTAATTAAAATTATGTTTATTCCTTATTTTTCACATCTCTATTATTTTCCCATCTATACCCCCTGAACATTCCAACAGCTCTTTATTTTATTTTCAACTTCTTTTTGTTTTAATTTTTGGGTTAATAGGTTGTTAGCCACTGCTAAGTGGGCGTGTTTTGCGTGACCTCCTGCAATAAATTCCTTGAAGATTCCCCCCTTGCAAAGTAAAAATCTGACAGCTCAAATTCATATTTTCTTAATGTATTATAACAACCCCATTATTAAGATTCAAGACTCACATGCTTTTTATACTATAACAGGGACAAAATGTTATCAACACGGATAAGATTTCCACCATCCAACAGCGACACATTGGCTACAAGAAGTTTAAATTCTAAGAATCTTAACAACAGCGACATACTAATACGAATAACAAGTATGTAAAAAAAAAAAAACCAAATTCATAACACTATCTACGTTCAAAATCTTTAAATAAGTTGGTTAAAACCCCCTAACTTCTTTTTGCAGTTATTTCCCTAAGATTGAAGTTTGGAACTCCCTTCCTTCCCTTCTCTTCTTCTCCTACGTGCCCTCAAATTCTCACACTATTTTTTTGTTTGATTTGATCAGTATTCACGCATATCTCTACCTTCCTTTTTAAATTAATGTCAAGAGACAATTACATTGTTACAAATAAATTGTTTTAATGGTAATTAAAATTATGTTTATTCCTTATTTTTCACATCTCTATTATTTTCCCATCTATACCCCCTGAACATTCCAACAGCTCTTTATTTTATTTTCAACTTCTTTTTGTTTTAATTTTTGGGTTAATAGGTTGTTAGCCACTGCTAAGTGGGCGTGTTTTGCGTGACCTCCTGCAATAAATTCCTTGAAGATTCCCCCCTTGCAAAGTAAAAATCTGACAGCTCAAATTCATATTTTCTTAATGTATTATAACAACCCCATTATTAAGCTTCAAGACTCACATGCTTTTTATACTATAACAGGGACAAAATCTTATCAACACGGATAAGATTTCCACCATCCAACAGCGACACATTGGCTACAAGAAGTTTAAATTCTATGAATCTTAAAAACAGCGACATACTAATACGAATAACAAGTATGTAAAAAAAAAAACAACCAAATTCATAACACTATCTACGTTCAAAATCTTTAAATAACTTGGTTAAAACCCCCTAACTTCTTTTTGCAGTTATTTCCCTAAGATTGAAGTTTGGAACTCCCTTCCCTTCTCTTCTTCTCCTACGTGCCCTCAAATTCTCACACTATTTTTTTGTTTGATTTGATCAGTATTCACGCATATCTCTACCTTCATTTTTAAATTAATGTCAAGAGACAATTACATTGTTACAAATAAATTGTTTTAATGGTAATTAAAATTATGTTTATTCCTTATTTTTCACATCTCTATTATTTTCCAATCTATACCCCCTGAACTTTACAACAACTCTTTATTTTATTTTCTACTTCTTTTTCTTTTAATTTTTGGGTTAATAGGTTGTTAGCCCTTGCTAAGTGGGCGTGTTTTGCGTGACCTCCTGCAATAAATTCCTCGAAGATTCCCCCCTTGCAAAGTAAAAATCTCACAGCTCAAATTCTTATTTTCTTAATGTATTATAACAACCCCATTATTAAGATTCAAGACTCACATGCTTTTTATACTATAACAGGGACAAAATGTTATCAACACGGATAAGATTTCCACCATCCAACAGCGACACATTGGCTACAAGAAGTTTAAATTCTAAGAATCTTAACAACAGCGACATACTAATACGAATAACAAGTATGTAAAAAAAAAAAAACCAAATTCATAACACTATCTACGTTCAAAATCTTTAAATAAGTTGGTTAAAACCCCCTAACTTCTTTTTGCAGTTATTTCCCTAAGATTGAAGTTTGGAACTCCCTTCCTTCCCTTCTCTTCTTCTCCTACGTGCCCTCAAATTCTCACACTATTTTTTTGTTTGATTTGATCAGTATTCACGCATATCTCTACCTTCCTTTTTAAATTAATGTCAAGAGACAATTACATTGTTACAAATAAATTGTTTTAATGGTAATTAAAATTATGTTTATTCCTTATTTTTCACATCTCTATTATTTTCCCATCTATACCCCCTGAACATTCCAACAGCTCTTTATTTTATTTTCAACTTCTTTTTGTTTTAATTTTTGGGTTAATAGGTTGTTAGCCACTGCTAAGTGGGCGTGTTTTGCGTGACCTCCTGCAATAAATTCCTTGAAGATTCCCCCCTTGCAAAGTAAAAATCTGACAGCTCAAATTCATATTTTCTTAATGTATTATAACAACCCCATTATTAAGCTTCAAGACTCACATGCTTTTTATACTATAACAGGGACAAAATCTTATCAACACGGATAAGATTTCCACCATCCAACAGCGACACATTGGCTACAAGAAGTTTAAATTCTATGAATCTTAAAAACAGCGACATACTAATACGAATAACAAGTATGTAAAAAAAAAAACAACCAAATTCATAACACTATCTACGTTCAAAATCTTTAAATAACTTGGTTAAAACCCCCTAACTTCTTTTTGCAGTTATTTCCCTAAGATTGAAGTTTGGAACTCCCTTCCCTTCTCTTCTTCTCCTACGTGCCCTCAAATTCTCACACTATTTTTTTGTTTGATTTGATCAGTATTCACGCATATCTCTACCTTCATTTTTAAATTAATGTCAAGAGACAATTACATTGTTACAAATAAATTGTTTTAATGGTAATTAAAATTATGTTTATTCCTTATTTTTCACATCTCTATTATTTTCCAATCTATACCCCCTGAACTTTACAACAACTCTTTATTTTATTTTCTACTTCTTTTTCTTTTAATTTTTGGGTTAATAGGTTGTTAGCCCTTGCTAAGTGGGCGTGTTTTGCGTGACCTCCTGCAATAAATTCCTCGAAGATTCCCCCCTTGCAAAGTAAAAATCTCACAGCTCAAATTCATATTTTCTTAATGTATTATAACAACCCCATTATTAAGCTTCAAGACTCACATGCTTTTTATACTATAACAGGGACAAAATTTTATCAACACGGATAAGATTTCCACCATCCAACAGCGACACATTGGCTACAAGAAGTTTAAATTCTAAGAATCTTAACAACAGCGACATACTAATACGAATAACAGGTATGTAAAAAAAAAAAAAAACCAAATTCATAACACTATCTACGTTCAAAATCTTTAAATAAGTTGGTTAAAACCCCCTAACTTCTTTTTGCAGTTATTTCCCTATGATTGAAGTTTGGAACTCCCTTCCTTCCCTTCTCTTCTTCTCCTACGTGCCCTCAAATTCTCACACTATTTTTTTGTTTGATTTGATCATTATTCACGCATATCTCTACCTTCCTTTTTAAATTAATGTCAAGAGACAATTACATTGTTACAAATAAATTGTTTTAATGGTAATTAAAATTATGTTTATTCCTTATTTTTCACATCTCTATTATTTTCCAATCTTTACCCCCTGAACTTTCCAACAGCTCTTTATTTTATTTTCTACTTCTTTTTCTTTTAATTTTTGGGTTAATAGGTTGTTAGCCCCTGCTAAGTGGGCGTGTTTTGCGTGACCTCTGGCAATAAATTCCTTGAAGATTCCCCCCTTGCAAAGTAAAAATCTGACAGCTCAAATTCATATTTTCTTAATGTATTATAACAACCCCATTATTAAGCTTCAAGACTCACATGCTTTTTATACTATAACAGGGACAAAATTTTATCAACACGGATAAGATTTCCACCATCCAACAGCGACACATTGGCTACAAGAAGTTTAAATTCTATGAATCTTAACAACAGCGACATACTAATACGAATAACAAGTATGTAAAAAAAAAAAAAAACCAAATTCATAACACTATCTACGTTCAAAATTTTTAAATAAGTTGGTTAAAACCCCCTAACTTCTTTTTGCAGTTATTTCCCTAAGATTGAAGTTTGGAACTCCCTTCCTTCCCTTCTCTTCTTCTCCTACGTGCCCTCAAATTCTCACACTATTTTTTTGTTTGATTTGATCAGTATTCACGCATATCTCTACCTTCATTTTTAAATTAATGTCAAGAGACAATTACATTGTTACAAATAAATTGTTTTAACGGTAATTAAAATTATGTTTATTCCTTATTTTTCACATCTCTATTATTTTCCAATCTATACCCCCTGAACTTTACAACAGCTCTTTATTTTATTTTCTACTTCTTTTTCTTTTAATTTTTGGGTTAATAGGTTGTTAGCCCTTGCTAAGTGGGCGTGTTTTGCGTGACCTCCTGCAATAAATTCCTCGAAGATTCCCCCCTTGCAAAGTAAAAATCTCACAGCTCAAATTCATATTTTCTTAATGTATTATAACAACCCCATTATTAAGCTTCAAGACTCACATGCTTTTTATACTATAACAGGGACAAAATTTTATCAACACGGATAAGATTTCCACCATCCAACAGCGACACATTGGCTACAAGAAGTTTAAATTCTAAGAATGTTAATAACAGCGACATACTAATACGAATAACAAGTATGTAAAAAAAAAAAAAAACCAAATTCATAACACTATCTACGTTCAAAATCTTTAAATAAGTTGGTTAAAACCCCCTAACTTCTTTTTGCAGTTATTTCCCTAAGATTGAAGTTTGGAACTCCCTTCCTTCCCTTCTCTTCTTCTCCTACGTGCCCTCAAATTCTCACACTATTTTTTTGTTTGATTTGATCAGTATTCACGCATATCTCTACCTTCCTTTTTAAATTAATGTCAAGAGACAATTACATTGTTACAAATAAATTGTTTTAATGGTAATTAAAATTATGTTTATTCCTTATTTTTCACATCTCTATTATTTTCCAATCTTTACCCCCTGAACTTTCCAACAGCTCTTTATTTTATTTTCTACTTCTTTTTCTTTTAATTTTTGGGTTAATAGGTTGTTAGCCCCTGCTAAGTGGGCGTGTTTTGCGTGACCTCTGGCAATAAATTCCTTGAAGATTCCCCCCTTGCAAAGTAAAAATCTGACAGCTCAAATTCATATTTTCTTAATGTATTATAACAACCCCATTATTAAGCTTCAAGACTCACATGCTTTTTATACTATAACAGGGACAAAATTTTATCAACACGGATAAGATTTCCACCATCCAACAGCGACACATTGGCTACAAGAAGTTTAAATTCTAAGAATCTTAACAACAGCGACATACTAATACGAATAACAGGTATGTAAAAAAAAAAAAACCAAATTCATAACACTATCTACGTTCAAAATCTTTAAATAAGTTGGTTAAAACCCCCTAACTTCTTTTTGCAGTTATTTCCCTATGATTGAAGTTTGGAACTCCCTTCCTTCCCTTCTCTTCTTCTCCTACGTGCCCTCAAATTCTCACACTATTTTTTTGTTTGATTTGATCATTATTCACGCATATCTCTACCTTCCTTTTTAAATTAATGTCAAGAGACAATTACATTGTTACAAATAAATTGTTTTAATGGTAATTAAAATTATGTTTATTCCTTATTTTTCACATCTCTATTATTTTCCAATCTTTACCCCCTGAACTTTCCAACAGCTCTTTATTTTATTTTCTACTTCTTTTTCTTTTAATTTTTGGGTTAATAGGTTGTTAGCCCCTGCTAAGTGGGCGTGTTTTGCGTGACCTCTGGCAATAAATTCCTTGAAGATTCCCCCCTTGCAAAGTAAAAATCTGACAGCTCAAATTCATATTTTCTTAATGTATTATAACAACACCATTATTAAGCTTCAAGACTCACATGCTTTTTATACTATAACAGGGACAAAATTTTATCAACACGGATAAGATTTCCACCATCCAACAGCGACACATTGGCTACAAGAAGTTTAAATTCTAAGAATCTTAACAACAGCGACATACTAATACGAATAACAGGTATGTAAAAAAAAAAAAAAACCAAATTCATAACACTATCTACGTTCAAAATCTTTAAATAAGTTGGTTAAAACCCCCTAACTTCTTTTTGCAGTTATTTCCCTATGATTGAAGTTTGGAACTCCCTTCCTTCCCTTCTCTTCTTCTCCTACGTGCCCTCAAATTCTCACACTATTTTTTTGTTTGATTTGATCAGTATTCACGCATATCTCTACGTTCATTTTTAAATTAATGTCAAGAGACAATTACATTGTTACAAATAAATTGTTTTAACGGTAATTAAAATTATGTTTATTCCTTATTTTTCACATCTCTATTATTTTCCAATCTATACCCCCTGAACTTTACAACAGCTCTTTATTTTATTTTCTACTTCTTTTTCTTTTAATTTTTGGGTTAATAGGTTGTTAGCCCTTGCTAAGTGGGCATGTTTTGCGTGACCTCCTGCAATAAATTCCTCGAAGATTCCCCCCTTGCAAAGTAAAAATCTCACAGCTCAAATTCATATTTTCTTAATGTATTATAACAACCCCATTATTAAGCTTCAAGACTCACATGCTTTTTATACTATAACAGGGACAAAATTTTATCAACACGGATAAGATTTCCACCATCCAACAGCGACACATTGGCTACAAGAAGTTTAAATTCTAAGAATCTTAATAACAGCGACATACTAATACGAATAACAAATATGTAAAAAAAAAAAAAAACCAAATTCATAACACTATCTACGTTCAAAATCTTTAAATAAGTTGGTTAAAACCCCCTAACTTCTTTTTGCAGTTATTTCCCTAAGATTGAAGTTTGGAACTCCCTTCCTTCCCTTCTCTTCTTCTCCTACGTGCCCTCAAATTCTCACACTATTTTTTTGTTTGATTTGATCAGTATTCACGCATATCTCTACCTTCCTTTTTAAATTAATGTCAAGAGACAATTACATTGTTACAAATAAATTGTTTTAATGGTAATTAAAATTATGTTTATTCCTTATTTTTCACATCTCTATTATTTTCCAATCTTTACCCCCTGAACTTTCCAACAGCTCTTTATTTTATTTTCTACTTCTTTTTCTTTTAATTTTTGGGTTAATAGGTTGTTAGCCCTTGCTAAGTGGGCGTGTTTTGCGTGACCTCCTGCAATAAATTCCTCGAAGATTCCCCCCTTGCAAAGTAAAAATCTCACAGCTCAAATTCATATTTTCTTAATGTATTATAACAACCCCATTATTAAGCTTCAAGACTCACATGCTTTTTATACTATAACAGGGACAAAATTTTATCAACACGGATAAGATTTCCACCATCCAACAGCGACACATTGGCTACAAGAAGTTTAAATTCTAAGAATCTTAACAACAGCGACATACTAATACGAATAACAAGTATGTAAAAAAAAAAAAAAACCAAATTCATAACACTATCTACGTTCAAAATCTTTAAATAAGTTGGTTAAAACCCCCTAACTTCTTTTTGCAGTTATTTCCCTAAGATTGAAGTTTGGAACTCCCTTCCTTCCCTTCTCTTCTTCTCCTACGTGCCCTCAAATTCTCACACTATTTTTTGGTTTGATTTGATCAGTATTCACGCATATCTCTACCTTCCTTTTTAAATTAATGTCAAGAGACAATTACATTGTTACAAATAAATTGTTTTAATGGTAATTAAAATTATGTTTATTCCTTATTTTTCACATCTCTATTATTTTCCAATCTTTACCCCCTGAACTTTCCAACAGCTCTTTATTTTATTTTCTACTTCTTTTTCTTTTAATTTTTGGGTTAATAGGTTGTTAGCCCCTGCTAAGTGGGCGTGTTTTGCGTGACCTCTGGCAATAAATTCCTTGAAGATTCCCCCCTTGCAAAGTAAAAATCTGACAGCTCAAATTCATATTTTCTTAATGTATTATAACAACCCCATTATTAAGCTTCAAGACTCACATGCTTTTTATACTATAACAGGGACAAAATTTTATCAACACGGATAAGATTTCCACCATCCAATAGCGACACATTGGCTACAAGAAGTTTAAATTCTAAGAATCTTAACAACAGCGACATACTAATTCGAATAACAAGTATGTAAAAAAAAAAACCAAATTCATAACACTATCTACGTTCAAAATCTTTAAATAAGTTGGTTAAAACCCCCTAACTTCTTTTTGCAGTTATTTCCCTAAGATTGAAGTTTGGAACTCCCTTCCTTCCCTTCTCTTCTTCTCCTACGTGCCCTCAAATTCTCACACTATTTTTTTGTTTGATTTGATCAGTATTCACGCATATCTCTACCTTCATTTTTAAATTAATGTCAAGAGACAATTACATTGTTACAAATAAATTGTTTTAATGGTAATTAAAATTATGTTTATTCCTTATTTTTCACATCTCTATTATTTTCCAATCTTTACCCCCTGAACTTTTCAACAGCTCTTTATTTTATTTTCTACTTCTTTTTCTTTTAATTTTTGGGTTAATAGGTTGTTAGCCCCTGCTAAGTGGGCGTGTTTTGCGTGACCTCTGGCAATAAATTCCTTGAAGATTCCCCCCTTGCAAAGTAAAAATCTGACAGCTCAAATTCATATTTTCTTAATGTATTATAACAACCCCATTATTAAGCTTCAAGACTCACATGCTTTTTATACTATAACAGGGACAAAATTTTATCAACACGGATAAGATTTCCACCATCCAATAGCGACACATTGGCTACAAGAAGTTTAAATTCTAAGAATCTTAACAACAGCGACATACTAATACGAATAACAAGTATGTAAAAAAAAAAAACCAAATTCATAACACTATCTACGTTCAAAATCTTTAAATAAGTTGGTTAAAACCCCCTAACTTCTTTTTGCAGTTATTTCCCTAAGATTGAAGTTTGGAACTCCCTTCCTTCCCTTCTCTTCTTCTCCTACGTGCCCTCAAATTCTCACACTATTTTTTTGTTTGATTTGATCAGTATTCACGCATATCTCTACCTTCATTTTTAAATTAATGTCAAGATACAATTATATTATTACAAATAAATTGTTTTAATGGTAATTAAAATAATGTTTATTCCTTATTTTTCAGATCTCTATTATTTTCCAATCTTTACCCCCTGAACTTTCCAACAGCTCTTTATTTTATTTTCTACTTCTTTTTCTTTTAATTTTTGGGTTAATAGGTTGTTAGCCCCTGCTAAGTGGGCGTGTTTTGCGTGACCTCTGGCAATAAATTCCTTGAAGATTCCCCCCTTGCAAAGTAAAAATCTGACAGCTCAAATTCATATTTTCTTAATGTATTATAACAACCCCGTTATTAAGCTTCGAGACTCACATGCTTTTTATACTATAACAGGGACAAAATTTTATCAACACGGATAAGATTTCCACCATCCAATAGCGACACATTGGCTACAAGAAGTTTAAATTCTAAGAATCTTAACAATAGCGACATACTAATACGAATAACAAGTATGTAAAAAAAAAAACCAAATTCATAACACTATCTACGTTCAAAATCTTTAAATAAGTTGGTTAAAACCCCCTAACTTCTTTTTGCAGTTATTTCCCTAAGATTGAAGTTTGCAACTCCCTTCCTTCCCTTCTCTTCTTCTCCTACGTGCCCTCAAATTCTCACACTATTTTTTTGTTTGATTTGATCAGTATTCACGCATATCTCTACCTTCCTTTTTAAATTAATGTCAAGAGACAATTACATTGTTACAAATAAATTGTTTTAATGGTAATTAAAATTATGTTTATTCCTTATTTTTCACATCTCTATTATTTTCCCATCTATACCCCCTGAACATTCCAACAGCTCTTTATTTTATTTTCAACTTCATTTTGTTTTAATTTTTGGGTTAATAGGTTGTTAGCCACTGCTAAGTGGGCGTGTTTTGCGTGACCTCCTGCAATAAATTCCTTGAAGATTCCCCCCTTGCAAAGTAAAAATCTGACAGCTCAAATTCATATTTTCTTAATGTATTATAACAACCCCATTATTAAGCTTCAAGACTCACATGCTTTTTATACTATAACAGGGACAAAATTTTATCAACACGGATAAGATTTCCACCATCCAACAGCGACACATTGGCTACAAGAAGTTTAAATTCTATGAATCTTAAAAACAGCGACATACTAATACGAATAACAAGTATGTAAAAAAAAAACAACCAAATTCATAACACTATCTACGTTCAAAATCTTTAAATAACTTGGTTAAAACCCCCTAACTTCTTTTTGCAGTTATTTCCCTAAGATTGAAGTTTGGAACTCCCTTCCTTCCCTTCTCTTCTTCTCCTACGTGCCCTCAAATTCTCACACTATTTTTTTGTTTGATTTGATCAGTATTCACGCATATCTCTACCTTCATTTTTAAATTAATGTCAAGAGACAATTACATTGTTACAAATAAATTGTTTTAATGGTAATTAAAATTATGTTTATTCCTTATTTTTCACATCTCTATTATTTTCCAATCTATACCCCCTGAACTTTACATCAACTCTTTATTTTATTTTCTACTTCTTTTTCTTTTAATTTTTGGGTTAATAGGTTGTTAGCCCTTGCTAAGTGGGCGTGTTTTGCGTGACCTCCTGCAATAAATTCCTCGAAGATTCCCCCTTGCAAAGTAAAAATCTCACAGCTCAAATTCATATTTTCTTAATGTATTATAACAACCCCATTATTAAGCTTCAAGACTCACATGCTTATTATACTATAACAGGGACAAAATTTTAACAACACGGATAAGATTTCCACCATCCAACAGCGACACATTGGCTACAAGAAGTTTAAATTCTAAGAATCTTAACAACAACGACATACTAATACGAATAACAAGTATGTAAAAAAAAAAAACCAAATTCATAGCACTATCTACGTTCAAAATCTTTAAATAAGTTGGTTAAAACCCCCTAACTTCTTTTTGCAGTTATTTCCCTAAGATTGAAGTTTGGAACTCCCTTCCTTCCCTTCTCTTCTTCTCCTAGGTGCCCTCAAATTCTCACACTATTTTTTTGTTTGATTTGATCAGTATTCACGCATATCTCTACCTTCCTTTTTAAATTAATGTCAAGAGACAATTACATTGTTACAAATAAATTGTTTTAATGGTAATTAAAATTATGTTTATTCCTTATTTTTCACATCTCTATTATTTTCCCATCTATACCCCCTGAACATTCCAACAGCTCTTTATTTTATTTTCAACTTCATTTTGTTTTAATTTTTGGGTTAATAGGTTGTTAGCCACTGCTAAGTGGGCGTGTTTTGCGTGACCTCCTGCAATAAATTCCTTGAAGATTCCCCCCTTGCAAAGTAAAAATCTGACAGCTCAAATTCATATTTTCTTAATGTATTATAACAACCCCATTATTAAGCTTCAAGACTCACATGCTTTTTATACTATAACAGGGACAAAATTTTATCAACACGGATAAGATTTCCACCATCCAACAGCGACACATTGGCTACAAGAAGTTTAAATTCTATGAATCTTAAAAACAGCGACATACTAATACGAATAACAAGTATGTAAAAAAAAAACAACCAAATTCATAACACTATCTACGTTCAAAATCTTTAAATAACTTGGTTAAAACCCCCTAACTTCTTTTTGCAGTTATTTCCCTAAGATTGAAGTTTGGAACTCCCTTCCTTCCCTTCTCTTCTTCTCCTACGTGCCCTCAAATTCTCACACTATTTTTTTGTTTGATTTGATCAGTATTCACGCATATCTCTACCTTCATTTTTAAATTAATGTCAAGAGACAATTACATTGTTACAAATAAATTGTTTTAATGGTAATTAAAATTATGTTTATTCCTTATTTTTCACATCTCTATTATTTTCCAATCTATACCCCCTGAACTTTACATCAACTCTTTATTTTATTTTCTACTTCTTTTTCTTTTAATTTTTGGGTTAATAGGTTGTTAGCCCTTGCTAAGTGGGCGTGTTTTGCGTGACCTCCTGCAATAAATTCCTCGAAGATTCCCCCTTGCAAAGTAAAAATCTCACAGCTCAAATTCATATTTTCTTAATGTATTATAACAACCCCATTATTAAGCTTCAAGACTCACATGCTTTTTATACTATAACAGGGACAAAATTTTATCAACACGGATAAGATTTCCACCATCCAACAGCGACACATTGGCTACAAGAAGTTTAAATTCTAAGAATCTTAACAACAGCGACATACTAATACGAATAACAAGTATGTAAAAAAAAAAAAAAAACCAAATTCATAACACTATCTACGTTCAAAATCTTTAAATAAGTTGGTTAAAACCCCCTAACTTCTTTTTGCAGTTATTTCCCTAAGATTGAAGTTTGGAACTCCCTTCCTTCCCTTCACTTCTTCTCCTACGTGCCCTCAAATTCTCACACTATTTTTTTGTTTGATTTGATCATTATTCACGCATATCTCTACCTTCCTTTTTAAATTAATGTCAAGAGACAATTACATTGTTACACATAAATTGTTTTAATGGTAATTAAAATTATGTTTATTCCTTATTTTTCACATCTCTATTATTTTCCAATCTTTACCCCCTGAACTTTCCAACAGCTCTTTATTTTATTTTCTACTTCTTTTTCTTTTAATTTTTGGGTTAATAGGTTGTTAGCCCCTGCTAAGTGGGCGTGTTTTGCGTGACCTCTGGCAATAAATTCCTTGAAGATTCCCCCCTTGCAAAGTAAAAATCTGACAGCTCAAATTCATATTTTCTTAATGTATTATAACAACCCCATTATTAAGCTTCAAGACTCACATGCTTTTTATACTATAACAGGGACAAAATTTTATCAACACGGATAAGATTTCCACCATCCAACAGCGACACATTGGCTACAAGAAGTTTAAATTCTATGAATCTTAACAACAGCGACATACTAATACGAATAACAAACCAAATTCATAACACTATCTACGTTCAAAATCTTTAAATAAGTTGGTTAAAACCCCCTTACTTCTTTTTGCAGTTATTTCCCTAAGGTTGAAGTTTGAGAATTCCCTTCCTTCCCTTCTCTTCATCTCCTACGTGCCGTCAAATTTTCACACTATTTTTTTGTTTGATTTGATCAGTATTCACGCATATCTCTACCTTCCTTTTTAAATTAATGTCAAGATACAATTATATTATTACAAATAAATTGTTTTAATGGTAATTAAAATAATGTTTATTCCTTATTTTTCAGATCTCTATTATTTTCCCATCTATACCCCCGGAACTTTCCAACACCTCTTTATTTTATTTTCTACTTCTTTTTCTTTTAATTTTTGGGTTAATAGGTTGTTAGCCCCTGCTAAGTGGGCGTGTTTTGCGTGACCTCTGGCAATAAATTCCTTGAAGATTCCCCCCTTGCAAAGTAAAAATCTGACAGCTCAAATTCATATTTTCTTAATGTATTATAACAACCCCGTTATTAAGCTTCAAGACTCACATGCTTTTTATACTATAACAGGGACAAAATTTTATCAACACGGATAAGATTTCCACCATCCAATAGCGACACATTGGCTACAAGAAGTTTAAATTCTAAGAATCTTAACAATAGCGACATACTAATACGAATAACAAGTATGTAAAAAAAAAAACCAAATTCATAACACTATCTACGTTCAAAATCTTTAAATAAGTTGGTTAAAACCCCCTAACTTCTTTTTGCAGTTATTTCCCTAAGATTGAAGTTTGGAACTCCCTTCCTTCCCTTCTCTTCTTCTCCTACGTGCCCTCAAATTCTCACACTATTTTTTTGTTTGATTTGATCAGTATTCACGCATATCTCTACCTTCCTTTTTAAATTAATGTCAAGAGACAATTACATTGTTACAAATAAATTGTTTTAATGGTAATTAAAATTATGTTTATTCCTTATTTTTCACATCTCTATTATTTTCCCATCTATACCCCCTGAACATTCCAACAGCTCTTTATTTTATTTTCAACTTCTTTTTGTTTTAATTTTTGGGTTAATAGGTTGTTAGCCACTGCTAAGTGGGCGTGTTTTGCGTGACCTCCTGCAATAAATTCCTTGAAGATTCCCCCCTTGCAAAGTAAAAATCTGACAGCTCAAATTCATATTTTCTTAATGTATTATAACAACCCCATTATTAAGCTTCAAGACTCACATGCTTTTTATACTATAACAGGGACAAAATTTTATCAACACGGATAAGATTTCCACCATCCAACAGCGACACATTGGCTACAAGAAGTTTAAATTCTATGAATCTTAAAAACAGCGACATACTAATACGAATAACAAGTATGTAAAAAAAAAACAACCAAATTCATAACACTATCTACGTTCAAAATCTTTAAATAACTTGGTTAAAACCCCCTAACTTCTTTTTGCAGTTATTTCCCTAAGATTGAAGTTTGGAACTCCCTTCCTTCCCTTCTCTTCTTCTCCTACGTGCCCTCAAATTCTCACACTATTTTTTTGTTTGATTTGATCAGTATTCACGCATATCTCTACCTTCATTTTTAAATTAATGTCAAGAGACAATTACATTGTTACAAATAAATTGTTTTAATGGTAATTAAAATTATGTTTATTCCTTATTTTTCACATCTCTATTATTTTCCAATCTATACCCCCTGAACTTTACAACAACTCTTTATTTTATTTTCTACTTCTTTTTCTTTTAATTTTTGGGTTAATAGGTTGTTAGCCCTTGCTAAGTGGGCGTGTTTTGCGTGACCTCCTGCAATAAATTCCTCGAAGATTCCCCCCTTGCAAAGTAAAAATCTCACAGCTCAAATTCATATTTTCTTAATGTATTATAACAACCCCATTATTAAGCTTCAAGACTCACATGCTTTTTATACTATAACAGGGACAAAATTTTATCAACACGGATAAGATTTCCACCATCCAACAGCGACACATTGGCTACAAGAAGTTTAAATTCTAAGAATCTTAACAACAGCGACATACTAATACGAATAACAAGTATGTAAAAAAAAAAAAAACCAAATTCATAACACTATCTACGTTCAAAATCTTTAAATAAGTTGGTTAAAACCCCCTAACTTCTTTTTGCAGTTATTTCCCTAAGATTGAAGTTTGGAACTCCCTTCCTTCCCTTCTCTTCTTCTCCTACGTGCCCTCAAATTCTCACACTATTTTTTTGTTTGATTTGATCATTATTCACGCATATCTCTACCTTCCTTTTTAAATTAATGTCAAGAGACAATTACATTGTTACACATAAATTGTTTTAATGGTAATTAAAATTATGTTTATTCCTTATTTTTCACATCTCTATTATTTTCCAATCTTTACCCCCTGAACTTTCCAACAGCTCTTTATTTTATTTTCTACTTCTTTTTCTTCTAATTTTTGGGTTAATAGGTTGTTAGCCCCTGCTAAGTGGGCGTGTTTTGCGTGACCTCTGGCAATAAATTCCTTGAAGATTCCCCCCTTGCAAAGTAAAAATCTGACAGCTCAAATTCATATTTTCTTAATGTATTATAACAACCCCATTATTAAGCTTCAAGACTCACATGCTTTTTATACTATAACAGGGACAAAATTTTATCAACACGGATAAGATTTCCACCATCCAACAGCGACACATTGGCTACAAGAAGTTTAAATTCTATGAATCTTAACAACAGCGACATACTAATACGAATAACAAGTATGTAAAAAAAAAAAAAAAACCAAATTCATAACACTATCTACGTTCAAAATCTTTAAATAAGTTGGTTAAAACCCCCTTACTTCTTTTTGCAGTTATTTCCCTAAGGTTGAAGTTTGAGAATTCCCTTCCTTCCCTTCTCTTCATCTCCTACGTGCCGTCAAATTTTCACACTATTTTTTTGTTTGATTTGATCAGTATTCACGCATATCTCTACCTTCCTTTTTAAATTAATGTCAAGATACAATTACATTATTACAAATAAATTGTTTTAATGGTAATTAAAATAATGTTTATTCCTTATTTTTCAGATCTCTATTATTTTCCCATCTATACCCCCGGAACTTTCCAACACCTCTTTATTTTATTTTCTACTTCTTTTTCTTTTAATTTTTGGGTTAATAGGTTGTTAGCCCCTGCTAAGTGGGCGTGTTTTGCGTGACCTCTGGCAATAAATTCCTTGAAGATTCCCCCCTTGCAAAGTAAAAATCTGACAGCTCAAATTCATATTTTCTTAATGTATTATAACAACCCCATTATTAAGCTTCAAGACTCACATGCTTTTTATACTATAACAGGGACAAAATTTTATCAACACGGATAAGATTTCCACCATCCAATAGCGACACATTGGCTACAAGAAGTTTAAATTCTAAGAATCTTAACAACAGCGACATACTAATACGAATAACAAGTATGTAAAAAAAAAAAACCAAATTCATAACACTATCTACGTTCAAAATCTTTAAATAAGTTGGTTAAAACCCCCTAACTTCTTTTTGCAGTTATTTCCCTAAGATTGAAGTTTGGAACTCCCTTCCTTCCCTTCTCTTCTTCTCCTACGTGCCCTCAAATTCTCACACTATTTTTTTGTTTGATTTGATCAGTATTCACGCATATCTCTACCTTCCTTTTTAAATTAATGTCAAGAGACAATTACATTGTTACAAATAAATTGTTTTAACGGTAATTAAAATTATGTTTATTCCTTATTTTTCACATCTCTATTATTTTCCCATCTATACCCCCTGAACATTCCAACAGCTCTTTATTTTATTTTCTACTTCTTTTTGTTTTAATTTTTGGGTTAATAGGTTGTTAGCCCCTGCTAAGTGGGCGTGTTTTGCGTGACCTCCTGCAATAAATTCCTTGAAGATTCCCCCCTTGCAAAGTAAAATTCTGACAGCTCAAATTCATATTTTCTTAATGTATTATAACAACCCCATTATTAAGCTTCAAGACTCACATGCTTTTTATACTATAACAGGGACAAAATTTTATCAACACGGATAAGATTTTCACCATCCAACAGTGACACATTGGCTACAAGAAGTTTAAATTCTAAGAATCTTAACAACAGCGACATACTAATACGAATAACAAGTATGTAAAAAAAAAAAACCAAATTCATAACACTATCTACGTTCAAAATCTTTAAAAAAGTTGGTTAAAACCCCGTAACTTCTTTTTGCAGTTATTTCCCTAAGATTGAAGTTTGGAACTCCCTTCCTTCCCTTCTCTTCTTCTCCTACGTGCCCTCAAATTCTCACACTATTTTTTTGTTTGATTTGATCAGTATTCACGCATATCTCTACCTTCATTTTTAAATTAATGTCAAGAGACAATTACATTGTTACAAATAAATTGTTTTAATGGTAATTAAAATTATGTTTATTCCTTATTTTTCACATCTCTATTATTTTCCAATCTATACCCCCTGAACTTTACAACAGCTCTTTATTTTATTTTCTACTTCTTTTTCTTTTAATTTTTGGGTTAATAGGTTGTTAGCCCTTGCTAAGTGGGCGTGTTTTGCATGACCTCCTGCAATAAATTCCTTGAAGATTCCCCCCTTGCAAAGTAAAAATCTGACAGCTCAAATTCATATTTTCTTAATGTATTATAACAACCCCATTATTAAGCTTCAAGACTCACATGCTTTTTATACTATAACAGGGACAAAATTTTATCAACACGGATATGATTTGCACCATCCAACAGCGACACATTGGCTACAAGAAGTTTAAATTCTAAGAAACTTAACAACATCGACATACTAATACGAACAACAAGTATGTAAAAAAAAAATAAAAATAAAAATAAAAAACAACCAAATTCATAACACTATCTACGTTCAAAATCTTTAAATGAGTTGGTTAAAACCCCCTTACTTCTTTTTGCAGTTATTTCCCTAAGGTTGAAGTTTGAGAATTCCCTTCCTTCCCTTCTCTTCATCTCCTACGTGCCGTCAAATTTTCACACTATTTTTTTGTTTGATTTGATCAGTATTCACGCATATCTATACCTTCCTTTTTAAATTAATGTCAAGATACAATTACATTATTACAAATAAATTGTTTTAATGGTAATTAAAATAATGTTTATTCCTTATTTTTCAGATCTCTATTATTTTCCCATCTATACCCCCGGAACTTTCCAACACCTCTTTATTTTATTTTCTACTTCTTTTTCTTTTAATTTTTGGGTTAATAGGTTGTTAGCCCCTGCTAAGTGGGCGTGTTTTGCGTGACCTCTGGCAATAAATTCCTTGAAGATTCCCCCCTTGCAAAGTAAAAATCTGACAGCTCAAATTCATATTTTCTTAATGTATTATAACAACCCCATTATTAAGCTTCAAGACTCACATGCTTTTTATACTATAACAGGGACAAAATTTTATCAACACGGATAAGATTTCCACCATCCAATAGCGACACATTGGCTACAAGAAGTTTAAATTCTAAGAATCTTAACAACAGCGACATACTAATACGAATAACAAGTATGTAAAAAAAAAACCAAATTCATAACACTATCTACGTTCAAAATCTTTAAATAAGTTGGTTAAAACCCCCTAACTTCTTTTTGCAGTTATTTCCTTAAGATTGAAGTTTGGAACTCCCTTCCTTCCCTTCTCTTCTTCTCCTACGTGCCCTCAAATTCTCACACTATTTTTTTGTTTGATTTGATCAGTATTCACGCATATCTCTACCTTCCTTTTTAAATTAATGTCAAGAGACAATTACATTGTTACAAATAAATTGTTTTAACGGTAATTAAAATTATGTTTATTCCTTATTTTTCACATCTCTATTATTTTCCCATCTATACCCCCTGAACATTCCAACAGCTCTTTATTTTATTTTCTACTTCTTTTTGTTTTAATTTTTGGGTTAATAGGTTGTTAGCCCCTGCTAAGTGGGCGTGTTTTGCGTGACCTCCTGCAATAAATTCCTTGAAGATTCCCCCCTTGCAAAGTAAAATTCTGACAGCTCAAATTCATATTTTCTTAATGTATTATAACAACCCCATTATTAAGCTTCAAGACTCACATGCTTTTTATACTATAACAGGGACAAAATTTTATCAACACGGATAAGATTTTCACCATCCAACAGTGACACATTGGCTACAAGAAGTTTAAATTCTAAGAATCTTAACAACAGCGACATACTAATACGAATAACAAGTATGTAAAAAAAAAACCAAATTCATAACACTATCTACGTTCAAAATCTTTATAAAAGTTGGTTAAAACCCCCTAACTTCTTTTTGCAGTTATTTCCCTAAGATTGAAGTTTGGAACTCCCTTCCTTCCCTTCTCTTCTTCTCCTACGTGCCCTCAAATTCTCACACTATTTTTTTGTTTGATATGATCAGTATTCACGCATATCTCTACCTTTCTTTTTAAATTAATGTCAAGAGACAATTACATTGTTACAAATAAATTGTTTTAATGGTAATTAAAATTATGTTTATTCCTTATTTTTCACATCTCTATTATTTTCCCATCTATACCCCCTGAACTTTCCAACAGCTCTTTATTTTATTTTCTACTTCTTTTTCTTTTAATTTTTGGGTTAATAGGTATTTAGCCCCTGCTAAATGGGCGTGTTTTGCGTGACCTCCTGCAATAAATTCCTTGAAGATTCCCCCCTTGCAAAGTAAAAATCTGACTGCTCAAATTCATATTTTCTTAATGTATTATAACAACCCCATTATTAAGCTTCAAGACTCACATGCTTATTATACTATAACAGGGACAAAATTTTAACAACACGGATAAGATTTCCACCATCCAACAGCGACACATTGGCTACAAGAAGTTTAAATTCTATGAATCTTAACAACAACGACATACTAATACGAATAACAAGTATGTAAAAAAAAAAAACCAAATTCATAGCACTATCTACGTTCAAAATCTTTAAATAAGTTGGTTAAAACCCCCTAACTTCTTTTTGCAGTTATTTCCCTAAGATTGAAGTTTGGAACTCCCTTCCTTCCCTTCTCTTCTTCTCCTAGGTGCCCTCAAATTCTCACACTATTTTTTTGTTTGATTTGATCAGTATTCACGCATATCTCTACCTTCCTTTTTAAATTAATGTCA
Organism: Trifolium fragiferum; assembly: GCA_954870985.1. Lineage (NCBI taxonomy): Eukaryota > Viridiplantae > Streptophyta > Magnoliopsida > Fabales > Fabaceae > Trifolium > Trifolium fragiferum. Next base: position 21,764,240 of record OX940790.1, on the reverse strand, counting down.
AGAGACAATTACATTGTTACAAATAAATTGTTTTAATGGTAATTAAAATTATGTTTATTCCTTATTTTTCACATCTCTATTATTTTCCCATCTATACCCCCTGAACATTCCAACAGCTCTTTATTTTATTTTCTACTTCTTTTTCTTTTAATTTTTGGGTTAATAGGTTGTTAGCCCTTGCTAAGTGAGCGTGTTTTGCGTGACCTCCTGCAATAAATTCCTCGAAGATTCCCCCCTTGCAAAGTAAAAATCTGACAGCTCAAATTCATATTTTCTTAATGTATTATAACAACCCCATTATTAAGCTTCAAGACTCACATGCTTTTTATACTATAACAGGGACAAAATTTTATCAACACGGATAAGATTTCCACCATCCAACAGCGACACATTGGCTACAAGAAGTTTAAATTCTATGAATCTTAACGACAGCGACATACTAATACGAATAACAAGTATGTAAAAAAAAAAACAACCAAATTCATAACACTATCTACGTTCAAAATCTTTAAATAAGTTGGTTAAAACCCCCTAACTTCTTTTTGCAGTTATTTCCCTAAGTTTGAAGTTTGGAACTCCCTTCCTTCCCTTCTCTTCTTCTCCTACGTGCCCTCAAATTCTCACACTATTTTTTTGTTTGATTTGATCAGTATTCACGCATATCTCTACCTTCCTTTTTAAATTAATGTCAAGAGACAATTACATTGTTACAAATAAATTGTTTTAATGGTAACTAATATTATGTTTATTCCTTATTTTTCACATCTCTATTATTTTCCAATCTTTACCCCCTGAACTTTCCAACAGCTCTTTATTTTATTTTCTACTTCTTTTTCTTTTAATTTCTGGGTTAATAGGTTGTTAGCCCCTGCTAAATGGGCGTGTTTTGCGTGACCTCCTGCAATTAATTCCTTGTAGATTCCCCCCTTGCAAAGTAAAAATCTGACAACTAAAATTCATATTTTCTTAATGTATTATAAAAACCCCATTATTAAGCTTCAAGACTCACATGCTTTTTATACTATAACAGGGACAAAATTTTATCAACACGGATAAGAATTGCACCATCCAACAGCGACACATTGGCTACAAGAAGTTTAAATTCTAAGAAACTTAACAACAACGACATACTAATACGAACAACAAGTATGTAAAAAAATAAAATAAATAAAAAACCAAATTCATAACACTATCTACGTTCAAAATCTTTAAATGTGTTGGTTAAAACCCCCTTACTTCTTTTTGCAGTTATTTCCCTAAGGTTGAAGTTCGAGAACTCCTTTCCTTCCATTCTCTTCATCTCCTACGTGCCCTCAAATTCTCACACTATTTTTTTGTTTGATTTGATCATTATTCACGCATATCTCTACCTTCCTTTTTAAATTAATGTCAAGAGACAATTACATTATTACAAATAAATTGTTTTAACGGTAATTAAAATTATGTTTATTCCTTATTTTTCACATCTCTATTATTTTCCCATCTATACCCCCGGAACTTTCCAACACCTCTTTATTTTATTTTCTACTTCTTTTTCTTTCAATGTTTGGGTTAATAGGTTGTTAGCCACTGCTAAGTGGGCGTGTTTTGCGTGACCTCCTGCAATAAATTCCTTGAAGATTCCCCCCTTGCAAAGTAAAAATCTGACAACTCAAATTCATATTTTCTTAATGTATTATAACAACCCCATTATTAAGCTTCAAGACTCACAAGTTTTTTATATTATAACAGGGACAAAAATTTTATCAACACGGATATGAATTGCACCATCCAACAGCGACACATTGGCTACAAGAAGTTTAAATTCTAAGAAACTTAACAACATCGACATACTAATACGAACAACAAGTATGTAAAAAAAAATAAAAATAAAAATAAAAAACAACCAAATTCATAACACTATCTACGTTCAAAATCTTTAAATGAGTTGGTTAAAACCCCCTTACTTCTTTTTGCAGTTATTTCCCTAAGGTTGAAGTTTGAGAATTCCCTTCCTTCCCTTCTCTTCATCTCCTACGTGCCCTCAAATTTTCACACTATTTTTTTGTTTGATTTGATCAGTATTCACGCATATCTCTACCTTCCTTTTTAAATTAATGTCAAGAGACAATAACATTATTACAAATAAATAGTTTTAATGGTAATTAAAATTATGTTTATTCCTTATTTTACACATCTCTATTATTTTCCCATCTATACCCCTGAACTTTCCAACACCTCTTTATTTTATTTTCTACTTCTTTATCTTTTAATTTCTGGGTTAATAGGTTTTTAGCCCCTGCTAAGTGGGCATGTTTTGCGTGACCTCCTGCAATAAATTGCTTGAAGATTCCCCCCTTGCAAAGTAAAAATCTGACAACTCAAATTCATATTTTCTTAATGTATTATAACAATCCCATTATTAAGCTTCAAGACTCACATGTTTTTTATACTATAACAGGGACAATTTTTATCAACACGGATATGATTTGCACCATCCAACAGCGACACATTGGCTACAAGAAGTTTAAATTCTAAGAAACTTAACAACATCGCATACTAATACGAACAACAGGTATGTAAAAGAAATAAAAATAAAAATAAAAACAAACAAATTCATAACACTATCTACGTTCAAAATCTTTAAATGAGTTGGTTAAAACCCCCTTACTTCTTTTTGCAGTTATTTCCCTAAGGTTGAAGTTTGAGAACTCCTTTCCTTCCCTTTTCTTCATCTCCTACGTGCCCTCAAATTTTCACACTATTTTTTTGTTTGATTTGATCAGTATTCAGGCATATCTCTACCTTCCTTTTTAAATTAATGTCAAGAGACAATTACATTATTACAAATAAATTGTTTTAATGGTAATTAAAATTATGTTTATTCCTTATTTTTCACATCTCTATTATTTTCCCATCTATACCCACGGAACTTTCAAACTCCTCTTTATTTTATTTTCTACTTCTTTTTCTTTTAATTTTTGGGTTAATAGGTTGTTAGCCCCTGCTAAGTGGGCGTGTTTTGCGTGACCTCCTGCAATAAATTTCTTGAAGATTCCCCCCTTGCAAAGTAAAAATCTGATAGCTCAAATTCATATTTTCTTAATGTATTATAACAACCCCATTATTAAGCTTCAAGACTCACATGCTTTTTATACTATAACAGGGACAAAATTTTATCAACACGGATATGATTTGCACCATCCAACAGCGACACATTGGCTACAAGAAGTTTAAATTCTAAGAAACATAACAACATCGACATACTAATACGAACAACAAGTATGTAAAAAAAAATAAAAATAAAAATAAAAAACAACCAAATTCATAACACTATCTACGTTCAAAATCTTTAAATGAGTTGGTTAAAACCCCCTTACTTCTTTTTGCAGTTATTTCCCTAAGGTTGAAGTTTGAGAATTCCCTTCCTTCCCTTCTCTTCATCTCCTACGTGCCCTCAAATTTTCACACTATTTTTTTGTTTGATTTGATCAGTATTCACGCATATCTCTACCTTCCTTTTTAAATTAATGTCAAGAGACAATTACATTGTTACAAATAAATTGTTTTAATGGTAATTAAAATTATGTTTATTCCTTATTTTTCACATCTCTATTATTTTCCCATCTATACCCCCTGAACATTCCAACAGCTCTTTATTTTATTTTCTACTTCTTTTTCTTTTAATTTTTGGGTTAATAGGTTGTTAGCCCTTGCTAAGTGAGCGTGTTTTGCGTGACCTCCTGCAATAAATTCCTCGAAGATTCCCCCCTTGCAAAGTAAAAATCTGACAGCTCAAATTCATATTTTCTTAATGTATTATAACAACCCCATTATTAAGCTTCAAGACTCACATGCTTTTTATACTATAACAGGGACAAAATTTTATCAACACGGATAAGATTTCCACCATCCAACAGCGACACATTGGCTACAAGAAGTTTAAATTCTATGAATCTTAACGACAGCGACATACTAATACGAATAACAAGTATGTAAAAAAAAAAACAACCAAATTCATAACACTATCTACGTTCAAAATCTTTAAATAAGTTGGTTAAAACCCCCTAACTTCTTTTTGCAGTTATTTCCCTAAGATTGAAGTTTGGAACTCCCTTCCTTCCCTTCTCTTCTTCTCCTACGTGCCCTCAAATTCTCACACTATTTTTTTGTTTGATTTGATCAGTATTCACGCATATCTCTACCTTCCTTTTTAAATTAATGTCAAGAGACAATTACATTGTTACAAATAAATTGTTTTAATGGTAACTAATATTATGTTTATTCCTTATTTTTCACATCTCTATTATTTTCCAATCTTTACCCCCTGAACTTTCCAACAGCTCTTTATTTTATTTTCTACTTCTTTTTCTTTTAATTTCTGGGTTAATAGGTTGTTAGCCCCTGCTAAATGGGCGTGTTTTGCGTGACCTCCTGCAATTAATTCCTTGTAGATTCCCCCCTTGCAAAGTAAAAATCTGACAACTCAAATTCATATTTTCTTAATGTATTATAAAAACCCCATTATTAAGCTTCAAGACTCACATGCTTTTTATACTATAACAGGGACAAAATTTTATCAACACGGATAAGAATTGCACCATCCAACAGCGACACATTGGCTACAAGAAGTTTAAATTCTAAGAAACTTAACAACAACGACATACTAATACGAACAACAAGTATGTAAAAAAATAAAATAAATAAAAAACCAAATTCATAACACTATCTACGTTCAAAATCTTTAAATGTGTTGGTTAAAACCCCCTTACTTCTTTTTGCAGTTATTTCCCTAAGGTTGAAGTTCGAGAACTCCTTTCCTTCCATTCTCTTCATCTCCTACGTGCCCTCAAATTCTCACACTATTTTTTTGTTTGATTTGATCATTATTCACGCATATCTCTACCTTCCTTTTTAAATTAATGTCAAGAGACAATTACATTATTACAAATAAATTGTTTTAACGGTAATTAAAATTATGTTTATTCCTTATTTTTCACATCTCTATTATTTTCCCATCTATACCCCCGGAACTTTCCAACACCTCTTTATTTTATTTTCTACTTCTTTTTCTTTCAATGTTTGGGTTAATAGGTTGTTAGCCACTGCTAAGTGGGCGTGTTTTGCGTGACCTCCTGCAATAAATTCCTTGAAGATTCCCCCCTTGCAAAGTAAAAATCTGACAACTCAAATTCATATTTTCTTAATGTATTATAACAACCCCATTATTAAGCTTCAAGACTCACAAGTTTTTTATATTATAACAGGGACAAAAATTTTATCAACACGGATATGAATTGCACCATCCAACAGCGACACATTGGCTACAAGAAGTTTAAATTCTAAGAAACTTAACAACATCGACATACTAATACGAACAACAAGTATGTAAAAAAAAATAAAAATAACAATAAAAAACAACCAAATTCATAACACTATCTACGTTCAAAATCTTTAAATGAGTTGGTTAAAACCCCCTTACTTCTTTTTGCAGTTATTTCCCTAAGGTTGAAGTTTGAGAATTCCCTTCCTTCCCTTCTCTTCATCTCCTACGTGCCCTCAAATTTTCACACTATTTTTTTGTTTGATTTGATCAGTATTCACGCATATCTCTACCTTCCTTTTTAAATTAATGTCAAGAGACAATAACATTATTACAAATAAATAGTTTTAATGGTAATTAAAATTATGTTTATTCCTTATTTTACACTTCTCTATTATTTTCCCATCTATACCCCCTGAACTTTCCAACACCTCTTTATTTTATTTTCTACTTCTTTATCTTTTAATTTCTGGGTTAATAGGTTTTTAGCCCCTGCTAAGTGGGCATGTTTTGCGTGACCTCCTGCAATAAATTGCTTGAAGATTCCCCCCTTGCAAAGTAAAAATCTGACAACTCAAATTCATATTTTCTTAATGTATTATAACAATCCCATTATTAAGCTTCAAGACTCACATGTTTTTTATACTATAACAGGGACAATTTTTATCAACACGGATATGATTTGCACCATCCAACAGCGACACATTGGCTACAAGAAGTTTAAATTCTAAGAAACTTAACAACATCGCATACTAATACGAACAACAAGTATGTAAAAGAAATAAAAATAAAAATAAAAACAAACAAATTCATAACACTATCTACGTTCAAAATCTTTAAATGAGTTGGTTAAAACCCCCTTACTTCTTTTTGCAGTTATTTCCCTAAGGTTGAAGTTTGAGAACTCCTTTCCTTCCCTTTTCTTCATCTCCTACGTGCCCTCAAATTTTCACACTATTTTTTTGTTTGATTTGATCAGTATTCAGGCATATCTCTACCTTCCTTTTTAAATTAATGTCAAGAGACAATTACATTATTACAAATAAATTGTTTTAATGGTAATTAAAATTATGTTTATTCCTTATTTTTCACATCTCTATTATTTTCCCATCTATACCCACGGAACTTTCAAACTCCTCTTTATTTTATTTTCTACTTCTTTTTCTTTTAATTTTTGGGTTAATAGGTTGTTAGCCCCTGCTAAGTGGGCGTGTTTTGCGTGACCTCCTGCAATAAATTTCTTGAAGATTCCCCCCTTGCAAAGTAAAAATCTGATAGCTCAAATTCATATTTTCTTAATGTATTATAACAACCCCATTATTAAGCTTCAAGACTCACATGCTTTTTATACTATAACAGGGACAAAATTTTATCAACACGGATATGATTTGCACCATCCAACAGCGACACATTGGCTACAAGAAGTTTAAATTCTAAGAAACATAACAACATCGACATACTAATACGAACAACAAGTATGTAAAAAAAAATAAAAATAAAAATAAAAAACAACCAAATTCATAACACTATCTACGTTCAAAATCTTTAAATGAGTTGGTTAAAACCCCCTTACTTCTTTTTGCAGTTATTTCCCTAAGGTTGAAGTTTGAGAATTCCCTTCCTTCCCTTCTCTTCATCTCCTACGTGCCCTCAAATTTTCACACTATTTTTTTGTTTGATTTGATCAGTATTCACGCATATCTCTATCTTCCTTTTTAAATTAATGTCAAGAGACAATTACATTATTACAAATAAATTGTTTTAATGGTAATTAAAATAATGTTTATTCCTTATTTTTCAGATCTCTATTATTTTCCCATCTATACCCCCGGAACTTTCCAACACCTCTTTATTTTATTTTCTACTTCTTTTTCTTTTAATTTTTGGGTTAATAGGTTGTTAGCCCCTGCTAAGTGGGCGTGTTTTGCGTGACCTCCTGCAATAAATTCCTTGAAGATTCCCCCTTTGCAAAGTAAAAATCTGACAACTCAAATTCATATTTTCTTAATGTATTATAACAACCCCATTATTAACCTTCAAGACTCACATGCTTTTTATACTATAACAGGGACAAAATTTTTATCAACACGGATATGATTTGCACCATCCAACAGCGACACATTGGCTACAAGAAGTTTAAATTCTAAGTAACTTAACAACATCGACATACTAATACGAACAACAAGTATGTAAAAAAAATAAAAAAATAAAAACAACCAATTCATAACACTATCTACGTTCAAAATCTTTAAATGATTTGGTTAAAACCCCCTTACTTCTTTTTGCAGTTATTTCCCTAAGGTTGAAGTTTGAGAACCCTTCCTTCCCTTCTCTTCATCTCCTACGTGCCCTCAAATTTTCACACTATTTTTTTGTTTGATTTGATCAGTATTCACGCATATCTCTACCTTCCTTTTTAAATTAATGTCAAGAGACAATTACATTATTACAAATAAATTGTTTTAATGGTAATTAAAATTATGTTTATTTCTTATTTTTCACATCTCTATTATTTTCCCATCTATACCCCCGGAACTTTCCAACACCTCTTTATTTTATTTTCTACTTCTTTTTCTTTTAATTTTTGGGTTAATAGGTTGTTAGCCCCTGCTAAGTGGGCGTGTTTTGCGTGACCTCCTGCAATAAATTCCTTGAAGATTCCCCCCTTGCAAAGTAAAAATCTGACAGCTCAAATTCATATTTTCTTAATGTATTATAACAACCCCATTATTAAGCTTCAAGACTCACATGCTTTTTATACTATAATAGGGACAAAATTTTATCAACACGGATAAGATTTCCACCATCCAACAGCGACACATTGGCTACAAGAAGTTTAAATTCTAAGAATCTTAACAACAGCGACATACTAATACGAATAACAAGTATGTAAAAAAAAAAAAAAACCAAATTCATAACACTATCTACGTTCAAAATCTTTAAATAAGTTGGTTAAAACCCACTAACTTCTTTTTGCAGTTATTTCCCAAAGATTGACGTTTGGAACTCCCTTCCTTCCCTTCTCTTCTTCTCCTACGTGCCCTCAAATTCTCACACTATTTTTTTGTTTGATATGATCAGTATTCACGCATATCTCTACCTTTCTTTTTAAATTAATGTCAAGAGACAATTACATTGTTACAAATAAATTGTTTTAATGGTAATTAAAATTATGTTTATTCCTTATTTTTCACATCTCTATTATTTTCCCATCTATACCCCCTGAACTTTCCAACAGCTCTTTATTTTATTTTCTATTTCTTTTTCTTTTAATTTTTGGGTTAATAGGTTGTTAGCCCCTGCTAAGTGGGCGTGTTTTGCGTGACCTCATGCAATTAATTCCTTGAAGATTCCCCCCTTGCAAAGTAAAAATCTGACAACTCAAATTCATATTTTCTTAATGTATTATAACAACCCTATAACACCCCACAAATATATCTAGAATAATAGTGGAATATTATTACTGGTAACTGAATTCATTATTATTACAACAAGAGTTTATGCACACAGAGGTGCCAAATACATCAGAGAGTTTGAAAATAACAGCGGAAATCAACGAGAGTCACAATTTGACATTTTTCCTGATGGAAGCTTCCGAAGGAAGTCCATAAAGCGATAGAATAATTCGCACATAATTGACTGATTCTAAAATTTATTCATACTACCATAATTCCCAATTCTCGGGCGCATACATCATGTCTAAATTCCTACGTTAAAACCTAATAGTCCGACTGTGATGACCTCCTGACCTAAACAACTCGCTATGGCGAACATACAGGTCCTGACCTAAACAACTCGCTAGGCGAGCCAGAGCTCGCCATGGCGAAGTTCTTCAGCCCAGAACCTTCAGCTCGCCATGAAGGCTCGCTAGCAACTCGCTATGGCGAGTTCATGCAGAATTGACCCTGTTTTGCGAAAATCGTCATTTTTCAAAGGATTCACCTACAATCTTCATCTGAGGCGTTGCAGAAATATAAAATAGATAATATAAGACAGAATAGAGTGGAATTTGGGGCTTAATTCCACCCACACAGCTATACCTATTCAATCCTAATTTGCATGCAATTTCATAAATTTGAATTAAACTAACTACCTAGCCTAAGAACCCACCTGTTAGAAGCTTTTCCTTGCTCCTGCGCTCCTCTATATTCAGCTACTGCAACCCCAACAAGACCCACGAACTGACAGACCAAAGGCTTGAGCTTGACACTTGAAAACCCTTCTATTTGAACTACGAATTTGGAATGTGTTTGATGAATTGATTCAGCTGATATGAGGCTATTTATAAGAGGTTTCTGAGGTTTAGGATAGTGTTTAAACAGTAGAGGTTTTGTTTCACTCTTGCCTTGCATGTGTTTCTATTGGTGGGAAAATAGGTGAAGTGAGAAGGAGTTGTTGTGTAGTGTCATGTGAGCTTTGAAGTGAAATGCTCAGTTTGATTCTCTGATGGAAAGGTTGCAGGTAGGGAATCTCTGATGAAGTGAGGTTAGAGGCATTGCATGTGATGGTAAGTGACAATCTCATGTGTTAAGTTAAATGAAGAGTTTTGGCTTGATGTTGTTGTTGTTTATCACGAGGGAGAGGAGAGAATTGAGAGTGTTACAGCTTCAGTTTTGACTGAAGGTTGGAATGAGAGGAGGGAAGTGTTTGCATGCTATCTTAGTGGCTTAGGTTCAAGTGGAAAGATGACTCATTGGTGAGGGATTGGGAGGGAATTTAAATTTTTAATCACAATTCGCTTATTCTCTTGATATTGTTAAGACTTAGTCTAAGTGTTTCCACTAAATAAATCTCTAATTCATGTGAATAAGTCCTTAATTGGAATAATTTAAATTATTTAAGATTTGGGATATTACAAACTCCATTATTAAGCTTCAAGACTCACATGCTTTTTATACTATAAAAGGGACAAAATTTTATCAACACGGATAAGAATTGCACCATCCAACAGCGACACATTGGCTACAAGAAGTTTAAATTCTAAGAAACTTAACAACAACGACATACTAATACGAACAACAAGTATGTAAAAAAATAAATAAATAAAAAAAAACCAAATTCATAACACTATCTACGTTCAAAATCTTTAAATGAGTTGGTTAAAACCCCCTTACTTCTTTTTGCAGTTATTTCCCTAAGGTTGAAGTTTGAGAACTCCCTTCCTTCCCTTCTCTTCATCTCCTACGTGCCCTCAAATTTTCACACTATTTTTTTGTTTGATTTGATCAGTATTCAGGCATATCTCTACCTTCCTTTTTAAATTAATGTCAAGAGACAATTACATTATTACAAATAAATTGTTTTAATGGTAATTAAAATTATGTTTATTCCTTATTTTTCACATCTCTATTATTTTCCCATCTATACCCCCTGAACTTTCCAACAGCTCTTTATTTTATTTTCTACTTCTTTTTCTTTTAATTTTTGGGTTAATAGGTAGTTAGCCCCTGCTAAATGGGCGTGTTTTGCGTGACCTCCTGCAATAAATTCCTTGAAGATTCCCCCCTTGCAAAGTAAAAATCTGACAGCTCAAATTCATATTTTCTTAATGTATTATAACAACCCCATTATTAAGCTTCAAGACTCACATGCTTTTTATACTATAACAGGGACAAAATTTTATCAACACGGATATGATTTGCACCATCCAACAGCGACACATTGGCTACAAGAAGTTTAAATTCTAAGAAACATAACAACATCGACATACTAATACGAACAACAAGTATGTAAAAAAAAATAAAAATAAAAATAAAAAACAACCAAATTCATAACACTATCTACGTTCAAAATCTTTAAATGAGTTGGTTAAAACCCCCTTACTTCTTTTTGCAGTTATTTCCCTAAGGTTGAAGTTTGAGAATTCCCTTCCTTCCCTTCTCTTCATCTCCTACGTGCCCTCAAATTTTCACACTATTTTTTTGTTTGATTTGATCAGTATTCACGCATATCTCTATCTTCCTTTTTAAATTAATGTCAAGAGACAATTACATTATTACAAATAAATTGTTTTAATGGTAATTAAAATAATGTTTATTCCTTATTTTTCAGATCTCTATTATTTTCCCATCTATACCCCCGGAACTTTCCAACACCTCTTTATTTTATTTTCTACTTCTTTTTCTTTTAATTTTTGGGTTAATAGGTTGTTAGCCCCTGCTAAGTGGGCGTGTTTTGCGTGACCTCCTGCAATAAATTCCTTGAAGATTCCCCCTTTGCAAAGTAAAAATCTGACAACTCAAATTCATATTTTCTTAATGTATTATAACAACCCCATTATTAACCTTCAAGACTCACATGCTTTTTATACTATAACAGGGACAAAATTTTTATCAACACGGATATGATTTGCACCATCCAACAGCGACACATTGGCTACAAGAAGTTTAAATTCTAAGTAACTTAACAACATCGACATACTAATACGAACAACAAGTATGTAAAAAAAATAAAAAAATAAAAACAACCAATTCATAACACTATCTACGTTCAAAATCTTTAAATGATTTGGTTAAAACCCCCTTACTTCTTTTTGCAGTTATTTCCCTAAGGTTGAAGTTTGAGAACCCTTCCTTCCCTTCTCTTCATCTCCTACGTGCCCTCAAATTTTCACACTATTTTTTTGTTTGATTTGATCAGTATTCACGCATATCTCTACCTTCCTTTTTAAATTAATGTCAAGAGACAATTACATTATTACAAATAAATTGTTTTAATGGTAATTAAAATTATGTTTATTTCTTATTTTTCACATCTCTATTATTTTCCCATCTATACCCCCGGAACTTTCCAACACCTCTTTATTTTATTTTCTACTTCTTTTTCTTTTAATTTTTGGGTTAATAGGTTGTTAGCCCCTGCTAAGTGGGCGTGTTTTGCGTGACCTCCTGCAATAAATTCCTTGAAGATTCCCCCCTTGCAAAGTAAAAATCTGACAGCTCAAATTCATATTTTCTTAATGTATTATAACAACCCCATTATTAAGCTTCAAGACTCACATGCTTTTTATACTATAATAGGGACAAAATTTTATCAACACGGATAAGATTTCCACCATCCAACAGCGACACATTGGCTACAAGAAGTTTAAATTCTAAGAATCTTAACAACAGCGACATACTAATACGAATAACAAGTATGTAAAAAAAAAAAAAAAAACCAAATTCATAACACTATCTACGTTCAAAATCTTTAAATAAGTTGGTTAAAACCCACTAACTTCTTTTTGCAGTTATTTCCCAAAGATTGACGTTTGGAACTCCCTTCCTTCCCTTCTCTTCTTCTCCTACGTGCCCTCAAATTCTCACACTATTTTTTTGTTTGATATGATCAGTATTCACGCATATCTCTACCTTTCTTTTTAAATTAATGTCAAGAGACAATTACATTGTTACAAATAAATTGTTTTAATGGTAATTAAAATTATGTTTATTCCTTATTTTTCACATCTCTATTATTTTCCCATCTATACCCCCTGAACTTTCCAACAGCTCTTTATTTTATTTTCTATTTCTTTTTCTTTTAATTTTTGGGTTAATAGGTTGTTAGCCCCTGCTAAGTGGGCGTGTTTTGCGTGACCTCATGCAATTAATTCCTTGAAGATTCCCCCCTTGCAAAGTAAAAATCTGACAACTCAAATTCATATTTTCTTAATGTATTATAACAACCCTATAACACCCCACAAATATATCTAGAATAATAGTGGAATATTATTACTGGTAACTGAATTCATTATTATTACAACAAGAGTTTATGCACACAGAGGTGCCAAATACATCAGAGAGTTTGAAAATAACAGCGGAAATCAACGAGAGTCACAATTTGACATTTTTCCTGATGGAAGCTTCCGAAGGAAGTCCATAAAGCGATAGAATAATTCGCACATAATTGACTGATTCTAAAATTTATTCATACTACCATAATTCCCAATTCTCGGGCGCATACATCATGTCTAAATTCCTACGTTAAAACCTAATAGTCCGACTGTGATGACCTCCTGACCTAAACAACTCGCTATGGCGAACATACAGGTCCTGACCTAAACAACTCGCTAGGCGAGCCAGAGCTCGCCATGGCGAAGTTCTTCAGCCCAGAACCTTCAGCTCGCCATGAAGGCTCGCTAGCAACTCGCTATGGCGAGTTCATGCAGAATTGACCCTGTTTTGCGAAAATCGTCATTTTTCAAAGGATTCACCTACAATCTTCATCTGAGGCGTTGCAGAAATATAAAATAGATAATATAAGACAGAATAGAGTGGAATTTGGGGCTTAATTCCACCCACACAGCTATACCTATTCAATCCTAATTTGCATGCAATTTCATAAATTTGAATTAAACTAACTACCTAGCCTAAGAACCCACCTGTTAGAAGCTTTTCCTTGCTCCTGCGCTCCTCTATATTCAGCTACTGCAACCCCAACAAGACCCACGAACTGACAGACCAAAGGCTTGAGCTTGACACTTGAAAACCCTTCTATTTGAACTACGAATTTGGAATGTGTTTGATGAATTGATTCAGCTGATATGAGGCTATTTATAAGAGGTTTCTGAGGTTTAGGATAGTGTTTAAACAGTAGAGGTTTTGTTTCACTCTTGCCTTGCATGTGTTTCTATTGGTGGGAAAATAGGTGAAGTGAGAAGGAGTTGTTGTGTAGTGTCATGTGAGCTTTGAAGTGAAATGCTCAGTTTGATTCTCTGATGGAAAGGTTGCAGGTAGGGAATCTCTTATGAAGTGAGGTTAGAGGCATTGCATGTGATGGTAAGTGACAATCTCATGTGTTAAGTTAAATGAAGAGTTTTGGCTTGATGTTGTTGTTGTTTATCACGAGGGAGAGGAGAGAATTGAGAGTGTTACAGCTTCAGTTTTGACTGAAGGTTGGAATGAGAGGAGGGAAGTGTTTGCATGCTATCTTAGTGGCTTAGGTTCAAGTGGAAAGATGACTCATTGGTGAGGGATTGGGAGGGAATTTAAATTTTTAATCACAATTCGCTTATTCTCTTGATATTGTTAAGACTTAGTCTAAGTGTTTCCACTAAATAAATCTCTAATTCATGTGAATAAGTCCTTAATTGGAATAATTTAAATTATTTAAGATTTGGGATATTACAAACTCCATTATTAAGCTTCAAGACTCACATGCTTTTTATACTATAAAAGGGACAAAATTTTATCAACACGGATAAGAATTGCACCATCCAACAGCGACACATTGGCTACAAGAAGTTTAAATTCTAAGAAACTTAACAACAACGACATACTAATACGAACAACAAGTATGTAAAAAAATAAATAAATAAAAAAAAACCAAATTCATAACACTATCTACGTTCAAAATCTTTAAATGAGTTGGTTAAAACCCCCTTACTTCTTTTTGCAGTTATTTCCCTAAGGTTGAAGTTTGAGAACTCCCTTCCTTCCCTTCTCTTCATCTCCTACGTGCCCTCAAATTTTCACACTATTTTTTTGTTTGATTTGATCAGTATTCAGGCATATCTCTACCTTCCTTTTTAAATTAATGTCAAGAGACAATTACATTATTACAAATAAATTGTTTTAACGGTAATTAAAATTATGTTTATTCCTTATTTTCACATCTCTATTATTTTCCCATCTATACCCCCGGAACTTTCCAACACCTCTTTATTTTATTTTCTACTTCTTTTTCTTTTAATTTTTGGGTTAATAGGTTGTTAGCCCCTGCTAAGTGGGCGTATTTTGCGTGACCTCCTGCAATAAATTCCTTGAAGATTCCCCCCTTGCAGAGTAAAAATCTGACAACTCAAATTCATATTTTCTTAATGTATTATAACAACCCCATTATTAAGCTTCAAGACTCACATGTTTTTTATATTATAACAGGGACAAAAATTTTATCAACACGGATATGAATTGCACCATCCAACAGCGACACATTGGCTACAAAAAGTTTAAATTCTAAGAAACTTAACAACATCGACATACTAATACGAACAACAAGTATGTAAAAAAAATAAAAAATAAAAAAAACCAAATTCATAACACTATCTACGTTCAAAATCTTTAAATAAGTTGGTCAAAACCCCCTTACTTCTTTTTGCAGTTATTTCCCTAAGGTTGAAGTTAGAGAACTCCATTCCTTCCCCTCTCTTCTTCTCCTACGTGCCCTCAAATTCCCACACTATTTTTTTGTTTGATTTGATTAGTATTCAGGCATATCTCTGCCTTCCTTCTTAAATTAATGTCAAGAGACAATAACATTATTACAAATAAATTGTTTTAATGGTAATTAAAATTTTGTTTATTCCTTATTTTACACATCTCTATTATTTTCCCATCTATACCCCCTGAACTTTCCAACACCTCTTTATTTTATTTTCTACTTCTTTATCTTTTAATTTTTGGGTTAATAGGTTGTTAGCCCCTGCTAAGTGGGCGTGTTTTGCGTGACCTCCTGCAATAAATTGCTTGAAGATTCCCCCCTTGCAAAGTAAAAATCTGACAACTCAAATTCATATTTTTTTAATGTATTATAACAACCCCATTATTAAGCTTCAAGACTCACATGCTTTTTATACTATAACAGGGACAATTTTTATCAACACGGATATGATTTGCACCATCCAACAGCGACACATTGGCTACAAGAAGTTTAAATTCTAAGAAACTTAACAACATCGACATACTAATACGAACAACAAGTATGTAAAAAAATAAAAATAAAAATAAAAACAATCAAATTCATCACACTATCTACGTTCAAAATCTTTAAATGAGTTGGTTAAAACCCCCTTACTTCTTTTTGCAGTTATTTCCCTAAGGTTGAAGTTTGAGAACTCCTTTCCTTCCCTTCTCTTCATCTCCTACGTGTCCTCAAATTTTCACACTATTTTTTTCTTTGATTTGATCAGTATTCAGGCATATCTCTACCTTCCTTTTTAACTTAATGTCAAGAGACAATTACATTATTACAAATAAATTGTTTTAATGGTAATTAAAATTATGTTTGTTCCTTATTTTTCACATCTCTATTACTTTCCCATCTATACCCCCGGAACTTTCAAACACCTCTTTATTTTATTTTCTACTTCTTTTTCTTTTAATTTTTGGGTTAATAGGTTGTTAGCCTCTGCTAAGTGGGCGTGTTTTGCGTGACCTCCTGCAATAAATTCCTTGAAGATTCCCCCCTTGCAAAGTAAAAATCTGACAACTCAAATTCATATTTTCTTAATGTATTATAACAACCCCATTATTAAGCTTCAAGACTCACATGCTTTTTATACTATAACAGGGACAAAAAATTTATCAACACTGTAACACCCCGATTTTCGAAGCCCAAAAGTAGGCATTTTTTTTTTTAAAAACAACAAGGACTTTGAAATAAAACATTCACGATCGAACTTAAATTAAATCAGAGTAAACCATTTTCAAAATAACGATCGGAATGCAATGCCTCTTTTATAAATCGTTTTCACAAATCAAGTTTAAGAATATAAACCATACGCTATGTCTAAACAAACATAACGACATCATTTATTCCAAATAAAACATCAAACTACAAGTTTGGAATACAAATACAAGGAAGCATAAAGAAGAGTAAACAAGACTCTTAAAAATACTACCCCTAAGCTGATCTTTAAACTCTAACGGAAGATGACTGGGTGACGAAGACCCACAAACAGCTTCAAGCCTTGCCGCTTCTCCACGCGGTACAAATAAATCCCTAAAAATGCTCGTAGAGGGTCACGATCTAAAAATAACATATAACCAAAAATACGCAGCACAAGATATACAATACCTGGCAGCATATACTCATTTATCATATGAATCACACATCACAGAATTTAAGTGCACGAGTAGTCTATCAATCACACACAACAATATTCAAATGCACAATCAGCCTATCAATGCAGACTCTATATGATTGTGATCACCCTACCCGGGACTGTTTCACATGCATGAATTCCGGAATTTAACCTCTCCGCAGAGAGTCGTAGGTCCAACCCCTACTAAAATCAATAAAATCCCGAAGGATTAGAGTGGATCCATTCCCGATAATCACACTCCGTGGTCCATTCCCGATAACCACGTATTGGACTCAATAAATCCCGCAGGATTAAGGTGGATCCATTCCCGATAATCACACCCCGTGGTCCATTCCCGATAACCACTTACTATGAATGCATGAGCATACGATTCCCCATATATGCTAATGCAACAAATACATATCTTTCAAGCATATGTAATTCTCAACCACATGCCAATACATATATTTCGCAAAATCATATGTAAGACAAATAACATCATGTACAACAAGATAATCAATCAAGTACATGCATCAACATTTCATATTACTCAATCATATGAAATTCACAACAACCACTCAAACATGTGTAGAATATAGCATGTTCTCAAACAAGTTCTCGTCACGAGAATACATCACAAAACAACCATGCTCATAATTCATATTGCATCACATCAAGCAAATACACATATACAAGCAACAATTACACATGCATAAAAAGCACTCGATATTTCGAGGTATATGAAATCGTTAGAAAGTGCCCTTACCTTGGCAAGCTTCCACGAACTTTTCTCGCACAACTCTACGATACGCGCTACCTAAAATTAAGTAGCGTACAATCAATAAAATATTCCTCGTATATTCTATCGAAACGAAACTTGTTCTCAAAACTCTAGAGGGTTCTAGGGTACTTTCTAAAACTCTCGGATAGTGTTTTCGAGCTCTCCCCATAGTGATTAAAAATTCACGAAGTTAAATACACTATTTTCGCTATATGAAATTCATTTTGTTTTCAAAGCATACCAAGAACCATTATGGTTTCCAACTTCAAAGAACTCATTTTCATACAACAAAACCATTTGAAAACAAACTAAAACTCTTCAAAAATATTTCAAAGAAATCAGAGTTTTCTTGCGTCGCAAGTTACAAGTTTTCTTTGCAACTACAAACCCTACAATCATTCTTTTAAAAAAACTAAGATCATTCACCAATGTCATGATCATTTTCTTATCATTGTGGACTTAGAAAATTTTGAAATCCCTCACCCATTTTTCCCTTTAGGCCTCGGCCAAAAATTTGAAACACACATCAACACTCAAAAATTTTCACTTCTAAAAGCATAGTAATATCCCATATTATCCCAAAATCATTTACCCTAACAATCCACAACATTTTAGACAAAACTACAAACTTTGACAAATTTTAAATTTGTTTCCTTAAGACATAATTAACTCATTTTCTTTTCTAAACAAAACCATAATTGATCATTACTTTGAAACATGGTCATGTCCTTCTAAATTAGGACTAAAAGAAATTGAAACTCTTCCTCCCTATACAAAGGGGGTGCCACGGCCAACAACATAAACAAGGCCAACACTCAAATTTTTTTTTCATTTCAACACCTTAATGATAATCTATCAATTCCCAAAATCATTTTAATTGATCAATCAAAGCACTTTAGAAACCAAAACAAAATTCCTATGAATGTTCATCAATTTCTCAAGAACAAAAAAATATATTTTTTCTTGTTTCACAAAACAAAACCATTATTCTAACATCCATTTCTCTACAAAGCTTATAAATAACCTCAAAAATAAAATCACAAAACAAAATTTCAAGTTCATGATCACTTTAAATTTTTTCTTCAAACCCTAACCCAAAATTCTTGTGAGAACTCAAACCACCATGAAAATCAACACATACTTAACTTAAACAAGTTAGTCTACTACTCATGAACACTTCTATGAAACCAAAAGCTAATTAAAACTAAATTCTAGAAAATTTTGCTCAAGAACAAAGTTGACAAGCTCACACAATCTAAGAGATTTGAACACTTTAAAGGGAGGAGGAGGTTAGTTACCTCAAGAGAAGATGATCCTTGCAAGTTCTATGATCCAACAAGAGCAAATCAAAGCTTGTAGAAGGAAATGAAATTTTAATGAAGAATGTGGTGAAGAAATGGGGTTTTGGCCGTGAGAGAGGAATGAGGGAGTACATATCAAATTTTGACTTTTGATTCAATGTGACATAACATCCTATCTAAGGTGATCTTGATTAATAATAGCCTTTGGATCAAATAGTGTAAAGGTAACTTGTTAAACCCTAGCCATTGGATCAAACATGGTAATGATTACCTTTTAGAAAATATCTAGATATTTTCACTTTACGCTACTCAGCTCTCGCTTTCGATCGTAGGCGAGTCGTACTCTGCTAACGGTCTACCTTGTGAAAAATAGAAAATCTGCGAAATAAAAGTTCGCCGTAAACCATTTCTAAAAATTATCGCTAAACTTGATTCTCCGACTGAAATTTATATCCCAAGTTCTCAATAATATTCTGAATCCAGATTCTAACTCGTGCCGATATATAAAGTCTCTAATTAAAATTCGACGGAAAACAGAGACCGTAAATTTTCTAACAGCGGGTATAGTTTTCTACTCGTTTTTCCAAAAAGCGGAGAAAGTCAAATTTTGAAATTCTGAAGACACAGGAACGTTCTCATAGATAAATAAAGACTAAGGAACAAAAGTCTGTGCATTTCCAGCACACGAGCACAAGACAGGCTCTAACTCAGCAAAAATGTTGTTATTACACAATATTCACAAAACCGTTTCACCAAAAACCCTAAAATTCTTAGTCAACACTTATGTTCCTTAGACAACTGTACAGTGGAATTACGGGTCTTACAAACACGGATATGATTTGCACCATCCAACAGCGACACATTGGCTACAAGAACTTTAAATTCTAAGAAACTTAACAACATCGACTTACTAATAAGAACAACAAGTATGTAAAAAAAAAAAAAAAAACCAAATTCATAACACTATCTACGTTCAAAATCTTTAAATGATTTGGTTAAAACCCCCTTACTTCTTTTTGCAGTTATTTCCCTAAGGTTGAAGTTTGAGAACTCCTTTCCTTCCCTTCTCTTCATCTCCTACGTGCCCTCAAATTTTCACACTATTTTTTTGTTTGATTTGTTCAGTATTCAGGCATATCTCTACCTTCCTTTTTAAATTAATGTCAAGAGACAATTACATTGTTACAAATAAATTGTTTTAATGGTAATTAAAATAATGTTTATTCCTTATTTTTCAGATCTCTATTATTTTCCCATCTATACCCCCGAAACTTTCCAACACCTCTTTATTTTATTTTCTACTTCTTTTTCATTTAATTTTTGGGTTAATAGGTTGTTAGCCCCTGCTAAGTGGGCGTGTTTTGCGTGACCTCCTGCAATAAATTCCTTGAAGATTC
This sequence comes from Trifolium fragiferum, assembly GCA_954870985.1. Lineage (NCBI taxonomy): Eukaryota > Viridiplantae > Streptophyta > Magnoliopsida > Fabales > Fabaceae > Trifolium > Trifolium fragiferum. The sequence continues at coordinate 21,743,677 of OX940790.1, read as the reverse complement.
CCCTCTTGCAAAGTAAAAATCTGACAGCTCAAATTCATATTTTCTTAACGTATTATAACAACCCCATTATTAAACTTCAAGACTCACATGCTTTTTATACTATATCAGGGACAAAATTTCATCAACACGGATATGATTTGCACCATCCAACAGCGACACATTGGCTACAAGAAGTTTAAATTCTAAGAAACTTAACAACATCGACATACTAATACGAACAACAAGTATGTAAAAAAAAATAAAAAAAAATAAAAAAACAACCAAATTCATAACACTATCTACGTTCAAAATCTTTAAATGAGTTGGTTAAAAACCCCTTACTTCTTTTTGCAGTTATTTCCCTAAGGTTGAAGTTTGAGAACTCCCTTCCTTCCCTTCTCTTCATCTCCTACGTGCCCTCAAATTTTCACACTATTTTTTTGTTTGATTTGATCAGTATTCAGGCATATCTCTACCTTCCTTTTTAAATTAATGTTAAGAGACAATTACATTATTACAAATAAATTGTTTAAATGGTAATTAAAATTATGTTTATTCCTTATTTTTCACATCTCTATTATTTTCCCATCTATACCCCCGGAAACTTTCAAACACCTCTTTATTTTATTTTCTACTTCTTTTTCTTTTAATTTTTGGGTTAATAGGTTGTTAGCCCCTGCTAACTGGGCGTGTTTTGCGTGACCTCCTGCAATAAATTCCATGAAGATTTCCCCCTTGCAAAGTAAAAATCTGACAACTCAAATTCATATTTTCTTAATGTATTATAACAACCCCATTATTAAGCTTCAAGACTCACATGCTTTTTATACTATAACAGGGACAAAAATTTTATCAACACGGATATGATTTGCACCATCCAACAGCGACACATTGGCTACAAGAAGTTTAAATTCTAAGAAACTTAACAACATCGACATACTAATAAGAACAACAAGTATGTAAAAAAAAAAAAAAAAAACCAAATTCATAACACTATCTACGTTCAAAATCTTTAAATGATTTGGTTAAAACCCCCTTACTTCTTTTTGCAGTTATTTCCCTAAGTTTGAAGTTTGAGAACTCCCTTCCTTCCCTTCTCTTCATCTCCTACGTGCCCTCAAATTTTCACACTATTTTTTTGTTTGATTTGATCAGTATTCACGCATATCTCTACCTTCCTTTTTAAATTAATGTCAAGAGACAATTACATTATTAAAAATAAATTGTTTTAATGGTAATTAAAATTATGTTTATTCCTTATTTTTCACATCTCTATTATTTTCCCATCTATACCCCCGGAAACTTTCAAACAGCTCTTTATTTTATTTTCTACTTCTTTTTCTTTTAATTTTTGGGTTAATAGGTTGTTAGCCCCTGCTAAGTGGCCGTGTTTTGCGTGACCTCCTGCAATAAATTCCTTGAAGATTCCCCTCTTGCAAAGTAAAAATCTGACAGCTCAAATTCATATTTTCTTAACGTATTATAACAACCCCATTATTAAACTTCAAGACTCACATGCTTTTTATACTATATCAGGGACAAAATTTCATCAACACGGATATGATTTGCACCATCCAACAGCGACACATTGGCTACAAGAAGTTTAAATTCTAAGAAACTTAACAACATCGACATACTAATAAGAACAACAAGTATGTAAAAAAAAAAAAAAACCAAATTCATAACACTATCTACGTTCAAAATCTTTAAATGATTTGGTTAAAACCCCCTTACTTCTTTTTGCAGTTGTTTCCCTAAGTTTGAAGTTTGAGAACTCCCTTCCTTCCCTTCTCTTCATCTCCTACGTGCCCTCAAATTTTCACACTATTTTTTTGTTTGATTTGATCAGTATTCACGCATATCTCTACCTTCCTTTTTAAATTAATGTCAAGAGACAATTACATTATTAAAAATAAATTGTTTTAATGGTAATTAAAATTATGTTTATTCCTTATTTTTCACATCTCTATTATTTTCCCATCTATACCCCCGGAAACTTTCAAACAGCTCTTTATTTTATTTTCTACTTCTTTTTCTTTTAATTTTTGGGTTAATAGGTTGTTAGCCCCTGCTAAGTGGGCGTGTTTTGCGTGACCTCCTGCAATAAATTCCTTGAAGATTCCCCTCTTGCAAAGTAAAAATCTGACAGCTCAAATTCATATTTTCTTAACGTATTATAACAACCCCATTATTAAACTTCAAGACTCACATGCTTTTTATACTATATCAGGGACAAAATTTCATCAACACGGATATGATTTGCACCATCCAACAGCGACACATTGGCTACAAGAAGTTTAAATTCTAAGAAACTTAACAACATCGACATACTAATAAGAACAACAAGTATGTAAAAAAAAAAAAAAACCAAATTCATAACACTATCTACGTTCAAAATCTTTAAATGATTTGGTTAAAACCCCCTTACTTCTTTTTGCAGTTGTTTCCCTAAGTTTGAAGTTTGAGAACTCCCTTCCTTCCCTTCTCTTCATCTCCTACGTGCCCTCAAATTTTCACACTATTTTTTTGTTTGATTTGATCAGTATTCACGCATATCTCTACCTTCCTTTTTAAATTAATGTCAAGAGACAATTACATTATTAAAAATAAATTGTTTTAATGGTAATTAAAATTATGTTTATTCCTTATTTTTCACATCTCTATTATTTTCCCATCTATACCCCCGGAAACTTTCAAACAGCTCTTTATTTTATTTTCTACTTCTTTTTCTTTTAATTTTTGGGTTAATAGGTTGTTAGCCCTGCTAAGTGGGCGTGTTTTGCGTGACCTCCTGCAATAAATTCCTTGAAGATTCCCCCCATGCAAAGTAAAAATCTGACAGCTCAAATTCATATTTTCTTAATGTATTATAACAACCCCATTATTAAACTTCAAGACTCACATGTTTTTTATACTATATCGGGGACAAAATTTTATCAACACGGATATAATTTGCACAATCCAACAGCGACACATTGGCTACAAGAAGTTTAAATTCTAAGAAACTTAACAACATCGACATACTAATAAGAACAACAAGTATGTAAAAAAAAAAAAACCAAATTCATAACACTATCTACGTTCAAAATCTTTAAATGATTTGGTTAAAACCCCCTTACTTCTTTTTGCAGTTATTTCCCTAAGTTTGAAGTTTGAGAACTCCCTTCCTTCCCTTCTCTTCATCTCCTACGTGCCCTCAAATTTTCACACTATTTTTTTGTTTGATTTGATCAGTATTCACGCATATCTCTACCTTCCTTTTTAAATTAATGTCAAGAGACAATTACATTATTACAAATAAATTGTTTTAATGGTAATTAAAATTATGTTTATTCCTTATTTTTCACATCTCTATTATTTTCCCATCTATACCCCCAGAAACTTTCAAACAGCTCTTTATTTTATTTTCTACTTCTTTTTCTTTTAATTTTTGGGTTAATAGGTTGTTAGCCCCTGCTAAGTGGGCGTGTTTTGCGTGACCTCCTGCAATAAATTCCTTGACGATTCCCCCCATGCAAAGTAAAAATCTGACAGCTCAAATTCATATTTTCTTAATGTATTATAACAACCCCATTATTAAACTTCAAGACTCACATGTTTTTTATACTATAACAGGGACAAAAATTTTATCAACACAGATATGATTTGCACCATCCAACAGCGACACATTGGCTACAAGAAGTTTAAATTCTAAGAAACTTAACAACATCGACATACTAATAAGAACAACAAGTATGTAAAAAAAAAAAAAAAAACCAAATTCATAACACTATCTACGTTCAAAATCTTTAAATGATTTGGTTAAAACCCCCTTACTTCTTTTTGCAGTTATTTCCCTAAGTTTGAAGTTTGAGAACTCCCTTCCTTCCCTTCTCTTCATCTCCTACGTGCCCTCAAATTTTCACACTAATTTTTTGTTTGATTTGATCAGTATTCACGCATATCTCTACCTTCCTTTTTAAATTAATGTCAAGAGACAATTACATTATTAAAAATAAATTGTTTTAATGGTAATTAAAATTATGTTTATTCCTTATTTTTCACATCTCTATTATTTTCCCATCTATACCCCCGGAAACTTTCAAACAGCTCTTTATTTTATTTTCTACTTCTTTTTCTTTTAATTTTTGGGTTAATAGGTTGTTAGCCCCTGCTAAGTGGGCGTGTTTTGCGTGACCTCCTGCAATAAATTCCTTGAAGATTCCCCCCATGCAAAGTAAAAATCTGACAGCTCAAATTCATATTTTCTTAATGTATTATAACAACCCCATTATTAAACTTCAAGACTCACATGTTTTTTATACTATATCAGGGACAAAAATTTTATCAACACGGATATGATTTGCAGCATCCAACAGCGACACATTGGCTACAAGAAGTTTAAATTCTAAGAAACTTAACAACATCGACATACTAATAAGAACAACAAGTATGTAAAAAAAAAAAAAAAAAAACCAAATTCATAACACTATCTACGTTCAAAATCTTTAAATGATTTGGCTAAAACCCCCTTACTTCTTTTTGCAGTTATTTCCCTAAGTTTGAAGTTTGAGAACTCCCTTCCTTCCCTTCTCTTCATCTCCTACGTGCCCTCAAATTTTCACACTATTTTTTTGTTTGATTTGATCAGTATTCACGCATATCTCTACCTTCCTTTTTAAATTAATGTCAAGAGACAATTACATTATTAAAAATAAATTGTTTTAATGGTAATTAAAATTATGTTTATTCCTTATTTTTCACATCTCTATTATTTTCCCATCTATACCCCCGGAAACTTTCAAACAGCTCTTTATTTTATTTTCTACTTCTTTTTCTTTTAATTTTTGGGTTAATAGGTTGTTAGCCCCTGCTAAGTGGGCGTGTTTTGCGTGACCTCCTGCAATAAATTCCTTGAAGATTCCCCCCATGCAAAGTAAAAATCTGACAGCTCAAATTCATATTTTCTTAATGTATTATAACAACCCCATTATTAAACTTCAAGACTCACATGTTTTTTATACTATATCAGGGACAAAATTTTATCAACACGGATATAATTTGCACAATCCAACAGCGACACATTGGCTACAAGAAGTTTAAATTCTAAGAAACTTAACAACATCGACATACTAATAAGAACAACAAGTATGTAAAAAAAAAAAAACCAAATTCATAACACTATCTACGTTCAAAATCTTTAAATGATTTGGTTAAAACCCCCTTACTTCTTTTTGCAGTTATTTCCCTAAGTTTGAAGTTTGAGAACTCCCTTCCTTCCCTTCTCTTCATCTCCTACGTGCTCTCAAATTTTCACACTATTTTTTTGTTTGATTTGATCAGTATTCACGCATATCTCTACCTTCCTTTTTAAATTAATGTCAAGAGACAATTACATTATTACAAATAAATTGTTTTAATGGTAATTAAAATTATGTTTATTCCTTATTTTTCACATCTCTATTATTTTCCCATCTATACCCCCAGAAACTTTCAAACAGCTCTTTATTTTATTTTCTACTTCTTTTTCTTTTAATTTTTGGGTTAATAGGTTGTTAGCCCCTGCTAAGTGGGCGTGTTTTGCGTGACCTCCTGCAATAAATTCCTTGACGATTCCCCCCATGCAAAGTAAAAATCTGACAGCTCAAATTCATATTTTCTTAATGTATTATAACAACCCCATTATTAAACTTCAAGACTCACATGTTTTTTATACTATAACAGGGACAAAAATTTTATCAACACAGATATGATATGCACCATCCAACAGCGACACATTGGCTACAAGAAGTTTAAATTCTAAGAAACTTAACAACATGGACATACTAATAAGAACAACAAGTTTGTAAAAAAAAAAAAAAAACCAAATTCATAACACTATCTACGTTCAAAATCTTTAAATGATTTGGTTAAAACCCCCTTACTTCTTTTTGCAGTTATTTCCCTAAGTTTGAAGTTTGAGAACTCCCTTCCTTCCCTTCTCTTCATCTCCTACGTGCCCTCAAATTTTCACACTATTTTTTTGTTTGATTTGATCAGTATTCACGCATATCTCTACCTTCCTTTTTAAATTAATGTCAAGAGACAATTACATTATTACAAATAAATTGTTTAAATGGTAATTAAAATTATGTTTATTCCTTATTTTTCACATCTCTATTATTTTCCCATCTATACCCCCTGAACTTTCCAACAGCTCTTTATTGTATTTTCTACTTCTTTTTCTTTTAATTTTTGGGTTAATAGGTTGTTAGCCCCTGCTAAATGGGCGTGTTTTGCGTGACCTCCTGCAATAAATTCCTTGAAGATTCCCCCCTTGCAAAGTAAAAATTTGACAACTCAAATTCATATTTTCTTAATGTATTATAACAACCCCATTATTAAGCTTCAAGACTCACATGCTTTTTATACTATAACAGGGACAAAAATTTTATCAACACGGATATGATTTGCACCATCCAACAGCGACACATTGGCTACAAGAAGTTTAAATTCTAAGAAACTTAACAACATCGACATACTAATAAGAACAACAAGTATGTAAAAAAAAAAAAAAAAACCAAATTCATAACACTATCTACGTTCAAAATCTTTAAATGATTTGGTTAAAACCCCCTTACTTCTTTTTGCAGTTATTTCCCTAAGTTTGAAGTTTGAGAACTCCCTTCCTTCCCTTCTCTTCATCTCCTACGTGCCCTCAAATTTTCACACTAATTTTTTGTTTGATTTGATCAGTATTCACGCATATCTCTACCTTCCTTTTTAAATTAATGTCAAGAGACAATTACATTATTAAAAATAAATTGTTTTAATGGTAATTAAAATTATGTTTATTCCTTATTTTTCACATCTCTATTATTTTCCCATCTATACCCCCGGAAACTTTCAAACAGCTCTTTATTTTATTTTCTACTTCTTTTTCTTTTAATTTTTGGGTTAATAGGTTGTTAGCCCCTGCTAAGTGGGCGTGTTTTGCGTGACCTCCTGCAATAAATTCCATGAAGATTTCCCCCTTGCAAAGTAAAAATCTGACAACTCAAATTCATATTTTCTTAATGTATTATAACAACCCCATTATTAAGCTTCAAGACTCACATGCTTTTTATACTATAACAGGGACAAAATTTTATCAACACGGATAAGATTTCGACCATCCAACAACGACACATTGGCTACAAGAAGTTTAAATTCTAAGAATCTTAACAACAGCGACATACTAATACGAATAATAAGTATGTAAAAAAAAAACCAAATTCATAACACTATCTACGTTCAAAATCTTTAAATAAGTTGGTTAAAACCCCCTAACTTCTTTTTGCAGTTATTTCCCTAAGATTGAAGTTTAGAACTCCCTTCCTTCCCTTCTCTTCTTCTCCTACGTGCCCTCAAATTCTCACACTATTTTTTTGTTTGATTTGATCAGTATTCACGCATATCTCTACCTTCCTTTTTAAATTAATGTCAAGAGACAATTACATTGTTACAAATAAATTGTTTTAATGGTAATTAAAATTATGTTTATTCCTTATTTTTCACATCTCTATTATTTTCCCATCTATACCCCCGGAAACTTTCAAACAGCTCTTTATTTTATTTTCTACTTCTTTTTCTTTTAATTTTTGGGTTAATAGGTTGTTAGCCCCTGCTAAGTGGGCGTGTTTTGCGTGACCTCCTGCAATAAATTCCTTGAAGATTCCCCCCATGCAAAGTAAAAATCTGACAGCTCAAATTCATATTTTCTTAATGTATTATAACAACCCCATTATTAAACTTCAAGACTCACATGTTTTTTATACTATATCAGGGACAAAAATTTTATCAACACGGATATGATTTGCAGCATCCAACAGCGACACATTGGCTACAAGAAGTTTAAATTCTAAGAAACTTAACAACATCGACATACTAATAAGAACAACAAGTATGTAAAAAAAAAAAAAAAAAAACCAAATTCATAACACTATCTACGTTCAAAATCTTTAAATGATTTGGCTAAAACCCCCTTACTTCTTTTTGCAGTTATTTCCCTAAGTTTGAAGTTTGAGAACTCCCTTCCTTCCCTTCTCTTCATCTCCTACGTGCCCTCAAATTTTCACACTATTTTTTTGTTTGATTTGATCAGTATTCACGCATATCTCTACCTTCCTTTTTAAATTAATGTCAAGAGACAATTACATTATTAAAAATAAATTGTTTTAATGGTAATTAAAATTATGTTTATTCCTTATTTTTCACATCTCTATTATTTTCCCATCTATACCCCCGGAAACTTTCAAACAGCTCTTTATTTTATTTTCTACTTCTTTTTCTTTTAATTTTTGGGTTAATAGGTTGTTAGCCCCTGCTAAGTGGGCGTGTTTTGCGTGACCTCCTGCAATAAATTCCTTGAAGATTCCCCCCATGCAAAGTAAAAATCTGACAGCTCAAATTCATATTTTCTTAATGTATTATAACAACCCCATTATTAAACTTCAAGACTCACATGTTTTTTATACTATATCAGGGACAAAATTTTATCAACACGGATATAATTTGCACAATCCAACAGCGACACATTGGCTACAAGAAGTTTAAATTCTAAGAAACTTAACAACATCGACATACTAATAAGAACAACAAGTATGTAAAAAAAAAAAAACCAAATTCATAACACTATCTACGTTCAAAATCTTTAAATGATTTGGTTAAAACCCCCTTACTTCTTTTTGCAGTTATTTCCCTAAGTTTGAAGTTTGAGAACTCCCTTCCTTCCCTTCTCTTCATCTCCTACGTGCCCTCAAATTTTCACACTATTTTTTTGTTTGATTTGATCAGTATTCACGCATATCTCTACCTTCCTTTTTAAATTAATGTCAAGAGACAATTACATTATTACAAATAAATTGTTTTAATGGTAATTAAAATTATGTTTATTCCTTATTTTTCACATCTCTATTATTTTCCCATCTATACCCCCAGAAACTTTCAAACAGCTCTTTATTTTATTTTCTACTTCTTTTTCTTTTAATTTTTGGGTTAATAGGTTGTTAGCCCCTGCTAAGTGGGCGTGTTTTGCGTGACCTCCTGCAATAAATTCCTTGACGATTCCCCCCATGCAAAGTAAAAATCTGACAGCTCAAATTCATATTTTCTTAATGTATTATAACAACCCCATTATTAAACTTCAAGACTCACATGTTTTTTATACTATAACAGGGACAAAAATTTTATCAACACAGATATGATATGCACCATCCAACAGCGACACATTGGCTACAAGAAGTTTAAATTCTAAGAAACTTAACAACATGGACATACTAATAAGAACAACAAGTTTGTAAAAAAAAAAAAAAAACCAAATTCATAACACTATCTACGTTCAAAATCTTTAAATGATTTGGTTAAAACCCCCTTACTTCTTTTTGCAGTTATTTCCCTAAGTTTGAAGTTTGAGAACTCCCTTCCTTCCCTTCTCTTCATCTCCTACGTGCCCTCAAATTTTCACACTATTTTTTTGTTTGATTTGATCAGTATTCACGCATATCTCTACCTTCCTTTTTAAATTAATGTCAAGAGACAATTACATTATTACAAATAAATTGTTTAAATGGTAATTAAAATTATGTTTATTCCTTATTTTTCACATCTCTATTATTTTCCCATCTATACCCCCTGAACTTTCCAACAGCTCTTTATTGTATTTTCTACTTCTTTTTCTTTTAATTTTTGGGTTAATAGGTTGTTAGCCCCTGCTAAATGGGCGTGTTTTGCGTGACCTCCTGCAATAAATTCCTTGAAGATTCCCCCCTTGCAAAGTAAAAATTTGACAACTCAAATTCATATTTTCTTAATGTATTATAACAACCCCATTATTAAGCTTCAAGACTCACATGCTTTTTATACTATAACAGGGACAAAAATTTTATCAACACGGATATGATTTGCACCATCCAACAGCGACACATTGGCTACAAGAAGTTTAAATTCTAAGAAACTTAACAACATCGACATACTAATAAGAACAACAAGTATGTAAAAAAAAAAAAAAAAACCAAATTCATAACACTATCTACGTTCAAAATCTTTAAATGATTTGGTTAAAACCCCCTTACTTCTTTTTGCAGTTATTTCCCTAAGTTTGAAGTTTGAGAACTCCCTTCCTTCCCTTCTCTTCATCTCCTACGTGCCCTCAAATTTTCACACTAATTTTTTGTTTGATTTGATCAGTATTCACGCATATCTCTACCTTCCTTTTTAAATTAATGTCAAGAGACAATTACATTATTAAAAATAAATTGTTTTAATGGTAATTAAAATTATGTTTATTCCTTATTTTTCACATCTCTATTATTTTCCCATCTATACCCCCGGAAACTTTCAAACAGCTCTTTATTTTATTTTCTACTTCTTTTTCTTTTAATTTTTGGGTTAATAGGTTGTTAGCCCCTGCTAAGTGGGCGTGTTTTGCGTGACCTCCTGCAATAAATTCCATGAAGATTTCCCCCTTGCAAAGTAAAAATCTGACAACTCAAATTCATATTTTCTTAATGTATTATAACAACCCCATTATTAAGCTTCAAGACTCACATGCTTTTTATACTATAACAGGGACAAAATTTTATCAACACGGATAAGATTTCGACCATCCAACAACGACACATTGGCTACAAGAAGTTTAAATTCTAAGAATCTTAACAACAGCGACATACTAATACGAATAATAAGTATGTAAAAAAAAAACCAAATTCATAACACTATCTACGTTCAAAATCTTTAAATAAGTTGGTTAAAACCCCCTAACTTCTTTTTGCAGTTATTTCCCTAAGATTGAAGTTTAGAACTCCCTTCCTTCCCTTCTCTTCTTCTCCTACGTGCCCTCAAATTCTCACACTATTTTTTTGTTTGATTTGATCAGTATTCACGCATATCTCTACCTTCCTTTTTAAATTAATGTCAAGAGACAATTACATTGTTACAAATAAATTGTTTTAATGGTAATTAAAATTATGTTTATTCCTTATTTTTCACATCTCTATTATTTTCCCATCTATACCCCCTGAACTTTCCAACAGCTCTTTATTGTATTTTCTACTTCTTTTTCTTTTAATTTTTGGGTTAATAGGTTGTTAGCCCCTGCTAAATGGGCGTATTTTGCGTGACCTCCTGCAATAAATTCCTTGAAGATTCCCCCCTTGCAAAGTAAAAATTTGACAACTCAAATTCATATTTTCTTAATGTATTATAACAACCCCATTATTAAGCTTCAAGACTCACATGCTTTTTATACTATAACAGGGACAAAAATTTTATCAACACGGATATGATTTGCACCATCCAACAGCGACACATTGGCTACAAGAAGTTTAAATTCTAAGAAACTTAACAACATCGACATACTAATAAGAACAACAAGTATGTAAAAAAAAAAAAAAAACCAAATTCATAACACTATCTACGTTCAAAATCTTTAAATGATTTGGTTAAAACCCCCTTACTTCTTTTTGCAGTTATTTCCCTAAGTTTTAAGTTTGAGAACTCCCTTCCTTCCCTTCTCTTCATCTCCTACGTGCCCTCAAATTTTCACACTAATTTTTTGTTTGATTTGATCAGTATTCACGCATATCTCTACCTTCCTTTTTAAATTAATGTCAAGAGACAATTACATTATTAAAAATAAATTGTTTTAATGGTAATTAAAATTATGTTTATTCCTTATATTTCACATCTCTATTATTTTCCCATCTATACCCCCGGAAACTTTCAAACAGCTCTTTATTTTATTTTCTACTTCTTTTTCTTTTAATTTTTGGGTTAATAGGTTGTTAGCCCCTGCTAAGTGGGCGTGTTTTGCGTGACCTCCTGCAATAAATTCCTTGAAGATTCCCCCCATGCAAAGTAAAAATCTGATAGCTCAAATTCATATTTTCTTAATGTATTATAACAACCCCATTATTAAACTTCAAGACTCACATGTTTTTTATACTATATCAGGGACAAAATTTTATCAACACGGATATGATTTGCACAATCCAACAGCGACACATTGGCTACAAGAAGTTTAAATTCTAAGAAACTTAACAACATCGACATACTAATAAGAACAACAAGTATGTAAAAAAAAAAAAACCAAATTCATAACACTATCTACGTTCAAAATCTTTAAATGATTTGGTTAAAACCCCCTTACTTCTTTTTGCAGTTATTTCCCTAAGTTTGAAGTTTGAGAACTCCCTTCCTTCCCTTCTCTTCATCTCCTACGTGCCCTCAAATTTTCACACTATTTTTTTGTTTGATTTGATCAGTATTCACGCATATCTCTACCTTCCTTTTTAAATTAATGTCAAGAGACAATTACATTATTACAAATAAATTGTTTTAATGGTAATTAAAATTATGTTTATTCCTTATTTTTCACATCTCTATTATTTTCCCATCTATACGCCCAGAAACTTTCAAACAGCTCTTTATTTTATTTTCTACTTCTTTTTCTTTTAATTTTTGGGTTAATAGGTTGTTAGCCCCTGCTAAGTGGGCGTGTTTTGCGTGACCTCCTGCAATAAATTCCTTGACGATTCCCCCCATGCAAAGTAAAAATCTGACAGCTCAAATTCATATTTTCTTAATGTATTATAACAACCCCATTATTAAACTTCAAGACTCACATGTTTTTTATACTATATCAGGGACAAAATTTTATCAACACGGATATGATTTGCACAATCCAACAGCGACACATTGGCTACAAGAAGTTTAAATTCTAAGAAACTTAACAACATCGACATACTAATAAGAACAACAAGTATGTAAAAAAAAAAAAAAAACCATATTCATAACACTATCTACGTTCAAAATCTTTAAATGATTTGGTTAAAACCCCCTTACTTCTTTTTGCAGTTATTTCCCTAAGTTTGAAGTTTGAGAACTCCCTTCCTTCCCTTCTCTTCATCTCCTACGTGCCCTCAAATTTTCACACTATTTTTTTGTTTGATTTGATCAGTATTCACGCATATCTCTACCTTCCTTTTTAAATTAATGTCAAGAGACAATTACATTATTACAAATAAATTGTTTTAATGGTAATTAAAATTATGTTTATTCCTTATTTTTCAGATCTCTATTATTTTCCCATCTATACCCCCGGAACTTTCCAACACCTCTTTATTTTATTTTGTACTTCTTTTTCTTTTAATTTTTGGGTTAATAGGTTGTTAGCCCCTGCTAAGTGGGCGTGTTTTGCATGACCTCCTGCAATAAATTCCTTGAAGATTCCCCCCTTGCAAAGTAAAAATCTGACAACTCAAATTCATATTTTCTTAATGTATTATAACAACCCCATTATTAAGCTTCAAGACTCACATGCTTTTTATACTATAACAGGGACAAAATTTTATCAACACGGATAAGATTTCGACCATCCAACAGCGACACATTGGCTACAAGAAGTTTAAATTCTAAGAATCTTAACAACAGCGACATACTAATACGAATAATAAGTATGTAAAAAAAAAAAAACCAAATTCATAACACTATCTACTTTCAAAATCTTTAAATAAGTTGGTTAAAACCCCCTAACTTCTTTTTGCAGTTATTTCCCTAAGATTGAAGTTTAGAACTCCCTTCCTTCCCTTCTCTTCTTCTCCTACGTGCCCTCAAATTCTCACACTATTTTTTTGTTTGATTTGATCAGTATTCACGCATATCTCTACCTTCCTTTTTAAATTAATGTCAAGAGACAATTACATTGTTACAAATAAATTGTTTTAATGGTAATTAAAATTATGTTTATTCCTTATTTTTCACATCTCTATTATTTTCCCATCTATACCCCCTGAACTTTCCAACAGCTCTTTATTGTATTTTCTACTTCTTTTTCTTTTAATTTTTGGGTTAATAGGTTGTTAGCCCCTGCTAAGTGGGCGTGTTTTGCGTGACCTCCTGCAATAAATTCCTTGAAGATTCCCCCCATGCAAAGTAAAAATCTGACAGCTCAAATTCATATTTTCTTAATGTATTATAACAACCCCATTATTAAACTTCAAGACTCACATGTTTTTTATACTATATCAGGGACAAAATTTTATCAACACGGATATGATTTGCACAATCCAACAGCGACACATTGGCTACAAGAAGTTTAAATTCTAAGAAACTTAACAACATCGACATACTAATAAGAACAACAAGTATGTAAAAAAAAAAAAAACCAAATTCATAACACTATCTACGTTCAAAATCTTTAAATGATTTGGTTAAAACCCCCTTACTTCTTTTTGCAGTTATTTCCCTAAGTTTGAAGTTTGAGAACTCCCTTCCTTCCCTTCTCTTCATCTCCTACGTGCCCTCAAATTTTCACACTATTTTTTTGTTTGATTTGATCAGTATTCACGCATATCTCTACCTTCCTTTTTAAATTAATGTCAAGAGACAATTACATTATTACAAATAAATTGTTTTAATGGTAATTAAAATTATGTTTATTCCTTATTTTTCACATCTCTATTATTTTCCCATCTATACCCCCAGAAACTTTCAAACAGCTCTTTATTTTATTTTCTACTTCTTTTTCTTTTAATTTTTGGGTTAATAGGTTGTTAGCCCCTGCTAAGTGGGCGTGTTTTGCGTGACCTCCTGCAATAAATTCCTTGACGATTCCCCCCATGCAAAGTAAAAATCTGACAGCTCAAATTCATATTTTCTTAATGTATTATAACAACCCCATTATTAAACTTCCAGACTCACATGTTTTTTATACTATATCAGGGACAAAATTTTATCAACACGGATATGATTTGCACAATCCAACAGCGACACATTGGCTACAAGAAGTTTAAATTCTAAGAAACTTAACAACATCGACATACTAATAAGAACAACAAGTATGTAAAAAAAAAAAAAAAACCATATTCATAACACTATCTACGTTCAAAATCTTTAAATGATTTGGTTAAAACCCCCTTACTTCTTTTTGCAGTTATTTCCCTAAGTTTGAAGTTTGAGAACTCCCTTCCTTCCCTTCTCTTCATCTCCTACGTGCCCTCAAATTTTCACACTATTTTTTTGTTTGATTTGATCAGTATTCACGCATATCTCTACCTTCCTTTTTAAATTAATGTCAAGAGACAATTACATTATTACAAATAAATTGTTTTAATGGTAATTAAAATTATGTTTATTCCTTATTTTTCAGATCTCTATTATTTTCCCATCTATACCCCCGGAACTTTCCAACACCTCTTTATTTTATTTTGTACTTCTTTTTCTTTTAATTTTTGGGTTAATAGGTTGTTAGCCCCTGCTAAGTGGGCGTGTTTTGCATGACCTCCTGCAATAAATTCCTTGAAGATTCCCCCCTTGCAAAGTAAGAATCTGACAACTCAAATTCATATTTTCTTAATGTATTATAACAACCCCATTATTAAGCTTCAAGACTCACATGCTTTTTATACTATAACAGGGACAAAATTTTATCAACACGGATAAGATTTCGACCATCCAACAGCGACACATTGGCTACAAGAAGTTTAAATTCTAAGAATCTTAACAACAGCGACATACTAATACGAATAATAAGTATGTAAAAAAAAAAAACCAAATTCATAACACTATCTACGTTCAAAATCTTTAAATAAGTTGGTTAAAACCCCCTAACTTCTTTTTGCAGTTATTTCCCTAAGATTGAAGTTTAGAACTCCCTTCCTTCCCTTCTCTTCTTCTCCTACGTGCCCTCAAATTCTCACACTATTTTTTTGTTTGATTTGATCAGTATTCACGCATATCTCTACCTTCCTTTTTAAATTAATGTCAAGAGACAATTACATTGTTACAAATAAATTGTTTTAATGGTAATTAAAATTATGTTTATTCCTTATTTTTCACATCTCTATTATTTTCCCATTTATACCCCCTGAACTTTCCAACAACTCTTTATTTTATTTTCTACTTCTTTTTCTTTTAATTTTTGGGTTAATAGGTTGTTAGCCCCTGCTAAATGGGCGTGTTTTGCGTGACCTCCTGCAATAAATTCCTTGAAGATTCCCCCCTTGCAATGTAAAAATTTGACAACTCAAATTCGTATTTTCTTAATGTATTATAACAACCCCATTATTAAGCTTCAAGACTCACATGCTTTTTATACTATAACAGGGACAAAATTTTATCAACACGGATATGAATTGCACCATCCAACAGCGACACATTGGCTACAAGAAGTTTAAATTCTAAGAAACTTAGCAACAACGACATACTAATACGAACAACAAGTATGTAAAAAAAATAAATAAATAAAAAACCAAATTCATAACACTATCTACGTTCAAAATCTTTAAATGAGTTGGTTAGAACCCCCTTACTTCTTTTTGCAGTTATTTCCTTAAGGTTGAAGTTCGAGAACTCCTTTCCTTCCATTCTCTTCATCTCCTACGTGCCCTCAAATTCTCACACTATTTTTTTGTTTGATTTGATCATTATTCACGCATATCTCTACCTTCCTTTTTAAATTAATGTCAAGAGACAATTACATTATTACAAATAAATTGTTTTAACGGTAATTAAAATTATGTTTATTCCTTATTTTTCACATCTCTATTATTTTCCCATGTATACCCCCGGAACTTTCCAACACCTCTTTATTTTATTTTCTAATTCTTTTTCTTTTAATTTTTGGGTTAATAGGTTGTTAGCCCCTTCTAAGTGGGCGTGTTTTGCTTGACCTCCTGCAATAAATTCCTTGAAGATTCCCCCTTGCAGAGTAAAAATCTGACAACTCAAATTCATATTTTCTTAATGTATTATAACAACCCCATTATTAAGCTTCAATACTCACATGCTTTTTATATTATAACAGGGACAAAAATTTTATCAACACGGATATGAATTGCACCATCCAACAGCGACACATTGGCTACAAGAAGTTTAAATTCTAAGAAACTTAACAACATCGACATACTAATACGAACAACAAGTATGTAAAAAAAATAAAAATAAAAATAAAACAAAATTCATAACACTATCTACGTTCAAAATCTTTAAATGAGTTGGTTAAAACACCCTTACTTCTTTTTGCAGTTATTTCCCTAAGGTTGAAGTTTGAGAACTCCTTTCCTTCCCTTCTCTTCATCTCCTACGTGCCCTCAAATTCTCACACTATTTTTTTGTTTGATTTGATCAGTATTCACGCATATCTCTACCTTCCTTTTTAAATTAATGTCAAGAGACAATTACATTATTACAAATAAATTGTTTTAATGGTAATTAAAGTTATGTTTATTCCTTATTTTTCACATCTCTATTATTTTCCCATCTATACACCGGAACTTTCCAACACCTCTTTATTTTATTTTCTACTTCTTTTTCTTTTAATATCCCGATTTTTAAATTACCTAATTAATATTAATTAGAACTTTGCCTAATTATTCCAAAATTAATTAGAGGTGATTAATTAATTAATTCTTGAGAATTAAGTACCTATGTGTAAAATTTGGAATTGTTAATTCAAGCTAAACTACACAATTAGTACCTTAACTCTACCTTGTGATTAATTAACACTAGGAATTCAATTTTTCCCTCCTCCTAGTGACTCACAATTCCACTTCGAAGCTTAAGCCTACTCCTCAATTTAAACCATGAGTCACACTTCCATTATGTAAACACCTCATCAAGCTTCTCTCCACTCACATATTCAAGCTAACTAGTGCATTCTCTACTCATTCCACTTCAGCAAAACTGAAGCTAGAACCCTCCCATTTTGCTCCTCTCCCACGCAAAACAACAACATGCATGCCTCCAAACTCTCCAATTTCACCCTTTCACATGAGCTTGTCATCTTTCTATGCCTCAGAGATTCTTTACCTGCTACTTAGACACAGAGATTCTCTACTGAAACACAGCACCTCTACCATTTCCAAACTCATCACATGGGCTAAATTACAACAACAATCACATCACCTCATCCCTTACCAATAGCAAGACATGCATGCATTGAAACAGAACAACTTACTACTGTTTTCATCCCAGCAAAACCCCTATAAATAGCCCTTCAATTTAGAGGTTCAACCATCAAACCAAACTCAAATTCATAGAGCAAGAGTAGAGGGTTTCAAGTGTCAAGAGTTTCAAATTTCTGGTCTTTCTGTTCGTGGGTCTTACTAGGAGTTGCTGTAGCTGTTGCAGATCCCAGGAATCAAGTCTAAAGCTTCATTCCAGGTGGGTTCTTAGGCTAGTTAGCTAGTTTTCCCCAATTTATGAAATTGCATGCAAACCTAGGAAATTAATAGGTATAGTTGTGTGTGTGTGGAATTAACCCCCAAATTTCACTCTATTCTGTCTAATATTATTTATTTTATATTTCTGCAACATCTCAGATAAGGATTTTAGGTGAAATTGTCTAAAAGAAATTATTTTCGCAAAACAGGGTAGTTTCTGCATGAACTCGCCATAGCGAGTTGCTAGCGAGCCTTCATGGCGAGCTGAAGATTCTGGGCTGAAGAACTTCGCCATGGCAAGCTCTAGCTCGCCTCGCGAGTTGTTTAGGTCAGAACCTGTAAGTTCGCCGTGGCGAACTTGGTAACTCGACGTAGCGAGCTAACCCAGAATTTACTCACCTTTTCCATTTTCAAATTATTTGATTCACTCGTTTTATATCCTCAACTGAGATAGTTATTTTGCAGTCATATAAATTATATAATGTAAACAGGAGGTCTTCACAGTCGGACTATTAGGGCTTGACTTAGGAATTTATATATGATGTATGCACCCCGGGTTGGGAATTATGGTAGCATGAATTAATTTAGTTTCAGTCAGTTATGTGCGGTTAATATTATCGCTTTATGGACTTCCTTCGGAAGCTTCCATCAGGAAAATATTAGTGAGTTGTATGCCGGAAACACTTCGTGTTCAGTGAACAAGGCAGGCCTCTGAGAGATGCTCACCTCAGAGTGCCTTGCGGTTAAAATCAACAAGACTAATAATTTGAGATACACCTTTAAATTATGCTTTATGATATAATGATATGAACTGGTTATATGTTATGACTGATTAGGTGCCCCGGCGTAGTCGCCATTAGGAGGGTAGTAGGACCGACTGAGACTTAGTAGTCTCACCCCACTCCATTCAATTTTTTTCAGATAAGCAGGTTGGCTAAAGGTATGCTGGTTGGTGTGCTCGTAGATGTGCTTTGGATGGCATTTCTTTCATGCTTTCTTTCCCGTTGTTCTTGTTGTATTAGTTATCCTTTAGGATTGTGATTCTTATTGTCTTCCGCTGTTATTTCCGAACTTTCAGTTGTATTTGGCATCTGCGTGTGCAAAATTTTCTGTTGTAAAAATGATGTACTCAATTACCAGTAATAATATTTAACTATTATTCTAGATATATTTGTGGGGTGTTATAATTGGTATCAGAGCAGGTCGATCCAGATCTTGCGTGAGTTCATTAGTATTACCATTCCAATCCCAGTAGTCGTCTAGGTTCCCAACGTATGTTCTAGGTGTCATGTCACTTTAAGCCTAGCTAACTTGACTTGATATTGGCAGTTAGAGCAGCATGTCAGGAGCGAGACGAGGACCTGGTAGGCCACCAAGGAGGCAAGCTGAAGAGGAACCAGCAGAATACGGTGATGTTAATGCCAACATGTGGGCGGAGATGTTGCATCAACACCAGCAGTTCCAAGCACAGCAGGCTCAGCAGCATCAGGAATTCATGAATATGTTTCAGCAGCATATGAATCAACCTCCCCCTCCTCCTCAGCATCAGGGCACAAGTGCCGCTTTCAGAGAATTTTGTAGGATGAGTCCCCTGGAATTTTATGGAGAATACAATTCGGCTAAGGCCCGTGAATGGATCCAGCGTATGAGTGGAATGTTGGACTCAATGGATTGCACAGAAGTTGACAAGGTTGTATTCGTCTCCCTCTTTTTCAGGGGCGCGCATGCAACTGGTGGGACGGAACCAAGTCTTATATGGAAGCAAGTGGTATGGAGTTGAACTGGGGAAATTTCAGACGACTCTTCGTGGGACACTACATCCTGGAGAGTTACCAATTTCAGATGGAACGTGCATTGACAGAATAGAAGCAGGGGAATATGACTGTGGCAGAATACACAATGAAGTTTAATGAGTTAGTTCGCTATGTGGCAGATGCAGACGATGCTCCTACCGAGGCTTGGAAGATGAAAAAGTATCGGATCGGTTTGAGAGCAGATATCGCCCATGATGTTTCCATGCAGCGCATTACCTCCTTTGGTGAGCTTGTGCAGAAGAGCTACCATGCCGAGGCAGACCTTGGCAATATTCAGAAAGAGAAGAATGAATTGTTTCAGAAAAGAAGGGACTCTGGGAAATTCAATCTGCAAGTGAGGACTAAGGGTTCTACAAGCAAAGGAAAACAGAGTTTCTCCCAGCGTTCGCCAAAGAATTGTTCAGACTGTGGTTTTCCACACAGTGGGGAATGTATGAAGGGGAAGAACATCTGTTACTATTGCAAGCAGCCTGGTCATTTCAAGCAGGACTGTCCAAAGCTCAAGAAGCATGGAGATTCCAGCGGTGCGTCAAAAAGAAAAGGTCGGGTTTACTCACTTGACTGTGCTAAGATTAAATCTAATAATGCCTTAATCATGGATATATGCTTGTTAGGGCAATAAGAAGTTTTAGTATTGTTTGATTGTGGTGCAACCAACTCTTTTATAGCCGTTGACTGCGCTCAGCGACTTAAACTACCTTCTGTCCCTCTTATACCCCAAATGGCAGTTGCTGTCGCCACTGGCGGCAAATTCATCTCTAAACGTGTCTGCCAGAACTGTCCAATCTTAGTGGGCAGTAAAGTCTATCACATAGATCTGATCTGTCTACCCTTGAAAGATTTTGAAGTAGTCCTAGGCATGGATTGGCTATCTGCCAATACTGTGTATATCGGGTGTGCTGAAAAGAACTTGTTCATCCCAACAGAAACTTCTACAGAAAGTAGAGCTCTTTCCACTTTGCTCCAGAATGCCCATCAAATGATCCAGTACTTAGGTGCAGGTACTAAATGTTTCAGTGCCTTGTTTACTGTCGATCCTGAACCTAGTTTGAGCCCTTCAGATATTCCTGTGGTTAATGAGTATTTAGATGTCTTTCCAGACGATATTGTGAACTTACCTCCAGAGAGAGAAGTGGAATTTTCCATTGATCTCGTTCCCGGCTCCCAGCCCATATCAGTCGCTCCGTACCGAATGTCTCCGTTGGAGTTGCATGAACTCAAGTCTCAGTTAGAACAGTTGCTTCAAAAGCACATCATTCGTCCAAGTGTCTCTCCTTGGGCAGCACCAGTTCTGTTGGTTAAGAAAAAGGACGGTTCAATGCGCCTTTGTATTGATTACCGTCAGCTCAATAAGGTCACCATAAAGAACAAGTATCCTTGACCCCGTATTGATGATCTTATAGACCAACTCAGAGGTGCTACTGTCTTTTCAAAAATAGATCTTCGGTCTGGTTATCACTAGATTCGCATCAAATCATCAGACGTGTCCAAGACTGCTTTCAGGACGCGTTATGGACACTATGAATTCCTTGTCATGCCTTTTGGCCTAACTAATGCTCCAGCCGTGTTCATGGACTACATGAATCGGATCTTCCAACCTTATCTTGATAAGTTTGTTGTTATCTTTATAGATGACATTCTAATTTATTCCCGAAATCCTGAAGAACATGCTGAACACCTGAGGATTGTTTTGGAGATCTTAAGAGAAAAGAAGCTTTATGCTAAGTTCAGCAAGTGTGAATTTTGGCTTTCAGAAGTCAACTTTTTAGGACATGTCATATCGCAAGGCAGTGTGGCAGTCGACCCATCTAAGGTAGAAGCTGTACTCAATTGGGATAGACCTAGGAACGTGTCTGAAGTCAGAAGTTTTCTAGGCTTGGCAGGTTATTACCGAAGATTCATATTGGTATTTTCGGAGATTGCTCTGCCTTTGACTAGACTGACAAGAAAATGAGCTGCCTTTGAATGGGATGCAGAATGTGAACTGAGTTTCCGGACGTTGAAAGAAAAGTTGACGAGTGCCCCAGTATTGGTAATCCCTGATCCAACTCGAAAATATGTGGTGTATTGTGATGCATCGCATAAAGGACTTGGGTGTGTACTAATGCAAGATGGTGCAGTGGTTGCATATGCCTCCCGGCAATTAAAGCCACATGAACAGAATTACCCAACTCATGATCTGGAATTAGCCGCAATTATCTTCGCTTTAAAGATTTGGAGGCATAACTTGTATGGTGTCCAATTCGATCTTTTTAGCGATCATAAAAGTTTGAAGTATCCGTTTGATCAGAAGGATTTAAACATGAGACAACGAAGATGGATGGAGTATTTAAAGGATTTCGAATTCAACCTTAATTACCACCCTGGTAAGGCGAACGTAGTGGCAGACGCCTTAAGCAGAAAAGCCTTGTATGCCTCTGAGCTACTTATGCAACAGTGTGGTCTGTATGAGAAGTTCAGAGATCTGAACTTGAATGTAGTGTACCGGAAGAGTGGGATAAGAATTAACCGGATGGAATTATCTTGTGATCTGCGCGCGAACATAGCGCAGTCACAACAAAGTGATCTGGAGTTGCAGAAGAGGTTGAGTAACCCTGAGTTTTCAATAGCATTTGATGGTGCCATACTGTATGACGGCAGACTATGTGTACCAAGTGATGATGAATTGAAACGATTAATCCTAGAAGAGGCCCATAAGAGTGGATTCTCGATCCATCCTGGATCCACTAAGATGTACCATGACCTGAAGCAAAATTATTGGTGGCCCAATATGAAAGCTGAGATTGCGAAGTTTGTATCTCGTTGTCTAGTATGTCAACAGGTTAAGATTGAACATCAGAAACCTGGAAGTCTGTTACAGCCCTTAGGTATACCTGGGTGGAAATGGGAACACATCATTATGGATTTTGTAGGAGGGTTACCACGAAACCAAAGAGGTCAAGATTCGATCTGGGTAATCGTGGACAGGTTAACCAAGTCAGCTCATTTCATTCCAGTCAAATCCACCTATAAGGCCCCGCAATATGCAGCTATCTTTATAGAACAGATTGTAAGGCTCCATGGTGTACCCCTTAGTATTGTGTCAGATAGAGATCCACTCTTCACTTCTAGGTTCTGGAAAGTCTTTCAGAATGCGAAGAGTACTCGGTTGAGAATGAGTACATCGCATCACCCTCAGACGGATGGTCAGTCGGAGAGAACCATTCAAACCGTTGAGGATATGCTTTGTGCCTGTGTGTTGGAAGATGGTGGTAGTTGGAGTAACCACTTACATCTGATTGAGTTTGCCTACAATAACAGTTACCACGCCAGTATTGGAATGGCGCCCTATGAAGCATTGTACCGAAGGAAGTGTAGAACCCCTTCGTGTTGGACTGAAGTTGGTGATCGCGGATTCTTAGGACCGAATATTATTCAAGAAACGACTTTAAAGATTAAGTCCATCCGTGAGAAAATGAAAGTTGCCCAGAGTCGGCAGAAGAGTTATGCCGACAGAAGAAGGAGACCTTTGGAATTTCAGGAAGGAGACCATGTATTCTTGAGAGTTACTCCGAAGTTAGGATTGCGTGGTGTATTTAAAACTAAGAAGCTCTGTCCAAGGTATATTGGAACCTATCAGATCCTTCGACGCGTCGGTCCTGTAGCCTATCAGTTAGCTCTTCCACCTTCTATGTCAGGGCTACACGACGTGTTCCATGTTTCTCAGCTTCGGAAATTCATTCCTGATCCATATCAGCCGGTAGAGTTGGAACAGATTGATCTTCAGCCAAACTTAACTTATCAACCAAATCCAGTTCGATTAGTCGATCGTGATGTTAAGACTCTTCGGAACAAGAGAATTCCTATCGTCAAGGTTGAATGGGCTCAGTCCCCGGACGGAGAATTCACTTGGGAATTGGAGTCCGATATGAAAGAGGATTATCCTCATTTGTTCTAAGGTAAAATTCTTAATTTCGAGGACGAAATTTCTTAAGGGGGGTAGATTGTAATATCCCGAATTTTAAATTACCTAATTAATATTAATTAGAACTTTGCCTAATTATTCCAAAATTAATTAGAGGTGATTAATTAATTAATTCTTGAGAATTAAGTACCTATGTGTAAAATTAGGAATTGTTAATTCAAGCTAAACTACACAATTAGTACCTTAACTCTACCTTGTGATTAATTATCACTAGGAATTCAATTTTTCCCTCCTCCTAGTGACTCACAATTCCACTTCGAAGCTTAAGCCTACACCTCAATTTAAACCATGAGTCACACTTCCATTATGTAAACACCTCATCAAGCTTCTCTCCACTCACATATTCATGCAAACTAGTGCATTCTCTACTCATTCCACTTCAGCAAAACTGAAGCTAGAACCCTCCCATTTTGCTCCTCTCCCACGCAAAACAACAACATGCATACCTCCAAACTCTCCAATTTCACCCTTTCACATGAGCTTGTCATCTTTCTATGCCTCAGAGATTCTTTACCTGCTACTTAGACACAGAGATTCTCTACTGAAACACAGCACCTCTACCATTTCCAAACTCATCACATGGGCTAAATTACAACAATCACATCACCTCATCCCTTACCAATAGCAAGACATGCATGCATTGAAACAGAACAACTTACTACTGTTTTCATCCCAGCAAAACCCCTATAAATAGCCCTTCAATTCAGAGGTTCAACCATCAAACCAAACTCAAATTCATAGAGCAAGAGTAGAGGGTTTCAAGTGTCAAGAGTTTCAAATTTCTGGTCTTTCTGTTCGTGGGTCTTGCTAGGAGTTGCTGTAGTTGTTGTAGAGCCCAGGAATCAAGTCTAAAGCTTCATTCCAGGTGGGTTCTTAGGCTAGTGAGCTAGTTTTCCCAAATTTATGAAATTGCATGCAAACCTAGGAAATTAATAGGTATAGCTGTGTGTGTGGAATTAACCCCCAAATTTCACTCTATTCTGTCTAATATTATTTATTTTATATTTCTGCAACATCTCAGATAAGGATTGTAGGTGAAATTTTCTAAAATTAATGATTTTCGCAAAACAGGGTAGTTTCTGCATAAACTCGCCATAGCGAGTTGCTAGCGAGCCTTCATGACGAGCTAAAGATTTTGGGCTGAAGAACTTCGCCATGGCGAGCTCTAGCTCGCCTCGCGAGTTGTTTAGGTCAAAACCTGTAAGTTCGCCATGGCGAGCTTGGTAACTCGCCGTAGCGAGTTAACCCAGAATTTACTCACCTTTTCCATTTTCAAATTATTTGATTCACTTGTTTTATATCCTCAACTGAGATAGTTATTTTGCAGTCATATCAATTATATAATGTAAACAGGAGGTCTTCATAGTCGGACTATTAGGGCTTGACTTACGAATTTAGATATGATGTATGCACCCCGGGTTGGGAATTATGGTAGCATGAATTAATTTAGCCTCAGTCAGTTATGTGCGGTTAATATTATCGCTTTATGGACTTCCTTCGAAAGCTTCCATCAGGAAAATATTAGTGAGCTGTATGCCGGAAACACTTCGTGTTCAGCGGACAAGGCATGCCTCTGAGAGATGCTCACCTCAGAGTGCCTTGCGGATAAAATCAACAAGACTAATAATTTGTGATACACCTTTAAATTATGCTTTATGATATAATGATATGAACTGGTTATATGTTATGACTGATTAGGTGCCCCGGCGTAGTCGCCATTAGGAGGGTAGTAGGACCGACTGAGACTTAGTAGTCTCACCCCACTCCATTCAATTTTTTTCAGATAAGCAGGTTGGCTAAAGGTATGCTGGTTGGTGTGCTCGTAGATGTGCTTTGGATGGCATTTCTTTCATGCTTTCTTTCCCGTTGTTCTTGTTGTATTAGTTATCCTTTAGGATTGTGATTCTTATTGTCTTCCGCTGTTATTTCCGAACTTTCAGTTGTATTTGGCATCTGCGTGTGCAAAATTTTCTGTTGTAAAAATGATGTACTCAATTACCAGTAATAATATTTAACTATTATTCTAGATATATTTGTGGGGTGTTATAATTGGTATCAGAGCAGGTCGATCCAGATCTTGCGTGAGTTCATTAGTATTACCATTCCAATCCCAGTAGTCGTCTAGGTTCCCAACGTATGTTCTAGGTGTCATGTCACTTTAAGCCTAGCTAACTTGACTTGATATTGGCAGTTAGAGCAGCATGTCAGGAGCGAGACGAGGACCTGGTAGGCCACCAAGGAGGCAAGCTGAAGAGGAACCAGCAGAATACGGTGATGTTAATGCCAACATGTGGGCGGAGATGTTGCATCAACACCAGCAGTTCCAAGCACAGCAGGCTCAGCAGCATCAGGAATTCATGAATATGTTTCAGCAGCATATGAATCAACCTCCCCCTCCTCCTCAGCATCAGGGCACAAGTGCCGCTTTCAGAGAATTTTGTAGGATGAGTCCCCTGGAATTTTATGGAGAATACAATTCGGCTAAGGCCCGTGAATGGATCCAGCGTATGAGTGGAATGTTGGACTCAATGGATTGCACAGAAGTTGACAAGGTTGTATTCGTCTCCCTCTTTTTCAGGGGCGCGCATGCAACTGGTGGGACGGAACCAAGTCTTATATGGAAGCAAGTGGTATGGAGTTGAACTGGGGAAATTTCAGACGACTCTTCGTGGGACACTACATCCTGGAGAGTTACCAATTTCAGATGGAACGTGCATTGACAGAATAGAAGCAGGGGAATATGACTGTGGCAGAATACACAATGAAGTTTAATGAGTTAGTTCGCTATGTGGCAGATGCAGACGATGCTCCTACCGAGGCTTGGAAGATGAAAAAGTATCGGATCGGTTTGAGAGCAGATATCGCCCATGATGTTTCCATGCAGCGCATTACCTCCTTTGGTGAGCTTGTGCAGAAGAGCTACCATGCCGAGGCAGACCTTGGCAATATTCAGAAAGAGAAGAATGAATTGTTTCAGAAAAGAAGGGACTCTGGGAAATTCAATCTGCAAGTGAGGACTAAGGGTTCTACAAGCAAAGGAAAACAGAGTTTCTCCCAGCGTTCGCCAAAGAATTGTTCAGACTGTGGTTTTCCACACAGTGGGGAATGTATGAAGGGGAAGAACATCTGTTACTATTGCAAGCAGCCTGGTCATTTCAAGCAGGACTGTCCAAAGCTCAAGAAGCATGGAGATTCCAGCGGTGCGTCAAAAAGAAAAGGTCGGGTTTACTCACTTGACTGTGCTAAGATTAAATCTAATAATGCCTTAATCATGGATATATGCTTGTTAGGGCAATAAGAAGTTTTAGTATTGTTTGATTGTGGTGCAACCAACTCTTTTATAGCCGTTGACTGCGCTCAGCGACTTAAACTACCTTCTGTCCCTCTTATACCCCAAATGGCAGTTGCTGTCGCCACTGGCGGCAAATTCATCTCTAAACGTGTCTGCCAGAACTGTCCAATCTTAGTGGGCAGTAAAGTCTATCACATAGATCTGATCTGTCTACCCTTGAAAGATTTTGAAGTAGTCCTAGGCATGGATTGGCTATCTGCCAATACTGTGTATATCGGGTGTGCTGAAAAGAACTTGTTCATCCCAACAGAAACTTCTACAGAAAGTAGAGCTCTTTCCACTTTGCTCCAGAATGCCCATCAAATGATCCAGTACTTAGGTGCAGGTACTAAATGTTTCAGTGCCTTGTTTACTGTCGATCCTGAACCTAGTTTGAGCCCTTCAGATATTCCTGTGGTTAATGAGTATTTAGATGTCTTTCCAGACGATATTGTGAACTTACCTCCAGAGAGAGAAGTGGAATTTTCCATTGATCTCGTTCCCGGCTCCCAGCCCATATCAGTCGCTCCGTACCGAATGTCTCCGTTGGAGTTGCATGAACTCAAGTCTCAGTTAGAACAGTTGCTTCAAAAGCACATCATTCGTCCAAGTGTCTCTCCTTGGGCAGCACCAGTTCTGTTGGTTAAGAAAAAGGACGGTTCAATGCGCCTTTGTATTGATTACCGTCAGCTCAATAAGGTCACCATAAAGAACAAGTATCCTTGACCCCGTATTGATGATCTTATAGACCAACTCAGAGGTGCTACTGTCTTTTCAAAAATAGATCTTCGGTCTGGTTATCACTAGATTCGCATCAAATCATCAGACGTGTCCAAGACTGCTTTCAGGACGCGTTATGGACACTATGAATTCCTTGTCATGCCTTTTGGCCTAACTAATGCTCCAGCCGTGTTCATGGACTACATGAATCGGATCTTCCAACCTTATCTTGATAAGTTTGTTGTTATCTTTATAGATGACATTCTAATTTATTCCCGAAATCCTGAAGAACATGCTGAACACCTGAGGATTGTTTTGGAGATCTTAAGAGAAAAGAAGCTTTATGCTAAGTTCAGCAAGTGTGAATTTTGGCTTTCAGAAGTCAACTTTTTAGGACATGTCATATCGCAAGGCAGTGTGGCAGTCGACCCATCTAAGGTAGAAGCTGTACTCAATTGGGATAGACCTAGGAACGTGTCTGAAGTCAGAAGTTTTCTAGGCTTGGCAGGTTATTACCGAAGATTCATATTGGTATTTTCGGAGATTGCTCTGCCTTTGACTAGACTGACAAGAAAATGAGCTGCCTTTGAATGGGATGCAGAATGTGAACTGAGTTTCCGGACGTTGAAAGAAAAGTTGACGAGTGCCCCAGTATTGGTAATCCCTGATCCAACTCGAAAATATGTGGTGTATTGTGATGCATCGCATAAAGGACTTGGGTGTGTACTAATGCAAGATGGTGCAGTGGTTGCATATGCCTCCCGGCAATTAAAGCCACATGAACAGAATTACCCAACTCATGATCTGGAATTAGCCGCAATTATCTTCGCTTTAAAGATTTGGAGGCATAACTTGTATGGTGTCCAATTCGATCTTTTTAGCGATCATAAAAGTTTGAAGTATCCGTTTGATCAGAAGGATTTAAACATGAGACAACGAAGATGGATGGAGTATTTAAAGGATTTCGAATTCAACCTTAATTACCACCCTGGTAAGGCGAACGTAGTGGCAGACGCCTTAAGCAGAAAAGCCTTGTATGCCTCTGAGCTACTTATGCAACAGTGTGGTCTGTATGAGAAGTTCAGAGATCTGAACTTGAATGTAGTGTACCGGAAGAGTGGGATAAGAATTAACCGGATGGAATTATCTTGTGATCTGCGCGCGAACATAGCGCAGTCACAACAAAGTGATCTGGAGTTGCAGAAGAGGTTGAGTAACCCTGAGTTTTCAATAGCATTTGATGGTGCCATACTGTATGACGGCAGACTATGTGTACCAAGTGATGATGAATTGAAACGATTAATCCTAGAAGAGGCCCATAAGAGTGGATTCTCGATCCATCCTGGATCCACTAAGATGTACCATGACCTGAAGCAAAATTATTGGTGGCCCAATATGAAAGCTGAGATTGCGAAGTTTGTATCTCGTTGTCTAGTATGTCAACAGGTTAAGATTGAACATCAGAAACCTGGAAGTCTGTTACAGCCCTTAGGTATACCTGGGTGGAAATGGGAACACATCATTATGGATTTTGTAGGAGGGTTACCACGAAACCAAAGAGGTCAAGATTCGATCTGGGTAATCGTGGACAGGTTAACCAAGTCAGCTCATTTCATTCCAGTCAAATCCACCTATAAGGCCCCGCAATATGCAGCTATCTTTATAGAACAGATTGTAAGGCTCCATGGTGTACCCCTTAGTATTGTGTCAGATAGAGATCCACTCTTCACTTCTAGGTTCTGGAAAGTCTTTCAGAATGCGAAGAGTACTCGGTTGAGAATGAGTACATCGCATCACCCTCAGACGGATGGTCAGTCGGAGAGAACCATTCAAACCGTTGAGGATATGCTTTGTGCCTGTGTGTTGGAAGATGGTGGTAGTTGGAGTAACCACTTACATCTGATTGAGTTTGCCTACAATAACAGTTACCACGCCAGTATTGGAATGGCGCCCTATGAAGCATTGTACCGAAGGAAGTGTAGAACCCCTTCGTGTTGGACTGAAGTTGGTGATCGCGGATTCTTAGGACCGAATATTATTCAAGAAACGACTTTAAAGATTAAGTCCATCCGTGAGAAAATGAAAGTTGCCCAGAGTCGGCAGAAGAGTTATGCCGACAGAAGAAGGAGACCTTTGGAATTTCAGGAAGGAGACCATGTATTCTTGAGAGTTACTCCGAAGTTAGGATTGCGTGGTGTATTTAAAACTAAGAAGCTCTGTCCAAGGTATATTGGAACCTATCAGATCCTTCGACGCGTCGGTCCTGTAGCCTATCAGTTAGCTCTTCCACCTTCTATGTCAGGGCTACACGACGTGTTCCATGTTTCTCAGCTTCGGAAATTCATTCCTGATCCATATCAGCCGGTAGAGTTGGAACAGATTGATCTTCAACCAAACTTAACTTATCAACCAAATCCAGTTCGATTAGTCGATCGTGATGTTAAGACTCTTCGGAACAAGAGAATTCCTATCGTCAAGGTTGAATGGGCTCAGTCCCCGGACGGAGAATTCACTTGGGAATTGGAGTCCGATATGAAAGAGGATTATCCTCATTTGTTCTAAGGTAAAATTCTTAATTTCGAGGACGAAATTTCTTAAGGGGGGTAGATTGTAATATCCCGAATTTTAAATTACCTAATTAATATTAATTAGAACTTTGCCTAATTATTCCAAAATTAATTAGAGGTGATTAATTAATTAATTCTTGAGAATTAAGTACCTATGTGTAAAATTAGGAATTGTTAATTCAAGCTAAACTACACAATTAGTACCTTAACTCTACCTTGTGATTAATTATCACTAGGAATTCAATTTTTCCCTCCTCCTAGTGACTCACAATTCCACTTCGAAGCTTAAGCCTACACCTCAATTTAAACCATGAGTCACACTTCCATTATGTAAACACCTCATCAAGCTTCTCTCCACTCACATATTCATGCAAACTAGTGCATTCTCTACTCATTCCACTTCAGCAAAACTGAAGCTAGAACCCTCCCATTTTGCTCCTCTCCCACGCAAAACAACAACATGCATACCTCCAAACTCTCCAATTTCACCCTTTCACATGAGCTTGTCATCTTTCTATGCCTCAGAGATTCTTTACCTGCTACTTAGACACAGAGATTCTCTACTGAAACACAGCACCTCTACCATTTCCAAACTCATCACATGGGCTAAATTACAACAATCACATCACCTCATCCCTTACCAATAGCAAGACATGCATGCATTGAAACAGAACAACTTACTACTGTTTTCATCCCAGCAAAACCCCTATAAATAGCCCTTCAATTCAGAGGTTCAACCATCAAACCAAACTCAAATTCATAGAGCAAGAGTAGAGGGTTTCAAGTGTCAAGAGTTTCAAATTTCTGGTCTTTCTGTTCGTGGGTCTTGCTAGGAGTTGCTGTAGTTGTTGTAGAGCCCAGGAATCAAGTCTAAAGCTTCATTCCAGGTGGGTTCTTAGGCTAGTGAGCTAGTTTTCCCAAATTTATGAAATTGCATGCAAACCTAGGAAATTAATAGGTATAGCTGTGTGTGTGGAATTAACCCCCAAATTTCACTCTATTCTGTCTAATATTATTTATTTTATATTTCTGCAACATCTCAGATAAGGATTGTAGGTGAAATTTTCTAAAATTAATGATTTTCGCAAAACAGGGTAGTTTCTGCATAAACTCGCCATAGCGAGTTGCTAGCGAGCCTTCATGACGAGCTAAAGATTTTGGGCTGAAGAACTTCGCCATGGCGAGCTCTAGCTCGCCTCGCGAGTTGTTTAGGTCAAAACCTGTAAGTTCGCCATGGCGAGCTTGGTAACTCGCCGTAGCGAGTTAACCCAGAATTTACTCACCTTTTCCATTTTCAAATTATTTGATTCACTTGTTTTATATCCTCAACTGAGATAGTTATTTTGCAGTCATATCAATTATATAATGTAAACAGGAGGTCTTCATAGTCGGACTATTAGGGCTTGACTTACGAATTTAGATATGATGTATGCACCCCGGGTTGGGAATTATGGTAGCATGAATTAATTTAGCCTCAGTCAGTTATGTGCGGTTAATATTATCGCTTTATGGACTTCCTTCGAAAGCTTCCATCAGGAAAATATTAGTGAGCTGTATGCCGGAAACACTTCGTGTTCAGCGGACAAGGCATGCCTCTGAGAGATGCTCACCTCAGAGTGCCTTGCGGTTAAAATCAACAAGACTAATAATTTGTGATACACCTTTAAATTATGCTTTATGATATAATGATATGAACTGGTTATATGTTATGACTGATTAGGTGCCCTGGCGTAGTCGCCATTAGGAGGGTAGTAGGACCCACTGAGACTTAGTAGTCTCACCCCACTCCATTCAATTTTTTTCAGATAAGCAGGTTGGCTAAAGGTATGTTGGTTGGTGTGCTCGTAGCTGTGCTTTGGATGGCATTTCTTTCATGCTTTCTTTCCCGTTGTTCTTGTTGTATTAGTTATCCTTTAGGATTGTGATTCTTATTGTCTTCCGCTGTTATTTCCGAACTTTCAGTTGTATTTGGCATCTGCGTGTGCAAAATATTCTGTTGTAAAAATAATGTACTCAATTACCAGTAATAATATTCCACTATTATTCTAGATATATTTGTGGTGTGTTATACCCCATAATTAATTATTTTTGTCCATTCATTCTTCAAATCAATATTCTATAGGTTACAATAATCATCATGCATTTTATGCATGCTCTCAATATTTATAAATTCACCCATCTATAGGTTATAAACTCAATAGTCGACAAATTAAATTGGCCATTCAAGACTCTAAATATGTAACTTTAGTTTTCTATTTATTTTATCTTAATTGTCCACTAATGTTTAGCATAAATATGCACTTGCAAATTGCAAAACTTCCAAAAGGCCAAAAAAGTTACAAGAGTGTTGTGACCCTCAGGCTTGAAAGTTGGAATACATATATGCTCAAAGTATATATTCAGAGAAGAATGACATATGTTTCAAGTGTTCTTAAAATTAATCATTGCTTTGACAACTTCTTTTCTTTGAGAAATATGATAAGTAATTCATTTCTTTGACATCTTTGTTTCTTTGTGAAGAATGATAAGTAGTTCACATGATCATTGTGCAGATGCTATGGATCTTTCATTTGTGCTCTTAGATATAAACTTCATTAAGAAAAAGAAAAATAAACCAAAGAAGATGAAGCAAATAAAAAAATACAAACCAAACAACACACTAAAAAATCTCGGACTGATAAATTGAGATAAAGTCCCATCAAGTAAATATGTGAAAAAATACTTTAAAAAGAAGTCAACATATATCAACATAATAATTGAATTGCTTAGAGAAGAGTATGTAGTTAAGCTATTTGGTAAGTAATTTTTTAAAAATGGGAATGATAAAAAAAAAAAAAAACCACCATATATTAATCTTTTGCTATAAACAAAGTTTATTCCAACATTTGTCATGATCAATATTCTCAGATACATATACATATATATATATATATATATATATATATATATAGCAAAATGAATTGGTTCACATGATCATTGTGTAGATGCTATTGATCTTTCATTTGTGCTCTTAGATATAAACTTCACTAAGAAAAAGAAAAATAAACCAAAGAAGATGAAGCAAATAAAAAAATACAAACCAAACAACACACTAAAAAATCTCGGACTGATAAATTGAGATAAAGTCCCACCAAGTAAATATGTGAAAAAATACTTTAAAAAGAAGTCAACATATATCAACATAATAATTGAATTGCTTAGAGAAAAGTATGTAGTTAAGCTATTTGGTAAGTAATTTTTTAAAAATGGGAATGATAAAAAAAAAACCACCATATATTAATCTTTTGCTATAAACAAAGTTTATTCCAACATTTGTCATGATCAATATTCTCAGATATATATATATATATATATATATATATATATATATATATATATATATATATAGCAAAATGAATTGGTTCACATGATCATTGTGCAGATGCTATTGATCTTTCATTTGTGCTCTTAGATATAAACTTCACTAAGAAAAAGAAAAATAAACCAAAGAAGATGAAGCAAATAAAAAAATACAAACCAAACAACACACTAAAAAATCTCGGACTGATAAATTGAGATAAAGTCCCATCAAGTAAATATGTGAAAAAATACTTTAAAAAGAAGTCAACATATATCAACATAATAATTGAATTGCTTAGAGAAGAGTATGTAGTTAAGCTATTTGGTAAGTAATTTTTTAAAAATGGGAATGATAAAAAAAAAAAAAAAAACCACCATATATTAATCTTTTGCTATAAACAAAGTTTATTCCAACATTTGTCATGATCAATATTCTCAGATACATATACATATATATATATATATATATAGCAAAATGAATTGGTTCACATGATCATTGTGTGGATGCTATTGATCTTTCATTTGTGCTCTTAGATATAAACTTCACTAAGAAAAAGAAAAATAAACCAAAGAAGATGAAGCAAATAAAAAAATACAAACCAAACAACACACTAAAAAATCTCGGACTGATAAATTGAGATAAAGTCCCACCAAGTAAATATGTGAAAAAATACTTTAAAAAGAAGTCAACATATATCAACATAATAATTGAATTGCTTAGAGAAAAGTATGTAGTTAAGCTATTTGGTAAGTAATTTTTTAAAAATGGGAATGATAAAAAAAAAACCACCATATATTAATCTTTTGCTATAAACAAAGTTTATTCCAACATTTGTCATGATCAATATTCTCAGATATATATATATATATATATATATATATATATATATATATATATATATAAATAGCAAAATGAATTGGTTCACATGATCATTGTGCAGATGCTATTGATCTTTCATTTGTGCTCTTAGATATAAACTTCACTAAGAAAAAGAAAAATAAACCAAAGAAGATGAAGCAAATAAAAAAATACAAACCAAACAACACACTAAAAAATCTCGGACTGATAAATTGAGATAAAGTCCCACCAAGTAAATATGTGAAAATATACTTTAAAAAGAAGTCAACATATATCAACATAATAATTGAATTGCTTAGAGAAGAGTATGTAGTTAAGCTATTTGGTAAGTAATTTTTTAAAAATGGGAATGATAAAAAAAAAAACCACCATATATTAATCTTTTGCTATAAACAAAGTTTATTCCAACCTTTATCATGACCAATATTGTCATATATATATATATATATATAGCAAAATGAATTGCATCTATTCAATACAACCTATATAATTAAGAAAACTAAGTTTTTATAAAAGATTACACTATTAAAATAAAATATTATAAGCGATTTATTACAAACTATATTATTTATTCTTAAAGTGAAATGTTTATTGGAAGAGATTAACCCCTCAAATGATTCTCAGTTATCTATAGGAATAATCTCCGCAGTTGTGCACGGATGATACCGTTAATATACAAGAAAAAAAAAACGATTTTAATCAATAAAAATGTCATATTTCTAAATAATCTTTTATTTTTAACACACATTAATATTATATTAAATATAATCATATTTTAAAATAATATCTACCAATTATTTAGCTATATATAATTAAACTTATCATAATTATTATTTTTATTTGTGAAAATATTTTAAATATATATTTTAATCGAACCCGTGCAATGTAGCACAGGATAAAATTTCACCAAGGAGAAGAAACTTTAAAAGAACGGGAGATAAGTAGAAGAGCTATTTAGTACCTTAAATTGCATAGAAAAGAATAAATTACGCTATTTGATTCGTAATTTTTAAAAAACGAGATCACGGAATTTTTAAATAAGAGATACCTCAAAAAAAAAAAGTGGCACGTGACTATACAATTGCAACTCAGATAATAAAATTAAGATATTACACTATTAAATTAAAATATAATATAATGAATCCCTTTAATCTTAAAAAATATTATAATAGATCAATTATATTAAAATATAAACAAAACTACGATATAATTATATAAATCGTTGAAAAATCTCATATTTCTAAACTATTTTTTATTTTTATACATATATATATATATATATATATATATATATATATATATATATATATATATATATATTAAAAATATACATATTTTAAATTAATATCTATATGTGATTATACTTATCAGAATTTTTATTTTTCATTTATAAAAATATTTTAATCGAACCAGCGCAACGCGCGGGTTTTCCCCTAGTTGTTTTAATGGGAATTAAAATTATGTTTATTCCTTATTTTTCTCATCTCTATTATTTTCTAATCTATACCCCCTTAACTTTCCAACACCTCTTTATTTTATTTTCTACTTCTTTTTCTTTTAATTTTTCAGTCAATAGGTTGTTACCCCTGCTAAGTAGGCGTGTTTTGCGTTACCCCCTGCTAAAATTTCCTTGAAGATTCCCCCCTTGCAAAGTAAAAATCTGACAATTCAAATTCATATTTTCTTAATGTATTATAACAACCCCATTATTAAGCTTCAAGACTCACATGCTTTTTATACCATAACAGGGACAAAATTTTATCAACACGGATAAGATTTGCACCATCCAACAGCGACACATTGGCTACAAGAAGTTTAAATTCTAAGAAACTTAACAACAACGACATACTAATACGAACAACAAGTATGTAAAAAAAACAAAAAAACCAAATTCATAACACTATCTACGTTCAAAATCTTTAAATGAGTTGGTTAAAATCCCCTTACTTCTTTTTGCAGTTATTTCCCTAAGGTTGAAGTTTGAGAACTCCCTTCCTTCCATTCTATTCTTCTCCTACGTGCCCTCAAATTCTCACACTATTTTTTTGTTTGACTTGATCAGTATTCAAGCATATCCCAATGTTATGATCCTAGAGGCCCAAATTAGTGTCAAGCCCAAAATTAAATGTAGTGGTGACTCATCTATATTCTAGAATAAGTTTGTTAGTATTTTGGTTATGGAAAGTCCTATATAAACTTGTATTGTCTTATTCAATCATTATGAAAAATATGAGAAATTAGTCTATTCTTCTTATCTTCTTCTTAGGAGGCTTCTCTACCCTCGAAGTAGAGTAAATCTATTTTCTTAACCATTACATTGGTGCTTTCATGGATGAGCTCTCTCCTACAAATCCATTAGAGATGAGGATTTCGGTGTTTGACGGTGAAATCGATGCCTACTGGTGGGTGGTTTGCACCGAGAAATACTTCAAGCATTGGTGTACACCAGAGACGTATAAGATGATAGTTGCTGGACTTGCCATGAAAGGTCCACCACTCACATGGTGGCTCCGGTGGTATCCACGTCACCGATCGATGAATTGGGACACATTTACATCTGTATTTCTATGGCAATTTAAACCTGAATGGCGTGTAATTCTGCCTTTACCAGATGATGAAGAGGACATGGAGTTTGAGCCAAAACAGTTGACTGGCAGTGTTGTTGAACAATCAACGAACGTGGAAGAAGGAATCAGTGATTTCAATCAACATTCCTCTTCACTTGAGGTCGCGAATTTGGAAATTGCAGATTCAATTGAGGATTCTCTGGTTCAATCCCATGTTCCGACCAAAACTCCATTCAACAATGAACACACGCCTCTGTTCGTTGAGCCAGAAAATCAAGATGGCAATAACAAGATTCAACCATGTGAGTTTGTATCAAAAGTTCTTTTGTTCGATCCTGGAGGATATTTTAACTTGCCAGAGTCCTGGATTACCAACCAAGCTTTGCCTCTGCCCTCTCCAGAACCACCTGATCGTGTTGTCGTTCCGATGTCACGGTTGTCGGCACCATCCTATCCTTATGACCCAGGACCAACCTGCTCAACGCTACTAACTAAAGTAAGCCACCATCACAATTCTTTTCAATTTGAACGTATGAGAATTATTAGGAACCCATCTCAATTCATTTCCATGTTGATAAAAAACTCCACTATAGAAGTTAGATTTGCTACTGATGTGTTTCATCTCCCAATTATCGTGTGCTTTTGTGTGATTCCCATTGTTAGTATTTGTGTATTTCCTGAATATGAAATAGGTGCATATACCAACATTGAATCCTCATGTGAAGCCCACCATCTGTTTGTTAAAATGCCACTCAAAACCAATTTCTTTTGTGAGATTCAGATTTTTGCATATGTTGTAGAAGCTGATAGAGTGGGGCCTATCATATTTCTATTGAATGCAAATTTGAGTGTTGCTGCCTTTGATTTCCTTCAAGAATATGGGCTAGAGTTCAAATTCTTTGACATTGTTGACACAACTCCCTCTCATGATAATCCAAGTGTTAAGCATGTTGGCAGTTCTTGTGATGCCAATTCCAATTATAGGATGCTTTGTGATGATTATGGCCTTAATGGTGTTTATGGATTCTGCAACATCAAAGGTTCCCCAATGTGCAAGTGTTTGAATGGTTTTGAGCCTATGTTTTTGCATGAGTGGAAAATGGTTGATTGGTGTGATGGATATCTTAAGAAGAAATTGCAGGTTAGTAGAAAGAAAGATATACTTGAGCATTTTCCAAGAATAAAATTACCAAATGTTGTATCCATGTCATATGTGCTATTGATGATGGATGGTGAAAATGTGTGGATAAAAACTAGGATCAAATTACCATTTCATCAATTATTAATCCAATGGGAGGCCTTTGCCATGAGTGAAGAAACTTGGAAGCATACTAGTAAAATACCTCTTCTTCATTGTGTTTTTGGTAGTTCTTCACAGCCTCAAATTCCTACTACAATTTCTTTGGTATTGATTTTTCAAGGTTCATGCAATATGGGTGCTTGTAACATATATCCCAGCTTTAATGTGCACTGTTCTGATGTTGGAAGATATTTCTATTGTTACCGAGTTGTGTTTCTACTAGTTTTTTCTTCAGCTTATAAAGAAACAAGATTCACTACAAGAAAAGTGCCATATACCAACGGTCACTTTTAGCTACAACTTTCAATCTGTGGC
Source organism: Trifolium fragiferum (assembly GCA_954870985.1). Lineage (NCBI taxonomy): Eukaryota > Viridiplantae > Streptophyta > Magnoliopsida > Fabales > Fabaceae > Trifolium > Trifolium fragiferum. The sequence goes on along the minus strand of OX940790.1, from coordinate 21,704,764 downwards.
TATAGGTTTCGTAAACCATCCAAAATGGAAACATTTGTCCATGGGTATAGGACCGGCATAATTCTCCAAACATTTGTCACGCGTGATGTTTATCACTTTAACTTTTTCCCTTAAAATTCAAAAAATTAAGAACATAAACCCTAGCAATTAGAAACCACTCTTCTCCTTCTCCTTCTCCTTCGTTTTCATTATTTCATGATCAAACCATAATACGAAGATCTTTTTCAATGTCTACACAAATTGGAAATCGAAGAAGTTCACTATACCCGCGATGCTCACTCCCAATTGCTTCACACCAGACCTCGTTCCTTTTCCCAATCAAATCTCTACCTTTCAATTGACTTCACAATCAACCCTCCAAATTCGACCTTCGTCTTGCCGGAAACCACTAAAGAGGTCCTAGTTATGATCCCTGGTGCCATTCTCAACCTCGTTGGTAAATAACGCAGTGTCGATTGATATCAGAGTTCACCATCATCTGTCTCGGCTGATGAGATCCAAGGGTCACCAGCCAAGGGTGAAATAAAATTTAGCTTTTCAATTATTTTTGTTGTTGTTTCCCATTATTAATTTTATCTCTTATTTTTCAGCTTTCAAATGAGTTCCGCGACATCGCTGTATTGCCGACATCGACACAATCAGGTACCAATAGTTTATTAGTGTTACATTTATGTTGTTATAGATATTTGTTGTATTGTTGAAATGTATGTGTTATGTTATAAATATGCTATTACGGTTTGTTTCTATTGAATATAAGATCTTATTCCGAGTCTATGACTACAACCATAATTGTTCATTGAATCATAATAGAAGGACTATTTGGTACATTAAATCTGCTCTGTGAGTTTTATTAAACTTTTGTATGCTATCTATATGTGGGTTCTGAACTGGTGTAATAAGATGTGTGACTTAGTTGTAGCTTTTTTTCTGAATATATCTATAGTGATAGGTAATAGTGTTCAAATTAAACGTGCTTTGTGAGTTTTTATTAGACTTTTGTATGCTATCTATATGTGGGTTTTGAACTGGTGTAAATTATTTTCAACTAGTTTGTTTTTAGATTTATGTTAGTGGTGTGGACCAAATTCAAATTGGTTAGTTACATAGTGATAGGCAATAGAGTTCTGATAAAGTTTTTATGATTTCATTAAGTATTATTGAAATAAATCTGATAAAGGCGGAAAGTTTAATAAAACTCACATATTAATAGCAATAACTAAGTCACACACCTTATTACACCAGCAAAAGTCACACACCTTATTACACTAGTTCAGAACCCACATATATAGATATCATCGACAAGACTTAACGTACAAGACTTAATTACTAGCATCACGAGTCTCCACCTTCTTTTTATGTTTCTCACTTATCTATAGCTAAGGTAAATTTTTAGTTGTTACTTAGTTGAGGAAGAAGGCGGAGACTCGTGATGCTTGTAATTAAGTCTTATCGATGATATGTGAGAAACATGAAAAGAATGGAAGTAATAAGGTATCTGATTCTATCAATGGTGGAGAAATTCTAGGCATACCATAGTAGTAAAATGCATCTTATGATCGCTTTGCATTGGCAGTAGCACTATGTCTCAATAATAAAAAATTTAAAGACATGTTAAAAAATTTATCTTATGGCACAATTTGTAACAAAGACTATATTTTAGGCTTCTGAGCTAAGTTTTTTGTTGAACTGCAAATAATTTTATTAGAAGGCACTTCATTGACATTGTTGTTCACTCAATGAAAGATGTTCCTACGTACTTACCAGAGCAAACTATTTTGCCATGTAATCTTCCACGAGAGGATGTCAGAGATGCATTTATATCCTTGAGTGCAGCTTCACTTGTTGATCCACTGGCTGGAAGTGTTATTGGTACCGCTTCACTTAGACGAAAGTCACTAATTCTCCATAGATATCCATCTCTAAGTGTAAGCTAGTGTTATCTTTACTTTTGTAGTTACTTGTTCTTTCATATCTGTCAACTTAGTTTTGTCGAACACTGGTTGATTCTTATTCGATTTATATTTAACCTATAATTATAATATCAGGCGGAAGATAATTTCCGTGGCAATGTCCAAACAAGGCAGAGAAAACTCAGTGACGGTGTTGTCAAACTTATTTGCTTTAGCTGGACTGAAACGATTAAATATGACAGAAAATGTAACTTCCACTCTATCAGATGATGATAAAGTGGTGCAATTGGAATAGCCTGCAGACTTAATGATTATAAAATGGTGAGTGTTTAACTATATATTACATGAACTTCTCACTTGTCTGACTTGTTGAAAACATTTTTTTGTACAAATTTTCATCATAAAATGGTGAGTGGTTAACTATATTACATCAATTAAATTGAGGTTATAATTTCATCTCTTTTATTTTCTATTTGTTACAGATGCTTCTAATGCTCCCGACCAAACAGATTCTCCAAGTCCATAGGGATAGCTTAGAAGTAAACGGTAGTTATCTAGGTTATTTGGTGCAATTTCATTTTAGGAGATTTAGCTAGGTGACATTGATTTGGTGTTTTAAATGTACTTTGTTAACAAGATAACATTGTTTTGATGTTTTAATGTACCCCGTTAGTTTGAGATGTTTAAGACTTATTAGTCTCTTAATATATTTGAAATTATCTTTTTATATTTTATAGTGGGTTTGGTGTGTGCAAAACATTCATATTGGCAAATTATTATTATTCTAAAAAATGTACAATCTGTCAAAAAAAATTCAAAAAAAAAATCTAATCCTATACCAACGAACACATTTGTGGGTAAAATGATTTACAATAGTTGTTACTGTTCGTGGGTATAACTCTTAATATTTCACCAACAGCAAAAAATACTGTAGCTATAGGCTATTGTAACGGCAAAATTCGTGGGTATAGCGAAATAAAGCACACGGAACAAAACGTCCGTCGGTATAGGTTTTAAAGCCTATACCCACGGTCTTCGGACTTTTACCCACAGAATTTCGCCGTTGGTATATGGCAATTTTGTTGTAGTGTTTAAAGGGTTGGAAACTGTTAACATTTCTAATTGTTGAATTAATTGGTGTCTATCACATGTACCCTTTTCTTTATTTTCTTTGGACCAAGAAGAATTGGAAATATTGGACAGTCCTCTACAACCTTGAGGACAAGGTTGGTCTTCATGGGGTAGATGGTGATATCATTCATGCTGTCTGGGTTTCTATGTTTGTTACTATGGGTACTTCACAATAAAGATGTTGAAGTTGAAAAGTTGAGAAAGACTATGCATAAGTGGATTAACACGATATGGTGTTGCTACAACAGTGATAATAACAAGCTCTTGGTCTTGGTTTACGAATTTATCTCAAATAGGAGTTTGATAGATGCATTATGTCAAAGAAAAGCTACACTTCTTATTGCCCAAGGTCTGTTTCAAAATATTTCTATTTGGGATAATCTTCGTGATGTTTTCTCTATAATTAACATTAATGATATATGGCTTGGTTTATATCAAATATGCATGTTTCAGTATAGAGAGATACATATCAACCGTGCAATGATGCTTACACAAGCTCCTTGGTCTTCTAATTATCTTGTGTTTGCTCATGTGGACCAAGTTGGAAAGGGTGGTGATCTCAATGATGATTGCATAAACATCAAGGTCTTAACTGAGGTGGGAAAGACATTCATTTGGACCATTTGTAATCAGTTTCTAATTTTCTGTGCCCACTTCAAACAATGGGATCCCGGTCAACATTTGGGTATGTCTATAGCATCAAGGTCCTCGAAGTTCAAGCAATGGGATCCGGGTAAAATTTATGTTAGGAGCAATTTCTACAACCTTGAGGACAAAGTTGATTTTGAAGGGGTGGGTAATGTTATGATCCTAGAGGCCCAAATTAGTGTCAAGCCCAAAATTAAATGTAGTGGTGACTCATCTATATTCTAGAATAAGTTTGTTAGTATTTTGGTTATGGAAAGTTCTATATAAACTTGTATTGTCTTATTCAATCATTATGAAAAATATGAGAAATTAGTCTATTCTTCTTATCTTCTTCTTCGGAGGCTTATCTACCCTCGAAGTAGAGTAAATCTATTTTCTTAACCATTACACCCAACCTTCCTTTTTAAATTCATGTCAAGAGAGAATTACATTATTACAAATAAATTGTTTTAATGGAAATTAAAATTATGTTTATTCCTTATTTTTCTCATCTCTATTATTTTCCCATCTATACCCCTTAACTTTACAACACCTCTTTATTTTATTTTCTATTTCTTTTCTTTTAATTTTTGGGTTAATAGGTTGTTACCCCCTGCTAAGTGGGCGTGTTTTGCGTTACCCCCTGTTAAAAATTCCTTGAAGATTCCCCCCTTGCAAAGTAAAAATCTGACAACTCAAATTCATATTTTCTTAATGTTTTATAACAACCCCATTATTAAGCTTCGAAACTCACATGATTTTTATACTATAACAGGGACAAAATTTTATCAACACGGATAGGATTTGCACCATCCAACAGCGACACATTGGCTACAAGAAGTTTAAATTCTAAGAAAATTAACGTTGTTGGTCAAATTCATATCTTCCGAGCACGAAATTGGTTGTTATCGTTTTCTCATACTCTTAGAGGAGGAAATGAATGTGCTGATTGATTGGCTAAACATGATGCTCAATCATATGTGAATCTTAAATTGTGGACTTCTTCGCCTCCGCAAATAGCACATGTACTGTTTGCAGATATATCGGGTGTCCTGAGACAACGTTTTCATTATATGTTTGTCGTTTTTATTTATTTTTCATTAATAAAAGAAATATAATATAGATTTGATGATTCTCTGATCAAATAATAATTGCCGGATCTGCTAATTTTTGTTTCTTTTCTTGCTATTTGTTTTCTTCCACTTCCTTCATGTCTTATTATTATAGTACGTACTAGTTTTGTCCAAAAAAATAAATTATTATAGTACTAGTAGGACTAACTTTTTTTGGACAGAATAGTAGGAGTGTAGGACTAACTTAAAAATTATAGGTATTTAGAAAAGTAATTTTTTAATAAATAAAAAATACTTTTTTCTATTACAAATTAAAAAGTAGTTGTATCCTTAAATATATAATTTTTTAATTAAAAGATGTGAAAATATTATGCAGCAAAATTTTCAAAGAAGAAAGAAAGAGAAATTGTCAACCGGGATAGTTAGTGTAGTTTAGTGGACTTGTACTTTATGTTGATAAAATGGAATGCTATATTGTGAGGATGGCGTTATTGTGGCTGCTCTTGACTGAGATTTGATGGATAAGTATAACAATAATAAATTAATAACTGAACAAGTTGCCATATTTGATATTAAAAATGCGTTCTACTACCGTTTTTGACGATAACATGCACGGAGTTTATCATTTGGGTCTAATCTAATCCCAACTTTCGGCCTTATGCCATGAATTTGGTATTGGAAACTTTCATTTTCATTTTATTTTTGTACAATTTCGCAGTATTCTTCCCACAGTCTAAAAAAAAACTCCTTTGTTATTTATTTTGTGAATAAATATTTTTTTATTTTGTTTATTAGGTAAATTCATTCCACCTTTAAAGTGGTAAGTGGGATGTTTTGATTCGAATCCTAACCTCTACGTATAAAATTCAATTTTCCTACCATCTAAGCTGATCTATTTTATGAAGTTGTTTGTTATAGTTGTTTTTAAAAAATGGAAACTTTTTTTAATAAAAATAATCACTTTAAAAATATTGTATTTGTTGTAGATTTTGAAAATAATTAGAATCTAAAAATAATCAAAAAGTAGCTAAAAATATTGGGTATAACTTTAAATTGGTAGAATATATTTAGGTATAATTTTATCATTGCTAAAAATTAAATGATGAATCTACGAATAAACTCACAACATTCAAATTAATAGCATAATACTGCTTAGTTTTGCCGACAATAATATGATATAATTAAAGTGCCCAAAACATCAATGTCTCAAGATCTGCATTGTTGGCGAACTTAATTACTGTGCGAATTAGTGGTTGATCAAAGTTCAAATGTCAATCCAAATCAAACGAACACCGCAACAAGACAATAAAATAAACAAAGATTACACGAAGACAGACAATCAATCAACGTCCCACTGAAATAACAAAATCACAAAAAAAAAAATATCACAATCTATGTGAATATCGCTTATTTAAATTAAAGTTAAAAAAAATATACACATAAATGATTTTGTGTAAAAAAAACTAAAACGTTGACATTTAATGTTCTTCATCGTGCCAGCATGTATCAATCTAGTTTTAATTTTAAAATTTCTATTAGGATTAGATAGATGAGAACGTTTCATTGACAAAAGACAATGGTGTATAATCTTTTGCGAAAATTAAAATAAAAATAATATATTAAATACTTATTAATTTGTTTAGGGACGAGTCCCTGCACTAGTCTTGGTGATCAAAAGGTGCATTTGATCTACTCATATTTATGGTGCTGGACAAATAATTTCAATTATATTGTGTTTAATTTATAAATCATCTTAAGACCAAACACGAATTAGGACGATATAGACGTACAGGATAAAAACAAAAAAAATTTGTTCCTCGCTAAATCACGAGATAATTTTTTGTGATAGATATACACAATTTGTTTACAACATCAAATTTCATTTGTCGTCCACCAAACATCCTTCAAAAAATGATGAAATGGATAGCTCAATTGGTTAAACTAGTTGAACTAAAGCTATGTTTGGCCCAACTTTGTTTTGACTTAGAAGTTGCTTTCACTTTAAAGTTAAAATTAAGAGCTTTGCAAATAAAGTTAAAGTTTTTTGGTAGATGTTTTTCTATAACACAAACTTTTGGTAATTATTATTTGAGTAATCCGCCAAATTAGTCTCTGACTCTGTAAGACACTCTCAAATAGGTCCCTAACTTTATGAATATTTCAAAAAGGTCCCTGACTTTATTAAACTGTCAAGTTGGTCCCTATATTTTAATCAATTACTATCAATTAAGTCCTTATATTTTACAACTTATTATCAATTTGGTCCTTAAGTTTATCCACTTATTCTCAATTTAGTCCCTAACTTATTTTTTGAAGGACTAATATGAAGAAAATTTATTAGAGTCAAGGACTAATATGAAGAAAAAGATGGAACTCATTACATATATTACTAGCAGATAATTAATTTTTAAAAGGATGTTACTGGCAAAAAAAAATATGATTGCTATAGATACACGTACAAAAGATAGCCACACACCGTGTTAATATTATGATCGATCCACACCGTCATACTTAATTAATTGATTAATATTAGACTTAATTACATTTTTGGTCCCCCTACTTTGCTCTTTTTACAGTTTTAGTCCCGCTATTTTAATTTCAACCAGTTTTAGTCCCTCTTATTCAAATTTTGTCTTATGTATCATATTTTTAATGACATTGCAAACATAATGCTAATGTGTCAAAGTCCACATATATTAATATTTTCCATGTCACTAATTATGTTTATTTTAATTTATTTATAATAAAAACACAAAAATTAAAATAGTAAAATAGCAATTATTATAAACCAAAAAAATAAAATAGAAAATTAAATTGTTATTATTTGATTCCATAAATAAATAAGAATCAAGAACCCTAAAATAGAAACAAATTACAAAATTTCTCAAATCTCTACTTCTCTCCATCGAAGTAAGAATCATACAAATCCCCAAATTTTCTTGCTCCACTTTTTCGTTCCTCTTTTTATTCTTCCTCTTCAATTGTCTTGTCCTTGTTCCACTTCTTTTTGTTCTTCTTCTTCAATTTTCGTTGGTAAAAAAATCATTGTTGCTCGAAATTTTTTGTTTGGTTAATCCTTCTTATGAATTTCGATTTTTCTCTTCTGTATTTCTGATTGTACAAAGTTCTTCTTTTCAGTTACAAGGAAGAAAGGGTTGTGATTTTTTTGACTAGTTTGATGAGAAGATAACTGATGATGCTAAAGAATTATTTAAAATAAAGTACTAAATTCCTATAACAGAAGATGAATGATGTGAAGAAAAAGGTGTTTCAAACAAGGCTCATGATGATTTAAAGTTGAAGATTAGTTTTTTAGGAGTTTTTAGGCATTTTTTTTGTAATTTCTAGTGTATTTGTGTACCGAAACAAATTCCCCTCTCGCGAACATTATTCTAGCAACAACGAAGAACAGTTTCGAATGGGTCGAGTTCTAGCAACAAATATTTTTGCTTCTTAGGGTCGATTGAGCGTCATCGATTTGGGGATCTCTGAGATGTTTTTAGGGAGAGAATGAGAGATTTGGAAGATTTGAGAATTTGTTTCTTGATTCTTATTTATTGATTTATAATAATTGCTATTTTAATTTGTGTTTTTTTTTTTGTCAAATTTTTTTATTTTTATTATAAATTAAAATAATAAACATAGTTAGTGATATGGAGAGTGTTAATATATGTTGATTTTAACACCTCATCATTATGTTTGTCATGTCATTAAAAATATGACATATAAGATCAAAATTGAGTAAGAGGGACTAAAACTGGTTAAAATTAAAATAGGGGGACTAAAACTGAGAAAAGAGCAAAGTAGGGGGACCAAAACTGTAATTAAGCCTTAATATTAAAAGCATCGCCTTCCTCCTCTGTTAATTTCAACCAAAAATATTGAGTAAAAAACAAACAATTTAGCTATCTCTAGGATTCGAAGAACATCCATTTCCAAAAGCTCCGTGTTTTTCAAAATAAGTTGGTATTTTTAACTTTTCAAACTTCTCCTTTTTATTACATTTTCTACTATAAAATTAAGTTGCTTATTAATTATAGAACTTATTTGTAAAAGTGTTTGGCCCTACTTCTCTTTTAAAGCAATAAAAAGTTAAAAAAAAGTCGGGACAAACACTACCTAAGGGTTATAAAGAGTTAAGAGGAGCTTCAGGTTCAAATCTTGACTAGAAAAAAAAATCAACATATCTTTATCCTTATAGGCAAAGTCTAATATGGACTAGTAATGCAAATGGTCCATGATGGACAAGTGCTTCAATTTCATTTTGCAGCTATTGATAGCCATTGATATATTATTAATCTATTCAACAGTCCAGATTATCCCACGTTGTGGGTTTTCAACCGGTTAACTATTTTATTTTAAAACATATCTTTATTATTTTTATTTAATTTTTAAAATGACTGATAAATGAGGTAAAACTCATTTAAATAAGAAACGATTCTCTTTAATTAAATAAAGGTTAAAATTGCTAGACCAAAAAATAAAAAAATAAATAAAAAAACACAAATCGATTGGAGAAACAACAAGCCTCCAATTCCAGTTGTTGTGAAACGAAATTCATGGAGACCAAGCTCCACAAACTCTTCAACAAACTCAACAAAACAAGATCTACACACATGATCCTCACTATTTGTAATTTCATGGAAGAACTTGAAAGAATGGGTCGGTTGGAGAAACAACAAGCATGGTCTGTTGGTGATAGATTTTTCTCTGCTGCCCTGGGTGTTTATTTTGCATTTCATTCCTTTTATTTTAGTTTGAGCTTTGCTCATTACCTGCTAGCGCAGCAGTGTGGTGATTTATTCCTTTCCTTTGGCACTTCTTGTGTTGTGGTTATGGTTTATTCGATTTGCATTTTAAAAAAAAAAAAAAAACTTCCAAAATCAATTCCAGTTGTTAGGAATGCATGGAGACCAAGCTCTACAAATTGTTCAACAAAACAAGATCTACACATCAGTTGTGATCAATATTGAATCTGGGTAATGGTATAGATGATGATCATAAACTGAGTGTTGATGTGGATAATAAATCTGGGTTGGTGTTGATGAATGTGAAGGACAGATTTTTTTTTTTTTTTTAGGGTTAATAGGTTTACGTGTTTTGTTTTATTTAATTTTTTTTTACAGGGGTAAAGCAAAAACGCATACTTTGCAGGGAGTAAAGACCTATTAACCGTTTTTTTTATTGATTTTTTTTTTTGACTTTTTAATATATAAAATAAAATTAATTACAATAATGATGGCATACAAAATACTTACCGGTGGTGAAAAAAAAGAAAAATATGATAGTATGATTTTTTTTGTTTTTTTTTCTTTAAAAAAAATTTAGTCATTATTGATTGTCGGGGAAAGAAGGAGAGAGAAAACAAATTAAATGCAATTTCCATTTAGTTTTATGATAATAAATAAAATTAATTCTTAAAAATGATAAAAATTTGTCTTTTTTGTTTATAATTTGGCATGAGAATTTTTATTTTTTATAAATTTGAACGGATGTAGTAGATTTTGTGATTATATTGATGTCAAGCAAGTTGGATCCTCTCCTCCTCAATTATTTACATCTCTCTCATTCCTCTTTGTCTCTCTCTTAATTTCACTCTCTTTCTCTCTCTCTCTTAATTTGTTTACTATTTTTTATTGATGAGAGAGTGAAATTAAATGAGAGATACATAGAAATAAAAGAGATATAGAGAACTCAGAAGGAGATGATCTAAATCTGGTGTCAAGACAATGAAGTTTGAATTTAAAATCTCAAACATATTATATATAAACTAAAAAATAAATATAAAAAATAATAATGAATTCATTAGTCACTTAAGGTGATGTTGAACTATGAGATCTAAAAGATTGAAATTCTACACTTTAAGAGAGAGTATAATTGATTGACTCTAGAATTAGGCTTCTTAAGTCATTGTTTGTTCAACTATGTGAGATTCAAAAGTCAAATAGTTGATTAAGAAAATTTGTATTTTCCAATCACATACGATACGGTACAATTGATTGAATAATCTCACGAGAACTGTTTTTTTTAAGTAATTGTTTGTTCATTTAGGTGAGATTGAAAAGTTAGATTGTCGAATTTCAATTCCTAACGATTTTCAAGTCTAATTAGGTGATCTTGAATGCTCTAATTGGAAAAATTTGAATTCTCCAATCATATTTGGTTGACTCATCTTACATGAACTAGGCTTCTTAGGTCATTGTTTGTTAAACTGAGACATTGAAAATTTAGATTATTGAAATTCGAATTCCTAACTATTTTTCGGTCTAATGAGTTTATATCGAACTATCTGATTGAGAAAATTGAAGTTTTTCAGTCACAGTGAGTACAATTTGTTGAGTCATCTCATAGGACCTAGGGTTCTTAAGTAATTGATATAAAACAGGTCTTGCTATTGTTGATGAGTGGTTATATAACCCGTATCATGACCATAGACTTGACTCATAATTTCAATCAAACAAGTTTGCTTATTTTCTATAATTAATAGTAAACAAGGGTGATTTACGTTAAAAAGAGAATTGCAGTAAAAAGAAAAGCGGTGAATGAAATATGTGTTCCTTATCCATGCCATAACAAGCCAACAATAAACCAATTAGTTATGCAGGGGCAAAATAGAGATATTGTTGGTGAGGTATGATGCTGCAACGAGAATTGATTCTCTCAAAATAGAAAAGCTAGGAATTCTAGCTTCAGCTAGACGCACGGTTTGGGGGCAAAAATCAAGATTACGGTAGAAACGAACGTTGTGTGTTCCCACCGCTAAACCAAACAAGCACTTAATCTAACCGCATAAACTTCATTTGAATTAGAGACAAACAAAAAACAAATATGAAAAACCCACTCAAAGCAAATGAAATTATCAGCTTACTTTACACGATGCGTAATAGAAACTGCCGTCTGATCTCCAGCTGCCGTCATACTTGTTTTTTCAGTCTCGTGTGATTTGATTCAGATCGATTGGCGATGGTTGTGGTGTTAGGTTGGAGGTGGCGGTGGTTGTGGATATGGTGGTCGCCGTGAAGGTGAAGACAGTAGAAGTGATGGTCGAAGGGGTGGTTATGGTGGTAGTGGACTGCGTTTTGGTTATGGTGGTGGTGGTAGGGATCTTGGTTATCGGTGGAGGTGGTTTTCACTGTGTGTTCCAATTTGATTTTGTTTTTTTTTTTTTTTTTATGTAGTTTTGTTTTCCAATCTGATTTTGGTGTTAGGAGGAATATTTAGTGATATAAAAATAAAATAATACGGAGTAATAATAATATAAATAAATTTCCAGCACAAAAAAAAAAAAAAGAAAGAAGTTTAATTATATATTTTTTCTTTCATTTTGTGTATAAAAAATTAAAATCCAAATATACTTAAGATAGCAGGTTACAATCTAGACTCAACCTGCAATTCCAGGTCACAAAAACTGATCCATCATGGATCATTTGGTTTACTGGTCCATGGAAGCCATGGCCTTCTAATATATATGAATCTAATAATTCACTCAAACTGATTTTAAAATATAGAAGCATATCTCACACATTTTTTCAATAATATCTCTTGTTGGTCCACTTCTAAAAAGGTAAGTAGCTATTATATCTTACAAGTTTCTCAAATCACAATCATCAAAAATAAGTTCACTTAAACAATACATACTAGTCACATTCTTCCATTGAGATTCACTTATATCAAATAAACAGTTGAGTCGCTAATTTTAAATTCACAAAATTAATAATATTAGAATCATTAATTAACTCCAAAATTTTCACAGATAGTGACACAAACATCTCAAAAATCATGAGTCAAAGATATCTCAATATAAATGAAACTAGTAATCATACCTTATTTCCATGGCCAAACTAATTGAAGGGTGCTTCACATTCAAGACCACAAACTAATCATTCAGGCTAATGAATATTTATCATAGCATTCAAACATTATGGTACAAATGAAATAGTTATGAAAATAAGGATAGCACTGTGGTAGTATCTTGATATCTTCCAAATTAATATACACATGGAAGTAAAATCGATTAAGTTTATTGACTAACATTCATCATTCTGTCATTCCCTTGTCACTCTCATGAAAGTGTATATTGATAGAAATGTTCATCAACTCAACTCGACCAACATCTTCTTTAAGAAGCTCATACGAAACCTACAAAAGATAACAAACAAATACACAAACCTGAGGTGAGGCGTGCTGATCCCATTGTTCTTAAGGATTTATCCGCCTCATATGCGCAAATCTCCCAGGATTCAATAGGTCCTTCTCAATAAGGTAACAAAACTGGCAAGAATTAATATCAATCAGGTTGATGTTAAACTCAGAGACTCAATATGTGAGAGGAGAAATTATGAAACAATGGAACTGAATTTTAGAATGACTGCATGATATTTTTGTGTTCTCCTTGGTGTTGCACCGATATGCATCATTTATATGGTCACATAGAATCAAGAAGTAAAACGTGAGTCCGATAATTAAGGCCACATATGAGAATGAATTTTGGTTGCTATTCATAAGCAAAGAAAAGAAAAATGTGTGCCTTAGACCCAAGAAAGTTGGTTTTGTTAGAAGTAATTTATATTTAAGGGTATTTTAGTATTTACTATGTTAAGTACTTTTGAACTTGTCTGTTAAGTTTTCAATTTTAGGGCCTATGTGGCAAACTTTACTCTTTGTATAAATAGCTACTCTTTTATCAATGCAATTAATCTTCCTTTCATTTTGTGGCTGCTGTCTTTGTTCCCTCCTTATTGTTCTATTGATTCATCACCTTGTACACCAACAAATTGGTATCAGAGCTCCGGTTCGAATCCACGGGAAACACGAGTGAAACGTGAGTTGTGTGTGTTTGATTTTTGGTTCTTGATTTGTGTTGAATCTTGAACAAAATCTGAACAGAATCACTTTTTCTGATTTTGTGGGATTGGGAAACACGAGTGTTAGTGAGATTTGAGTGTACTGTACAAGGTTTAAGATGAACGAAAACGGTGGCATGAGTACCAAGCTTCCAGTGTTTGATGGCAAAAACTGGAATCGTTGGATGAAACAAATGCTTGTATTGTTCGGTGCTCAAGGTGTGCTTGAGCTTATCACTGAAGGATACGTTCCTGTTGCAGCAGATGCAACAGAGGAGCAGAAAGAGGCGCAGAGAGCTACAAGAAAGAAGGATTAGAAGGCGTTGTTCTACATTCATCAGTGTGTGAATGAGAGTGTGTTTGAGAACATTGCTGATTCAGTGACGGCGAAGGAGGCTTGGGATCTTCTGACAAGGTGTTACGGTGGTGATGCGTCAGTAAAGAAGGTAAAGCTTCAAACCCTCAGAAAACTGTATGAGAATCTCAACATGAAGAACAATGAGAAGGTTTGTGAGTACATCTCCAGACTAATTCTGATTACTAATGAGATGAAAGCTTGTGGAGAAACTCTTTCAGAACAAGTAATCATTGAGAAGGTATTGAGATCCCTTACCCCTCAGTTTGATTACATTGTTGTATCTATTGAACATTCCAAAGATTTGGAAACCATGAGAATAGAAGAGTTACAGAGCAGTCTAGAAGCACAAGAATTGCGTCTAACTGAGAGAAACTCTGAAAGAGAAGTAGAGCAGCAGGCTCTGAAAACAGCCTCTGAGAAGAAGTTTCAGAAGAAGCCTTGGTCAGAAGCCAAGAATAGATCTGATGGAGCTCAGAAGCCAGAAACCTCAACTTCTGGAAAGCAGAAGTATACTCAGAAGGGAAAAGACAAGACAAAAGTACGGTGTTACTCTTGTCAGAAGTTTGGCCATTTTGCATCTGAGTGCAAGTCAAACAAAGAAAGAAAGTCAGAAGAAGCAAATATAGCCAGAAGTTCTGATGACTCTGATAGTGAATTCGTTTTACTAATGGCCTCTGAATCTGATGATGTGAATTCAGAGTGGTGGTATATGGATACAGGGTGTTCAAACCATCTTACTGGAAACAAGAAGTGGTTGGTTGATTTTGACTCTAGAAAGAGTACAAAGATCAGATGTGCTGATGATAAATACCTCAACGCTGAAGGTATGAGAAATGTCAAAGTCATTTTGAACAATGGGAAAGCAGCATTGATTCAGAACGTGTGGTATGTACCAGGCATGAAAAGCAATCTGATGAGTGTGGGTCAATTGATTGAGAAAGGTTTTTCAGTTACTATGAAAGACAATCTTCTGAAGCTATATGACGGTAATCAGAAGTTGATTATGGAGTCAGAACAGGGAAGGAACAGAACATTCAAGGTGAATGTTAGAACTGCAGACTCTGAATGTCTTAGTGCAACAAGTGTTGAGAAGGATAGTGAGTTGTGGCACAAAAGATTTGGTCATCTGAATTTCAGAAGCTTGGGGCATCTGAAGTTAAAGAATCTGGTACATGGAATTCCTATAATCAAGAAGCCTGAAAAATCATGCAAGGTGTGCATGAAAGGGAAGCAACCAAGACTGCCGTTTGCATCAGAAGTAGCTGCAAGAGCAAAACATGCCTTGGGAGTAGTACATTCTGATGTGTGTGGACCATTTCCAGTACCTTCACTTGGAGGAAACAAGTATTTTGTATCTTTTGTTGATGAATTCACAAGGATGACATGGGTAACACTCATCAAGTTCAAGCATGAAATGTTAGCTGAGTTTCAGAAGTTCAAGGTGAAGGCTGAGAAACAGAGTGGTCAGAAGCTGAAGATTCTCAGAACTGATGGTGGTGGTGAGTTTAATTCTAATGAGTTTAAAACTTTCTGTGAGGAGAATGGAATTGAGCATGAGGTTACAGCTCCTTATACTCCTCAACACAATGGTCTTGCTGAGAGAAGAAATCGTACTTTGCTTGATATGGTGAGAAGCATGCTAAAAGAGAAGAAGCTTCCTCATCATTTATGGGGAGAAGCTGTTGCCACTGCAACATATGTGCTCAACAGATGTCCAACGAAGAAGCTGAAGGAAATAGTTCCTATTCAGAAGTGGACTGGAGATAAGCAAAGTGTTAGTCATCTGAAGGTGTTTGGATCTGTATGCTATAAACATGTTCCAGAAGCCAGAAGACAGAAGCTGGATGATAGAAGCAAAGTAATGTTACTGGTGGGGTACCACAGTACAGGTGCGTACAAGCTTTATTGTCCAGAGACTAATAAAATTGAATTCAGCAGAGACGTCATTGTGAAGGAATCTGAAATTTGGGATTGGAACAAGTCTCAATCAAATTCTGATGTGAGAATCTCAGAGGATGGCTCTGAAGGTGAGTCAGAACCTGAAGGCTCTGAAGATGATTCAGAAGATGGAGATGACTCTGATGGTGACTCTGAGTCTGATGGTGGTTTTGAATCTGGTGGTGCCTCTGAAGACGGAGATGACTCTGACTCTGAGTCTGATGGCGACTCTGACTCTGAAGACGATTCTGAAGGTCAAAGTTCTGGAGGAAGTCAAAGTTCTGAAAATCAAGGTTCTGAAGGTGAAAGAACTTCTGATAACACTTCAGAGGCAAGAGCTTCTGAAGGTGAAGCCTCTGAGTCAAAAACTTCTGAAGATGCTTCTGAACAAGTTCAGAGGCTACAGAGAATCAGAAGCATCCCAAGAAGATTTGCAGGATTTGAAATGTTGCAAGACACTGAAGTAGACTATGAGGGAGAAATTATTCAGTGTGCAATGTTAGTAGATTCTGAACCCGTGAGTACAGAAGATGCTTTTAAGCAACAAGTCTGGTTGCAGGCCATGAAAGAAGAACTTGATGCTATAAAGAGGAACAAGACTTGGAAGCTATCAGAACTTCCAAAAGGCAAGAAAGCCATCAGCGTCAGATGGGTTTTCAAGCAGAAACTAAAGCCAGATGGATCAATTGGCAAACACAAAGCGAGGTTAGTAGCAAGAGGATTTCTGCAGAAACCTGGACTAGTTTATTCTGAAGTGTTTGCACCTGTAGCAAGACACGAAACAATTAGACTGGTAATTGCAATAGCTGCTAACAGGAATTGGCCTCTGATGCATTTAGATGTGAAATCTGCATTTCTGAACGGTCCATTACAAGAAGAGGTATATGTGTCACAACCTCCTGGTTTTGAGAAAAAGAATCAGGAAGGGATGGTGTATAGATTGCATAAAGCCCTCTATGGATTGAAACAAGCGCCCAGAGCCTGGAATATGAAGATTGATTCATTTTTCAAGAAGCAAGGGTTTCAGAAATGTGAGTTGGAGTATGGTGTTTATGTTCAGCACACTTCAGAAGGCAATATGATTCTGGTATGTTTGTATGTTGATGATATATTGCTGACAGGAAGTTCTGAACAAGAGATAGCTAAGTTCAAGAAGGTTATGATGAATGAGTTTGAGATGACAGACCTTGGAAAAATGAGTTACTTTCTAGGGATGGAATTTCTATATTCTGAGAAAGGAATCATTTTGCATCAGTTGAAGTATGAACTTGAGCTTCTGAAGAGATTTAAGCTGGAGAATTGCAAAGTTGCTATCACACCCTCTGATACGAATCAAAAGTTGGATTCCGATTCTGATGGAGAGGATGTGGACGCTACAACCTTCAAACAGTTGGTTGGTTCTCTGAGGTATTTGTGTAATACCAGACCTGATATTTGTTTTGCAGTTGGAATGCTTAGCAGATTTATGAGTAAACCAAAATGGTCCCATTACCAAGCTGCTGTCAGGATTCTGAGCTATATCAAGGGGACTCTGAAGCATGGAGTGCTATTTCCCTCTGAAGGAAGGACTGAATCAGAACTTCTGAGTTATTCAGATTCTGATTGGTGTGGAGACAGAGTTGATAGAAGAAGCACTTCTGGATATTTATTTAAATTTCTGGGAGGTCCTATTTCGTGGTGTTCCAAGAAGCAACCTGTTGTTGCTCTATCAACCTGTGAAGCTGAATATATTGCAGGCGCTATGACTGCATGCCAAGCTGTGTGGCTTCTGAACTTATTGCAGGATCTGAAGATCAAGGTAAACAAGCCTCTGAAGCTGATGATTGATAACAAGTCTGCAATCAATCTTGCCAAGAATCCAGTGCTGCATGGAAGAAGCAAGCATATTGAGACAAAGTATCACTTTCTGAGGAATCAGGTTCAGAATGGAGTGCTTGAAGTTGTGTACTGTAGCGCTCAGAAGCAGCTGGCAGATGTGTTGACAAAGACTATCAAAACTGATCAATTTCTTCGTTTGAGGGATGGAATTAGTGTTGTCAGTTTTGCCTAAATATAAATTAAGGGATGGTGTTAGAAGTAATTTATATTTAAGGGTATTTTAGTATTTACTATGTTAAGTACTTTTGAACTTGTCTGTTAAGTTTTCAATTTTAGGGCCTATGTGGCAAACTTTACTCTTTGTATAAATAGCTACTCTTTTATCAATGCAATTAATCTTCCTTTCATTTTGTGGCTGCTGTCTTTGTTCTCTCCTTATTGTTCTATTGATTCATCACCTTGTACACCAACACGTTTATTATTAATGTAGTATTGAATTCATTCATTACTTTAGTGTTTGGCTAAGTAATTGGTTTGATGCTGTATTCCTGTAGCCTATTTTTGGCCTCCCTCGTCTTTGGTTCCAGCAGTATTTTTAGTATAAACATCATTGTCCGTACTTGTTTGCAGGGCACTTTGTTACATCATGATCTTGTTTTGTTGTGGCTTTTGTTCTGTTTTTTCAAAAGCTGCCTCTACACATTAATTTATCACATTCAAGTTTTCTTTGTTTGCATATCTTCTAGTTTTACTTGACATTGTTTAGTGATATGAACCAGTGAAAAATGGATTTGATTCTCATAACTTCTTGACCTTACTGATGATCCTCAAACTTCTAACGCTTAATGAAAACATTGATGATGATGATGATGATGATATGGTTGTTTGAAAGGCATAGCTAAAATATTTAGTCTTTTTTTTACTCTTATATATGTTACATTTGCATATAGATGTTATATTTTATATAAATGGTGTGTTTATTACTCTTACATAATTAATGTTGTGAATTTGTAGAAATTGCCATAACCATAAGAGAAATCCTTCCGGCTACGACAATCCCATCCAGGTTAATGTCTTAACCATTGTTTAGGGTTTGAAAGAAAAAATGACAATTCTCTTGCAAAACTGTGGCAATCAACACAGAACTATTCCAAGAGTAAGACTTGTAGGTAATCTGTTTTGACTGATTTTGATCAACTTAAACTAATTCATTTAAATTTTTTTAAAGGGGGCCAAATAAAAGGGAGCCTAAAATTTAGGGCCTTATTGACAGCTCTAACTCTAGCACCCTCCGTAATAAGGGATGCAGTTTCTCTGCTGTAATTTTTAACAAAGTTTTACGCTGTTTTGAATCTGGACCGTTTATTATAAATTGAGCGGTTCACATTAATATAGTTCTAAATTGCTTAAAACAATCTCAGCAACATATTTTAGATCAGACGGTTATGATGTAAAACAACGTCAAAACTGTGTCAACACTGACAACACGAAATCTTTTTCCCCTAATGAGTTGTATTTGAACTCATGGTAAATATAACACCCCAAAGATAAAATCTAGAATAATCTTGGAATATTATGATCGATAACATATTTCATTATTATTACAACAAGTTTATTGCACACGCAGGTGCCAAATACATCAAGAGTTCGAAAAAAAATGAACAGCGGAAACAACGATAACACGATATGATAAATAAGGAAGCAAGAATCAAATGCAATCCTCCAAACAGCAGCAGCGACTCCAACACCAAAGCTTACCTAATCAACCTGTTTTCCTGTTTCAAATAGGGAGTGGGGTGAGACAGTCACTTCGTCCCAGTGAATTCTACTACCCTCCTAGGCTATAAAGCCGGGGTACCTAATCAGTCCATAATTGATAATCTATCATAATAAATATCATAATCATAATTAATAAAAGTGTAACACACAAAAGTATCTTGTTGATTTTATTCCGCTAAGACACTTCGAGGTGAGCATGTCCCGAAGGCCCGCCATATCCGCTGACCGATTCGACCACGGCATTAAGCTCACAATCATTTCCTAATGGGTTATTCCATTGGAAGCCCATAAGCAGCATACTAAACCGCACATGATTGACTGATTCTAAATGGTTAACATACTACCAATATAATTCCTTTCCCGGGGGCATACAACTTAATTTCTAAGTTATCCCTAATTTTCAGAATTGTGCCTGACTTCCCGTACGATATTAAGTACATTATATATCTGCAAATTATCTTCCTCAGGTAGTGACATAAAACGAGTGATCATTCATTTTAAAAATAGAAAAAGTGAGGAAATTATGGGTTAGCTCGCTACGGCGAGTTAACAAGCTCGCCATGGCGAACTTACAGGTACTGGCCTAAACAACTCGCTAGGCGAGTTAGAGCTCGCCATGGCGAAGTTCTTCAGCCCAGAACCTTGAGCTCGCCATGAATGCTCGCTAGCAACTTGCTACGGCGAGTCAAGTCAGAAAGACCCCTGTTTTACGAATTTCAACATTTTTCAAGAGAAACACCTACAATCAAACTCTGAGGAAGTGCAGAAACATAATATAATCAATATGGAACAGAATAGAAAAGGATTTGGGAGCTAATCCTCCTCACACAATTAAATCCTAAATTTCCTAAGTTGACATGCAAATTTCATATTTGGGAAAATTCTAACTAAACTAGCCTAAAGAACCCACCTGGAAAGAAGCTTTAGACTTGATTCCTGGGCTCTACACAGCTACTCAAACCTCCTAGCAATCCCACAAACTGACTTGGACAGAATTTGAACTTTGACACTTGAAAACACCCTTAAGCTTGACTACGAATTTGAAGATGAATGGATGGATTGATCAGCTGAGTTAGGTGTGTATTTATAGTGTGATTGCTGAGGTTGAACAGTAGGGAAGGGCTCAGGTTCACAGTTTTGCATGCAAGCTCATTGGTAAAGGAATTGGTGTGATAAGGGTATTTGTTGTATAGCTTCATGTGAACTTGAATAGAATTGATTCTGTAGGATTCAGGACTGGGTTTGGTCTTGTGATTGGAATCTCTGAATGTTGTTAGTGCATGTGATGGTAAGAGCCAAACTTTTATGTTAGGATTGATTAGAAATTTGGAGCTTTATGTGTGTTGTTGTTTGGCGTGGGAAGAGAAAGAGAGGTTGAGAGTGTTTCTGATTTTCTCCTCAGCTGATAGGAAATGAATAGATGAGTGAAGGGGTAGTTTGCATGCATAATGTGAATTGTGCTAGAGTGGAATTATGACTCACAACTAGTGTGAGGTGTTGGCTAGGTGATAGATTGATCCCTTGAGTGGAAGAGTGACTCAAAGGGAGGGAGAGTTTGAATTGGCTAATTAATTCAATCCCATGGCTTTAGTGTTTAGGTGTATGACTTAAGTTTAGTTATAATCCAACTAGATACACACAATACACTTAAACATTTGTTAAATTAAATTAACCACCTCTCATTGATCTAAATTTTAATAGATTAATCTAATTAAAATCAATTAGGCAATTTAGAAATTCGGGGATGTTACAATCTACCCCCCTTAAAGAAATTTCGTCCTCGAAATTCAGAAATTTACCTTTAGAATAGGTGAGGATAACTGTTCATCATGTCCGATTCCAATTCCCATGTATACTCGCCGTCCGGAGACTGCACCCATTCAACCTTGACAATGGGAATCCTCTTGTTTCGTAGAGTTTTGACGTCACGATCAACAATTCGGACTGGATCTGGTTGATAAGTTAGGTCTGGCTGAAGATCAATCTGATCAATCCCAATTGGCTGATAAGGATCAGGAATGTACTTACGAAGCTAAGAGACATGGAACACGTCGTGTAGCCCTGACATAGAAGGAGGAAGAGCTAACTGATAGGCTACTGAACCAACGCGTCGGAGGATCTGATAGGGTCCAATATATCTTGGACAGAGTTTCTTGGTTCTAAACACACCACGTAAACCCAACTTCGGAGTAACCTTCAAGAACACATGATCTCCTTCATCAAATTCCAACGGTCTCCTTCTTCTGTCAGCATAACTCTTTTGCCGACTCGGCGCAACCTTCATCTTTTCACGGATTGACTTAACCTTTAAAGTTGTCTCTTGTATCAGATCTGGTCCCAACAATCCGCGATCACCGACTTCCGTCCAACACAACGGAGTTCTACACTTTCTTCCATATAAAGCTTCAAACGGTGCCATCCCAATACTGGAATGGTAACTGTTATTATAAGAGAATTCAACCAAGTGCAAGTAGTTGCTCCAACTACCGCCATCTTCCAAAACACATGCACGAAGCATATCTTCAAGAGTTTGAATAGTTCTTTCAGACTGTCCATCTGTCTGAGGATGATGCGATGTACTCATTCTCAATCGAGTACCCATCGCATGCTGGAAGGCTTTCCAAAACCTAGAAGTAAATATTGGATCTCGATCTGAAATGATACTGAGTGGTACCCCATGCAGCCTCACAATATGTTCTATAAAAATAGCTGCATACTGCGTGGCCTTACAGGTAGATTTCACAGGAATGAAGTGAGCTGACTTGGTCAATCTATCCACAATTACCCAAATTGAATCTTGACCCTTCTGGTTTCGGGGTAACCAACTTACAAAATCCATAGTGATGTGTTCCCACTTCCACTCTGGAATTTCAAGTGGTTGCAACTGACGTCCAGGTTTCTGGTGTTCAATCTTCACTTGTTGACAAACCAAACATCTAGACACAAAATCTGCGATTTCGGCCTTCATGTTCGGCCACCAGTAAATCTGCTTCAAGTCGTGGTACATTTTGGTGGATCCTGGATGAATCGAGAATCCACTTTTGTGTGCCTCGTCAAGAATCAGCCTTTTCAGTTCATCTTCATTAGGTACACACAATCTTCCATCATACAACATAGCACCATCCGATGCAATTGAGAACTCTGGGTTATTCAATCTCCTTTGAAGGTCCATATCGCTTCGTTGCGCCTGCACTATCCTCGAGCGCAGATCGCAAGACAACTCCATACGGTTGATTCTTATGCCACTCTTTCTATAAACAACATTCAGATTCAGGTCTCTGAACTTCTCATACAATCCACATTGCTGCATTAAGAGTTCGGAAGCATATAAGGCTTTCCTGCTCAAAGCGTCTGCCACAACATTCGCTTTGCCAGGATGGTAGTTGAGATTGAAATCGAAGTCCTTCAAATATTCCATCCACCTACGCTGCCTCATATTCAGGTCTTTCTGATCAAACAGGTATTTCAGACTCTTATGGTCGCTGAAAAGATCAAATTGGACACCATACAAGTGATGCCTCCAAATCTTTAGAGCGAAAATAATTGCTGCTAATTCCAGATCATGGGTTGGATAATTTTGCTCGTGTGGTTTCAATTGCCGAGAGGCATATGCTACCACAGCGCCGTCTTGCATTAGAACACAACCAAGACCTTTGTGTGATGCATCGCAATACACCACGTACTTCCGATTAGGATCGGGAATGACCAATACTGGAGCACTGGTCAACTTTTCTTTCAACGTCCTGAAACTCACTTCACAATCAGCATCCCAAACAAAAGGAGTACCTTTCCTGGTCAATCGGGTCAAGGGTAAGGCGATTTCTGAAAATCCAAGAATGAATCTCCGGTAATAACCTGCTAATCCCAGGAAACTTCTGACTTCTGATACATTGTTGGGTCTTTCCCAGTTAAGAACTGCTTCTACTTTGGATGGGTCGACTGACACACCGCCTTGGGAAATGACATGTCCTAGAAATTTAATTTCTGAGAGCCAGAATTCGCACTTACTGAACTTGGCATAAAGTTTCTTCTCTCTCAGAACTTCCAAAACAATTCTGAGATGTTCAGCATGATCCTCTTGGTTACGAGAATAGATTAAGATATCATCTATGAAGATGACAACAAATTTGTCGAGGTAGGGTTGGAAGATCCTGTTCATGTAATCCATAAACACAGCAGGAGCATTAGTCAATCCAAAAGGCATAACTAGTAATTCGTAATGCCCATAACGCGTTCTGAATGCCGTCTTAGACACGTCTGAGGATTTGATTCTGATTTGATGGTAGTCGGTACGAAGATCAATCTTTGAAAAGACAGTGGCACCCCTGAGTTGATCTAAGAGATCATCAATCCGGGGTAGCGGATACTTGTTTTTGATTGTCACTTTGTTAAGCTGGCGATAATCAATGCATAAGCGCATAGTACCGTCCTTCTTTTTCACAAGTAACACGGGTGCTCCCCAAGGAGAGACACTTGGACGAATGAAATGCTTCTGAAGTAGCTCCTCGAGTTGAGTTTTAAGCTCATGGAGTTCTAATGGAGACATTCTATAAGGTGCAACTGAAATAGGCTGTGAACCCGGAACAAGATCTATAGAGAACTCTATTTCACGCTCGGGAGGGAGACTCATAATATCATCAGGGAAAACATCTAGATACTCGCTAACTATAGGGATGTCGCTAGGACTCAAACTAGACTCAAGATCAACAGTGAACAATACACTGAAACACTTGCTGCTGGCACCTAGATACTGGATCATCTGGTGAGTGTTTTGCAATAAAGCAGATAAGGCTCTACTTTCTGCAGAAGTTTCTGAAGGAATGAACAAATTCTTTTCCGCACAACCGATGTACACGGTATTGGCTGAGAGCCAATCCATGCCAAGAACGACATCAAAGTCCTTTAGAGGTAGACATATTAAATCAATGTGGTAGACCTTACTTCCGACTAAGATGGGACAATTTTGACAGACTTTCTTTGAAGTAACTCTGCCGCCAGTAGCGACAGCGACAGACATTTGTGGTACGAGGGGTACAGAAGGAATTCCTAACCGCATGACACAGTCTACGGCTATAAAAGAGTTGGTGGCTCCACAATCAAATAGTACTAAGACCTTAGACTGTCCTAACAAACATACATCCATAATTAAAGCATTATTAGATCTTATTTCATTGCAGTCTAAAAAATATACCCGACCTTTATTTCTTGCAAATCCACTGGATTCTCCGTGCTTTTTCAATTTCGGGCACTCATTCCTGAAGTGACCAGGTTGCTTGCAGTAATAGCACATATTCTTGCCTTTCATGCATTCGCCGCTGTGAGGATATCCACAGTCTGAACAGTTCTTGGGCGAGCGTTGAGAGAGACTCTGCTTGCCCATACTGGAGTTACCCTTAGACTTCAAGTTCAAACCAAACTTTCCAAACAAACCCTTCTTCTTCTGCGTGGTCTCACTCCTTTCCTTGTGAATGTTGCTGAGGCCGGCTTCAGCATGATAGCTTTTCTGCACTAGATCACCAAAGCTAGTGATCTGTTGCATTGACACATCGTGGGCTATGTCAGCTCGAAGCCCTATCCTGTATTTCTTCATTTTCCAAGCCTCGGTAGGGGCATCGTCACCATCAGCAACATACCGGACCAGCTCGTTGAACTTCATGGTATATTCAGCTACCGTCAGACTACCTTGCTTCAACTCAGTTAACTCTCGTTCCATCTGGAATTGGTAGCTCTCAGGAATGTAATGGCCAATGAACAAACGCCTGAAATTCTGCCAGTTAATCTCTGTATGGCTGGCTTCCATGTACTGCTTGGTACCTTCCCACCAATTGCAAGCGTCACCCCTGAAGAAGCGGGAGACAAAGACTACTTTATCTATCTCTGAACAAGTCATGGAGTCCAGAATGCCAGTCATCCTTTGCAACTCTGGAGGGCTCATCCTACAAAACTCTCGGAAGGCAGCGCTCGACCCCAAGTTCTGAGGAGGGGGAGCATTCATGTGCTGCTGAAACATGGCCATAAACTTCTGATGCTGTTGCGCTTGTTGGGCTTGAAACTGCTGATGCTGATGCATCATCTCTGCCCACATGTTTGCGTTAGCATCTCCGAACACTTGCGGTTCTTCTTCTTCTACGTTCTGCCTTCTAGGTGGCCTTCCAGGTCCTTGTCTCGCTCCAGACATTGTGCTCTAACTGCCAATATCAAGTCAAGTTAGCTAGGCTTAAAGTGACATGACACTTAGAACGTATGTAGGGAAACTAGACAACTACAGGGATTGGAATGGTAATACTAATGAACTCACGCAAGATCTGAATCGACCTGCTCTGATACCAATTATAACACCCCAAAGATAAATCTAGAATAATCTTGGAATATTATGATCGATAACAGAATTCATTATTATTACAACAAGTTTATTGCACACGCAGGTGCCAAATACATCAAGAGTTCGAAAAAAAAATGAACAGCGAAAACAACGATAACACGATATGATAAATAAGGAAGCAAGAATCAAATGCAATCCTCCAAACAGCAGCAGCGACTCCAACACCAAAGCTTACCTAATCAACCTGTTTTCCTGTTTCAAATAGGGAGTGGGGTGAGACAGTCACTTCGTCCCAGTGAATTCTACTACCCTCCTAGGCTATAAAGCCGGAGTACCTAATCAGTCCATAATTGATAATCTATCATAATAAATATCATAATCATAATTAATAAAAGTGTAACACACAAAAGTATCTTGTTGATTTTATTCCGCTAAGACACTTCGAGGTGAGCATGTCTCGAAGGCCCGCCATATCCGCTGACCGATTCGACCACGACATTAAGCTCACAATCATTTCCTAATGGGTTATTCCATTGGAAGCCCATAAGCAGCATACTAAACCGCACATGATCGACTGATTCTAAATGGTTAACATACTACCAATATAATTCCTTTCCCGGGGGCATACAACTTAATTTCTAAGTTATCCCTAATTTTCAGAATTGTGCCTGACTTCCCGTACGATATTAAGTACATTATATATCTGCAAATTATCTTCCTCAGGTAGTGACATAAAACGAGTAATCATTCATTTTAAAAATAGAAAACGTGAGGAAATTATGGGTTAGCTCGCTACGGCGAGTTAACAAGCTCGCCATGGCGAACTTACAGGTACTGGCCTAAACAACTTGCTAGGCGAGCTAGAGCTCGCCATGGCAAAGTTCTTCAGCCCAGAACCTTGAGCTCGCCATGAATGCTCGCTAGCAACTCGCTACGGCGAGTCAAGTCAGAAAGACCCCTGTTTTACGAATTTCAACATTTTTCAAGAGAAACACCTACAATCAAACTCTGAGGAAGTGCAGAAACATAATATAATCAATATGGAACAGAATAGAAAAGGATTTGGGAGCTAATCCTCCTCACACAATTAAATCCTAAATTTCCTAAGTTGACATGCAAATTTCATATTTGGGAAAATTCTAACTAAACTAGCCTAAAGAACCCACCTGGAAAGAAGCTTTAGACTCGATTCCTGGGCTCTACACAGCTACTCAAACCTCCTAGCAATCCCACGAACTGACTTGGACAGAATTTGAACTTTGACACTTGAAAACACCCTTAAGCTTGACTACGAATTTGAAGATGAATGGATGGATTGATCAGCTGAGTTAGGTGTGTATTTATAGTGTGATTGCTGAGGTTGAACAGTAGGGAAGGGCTCAGGTTCACAGTTTTGCATGCAAGCTCATTGGTAAAGGAATTGGTGTGATAAGGGTATTTGTTGTATAGCTTTATGTGAACTTGAATAGAATTGATTCTGCAGGATTCAGGACTGGGTTTGGTCTTGTGATTGGAATCTCTGAATGTTGTTAGTGCATGTGATGGTAAGAGCCAAACTTTTATGTTAGGATTGATTAGAAATTTGGAGCTTTGTGTGTGTTGTTGTTTGGCGTGGGAAGAGAAAGAGAGGTTGAGAGTGTTTCTGATTTTCTCCTCAGCTGATAGGAAATGAATAGATGAGTGAAGGGGTAGTTTGCATACATAATGTGAATTGTGCTAGAGTGGAATTATGACTCACAACTAGTGTGAGGTGTTGGCTAGGTGATAGATTGATCCCTTGAGTGGAAGAGTGACTCAAAGGGAGGGAGAGTTTGAATTGGCTAATTAATTCAATCCCATGGCTTTAGTGTTTAGGTGTATGACTTAAGTTTAGTTATAATCCAACTAGATACACACAATACACTTAAACATTTGTTAAATTAAATTAACCACCTCTCATTGATCTAAATTTTAATAGATTAATCTAATTAAAATCAATTAGGCAATTTAGAAATTCGGGGATGTTACAGTAAACATTCCATATTTAAGACTGACAAATTCAACAATCACTTCCCCTTAAATTAATCAAAATTCTAGAATATAATCATGGTTATATTTCGCGAGAGATTTCACACGAAATTTTCACGAATAGGATTTTGTTTTTGCTTTAATTTCTTTCTTGTATGGATACCTACTTATATAGATTTTTTTTTTAAAAAAAAGTACTACTTAAGTGCATGGGAAAAAAGAGGACCACGTGTTTTATTAAAATGGAGAAAATAATACCCATCCTAATAAAAGGTAAATAAAATAAAATAATATTGTAGTGTTGAGTTTAATTAGGCAATTCATATAATCTTTTCATACAGGTGGTTGCGGATGACGGATGGTACTTTGATAGCGGACTTTCATGCTTAGTGGTCGAACCCTTTTCTTTGTTTGGGTATTGACTGATTGTATTTTATGTAGTTGTGTTTGAGATTCTCTTGTAGACTTTTGTAGCCCTTTTGCACGCCTTATGCTGAAGGATCTATTTCTCTTTTATATATATATGATTTAATTCATTTTGGTTTGTTCAAAAATTATGCAATTCATATAATAAATTTAATGTCATTTCATATTTTTAAATTAATTTTTTTATAATAAATTTAAATAAAATATTTCTATGTGTATAAATCAATTGTGGTATTTGGTCTAGATATTGTATTTTATATGTTGAGTCAAAGTTCGAATTCAGGATCTCCTACATATTTACTTCGAGAAATGAATTTCTCAATAAATTACTTGACAAAAAATAAATCGATATTGTCGAAATTTATTCAAATTTGAATTTAATAAAAATAAATTTATATTAAATGTATCATAATATTAAATAAAATTAAGATGATAGTTACAAAGCCAACTTTATAAATTTCATGTTACTACTAGAATGTTAACAAACAAAACAAAACGTCACAGTTTTTGAAATGTTTTTATACAACTTCATATTTATTTTTTTTATGCATAAAGACAAAAGTTGAATTTTTCTCAGAAAATAAATAAGAGAAAAGTTGAATGAATGAAATCGAATAGTAATACAAGTTGATCGGTGCATGTGTGGCAGGGGCTTATGCACCGTGCATAATTGCTATGCACCCCCCCATATTGCTACGCGCGCCCCCCACCTGTTACGCCCCTCCCAAATTGCTACGCGCGCCCCCCATTTTCTAGCCCCCCCAATTTCTAGCGCACCCCCCAGTTTTTTTTTTTAGATTTCTAGCGCACCCCTCAGATTTTTTTTATCACGCTTTTAATTTTGATTGATTGAATTTTATTTTATTGATTAGGGATAAAATTCAGAGTATTATGTATGGTTAATTATTTTAGTAGTTAGTTTTAAACTAAAATCATGCCAAAACCATTTCTGCTGTAGAATGGTTTCAAAAATGTGTACTCCTAAACCATTTGTGCTAGAATGGTTTCAGAGATCTGTACTACAAAACTATTTAATTAAAATCATTTTAATTTAATATGATTTTAACCGAAACCATAAGTATAACTTAATGGTGTCACTAGTGTTGTATCTGAAAACCAAAGTAGCTCCTTTATGGTTTCAATTAAAACATTTATATTTAATTTAAAATAAATATTATAACTAAAACCATAAGTGTGACATAATGGTTTCATTAGTTTTGTATCTGAAACCAAAATAGCCCTCTTATGGTTTCTAATAAAATATTCATATTTAATTTAAAATAAATATTTTAATCGAAACCATAAGTATAACTTAATGGTGTCACTAGTGTTGTATCTGAAAACCAAAGTAGCTCTCTTATGGTTTCAAATAAAATATTTATATTTAATTTAAAATAAATATTATAACTAAAACCATATTTTATTCATAATGATTTTCAAAATAACATTGCATAAATAACCAATGATTTTGTAACAAATCTAGGGGAGAAAAAGAATAAAATCTGGGGGTGTAAACTGGGTAAAACAAAAACCAACAAACAAACAAAAAAGGAACTGGGCTTTCAGGCCCAGTAGGCTAAAAAAAACAAAACAGAATGTGTGTGTATCAGCAGAAAAGGGGGTGGGAATAGCGAGTCTGTAGGGGGGGCTGAGAGGCGCGCGTGAGTAATTTTTTTGGGGGGGGGGGGGGGGGGGGCGTGAGTAATTCTGGGCTTATGCATGGTGCATAAACATCCCCTTATGCACCTTAACCTTGGCCTGTGGCAGGGATATACGTTCGCGAGACATTCATGATAGGTATTTTCGCTGTATTAAGCATTTCTCAATTAAATATCTCTATTAATTAATTACAAATAAAATCTCTACTAATTACTTTGGTCAAGAATTACTGCATTCTAATAATAGAATCACAATTGATCATACCAAAAAAATAAAATACAGTAGAATCACAATTGTCATCGTACTCATTAAGCTTTGACATTGTAAATTGATTGCCTTAAATAAACATTTCCAAATTCAAGTCCTAAATTCCCTCTTGTACATAATGTTTGTCTCAACCACAATATTCTCTTCCTTTAAACCAATAAAATAAAATTAAACAGAATACTATAAAACAAAACCACTATGGGATCACCATGGACATGGAACACGCGATGGAATGCTTCATGTTTCTCACCATTCGACTTATATTTGGGTATAAACTTACTCAATTCATATTTTTTACTAAACAATATTTTGGTTTATTATTTTTTTTAAGCAAATAGTTTGGTTTATTATTATTTTACATTTCAAAATTCTCAAAATTAATAGACGTACTCTGATTTATTTATTTTTAATCATTATTATTCCTTACAATTATATGTAGGCGATTGTGAATCAATTTCATCACCACGAAAAGAAGTGAGCAAAAAGATGGTATTTAGCAAGAAAACTGACAATAGGTTTATCAAGAATTTGTCACCTCCAAGTGAAAAATGCAAAAAGGGAAAAGAAAAGGTTGATGATAACAATGATTCAATTAAGACTGTACTCTCATCAGATCAAGAATATATTGTGTTTAGCTTTAGAGAAGATGGATCATTTGATGTTAGCATAGATTGCAATGGTGCCATATCATCTGAGTCTTTTACAAGTGTTGATGGAAGGCATGGAAATTCAGAGTCAGTGACTCGAAAGGTATATACTGTATACATACATTGCCATTTAACACAATTCTCAATTCTTCATACTTAGTGAGATATCAAATATAGTAAAATTAGGTCAAAAGAATATTTATCCGGCCATCCTTGTTTGAATATTAAAATAAAAATCGATTCTTAATAAAAGTAAATGTAGATATTTTTTATTTAAATTGTAAATACAATAAAAATAGTCTTAATAAAAAAATCATAAAAATAGTGATTATTAATAAAAGTAAATGTAGATATTTTTAATTTAAATTGTAAATAAATAAAAATAGTTTTAACAAAAAAATCATAAAAATAGTGATTATTATAAATAACATCATATGAAACTTCAAGCTAATATTATTATCAATTTTTTAATTTCTTAAAAAGAGTCATCATAATTGTTGTTTTTGTTGACACTCGGATTGCACTACTTGTCCTATTATGCATTATTTTTATAATAATACGGTAATGTTACTAATTTATAAGAGTGAGTCAAATGAGAAAATTTTGTGTTCAGAAATTGACATATGTTTGTATTTGAATACAAAGTGTTGTTTGTTTACAAGTTTATAGTAATGTTACTTCTTTATTTACAATCCCCTGCAAAAAAATAAAATAAATTATTGTACGGAAAGTTACTTATAAAATTTAAAATATGTCTATTAAATCTAAATATTAAATTTAAATTATGTTTTTGAACAAAAACATATGTTGTAATGCACATATATAAAAAATTAGATTAGATGTACCTAATTGTTTAAGGCTCTATGTAGTGGCTCATATTGCAGAACCATAAGGCCGGACTTGATATTTTGTTCAAATTTTTAATTAAATACATCAATTTTTTGAAATATAACTTTTGCTTAAATTTATAATCGAAAAGAGTATATCATAGTAGAGATGACTGTAATCATGCTTTGAATTACGGGCGCAAAATATAGGAAAAGTGTGCCAGTGCAGTCAAAATTGAGGTTGGAGATGTCGAAATCCTTTATATTGCAGGTTCCTGCAATTGGACTGCAATTTTAAACCATGGATAAACACACAACGACCTAGAATTAAAACTACGGATACATTCATGCAGCGAATTAGCAATTTAAATGCTTATAAGCTCAATTGCGTTGTGATGGCAAAGACATCAAAAACTTTGATATCGCGGCTACTCTAGTTATTTCTTTCTAACTCTAATAATAATCTAAATAAGAATTTTATGCATGTGCCCCTATGGTATTGAAAAGCATCTTCATTATGGTGAGGGTGCAAAACAAGTTAGGAATCATCATCACATAGAGAAGAATGTATCAAATTCAAAACAGCAAGATATTGAACAATGTGATCAAGTTAACATGACCCCTTTTAATGAGGTATGCTGCTGCCATAACCATACCTTTTTTTTATGTTTTATCAATTTTTATCACCAAACTATTTTTTATTTTCTATTGTTTTGAATTTTTGTTTGCTTTATAGGGTGAGGCTAAAGAGACCATAAATTTGAGTCCAACTCAACATAGATACAAAAATGGAGGATCATGTCAGACAGAGAAGATTGAAGATGGTCGATTAGTGTCTATTGATTCAAGAAGCTCTAATCAATCTGAAGGCAGTAGAGGTTCTTTTGCATTCCCCGAGTAAGTTAATATTATTAGTGTTTATAATAATTATTAATTAGTGTCTAAAATCTATCTTCAATAATAGCTACTCCGTTAACACACTATAACGGAGTGAGTTTATAAAGAGTGAATTTCATTGAATGTTTGAAATCAGACATCTTTGTGTGCATAGATTTGTTTTTGGCAGAAGAGAATCTAGGTTTCTATCTTGCCAACACAGTTCCTTCTATGTTGAAATTTATTTGGATCCTACCAAACTCAAATAGAACACATTTCAAAATAGGATATACTTGAATTTATATGAATAGGAGCAGTGGCGGATCCAAAAAATTTCTTTAGTGGGGGCTAAAATATATTGCAATTAATAATTTTTTTAAGATGTTGCTTGACTAATTATAATAAAACACAAAAAAAAATTTCTAAAAATTTGCATCTGTTTAAGAGAAATAGAAGACAAAAGTATAATTATAGCCTTTAAATATATTTGTTGAGGGAATGCACTGCAAACAAAATTTAGTTGATGTTGAGCTAAAACTTTAAACTTTAAATATTGAAAGAGAGATAATTGCAAAGAATGAAGAGATAAAGATAATTATTTATGTTGCTCTATTGGGAGGAGATGTTGCATATAACAGTAGGAGAATAAAGTTAAAGAAGAAATAGAGAATGTACGGATAATTTGATCAAAGACCGAAAGAACCTACAAAAAAATATTATAGAAAAAGAAATTCAAATTATGAATTGAGAACCTAAATGTAAAATGTGAGTTAATAAAATTAATTAATTTTTATGGGGCTATAATAATTATATAAACAAAATTTTCTTATAGTAAATAGACAATGAAGTATTATTATAATTTTTTCCCCTTTGCTTGTGGGGGCTTCGGCCCCCATCTCAATACACATGCATCCGCCCCTGAATAGGAGAGTGTTCAAAAAGAAGAGTGTGACATTCCCTTGTGAATTGCACGACACTAGACACAACTAACATGTCAGCACCGATAAAATGTTAAAAAATGATATAACTAAATATAATTATATGTGTTATTGTCAGACAGTGGCATGTGCATGCCACTGGAAACACACTTTCGATGAGAAGTGTGTTAAATAAATATTCCCTCACATGTTAAGTCACCTATTCTAATCATTGTACAATTGGCTGCTGATGCATCAACTTAGGCAGCTGAATCTTCTATACACATAGATGTGACAAATGAATGGGATAAGAAGCTTACAATAGCTTTTTTATAACAAAATTTATCTCGCTTTCTTAATTTTTGAAGCTTCATCCTTGTTTGAAAATGATCATATGATGTTTGTTCACTGGGAAGAGTTTAACATTATAATCTCACGAATGAAATTTAAATCTCATTCTTTTTTTTGGCTTTCAATTTAAATCTCATAATTGAAGGTTGTAAAATGTTCGCTAATATACCATTTGGTTAGAGTATCCTAAATTTTCTAATATTACATATTGAGGAATCAAAAGTATAGAATTAATTATTAAAGTATATTATAGTATATTAACAATTCTTATTAATATTTTTGTCACTGTGTGTGAATGATATAGGTTAGCTTATGAATCGGTTGAAAGCCCTGTCAAATTCCCAAAATCAAAGGATCTACATCTAAATAAAGAGAATAATCGATGTGGGCGATTTCAGTGTTTTAGCTTCCGATGATTTAAGGCATTTTAATTTATATATTTTTATCTTTTCAAGAATTAATTCTTCTATGGATATCTAGAGTAATTCATTAGAAATAAAATTATATTCACCATATGTGAGTATATATTTATTTTGACTTAAATATCTAGTTCGTCCTTGCAAGTTTGGGCTTTTTTATTATTTTCTTTGTATATTTTTATTGTGGAAATAGACTTTGAAAGATTAAAATTGTTTACCTTTAGTCATTGACATTAGTTGACTATTAATAAAAGATAAGGAATCAAACTTGATGATGATGATTTTTATTTTTGTTTACATGACATGCAAAATCATGTCTAACCAAAGCAAGCTAATTTGAATGACAATTTGGTTTGATTAATAATAACCTTGGATTAGGTTAACAACATTTTTCTTTTAATTAGATTAGATTAGATAGATTTGCGGTTATAAAATTATTGAACTAGATACATGATGCATCACACGCATGCAATTGAAAAAAAAAAATTATTTAACTAGATTTCATGCAAGTGTCAGCAGTCTGATTTGCCAAGCCAAATCAAGCTGCATATCTATATATGGTTCTATACTAAATTTCGATGGCACCTAAAATTGAGAATTGTCTCCCACATCCAACCAACTTATAGATGTTTAGTTCTAAACTTATTGAAAGTCAACTTCTATTATTACAAGCTTTCTTTATGTGAGTTTTATCCTTTCAAGGATTATAGAGAGCTTACAAGATTATCCATCAACACGGTCTTTAGACCAACAACGGGAGTTATACTTGCTCACCCTTGCTGGTTATTATGATTAGTAGGCGCGTAAGCGGTTTGGATAAACTAATTGATCCTTTCGTACTTAAGATTTCTACCATTGTAGTATGAAAGAGGGTTGTTGATGGCGGTTTGTTGATGAGCAACTCTCAAAGATGGAGGGCATGTATTTGCAAACACGATCAAGTAATTGTTATGATTTGAGCGTTTAAATTAACCATATATGAGTTAGACTTGTTGATATCAATTGAAGACATGTTACTAATCCTGAATATATATATCATGTAAACCAAATTGATACTAACAAGAAACATGTTTATCATACTAAATATTGCACTAAATCCACATCAATTCAAGATGAGGAATGCGGAAGCGTACTTGAAGAATCCATGAATCCTTGATGACTTGTAAATTGATGAAGTTGTGATCTTCCAATTGTAGATTTTTTAAACTTTATTTTCTCTCTCAATGGGATAAAGAGAATTGTATTTTCGTTGTCTACAATCGGGGACCATAACCTTTAATTATAAGAGTAACATGTCCTTTCATGGAAAGACATGACTCATGGTTACGACTTTTCATGAAGAGACCTTACTCATGAAGAGACATGACCCATGATTATGCCATTTCGTTAAGAGACATGACTCATGAATATTAATTCTAATTTTGCCCATCATAAAAGTAGAAATAACACTTATGGTATCTACACAATAATTTTCATGACAATTATATTCTTAGTCATAACTTTATACTAAATAGATCACTTGAATTTGACTAATTAATATAATGACCCCAACACATTCAATATTATTACATGTGTGACCCAAAATTTCTTACAATCTCCCACTGGTCACATATGTATCTATGTTAGACTTTATGAGCTCAAAAATATTGTCATTATAAACTTTGAATATACTATTATCTCGTCCATTAATTATATCAATATATAGAACCAAGGCGGTTTTCGTTATATCAATCATAACTAAACCCATCAATGATCACTAATATTAACACAACTAAATGACATAGATTAATCATGAAATGTGTAACATGAAAATCACATGAAGGTGATCTATACATGTCAATTTTCAACTGGACCTACTTTACTTTAGTGAGATCATTAAAAGAAACTTAATCATACAAAGTGTAATAAACTGAATACTAAACTTTATTTTTGAAAACCAAAATATTTAAACATAAGTGTATGCATACATATTACCAAACATAGAACATATACTAATACAAAAAAGAAACTCCCACTAAACCAAAGAATCCTCTATTTGTATGACACCCATATGAGCAACATGCTCGTGAAAGACCTTGGGTGGAAGACCCTTTGTTAGAGGGTCTGCTATCATGGAGTTTGTTCCTAAGTGTTCTATGGAAATTTCTCCACTTTGTACTCTCTCCTTTACAACTAGGAACTTGATGTCAATGTGTTTCGACTTTGTTGAGCTCCTATTGTTATTGGAGTATAAGATGGCTGATTTGTTGTCACAAAATAACTTAAGTGGTCTTTCAATTCCTTCAACGATTCGCAGCCCAGTGACAAGGTTCCTCAGCCAAATTCCTTGATTTGATGCCTCATAACATGCTACAAATTATGCTGCCATGGTAGATGAAGCTACAAGAGTTTGCTTGGCACTACGCCAAGAATCTGCACCACCGGCCAACAAATAGATATAGCCTGATGTAGATTTTCTACTATCTTGACATCCAGCAAAATCAGAATCAGAATACCCAATGATCTCCAAAGACTCTTACCTTCTATATGTGAGCATATAATCTCGTGTTCTTTTCAGGTACCTCAAAAATCTTTTGGCTGCCTTCCAATGATCCATTCCTAGATTACTTAAGTATCTGCCTAACACTCCAACAATGTATGCTATGTTCGGACGCGTACATACTTGAGCATACATAAGACTCCCCACAACTGATGCATATGGAATCTTTTGCATCTCTTGAATCTCAAGATTTCCTTTTGGGCATTGATTGAGGCTAAATTTGTCTCCTTTAGAGATAGGGGTATCACCTGGTTTGCAATCCTGCATGCAAAATCTTTTAAGCACCTTATCGATGTAACTCCTTTGTGATAATCCTAGAGTACCTTGTGATCGGTCTCGATGTATTTGGATCCCTAATACAAAGGAGGCATCCCCAAGATCCTTCATCTCAAATTTTTCTGAGAGGAATCTCTTGGTTTCGTGCAATAAACCAATATCATTAGTAGCAAGCAGTATGTCATCCACATACAATACCAGAAAAATACATTTACTCCCAATAAATTTATGATACACACATTCATCAATAACATTCATCTCGAAACCAAATGAAAGAATAACTTGATGAAACTTAAGGTACCACTGACGAGACGCCTGTTTTAGCCCATAGATGGATTTTGTTAATTTGCAAACCATATTCTTTGGATCTCCCGACACAAAGTTTTCTGGTTGCACCATATAGATTGTTTCTTCAATGTTACCATTTAGAAAAGCTGTTTTAACATCCATCTGATGAAGCTCCAAATCATAATGTGCAACAAGAGCCATGATTGTCCTAAAAGAGTCTTTCGATGAAACCGGAGAGAAAGTCTATTTAAAGTCAATTCCTTCTTTTTGAGTATAACCCTTAGCTACAAGACGAGCCTTATATCTTTCAACATTACCTTTGGAATCCCTTTTGGTCTTAAATATCCATTTGCAACCAATGGGTTTCACACCTTCTGGTAATGGGACAAGTTCCCAAACTTTATTGTCTTGCATGGACTTATACTCCTCATTCATTGCTTCAATCCATTTTTCTGAGTTAGGATCTTGCATGGCTTGACGAAAGTTGATTGGATCATTTTCCTTCATACCACCAATTTCCTCATGTTCTTGGAGAAATACTACGTAATCATCTGGAATAGCACTTCTCCTTTCTCTAGTGGATCGTCGCAGTGGCCTTAGTTCTTGAAGCATTGGTTCTTGAGGATTTTGAATTTGTTCTTCTGGAACAACAACTTCATTTTGAATGGGGTTTTGAAAAACAATGTCTTGAGGAGGTCTTGTACTTACTTCATCAGAAGCAATTGTATGGATTGGTATCGGAATTGAAACTGACTCTTCCTCAAAGACAAAGTCTCTAACCTTATTTATCCCCCCAAATTCAATATCCTCAAAAAATGTGGCAGTTCCCGTCTCAAAAATGGTCTTTAATTTGGGATCATAAAACTTATAGCCCCTAGATCGCCCAGAATAGCCAATAAAGTAGCTGCTTACTGTTCCGGGATCCAATTTCCTTTCATTTGGCCTATAAGGCCTTGCCTCAGCCGGACATCCCCATATATGAAAATTATTCAGACTAGGCTTTCTTCCTGTCCAAAGCTCATAAGGTGTTTTAGCGGCTGCTTTCGTTGGTACTCTGTTTAGAATGTAAGCTGCAGTCTTTAGTGCCTCTCCCCAGAGTGACTCTGGTAAAGTATGAAGGTGTGAAAACACAAGAAGGGGGGGTTGAATTGTGTTTTGGGTAGTTTTAAAAACTTCTTCAAAGTTTTGCAACTTATCAGATTTCGCAGCGGGCCAAGTTTAAACACAAACAACTTCTGGGATGGTGAAAGCGAAAACAGAGCAAGAATGAGTAAAACAGAGAGAAGAGAGAACACAAGAGATTTATACTGGTTCCTCTCACAAACCGAGAGTAGTCCAGTCCCCTTGCACTTCCAAGGGATTTCACTATAATCACACAAGATTACAAATGCTCAAGCCAACAGCAAGAGACTTCCTTTGCTCAAGTAACACCTTACAAGAGACTTCCAAATGCTCAAGCTCACCAGCAAGAGACTTCTAACACAAATAGAAAATACAATGTTTGAACAACTGATAAATAATATCAGAGTTCTAAGAACAAAGAAATACAACTTAAATAACAAGACTATTCTTAGAATTCTTGAAAAGAAAACTAAGGTTCAACAACTGACAAGTCAGAAAGTTGAAAACTGTTTATCTTGAATTTTGATATAATCTCAAGTTGTATCTAAGTTAAAAAATGCTCTTTGAATTTTAGCAGAATAACAGCACTTTTGTTCTTCGCAAGTGTGTTGTCACGTCTTCAAATTCTTCCTCTTTTTATAGATGAAGTTGGAGCGTCTTGAATTTGAGCGGACAATGATGAAATCAGCTACGTAGTACTGTACTATTGTTTTCATTTGAAATGTGCTTATCAAAATCAAGTAAAGATCAAAATCTGAGCCTTGATTTCGAATATTCGCCCAAATCAGGAAAACAAAGATAGTACAATAGTACAAACGTCATTATCATGAGGATAACGGTCTGAAAGAAATTCTTATGCTCCTTCAGATCTTTGCCAAATAGATGATAGTCGTTAATGAGAATAGAATGTTCTTCTGGCATCCTCTGCTGTTTCATCGTCATCAGAATCTACAGATATTAAATTTGCTTCTGATGAGTTCAACTTCTGGTTGACTTTGACTTGCAACTTCTGATGACTTCAACTTCTGGTGTTGTCTTCAGAACTTGCATTTTCCCAACTTCTGGGGATACTTTAGCATAGCAACCAAAACTTCAATTTCTAGTGAATATAAATTTTAACTTGTATATCTGCACACTAGAGTAAATTATCAGTATTCCCTATTGTATATTAATACTATTGTTATCATCAAAACTACTTGGGTTATATTAGAACCAACTTTGTTCCAACAATCTCCCCCTTTTTGGTTGATGACAAACCAAGTATTAATTTACAATGGTTGTTATTTTAATCACATAATTTCGTCCTTCAGGTTTATGAGTTTTGCAAGCTCCCCCTGAGTTCAGTAATGAATGATTAAAATAGTTTAAAATTTTAATATTGAATCCAGAACTTCAGTATACATTTGACTTCCAGAAGATAGGTTTGCAAGCTTTCTTCTTTGATCAGATCTACCTAAGAGAAAAGTGCAATCTTTTCTTACATGTATCATGTATAGAAAGTTCTAATCTCAATAGAAAAATTTCCTTAGATAAAAAGAATTGATAACTGATAAAATGTAATAACTGAAACTTAATGAAATTAAAAAAAAAAATTGAATTTGGCTTCAGTTAGTGTTCTTTAAATTAATTTACTCTTACTCCCCCTTTTGTCATTAAACAAAAAGAATAATAAAAAAAGGTTAAGAATAAATGAACACGTGACTAAAGAATTAGTCAAGTCAAAAATAAATTAAAACAGATGATAAAAACCACAATTAGTTAATGCAAAAACGAAAAAATGAGGTAACTCCTACCAACCAAAATGGCTATAAAAGCGCACCAACTCTTTGTCATTTCACTCAACGCTTCCATGAGAGAAAATAGTTTCTTCAACAAAATGAGAGAAAATATTTGTGAGGATAGAAGAGTGATTGAAAGAAATGGGTTTAAGAAATTTTCAAAGACAAGCTCTAGGTTTACAAAACAATAAATCTGTAGCTCGAGAGGTTTAGGTCACAAACTCCCAAGGTGAAGTTTGGGACACCATCCTCTTCAGCTCTCTTCTAACTCATCTTCTTGTAAAAATTTCCTTTTAGGTTAGGTAGTTTTCTAGATCTTATGCAAAACATTGCTCAGAGAGTAATGAAGAAAAAGAAATGCAAAGCATTTTAGAAAGAAGAGCAATGATGAAATGCAAAAGATTTAGAAAGAATAGCAATGATGAAATGCAAAAACAATGTAATGCAGTTTTATATGAATAAAAGAAAATATTTTGAATGCATGAATTTATGTATTTATGTTTATGCAGCAATATAGATCTATCTTCTGAATATAATAAAGAAAATAAACCAACATAACATAACCAAAATAACATAATACCAATATTCAAAATAGTAACAAACAGATCCGAAACAACAAAGTTCAAACAGAACATGATAAAACAGAACATAAACAAAATAAAACAAAGAAATCATAGGGTTGTGAGAGGTTAGAAGGGTTCTGCAACTTGGCTTGAAGCTGTTTCAAAGCTTCTTCTGAGATCATTTGTAGCCTTTTGAACACATCTTCTGAGTCCATTCTGCCAACCAGATGTGCAGATTCAGAGTCCACCTGAATAATCTTATCCAATTCTTGAGCATAGAAGGTGGAAAACTAATCTACATCCTTTGTCATAACCAGCTTCATCTTCTCATCATGTATCCTCATGGCTCTTCTAATTATGTTCTCTTCAGCCTTGTATTCAGTGAACTTATGCCTTGCAATGTTCATGATAAAGTTCCTTCTGTATTGAGAACTAAGATCACTCATCATTTGCTTGCACATATCTGAAATAGCAGTACATTCTTCATCCACTTGGTCAGGTGCAATAGCAAGGGCAGGCAGATCTTGGTGAAGTTCCTGAACTTTGTCATTAATGCCCATCAGCACACGTTTAACATCTTCTGGTATGATGGCTTTGTGAGGTGTAGGGACAGATGAAGATGAGGGTTTTTCTAAGATAACTGAGGGATGAATGGTAATTTCTTGTTCTGTTGGAGGGGGTGTAATGACTTCTTCAAAAGTTCTAAGATAGTCATTTTCTGCATTTGTGAGTTGAGGGGTTTGAGATTTTTGAGGTGAGGGGTTGTGAAGTTCCAACTCTAATTGTTGAAAAGCATTGGCAGGAATGCCAGTTTCAACAATGGCTTCAATGGGAGAAGATTGATGTTCAGATAATGTCTTCTCTGAGTCATGGTAACTAGGTGAAACAGGTTTAGCAGACACATGTGTAGAAGATGTAACAAGGGTGCTTACTTGAGGAATAGCTTCAGAAGTTGCAACCTCTGCATTAACTTCTGATGCTACCTTCTCAATATTCTCCACAGAAGTAGGAGTAGAAACACCTATTTCTGTAATCAGGGATAACACATGTTTAGAGAATTGTTTCATAGATTCAGGGGATGGTACAAAGCTAACCACTGGTGTTTCAAGAGAAGCACTAGTAGAAACTTCTTCTATACAGTTGGATTTAGGTTCTAAATCTGAAAAGATTTTTGAAAAAGAGTTTTGAACTGGAACTGTATAGGGGATGTTTTTAGCATGCTTTGGACCATTAATGACATAATCAGGAATATCTTTAACATTGATCTTTTTATAAATACCTTGATTTGCCAACCTTTGCACTAACTCAACTTTAGGAATGGGAGTATCAAGAAATTCATTAGGTTCAGCTTCACCTCCACTTTCCCAGCTAGTTTCTTCCCAAGCCTTATAAAGCTTCACTTGCCTTATGGCTTCCTGAGCTTCTTCATCATCATCATCATCTTCAAGAATCAACCTTTGCTTCCTCTTCCTTTTCAAGTTTGTTCTAGCCTTCTTAGTAACTTCTGGAGCAGCCATTGCAGCAGATCCAGAAGCACTAGCTTCCTTAATTATTTCCAACTCTGCCTCTGCTTGAATAGCAGGCTCAGAGTTCCCAGGGTTCACTTCTTCTACAACAATCTTCTTTACAACAACTTCTGAGGTACTCCTAACACCAGAAGTACTTCCAGACTTCTTCTGGGGTGTAGAGCTTCTTGCTCTCTTGGGTTTTGATTCTGTTGCTTCTGATTTCTTTACTGCTTTCCTTTTCTTTTGTTGAGCAGGCAACATATATCTTGTGGCTAGTCTGTCTTCCAACTTCTGATCATCTCCTCCTTCCAGAAGTTTCTTATGCAAACCAGCAATGAGAGAAACTTCATCTCTAGACACAGAGGTGAGATAGAAGTGCTTGTCACTTTCTTCCTTCCTTGGTTTATACTGAACTTGTGGTGTAATCAATGGTCCTTGAGTCTTCAACACTTTCTTTACAGTAAAACCACTTATCACAGAGGGATAAGCATCAATGACGGATCCATAACCAGGGAAAACAGGTTTCAGAGAGTGAATCAAATAACTTCTATGAAACATGAAGGATAGGAATCTGCAGTAATGTGCATTTATGGTACCCTTGGTTTGACTATAAGAGATAGCTTTACACACGTGCTCAAAGATAACCTTGGCAAAGTTCACCTCAGCCTTTGTTCCCAAATAATATAAAACTATTTTATAATGATTGGAAACTTGGTCAGATGAACCAACCTTTGGTAACAGAGAGTCACACATAATCTTGTAAAGTATCTTGTAGTATGGCTTCATGTCATTGTTGTTTTTGGAAGTAGAATTCTTGCCATAGATTTCCTCTTGTATGTAGTGAGTAATATCTTCAGAGGGGTAAGGAACAATACCAGTAAATGACAACTGTGATGCTTGCCTAATGTGCTCATGTCTAATCCTAATGCAGACACCACCAACCTTTGAGCGAATCTCTTTGCCCAGATACTCTTCATTAGGTATTGTGTCGCTGAGAGCTACTTCTGCCTTCATCCAAAAATCCTTCACTATTTCTGGATAGACAGGTCCATTTAAACAATCTAAGAAAGTTATCAACTTTTGCGCCTCAAACGCTTCCTTGATCCCTTTAACACCGTTCGCTCTAATTCCTTCAAAGTCGACTGGTCTCTCAATATGAAGAAATAGGTCTAAAATAGGAAAACCTACTTTGTCTTTAGAAAGAACACCAGGAGTAGAGGCTTTAATGTCAGCAATCGGTGGTACATTGATATATCTTTCTCCTTGAGATTGATTGCGCTTGGTAGAAGATGCCATGATTCTGAGTTTGGGGGTTAGGGTTTGCTAATTTGAGAGAAGAAAGAAATTGCTCTGAGTTTTAGAAGAGATGAAAGTGTGGGTAGTGAATGTGCAAATGTGTGAATGTGAACAGTTAGTGTGTTTAAAAAGAAAAGAAAAACAAAACCGCGCAAAAACGTACTAACTGAAAGGACATGGGTAAAAGAGTAACTTAACAATTCACAAAATGAATTTAGAACACAATCATCACTAACCAACTTATTTCTCTAATAGCAACCAGACACGTGTATTAGAAGGTTAATTAAATATCTGACACGTTAGCAACAGCAATTTGAAGAGTTAACTCAACAATTACTGCCACGTCACGTTCAGAACCACTCATATAAACTTCTGATAGAAATACCAGAAGATGGTTTGTCAACTTCTGATACACAAGTTCTGACTCCCCCTAACTTCTGATAAAGATACCAGAAGATGGTTTGTCTAAACTTCTGATGGAAGGATCTGACTCCCCCTAACTTCTGATAAACTTCCAGAACTTCCTAAAATAATATTCTTCACCAGAGTTCAGCTTATTCACAGATTTCCATCATATTAAGATTCCTTTTGATAAAATCAAATCTTTCAACAGCTAAGGGTTTTGTAAAGATATCAGCCCATTGATTTTCAGTATCAATAAACTTGAGATCAATTACACCCTTCTGTACATAGTCTCTTATAAAATGATGTTTAATCTCAATATGCTTAGCTCTTGAGTGTAGAATAGGATTTTTAGAAAGATGAATGGCAGCAGTGTTATCACAATATAAAGGAATATTATGACTGCTTATTTGATAATCTTCCAATTGATATTTCATCCAAAGTAGTTGTGTACAACATTTAGCTGCTGAAATGTATTCTGCTTCTGCTGTTGATATAGCTATGGTGGTTTGCCTTTTACTGGCCCAAGAAATCAAATTCTCACCATTGAATTGACAGTTTCCACTAGTGGATTTTCTTTCAAGTTTATCACCAGCATAGTCAGCATCACAGAATCCAATCAGTTTGTAATCATTAGATTTCTGATACAGCAATCCAATGTTACAAGTAGCCTTCAGATATCTAAAGATTCTCTTTACAGCAGTAAAATGAGATTCTCTAGGATCTGATTGAAATCTTGCACACAGACATACACT
The DNA here is from genome assembly GCA_954870985.1 of Trifolium fragiferum. Taxonomy (NCBI): domain Eukaryota; kingdom Viridiplantae; phylum Streptophyta; class Magnoliopsida; order Fabales; family Fabaceae; genus Trifolium; species Trifolium fragiferum. The sequence continues at coordinate 21,660,042 of OX940790.1, read as the reverse complement.
AAATAAGATATCAGGTCTAGAAGCTGTTAGATAGAGAAGAGATCCAATCATACCTCTATATAACTTCTGATCAACTTTACCTTCAGACTCACCTTTGTCAAGACTTGATGTAGGATGCATTGGAGTGTTCATGGGTTTGCAGTCTTCAAGATTGTACTTCTTCAGAAGATCTTTGATATACTTTGACTGATGAATAAAGTTTCCTTTCTTTGTTTGATTGATCTGAATTCCCAGAAAGTACTTCAATTCTCCCATCATGCTCATCTCAAATTCATCTTGCATCATCTTAGAAAAGTTCTTGCATAGTCCAGCATTTGTTGATCCAAAAATGATGTCATCAACATAGATTTGAATGATTAGAATGTCTTTCTTCATGGTCTTCTTGAATAGTGTATTGTCAACTTGACCTTTTACAAAACCATTGTCAACCAAGAAGTTACTTAATCTCTCATACCAAGCTCTGGGAGCTTGTTTGAGTCCATAGAGTGACTTCTTTAGTCCGAAGACATGATCTGGATTTGAAATATCTTCAAAGGTTGTTTGACATATACTTCTTCAGAAATCACACCATTTAGAAATGCACTCTTAACATCCATTTGATAAAGAGTAATGTTGTTGTTGACAGCATAAGAAAGAAGTAATCTTATAGCTTCCAATCTTGCAACTGGAGCATAAGTCTCTGTATAATCAATGCATTCTTGTTGACTGTATCCTTGTGCAACAAGTCTAGCTTTGTTTCTTGTTACTTCTCCTTGTTCATTCAGCTTGTTTCTGTATACCCACTTTGTTCCAATAATGTTCTTGCCTTTTGGTTTGGGTACCAGATCCCATACATCATTCCTTTGAAAGTATCCAAGCATCATCAGATAATGCTTCATCAGTGGTTTTAGGTTCAATCAAGGAAACTAGACCAAATAAGGATTCTTCATCCCTAAAGCTTGATCTTGTTTTCCTAGGACTGTTCTTATTACCAATGATAAGCTCTTCAGGATGTGATGACTTATACTTGAAAGTATTCTTGGGAATAGTTGTTTCTTCTTGTTCAGGATCTTCAGTTGGTGTTGTTTGATGATCATCAGATTCTGGAACTTGATTGTTCTCTGGTGCTTCCAGAAGTTCAGGAGTGGGAATAGGTTCACAACCTTCATCTTCTGAGTCTTGAGAATCTGAAATTTCTATAGAAGGCTCTGACTTTTCATGATCAGGCGCTTTATCATCAAACCTTACATGCATAGATTCTTCAACTGCTTGAGTTTCAGAATTATACACTCTGTATGACTTGGAGCGCTCAGACTATCCAATAAAGATACCCTTACTAGCTTTAGAGTCAAATTTCTTTAGATAGACTTTAGTATTCAGAATGTAACAAGTACAACCAAATTGGTGAAAATAAGAAATGTTAGGTTTCCTTCCTCTAAAAAGTTCATATGTTGTTTTATTCAGAATAGGTCTAATATAGATTCTGTTCTGAATATAACAAGCAGTGTATATTGCTTCTGCCCAGAAAATTTTTGCTAAAGAATGTTCATGCATCATGGTTCTAGCCATCTCTTGCAAAGATCTGTTCTTTCTTTCTACAACTCCATTTTGTTGTGGAGTTCTAGGATAAGAGAACTCATGGAAAATTCCATGTTCTTCACAAAAGTTTCCAAAAGGTTCATTTTCAAATTCTCCACCATGATCACTTCTAACTTTTAAAATCCTTAAATCTTTTTCATTTTGAATTTGGGCACAGAAGACACTAAACTCTTCATATGTATCATTCTTAGATTTCAGAAATCTTACACAAGTCCATCTACTATAATCATCAACAATGACTAGTCCATACTTCTTTCCATTGAGTGAAGCAGTGCTAACCGGTCCAAACAAATCAATGTGCAGAAGTTCTAAAGGTCTAGAGGTAGAAACAATGTTTTTAAGTTTAAATGAGCTTTTGACAAATTTCCCTTTTTGACAAGAGTCACAAAGAGAACCTGAGTGATAAGTCAATTTAGGAAGGCCTCTCACAAGATTGTCTTTGCTAAGCTTGAAAATTAATCTCTAGTTAGCATGACCCAATCTCTTATGCCAAACCCATTTCTCATCACTTAGAGTCAACAAACAAAGCACATTCTGATCTTCCAGATCAGATAAATTAACTTTATAAACATTGCCCTTTATACAACCTTTAAACAAGATAGATTTATCAGAGTTGTTAATTACAGTACATGAATTCTTATTAAACACAACATCATAATTACTGTCACATAATTGACTTATGCTAAGTAGATTATGTTGTAGTCCATCAACCAACCAAACATCAGAAATAGAAAGAGAAGAATTACCTACTTTACCTATACCAATGATTTTGCCTTTCTGGTTCCCACCAAATCCTACAGTTCCTCCCTCTCTCAGAGTCAGGGTGAGGAACAAGTGCTTGTCTCCTGTCATGTGTCGTGAACATCCACTGTCCAGATACCATGAGCTTTGCCTTTTTCTTGGGGTGCATACCTGTTCAATATCTTCTGAATCTGACTCAACATCACTTTCAACATCTAACTCTGCTGTGGCCATGAGTGCCAAGTTAGCTTCTGCATCTTCAGCTTCATCATCAGACAGCTTGTCAAGATCTTCCCATGTAGCTAGAAGACTCTTCTTAGCTTTGTTCTTGAAAGTGCTCTTTCTTCCTTTTCCCTTGGTGCTCAAGTCAGGACAATCAGCAATGAAGTGTCCAGGCTTGTTGCAGTTAAAGCAATTCTTAGAATCATCCTTCTTATCTTTGTTTCCAGAACTTCTGTAACCAGAACCTTTGGATCTAGAACTTCTACCAGAGTATCTTGGTTTTCTTCTTGCCCACTTCTGGAACCTCTTGGTCAGAAGTGCAAATACATCATCATCTGATCCTTCTTCTTGATCATCTGCAGAAGATTCTTCTGTCTCAGATTCAAAAACCTTAGCCTTGAGAGCCTTAGAAGGTCCAGAAGTAGCTGGCAGAGCCAAAGACTTCGTTCTCTTCTGAGGTTCATCAGAGGATAGCTCAATCTCATGACTCACGAGTGAACTAATTAAACCCTCTAGACTTAGGGTGTCTAAATCCTTTGCCTCCTGAATAGCAGTGACCTTAGGTCTCCACTTAGCAGGTAAGCTTCTAAGAATCTTCTTCACATGATCAGAAGTAGTATAACTTTTCTTCAGAACTTGAAGACCTGCAACCAGAACTTTGAATCTAGAAAACATAGATTCACTGTTCTCATCTTCCTTCATTCTAAAGAGTTCATACTGTTGGATCAAAAGTGTTGCTTTTGCCTCCTGCACCTGTTTGTTTCCATCATAAAATGAGCATAAAGAATCATAGATACTCTTAGCAGTAGATTTATCTGTGATCTTAAGGTACTCTTCATGAGATATGCAGCTTATCAAGATATCCTTGACCTTGTGGTGCTTCTTGTACGCTTTCTTGTCCTTGTCAGTGAAAGCTTGCCTTGTATCATAATCTAATCTTCCTCTTTCATCCAAACCTTGAAATGTAGTTCCTCTTTCAACTAAGTCTCAAAGTTCATCATCAATACCAACTAGGTGACTGTAGATTCTATCTTTCTACCAGGAGAAGGTAGAACCATCACCACTGAACTTAGGAGCTTTGCTGTTGTTGTTTTTATCATCAACATCATAGTTGAAAGGAATAGACACTCCTTCAGTTTTCTTCTCACCAGATCCATATCCAGATCCAGACATAGTGTTTTGACACAACAAGTAACTGTCTCACTGCAAAGTGATATAACAGAACCGGACTCTAGATGCCAATTGAAGGTGTGAAAACACAAGAAGGAGGGTTGAATTGTGTTTTGGGTAGTTTTAAAAACTTCTTCAAAGTTTTGCAACTTATCAGATTTCGCAGCGGGCCAAGTTTAAACACAAACAACTTCTGGGATGGTGAAAGCGAAAACAGAGCAAGAATGAGTAAAACAGAGAGAAGAGAGAAGAGAGAACACAAGAGATTTATACTGGTTCCTCTCACAAACCGAGAGTAGTCCAGTCCCCTTGCACTTCCAAGGGATTTCACTATAATCACACAAGATTACAAATGCTCAAGCCAACAGCAAGAGACTTCCTTTGCTCAAGTAACACCTTACAAGAGACTTCCAAATGCTCAAGCTCACCAGCAAGAGACTTCTAACACAAATAGAAAATACAATGTTTGAACAACTGATAAATAATATCAGAGTTCTAAGAACAAAGAAATACAACTTAAATAACAAGACTATTCTTAGAATTCTTGAAAAGAAAACTAAGGTTCAACAACTGACAAGTCAGAAAGTTGAAAACTGTTTGTCTTGAATTTTGATATAATCTCAAGTTGTATCTAAGTTAAAAAATGCTCTTTGAATTTTAGCAGAATAACAGCACTTTTGTTCTTCGCAAGTGTGTTGTCACGTCTTCAAATTCTTCCTCCTTTTATAGATGAAGTTGGAGCGTCTTGAATTTGAGCGGACAATGATGAAATCAGCTACGTAGTACTGTACTATTGTTTTCATTTGAAATGTGCTTATCCAAATCAAGTAAAGATCAAAATCTGAGCCTTGATTTCGAATATTCGCCCAAATCAGGAAAACAAAGATAGTACAATAGTACAAACATCATTATCATGAGGATAACGGTCTGAAAGAAATTCTTCTGCTCCTTCAGATCTTTGCCAAATAGATGATAGTCGTTAATGAGAATAAAATGTTCTTCTGGCGTCCTCTGCTGTTTCATCGTCATCAGAATCTACAGATATTAAATTTGCTTCTGATGAGTTCAACTTCTAGTTGACTTTGACTTGCAACTTCTGATGACTTCAACTTCTGGTGTTGTCTTCAGAACTTGCATTTTCCCAACTTCTGGGGATACTTTAGCATAGCAACCAGAACTTCAATTTCTAGTGAATATAAATTTTAACTTGTATATCTGCACACTAGAGTAAATTATCAGTATTCCCTATTGTATATTAATACTATTGTTATCATCAAAACTACTTGGGTTATATTAGAACCAACTTTGTTCCAACAAAGTAGAATGACATATCATGCTTCTTACCATATCCTTAAGAGTCTGGTTTCGTCTTTCAGATACACCATTCATGCTAGGTGAACCTGGCATGGTGTATTATGGAACGATCCCACACTCCTCTAGGTACTTGACAAATGGACCAGGACGTTGTTCACCTGAACCGTCATATCGACCATAGTATTCACCACCACTGTCAGATCTGACACATTTGATTCTTTTGTTAAGTTGATTCTCAACTTCGGCCTTTAAATGATTTGAACACGTCCAATGATTGAGACTTTTCATGTATAAGAAATAGGTATGCATATCTTGAGTAGTCATCTATGAATGATATAAAATATTGTTGGCCATTCCATGATGGTGTCGGAAATGGACCACAAATGTCTGTATGTATCAATTCCAAAACATCTGTAGTTCTATATGCACCTAATTTCTTGATTTTGGTATGTTTTCCTTTAATGCACTCAACACAAACATTAAAGTCAGTGAAGTCAATGGAATTTAGGATTCCATCAGACACAAGTCGCTCAACTCTATTTTTAGAGATGTGACCAAGGCGTTTGTGCCATAGTGCTCCTGAATTTGTATTCTTAATTTTATGCTTAGTACCACGTGATTCCACATTCAAGGTTTCATTATAAGAAGCATAAGTATCAAGAAAATATAGATTATCATATGCCATAAGAGTACCAGTTCCAACAACATTTGAATTAATAGATAAATTGAATTTATTATTTCCAAATGAACAATGATAACCAAATTTGTCCAATGAAGAAACAGAAATTAAATTTCGTCTAAAAGACGGTACAACAAAAGTATCCATTAAATCCAAATAATAACCAGTACTTAATAACAACCTAAAATGCCCTATTGCCTCTACTTCTACCGACTTGCCATCTCCCACATAAATGCATCTTTCAGCATCATTTGGCTTTCGATAACTCAGACAACCCTGCATTGAAACACTTATATTAGTAGTAGCACCAGAATCTAACCACCATGTTTTCTCGGTACTGAAGCTAAATTTACCTCAGAACAGACCAAAGTAAGGAAAATACCTTTCTTTGCACGCCATGCATGATACTTGGCAAATTCCTTCTTTACATGTCCAGTCATTTTACAAAAGAAGCAATTGTTTTCACCTGTATTTTGCTTCTTTTGTGGTGGACCATTAATAGCTTTATTCTTAGCATCCTTATTTTTCCTCTTTTTACCCTTATCCTTATAGGTGCTTGCCAAGTGAGCACTTTCTGTCCTTTCTTGCTTCATTCTCTCTTCCTCTTGTACACAATATGAAATAAGCTCATTTAGAGACCATTTCTCTTTCTGACAGTTGTAACTGATTTCGAATTGACTAAATTGTACAAGAAGAGATATCAATACCAAATGCACAAGTAAATCATCTGATAACTCGAGCTTTAGATAGACTTAAGTTTTGAAACAATATTAGAGATTTCCATTATGTACCCCCTTATGTTTCCTTTGCCTTTTACTTCATAGAAATCAAGCTTTGAAGGTGTGTGCTTGTTTCTGCCTTATCGCTTTTAGCAAAGCGTTTTTCAATTTCGGCAAGGAAATCTTTGGCACTTGTAATATCTTCTGATATAGCACCCCTAAATGCCTCCGGAATGCCGCGCTTGATGATCATAAGACTCATGCGATTAGAGCGATCCCATCCTCTCATAATTTTTCCTCGCTTCAGAGGTGCTTGAGTCTGTTAGAGAAGTGGGTTGTTCTGTCCTTAGTGCAAGGTCAAGATCCATGCAGCCAAGAACAATCAAAATGTTCTCTTTCCACTCCTTAAAGTTTGTGCCATTAAGGACCGGAACTGAATTAAGGTTAACAGATATAGTAGCAATGTTGGCTGAAAAGATAATGAAAAACATCTTAAAGTAAATTCAAGATATCTAACAGTGTCATTAAGTAAATTCAAGATTATCATTAAGTAAATTCAAACAGTGTCATAATTAATTTCAAGATATCTAGTGCAACATTAATATAATTTTTTTTTTGAATAGCAATAAATTTATTAACACCGCCCCACCTAAACACAAGGAGTATTTGGTGGGGGAAACAGTCACTTAAAAAGTGATTACAAAACACCCAAATAAAGGCCAACACAGAGAAGGCTCAATAGAACAAGAAAAGAAAAACACCAGCAGCCCACCTAACAAAACTAGCAGCGGCTTAACAAAGAAAAAGCACAGAACAGATTAAAACACAAAGGAAAACAACAAGATTTCCCCAGCAGCACCTGCAAAAACCGGAGGCAACAGCACCTCACCTATTGAAACAGTCAAGGGGAATCCATCGCCATTTGAAATTCTGTTCTCTGGCAGGACAAATGTCTTACACAATGTCTAGGACAATGTGTCAGTAGTCCAGATGTCCTAAACAACTGGTTCGACAACTGGTTATGAGAATCACACGTTATTGCAGTACTGAAGTTAAACAAAAGCAATAAACAACACCAGTGATTTGTTAACCCAGTTCGGCGCTAAACAGCCCTACTCTGGAGGATACCAATCCAGGAAGTGAACACTACTACTCCGAATTATTACTTAGTCTTACAACATTACCAAACACCTTTTGGCATGTACGCCTTTTCTTAATCCTAGTAATCCTCTACTCAAGGGCTAACTCCCCCTGAATATGAGAACCTACCCAACTCCCTCTAATCACTAATCCCAAGTGACGACACAACTTTAAACTTACACAGTTTAAAAGACACAGTTGAATGGCAACATTCAACGACACAAGCTTCAAAGTACCAAGAACGATACTAAGAGCTATTAAGTGTTTTGCACAATGGGTACAAAACTTTGGACTCACAATCTTCAGTTATTGTGGGTTGAGTTTTAAGCTCTATGTTGAGTCCTTTATATAGGCGTGCAATTCTTCAGATAATCTTCGGTCTTTCAGATGCACTCAAATAAGAGTTAGTTTTAAAACAAACTTGTTTCAAAACAAACTCCACAAAGATAAATATTCAATCTCTATCCACTAATTAAATATGAATCCAATCGTATCTAACACATAGGATTAATAACAAACTTTATCATTAATCCTATTCTCAGCTTGTTACTAAAAGATTCGCGTTTTATCCAAATTAAAACAAACACGCGTGCTTAATGGATAAGCATTATCTTTTAAGTTGAACTGGGTCAAGATGTCCTACCCACATGTCTTGAGACATCTTGTTCGACATGTTGCCTATGCATGCTCTGAACCCAGTGACAAGATGTCTAGGACATCCTGTTCAACATGTTGCATCTGCACATCTTCAATATGCACAAGTGGTTTAGACTTAATTGTTGGAACAAAATTATGATTTTGTATCTCCTTAATTTATTTTGATGATAACAATGTATTTAAGGTTAAATTGGAATACTAATAATTTAATTCAGTGTGCAGGATTAAAAGTTAAAATTTGCGTACTAAAGAACCTTAGAATTTCTGAAGGAATTACTTCTGAGCTCACCAGATCTGAAGCAAGTAATTCTGAGCCTATGAAACTCTGAAGTTATTATCTGAACCTTACAATTTCTGAAGGAATTACTTCTGAGCTCACCAGATCTGAAGCAAGTAATTCTGAGCCTGTGAAACTCTGAAGTTATTATCTGAACCTTAGAATTTCTGAAGAAATTACTTCTGAGCTCACCAGATCTGAAACAAGTAATTCTGAGCCTATCAAAATCTGAAGAACATCTGAGCTCACCAGATCTGAAACAAGTAATTCTGAGCCTATCAAAATCTGAAGAACATCTGAGCTCACCAGATCTGAAACAAGTAATTCTGAGCCTATCAAAATCTGAAGGCTCGTCAGATATAAGTGTTAAGCTACATTTGAGAGTACAATTTTATTGAAGACTGTGCCTGACTAAGTCCAAACGCAGAAACCAAGAATGAAAAGGTTTGACCATGGAAAGGTCCTTTTCAAGTCAGGCTTCAGAAACGATTATTTCCTTATTTGGCTTTCACCAAGGTTCAAATATCAAAAGCCAAAAGGAATCTCTCATTTTGTAGTAAACGTTAAGCTCCTAAGCTACTGCAAATCAGAACAGCTAATAAGCTCACTGATCTATACAAAGGAGCGTCTCAATTCTTCAAACGGCTATAATCTTCAACGTTCATTTTATCATCTATAAAAGGAAGAAGATTTGTGAAGAAATGTAAAAAAAGACTTAAGCTTCTGAACGTGCTGAAACTCTGTCAAATTCTGAAGCTATCAAACACTTAGAAACTTTGTGATAATTTTCTAAGTTAGTCTTGTAACTGAGTTGTATTTTGTAAACACCTCTGATTGTATATCAAGTGTTAATCTCTTATCTTTATTAACATTAAAACCAGTTAGAAGTCTCTTGCTTTGTGCTTGAGCATTGGAAGTCTCTTGCTTTGTGCTTGAGCATTGGAAGTCTCTTGCTTTGTGCTTGAGCATTGGAAGTCTCTTGCTTTGTGCTTGAGCATTGGAAGTCTCTTGCTTTGTGCTTGAGCATTGGAAGTCTCTTGCTTTGTGCTTGAGCATTGGAAGTCTCTTGCTTTGTGCTTGAGCAGTTAGAAGTCTCTTGCTTTGTGCTTGAGCAGTTTGAAGTCTCTTGCTTTGTGCTTGAGCAGTTTGAAGTCTCTTGCTTAGTGCTTGAGCATTTGTAATCTGAGTGATTATAGTGAAATCTCTTGTGAATGACAAGAGGACTGGACTACTCCTGTTAGTGGGAGGAACCAGTATAAAAATTCTGAGCATCTCTCTCTAACCCTATCCTCATATATTGTGTGTGTTATACCTTATCCGCTGCAATTTGTTTTAACTTAGAAAAAGTAACACACAATTCAACCCCCCCTTCTTGTGTGTTTTTCAACCTTCAATTGGCATCAGAGCTCCGGTCTGTTGCTCTTCACTTAACAGTGAAACAGTAAAAGATCTAGGGGTACTTAGTTGAAAAACATGTCTGGTGTTACCTCTCCTTCTGCTTCCTCTGGACCTGATCACTCTGCTGTTCCACCTCCTCACAACTATGATAGGGAAAGGAACAGTGATAATCACAGAGACAAACCACCTTACTTCAACAGTGATCCTACTACTTTTCCTTTCTGGAAAACCAAGATGTATAGTTACATCATTGGGACCGATGATGAGTTATGGGATATCATTGAAGATGGTATACATTTTGAACACATGGATGATGAAGGTGTTGTAAGAAATACCTACAGAAAGTTCTTTGATGCTGAAAAGAAGAAACAGTATAAGAAGCATCATACTGTTAAGAATATGCTTATTGGTGCAATATCTCATGCTGAGTATTTAAAAATATCCAACAAGTCATGTGCCAAAACTATCTGGGACTCTCTATGTTCCACCTATGAAGGAAATAAGCAAGTCAAAGAAGCTAAGGCAAACTTATTAGTTCATCAATATGAGCTGTTCAGAATGAAGGAAGATGAAGATATTGAAACCATGTATTCAAGGTTTCAAACCCTTGTCTCTGGTCTTCAAGTTCTGAAGAAAAGCTACACTGCATCTGATCACGTGAAGAAAATTCTGAGGAGCTTACCTTCCAAATGGAGACCAAAAGTTACAGCTTTTCAGGAATCCAAGGATTTGGACAATGTGACTCTTGAAGATTTAATAAGCTCACTCAGAAGTCATGAGCTAGAACTTATGTCAGATGAACCTGTCAAGAAGATGAAGTCCTTGGCTCTAAGCTCTGTTCAGACTTCCTCAAAAGCTGCAAAGATCAAAGTGTCTGAACAAGAGGAAGAAACTTCTGATGATATGATGGATGAAAATTCTGAGAATGAAGAAATGGCACTAATGGTTAGAAGGTTTCAGAAATGGAACAAGAAATACAAAAGGTTTCCAAACAAAGGAAACAACTCAAGAAGTTCCTTTTCAAAGGACAAAAAGGAAGAACTGAACAACTGCTATAACTGCAAGAAATCTGGACACTTCATTGCGGACTGTCCAGAAATGTCATCCAAGGACAAAGGAAAGAATAAGAGCTTTGGGAAAGAAAAGTACAAAGAAAAAGTAAGGAAGAGTTTGTTAGCCACTTGGGAGACCATTGAGAATGACTCTGAAGGAGAAGATGATGAAGAAGGCAATCTGGCTTTAATGGCAAGAACTTCTGAAGGTAACAACTCTGATAGAGATTCTGAAGATGACTCAGATGATGAAAATGAGGTATACTCTAACATGACTAAATCTGAATTAATTGATTCTCTTAAGATTGCCGTGAAACATTACTCTCGTATAGTAAGTCAACACAAAATTCTGAAGAATGTTCATGAATCATTGAAAAAGGATGCCAAGATTCTTTATGATGAAAATGAATCGTTAAACATTCGTATTTGTCATGTTGAATCTAACTATGTCTTGGCAGACAAGCTCAATGATGATCATGAAGATGCTCTTCACGAATTTATTCGTTGTACCTTCAATAGGAGTAAAATGGCTTCCATGATTTATCATATGACTCGTAACTATGGTGAAGGCATTGGTTATTCTCGGTTTAAGAACTGGGATAAACCTCTGAAATCATATAGTGAGGATGATACTCCACCTGAATTATTCTCTACCTTTGTTAAAAGTGGTACACTTGATCTGAAGGCATCCAACTCTGAAGGAGGTTCTGAACCTGAACCCAAAGACTCAGAAGTTCCAAGTTCTTCTGAACCTAAAATTTCTGAGTCCAAAAGTTCTCAAGTTAAGGCTCAGAAGTCATCTGAACCTCTGAGAAATCAAGGTAAAGTTACTTCAGATCCTTGCTTGACCTTTGGAACTGTGATATACTCCAGATCAAAATCCAAGAATCAAATTAAGCCTAAACATTCTTGTCAAAGCTTAATTAATTCTAGATCTTGTGTTGATCATAGAAAACAAAGAAGGAATACTATTCAGAAGACTAACTCTAAAGGACCCATCAGAATATGGGTACCAAAATCTGAAATAATGTTTGCTTCAGATGCTCATGCAAGGAAAGGTAAAACAGCAGCCCTGGTACCTGGACAGTGGTTGCTCACGACATATGACGGGAGAAAAGCATATGTTCCAAACCCTAACTCTGAAAGAGGGAGGCTCTGTGGGATTTGGAGGAAAACAAAAAGGGAAGATCATTGGTACAGGTACAGTTGGTAATTCTTCTCTTTCCATTAAAGATGTTTGGTTAGTTGATGGACTTAAACACAATCTATTGAGCATTAGTCAATTTTGTGACAATGGGTGTGTTGTTACATTTAATAAGGAATCATGTACTGTATCAAAAGACTCTGACAAATCTGTAGTATTCAAGGGAATGAGAGTTGGCAATGTTTATAAAGTAAACTTTTCTGATTTGGTTGACCAAAAGATTATATGTCTTTTGTCTCTGAGTGATGAGAAATGGCTATGGCACAAGCGTCTTGGTCATGCTAACTGGAGGTTGATCTCTAAGCTTAGCAAACAAAAGCTTGTTAGTGGTTTGCCTGACATTGATTATCACTCAGATGCACTTTGTGGCTCATGTCAAAAAGGAAAATTTGCTAAGACTTCATTCAAGTCTAAAAACATTGTCTCTACTTCCAGACCCTTAGAATTGCTTCACATTGATCTGTTTGGTCCTGTTTCGACAGCCTCTATCAATGGTAAAAAATATGGATTGGTCATGGTTGATGATTTCAGTAGATGGACTTGGGTGAAATTCCTACGTTCTAAGAGTGAAGCACTTGTGGTGTTCAGTGACTTCTGCACACAAATACAAAGTGAAAAGGATCTTCGGATTCTGAAGGTTAGAAGCGACCATGGGGGAGAGTTCGAAAATGACTCTTTCGAATCTTTCTGCTCAGAGCATGGAGTAATCCATGAATTCTCTTCTCCTAGAACACCACAGCAGAATGGTGTTGTAGAAAGAAAGAATAGATCTTTGCAAGAAATGGCTCGTACCATGATGCTTGAGTCTAACCTAGCTAAGTTCTTGTGGGCAGAAGCCGTGAGTACTGCTTGCTATGTTCAGAATAGAATCTACATCAGACCTATTCTGAACAAAACTGCTTATGAACTGTTCAAAGGAAGAAAACCAAATATTTCTTATTTTCATCAGTTTGGATGTACTTGTTATATTCTAGACAACAAGGTCTATCGAAAGAAATTTGATGCTAGAGCTTATAAGGGTATCTTTATAGGCTACTCTGAACGCTCAAAAGCATACAGATTGTATAATTCTGAAACTCACACAGTTGAAGAATCTATACATGTTAGATTTGATGATAAAGAGCCTGACGATAAAATGTCAGAGCAAGCTGAGACTTTTGCAGAATTTCAAGTTTCCTCAAATTCTGAGTGTGAAGATCTCTCCATTGCTGTATATCCATCTGAGACTCAAAATGAAGATATCTCTGAAGGCCTTGAAACTGAAGACCCTTCAGAAACTGAACCCTCTCAGACACCTGCTCCACCTAAGAGTAAATTCAAGTATAGATCATCTCATCCTGAAGAGCTAATTGTTGGTAACAAGGATAGCCCAAGAAAGACCAGATCTGCTTTCAAAGAGGATGAATCCCTAGTTGGGTTAATTTCATTAATTGAACCCACAAACATAGAAGAAGCACTCTCAGATGATGGGTGGATTGTTGCAATGCAAGAAGAACTCAATCAATTTGAAAGAAATGATGTTTGGGATCTGGTACCAAAACCCAAACACAAGAACATTATTGGAACAAAATGGGTATTCAGAAACAAGTCAAATGAAAAGGGAGAAGTTGTCAGAAATAAAGCTAGACTGGTTGCACAAGGTTATAGTCAGCAAGAAGGCATAGATTTCACTGAAACCTTTGCACCAGTAGCAAGACTTGAGGCAATTAGACTTCTCTTGTCCTATGCAGTTAATCATGACATCACTCTATTTCAAATGGATGTTAAGAGTGCATTTCTGAATGGAGTAATTTATGAAGAAGTCTATGTTAAACAACCTCCTGGCTTTGAAGATATAAAGTGTCCTGATCATGTTTACAAATTGAAGAAATCTCTGTATGGTTTGAAGCAAGCTCCAAGAGCTTGGTATGAAAGGTTAAGTATATTTCTTCTAGAAAATGGTTTTGAAAAAGGACATGTTGATAACACTCTCTTTAGAAAAACCTTAAAAACTGATATTTTGATTGTTCAGATTTATGTTGATGATATTATCTTTGGTTCAACTAATGCTTCTCTTTGCAAGAATTTCTCTAAGCTTATGCAGGATGAATTTGAAATGAGTATGATGGGAGAACTAACATTCTTCTTGGGAATTCAAATCAATCAAAGAAAAGAAGGAGTATATGTGCATCAAACCAAATACACAAAGGATTTACTGAAGAAATTTGGTCTTGAAGATTGTAAACCAATGTCAACTCCTATGCATCCCTCTAGCTGTCTTCTGAAGGAAGAATCTGAAGGCAAAGTAGATCAGAAATTATACAGAGGTATGATTGGTTCCCTCCTTTATCTCACTGCATCTAGACCAGATATCTTGTTCAGTGTATGCTTCTGTGCTAGATTTCAATCAGATCCTAGAGAGTCTCATCTAACTGCTGTTAAGAGAATCTTTAGATATCTGAAAGGAACCACTAATCTTGGATTACTTTATAAGAAATCCTTAGATTATCAGCTTATTGGATTCTGTGATGCTGACTATGCTGGTGATAAAATTGAAAGGAAGTCCACTAGTGGAAACTGTCAATTTCTAGGTGAAAACCTTATATCATGGGCTAGTAAGAGACAAGCAACTATTGCTCTATCTACAGCAGAAGCAGAGTACATCTCAGCTGCTAAGTGTTGCACGCAATTGCTCTGGATGAAACATCAGTTGGAGGACTATCAGATAAGGATAAGTAGTATACCACTTCTCTGTGATAATACTGCTGCTATCTGTTTGTCTAAGAATCCTATTTTGCATTCAAGAGCTAAACACATTGAGATCAAACATCACTTCATTAGAGACTATGTTCAGAAGGGAGTAATTAAGATTCAATTCATTGATACTGAGCATCAATGGGCTGATATCTTTACCAAACCTCTTGCTATTGATCGTTTCGATTTTATCAAGAAAAATCTGAACATGGTTTTTATTTCTGAATGATATCTCTGAATGCTGTTAACTCTGAATGAATAAACTGGTTCTGAAGGGCCTCAGAAGTTTGGACGGCTCAGAAACTATTATATAGGTTCTGAAGCACTCTCTCATCTGAAGCAATCAGAATTATTTATTATTAAATATGATTTCTTGTGACTCAGATACCTACTCTAAGTGTTAGTTGACCACTCAGTTTCTCTAACTGACAGCTGGCTTCTGAAAACACTACTTATCTGTGTAACTTCCCATCATGTCTAGTAACCGCTGGGTAATGAAGGAGAGCTAATGATGATTTTATTAAAAGTAACTGCCAAGCCCCCATTACGTCACTATCTTGTTTCCCCAATATTTTGAAACTTCCACTATAATCACTTAACTACACACTAGTCACTATCACTTCTCACGTTTTCAATATTTTGAAACTTCCACTATAACCATTTCTGACACTCCTAAATCCCCTCAGAAATCTCCTATTAAAGATTCTGAGTCTACCCCAATAGCAATGGACGTAGACCAATCTGAACCCTCAAATGTTCAAAATTCTGAAGTCCCTGCTGAATCCCAAACTGAACCCCTTCAGACTTCATCTCCTAAGCCAACCACTTCTGAACCAAACCCCTCATCCATTCAAACCACTCCACCTTTTCCTGGAACTGATTCAGATCTTGAAGAAACTCGTCTTCATTCTGAAACAATTCCCTGTTTCACCATGGTACTTAACAATTCCCTTTTACCGTTGAATGCATTTACTGCTGGTGGTTGTTTGCTGTGTGCATTTACTACCCTGTAACTTGTGCTTTGACTGACCCGTTTTTGATAATGACAAAGGGGGAGAAAATATTATTTCATTTCCTATGGCAGTGAAATTATTTCTGAAGCTCTAAAGATCACATTTTCTGAACTCTACTCTTGTTAAGTTATATTAAAGTCTTTTAAACTTTTAATGAGGGGGAGTAATAAATTTTGTCCAACATAAATTCATATAATATAAGATACGCTTGCAAACCATATCTTATATTTGTCAATCTGAAGAAATAGAGCTTGCAAACCTCTAATTCTGAAGGTAGAATATATGAAATTATATTTGACATTAAATATTACTCTTAGACTGTTTTATATTTATCATTGATAAACTTTTGAAGCTTATCAGACTCAGGGGGAGCTTGCAAACCTCAGAACCTGAAGTCAAGATGTTAAATAAAAACAACAACAATTGATTTTAAATACATATAGTTGTCATCATCAAAAAGGGGGAGATTGTTGGAACAAAATTATGATTTTGTATCTCCTTAATTGATTTTGATGATAACAATGTATTTAAGGTTAAATTGGAATACTAATAATTTAATTCAGTGTGCAGGATTAAAAGTTAAAATTTGCGTACTAAAGAACCTTAGAATTTCTGAAGGAATTACTTCTGAGCTCACCAGATCTGAAGCAAGTAATTCTGAGCCTATGAAACTCTGAAGTTATTATCTGAACCTTAGAATTTCTGAAGGAATTACTTCTGAGCTCACCAGATCTAAAGCAAGTAATTCTGAGCCTGTGAAACTCTGAAGTTATTATCTGAACCTTAGAATTTCTGAAGAAATTACTTCTGAGCTCACCAGATCTGAAACAAGTAATTCTGAGCCTATCAAAATCTGAAGAACATCTGAGCTCACCAGATCTGAAACAAGTAATTCTGAGCCTATCAAAATCTGAAGAACATCTGAGCTCACCAGATCTGAAACAAGTAATTCTGAGCCTATCAAAATCTGAAGGCTCGTCAGATATAAGTGTTAAGCTACATTTGAGAGTACAATTTTATTGAAGACTGTGCCTGACTAAGTCCAAACGCAGAAACCAAGAATGAAAAGGTTTGACCATGGAAAGGTCCTTTTCAAGTCAGGCTTCAGAAACGATTATTTCCTTATTTGGCTTTCACCAAGGTTCAAATATCAAAAGCCAAAAGGAATCTCTCATTTTGTAGTAAACGTTAAGCTCCTAAGCTACTGCAAATCAGAACAGCTAATAAGCTCACTGATCTATACAAAGGAGCGTCTCAATTCTTCAAACGGCTATAATCTTCAACGTTCATTTTATCATCTATAAAAGGAAGAAGATTTGTGAAGAAATGTAAAAAAAGACTTAAGCTTCTGAACGTGCTGAAACTCTGTCAAATTCTGAAGCTATCAAACACTTAGAAACTTTGTGATAATTTTCTAAGTTAGTCTTGTAACTGAGTTGTATTTTGTAAACACCTCTGATTGTATATCAAGTGTTAATCTCTTATCTTTATTAACATTAAAACCAGTTAGAAGTCTCTTGCTTTGTGCTTGAGCATTGGAAGTCTCTTGCTTTGTGCTTGAGCATTGGAAGTCTCTTGCTTTGTGCTTGAGCATTGGAAGTCTCTTGCTTTGTGCTTGAGCATTGGAAGTCTCTTGCTTTGTGCTTGAGCATTGGAAGTCTCTTGCTTTGTGCTTGAGCATTGGAAGTCTCTTGCTTTGTGCTTGAGCAGTTAGAAGTCTCTTGCTTTGTGCTTGAGCAGTTTGAAGTCTCTTGCTTTGTGCTTGAGCAGTTTGAAGTCTCTTGCTTAGTGCTTGAGCATTTGTAATCTGAGTGATTATAGTGAAATCTCTTGTGAATGACAAGAGGACTGGACTACTCCTGTTAGTGGGAGGAACCAGTATAAAAATTCTGAGCATCTCTCTCTAACCCTATCCTCATATATTGTGTGTGTTATACCTTATCCGCTGCAATTTGTTTTAACTTAGAAAAAGTAACACACAATTCAACCCCCCCCCCCCCCCTTCTTGTGTGTTTTTCAACCTTCATTAATTACTTCAGCATTGGTGCTTCAGTTAAGTCACTCTGACCAAGTTGTTTTAGCCTTATGATGCAGCCAATCTCAGAAGAACTACAATCTCCCCCTTTGGCAAATTATGGCTAAAACAACCACTAACCACTTTGTTGAATGTGCACTCTTCAATCTTCAATCTTCAAATTCTTCAATCTTCAAATTGATCTCTGTTGATGCAATCTTCAATTCTGAAATCTTCAGGTCTTCAATGTCTTTGATCTTCAGAATCTTGTGTCTTCAATATTCAGGACTTCTTCAATCTTGAATGTGTGTTGAACCTTTTCTAGTGTGAGACAGTCTTAGTCTTGTCTTCATATGATCCATTACAATGAATTTTCTAAGTCCAGGAAAGAGATACCTAGTGACTTAGTGAACCAAAGTCTTGAGTTGCAGCAGAAAGTACTTAATCAGAGTGATCAAGACTCACTAGACTTCTTAGAGGTTCATATTGAGCATTTAAATTTTGCTCTGGACACACTTGTTTTAGCATAGCTTTTTAGTTTTTAATTTTTTTTTAAAGCTTTCCATTTTCATACATAAAGCAAGAGAGTAATTCTACTTGCCAAATAGCTTGTCTTATCATCAATTATTACTCCCCCTTTTTACCATAATTTGACAAAGGTTGGGAAAATATTCATTGATTAAGAGAAAAAACAAAAATTTAAGTGCCGGATGTCAAAGTCTCCAATGTCTAGGACATTTGGTAGACCACAATATTACAGAAGATGAACAAAAAAGGAAAAATACATAAGTACTTATTTTCCTATTACCCAGTGTCTGTTTTTCAAGCTTCTTCTTTTTCTTCACCATCTCCACCTTCTTCATTCTCTCCTCCTTCTGCAGCAGCATCTTGTATGGACTTGATCAGATTGTCCACATGTTGTTTTCTTATTGTGCTAGTCTTGATGGTTTCTCCCAAAGTCCTTGATATTTGCATCAGTTCAACAAGAACATCATTCTTGCTGGCTCTAGGCATGGAGCCTGATGCTTCAGCAGCTTCCTTCATCTTTGGAAACCCAATGTCTGGGACATGTGTACCAGCAAAGAGCTTGTAATCAAAGCTAAGGACTTGAGGCTTCTTGGTTGGAAATTCATCAGAGTGTAAGATTGTTTGAAATTTTCTAAGAATCATTCCAGTTATAAGGCAAGGGAATGCAATAGGCAGCTTCACTTCATATGTGTCAGCATGCTTCATGGTTTGACTAAATACGTGATCACCAAAGTTGAGCTTTTTCTTTGTTCCTATGAGGAAGAGCATTTTTTCCAGCATTGGAGTGATCCTAGAACCATGATTGGTTGGTGCCCAGTTTGCAGCTCCAATCCTATTTAGGATAGCATACTTCACACTCAGGCAGCCTGTAGATAATAACCCTTTCTTAGGCCATTCACTCACTTGGCCTCCAGTTATTTCTTTGGTTATTTCTTGCAGGAGATCAGCTTCATCCGTTTCAGTCGATGGATTCCTTCCAAGGTATTCATTGTGGTTGTAGGAGAGAACTTTACATCTTTTCCTCTTACTTTGACTTTCCTGAATTCTTCACTACCTTCACTACAGGCACTTGTGATGTTCACTATGAACTCCTTCACAAGCATCTCATAGCAATCTCCCAGGTCCTTGACAGTCTTCATTAACTCAGCTTTCTCCAAAAGCTCCATAATCTCTTCGCATTCGAGAGCTTGTTGGTTGAGTTCTCTCTCTTGTGCTATTCTTCTTTGGTAGACATACCTCCACTTTTGAGCACTTTCCTCAGAATGGAAAGAAACTTTGTCCATTGGAGCTGGAGGAATGTTTGCAGGAATTCTTCTTCCTCCAATCCTTTTTCTTCCTGAGGTCGTGATGTCTAGGACATCAGGTTCGACATCAGTGTTAGAGTCGCTTACAGCAACGACCAGTTTCTTCTTCTTTGAGGTCTTCTCTCCAGTAGCTTTCTTCTTAGCTTTTTTCTTCCCTTTCTTCTCAGTGACAGGGGTCTCTACTTGCTTAGACCTATACGTTTTAGCCTTTCCTTTGACTGGAATGCTAATATGTATTCCTTCACTTTCGTCAGAACTTTCCTCTTCAAAGCTTTGTTGAGGTTGACTTCCTTTCTTCATCCCTTGAAGAATCTTGGCCAGGGGGACCTCATCTTCATCTTCCTCTTCTTGATCTTGCACCTTTTCTAGTTCAGGGGTTGGAGCGAGACTAGATGTCGAAGCATTGGGTTCGACATTATGAGCTGGAACCTCTCTTGAGGACATAGTTTGATCCAAGTTAGGATCAGCTTCGTCTTCATGATGTTCTAATGGAATGTTGATGGTTTCTATCGGAGGAACTTCATTAGCTAGAGGAGAGATCTGCTCAGCAACCTTTACTTGATTTTTATCAGTTGATGCTTCATCAGTTGGTTTGACATGTGGTTCTTCTGAAATCTTTTGTGGTTCTTGATTCTCAGAAGGCTGGCTTTCAGGAATTTTAGACTGTTGTTCCTGAGTTTTGTCATTCCCTGTTGCATGAACCTTCGTCCTTTTAGGGTTCCTCTTCTTCTTTGATCCCTTGGTCTTCTTCTTCTTGATTGTGCCTTCTGTTGGAGGAATCATGCTG
This sequence comes from Trifolium fragiferum, assembly GCA_954870985.1. NCBI lineage: Eukaryota > Viridiplantae > Streptophyta > Magnoliopsida > Fabales > Fabaceae > Trifolium > Trifolium fragiferum. Next base: position 21,639,512 of record OX940790.1, on the reverse strand, counting down.
AGTGGTACAGCGTTAGTGATAACCCCTTGTTGATCCACGCATAGGTCTTCAACCCTAGGCATTTGAGAGGATGCATCGTTTGTAGTTGTCTTTGAATCATCTTGGTTTAAGTTGTTGTTTTGAGATGATCGTTGAGACATTGTTGAAGAGAGTTCTTTTTAGAAGATTGAATTTTTGAGTTTTTGGAAGAGATGTCTGACAAGATGTTGAGACGTTTGGTAGTGTCACATATGAGGTCTTAGTAGCTTTTTATAGATTGATGGAGAACTTAAGGCTACCTCTTTTTACGTGCAGATTTTTAATGTTTCTTTACTCTGCACATTACCTCTATAATGTCTATGACACGTTTATGAGCATGTGAATACCAAGAGGCACACTAACGCTCTCAACCAAAATCTCTTCAGCTTCTTGTCCATTGTACAGATGTTGGGACATCTGGTAGGACATATTGTCAACTACTTCCTTGGCAGACAAGCAAGCTATTTCTGGACCATTGTTGTTAGGTGTCCAAGTATAGCACTTATCACTTGACTTTATCCATTTCATCACTACTTCTTGGTCATTAGCAATGGTGCATTCATGATTGTTGAAGTGCACTTTTAGTCCTTGTTCACATACCTGACTAATGCTAATCAAGTTTGTAGTGAGACCTTCTACTAGTAGAACATCATCTAGGCATGGAGTGTGTGGACCAGATAGTTTTCCAATGCCTATGACTCTACCTTTAACTCCATCACCAAAAGTAACACTTCCTTTTGTATGAGACCTTAATTCCCTAAGGTATCTCTCATCTCCAGTCATGTGTTTAGAACATCCATTTTCAAAATACCAATTTTTATGTGGAGATATTCTTACAGGAGTATGTGCCTTTTGAGGTGGTGTTGGCTTACATACTTTAGTCAAGACTTCCTTGTGTTTTACACTTGGAGGTAGGATCTTCTTTTTGTTCTGACTTGGTGACTTAGGCTTCTGAGGGTAGCCATGGAGGTAGAAGCATTCCGAAATTATATGCCCAGCTTTTCCACAATGTTTACATCTTTTTAGTGGTCCCTTGTACTCTTTGTATTGGGGGGACACATATTGAGCATGATGTTGGGACATGTGGTCTGGCATATGCTTCATTTGTTGAGCTAGAGGCTGAGACTTTTGTTCAAACCTTTTCTGCTTGTGTTGGGTCAGATGATGTGTCTTTGCCACCTGTTTGTTTTGTTCAGCAGGTTGTTGAGGTTTGGATCCTGTCTTCTTATGCTTGTGTTGAGAAGGATGTTGTGACTTGTGGTTTGACATTTGGTCCTGAGGTCTATTCTTAGAGAAAATTTTCTTCTCAGGAGCCTTGCTGTAGTTGTCATACCCTAACCCCTTCTTGTCACTTGGGCTTCTACCAAGTTCAAGAACTTCTTCAAGCATGTCAGTTCCCTTGTTTAACATTCTCACAGATTTTGTCATCTCAGTGAGTTTTGAGTTTGACAGGATAACTTGTTCTTTCAAAGCAGCTGTCGATGCTTCTAGTGCCTCCTTTTCTTGAGCAAGTAGTGTGACTTGTTCTCTCAAGCTAGTTGTTGAAACATCTAGTGCTTCCTTCTCTTGAGCTAGTTTCTCCATCTCCTCATCTTGTTTTCTTATGAGTTCACAAGATTGTTCCCATTTAATGGTGAGATTGTTGTATTTCTCATCCAATTCTTCTTGTAGGAGATCTTCATTGCTCGTGCTGTTGCTGGTATCAAATGTTCCAGTGAAGGCTTTATTTGTTGGTTCTTCTTCTTTCTCTTCCTTAGAATCAGATAAGGTAGCTGCCATTCCCTTCTTCTGTTTCCTGAGAAAGTTCGGACACTCTGGTCTGATGTGTCCAAATCCTTCACATTCAAAACATCTTACTTCTTTGTTTTGCTCAGAAGTATTCTCCTCCTTGGTCTTGCCCTGTGACTTGATGTTGGACCTCTTGTCTGGGACATTTGTCATATACTTGGCTTGCAGCTTACTCAAGGCTCTGTTGAAGTCCTTTGTAAGGTAAGCTAAAGCCTGTGATAGCTCATCATCATCTTGGTTTTCTTCAGATTTAAATGCCAAGTTCTTCATCTTCTTCTCTGGTTTATCATCCAGAGACATCTCAAAGGTTTGTAATGAGCCAATAAGTTCATCAACATTCATTGTGCTCAAGTCTTAAGATTCTTCGATTGCAGTCACCTTCATATTAAATCTCTTAGGCAGTGATCTAAGGATTTTTTTGGCTAACTTTTCTTCAGGTATCTTCTCACCTAGAGCAAAGGTTGAATTTGCTATATCTCGTATTCTAGTGTTGAACTCGGATATAGTTTCTTCATCCTCCATTCTCAAGTTCTCAAATTTTGTGGTGAGAAGTTGCAGCTTTGACATTCTAACTTTGGAGGTTCCTTCATGTGCAGTTTGAAGAGTTTCCCAGTCTTGCTTGGCTTCAGTACATGTGTTGATTAATTTGAACATGTTTTCATCAACACCATTGAATATATCATTGAGTGCTTTAGAGTTGCCACTTGCCTCGGTTTCTTCTTCTGGACTCCAATCTGCCATTCCTTTTAGACTTGTGGAGCCATCTTCTGCTGTGATTATTGGATGATTCCACCCAGTGATAATTGCCCTCCATGCTTTTGGATCCATGGATTTGAGAAAGGCAACCATTCTTGCTTTCCAATAATCATAATTTGATCCATCCAAGACTGGTGGTCTGTTGATTGATCTTCTCTTGTCCATCTTGAACAAAATATATCTCCCTGGAGCTCACCCAGCAGGTTAGGGTGCTTGCTCTGATGCTAATTGAAATTATGTTCTCTGGCAGGACATATGTCTTACCCAATGTCTAGGACAATGTGTCAGTAGTCCGGATGTCCTAGACAACTGGTTATGAGAATCACACGTTATTGTAGTACTGAAGTTAAACAAAAGCAATAAACAACACCAGTGATTTGTTAACCCAGTTCGGCGCTAAACAGCCCTACTCTGGAGGATATCCAGGAAGTGAACACTACTACTCCGAATTATTACTTAGTCTTACAACACTACCAAACACCTTTTGGCATGTACGCCTTTTCTTAATCCTAGTAATCTTCTACTCAAGGGCTAACTCCCCTTGAATATGAGAACCTACCCAACTCCCTCTAATCACTAATCCCAAGTGACGACACAACTTTAAACTTACACAGTTTAAAAGACACAGTTGAATGGCAACATTCAACGACACAAGCTTCAAAGTACCAAGAACGATACTAAGAGCTATTAAGTGTTTTGCACAATGGGTACAAAACTTTGGACTCACAATCTTCAGTTATTGTGGGTTGAGTTTTAAGCTCTATGTTGAGTCCTTTATATAGGCGTGCAATTCTTCAGATAATCTTCAGTCTTTCAGATGCACTCAAATAAGAGTTAGTTTTAAAACAAACTTGTTTCAAAACAAACTCCACAAAGATAAAGATTTAATCTCTATCCACTAATTAAATACGAATCCAATCGTATCTAACACATAGGATTAATAACAAACTTTATCATTAATCCTAATCTCAGCTTGTTACTAAAAGATTCGCGTTTTATCCAAATTAAAACAAACACGCGTGCTTAATGGATAAGCATTATCTTTTAAGCTGAACTGGGTCAAGATGTCCTACCCACATGTCTTGGGACATCTTGTTCGACATGCTGCCTATGCATGCTCTGAACCCAGTGACAAGATGTCTAGGACATCTTGTTCAACATGTTGCATCTGCACATCTTCAATATGCACAAGTGGTTTAGACTTAATTACTTCAGCATTGGTGCTTCAGTTAAGTCACTCTCACCAAGTTGTTTTAGCCTTATGATGCAGCCAATCTCAGAAGAACTACACCATTCATATAAGAGACATGGAGCCTTCGCCACTTTCCCAATAAACCATTTCCAAGATTTGAATTTAACATGATCAACCAATTCTTCGATGACTACCGTCTTATTATTAAGGACACAATCATTTCTAAATTTCCAAATTGACCACATCAAGGAATTCCAAATTAGAGCCAGACAAGCTTTACTCCTCTTACCACTTCCACTAATCACAAGAGTGCCAAAGGAGGACGTGAGGTTGTGCGCCACAATAATAACCAAACGAAGCCATTTCATTACTTCGTACCACACCTTTGAAGCACACACACAATGAAGGAACAAGTGAACCAATGACTCCATAAAAGAACCACATAGACCACAGAGAGTTTGATGATGTTGAATAACTTGTCATTTCCATAGATTTTCTTTGGTTTGAATACGGTCCACGAGCAATTGCTAAGTGAACACACATACTTTTGATGGCGCTCCACACTTCCAAAGGTTCGAAAATGCAAACTGTTCATTCCCATCTAAAACACTAGGCTCCCAGAAATTACAATACAATACTTCATAGCAACTTTTCACCAAAAAACCATCCACCCTATTCTGCCGCCACTCCCATTTATCCTCCTGAACCGTAGGCGTGAACGGTTGGATTAACTTGGACAATAGTATTAATTGCTAGTGATACTCTTGTTGTGATGGACAAATATTGACAATAATATGCAAGTCAAATAATAAAACTATCTTTGGATTGATTTATTATTCACATGTAAAACCTTATAATCATCACATATTTATCATCACATGCATGTATATAAATACTGTCAAACATTAATATCTTCTTTGGAAAAATTAATACTCACATGTATAAACATACACACTAATATTCAACATCTCTCATGATCAAATCTATACAAGAAGTGTCACTTTGGTGATTTCTAGTCTCAATAGAATCATTTAAAATGTCGAACAACTTTTATGACAAATTGAATTTATTTAATTTCTGAAACTGAAGATATATTTATACCATAGATTAATAATACATATATATATGACGGATTGTGTTGTTACAGTTCCAAAAACAATTAGCATTTTACAAAGACACGTACAGTCACGTTTCATAACTAGAAGATCACATATCAATATAACAATGAGAGTGTGTATATAATTCAAAATTGGGTGGCTGTATCGTGATCCTAACAATGAGAGTGCTTTGTGAAATATCATTCATTTTCTTGAATCTCATGATCAATATTCATAGTAAAATACTTTGACATATATATTATGATAACTCTATGCGTTGAGGATTTTAGGGTGTTGGCTTCATTTAGTAAAATAAGCCTGATTCCATGATGTGGAGCATGATGTGTGGCACATCAGGATTCACATCTGGACGCCCTAGCTAGACGCGCCTTTTCATTGTTTTACGTGTGATCTTTTGAAAAGATTTGTTTTTCAAATAAAATCATGTCAGCTTGCGCGCCAAGGAACAAGATAATCTTTCATGGTTCTGTTTTATTTTATTGGCCGACTTTAATCAAAAAGATTTAAAACAAATAATTAAAAGATAATGATCAAATAAATCTCAAGGCAAATTTGCAAAGGCCAGCTGTCAACATTGAAGATCCAAGCCCATGAATCTTGTTCTATATAAAGGAAGACTGAAGACATTATTATTATTAACTGAAATCAACGAGCTAAGTCTACAAATTGAGTCTTAGGTTTTAGTTCTTTAGTTGTTCTTTGTGAGCCTTCACTTGAATCGTGTTTGATACAAGTAAGGACTGAGTTTAATAGAGTTGTAATCTCTAGTTGTCTTTCTCCAAAGCTTTGAAGCAAGGAATTAGATTGTGCAACACTCTAAGCATTTAGGTACGAGTGCTTTAGTTGTCTAGGAGTGTGTCTCCAATTGAGTTTGTTAGTAAATCCTTACTGGGTTAGGTTGAGGGGCAGTGAGCAGAGGTTCTCATATCTAGGAGTTCCTAGGTAGGATTAGCACGGGTAGTGATTAAGTGATAAGTTGTAAATGGGGGAGTTTAGCTTTGAATTGATACTAATATAGTGGATTCATCCCTAGATTGGTATCCTCCAGATTAGGGCTTGTTTAAAGCGCCGAACTGGGTTAACAAACTCTTTGTTGTTTATTGTTTTCTGCACTTTATATTGTTTCCTTGTTCATCAAGTTCAGTATGTCCACGATGTTGGCACATTAGGCTACACATCATACTATTCATAAGGTGTACACATTGTGCTGCACATCTGACACTTGCCACCAGAATTTCAATTGGCATCAGAGCAGGCACCCTGTCTGTTTGAGGGTGAGCTCCAGGGAAGTTACTTTCTGAAAACATGGACAAGGATGGAACAATGGTCAACAAACCACCTCTTACGGAAAATGATAAAAATGGAACCATCAGAGGTGCACGTCAAAGTTCAGACTATGGATGACAAACTGGGTGGATTTGAATTTAGAAAACGAATATTCATTTATGCAGATCAAGAAAATCCATTAATCAAGGTTTTTTTTTACGGTAAATGCATTAATATTCAATTAAAAATTCATTAATTTTTTTTACTTTAAAAAAAATAGAATGTGTTTATTGAAATATTTTAATTTATTTAAAATAGTTTAATAATAAACTAAACAGATAGCAGTCTAGGGCGATCAATAATAATGCGGTGATCTACAAGGGATCTCTGACAACTGAGACAACGACGCTCTGATAGGCCACAACGGCATACAACGATTTTTCAATATTGGTCCAACGGCGACGCTATGGGGTAGAAGAATTGTGGGTGGTTTAGCGGCCATCAACCATCTGCCACCACCATTATTAAATTAATAATAAATATAATATTTAAATTATTATTATATTTTTAAAATACAGTATTTATTTTTTAAGTAACTGAAAATTCTATTTTCTATGTTAAAACAAATAAAAATTTTAATTTTTTTTCATAAAAATATAGTATTTTATTTCAATTTTTTTAAAATAATATAAAATACAGTTTATTTACAGTAGATTTATGTAGATAAATATATGGCTTTTCAATTATTTCAGAACAAGTTCGGCCTTGAGGGGGTGTAGAGTGTCCTACCGTGCGGGGCCTCAATTTTTTATGGGCCTAAAAAAAAATTATATAGTTGCATGTCTCTTAAAAAATAGATGATTCAAAAAATTAACTAAAACGTCATAATATTTTCTTAATCTATTTTTGTTGATCCAATCTAAAGTGGTTATGTTCAAGTTTCAAAAAAAAAAAATGAATAAAATAAAATTCTTGTCTAAAACACAAACAGAAACTTGCGTAGTTTCTCCTTCTCTATCTCACCGCTAGAAGAAACACTTTTTTTTAAGTAGTTATAAAATATTGTTGGTATTGTCGTATTGATTATAATATGACTATTATTTATGTTATTTAATTATATTATTTAAAATTTAAAATAGTATTATATTCTTTTTAAATTTTTTATTTTTTTTATTGAGGGGTCCATCTTTTATATTCACAAGACTGGACTTATAAATTCTTGGGACCGGCTCTGTTTCAGACTAAAAAAACTTAACATTAAGTGGTATAAAAATTTAATATTAAAAAGATAGATTATACAACAAATACCAATAAAATATTTATTTATATATTAAACTCTTAACATTTTCATCAATTATTTCTATAACTTTATAGGTTAATCGCTCTTGATAATTTATTATTCAAAATAATGCCCGAGACAAACAAACAAAAAGAAAAGCACGCAGACAATATAGAGGATTTTGCCACTTTTGTTGGATGGCTCGATGTAGTAGGCTCTCAAATCATTTAGAATTGTAATTAATTGATTGCAAATACAAGAAGATAATTAGTGAACAAAGAGCAAGGAAACATCATGATTACTAATATCGATAAATTATTGAAAAAATAGTACTCTCAAGAACGAAAATGCTAACTAATGCTTTTTTACAAGAGCCGAATTGTTTATGGCCTTTACGTCCACTCTCACTCAACTAATATTAGTTTCCAAAAAAAAAAAAAATTAGACATCGGACATCCACTTAAACCAACTATGTTGGCATGAAGCCTTGTTTGTCCAATCATTCTCTTTCGAACTGTTTGGCTTGCATTTGATGCTTTTAAAGAGGCGAGACACTAGTTAAGAAAATCAAATATAGTAAAGTTTTTTTAATATTTGTGTTGCAAATATTATTGAAAAAATGCTGACAAAGTATTCTCAAGAAGGAAAATGTTAACTAATGTCTTTTTACAACAGTCTATTCGTTCACAGCCTTTATGCCCACTCCCACTCAACTAATATTAGACCTCGGGCATCCCCTTAAACCAACTATGCTGGTATGAAGCCTATTTGTTTGTCCAATCATTCTCTTTCGAACTGTTTGACTTGCATTTGATGTTTTTAAATGGGTCGAGATACTAGTTAAGAAAATCAAATAGAGTAAAGTTTTTTTGAAATTTGTTTTGTTAATATTTTTAAAATATAAAAATGTTATTTTTAATGCAAATACTTTTTTTTTCAATTTCCTTAACTAGTTCTACGGTGAATTAGTTGGCACGACCCTTGTAAAATATAGTTTAAAAAACAAATAGAGATAATTTGAATTTTACAAATCCTAACTCAAGTGACAAAAATGATGAGATTATTAGGATATACATTATGACCGGAGTCCCTCCACTTTGTGTGTGGACTGGGTTATGACAAAAATTTGTCTATCTAAAGAAAAAGATAATTTGAATAATTTTGTGTAGAAAGTGATATTATTTTGAAAAGTTTTGATTTTAATTTCAAAACATTTTTTTTCGTAGACGAGTTAAACAACACTTTATTATAGAATAGGATCGTTTTGTCGAGACTTTCTAATGTTTGTGGCATCCAACTTTTCCTCACATCTGATGTAGACTTTGGCCTTTACTAGGAAGACTTTGAGGTTTCTAAGGTCTTTGCCTCTTTCCTGGATTTACATCTTCATTCGATCGTTTACCTACACAACTTCCTTGTAGAATCACTCTATATACTCTCTGATTATTTTATCTTTGCCCTTCACGATTTCTTCTAGCGTTGCCACTGTTTTTAGTTTTTGATGAGTCGCTGTAAAGTGCAAAGTGAATTGGTGGCACATTTGGCATGAATTCATCGACTCTAAGGGGTGGCTCTTGTGCAGGCTCATTGCTCCCTTCCTAGTCATTGTGCTGAAGATTATGCATTTCATTGCTTCTTACACCTTTGAAGTTCAGCCAACATCAATGTTTTCGATATACTTGTCTAGATCAGAGGTGATTTCTCCAGTTTATAGTGGGAAGGTGCACTTTCTAAATTCTTCACGAGAAAGGACATCGAGACTTTTTTCATAACTGCTTTGGTTGGTAGACTTGGAGCAAGGTCTCTATGGTACCCTGAAAGGTTTGTATTATGGTCTTAAGCACCTTAACCACATCGGGGTTCCATCCCTTCTCATGTGTGGTTGACGAGAAGGAGTGTTCTAACTCTTGTTTGACTTTAGTGCTCGCTGGATTTAGGCTGCCAAAGAAGCATGTGTTTTTTATGTACTAGATCTACATGTTTTTCCTCCTAAATGTGCGTTTAATTTTGAACAATCTAAATTAGGTTTCGTGAAATATGACTGCAAGATGCGTAGCCACATCAAAGAAAGTCAATATGAGATATTAAATATATGAAGGTTTTGTTAGATCACATGACATTCTTGTCACTTGAGCGACACAAACATATTGTTAGATGTCTATCATTATTTATAATATTAAATACATGATTTAATATTATTGTCAACGTTACAAATACTTATAGGGTCATACAAATAGGACAAATTGGTGAGAGAAATAAATAAATGTCGGGGACCAAAAATTTATTAAAAATTAAATAGGGACCAATGTTTTTCTTAGAAGAAATAAGGATCAATATGTTAAAAGGTCATATATTTGTAGGGACCTCAATTATATTTAACTCATAAATGAATATTACTTATTTATAAATTAACTAGTGAGACTTATTATTTAGATGGAAAATGTTAGTTATAGCGAAACTAATATTCACGAAAGAATGACGAATGATCTGGCACTCACATCCTTTATCATCAACATCATATTAAACACCCCTCCTCCAATGCATTCAACACTCTCAACACCCATTCAACATCCATTTATATCAGCCATTGCACTTGGTCTTAGTCTACCCCATTCACGTTAATTTAATTTAATTATTTCAATATTACTCTTCTCTCTCAACGTCTTTAATCTCTTCCACCGCCAACAAACTCCTTCTCCTCTTTAAAATTTTCTTTAATTCTTCTTCCATTTTAATTCAATTGCTTGCTAATGTTTGTCTTAGGCTCTGTTTGGCAAAATTAGCGGTTGGCTGATAAACTAGCTGATGGCTGATAGCTTATGGCTGATGGCTCATAAGTTAATTGAAGTGTTTGGTAAAATTAGCGGTTCAACTAGTTGATAAATGTAAAATGACATAAAAGAGTATTGTTAATTCAAAATAAAATTTATGTCAAATTAATATTTAATATACTTGAAATTTAAAAATTAAATGTACTAATATAATATATATTTTTTATATTACTAAACTAATTGTTATTGGTTGAAATTTTATTTTCAAAAAATTATAGGTTTTTTCTTATTGACTTTTTTATTAAAAAAGTATGTTTTTTTTTTTTACAAGATTAAAAAAGTATGGTTTATTATTATATTTTGGTCCAAAACAATAATTATTAGACTATTTTATAAAAATGAGCAACGTTATTTTTTTATTTTATGTAAAGCAACGCTATTTTTTTATAGTGAGTAGCATTCATAAAGTTTTTTTTTGGTAGTGCATACATAAGGTTTATATTCACGTAAAAATTGAAAACTAAGATAATAATGAATGATCATGCATGGTTTATTAAAAAAAAAAGTATGGTTTATATTTATTAAAAAAACTATGGTTTATTAGGTAGCCAAAAAAAAGGTATGGTTTATTTTAAAGTGAAATAAAAAAGGGTAAGAGTGAACATTAATTAAAATAATAAGGGGTAAAAATGGAAGAAAAAATAATAAGCTATAAGCTCATAAGCTACTTGAAATAACATATGGAAAATAAGCTATAAGTCAGTAAAATAAGCTATAAGCTCATACAGAAAAGTCTGTTACCAAACAGGTCTTTTAAATTATAAGCTATAAGCTAGTTTTTTTGTCTAGCCAAACAAACCCTTAATGAATTGGATCATATGATAGAAGAAATGATTGTTGGACTTTTTAGACCTTGTAAGTTTGATTCTATATAGAAATATTCAATTGATGATGATTGTCATAACACTGCTTGGCCTGAGTTTGTTCCATCGAGTGGTAAAGAGAAAACTAGAAAGATGAATTGCATAAGATATGGTGATCAATTTTTATTTTTATTTTTATTGAGATTAGGGGTCTTAGAGAGGATGCTGTTGAAATTAGGAAGAAAATTGTTGATTTTTGTGAGACTAGTTTTGGGTTAAGGTTAGATAATTCCAAGTTGGAGATTGAGCATATTGCAAGGGGTATTTAGTTCTTGGATCATATAATATGCAGAAGGGTTATACATCTAACCTTGACGGGTTCTGGAGGTAACATAGTGAATGAAAGAAGTAAAAGCTGATTTGAAGGCGATAACCGAGTAAGGAATGCCAAATTAAAAAAGAAAAAAAAGTATTGCCACACATGCATTTCGTGAAAATTTGGAAAAAAATTTGATCCATATAGCAGCACTGTATTTAGATTACAAAATTGAGAGACGTGGTAAGTTGTAAGGTACAATGTATTTAAGTGAAATGCAGTACACCATAAGATATGGTGTGCACAAGTGAGTCTATAAACATAACTCATTAGAGTGTTGAATTAAATAACAAAATTCAGAAACCTTAGTCGCTTTCTATATCTTATTTTGGGAAGCTCCGTTCGATTTGGCTAGCACTGGTCATCAGAGAAATTCTCTTTGTGTGGACGATTAGAGACATTCACTATACTGTCTTTGCTCGTTATCAATTGAATTTGACATTTCTTTGACATGATTCAACAGGTAATTAAACACATGGACCCCTTTAGAGAATATTTGTTCTTACGAGGTTCATGCTAACAAGTTTTTTCCGCTCTAGAGGATGATGTTAAAAGAGTTTTAATAATCTATCTCTAGAAAAATCCAACAACCAAAAGTGGTGGCTGGCGCCAAATAACTTCGCGTCAAGACTAAAGTTGGTGGTGAGGGGTATCTACAAATACTCTGATGCTCAAGTTAGTAAGAGGCGTGAAGTGAGACATATTGGGTTTAGAGAATGCATGCATATACTTGAGTACCTCTAGGGAAAGAGTATATATAGGCACGACGCAAAACCTTAATTATCGATAAAGATGAAGCAATATGGGATCCTCATCAATGGTAGGAGAGAATCAAGGCCTTTAAGACTTTGATTGACTAGATGGACGTTTCAAATGGAGATGGTTCTATATATCAGTTGGAATCCGAAGGAGATGTGGACACATGGAGTGGATCGGCTATGTCCTTTAAGCTTTGTGTCGAGTACGACGAAGAGCATGGGCTTAGGCCTAGTCTAGAACCAGAAACCCCCAAGTTGCCATTCCAAAGTTTAGGAGAGTGACTTAAGGCAGCTTCTGGAGAATGACATGGTGTAGTTTTAAATTTATGCATCGTTGAGGACGAATGCTCATGCAAGAATCGAACACATGTGTCATAGTTGACGAAAGTTCATGTTGTGCATGTGTGACTTAAAGTTAGAGTGACCTTGAAGTTTAGTTGGATATCGATATCCTATATACAAAATTCATTTAAAATCAAAACTTATTTTAAAATAAATTAATATAAAAATATGAGATGACATTAAATATTACATATAAAATATCATTATCGAACCACTCCAGAGTATCACTGTTCAAATTCAAATAAGTTAACATAAACAATCACTCTTTTTTTTTTTACAAGTAAAAATCACACATATTTAATTACAAATTTATCTGTTTTCATCATTTTTTTTCCTATAAACTTAAAAATTACAAAAATGATAATGTATGTATTTAAAAACCATCAATGTCACCTTCATATATTTTTAACTTGCTTGTGTGCTCCTCTCCTCATGTGTAATCCTTTGATGAGGGGGTAAGGCCAAGTGTAATGTAACACGCCACGAGTGAACAAGAAATGAAACAGGGTCCTACTACCTTTACATACATGGAAAAGATGAGACATGTAACACAAGTAGAATAGAATAGAATGAATAAATCTAATACGGCACGCCAAACCTCTTATCTCCAGCTCCCAATGATCGATCAACCTCTTGTCTCTGTTACTTCAAATCAACCAGAGACCATGTCTTAAAGTCGTCACCAAAGTTTACTAAATTAATTGAGGATTATGTTAACATTCTTCATATTAATTAATTAATAGTCTTATTGATATTTTTTTTTTACTTAAATTTAAGGCGAGGAGATGATGCTCAAATCCAAAGGAGAAAAGATCTTAAGGTTCAAAAAGCACTTACAAATGTATTTATGTTTACCTTTCTCTAAAGACACTAACAGAGCTTGAATCCGAGACCTCTCATATTCAAGACATGTCTTTTTAAGCCTTATTGATATGTGTCATAATAATCTATAAAATTTGTGAAAAGTTTCAAAAGTAATATATAAGGTTATTCCTGTCTTTTTGGAGCTATGTGAAAATTATCATCGATTTAAATTACATATAACATTAATAACTATTAAAACATAATCATTTTTTCAACTGACATAAAAAATGATTGACAAGTTAATCTCTATCACACGCTTCTACATTTCATCAAATTGTAATTTAACAATTTTCTTTAAAGCATTTAAAATATTTGTTCAGTTCACAATAAAACAATATCTTTTAGGATATTTTGTAATCAATAAATCTTTCATTTTAAAATAAAAAAATTCCAAATACTTAGACTTCATAATTTCTCATTTTATACCTATCATTTATTAATACTACTGCGTTATAAATATTTGCACCATTCAACACTCTACCTAACCCAGTGAAAAAAAGTAAAATTGACAACTTAAAACGCGCGTGAAAAGCTCAAAAAGTGCGAAAGTAAAATAGCTTTTTTTTATTCAATGAATTTATATATAATATTTATAGAAAATCAAAAAAATAAAGTAAATATAACACAAGTTTGTAAAGTAAATTTATATTCAAGAATAATTATATCTTGTACCAAAAAAAATAAATATAACATGCTTAAAAAATACTGGTGGTGATGTGTCGGTGAGACACGTGGTTATGAGGAACAAAGTAAAGGGACATAGTTTAATATAATAGACTATACAATGGTTTTGTTTAGCTCGAAGGAATGATGATATAGGGTGCTAAAAAGAGTGTGGACAAATGAGTATGCGTGCCACACTCATGTTACTATGAAGTGTTGCTTTCTCATCCCACTAAATTCAAAGAGGGATCCAATCCAATTATGTGACACATGGAAAATAAATATTGGATCCATATAATTTATTGTCAAAAAAGCATTGCCAAAATCAATAACAAATTTTATTGTTTGACAGTTCATAAAAATGAAAGATTGATGCTTTCATATACAATTATCATCAACATATGCATGCTATTGTAGTGTAGTATATAGTAGCTCAATTTTCACTCAAATTTTCTTTTTATGTATTAGTCTTTTTGCTACACAATAATGCTTGCAGAAGTTACTCACTCCTTTATTTCTTTTCTTGCATATTCTTCTTTTTCTCTATCACTCTTTATTTTTTCCTGCAAAGAAAACGTAAAGGAAAAGCCTCTATGATCCCTCTCTCTTACTCATTCATCATATATTACTTATAGAGTCTGCTTCTTGAAGCTAAGTATTTTGTTCTTTACTTTTGAAACTTCATCTTAGTGTGAAGAAATGAAAGATAGAAACAAAGGTGTTGAAGCTAATACAAATGAAATGGATTGTTACTATTCTAGTTGTGATTTTCTTCCATGTAAGAAACATCCTTCTTCAAATAATGGTGGTGGTATATGTGCTTATTGTCTTAAGGAGCGTTTGGTGAAACTTGTTTGTTCAGATTGTGGAGAACAAAGACTTTCATCATGTTCTTGTTCTGATGAGATAACAAGTTCAAATAGAAATTCATGTTCTGTTGAAGTTGGAAGTGTTGGTAGAGTTTCATTTCTTATTGAGAATGAGAAAAATGAAACAAACCCAATTCAGCATTTGAGTTCAAATTATTCAAAGACAAAGATTCATGACAAAGAAGAAGAGGTTATAGTGCTTAGAAGAAGTAGTAGTAACTGTGTTGATATCAAAAGACATAAAGGTTTTTGGAAATTCAAGAAACTTTTTAGAAAGAACAAGAAGAAAGATTGTGGAAGAAGTGTTGGTGGGTTTGATGAGAAAAGTGAGATATGGATGGTTGATAATAATAATAATCATGGTGGTGTATCAAGATCAAGATCTCTTTGTAGTTTTAGAGGTGGAGCTATATTTGGATCTGAAGATGGTGGTGATTCTGTTGTTTTATCAGGTGCAAGAAGTTCTATTTCTGCAGCTAGAAGTTCAGGTGTGAATGGTGGATTAATGTTGGAATCTGGTAGAAGAAGTGGTTATAGTGAAGCAGAACCAAGAAAAAGTGATTTCTATTATGAATATGAAAATGGTAGAAAAAGTGGTGTAATGGAAAGTGATGGAAGTAGCTACAATGGTGTTATAAATAAGCGTGTGTTTTCACTAAGAGAAAGTGATTTTAAAGGTATGGATGAGTCTAGTTTTATTGATTTGACACTAGATTATTCATCAGAATCAAAGCAACATGATTTTTCAAATGCAAAGATGAGTGATACACTTTCAGCTTTTGGAAGCATAAGAGGTGGTGGAAATTTTATGGTACATGATGGTGGAGATGGAGGTTTAACTAGTGGAAGTGGTGGTTCATGTAGGATTAGTGTTAATGATAGAGGAATTAAAAGGGAAAGAAGAAAAAGTATTAAGGGTTGGAGATGGATTTTCAAATATCATTCAAATCGGGGAAGTTCAAGGAAAAGAGATCAAGACTTCATGTTCAAAACTTAAGAAAATATCATCGAGTCAAATACAATGCAAGAAAAAATTGGGTTTAGATCATCGCCGATCACTGAATGGCGCTGCTCGATTTAATTGATGGATAGTTCAAATGAAGAAGAGCAGGAGAGGATTTGAATCCGAAAAGGTTTCTTATGAAGCTTCATTAATTAGGGTGGTAGTTTTAGTAAGTTGTTTAAATTGTTTGTAGTTGCTTATTAGTCTTTTTGTTTTTATTGTCTACTAATGTTATTTTCTTTTTGCTTAGTAAAATCCTTAATAGAGAGAACTTCACATTTCTTGGAAAGTCCCTTGTCAAGTTTTTCTATGTATTAAATGTCAAGAAAGAAGAAAGAAAGTGCTTCTTAAACTCAATCATATAATGTTTCTTAGTAATTAATAATCAAGCCAAAAATCCAAGCTGGAATTGCAAAATTTTCTATGTAGAAAAGTGTTTGAATTTGCAAGTTCTAACTGGTTGCCAAAATTGACAATTTTGACTAGTTGCTATCACCTACTGTATATATCAACAAGACATAGATCAAGGTTTTGTAGTTTATTAAACCCAACACAAACAAGACTAAGTACTGTGGCAACAACTTTATACATTGGTGACTGCATTATTGAAAGAAATAACCAGGAAATTGAGATGGATTTTCTCTTTTGACTTGTCCATGTTTGAATTGTAACTTTACTAATATTTTAGAAATTCATTTATACAACTTGTGTATGCTAATATAGCTGACTTTTTTTTGTCAAGTAGCAAATATAGTTGACTTTACAAGCTAATTTTGTTACAATGTTTTATTGTATACTAATATTAATTTAGATTTGGATAAGCTCCGACTCTTTTTATTCATTTTTTTTTCTCTTTTTTTAATCCACAAGTGGATTAATTCACGAAGTGAAAAATAAAAACAATACAAAAGAGAGAAAAGAAAAAAGTAAATGAATGGCCGAAAGTAATATGATATAAAACCTTTTCAAATAAAAATGCACTTAAAATTTAACAAAAATGAAATCAAGAAAAATAATAATGGATCATATTAACAATACAAAAATAATTACAATAATTTATGGAGGAACATCACATGTTTAATCACAATGATAAGTGTAGAGTTGTCTACAACTAGCATCATGTGGTAGAGAATTTCAAATTAACTAGGTTAGTTAAAACCAAATAATTAGAAAACAAAAACCAAACAAAAATGAAAAATGCTTTTCATGTACTCTTCAAGCAACCATAATTAAAAATAGAACATACTAGGGCCTAATTTTATTTTATTAATCATTACAAAAGTGGACTATATTTCAACAACAACCATATAATGAATTGTTAAAAGTTGAAATGCTGAAACTACTTTGAACCCTACCTACAAAACATCCTCAACACATTTTTTTTTTTATATTGCACTTTTTTTTTTTTTTTTAATATTGCATGCCTGGTCCAATCTCTTCAAGATGACAGCTCAACATCCGGATTTGGATTTAAGTTACTGCATGAACATAGTAATTGTTTCAGACCATTCGATAAAAAAATAAGGGTTGAAATTGATTAAAGTATTAAATTGCCAAATCTGCTATGAATAAAACTAAACCGTTTGATAAAAAATCAACGGCCGATATTAGTTAACGCGTGAAAATACGCGGAGTGACTGCTGCTGTCAATCCAAGTCCCTCAGCATCCTACTCCAACGAATTGGATTTGATGTTGTAATAATTGCACAAAGTAACATGTTGTTTTCGATATGAACCTTCTGATTTAATTTTAATGGCGGAAATTGATTTAACTGAAAAACACAGGTTTTAATCAAAGTCGTCCGATCTACATTTAATAGATGAGATTAAAAACTGCGTATGATTTTGTAAAAATATAATCGTAGCAAATCGTGGTCCCTACTCCAATCCCCAAATCTTCTTCCTGTGCTTTTTAGTTGAAACATTCCAAATAGACAAATCCAACAATGCTTACCAAAGTGGACTCTTTCATTGTAATGTGGGGACCAAATTTGAAAATCCCCAAATAAGTAGTACTATACTTTTGCTTATTAAGATAATTTTACTTTTCTTCACTAACTTCAGTCAAACTTGAGCATTATACACGTTTGTTTGGTTAAATATTTAAATTATCAATTATTTGACCATGTCAAAGCAAAACTTCATCTAATATATATATATAAGTTCATGATGTTCATCCATTACAATATATCAAGTTAGAAAATAAAAATTAAATTGAAGCAAAATTAGAATACAAAATATGTATGTGACTAGGCCTCTTTCATTTTACAAGAAGTCTCAAGAGGCTCTCTCATTGCCTCCACCTGAAGGTCCTAATTCTGGTATTCTTGTAATTCAAGATACTGATTTGGAACCAACCTCTTGTTTTGGTTTGGGACAGTACTATGAAGTTAAGGGATTGCCTTTCCCTCAAAACAAGAACCTTGAGTTGTTCTATAGATCAGGCATTTCATTGAACAGAACTACTCATTACCATAATGTTGCCTTCATTCCAGTTCTTGATCAGCCATTGTCTTCCAATAAATACTATGTTATACATCTTCATGGCAAGAAAAGAGGGTAAGTTTTAATTTAGTGAAAAATAATTTTTTTTTTTTTTAACTTAGATATGTGTATCATAGAAACTTGACTACTTTAATCTCTTGACGAGCTGCAGAGCTGTTAGATCTTAATACAAGTTAATTTTGGATTCAGATCCAACAGTTCTGCAGCTCGATGTCACGGTTCAATGCCTGTAGAGGATATGCTTTCTGGGTTTTAGAATTGGGAGTTGGGTCTAACTCAATCCTACAAAACCGACTTGTATGGTGAAAATTGCCTCTACTTATATATCCATGTTCAGACCATCTTACATCTGATGTAAGACTCTTAACACTAGGATACAAAGATAAACCATATTGAACCAATTGTTAAAGTTTTAACATGAATGAGTAATCTTGTTGAGATGTTTATGTATTATATTGATGTAATTTGCATTTTCTTTTGCAGGGAAGCATACATTAACTCAAAGGAGGAAGATGTGGAGACATTCTGTTTCTACAATTCTGTCTCAGAAGTACCACTAAATCCTCTAGATATTAGTGACAAACATCAAGAGTTTGAGATTTATCCTCGTCGAAGCAAAGTTACTTTAAGGAGCGGTTTCTCAGCTAAATCTGTTGCTGAAGATGGATATCCTCCAAGGTTTTTAAGTAGAAGGTGGAAATTGAGTGCTTCAAAATCATCAACTGATACATGTCTTGGAGAAGCATTAGGTGCAGATGATTCCCTCCGTTCGAGCAAACCAGAATTCAATTTCTCTATTAAAAATAGATGCTCAGAAAGTGTTGAAGTAGGAAAATGGTATAGTCCCTTTATGTTTATCAAGGAAGGAACTCATAGAACATTGAAAGAAGAAATGAGAAAATCAATGTTTTATGAGATAACACTAGAGCAAAAATGGGAACAAATTTTTACATGTGAGAATGATGGTAAGAAAGGAAACACTGTGAATGTTGATGCTGTTGTTCAAAAAGAAATGGTTGTAATTGCTGGATGGGAAGCTAAGATGGATAATATGATGGATGTAGCAGAAAATTTTATGTGGTTTAATAGTTTTAATAATGTTGGAGAAAAAAACAGTGTTGGATTGAGTACTGCAATAGTTGAGAGAATGAAATGGGAGCAGGAAAAGGTTGGATGGATTGGTGGGAAAGAAAAGGAATTTAGTGTTAAGAAAATGGAAAAATTTGAAGGGACTGTTAATGGTTGGAAGAAATTTGGATGTTATGTGTTGGTTGAGACTTTTGTAGTGAAGAGATTGGATGGAAGCATAGTATTGAGTTATGCTTTCAATCACTGTGATCAGTTAAGGACCAAATGGGAATGAATCTGTTTTGTATATGAGAAAGAAAAGAATGCATAGGTTTTTTTGTAGTATTCATATTCAATTTTATGTGATCTTCTTAATTAAGAAGAAATTCTTTTATACATTCAGTTTTACTGAATTGTAGTGTAACCGTTTTGATATTGCAATGATTATAAGATAAAGTATTGAGAACTTTCTTGCATTCTTTCTTACTGTTTTTTGTTTTGTTTGATATGTACTAACTAACTAAATTTCTTCGCGGTTGTTCATTCCCCCCTTAGGGGGATCGGATGAGCAATCGCCAGATTGGTTTATGGAAAAAAGGGTTTATGGTCGAACAAAACAAGAAAGAAAAGCACACTAAAAAGAGATTCAGAAAGAAATTTGAATTCAAAATCAACGTTGTTAAAGTCGAGCAAATCTTAGAAGGAAAAGGCACATAATGCTTATCACCTCCTTAATGATACGGCATTAACATGTATATATTCAGAAAATTGTTGGCAGTGTCAGAATAATCATACCAGTAATCAATCAAACCAATAATAGTAAAGTATGAAATCTGAAGACGTACCTTCAAGTTGTGAAAGTCGCAGGGAAGAGCTTTGAACTACGACAGATGTGTGGAAGAAGGGCATCTAAACGACGGGGGGTAGTGTGTCGAAGGACGACAGGCGTAAGGGGAGCAAACGAGGGGCTTAAAATTTCTTCATTTGAAAGTGAGTAAACATTTGCAGGGCTCCTCCCAGCCATACAGCAAAAGCCATTGTTCTCAGCACATTTAATTCTGATATTGTTCATAGGACAAAATAATTTCTAACTATTGAAAGATGAATTTTCTATATATTGTTCATAGGACAAAATAATTTCTAACTATCGAACAAATTCAAGCAGCGGGAGTTGGTATTTATTTATCTTGTAGGTCGAGTTCATGATAAGCATGGTGGGAAACGTGTTAAAGAGCTTAACCAAGTTTGGATGGGCCCATAATATATCGCTAAGCGTCTTAGTGTCGGGAAGAACTCTATGACTGTACAAGTACTTGCCTTCAACCAAACATTTCATCAGATGCCGCATCTCGATTTTTGAACCCCAGTTAGACTTCTTCATTCTGTACGTGCATTGTAGATGTGTTTGATGGTTGTAGCCATTGTTTTCCGCCTCTTCTTGTGTGTGAACATGATATTCCTTAGGGCCGTCATATTTTCTGTCAGTTCTCAGACCAGTTCCTTCTCGTTCGGACGAAGCTGCTCAACATACTTATGACCTTGGCAATTTTGAGTCATCTTGTGATTGTGTTTGCCGTTCACAACCTTCAAACTCCAACATCCGCTAGTCTTCTCATTCTTGACTTTGGACGGACAACCACCCTTCAAAGTAGTCTTCTCTTCCCTTTCCTTATGGGCGTACTCCCGATATTGACCACTCTTTGACATCCAAGAGAAACATATATCTTCCTACCATTCCCCTCGTTATCAGACTTTGTAATCACAGCCACAAAGCCTAACTTTTCAACTAAATCATGAACCCATGATAGCATATCGGCGTGTTGCTCAACTTTAGGAGCCACCACATCAACCTCGGGGACGATCGCATCCACCTTAGGTGGTTTGTCGGCCAGCTTTTCATCAACATTACTTTGTTGTTCCACCATAGGACGTTTGGCTATCCTAATACCAACTTTATGCATAACATTTTCTTCCTTTTTAGCTCCATTTGAATCATCCATAACAATTCCTATAAATAGGGAAAATATTTTTTTTAGTCCTAGAGTTCCTACAATATGGTTGCATTTGAATCATCCTTAATAGAGAAGCTAGTCTTTGCATAACACAAAAAAAATTCAGTCCTAGTATAGTTCGCTTCTAGAGAGCGAACACTCCCATGCACGCTCGCCGACTTGAAAGCGAACTCAATCAGTCCTAAGTGTTTGACGTGGTGAAAATGAAATGCTTAAGAAATCGAAATGGGAAGGTTTTAGAGTAACATTACCTTTGCATTTAACTCAATATGATGTTCGTGGAACTCCTGGATGCTTGGATTGACACTTCCTAACACCGAAATGCCCAAAATCATCATTTTTGGAGAGGTTGTAAGAGGGAAAAAAAGTTGGTAAAAAATTATAATATTTATGTCTCAAGGTTCATGCATATATATATATGAGTCAGGATCCGTTGACACCAAATAGTTTGACACCAAATGTTACACCTCTCAATAATGTTTTAACCGATATAAATTTTATAAAATCCACCGTTGGATTGAAAGTTTATATCATATAGATCATTTGTGTGAATTGTCAGACAAATCTAAAATCATTTGATATGTTATTGAGATAAATTAAAATTAACGGTTTGGGCGTTTTTTTAAATGCCGTTAATCTTTATGCGTCTCGATAACACATCAAATTATTTTGAATTTGTCTGACAATTTACACAAATGATCTATATGATATAAACTTTCAATCAAACGGTTGATTTTATAAAATTTATATCGGTTAAAACGTTATTGAGAGGTGTAACATTTGGTGTCAAACTATTTGGTGTCAACGGATCCTGACTCTATATATATATATATATATATATATATATATATATATTTCGGTGTTTGCTATCTAGGATGCGAACAGTTCGCCAACGACATAACAAATGTTAAAAATTTCAAATTTCTCAAAGAGGTGACTATGTCTTCAGGCTGGCCAAACAAACATATTTTCCATATTTGCTTTTTAGAGAGCGAGGGATTTTGATATTTTCAAGGGGTGATGGAGAAAATTTGAACGGCGCGAAAAGTAATACCTCTTTTAAATTTTCAACCATATTAATTATTTTTTCTACCAAAAATAAACTTAATTATTCTACATTTTTTCTACACCTTACGATAAATATCTTGATAAAACATAAATAAACTATCTTTATAAAAGAATAAAATTATAAAAACAATACTCAATATCAATAAATTTGTTACTACTAACAAATTTCTTCATGTCGTGATTAGTCAACAAAGACCTATATTTAAGGACGGTGGTAGTTATTAAAAAATTTGTTAGTTTCCCTAAATACATGCATTTAAAGAATTTCAAGATATTAACATTTTAATTGATATCATATAGCATTTAATGTTTACCAAAAAATATAGCATTTAAATGTATTCAATGATATTTTAAAAATGGTTTATACTTTATACTAGTATTTAATATTTTGAAAACAAAATACTATCCTTTATCATTTAAGATTTTAAATTATATTATATTATTACAATGATGATGCTATAAAAATAACCTAACAATGTCGTAGTTATCATCGACTTGAAATATTGATTCAAGTTAATCATCACAACAATGAAATTTTATTCATCTTTTGTTCTCGTTCTTGTTCTACTTTTTAATCTTTGTGAATTGTCACTCACTAAGATTCAAAATAGTGGCTTCAGCATGGAACTCATCCATTCTGAATCACGAAGATCACCATTTTTCAATACCGTAGAAACTCAATTCCAACGAATTTCAAAATTCATGAATCATTCTATCAATCGTGTCCATTATCTTAACCATATGTTTTCTTTTTCCCCAAATAAAATGCCAGTAATCCCTATAACACCTTATATGGGTACCTATTATGCCACAAGTTTTTCAATTGGTACCCCACCATTTCACGTTTACGGTGTTATTGATACGGCAAATGACAATATTTGGTTTCAATGTAAGTCGTGTAAACCATGTTTCAATCAAACATCTCCAATGTTCGACCCTTCAAAATCTTCAACTTACAAAATTATTCCTTGCTCTTCTCCCAAATGTAAAAGAGTAGAAAATATGAATTGCTCTTCTGATGGTAAAGGTAAATGTGAATATTATAATTTATATGTCGATACGACATATTCACGTGGAGATGTTAGTGTGGAGACTCTTACTTTAAACTCTAATGGATCTCTTCTTTCATTTCCAAATATTGTGATAGGATGTGGACATAGAAATAAGTGGACACTTGAGGGATATGCTTCTGGTATTATTGGCCTTGGACCAAATTCTTTGTCTTTTACATCTCAACTTAGTTCTTCATTTGGTAACAAGTTTTCTTATTGTTTGGTGCCATTATTTTCCAAGGAAAACATCTCAAGCAAACTAAATTTAGGAGATGCTGCATTGGTTTCTGGTCCCGGGACTATCTCAACTCCCATGGTACTACCCAATATTGGTTACTTCATAACTTTAGAGGCAATTAGTGTGGGAGATCATATTATAAAATTTGATCACCACTCATATCTTAAGGGAAATACCATAGTTGATTCAGGATCAACATTTACACTTTTGCCACAGGTTGTTTATTCTAGGTTAGAATCTTTAGTGGCATCTATCATTAAGCTAAAGCGTGTTAAGGATCCTACTCATCAATTGAGCCTTTGCTACAAAATCAGATTAAAATTGTTGGACGTTCCGATAATCACTGCACATTTTAGTGGGGGAGATGTCCAATTAAATGCTCTTAACACCTTTATTCCAATTAATCAAGAGGTTGTGTGCTTCGCTTTTGCTTCACTTGGAAATGTTTCTGGTGTCGTCTTTGGGAACATGGCACAACAAAACTTTTTGGTTGGATTTGATAATATAAAGAAAATAATCTCCTTTAAACCTACAGATTGCACCAAACAATGAATATGTGTGCAACATTAGTTGTTTATTTACTATTTAAAATTAATAAAATTCAGATTTGTTCCATCATGATTTTTTTTTTTTTAATTCATTTGTGATTGATGACATTGATTTACAAACTTCTTTAGTTGAGTTTGATTCAGATACGAATTTGATGCAGTCAGCAAAAATCATGACAACTCTTATATGACCTGCGGTAGAATAATATCTAATTCATTTAGGTTTCACATTCCAATTGCCGTTAATCTGACATATCAATTTGAAGACAATCTTTTCATCGTTAATGCTGTTACAAATCCATATGAAATCTTAATCTGCATTTCAAGTGATGTGGAGGGTAATGATAACAATGTTCTGTCTGCTGATGATCAATCTTGGAACAATGTCTACCGATAAAAACAAGATTCACTACTAGAAATTTACTATTTTCCTGCGGATTTTCCTGCAGAAAAATATCCGCAGGTATTCCTAAGGATTTTTTTGCAGATTTCACACTCAGGACACATTTCCTGCGGATTTAATGTTTTCAGGAAATTCCGCAGATATTGCCAAGACATTTCCTGCGGATTTTGTCACTCTAATTTACTGCGGATTTTGGCCCTCTAGAAAATTCCGCAGGTGATGCTTAAATTTAAATTTATAAATAAAAATTGATTAATTAAAATCAAAATATAAATTCCAAACCCACGATTTCACTTTTTCCCCAAAACAAAACCTAATTCATCGATCTCCTATTCCAAACCTAATCCTTCACTCTCTCATCGATCTCACTCGTTGTTCATCAATCGCCGTTCTCATCGATCTCGCTCAAAATCAATCGCCGTTCATCAATCGCCGATCATCAATGGTCGTTTACCAATCGCTGTTCTAATCGCCGTTCTCATGATCTCGCTCGAAATCACTCAATCGTTACGTCGTGCTCTCTTACCCTAACCTAGATCTATGGTGTGTTCAATTGATTCTCTTTTCTTCTCCAAATTCCATGACCAGGTTCAGAGTTCCATTTCGAGATGGAGATTGATTGGACTTTTCAAGTTGATATGTGTTCATTTTCACTTGGTAAGTTTCGATTCGTGAAGCATATTCTTAATTCTTAATTTGTTGGTGATTGCTGCAATTAGTGTATAGTTATGTTTTACATTGAATTTGACTGATATTGAATAGTTGAACTAAGACCTGATGTTGATGCTGAATGGATTTAGGTTGCTACAGAGTATAGATAGAGCAAAAGCCTGCAAGTTCATAGATTGACGATGATGCTGTAAGCCTATCATGTAAGCTGAGAAGAAGTTTTGTTGATTCATTTTCTTCTACCTTGTTTACATTTCTTTTTACAATGTCTTTTTAAATATTTTTCTGTCTTATACCTTGTTTCTCACTCAGTATTGCTTCTGCTTCTGATTCACCTTTAGTGATGAAATGAACCGTTTCGATTTTTGCACTCTTGAACATGCTATGACCTAATTTTTGTCATATTTTTTCTTTTCTTAGCTCGGATTAATATTGTGGAAAATAATTTGTGCTTATTCATGTGTTAGGTGTTAGATTGTATTGGCTGCTTATAAGAAACTATTGAGAATGTTTTGTTTTGATCAAAGTGTGTATGTTATCACATCATGGTTTCAATTTTTGAACTTTTTTTGTGCTAGATATGCAAAATATTTTGGTGTGATGTAGTTAGGACTAGTTTATAAAATGTTGTTTGCTTTTATAATATGAAAGCCGCTTTGGGAAACCATGGAACTTGTTGATTGAGTTGTTAGAGGTTAACGTATGATCTTATTGGGTGCTTGATTGTATAATATAATTTGTTGCTTTATAGGGGAAATATGATTTATGCATTTCGGACGCATATAACGCAAATGAAAGAACTTGGTACTTGTCCGGTGAAGCAGACTAGTGGTTGTTCTTTCTTTTATATGAGGATCAACAATGTCTACATTGTGATTGTTGTCAACACCAATGCTAATGTAGCTTTTGATTTCAAGTTTGTAGTAGAGGTATTTTAACTCTGTTTTTCATTGCCATTAATCATATGTAGTTATTAGTTTTGTTAGTTAGAATAGTATATTATAAGAAGATAGATGACTTAGATTGTAATAATTGGTGTCTTACTAACTTGTGGCGTTTGGTTTATAGGAAGATAGATCTTTGATAAAGGAATCATGGCTTCTTTAAAAGGTTGGTCATTTTAAACTATGACAGCATTTAAAGCTTATATTATGCCTCCAACACCAACTATTTAGTCATTTTCTTTCTTGTAGAATCTTCTGTCATGTGCCTTAATTTTGCTTGCAAGGCACAGTTAATGATTTTGTTGATATATTGGTTAAGGTGAATATGGATTACAGTGGTTGGGCGTGAATAATGATTTTGTTGAGGTAAATCTCCCTTACAATGTGAATTTGTGTTTTGTGATTTTCATTTGATTTGCTAGATTTTGGCACAATCTGTATTCTGATATTGATTGTTTGACACGGGCTCAAAGTCCTTTGTGATAAGTTTCTAAAAATGAATCTATGTGTTGAAGTTTGAGAGGGTTGTCAAAGCAATATAGATGCAAATGGATGCATTAGAAAGTGATTCTTCTGAAGGTTTAACTCATGAACCGAGGACCTATTTATGATTTTAGTTCCCAAGTTATAATTCAACACTCATTGCTTATAGCATTACTTCATTGGTTTTTCTTTGAATTCCTTCACTTTAATGTTGATATGTCAGTTTTGGATTCATTTAGGTTTAAAATATAAAACTGAAGAATTTGTGTAACATCTCATGCAAACACTTTCTTGATGCTATAATCCCTTTTGCTGCACTCAAGTCATAACCAACGGTATTTACAATTGATATTTCAGGTTGGGAGGAGATCCATACTCCTCGAAGTGGTCAATATTAACTGTCTTGTCTTTTTGCGTTCAACATAGACAAGTCTTTGAAATTACTCAAATATTTTATCATTTAAAGCTTATTTTAACCAATAATGCTCTTCTCTGAATCTCTCGCTTATTGCCTTAGGTAATGTTTGCATAGATTAGTTATTACTAGTCTATAGATAGATTCATAGATTAGTTATTACTACTCTACTAGTACATCTACTTACTTAAGATTGGAACTCTATTATTAAAGGGACTTGAAGCCTCACAATCTCTTGATGGACCGGAAAACAATGATGCTCAAAATTGCTGATCTTGGACTTGCTAGAGCATTTACTGTGCCACTTAAGAAGTACACTCATGAGGTATGATGGAACTCATGTTATGTTATATCCTGTCTACCAAATGCTACCTAAATATGTTGGTGATTGCCGATTTTTCCATGTTTGCATGGGCTCACATAATTCATTCATTAAAAATGGACCTACTGAGTTTGAAGCTCCATTACTAAAAGTAAGAGATAGAAATACATATATAGTGTCACATTGTGTCAGTATTTTTATATTCAAATAAGTGTATTTTTTCTTTTAACTTCATCTATTCTTTGTTGAATAGACTGTTTCTTTTCATAAGTTTTTGCTTGTTTTGTTGAGGACTGGATTTTGTGCACATCTGTTTGTTCAGTTTTGAAGTTAAAGCAATGGCAATGTGGGAAGAATGAAGTTGGGATCACAAGGCATGGAAGTTTCTTGTAAATTGTAGAGATATTATGGTATCTATCGTGCATGCCATTTTATTGATTCTCATTCCTTCTGTTTCTTTTTGTAGATATTTAGAGCACTAGCTTACATTCATAATTGTGTTGGAGTGCCTTAGAGGGACATAAAACTTCGAAATTTACTGGTATGTTTGTTATCTTGTTTATTTAATGTCTTACTGGTATGTTTGCCTATGCCATAATTAATTGCTGACAATGCTTTCATGCTTATTTGGACAATGTTTTCATGCTCTGCAAAATAGCGGTGCTGCAACTTTTTATGGCGGTGCGTCCTCTTACTGTTTGCTAATTTAGGTCCAGAGTTAGAGAAAGGTACTTCTCGCATGAATCCAACTCCACTGCTTGTGTTGTGGCTAATTTTTTATTTTGCTAAGTTAGGCTTATTATGAAATCCTTCTTCAAAAGAAATGAAGATCCAACTATTGCTTATTATGATTTTTTTTATGTAACACTAAAGTTAGTTGATGTATTCAGTTTTATAAGCGCTATTTTGTAAGCTAGTATATCTTGCACCAGCTGATGCCATTGATTTCAAATATTTGGTTCTGATTTGCTTTGATGAGATCCTCTGTTCAGTAGCTAAGCTTATTTACTGTTGAATTCGGTAATAACTGTTTACACATGATGCATAACGTGACAAACATTTCAGTAGGAAGAATATTTGCTAAGTGTTCCAATATGAAATGTCAAAGGGCTCTAATTTATATATAGTTTCTTGACACTTTGGTACATGATATGAACTTAGTTTGACATTTGGTTTTTCTAATAGACAATGTTTTTGTTATCTTTTTAGTTTGTGTACATGATATGAACTTGTTACAATAAAAGGATAATATTAAAAAAAATTAAAATGTTATTTACAAATTATAATGTTTATATGCATTTAAAGTTATGCATTTTGAAAGTCAATGAATTATAAAGGCGTTATCTTAAAAAAAAAAAAAACTGAAAAAAAATTAGCTGCGGATTTTCCTGCTGAAGGCTCAAATCTCCTGAGGTTTTACCTGCGGTTATGAAATTTACGGGCGAATACCCGCGAACTTACCTGCGGAATTACCTGCGAATATGTCGCAGGAAAGTATACTGCGGATTGGTTTCCAATTTTGGCAAGAAATTTCGCAGGAAACTTTTTTGAGATTAAAAGCCGCAGGAACCAATTACCTACGAATGTTTTAGCTTGGAACCAAAATTCACAGAAAATTTCGCAGGAAAGACGTTTCCTGCGGATTTTTGCTCCAAATCCGTAGGAAAATCCACAGGAAATTGGCAAATTTCTAGTAGTGGTTGTTTGGGATTTAGAAGTCACCTCTGCTGTAGCTAGTATGAAGAAAAAACAAGTTTTGGTATGTGTCAAATCTTTAATCTTATTCTTTTTTGCGAACTCTATACCATGATACTGTTTGCAGACAAATTTTGGTAATAATCATTCTGCTCATTTTTACATTTATTGTCATGTATACCTAACTAAACTAATTATCTTTTTGTTTTAGGTGGTTCTGTTTCATAATCAGCACATTCAATTTGAACATGCTAGAAACCACTTCAAGGACATCATTGATATTACTTTGATATCCATTCAAAAGAATTTTGAAGACCCAGCAAAAATCATTACATCGAAACGAAGTATCGCTAAAAAAACTTTTGATGAGAAGTTTATTGGAGAAGGTTGGTTCACTTTGTTAAAGCGGCTGAATTTGCGTTCCAGAGACCTCCTCAATTTTGAGGTTCAAGAAGCACTACAACATTTTCATTCTACGGCAACAGAGAAAAACCGTTGTCTAATGTAAAAAAAGATTCTCTTTTCCAACCAAAATGGTTTTCCAATCTGTTGTATACCGAGGCGTAGTGTAATCCTAATACAACGGTTTATCCTCTCAAAGGCCACGCCTTTTGAAAACCGTACTCCAATGAATGCTTTTGAGAACAATTCTAACATTTTTTAAAGACAACAGTTCTACAGCGATGCTTTTAGAAACCGTTCTCGTAGGTTACTTTTTTTAGTAAGTTACTTTAGAGAACATTAAAACACCGTTGCCATAGACAATATATTTTTTTTAAGAAAAAAAAAATCAGAAACTTATGGAGAAGCCCATTTCATTCATGCACAGAAAAAAAATAAGGATGGTTATTTGTTGGGTAATATGATATTCATTATGCCCATTTTATTTTTTTAATGTATAATGAACGGTTTTGTTCAACACATACAAAACGGTTATATAAATAAATTCAACGAGAATGGTTAAAAGTCGTTGTGTTATAGATTTAAGAGTAAATAGGGCAATACCCCCCTGCAAAGTTGATGTGTTTTGTGATACCCCGTGTAAAAATATTTCTTGTAAATACCCCCCTACTTTCTCAAGATTCCCCATTTTACCCCCCTGAGTGCACACCGTGGCAATGAATCTCCACGTGGCGTGTCCACATAGATTTTTTTTGCCACGTGTCATGTTCACGTAGGATTTTTTGACACGTCATCCTTAAAAAAAATTCCTTTTTTTTTAAACAAAAAATAACATTTATTAAAATAATTTTTTTAAATAAAACAAAAAAAATAACAAATCTTTAATTTAAAACAAAATGCTTCCTGAACATTGTCATTAAATATCAATAAGTCGGGAGCTATTCCTAAGTCTGATGCTAATCCATCTACAGAAGCTAATGCATCACAACAACCAACACCTATTGAAGCTGATCAAACTCCAAAATCAGCAACAGTTGAAGTTTCACAAGTAGATAATCCAACTCAAAATTCAGCAAGTGTTCAAGCAGATCATTCAGCAAGTGTTCAAGGAGATCAAGGTTTATTTGATGAAATACCTGATGAATTTATGGCAACAATACCTGATGTTACTATGGATGCTATTCCAAAGCAAGGTAAAGTGAAGGCTGAAAAGGGGATGGCTTCCAAGAAGCCAGTGAAGCTGTATCATGGTAAAAAGAGGAGGGAAAGTGAAAGGATCAAAGTCAATCAGCTGAAAAGGCTAATTAAATGTGTTGGATCCACTGCAACAAAACCGATAGTAATAACTGAAGCTGATGAAGGGGTATTGATAGAAGAAGAGCAACCAAAACTTGGCACATGTTTTAGATCAATGAAGTCTTGGAAAAATCTGAGGGAGAATTAATTATATGTATTATGTTTAGTGAAAATGTAAATGATAATTTGTGCACTTTTTGTGCTTAGTGTTTTGGGAACTAATGTTTTCATAGCTTTTGCACAATATTAGGGGTATATGTTTTGATAACTTTTGCACAATATATGTGCTTGTTTTGGTGTAATGACTATTGCACTTTATGTGCTTATTGATATTTAATGACAATGTTCAAGAAGCATTTTGTTTTAAATTAAAGATTTGTTATTTTTTTTGTTTTATTTAAAAAATTTATTTTAATAAATGTTATTTTTTGTTTAAAAAAAAGAATTTTTTTAAGGATGACGTGTCAAAAAATCCTACGTGGACATGACACGTGACAAAAAAACCTATGTGGACACGCCACGTGGAGATTCATTGCCACGTTGTGCACTCAGGGGGGTAAAATAGGGAATCTTGAGAAAGTAGGGGGGTATTTACAAGAAATATTTTTATAGGGGGTATCACAAAACACACCAACTTTGCAGGGGGGTATTGCCCTATTTACCCTAGATTTAATAAAAAGATTTTTGATACTCACACCTCAAAAAAGCTGGTTACACCCCAAATTGACCAAAATACCCTTAAAATAAATTAAATTTTCATTGCATCCAAAATCCTTGTGCGCGTTTATTGCTTTAATTCATCTCTGCCGTTAACTTATGTAAACTTAGTTTACACAACTTATGTAGACATATGTAAACTCAGTTTACTTACGTGTAAACTCGGTTTACAATACTTATGTAAATGTAAACTAAGTTTACATAACTTATGTAGACATACGTAAACTCAGTTTACATAATCTTTTACTGTGTACGTAAACTAACAATTCACGTAAACTCGTAAACCGCTCAATGTAAGTGTAAACTCAGTTTACATGAGTTTATGTAAGTGTACGTAAACTAGAATTAACTTAAACCTCTCAATGTACGTGTAAACTCAGTTTACATAGGATTGTGTAAACTGAATTTAGATTGGGCATTCTAAACTATGCAATCCTACAAGAAAACATAAACAGAGAATGACATAATTGAATGAGTATAAATTGTAACATATGCAATAAAGTCTTAATACCATCAAATTCAATTTTTAATTGAAATTAATGAGAAGCAATTGGGGATTGGGAGAACAGTGAAACAGAAACATTAAAAATAGAATGAAAGATGAAAATTGTATAGAGAAGGGCAATTTTGATATTATGATTAAATTTTTATGAAATTCGGGTGTAACTAGAAGTTTTTGGGGTGGGAGTAGCAAAAATTTAATAAAAATCCATACAAGAACGGACTTCAACTGACGCTAATACATTAAAAATTTAGTGTACTGCTACAATGAAATTAAAAATCGTTGCCCTTTGAATGTCTACCAATATAGTTTTTTTACTTTTAAAAAATTTGGCGTTGCGATAAGGCTAAAATGTTGTAGTGAAGATGCATTCGTGATCGTTACACACACAAAGAAAAAGGACAGAAAGAAAAAAAACTAAATGTTTAGGAGTCCTTAACTGTACTTTTAAGAAAGTTTAAGAGTTATGCTAAATGGCGCGACAAACTTATGTGCGAAATTCAACGAATATGTATAATTTTTTATGAGTGTGTTTTCAATTGTGATTTATTTTTTTTAAAAAATAAAATAAAATCATGGTAATTTTATACTTCCTCCGTCCCAAAACTTTAGTTTTTTTTTTTTTTATTTTTGTCTTAAAATTTGGTTCTTTTGAGAAATTAAGAAACAATTAATTATTGGTCTTAATATTCATACCTATACAAAAAGTAAAGCATTCATTAGATACATTTTATATTTTTTTAATAAAATATTGATAAAAATAACTTAACTTATCAATATTTATTATTTGTTAATCCATGTACAAAACTCTAATTAAAAGGATCAAAGATTTGAGACGGATGGAATAATACTTAGTTTTTAGCAGCCAAGAAAAAAATCTGCAAAAATTAAATATGTTAAAAATGAAAACAATCCCACCATCAGTTTTTTTTTTTTTTGGTAATTATATTTTTTATCCTCTAAAGATGTCACTTTTTTTATAAAATTTCATTAATAATACATTAAAATTATTTGTTTAATAATTTAACTATTTAATATTTATTTTCATTTTGTCTATGTGAACTTAGCTCACTCAATAGAAAAATCGTATTATATAAGTTTAGACAATGAATAGTAAAATTATTAAACTAATATAATATTAGTATATTAAAAGGTTAGGAGGGACTAAATTTGAAATTGGTATATTTGAAGTTTCAATCCTTTATGATACATGTTAACATAATCTTATTTTAAATTTATAAAACGTTTAGAGAGACGACTAAAATTGAAATTGGTATATTTGAAATTTTATATTTTGCTAAAAAAACTTTTTTAGATTATTTTTACAAGGGCTTTACGTGGAACTGCTTCTCATAAATTTTTTTTAGCATATCTTTGGCACATCTAGTGAAAGTATATATAATATCTAGTTTTAATGAATTTTTGCTAATTAAAAAATGATAAAAGTTGTTACGTGAGCTTATTTCAATTGATAGTATGTAGGGGATCAGGGTTCGAACCTCGATCATCCCACTTATCCACTTTAAGGATGAAATTTTTAGCCACTAAATTACTTGATCAAGAAAAAAATAGATAAAAGTTTTTAATAATCAAAATTTCAATTATCTAGTTTTAATAATCCAAATTTTTATGATGATAAAATACCGTGTTTCTTTTCTTTTTTTTTTTTTGAAAAATTGGGAGAAGCACCACCACAACATCTTGTAACGATAATAAATACTCATTTTATGTGGTTTACTTCTAAAATTTTGTTCCTTAACTACCATTACACGGTTGGCACAAAAGATAAGTTAATAATGGACATGGACGACCAAGCCGCAACAAAGAGAGGAACAAAATACAGATTCGGCATGCTGCGAGTTCTTTTATTATCTTTTCTACATCTTTCCATGATTAATGTTCATAAGCCATATTCTTTTTATTAGATTTTCACTGTTTTTGATATCTTTTCTTCTACAAATACGACCATTCCACTAATTCCGGTCAATTTTCCTTCTTTACAGATATGCGTCCTGTTAGGGGTGAAATATATCCCTACAATTCACTTATTAGTATGATTTTCAAAATTCAACCCTACAATGAGACAATGTGAAAAATTTATACTTTTTTTATTTATTGTGAAAAGTTTATACTTTAAGTCTTTAACTTCTCTGCATTTATAATTTTTCAATCTATTCAAACAAAAGTCTATATATATTTTAATAGATATCTCAGTCCAAATATGTTTACTTGGTGTATCATAGAAGTTCATATATATTTAACTTTGATACATTTATATTCTCATACATACATAACAATGTTCTAATTATTTTTCTCATTTTTTAGGAATCTACGAAATGCTGCAGCAAATACAACCCACAAATCAAATATATCTTTTAAATTAAAACAAGACTTCTCCATTGTCCAGATTTTTTAATATCAGTGTATATATATATATATATATTATTTCATAACAAATATATACCATTCCATATAAGATATTGAAGATTGTTCTAAATTTTTTATTCATCTATATTAATTAGTTAATGACATTAAGTGTGAATTAATTTGTTGTTTTTCAAGAGTGAAGAGTTCATTAATAAAGGAATGTACGAAGAATTGTTTAATTGATTAACATTTTATCCTTCTTTTATAATAATGTTGTATTTTTAATTTACAATTTATAAAATTTATTTTAACAAAAAATTGCAGGGAAATGAAAAATATTCCGGATTCGCATTCTATGTTCGGCCTTCTTAATAAAAATCAATGATGACAAAGTAATATATATGTTTTTGGTTGTCGAATACTTGAGTACGATATTTTCGTTTTTATGTTTGTTTGTCAATATTTCTGGCATGTTTTCGTCACTAGAGTGATTTGAAATAACCACAATTTTAAATAACCGCAAGTATGACATTTCTTTACCAACCGCACATATATCTATAAGGATACTATTTCAAACCACATATGTAACTTCCATAATACCATTGGAATTTTACATGTAATTGTGCATACTCTGTTTCTTCAAAAAAAAATCTTATACCTACAATTTTTTCTTCCACCACTATTCTCATTTTTATTTGCATTCCCTAATGTGCACATAAGAGAGTAACCTCCACAAACCATTGTCATTTCCTTCCATGATAAGAAAATCTGATGGAAAGAGAGGCAGAAAAAAGCTGAATGAGGAGTTGTAAAAAGGGGATGCATCATTGTTTGGGTTATCATTTTTTTCTTGAAACTTTTTTTTTTCTTTTCTTCCTGATGTTGCTTTATCATTTTTGTAGGATTGAGGCATGAGATAATAGTTAAATAGCATATTATGAAACAATACAAATTTTTGTAAATTAATGAAGTGGTTGATTGCAAATGAAACATAATGGGATTAACTTACCTTTTTATTTTGAAAAAACACATATAGTTACTTAATTTTCTCATGTACTTTATTTTTCAAACCACAAACCAAAAGACAAGCAAAAGATATAAATTAACTTTTCTATGGTTTGTATACAGAACATTTGTTATGGGCCATTGGAAAGACAAGCAATGATTGTAACCGAAAGAAAAAGGACGTGAAGTGAAGGAAAAACTTGCAACAATAAAAAATTAAAGGAGAAAATCACAAAAACATATACAGAAAGGTAACATTATTTGATTATTGGAATTCTATGCTATGACTCAGAGTAAAAACATTTACTATTTTTTTTGTAGTAACTATTTACTTTTTTATATTTCTCTAAAAAAAATTGTAAAATCGAACCAGATTTTCATGAAATCTTTTATAAATAAATATTTCAAGTTTTGGTGTGGTCCAATAAACAGTTCATGAAATCTATGATCTATCTTTTTCTTATAAAATTTGGTCAATCTTCTAATTCTCATCATGATGCTGAAATATCTATGTTTTACTTTGGTATTCATCCACCTCAAATTGGATTCAAACCAGAAGCTATGGAGTGAAAGGTGAAGCGGTTGGGTTAGAAGAAGAAAATACAATTGAAAAGAGAAATAGAAAGAAAATATAGTCAAGTTTGGCGCATGGCTGCTTAAAAACAATTTGGTGCATGTCAGTGCCACGCATGTTCGTGATCTCTCGTGAAAATGCTTTTCGTGAGATTAAGCATTTTCATTTTTTTATTAATTTAGTTTTTTAATTCTACTCATTCTTAATTTTTTTTTTCTTTGTTATTTTTT
The DNA here is from genome assembly GCA_954870985.1 of Trifolium fragiferum. NCBI lineage: Eukaryota > Viridiplantae > Streptophyta > Magnoliopsida > Fabales > Fabaceae > Trifolium > Trifolium fragiferum. The sequence continues at coordinate 21,603,071 of OX940790.1, read as the reverse complement.
TTTAGTGTCCATGGTACATGGAAGCGAAAAACCAAGAGGAAGCATATATAGGGGACTTAAACCGTTATATTTTATATTTGAATTTTTTTTCTTTATTATTGGAGTATCTAATCTTTTATGATGTCATTTAGTTATTGAAGTTTAGATGTTAGGGAAGTTCTTACATCCTTAAAACTACACAAACCCAAAACCATTTTATGGCACATTTTGACACATGTCATCACCGCATCTTCCTAGAGCAAAATCCTATGTGGACAAAATGACAAAAAAAATACATTCTTTTAGTAATAATTTGAATTCAACCAATTCGAAGCAAATGTTTTGAAATGGACCAATGAAAAGCAAGTGTGTTATATTCTAATGGATCAATTTGTAAATGAGGAATTTCATACTTCTTAGAGTAAAAATTTAAATTCAACCAATCACAAGCAATTGTTTCAATTTTAGAGAGAAAGAAGCAAACCGGGTCAAGTAAAGCCCAACCCATAACACAGGAAAGCTTTATACTTAACCTAACACAAACAAAAAAAATTGGCCAGGCTAAAGGTAAATGGAATGGAAGGTCAGGTCATTTTCATTTGCAGGGCAGCAAGCTATAAGCCAAAACTATCTCTTCCTCACTTTATGGCTTTTATCATCTCTTCTTGCAACCTTTTTGACCGATCTCCACACACCCAATAAACCGGGAAAACTCAAATTTTGAAATTCAAACATCTACTCTAAAAACTCAAATTTTCTATTCAGTCTCTCTTACTCTCTATTCTTTATCTTCCTCTCCACACAAATTTTAGGGGTTGTTGCGTTAATCCTTTTCACTTTACAAACACACCGACGAGAAATAATGAGGAAGCAGGTACAAACGAAAACGGCAGGGTAAGGTTTCCAGATCCATGTTCTTTTTTGGATTCAAGATTCATTCTATTGTATTTCTTCTACTCACATCGTTGTGTTATTTTTGTTTGCATGTGCAATCAGAAGTTGCTGCTCACAAATATGAGGATAAAGGTATGCCATTTTTTATGATCAAAACAACTATCCCTTTCCTTCCTAATGTGATGAGAATTTGCTTCATCTTTTCTCAAGGTTCAGTTTTCATAAGGAATGTTCAAAAGGGATTCAACAAAAGCAAGGTATCTCTTTTGATTTTCTAAATCTATTGTTTCTTAATCCCTTCTATATTTCATGATTTGATTTTCTATTCTAATTTTATTCTTTCTTGCAATTCAGGTTCACAAATTAGGGTTTGATTGGGCAAGTATTGAGAACTTTGAATGTTGAATTATCTCCTTCTAAGTTAGGTTTGATTTCAGTTTTTTGTGAATATTATAATCTGATTTGTTTCCAATTTTTTACATTATTCAAGGAGTTTTAGTTGAATCATTTAATTTAATTTTTTTAGTTACGTTGTTTCATTGTGATTTTTTATTTGTAATTATTGTGTTCTCTTCGTAGTAATTTATAGGGTTCATGCAAATTAATTAAATAGGAGTATAAACTACATTATTATCTGTGATTTGTTTTTGCTAAAAGCAATTGAACTTTTTTAATTTTTTAATTTTGAAAGGAACTGAATTTTTAAGTTAGAAGAAATGTGCCATTTTTTAATAATTATATTAATTTCATTTAGGGAAACTTAGTGTGAAATAGTTTTTTTAAACTTTAATATTTGACTTTTTGTTTGTTTTGATAGATATAAGTTTGGATTGTTGGAAAATTTAAGTTCCTAATATAAAATATCTTATCAATTGGCTGTTAGTTGTTACCTATTATTGCTTAGTTGTCATATTTATTAGAATTTGTTTCGATCTTTTACCTATTATTGCTTAGTTGTCATATTTATTGGGTCTATTTTTTAGGAGTTGTTAGTGGGATTTAGATGATTTTCTCCACTGCAATTGTTTTTGTTAAATTTCAAATTTATTTTTAATATTTGTACCAATTTTAATTTTCTCCAGTTTGTTTGCTTGGGGATAGGTTCTCTGTGTTGCTTCCTAGTCAAGCAACCAATACACTTCTCTTAATTAATATCAATCAATTCAGGCAATCCTTTGACCATATTCCTTTTGTTAAGCACTCTCAAACCTTTCATACTAAGATGTGCATACCTATTGTGCCATAGTTGAGATTCTTTCACCTTAGGCTTTGTTTGCAAGTTTGGAGGGGAGGGAATGATTTTGAAAAAAAGTAAGAAACAAGTGGAAGGAATAGAGAAGTTTGGGAGGTAAGGAGTTTGGAAGGTCATTTATTCTTCATAACACAAAAACCCCCAATTTGGTGGAACTTAAAAATTGTATTGGATGGGAGTTTGGAGGGGGTTTGACGGGTTTATATGAATTATTTAAATTTAATTAATGTTGTTATAATATTCTTAAATTCATAATATATTAATCATAAGTATTCATTTGTCATTCTCTATGAAAAATACTTTCTCATAAAATGTAAAAGATTTCTCTAATTTTCTCTCTATTTCCCTCCCTCCAAAGCCCTCCCCTCCCCCCTAAACTCGCAAACAAAGCCTTAGTGATTTGAACACACCTAGGTATCAAAACTGATGCAGTGACTATGTACAATATGTTCAATGTCATAGCTGTAGTGACTATTAAACCTTTTTCTTCATGAAACAGTTGGCATACATTGTTTCTAAAAACAATGGTAAGACCGTTTTGTTGAAGTTGACCTATAGTCAACAAATTGTTGCTCAGACCTGGAAGATAATACACATCAGTGATGATATGAATTCTTCCTTCAATGCTTAATCTCATATTACCTTTACCCAACATGGCCATCTTTGAATCATTGCCTAACTTGACTGATTTTCTAAAGTTTTCATCAAAATCAATAAGCCAATTCTTGGTTCCTACCATGTGATTGTTACACCCACTGTTAGGATACCAAGATTCCTCAATTCTTTCTTCACTTTGTCCTGATTAAGCCATGAACAGAGTTTCTTCTTCCCCTTTCTCAGCATAGATAACATTCTCTTCCTACTCAGGACACTCATTTCCATAGTGTACATGCTTATGACACTTATAACATTCAATCAAAGCCTTGCTTTGTGTACCTCTTCCACGACCTCTTGATGCATTTCTTCCTCTACCCCTGCCAGCATTTTATACAGTGAGAGCTTGTTCGGCATTGTGATCTTTCTGACCCTTCATACGTTGCTCATGAACAAGGAGATTGCTCTGTAACTCATCAATGGAAAGAGCTGTTACATCGTTTGATTCTTTGATAGAGAAAACTACATAGTTAAACTTTTGAGCCATGGATCGAAGAATCTTCTCAACCACTATGACCTGTTGCATTGTTTCTCCATGTGATGTCATGCGATTTGCAATTGCTAGAGTTCTTGCGAAATATTCATTAACTGTTTCACTCTCCCCCATGGCAAGAACTTCAAAATCACGTCTTAAAGCCTGCAATTGAGCTCTCTTGACCTTTGTTGACCCCTGATACTATCTTCTCATGCCATCCCAAATGTCTTTCGCTGTATCACACACCAAGATTGTCGCCAAGATTGATCTATCAATCGATTGAAAAAGGTAATTCTTTACCTTTAGATCACGAAGCTTACTTTCTTCAGCTAACCGTCGTTGCTCCGCCGTAGCATTCAGAGGGGAAACCACAACACCGTGCTCAATCTGATTCCAGTACTCTTTCGACCGGAGAAGATTCTCCATCAACATTGACCAATAGTCGTAAAACCCATCGAACTTAGGAATGTCAGGTTGAAGATATATAGTTTGATGTTTCAGCCATATTTGCCGTTGAAAGACGAAAAGAATGGTGAAAGAAACAAGAAAAACAGTGAAGAATTACGCCGGAACCGTTGCAACGGTCGCCGGAGAATAACTGTAACTGTAAGCGGAACTCACTTGAAAGGTAGTTACACGTGCGTTTTTGGATCGTAGCAGATGATACCACTTGTTGGAAAAATAGTTTCCCTCATTTATTCATTCAACAACAATGCCTTATATAGGCTAGTACAAGCAAGGATGAAGCGGGCTTTACAAATTTCTGGTAGTGAGACTAGGCCAAATTGGCCCAAGACGGAAAGGTAGATAAAGAAATTAAACAAATTAATACAATACGTACAAGGTAGAAACGAAAAATTTATTCCCTAAGACTATTCAATCTCAATTTCAGTCATTAGTTTCTTCTTATAACCCTATCTTGTTTAACATGTTTATCTAAAAAAATGAGAGGGTTGAGTCTTTAAGAGCATCCACAATGGAGATACTCATTTTTGAGTACTTAACCGGGTCCCACGTGTACACATTACTAATTTATATTTTTAATAATGGTACCTAATAAGTACTCAATACCTCCAGCCCAAAATCTTTTAAAAAGTTCTATATAGATCCCACTAATAATACTTCTCACCAATAACTCTACTTCATTATGAATGGGACCCATCAAAACAATATAGGTACCAATTCTTAATGTAGAACCAGTACCTATTAGGTACTCATTTATATTTTGCTCCAATGGAGATACCTATTAAGTACTGATACTTAAAAAATAAGTACCTACCATTGGAGATGGTCTAAGGTTGATTTAGTTCCTACTGCACCTAGTGTCAGTAGTCATAGGGAAGTTGTTTGTTTGAATTCACAGATAACATGGGGAATGCAGTCCTACAAAGTCTACATAGTCGCCTAAATTCTCTTTAGAGGACTAGAGCCCAAATATACTCATCTTATCATTATGTAGAATTTTCTCGGAAAATACCAACTAACGGCTAATTATAGACTTTGAGTTAACATTTCAACGTAAACATATATGTAGCCCGAAGTCCACTAATTCATTTTCTTACATACACATGTCCCTAAGAGCATGAAAACAAAAAAAATTTGCAAAAATTAAATGTCAAAAAATGCAAAAACAATCCCACCAACATTTTTTTTTTTGTTAATTATATTTTTATTCTCTAAAGATGTCAATTTTTTTATAAAATTTCGTTGATAATATATTAAAATTATTAATTTAATAATTTAAGTATTTAATATTTATTTTTATTTTATTCATGTGAGTTTAGTTCAGAAACAGTCGGTAGAAAACTCACATTACATATGCAAGAATCGAAGTTCAAACTTCGAACACTGAATAGTAAAATTATTAAACTAAAAATAATAATTTTATTTTATAAAAAAATTAAATATTAAAATTTAAAACAAAAAGTTTATATGATCAAAGTTTGAAGAAAATTTTAAAAAGACTAAAATTGAAAATTGGTATATTTAAAGTTAATTACTCCATAGGAAGGAAATTGTAATGTTCTTGTCTATCACTATCTATATAAAAACTCACCTCCTCAAAAGTCAAGCATACACTCATACACGTTTGCATCACAATAGATACAATACAAATTAATAATTAAGAAATTACACTTTTTTTTTTCCCGAAAGGTATTAAGAAATTACACTTACTATTAATGACACTTTCTTTGACCAAAATATTGCACCAAGATGGTTTTATATAGTGAGATATACTGTAATAATTTTTAAGGTTGAGATGGTATTAATTATAACATTTGTACTATAAATAATAATAATTGGGGAAAACTTGTGTATGTTTTAATTAAAATTGGTGATGATGTTATATCAATAAAATAAAAAAATAAAATTGGTGATGAAATTTATTATTTCATAATGATGGCACCGTCCATTCCAAATATATATGTATTTTTCTTTGGGCGAGGTGATCTAAACTAGCGGTGTACATGGGTTGGGCAAACTCAATTGACCCACTAAAACCCACTTAATCCAATCCAAAAAAGTGGGTTGGATCGGGTTATTGAGTTTGTATAGATTTCAAAATAAAAAATCCATAAATAAAATTGGGTTTCGGGCCAAACCCAACCCATACTCAAAAAACCCACTGAATCGGTAGTGCTATGATTTTTTAAAATAATTTTCATATTAATATTAAATACTTTCCATCATTAAAAGAGAAAAACCTCTAGTTCAATTCTTAAATTTCCAAAATAAGTTGTATGTGTTTTATTTCAAACGACAAACGCATTACTCTTGCTTACATCACAATTTTAACGCATTCTCTGATCATCCCGTCTTCACTTTTCCACTTCTTTTTGTCACATTTAAAAGTAACAATATGGTGATGATATTATCATTTTATGATACTAAAAAAGTAGTGAAAATATGTTACACTATTTTTTAAGAAAATAAAAAAGTTGAGCCATTTTTATAAAAAAAATATGATTATTCGTCATTTAGTCTTTTAATATTAAAAAATAAATAAAAATATTTAAAATTTGGGTAACCCACACAACCCACCCAACCCAACCCGGAAATAAGTGGGTTTATCCAACCCGGCCCAATATTAAAGTGGGTGGTTATTTTTCTCAACTCAATCCGGAGTACCCTATATGGTTCGGGTTTTGGTTTTGCCTAAACCCAACCCAAACCGGCCCATATACACCCCTAATCTAAACTCTTTTTTTTATGGCAGATTGTATACTTTTTTAAAATAATAATAAATATTAATAATAACAATAATAATTTGCCAATATAAATTTTTTGTACACACCAAATCCATTATAATTTTTTGAACAAGTAAATCCACTATAATTATAAGAGAATTTTTATTATATTAAAAAATTAATAAATTTTACAAACACCTTAAACTAACTAAGTACTTTTTTTTTTTTTTTTTTTAATTTTAAGAAAACTAACCAAATACATTAAAACATCAAAACAATATCACCTTAATTAATGTTGACGAAAATAATGTTTCCTCTATGTAGTGCTTGTGATAATACTCATTGGCTGTGCAACCTTAATTAAAATTTAGAAAAAATAATAATTATGAGGACCAATTTTTAATTCACCAAATTAATCATATAAACAAATAATTTAAATAGAAGAGTGTTTTTATTGTAACTTACACTCTCTATCACGCACACTCTTTTAAAAAAACACTTATCTATTGGGTCGCATTATTCTTTCTTTTTTTCTAATCATTTACCAAGAAATTTGTTTAGTATATTGATAGAAAACTTCTTTTCTATAAGGCCAACTAAAATTTATCTAAAATATTTAATCGAACTTACATAATTGATTTCGGATACATTAAAATTACATAACATGTTTTTTTTTTTGACGAAAATGTTGGAATTTATTTACTAATTAATCATACAACACATGCTCAACAATAAAGATTAAATATATAATTTTACTTTAGTGCGGAAGCCAAATAAACATATAAGCATGTATATGAAATAAGATCTACAACATGTTGATTTATCAAAGATCGATATTAGGAATACCTGGATAGAATAATCATAGGTGAATTGACCATTGATGAGCTAATCCTGAAACGCAAAGAGAGACGGATGACGAGCACCCGATGACTTGTGGTTCTTCCTCAACCGAGACTTTTTATGCCCTAAGCGCTCTTCAGATGGGGAGAAGATGCGATATGCGGTGTGTCTGGTATATTGGGGACCATAGCCTATATATAGTGTGATGACTCATTAGGGTTCCCGTTATTCCGAAATGGGTCATCCTGACATCCACTCATATCGAGCCCATATCCAATTAATTAAATCAATTAATTCTAAATAGAAATCTAATTAACCTTTTAACTTTATTTGATCACTTAATCAATCAGGCTCTTGATCGATAAATAGCTAATATAATTAACAAAGATATTTGACCACATAATATTATTGGAATATCCTGAAATATTCCAACAATCTCCCACTTGGGCAATATATCGTAATAATTATATCATTATTCCTTAGGCGCGCATCCGAATGATATTTATCTTTAGATTTCAACCTTACAATCTGGTCCATCTCATACATCAATGATGGGACCACCGCGGCTGTCGTCACTGACGTATAACGTGACGGAACCCCGACGACCACCATATCAATGTACTTTACGACATAGATCGATATGGATGAGTGGCATGGAAATTTCATGCAATGTGATATCTAAATCATGCCTATTTCCAACTGGTCCAACTAAAGTCTTTAGTGAGATCAAACTGAAGTTTGCAAATTAATATTTGCACAAAAGATACAGAACCGGTTATAATAATAATAACGTTAAACTTTATTTCTGCAGAAAACCTTAACAAATATTATGAATTTGTATCAATACCAAAGTTAGAACAAACCTAAAGAGAGACTCCCACTAATCCAAGACATCCTTAGTGACAAAAACAATATGAAAGACCTTAGGTGTCAAGTCTTCGATTAGTGAGTCAGCTAGCATAAAATTTATATCTATATGTTCTATCCTTCAACAACTTATAAATCGATAAAAAATAAAACAGTTGTTAAAGCATTATCTGACTAATTTATGTCACAATATAACTTGAGTTGTCTTTCAAAAAAAAAATTTACTTTATGCAACCAAGTGACATAAATACTTACAGTCATTTCTTGAGTTAGAATTTCTATTATAAATGGACATTCAAAATGATCGGAGTCGAACACACTGATGATCTCTAAATTATTCAATCTCCGATATGTGAGCACAAATTATTTTTGTTCTCTACAACAATCCTTAAGGTTGCTTCATTCCGACAATTCAACAAATTTGAATTGCTCTAGTATCTGCCAAATGATCTTATTATTACGCTATTTCCGGATGCATATAAGTAAGATCATAAATAAGTTTCTCAAAGCTAAAACATATAAGAAAACACTTTATTTTCTAAATTTCTAGATTTTCTTTTGGACAATTATTGAGACTTTTAAACCATCTCCCTTTTATGATTAAAACAATCCCTTAGTTTATTGACTTTCATGTCGAATTTACTTTCAACTTTATTGATATAATTCTTTTAAAAATCGAATGATACAATGAGAATGATCTATAAGTATCAAATTTCCTAATACAAAAGAGGTGTGCCCAAGATCTTTTGTCACTAAACTTTTGTTAGTGATATATTGGTTTCGCACAACGATCATATATCACTGTTGACTTGATAAAATAAAATCGACATATAAAAAACTAAGAATACAAACATACTCCCACTGGACCTGTATAACCCACAACTCTCCATAATATACATCTCAGAACAGAATGAGACAATTATTTGATGAGACTTTTGTAGTACCATTAATTAGACAACGTCCTAAACTCATAAATGGATTTCATTTGTTTGCAAAACATCCACTTTGTGTTTATTGACACAAAATTTCACTTCTTGCATCTTATTGTATTTCATAATGTCACCATTAAGAAATATTATCTTGATATCCATCTTATGAAGCTCCAAATTTATAATAAGTAGAAGGTGCCGTGACTATCCTAATAGAGTTTTCAAATCAAAACAGACATGATTTCTCTTTTCAGTTAATACTTTATGACACTCGACAGACAATTCTTGAAGGTATTGAGTTTGTTATTTATGAATTAATTTCTCCACTTAATTGAGAGGAAGAACACTAATGTCCTTATGAAGATCCAAATTTACTATATAAATAGCAACTTTATGAATTGGTATTGAACCAATTCTTCCTCGCTCAATTTTGTTCTTTTACCATATCTCTCCTCCAAACTCAATATCTTCAAGAGACTTTAAAGTTTCTGTCTCAAAATGTTCATTAACATGAGACCAAAGTTTATATTTTTTCAAAATTTTCAACAATTCAAGATTGTCACAAGTCATAACTAAATTGACTATACTAATATTTAAATTTTAAAAGACAAATTAAATCCCGCGTTTTAATTAATAATAAAGAATTTATAACATAAAACCAAAAATTTTAATCATATAATGATTCACCAAATTGTCTTTTAAATACAAATATTATTAGTAACAACAATCTAACAAATAGTTGAAATACCATCAATCTTCACCGACTTATTTTCCCTCTAGATTGATGTGTCTTTAACATCATTGGAGATTTGTCAGCTTAGATCATATGTTCTTATTATTCTTAATATGCCCTTATCCTTTGAGGTATTTACATAATGAGCACTAATTTATTTTCTCTTGCTTCAATATTTTCTTTATTGCACACTTTATGAAATGGTCATTTTAAAGAATCATTTCTAACTTTAATAGAGATAAACTAATTGTGCAACAAGAACACTAAAGGATATATTTTCAACAAGGTCACTTGATTGCCGAGATCACAACGCTTTAGCAAGATTAAATATTCACATAATGTGCTCCTAATATTTTCTTTGCTCGACAATCTTAATGTAATTTCATCTCTCCAACGAGAGTTTGTCTTTCTCCTTATTGCTTTAGAAGCACTCTAATTTAAGCAAAGAAAAACACGACAAAATTATGCCATATTAAATAGCACCTCAAATGATATTTATGTAATTAAAACTTTATGATCACATGACCTTCGTGATTAGGAGTATACTCACTTTCTAAACTTGATTCTCACTTTAAAATTACCGAATAGTGAGAGAATTTGAGTTTCTTCATCTTTATCCAAGGTCTAGATCCAAGAACATAATGTTCTTCTTTTATTCCAAAGAGTTAGAATTTTAAGAATTTAAATTTCAACGTTATTATGCAGATACGTAAACTATATTAGTTTATAGAAAACAAAAAATCACTCACCAAAATACCTAGTGCACCATTGATGTCAAACCCTTAGAAAATCACATCAATTGCTAGTGGTATTTTGTGACAATGATCAAACACTAACAATCAATATTGACAAACAATAAATTCTTATGATCGTCACATGTTTACCATTATAGTGTGAATGCAATCCACTAAATACTTGCACGGATTTACACTTATACAATTTTATTATGCATGTCAATAAATTATTACATGGACATGCACATCTTTATTTGTAAATTTGTAAATTCTAAGACAAAACAAGATACCAAACGCACCATTAATCCACAATCTTTGATTGCCAAGAATTAACTGCAAGCGGTACTCTAAACGTAATGATCAAACATTGGTAATAAGTCCTGTCAGATAATGTATGTCTTTGACACCAACCATTATCCACATGGAGAAAAAAAAAACTTAATAATCACCACTCATTTACCATCACAGGAATGAAATTATCCGGCCAAACTGTGTCTTCCTTTTGGCCGACTATAACAATTCGCATGAATAATTTCACACCACATCTTTTGTAATTCCAACTGAATCAAATATACGCAACAGAGGTTACTTTTGCAACTTGTTGTTTCAACCAACTCAATCAAAATTACTAGACAATTTAATAAATTGAGTATATATGTATATAATTATTCGGCCAAACTGTGTCTACCTTTTGGCAGACCAAAATAGCTTGCATGAACAATTTTATACATATTTTGTTATTTCAATTGAATCAAATCTACACAACAGATGTTATTTTTGAAACATGTTGCTTTAACCAACTCAATCAAAATCACCTGACAATTTTTTAACTCAAATGGGAAAAGTCTTAAATTTACAAGGCACTACCCACCAAATGTAGGTCATATTCCTTTATAATGTCTGTAACACCCCGATTTTCGAAGCCCAAAAGTAGGCAGTTTTTTTTTTTAAACAACAAAGACTTTGAAATAAAACATTCACGATCGCACTTAAATTAAATCAGAGTAAACCATTTTCAAAATAACGATCGTAATGCAATGCCTCTTTTATAAATTGTTTTCACGAATAAAAGTTTAAGATTAGAACCAAACGTTATGTCTAAGCAGACATAGCGACATCATTTATTCCAAATAATTATCGTAATACAATTTCAATATAAATACAGCGGACAATAAATAAGAGCAAACGAGACTCTTAAACTACTACCCCTAAGCTGATCTTTAAACTCTAACTGAAAATGACTGGGTGACGAAGACCCACAGACAGCTTCAAGCCTTGCCGCTTTTCCACGCGGTACAAATAAATCCCTAAAAATGCTCGTAGAGGATCACGATCTAAAAATAACATATAACCAAAAATACGCAGCGCAAGATATACAATACATGGCAGCATATACTCATTTATCATATGAATCACACATTATAGAATTTAAGTGCACAAATTGTCTATCCATCACACACAACAATATTCGAATGCACAATTAGCCTATCAATGCAGACTCTACATGATTGTGATCACCCTACCCGGGACTGTTTCACATGCATGAATTCCAGAATTTAACCTCTCCGCAGAGAGTCGTAGGCTTCATGTGGACACCAATCACTGGCTGTCGCACACCTACTAAACCCCACAGGGCAGGTGAAGTCACACAGACAAATCACCGGTGAAGTCACACAGACAAATCACCAACTCAATAGAATCCCGCAGGATTAGGTGAGTCACACAGACAAACACCCGGTGCTTAGGTGGGCCCACACAGGAAATCCACACCCCTACACGCAACTATGAAATGCATGAGCATACTTTCTATTTTAGCATATATAGGGCAGTCACACAGACAAATCACCCGTGTAGTCTCCATCTGACATACACGTTCCATACATGCTCATGCAACTAATTACATATCATACAAGCATATGTAATCACAACCACAACAACATACATAGATTCTCAATCATATGTATTCAATCACAACAACATACATATATTTCTAACAAAATTCATATGTAAGACAAATACACATCATGTACAACCAGACATTCAATCAAGTACATGCATCAACATTTCATATTATTCAATCATATGAAATTCACAACAACCACTCAAGCATGTGTAGAATATAGCCTGTTCTCAAACAAGTTCTCGTCACGAGAATACATCACAAAACAACCATGCTCATAATTCATATTGCATCATATCAAGCAAATACACATATTCAAGCAACAATTACACATGCATAAAAAGCACTCGATATTTCGAGGTATATGAAATCGTTAGAAAGTGCCCTTACCTCGGCAAGCTTCCAACACATCAACTTACGCTACGCGAGCAATATCCGTCTCTCTCGACGAAGTCCCCAAATCGGCTAATCCTCTCAACCTTTCACAACACATAACTTATCTAAGTTAATACCACATTCTAATTGGTTACTCAAATAAGTCGTAGTTCGGCTGCTAATGGATTCAAGACCTATGGTTGTTCCCTCACAACTAACTAGGCTCCACATGTTTTCAAAACGACTCTTTTGAAAACAACAACACTTTAATAAAATAGTTTCTCATCACAAAATGTCATTTAAATCAACCCCGACTATTTTAAAACACTTCAAAAAGAAAAGATCTTTTCAAAAAATTTATGCATCATAAGTTCCAAAATCGTTTAAAACTAAACAAGTCCAAACTAAAAATTTTCTCGTATGACTTATAAATAAATACATTTTGCACGTACGTAACTAAAATCTTTTTTAAACGCAACTCTCGACACAAGAATTTTCATTTCAAATAACAAATTAATTTTCAAACAATTTTATCTCTTCATAGAAAATAATCTATATTATTTTTCTACTACTATACTTCAATTTCAAAACGGTGATAAAACAGTTACAACTTGAAACGACCATAACTCATTCAATTTTTATCGTATCGAGACAAACCATACGCCAAATTCATCGTCTTGAAAAGAAGGATTTTATGGTCAACCTTTTAGGGCACAAAAACAATTTTAAAATGATGAAAATGCCCCTTCAAGTTTCGGACAGAATTGGAATCACCTCAAAACAATTGTTTTCAAAGATCAAACATAGTTAAAGTACTTAAACAATTACTAAATTCACATAAACCAACTCAATTTGATTTAATTTAAAACTTATCCACTTTTTCAAAACCCTAACTTCAAAACCAACATAAAATTTTAGGGCTTTTGATTCCTTACATTTTCTTTCAAAAATTGTTACACCAAAACAATTTGTAAGGACTTTAATTGCAAGAAAATCATAAAAGAATTTTATTTCCAAACACTTTAAAAAATCACAAACTTTCTAAAATGCTCACAATCAAAATTTTATTTTAGATCTATAATCACAATAACTCACTCAACAATATTAACAAAAGAAAAGAGTAAGAAAATCAAAACTTAACACAAATCGCTTTGAGCATAAAATCAAACAATTCAAATCATAAATTTTCTCTTGGATCTATCATTAACTATCATGGATCTATAACATTAATTAATAAAAGAAATAAGCAAGAAAAATCAAAACTAAAACTCCCTATACCCTCATAATTTGTTCGGCTGAAATATGGAGAAAAAAAGGGGTAAGGATTCACTACCTCATGGTGCTTTGATCCATAGTGTGATGATGTTGAGATCCTAGGAAGCTTTAATCTATGCATTCATGAAGAGAATTGGAAGAAACATTTGTGGAAGGAGGAGGGAGGTGGTTCACGGCAATTGGAGGAAGTGAGATGGAAAAGTGTTTTCTTCACAAAGCCAACACTTAAATAGGTGTTCCTAGTGAATCCAAGCCCTTGGATTAATTACTAAACCATGTTGCTTAAATCTAGCCTATCCATTTGTTCCACTCACAAAATATAATAATAATATCTAACTAAAATATCTAGATATTTTCATAATTTTAGCCAACTCATCTCGCTCAGTTCCCACGTTTGCTTTTAAACGAGTCGTATCTCGCATACCGATAAATTTTATGAAAACTGAAAATTCTATCGTAAATCACTTCATTAAAACAATTCACAAACTTTCGAATAATTTTATTCCGAATAAATTTTCGCTCCTAAGCTCGGAAAAATATAACGAAATCAAATTATCATCACAGTCGATATAAAAAGTCTTCATTTAAATTTTGACAGAATTCAGAAACCGTAAAATTTTCAAACAGCGGGTATATCTTGCCCGTTTTATCAAAAGCCACTAGAAAATTATTTTCAACATTTCGACGAGACAAAAATGTTTCTAAACTCATTTAAAGCTTATAAAAACATTGTGCCCATTTTTCAAACGTTAAACTACGCACAAGCACAATCTCAGCAAAATTTATGTCAGAATAGACAATTAAACATGAAACCGATAATAACATAAAGCAGAAACTAATTAATATATCAAAAATCATATTTCTGCTACAGTAATTCTACAGGTCTTACAATGTCCTTTCATAATCATATGATTAATTGACATCCCTTAATGTGAAACTAAATTCTCACCACCAAACTAAAATTGGCATGAAATATAACCGAACAACATGGCAAAAAAATTTATTGTAGAAATTTAATAACAATAAATCCAAACATCATAATCATGCTATAAACTAAATATATAATTTTAAATAAAATTAAATCTTTATATATACCAAAGTATATTCATGCCACAATTGATTCACATATACTTAATGATTCTTTAAATAAAGAAACAAATAATTCTAGAATCATATTTTCCAAATTAAAAGGAAATAATTCTTTATATTCTAGAATAAAAGATTTCTAAAACAAAATGAAACAAAACTTTATATTCTATAAATAAATAATTAATTATAGAATCTTTATCTTTCAAAATTTAAAGAATCGTAACTTTAATTTTATACATACTAAATTGGATTAAAATATTTTGAGATTCATCATCAATTGTTATTTAACGGCAATTGATCTCTTACGAAATATATATATATACTAACCAAATATATAAATATTTCTCAAAATAAACCTTAAGTACAAAACTAACGTGAATCAATTTTAATCAGATAACTCAAATCAAATTCAAAAACTTATTTTAAGCATTAAATCATGTTTACAACAACCTTTTAAATAAGTCAAACCGAAAGATTTGATTTGAAACATTTAATCCCCAAAATTAAATTAAATCCTTATTTTTAACATTTGATTTTGAACTGAATAAAATCAACTTCTAAAACCATATCAAAATCCTTAATTCTGATTCTAAATGGCATAAAACCATATTCATATCTATTGTTGGTTCAGATTTCATATTATTTTGTAACTTATATATGCCGAACGAAATTCTTGATACATAATCTTAGCTTTGAAAAAGCACTAAATTAAAACAAGAACTTTATTCTTTCCTGGACTTATTCAATGAATAATAAATTGACATTAACACATAATAAAGCAAATTTGAACCATAATTGCAAATTTGCCACAAATTTTGAATAAAGCAAATAACTTTAGCCAAATAATCTCGCGTTGACCATCAATTTTAAAATTAACTAAACCATTCTTTGAACAACTTTCACATGAAAGCAAGCAAAAAACAAAAATTACTTTATACACAAAATCAATTCTTTGTTTACTAAACGCAAATTGATTTCATATAGAAACCAAGAATTATTTACTTTGCAATCTGGATAAATTAATTTAATATATCGCAAAAATATATTGATCCAGAAAGAAAATAAATTGATGAACACCAAAAGAATTGTTAGATGAATTGAGTCAAAAACAACTTCGATCGAAATAAAACAATAATCCATCATCAGCAATTCTTCAATTTTAGGTACACAAATCACAAATAATCCCAATAAATTAAACATGAAGACCCGCTCTGATATCTATTGTTGGAATTTATTTACTAATTAATCATACAACACATGCTCAATAATAAAGATTAAATATATAATCTTACTTTAGTGCGGAAGCCAAATAAACATATAAGCATGTATATGAAATAAGATCTATAACATGTTGATTTATCAAAGATCGATATTAGGAATACCTGGATAGAATAATCATAGGTGTATTGACCATTGATGAGCTAATCCTGAAACGCAAAGAGAGACGGATGACGAGCACCCGGTGACTTGTGATTCTTCCTCAACCGAGACTTTTTATGCCCTAAGCGCTCTTCAGATGGGGAGAAGAGGCAATATGCGGTGTGTCTGGTATATTGGGGACCATAGCCTATATATAGTGTGATGACTCATTAGGGTTCCCATTATTCCGAAATGGGCCATCCTGACATCCACTCATATCGAGCCCATATCCAATTAATTAAATCAATTAATTCTAAATAGAAATCTAATTAGCCTTTTAAATTTATTTGATCACTTAATCAATCAGGCTCTTGATCGATAAATAGCTAATATAATTAACAAAAATATTTGACCACATAATATTATTGGAATATCCTGAAATATTCCAACAGAAAAAATTACATAACATGTTATTCTTATAATACAATAAGTATTTATATTATTCAAACATCAGAAAATGAGGTACTTTCACTACAAAAAAACTGCAAAATAGCGGCGGTTGGATTGAGTATGCGGCGACAGTTAAACCGCCGCTAAATGTTTAGCGGCGGTTATAACTGCCGCCATATACTCAATACAACCGTCGCTGTTTTCCAGTTTTTTTGTAGTGTTTACAATGGCTTAATACATCACAACAAAAAAAATAGATAAAAAAATTAAACAAAATTAATAGAATTCGTCCAATGTGTTTTGTTTTTTCGCTGCTAGTTCTAATAAGTTGCAAAACTTAGAAGAAGTTTTCAAAAACTCTCAAAACACAATTCAACCCGCCTTCTTGTGTTTTTCACACCTTCATTCTTATCTCAATTTTTTCCTTGAATCTAACATTTCAACATGGAATGAGATATGCCACTTACATTAATTCATAACTCTATTATTCTAATTTTGTGTACATATTTCGTTTTTTTATCCTCATTGTTTACTTTTAATTTCTTTTTAATTTGCATAGTTTGATCCACATCGAAACACCATCAACATAAGTGGAAGCGTAAACATAGTTTCTTGACTAAACGAGACTCAAATAAACAGATATCTTTTTTAAATTGCTATATATTGCTATTTAATTTATAACCATGGTTATTTTTGTAACTAACTTTTAGTTTTTTATTTTCTTTAATATGAAACTTTTAATTTTGTTTCTGTTATTTGAGTGGTTTAAGAATTTCTTTGTTTGTTTGTCAAAAAAATAATTTCTTTGTTTGCTTCGTATTGTTGATTGCATCTCTTTCGTTTGTTTATTTTTAATTTTCAATGAATTCTTTTTCAATTTTGAGTTAATCTAATGTTACAAAAATATGATATTAATTTCATAAAGTTTCTCATGTGTATGTATGGTTAAGTTTTCTGAAAGTTGCTTTGGTAGAAGTTGTTTATTGACATAAGGTTATCCTTTGTTACATTAAAATTTTTTGTCTATTTAATTTTAAATAATTTATTATCAAATGGACATCATAAGTTGTTTTCCATAAAAAAATCTAATTACAAAAGAAAATGCAACCATGGTCATTACAACAAGATGCAAATGCTCTTTCATGTAAGAAATTGTAATCTAAAATTACGGTCAATGAAAATGATGATGAAAATGATTACATGAATAAATAAGTATAATGCATTAATGTGAGAATATTTTATATTAACATGTGTCCGCTTTTTTATAGGGTTAATTATTAAAACATAATTTAGATTAACAACTAATTCCTATGTATTCTAGATGTTGTAGTGATATATCATACATGTTTGCTCTTTACATTTTTGGGTTTTTCGGAGAAGAAGAGAGGGTGCTACACGCTTAAGGGAGAAAATTGATGATGATATAACTCGTCAATAATTTTGTTTTGTCATAATTTTTAATAGAGATCGATATTTTTCGAAGTGTTTGTTAGTATTAATTTACACAAAATTACACAAAAAAAACATACTATTAAAAAATTATACGCGCAATAAAAAAAGTGGACGATTAAGGGATTTTAAATGTGATAGTACTCATAGTATTCAAAATGTGAAATGTAACGTTCGTCAGATGTATTTGTATTCTAATTCTTTTTTTTTTGTCAAGTAGCCTAGTGGCTAGAAAATCCACCTTAAAGGAGAATAAGTGAAGTGTCCCGAGTTCGAACCCGGGCTCCTGCACATATAATGCGATGTCTCTACCAACTGAGCCAAGCTCACGGAGACATTTGTATTCTAATTCTAATTAAGAGATTTTAGAGTTTGAAGTTTTTGTTGGCCTTTATTTTTTGCATCCTCTTATGCATAGCAATGAAATGAAATGTTGAATATGGATTATGGAAAAGATTTTGCTCTTATTTAAACTTTATTCGCAGCTTTTATTGATAGTGTTTAGGTCAATTATGGGTTTTTTTACTCATTACTCATCATATATACAATTATTTACGATCCTTTCGTCTTCTCTCATTGTCCCAATTATTTACAAATTTAGATGTAATTTTAAGCAAATACTTATTTCTATTTTAGGTGTAATATATTCTTTTTATTTTTAATTTTTTTAATAGGTAACGATATTGGTATTAACATTGTCGTTCTCAAGAGTAAGAGACTCTGTTAATTTGGAAATTGATCGTCAATTAAATAAAGATAATAATCGATAATAAACATATATCTACAGGTGTGATACTTTACCTATGGTTTGGATCATTAATGCATGTAAAGTACAATATTTATATTGAGGGAAACTAAAAATACACAAATTAATTTAAATAAAAACCAAATTTATAATAAATCACTATGTGCAATTTATATACGTTAGCAAAATAGAAAATGAAGATCACACAAACGGGCGCGTTCCGCGCAAATTTGGCCACTAGTTAAAATATAAAACAAAAAATTCATATGATCAAAGTTTGAAGAAATTTTTTTTTTTTTATTTTTTTTTTTGGTTTTCACCACAAGTTGAATCTGGTTCGGGGGTCAGTTCTGGCATCAAGTGGTTCCAGTCCCCTCCCGATCGCAGTTGCGGGGGATCGAACCGTGGTCCTCCCTATCAAGTTCAGCACCAATCACCACTGAACCAACTAACGATTGGTAGTTTGAAGAAAATTTTAAAAAAACTAAAATTGAAAATTGGTATATTTAAAGTTAATTACTCCATTGGAAGGAAATTGTAATCTTCTTGTCATGCATACACTCATACACGTTTGCATCACAATAGATACAATACAAATTAATAATTAAGAGATTACACTTTTTTCTCCGAAAAGTATTAAGAAATTACACTTACTATTAATGACAGTTTCTTTGACCAAAATATTTCACCAGTATAGTGAGATATACTGTAATAATTTTTAAGGTTGAGATGGTATTAATTATAACATTTGTATTATAGATAATAATAATTGGGAAACACTTGTGTATGTTTTAAAATTGGTGATGAAATTTATTATTTCATAATGATGGCACCGTCCATTCCAAATATGTATTTTTCTTTGGGCATTCCGCTGGTATAAGTTTGTATAAATATTTTTACATTTTTTTATGGCAGATTGTATACTTTTTTAAAATAATAATAATAATAATAATAATAATAATAATAATAATAATAATAATAATTTGCCAATATAAATCTTTTGTATACACCAAATCCACTATAATTATAAGAGAATTTTTATTATATTAAAACATCAAAACAATCAGGGCCGGTCCCGAGTATTTGGAGGCCCTAACCAAATATTAAGAATGAAATTCTAGTTAAAAAAATTGTTTAAAAAGAGTCATTTTCTATTTCAATTATAAATAACATAAAAAAAATCAAAAGTAATTATAATAAATAACATTCAAAAGAGACATATTTTAATCAATTACATTAAAATACATCTTCAAACAAAAATTATTATCAACTTTATAGTTTTTTTTTTTTTTAAAAAAAAACTTTCTAATAATGTTGTTTCTTCTTTTTACAATCAATCGCAAGTTACTTATAAAATAACAATGCGTCTATTAAATTTTTTTTAGTTCAAGTAGTAAAATATTTTTTAGTATTAACAAAGTCAATAATTTTTTTTACATATATAAAAAATTTAATAAACCGATAAAAATAATCAGAGGCCCCTAAATGTTTAAGGCCCTGCGCGGTGGCTCACCTTGCACACCTACAGGGCTGAAAACAATATACCTAACTAAATCTCCCAAATTAAATTTGATTTGAAACTAACCAAATAAACCATTTTCACTTTTAATAAGAATGACGGATGTACGAGGTATGTATGGCACTTAGTAGGGTGTATTAGTGACAATATGGTCAAATAACTAGCTACATCATCACCTTTGGAGCTCAAATAACAAACAATTTTATCAATCAAATAAATTTAATGTATAATTAAACTTCGATAGCTAAGTTTATAGAATCAATTATCAAATAATGTGATAAAGAAAAAAAATATACTTTCGTATCATTTGAAATAATATATTTTGAGACCAATTAATTAATAGAGTAAAATACTAATTAACATACAGTAAAATATCTATTTCATATTTAAATATTTCTTTAGTCACTAGTAATACAATATGAAGTCAAATAACTCTCTCTATCTTCCAAACACACTCACCTCTCTCTAGTTTTTTAGGTCAGCCGCCACCCATCTCCCTTTTCAATCCAAAACTAAACCTCAAGATGTAGCTGCATTTCCGGTGGTGCCTAGCCTCTCTTTGGCCGCATCACCATCTCAACTGATTGGGACAAACCGTCTCCCCTCTCCTTTTGCTCTCACCTTCACTGGCGCGTTCATCGTTTTTCTTGCTGACTTTCCTTCGCCGGCGTGGCCCTCGATGGATTTGGGTCGTCGCAGGAAGTGTTTAGCTGTTCTTGGTCGCGGGAGCCGGTTTTCTCTGGCTGGTTTGAGTCTTTCTGTTTATGGGTCGTCTCTGGCGGTTAGTGGTGGTGGTGCTCCGGTTTGGTCCGCCGGAGATCTTTGTTTCTTCTTCTCTGGCTTGGTGTGGTTCCGATCTGGCCTCAGTTCCTAAGTTTTGGGCGTTTCCTTCCCCGCTGGTAGCGTTTTGTTCTGGTCCTGCCGTCGCTGTTTTGGTTGTTGTTGTCGTGATTTGGTGCTCTGAACTCGCCGGTACTGTCATTCCGCGGTATCCCCTTCCTCTGTGGTGGTGGTCTGGTGTTTAGGTGTTTTGGTGGTTTGAATTTGTGTTAGTGGTGTTGGTGTGGTGATGTGGTGGTGGTTACGGTGGGGTTTATTTGGAGGTGTTGCTGTGTGGTGGTAACGGCGAGGTTGCGGTGTTGGTGTTGGAGGTGGTGTTGCTCCGTCTCTTTAGTGGCTATGGTGGGGACAATGCAAAGTGGTGGCGGTGGTTGGGAGGCGAGGAGGAATGGTGGGGTGGACGGAGCCTGGGGTTGTTTGGGTCTGTTCTTGGCCTTGGTTTTTGTCCTGGCGCGCTCGAAAGGGCGATGTGCGTAGACATTCCGTGTTGATGGTTGTGGTTATCTTATCGTACCTTCAGGACGTATTGGTGTGGGAGAGGTGTTAGATGGTTAATGCCGTGTGAGAGTGGATTCTCTACGATACGAGAGTCTCTTACCATTTTCAAATCTGGTGAGATTTGCAGAACTCTTTGAGTTGCTGAGGGGTGTTCAAATCTGTTGAGATTTGCAGGTCTCTGGTATCTGGTCGAACTTTACTGCATCGGTGTTGACTGTCGGTTCTCTGCCTACAGGTGTCCCTCAACCTTCGACCTTTGGGGCTGCTTTCTAGATCCTGATGGGCCGAGTAATTTTAATTCGAGTTCGGAAATTAGTGTCTAGTGGTGTCACCTAGAGTCGGGTAGGGGTTTTCTCTGATGGGTTTAGTGAATCATTATTGGTGTAGGGGAGGGTTGGGGTGATGATTTGGTGTACTGTTATTTGGTAAAAGTGTTTTATCACTTTACCTTTCGTTGTATGTTTCTCAATAATTCCTCACACTTCTTGTGGAGGAATTGTTCATTAATAAAATTTAGCCGATTCAAAAAAAAAGTCAAATAACTTTTTTTTTTAATAAATTAAATTAGTACATCTAAATTAGATATGAAGTCAAATAACTATTATTAAATAAATTTAAATTATTGATCGATTGATAAAAATAACTCATCAAATAATTATTTTGTTAGATTTCTTCCATTATAGCAGATGCTATTATTAAAAAGAAAAGAAGGAATTTTATATTATAAGAGAGACAAGCTATGAAAGAGGTTTTGTTTCCATAGAATATTGTAAGAAATAAGATTTGCATTTGGGATTTTAAAATTAAATTAAAAAATGGTGCTATATAGTTACATCCTCTATCACACTTTTTTAAAAAAATTCTTATCTGTTGAGTCAAATTATTCTATTATTTATTTTTCTAAAATTTATTTAGAATATTTAGTCGAATTTACATAATTGAATTTGAATACATTAAAATTATATAATACATTTTATTCGAATAATACAATAAATATCTATTATTCAAACATCAAAGAATGATAGAGTGTACTAGTGGTACCACTGGTACCTCCTTGATTTTCTGAACTTTCTCTTGTACTATATATATTATATTTGCCATTCAAAAAAAAGAAAAGAATGAGGTACTTTACAATGACTTAAACATGTAAGTCGACCAAAGTCTCCTATTTCATTTCCTTACAAATATATGTCCCGAAGACCAACTAAGTTTTCTAAAATTCATACCAATCATGAGCTACCTGAAAATTTAAAAGGACCAATGAGCAATTTTTGGGTCAAATTTGCAATTTATAAATTTTTAGGGTTCAATTTAATAAATTTGAGGGACCAAATTAGTTTGTTCTTATACCCTTATCTTGTTTTTCTTTTTAAAAAGGCAAAATATTATTATTAAATTGAAAAGTCAAAATCTCCTTATATACAAAAAATACAAACAAGCAAATAAGCATGCATGTATAAGAACAAAATAGTTTGAGACCTAATATACATGAGCTCTTCACTAAAGTCTAAAGGGACATAAATGCTAAAAACTCAAAATACCAAAATCACCAATACAGGGCTAAGAGAATATAATCTCAAATAGTAATATTTTGACTTACAAGTTATGAGTCATTGTCAATATGGTTGAATTAATTATATGCGTATAATTAATAATTCAATTCTCATATGAAACCTCTATATATAGTTCTCAACACTAATTAGCTTGTACAAACAAAACAAACCTTAATAAAAACAATTGTTGAATTCATCATGGCGAAAATAACTTTTCCTCTAGTTGCAGTGCTTGTGATAATACTCATTGGTTGTGCAAGTGCAAGTCCAAGTGTTAATAATGGTGATTATGGGCATCAGAAGACGATTATAGAATGTATAATATGGCGCAATGAATGTCTCCAGTACGGGATCAATTGTGACCTATACATAAAGTTTTGTCCCTTCACCAAAACTTCTATTCCTCCAGTGTGACTACGGTTCTTATATTTTATATAAAGTTTATTATTATTACTACTATTATATTATTATGCAGTATTATTATATACTATATGAATAATAAAATATTATATATATTAATTAAATAAACTCTAGGTTGATGGAGGATATAATTATAGTTTTCTTTCTTTGTATAATGGTGTGTGTACCATCAATATATAATTAATGAAATAAATTATTATTATTATTATTATTATTATTAAATTTCACATTGCATTTATTTTCTTGTTTCTCTTTTTTTGTACAATTTACTTTCTTGTTTCTAATTGTATTTCGAATGCCATTGTCCCTCATACTAATTTCATATTGCAGGTACACTTTACTAATACTAATAATTGGAATAATTATTTAAATAAATTGTCTAATTTTAAATTCCCTTGATGTCTAATTTTATTTTTGTCTTAAAATTTAGTTCGTTTGAGAAATTACGAAACAATTAATTACTGGTCTTAATATTCATACCTATACAAAAAGTAAAGCATTCATTAAATACATTTTATATTTTTTAATAATATGGATAAAAATGACTTAACTTATCAATATTTATTATTTGTTAATCCATGTACAAAACTCTAAAAAGATCAAAGATTTGAGACGGATGGCGTAATACTTAGTTTTTAGCAGCCAAGAAAAAAATCTGCAAAAATTAAATAGGTTAAAAATGAAAACAATCCCACAATCAGTTTTTTTTTTTTTTTTTTTTTTTTTGGGTAATTATATTTTTTATCCTCTAAAGATGTCACTTTTTTTTATAAAATTTCATCGATAATACATTAAAATTATTTGTTTAATAATTTAACTATTTAATATTTATTTTCATTTTGTCTATGCGAACTTAACTCAATGGTAGAAAAATCGTATTATATATGTAGGAGCTAAAGTTCGAAATCTAGACAATGAATAGTAAAATTATTAAACTAATATTAATATATTAAAACATTAGAGAGACTAAATTTGAAATTGGTATATTTGAAGTTTCAATCCTTTATGGTACATGTTAATTAACATAATCCTATTTTAAATTTATAAAATGTTTAGAGAGACTAAAATTGAAATTGGTATATTTTAAAATTTTTATTTTGCCAGAAAAACTTTTTCAAATTATTTTTACAAGGACTTTACGAGGAACTGCTTCTCATCATAATTTTTTAGCAAATCTTTGGCACATCTAGTGAAAGTATAATATCTAGTTTTATTGAATTTTTGCTAATTAAAAAATGATAAAAGTTGTCCCGTGAGTTTATCTCAATTGATAGGACAAATCATTATATATATAGGGGGTCGGAGTTCGAACCTCGGTTATCGCACTTATCCACTTTAAGGGTGAAATTTTTAGCCACTAATTTACTTGACAAAAAAAAAAAATAGATAAAAGTTTTTAATTAATGATCAAAATTTCAATTATCTAGTTTTAATGATCCAAATTTTAATGACCGTGTGCTCACACTTGAAGAAGTAGCGGATGGAATAAAATTATTGTCATTGGTGGTACTTAAAATACCGTGTTACTTTTTTTTTTTTTTGAGTTTATCTCGGTTTGTTATGATATTGCATTTTAAATATAGAAATCGGTGTTCGAATATCGGATATTCTATCTAATTACTTTAAATTTGAAATTTCTAGACACTAGGGGTGGACAAAAATCCACCGTCCAGCCCAATCCGTCCAATCCGGAAGGCCCGCAAGCATCGGTTCGGTCCAAACGGGTCAATCGGTTCAAACGGGTTAAGTGAACTGGTCTTTAGTGGTTTGAGTTGGTCGGATTCGGATGGGTAATTCAAACCCAGCGAAAACCAGACCCGACCGCATATAGTTATTATTTTATGTGTATGTCATTATGTTTAGTCTTATCCTATCAAAGTCACTACTTTTGAGACACAAAGCCTTACAAATCACATGCACTTCTCACTTTATAATTATTTTTTTTTAGAAACTTCTCCCTTTCTCATACGGAGGAGGACTCGGGAGTAGTAGTAACTCACTTTCCAAAAAATTTCTCTCTCCCAAAACTATGTTTCTTTCCTCTTCACATATTCCTTCTTTGATATATTTCTTTCTTCTTAACCAGAAACAACAAGAACCATGATACCATATTTCTTTCTTCTCCACTTTCTCTTTTAATCTCTAATTAAAGTGTTGAAAATTAATCAACTCTTTCTCTTTCTGTTTCTTCTTGCAACTTTTGATTCAAAGAAGAAGAAGACAAGATAAGTAGATCTAGAACAAATTTAACAATCTTATGTATTTTTGTGTTTTAATACAGATTTGTTTTACTCCTGTGTTGTAATTTCTTTACCTTTTTATAAAATGTTGCTATTTCTGAATCTGAATGTATTAATTTTTTGAATTTGTTAAAGTTTTTCTTTGTACTCTTACGTCCGATAAAAACCACCCGTCCATCCGCCGAATCCGACAAACCGAATCCGCCGAAACCGAAATTTCAAATGGACGAAAATGGATTGCAATACTCCAACCGACGGTTGATTCGGATTGGGATTTTGAGCCCGATTACCGACCGAGACCGACCGATGTCCACCTCTACTAGACACTAAGTCATTGATCACACAAGAAACAAATACAATGTTTCTTTAATAAATGGTTTCAAGAATGTCTTTTAGAGAAAGAAAGAGTGGAGACTACTGATTTCACTGTTCATCACTTCATCATCATCTTGCACCACTAAACCGCCCACCACCGCCTTCCCTTCACCCACTACAAGAAAAACACATTTTAGTGGCAGCAAAATTCCCTCACTAAGTGTTGATTTCCGCCAGAAAGTGTGAATTTACTGGTGGAATCAGTCTGCCAGTAAAACGAGTGCAAGTAAATTTTCTGGCAGAAATTTCCTTCACTAAATCTGACCAGAACCATGTGTCAGATTCCCTTTATTTTGTGGCGGAAATTTCCCCCGGTAAGTTATCTACGTTTTATTAATTAATATTATAAGTTTGTGGCGATTTATTTCGCCATTAACC
Organism: Trifolium fragiferum; assembly: GCA_954870985.1. Taxonomy (NCBI): domain Eukaryota; kingdom Viridiplantae; phylum Streptophyta; class Magnoliopsida; order Fabales; family Fabaceae; genus Trifolium; species Trifolium fragiferum. Next base: position 21,576,061 of record OX940790.1, on the reverse strand, counting down.
TTAATATATTTTAAAAAAAATCAATTTTATTCTCATTCCGTTGATGAGAAGAATCCTCAGAACCTCATCATTAAACACATTTTCAGATCTCATTACCAAACCAAAACATATGAATTTGGTACTCAAATTGAAGGGAAATTTATCCCGATTCTGAAAATTCCACAACCATTCAAATTTTGGTCTTTAATCCTTCAATTTGGTTGTTTCTTCCATGCTTGACATCTGTTTTGTTTTACCAATACCCAATTGATAATTCTTCATCTCATCACATGCAAGAGGATCAATCATAGAGGGAATAGAAGTAAATGAAAGTTAGGTCATTTAAAAGAGGAATTTACATGGCAAAAATTGGGAATGAATTAGATGTTTCTTCTTACCTTAGCTTTCTTTAATTCAACAAGCTGGTCTTTAAATAAAAACCACAACATGCAAGACTTCCATGAAGGTGATGAAATTAGAATTTGGTTAAGATGAGATGAAAATGGTTTCTCAAGGATGAACACGGGTGTGAAGGGTTAGTGGCTGGAGTAATTAATCTCAACTCTTAATCGTAAAGTTTAAGGTTTAAAAAATTTGTGTTGGAATGGTGCTTAAGAATTTGTGAGCTTTTGAAACAATGACATGATGGGGTGTTGTTGTTGTTGTTGTTGTTGTTGATTAGGTGAGAAAGAGAGAAAGAAACATAAGGACTGAGGTTTCTGTTACTGGTACGATGGAAAATGAGTTTATTTTTGCCTTCAATTCCTTATAAAAGGCGTGGGTCCCACTTATAAAGAAAGGAGAGTTAATTGCTCACATAAACCCAAGTTATACACATTTTACCAGCAGAAATAAGAGGTTACTGATGGAGATTTTGTCCGGTAAGCTTTAGTTTTCTGGTAGTATATTCCGCCACTAAGTTGGTCAAAGACACGATTTTCGGAAACCAGTTATTGGCGAATATTTCCGCCACTATTTTCTAACAGAAACTTTTTTAAATTTTCTGGCCAATATTTCTGTCAGTATTTTGTCAGTACATTATTATTTTATTTTTCTGATAAAATTGTGGCAGTATATTTTATTTTGTGGCAAATATTTTTGCCACTAATTTCCTTATTTCCGCCACAAACTCATTTTAAAATCTGTTTGAAAATAAGAGTTTTCTTGTAGTGACCGGTTCTTTTCACTATGACTTCGTTTAACATACCATGGAAATTCCTAGACCTATCCAACGAACCAAAAAATAACATCATCGAACCTCCTAAGCCCTAAAAAACTTTCGCTCAAGCCCTGTCTAACCTTTGTGATATTCCTCTATCGCAGTTTCCTCAACTAGTTGTCAAAGGTCAACGTCTTGCCATTGAAATACCAGAGTTGCTTTATGAGGCTGGTTTGGATGCATGCAAACACAACCTTCAAGGTAGGATCCTGTGGCCTAAGGGTTCAACGCCGTTATCCGTTGTTGCCTTGAAAACTAAGCTTTCTCTTATCTGGAAGGATCTCTCAAGATGGGGTGTCATCTCTCTTGGTAAGGGTTTCTTTGAGTTTACTTTTTCAACCCTTGAAGATGTTAGAAGGTTAGATCCTCTCCCTCGTGGAATCTAAACCCTGGTATTTTTAAGCTTTTTGCTTGGACTAGGGATTTTAATCCAAAAATGCAACATAATACTTCTGTTAAAGTATGGGTTAAAATCTTTGGCTTGTCTTAGGAGTATTGGCATAAAAACATTCTCTTTACTATAGCTGGTAGTATTGGTACACCTATATGCATGGACTCTGCCTCAGCTAAACCTATGCATGAGAGAACCTTTGGCCAGTTTGTTAGGTTTTTGGTTGACATTGATCTATTACAACCCTTAAGGCATAAGTTGCTTGTGGAGAGGAAAGGGTTTGCTTTCTTTGTGGATTTAGAATATGAACATATCCCTGCCTTTTGTGATGGCTGTAAAGTCATAGGTCACACTTTTGAGAATTGTAAGAGATGGATTATGGAAGAGAAAAACAGAAATGCCAAAGAACATGTTGTGAAAAACAAACAAGTGGTTGAGAATGCCAAAATTTTTGTTCCAACCAAAGGTGGAAGAAAGAATCAGAATTTAACCAAGGAAGTGGTCAATGTTGAAAATGAAGTTATCCAGGTGGAGGATACCACTAGCAAAACAAATCAAGTGATTCCAGATAGTAACTTAGTTGTTGGTTCTTCTAGTAAATCAAGTCAAGCTTTACCTGCCCCTGAGGATAGGCAACTTGAAAATACTGTCTTGAGTCCTGTTAGTCCCAGTTCTTTGCTTTTAGCACAAGATAAGCAACTTGAACATGATTTGAATGAGGAAGATGATTCAAGCTCACAAGGTTCATTTGTAAATGCAACACAGATTGGAGAAGTTGCGAGGCACATTGAAGTTTCAAAGCAACCTGCCCTGATTTCATTTGTTCAAGAGCAAGTGGGGCAACCTGTGAATGTTGAAGCTTTGGTAGTAGAAGCTGAGAATACTCCTGATAGAGTTGTGAAAGACATGGTTTTTCTTAAAGAATCATGGGCAAACATGGTTAAGGTAGAAGAAGAAATTCAACAGAACTTAGAGGACACATGTCAAAATGTTGGCTCACATGAAGATGGATTCCAAGTTCAGTTATCTAGAGGTCAGAAAAAGGTACAGAAAAAGAAGAAACAAACTAGTAGGGACTCATATATAACCAGATCAAAAGGGGTTTCTCCTAAGCCTTTTAGATGAAGTGTCTTTATTGGAATACATGGGATCTTGCTAATCCCCCTACAAGACTAACTTTGAAGAGACATATAAACCATAATAAACCTAATATTGTTCTCATTGCTGAACCATGGGTGGCTTTTGCTGATCTGCCTACTAGATGGCTTGGCAATCTCAACCTTAAACTTTTTGCTTGTAACTCTAGACCAAACCTTTTGCCTAACCTTTGGTGTTTATGTAAATTATCTTTAGATCCTTTTGTCTTAGCCTCAGATGAGCAACAAGTATCTTTTACCATTAATACTAATGATAAAACACTAGATTTTTCTGTTGTATATGGTTCCACAAGCTATAGAACCAGGAAGAACCTTTGGAATGCACTCAACTCTCTTCAAGAACAACATGATCTGCCCTAGAGCTTTTTTGGTGACTTTAATATAATTTTGGGAGCTCATGAGCATAGAGGAAGGAGAGTTCCTACCAGATTGCCAATAGAAGAATCTCAAAACTAGACATATGCCTTTAATCTGGTTCATCTTCCCACTAGAGGAGCTATTTTCACCTGGAACAATGATAGAGGGGGAATTTGTCACACTGAAAGAAGATTGGATAGAGTAGTTTATAATCAATCTTTATGTAGGGTCTCTATTGTTGCCTCTCTTGCTAAGCATAGGTCTGATCACTTCCCATTTCTGAAGATGTGGTCCATGCATCTTGGCCGTAAAGATTTAATTTTAGATTGTTGGAACTCTCAGTTTATTGGTTGCCCTATGTATGTGCTTAATCAAAAATTAAAGAAGTTGGAAGCTCAGTTAAAGGTGTGGAATAAAGAGACCTTTGGGAATATTAATGATCAAGTTTCTGCAGCTGAATTGAATCTTAATCAAATCCAAAGTGAAATTCAGCAGAATGGTCACTCTGATGCTTTGTTGTTGGAAGAGAGAACAACCAATGCAAGCTATGAAGATGCTTTGAATAGACAAGAAGATTTTTGGAAGGAAAAAGCTAAGTTAAACTAGCATTTAGAGGGGGACAGAAACACAAAAATTTTTCATACCATAGCCAAAATCAAATCCTCAACCAACTACATAAACTCCCTTCAAGATGGTGAAACAATAATCACAAATCAAGATCAAATAGCTGAGCATATTGTGAACTTTTATAAAAATTTATTTTGTACTAACACTGTTTTGCAGGAACCTGTGTTAGCTGAGGAGGTAATCCCTACTTTGGTGAATGATGATGTGAATGGCTTGTTATCTGTGCTTCCTTCACATAATTAAATTAAAGCTGTTCTTTTTGCTTTAAACAAGGATAGTGCACCAGGGCCAGATGGTTTTGGAGCATTCTTTTTTCAACATTACTGGGAAATTGTCAAGAAAGATGTTATCGCTGCTGTCCTACAATTCTTCACATCTAGCTGGATCATGCCAGGGTTCAATTCAAATATTATTGCCTTGCTTCCCAAGTCACCTGATGCTGTTTCTATTGATTAATACTGGCCTATAGCCATGGCTAATCTCAAATTCAAGATCATTTCAAAAGTAATTGCTGGCAGGTTAGCTTCCATCATGCCTAGTCTAATATCTCCTGAGCAACATGGTTTCATACATGGTACAGATATTAGGGATTATTTGTGTCTTGCATCTGAGGCAGCAAACCTTCTTCATAACAAGTCATATGGTGGGAATTTAGCTCTTAAGATTGATATCTCCAAAGCTTTTGACACTTTAGATTGGAATTTCTTGCTGACAGTGCTTAAAAAATTTGGTTTTTGTGAAACTTTCTGTAGCTGGATACATGTCATTCTGCATTCAGCTTACCTCTCTGTATCTATCAATGGCAAATCTCAGGGTTACTTCACTTGCAATAGAGAGGTTAGGCAGGGTGACCCTCTTTCTCCACTCCTTTTTTGTTTGGCTGGAGAGGTTTTAAGTAGAAGTATCACTAATCTTGTTCTTCAAGGCAAGTTGAATCTCATTAAGGGCAGAAGGAATGTTAGTATGCCTTCACATTATTTCTATGCAGATGATCTCATGGTATATCGTAAAGGTAGTTTGAGTGGTTTAAGGTGTTTGAAAGAGCTTTTTAACAATTATGCTTTGGAACCAGGCCAGATCATTAATAATTCCAAATCTACTATTTTCTCTGGTTCTATCACCCCTGGTAGGTTGAATATTATCATGTAGCTGTTCAATTTCAAGTTAGGAGCTTTACCCTTTAATTATTTAGGTGTACCTGTTTTTAAGGGGAATCATAAAGCTTCTCATCTGTAGCCTATTGCTGATAAAATCAAGCTCAAGTTATCAGCATGGAAGGCTTCTTTACTTTCCATAGCTGGTAGAGTCCAATTGATAAGGTCTGTTATTCAGAGCATGCTAACCTACAACATTTCTATTTACTCTTGGCCTGTTTCATTACTTAAGGATTTGGAAAAGTGCATTAAAAATTTCATATGGAGTGGAGATATTGAAAAGAGAAAGCTAGTGACAACTTCTTGAAAAAAGATTTGCAGGCCTTTGTCTCAACGTGGCCTAAACCTTAGATCACTGACCAGTTTGAATAAGGCTTCCAACCTCAAACTTTGCTGGTCACTTGTCAACAATGATTCTTCTTGGGCCTTGCTCCTTAGAGATAGAGTAATCAAGAAGAGGAAGTCTATACAGTACCATGTTTTTTCCTCAATCTGGAGTAGCATAAAAGATGAACTTGGAGTTATTTGAGAGAACTCATTTTGGTTACTTGGTGATGGCAAAAGTATTAACTTCTGGAATGACAGCTGGTGTGGCATTCCACTAGTTGATTACTTCAAGATTCCTCCTCAGATTGGTCAAAATCTCTTATCTACTGTCAGTGACTATATCCTTAATGGCCAATGGAACTTACCTCCTCAATTATCCATAATGTTCAACAACATTAGTTCATTGGTTCACAAGGTCACCATTCCTTTAGTTCA